>OY757238.1:21857588-23253838 GCA_963583995.1 Xylota segnis | reverse complement strand
GTTGGTTTACGCCAAAGCACAGCGCACAGGGCAAAACGACTGTTGGTTTACGCAAAAGCATAGTGCACAGTGCAAAACGACTGCTGGTTTACGCCAGAGCATAGTGCACAGTGCAAAACGACTGTTGGTTTACGCCAAAGCACAGCGCAAAGTGCAAAACGACTGCTGGTTTACGCCAAAGCATAGTGCACAGTGCAAAACGACTGCTGGTTTACGCCAAATCATAGTGCACAGTGCAAAACGACTGTTGGTTTACGCCAAAGCACAGCGCACAGTGCAAAACGACTGTTGGTTTACGCCAAAGCATAGTGCACAGTGCAAAACGACTGCTGGTTTACGCAAAAGCATGGTGCACAGTGCAAAACGACTGTTGGTTTACGCAAAAGCATAGTGCACAGTGCAAAACGACTGTTGGTTTACGCCAAAGCACAGCGCACAGTGCAAAACGACTGTTTGTTTACGCCAAAGCATGGTGCACAGTGCAAAACGACTGCTGGTTTACGCCAAATCATAGTGCACAGTGCAAAACGACTGTTGGTTTACGCCAAAGCACAGCGCACAGTGCAAAACGACTGTTGGTTTACGCCAAAGCATAGTGCACAGTGCAAAACGACTGCTGGTTTACGCAAAAGCATGGTGCACAGTGCAAAACGACTGCTGGTTTACGCCAAAGCATAGTGCACAGTGCAAAACGACTGCTGGTTTACGCAAAAGCATGGTGCACAGTGCAAAACGACTGTTGGTTTACGCAAAAGCATAGTGCACAGTGCAAAACGACTGCTGGTTTACGCAGAAGCATAGTGCACAGTGCAAAACGACTGCTGGTTTACGCCAAATCATAGTGCACAGTGCAAAACGACTGTTGGTTTACGCCAAAGCACAGCGCACAGTGCAAAACGACTGTTGGTTTACGCCAAAGCATAGTGCACAGTGCAAAACGACTGCTGGTTTACACAAAAGCATAGTGCACAGTGCAAAACGACTGTTGGTTTACGCCAAAGCACAGCGCACAGTGCAAAACGACTGTTGGTTTACGCCAAAGCATAGTGCACAGTGCAAAACGACTGCTGGTTTACGCAAAAGCATGGTGCACAGTGCAAAACGACTGTTGGTTTACGCCAAAGCATGGTGCACAGTGCAAAACGACTGTTGGTTTACGCAAAAGCATAGTGCACAGTGCAAAACGACTGCTGGTTTACGCCAGAGCATAGTGTACAGTGCAAAACGACTGTTGGTTTACGCCAAAGCACAGCGAATAGTGCAAAACGACTGCTGGTTTACGCAAAAGCATAGTGCGCAGTGCAAAACGACTGCTGGTTTACGCCAAAGCATGGTGCACAGTGCAAAACGACTGCTTTTTTACGCCAAAGCATGGTGCACAGTGCAAAACGACTGTTGGTTTACGCAAAAGCATAGTGCACAGTGCAAAACGACTGTTGGTTTACGCCAAAGCACAGCGCACAGTGCAAAACGACTGCTGGTTTACGCCAAAGCATGGTGCACAGTGCAAAACGACTGCTTTTTTACGCCAAAGCATGGTGCACAGTGCAAAACGACTGTTGGTTTACGCAAAAGCATAGTGCACAGTGCAAAACGACTGTTGGTTTACGCCAAAGCACAGCGCACAGTGCAAAACGACTGCTGGTTTACGCCAAAGCATGGTGCGCAGTGCAAAACGACTGTTGGTTTACGCCAAAGCACAGCGCACAGTGCAAAACGACTGTTGGTTTACGCAAAAGCATAGTGCACAGTGCAAAACGACTGTTGGTTTACGCAAAAGCATAGTGCACAGTGCAAAACGACTGTTGGTTTACGCCAAAGCACAGCGCACAGTGCAAAACGACTGCTGGTTTACGCCAAAGCATGGTGCACAGTGCAAAACGACTGTTGGTTTACGCCAAAGCATGGCGCACAGGGCAAAACGACTGTTGGTTTACGCAAAAGCATAGTGCACAGTGCAAAACGACTGCTGGTTTACGCCAGAGCATAGTGCACAGTGCAAAACGACTGTTGGTTTACGCAAAAGCATAGTGCACAGTGCAAAACGACTGCTGGTTTACGCAACAGCATAGTGCACAGTGCAAAACGACTGCTGGTTTACGCCAGAGCATAGTGGACAGTGCAAAATGACTGTTGGTTTACGCCAAAGCACAGCGCACAGGGCAAAACGACTGTTGGTTTACGCAAAAGCATAGTGCACAGTGCAAAACGACTGCTGGTTTACGATAGAGCATAGTGCACAGTGCAAAACGACTGTTGGTTTACGCAAAAGCATAGTGCACAGTGCAAAACGACTGCTGGTTTACGCAACAGCATAGTGCACAGTGCAAAACGACTGCTGGTTTACGCCAGAGCATAGTGCACAGTGCAAAACGACTGTTGGTTTACGCCAAAGCACAGCGCACAGTGCAAAACGACTGTTGGTTTACGCAAAAGCATAGTGCACAGTGCAAAACGACTGTTGGTTTACGCAAAAGCATAGTGCACAGTGCAAAACGACTGTTGGTTTACGCCAAAGCACAGCGCACAGTGCAAAACGACTGCTGGTTTACGCCAAAGCATGGTGCACAGTGCAAAACGACTGTTGGTTTACGCCAAAGCACAGCGCACAGGGCAAAACGACTGTTGGTTTACGCAAAAGCATAGTGCACAGTGCAAAACGACTGCTGGTTTACGCCAGAACATAGTGCACAGTGCAAAACGACTGTTGGTTTACGCAAAAGCATAGTGCACAGTGCAAAACGACTGCTGGTTTACGCAACAGCATAGTGCACAGTGCAAAACGACTGTTGGTTTACGCCAGAGCATAGTGCACAGTGCAAAACGACTGCTGGTTTACGCCAAAGCATAGTGCACAGTGCAAAATGACTGTTGGTTTACGCAAAAGCATAGTGCACAGTGCAAAACGACTGTTGGTTTATGCAAAAGCATAGTGCACAGTGCAAAACGACTGTTGGTTTACGCAAAAGCATAGTGCACAGTGCAAAACGACTGCTGGTTTACGCCAAAGCATAGTGCACAGTGCAAAACGACTGCTGGTTTACGCCAAAGCATAGTGCACAGTGCAAAACGACTGCTGGCTTACGCCAAATCATAGTGCACAGTGCAAAACGACTGTTGGTTTACGCCAAAGCATAGTGCACAGTGCAAAACGACTGCTGGTTTACGCAAAAGCATGGTGCACAGTGCAAAACGACTGCTGGTTTACGCCAAATCATAGTGCACAGTGCAAAACGACGGTTGGTTTACGCCAAAGCACAGCGCACAGTGCAAAACGACTGTTGGTTTACGCAAAAGCATAGTGCACAGTGCAAAACGACTGTTGGCTTACGCAAAAGCATAGTGCACAGTGCAAAACGACTGCTGGTTTACGCCAAAGCATAGTGCACAGTGCAAAACGACTGCTGGTTTACGCCAAAGCATGGTGCACAGTGCAAAACGACTGTTGGTTTACGCAAAAGCATAGTGCACAGTGCAAAACGACTGTTGCTTTACGCCAAAGCACAGCGCACAGTGCAAAACGACTGCTGGTTTACGCCAAAGCATGGTGCACAGTGCAAAACGACTGTTGGTTTACGCCAAAGCACAGCGCACAGGGCAAAACGACTGTTGGTTTACGCAAAAGCAAAGTGCACAGTGCAAAACGACTGCTGGTTTACGCCAGAGCATAGTGCACAGTGCAAAACGACTGCTGGTTTACGCCAAATCATAGTGCACAGTGCAAAACGACTGTTGGTTTACGCCAAAGCACAGCGCACAGTGCAAAACGACTGTTGGTTTACGCAAAAGTATAGTGCACAGTGCAAAACGACTGTTGGTTTACGCAAAAGCATAGTGCACAGTGCAAAACGACTGCTGGTTTACGCCAGAGCTTAGTGCACAGTGCAAAACGACTGCTGGTTTACGCCAAAGCATGGTGCACAGTGCAAAACGACTGCTGGTTTACGCCAAAGCATGGTGCACAGTGCAAAACGACTGCTGGTTTACGCCAAAGCATAGTGCACAGTGCAAAACGACTGCTGGTTTACGCAACAGCATAGTGCACAGTGCAAAACGACTGCTGGTTTACGCCAGAGCATAGTGGACAGTGCAAAATGACTGTTGGTTTACGCCAAAGCACAGCGCACAGGGCAAAACGACTGTTGGTTTACGCAAAAGCATAGTGCACAGTGCAAAACGACTGCTGGTTTACGATAGAGCATAGTGCACAGTGCAAAACGACTGTTGGTTTACGCAAAAGCATAGTGCACAGTGCAAAACGACTGCTGGTTTACGCAACAGCATAGTGCACAGTGCAAAACGACTGCTGGTTTACGCCAGAGCATAGTGCACAGTGCAAAACGACTGTTGGTTTACGCCAAAGCACAGCGCACAGTGCAAAACGACTGTTGGTTTACGCAAAAGCATAGTGCACAGTGCAAAACGACTGTTGGTTTACGCAAAAGCATAGTGCACAGTGCAAAACGACTGTTGGTTTACGCCAAAGCACAGCGCACAGTGCAAAACGACTGCTGGTTTACGCCAAAGCATGGTGCACAGTGCAAAACGACTGTTGGTTTACGCCAAAGCACAGCGCACAGGGCAAAACGACTGTTGGTTTACGCAAAAGCATAGTGCACAGTGCAAAACGACTGCTGGTTTACGCCAGAACATAGTGCACAGTGCAAAACGACTGTTGGTTTACGCAAAAGCATAGTGCACAGTGCAAAACGACTGCTGGTTTACGCAACAGCATAGTGCACAGTGCAAAACGACTGTTGGTTTACGCCAGAGCATAGTGCACAGTGCAAAACGACTGCTGGTTTACGCCAAAGCATAGTGCACAGTGCAAAATGACTGTTGGTTTACGCAAAAGCATAGTGCACAGTGCAAAACGACTGTTGGTTTATGCAAAAGCATAGTGCACAGTGCAAAACGACTGTTGGTTTACGCAAAAGCATAGTGCACAGTGCAAAACGACTGCTGGTTTACGCCAAAGCATAGTGCACAGTGCAAAACGACTGCTGGTTTACGCCAAAGCATAGTGCACAGTGCAAAACGACTGCTGGCTTACGCCAAATCATAGTGCACAGTGCAAAACGACTGTTGGTTTACGCCAAAGCATAGTGCACAGTGCAAAACGACTGCTGGTTTACGCAAAAGCATGGTGCACAGTGCAAAACGACTGCTGGTTTACGCCAAATCATAGTGCACAGTGCAAAACGACGGTTGGTTTACGCCAAAGCACAGCGCACAGTGCAAAACGACTGTTGGTTTACGCAAAAGCATAGTGCACAGTGCAAAACGACTGTTGGCTTACGCAAAAGCATAGTGCACAGTGCAAAACGACTGCTGGTTTACGCCAAAGCATAGTGCACAGTGCAAAACGACTGCTGGTTTACGCCAAAGCATGGTGCACAGTGCAAAACGACTGTTGGTTTACGCAAAAGCATAGTGCACAGTGCAAAACGACTGTTGCTTTACGCCAAAGCACAGCGCACAGTGCAAAACGACTGCTGGTTTACGCCAAAGCATGGTGCACAGTGCAAAACGACTGTTGGTTTACGCCAAAGCACAGCGCACAGGGCAAAACGACTGTTGGTTTACGCAAAAGCAAAGTGCACAGTGCAAAACGACTGCTGGTTTACGCCAGAGCATAGTGCACAGTGCAAAACGACTGCTGGTTTACGCCAAATCATAGTGCACAGTGCAAAACGACTGTTGGTTTACGCCAAAGCACAGCGCACAGTGCAAAACGACTGTTGGTTTACGCAAAAGTATAGTGCACAGTGCAAAACGACTGTTGGTTTACGCAAAAGCATAGTGCACAGTGCAAAACGACTGCTGGTTTACGCCAGAGCTTAGTGCACAGTGCAAAACGACTGCTGGTTTACGCCAAAGCATGGTGCACAGTGCAAAACGACTGCTGGTTTACGCCAAAGCATGGTGCACAGTGCAAAACGACTGCTGGTTTACGCCAAAGCATAGTGCACAGTGCAAAATGACTGTTGGTTTACGCCAAAGCACAGCGCATAGTGCAAAACGACTGCTGGTTTACGCCAAAGCATGGTGCACAGTGCAAAACGACTGCTGGTTTACGCCAAAGCATAGTGCACAGTGCAAAACGACTGTTGGTTTACGCAAAAGTATAGTGCACAGTGCAAAACGACTGTTGGTTTACGCAAAAGCATAGTGCACAGTGCAAAACGACTGCTGGTTTACGCCAGAGCTTAGTGCACAGTGCAAAACGACTGCTGGTTTACGCCAAAGCATGGTGCACAGTGCAAAACGACTGCTGGTTTACGCCAAAGCATGGTGCACAGTGCAAAACGACTGCTGGTTTACGCCAAAGCATAGTGCACAGTGCAAAATGACTGTTGGTTTACGCCAAAGCACAGCGCACAGTGCAAAACGACTGCTGGTTTACGCAAAAGCATAGTGCACAGTGCAAAACGACTGCTGGTTTACGCCAAATCATAGTGCACAGTGCAAAACGACTGCTGGTTTACGCCAAAGCATGGTGCACAGTGCAAAACGACTGTTGGCTTACGCAAAAGCATAGTGCACAGTGCAAAACGACTGCTGGTTTACGCCAGAGCATAGTGTACAGTGCAAAACGACTGTTGGTTTACGCCAAAGCACAGCGCACAGTGCAAAACGACTGCTGGTTTACGCAAAAGCATAGTGTACAGTGCAAAACGACTGCTGGTTTACGCCAAAGCATGGTGCACAGTGCAAAACGACTGCTTTTTTACGCCAAAGCATTGTGCACAGTGCAAAACGACTGTTGGTTTACGCAAAAGCATAGTGCACAGTGCAAAACGACTGTTGGTTTACGCCAAAGCACAGCGCACAGTGCAAAACGACTGCTGGTTTACGCCAAAGCATGGTGCACAGTGCAAAACGACTGTTGGTTTACGCAAAAGCATAGTGCACAGTGCAAAACGACTGCTGGTTTACGCAACAGCATAGTGCACAGTGCAAAACGACTGCTGGTTTACGCCAGAGCATAGTGCACAGTGCAAAACAACTGCTGGTTTACGCCAAATCATAGTGCACAGTGCAAAACGACTGTTGCTTTACGCCAAAGCACAGCGCACAGTGCAAAACGACTGTTGGTTTACGCCAAAGCATAGTGCACAGTGCAAAACGACTGCTGGTTTACGCAAAAGCATGGTGCACAGTGCAAAACGACTGTTGGTTTACGCAAAAGCATAGTGCACAGAGCAAAACGACTAATGGTTTACGCCAAATCATAGTGCACAGTGCAAAACGACTGTTGGTTTACGCCAAAGCACAGCGCACAGTGCAAAACGACTGTTGGTTTACGCAAAAGCATAGTGCACAGTGCAAAACGACTGGTGGTTTAGGCCAAAGAATAGTGCACAGTGCAAAACGACTGCTGGGGTACGCCAAAGCATGGTGCACAGTGCAAAACAACTGTTGGTTTACGCCAAAGCACAGCGCACAGTGCAAAATGACTGCTGGTTTACGCCAAAGCATGGTGCACAGTGCAAGACGACTGTTGGTTTACGCCAAAGCACAGCGCACATGGCAAAACGACTGTTGGTTTACGCAAAAGCATAGTGCACAGTGCAAAACGACTGCTGGTTTACGCCAGAGCATAGTGCACAGTGCAAAACGACTGTTGGTTTACGCCAAAGCACAGCGCACAGTGCAAAACGACTGCTGGTTTACGCCAAAGCATAGTGCACAGTGCAAAACGACTGCTGGTTTACGCCAAATCATAGTGCACAGTGCAAAACGACTGTTGGTTTACGCCAAAGCACAGCGCACAGTGCAAAACGACTGTTGGTTTACGCCAAAGCATAGTGCACAGTGCAAAACGACTGCTGGTTTACGCAAAAGCATGGTGCACAGTGCAAAACGACTGTTGGTTTACGCAAAAGCATAGTGCACAGTGCAAAACGACTGATGGTTTACGCCAAATCATAGTGCACAGTGCAAAACGACTGTTGGTTTACGCCAAAGCACAGCGCACAGTGCAAAACGACTGTTGGTTTACGCCAAAGCATGGTGCACAGTGCAAAACGACTGCTGGTTTACGCCAAAGCATAGTGCACAGAGCAAAACGACTGCTGGTTTACGCAAAAGCATGGTGCACAGTGCAAAACGACTGTTGGTTTACGCAAAAACATAGTGCACAGTGCAAAACGACTGCTGGTTTACGCCAAATCATAGTGCACAGTGCAAAACGACTGTTGGTTTACGCCAAAGAACAGCGCACAGTGCAAAACGACTGTTGGTTTACGCCAAAGCATAGTGCACAGTGCAAAACGACTGCTGGTTTACGCAAAAGCATAGTGCACAGTGCAAAACGACTGCTGGTTTACGCCAAATCATAGTGCACAGTGCAAAACGACTGTTGGTTTACGCCAAAGCACAGCGCACAGTGCAAAACGACTGTTGGTTTACGCCAAAGCATAGTGCACAGTGCAAAACGACTGCTGGTTTACGCAAAAGCATAGTGCACAGTGCAAAACGACTGTTGGTTTACGCCAAAGCACAGCGCACAGTGCAAAACGACTGTTGGTTTACGCCAAAGCATAGTGCACAGTGCAAAACGACTGCTGGTTTACGCAAAAGCATGGTGCACAGTGCAAAACGACTGTTGGTTTACGCCAAAGCATGGTGCACAGTGCAAAACGACTGTTGGTTTACGCAAAAGCATAGTGCACAGTGCAAAACGACTGCTGGTTTACGCCAGAGCATAGTGTACAGTGCAAAACGACTGTTGGTTTACGCCAAAGCACAGCGAACAGTGCAAAACGACTGCTGGTTTACGCAAAAGCATAGTGCGCAGTGCAAAACGACTGCTGGTTTACGCCAAAGCATGGTGCACAGTGCAAAACGACTGCTTTTTTACGCCAAAGCATGGTGCACAGTGCAAAACGACTGTTGGTTTACGCAAAAGCATAGTGCACAGTGCAAAACGACTGTTGGTTTACGCCAAAGCACAGCGCACAGTGCAAAACGACTGCTGGTTTACGCCAAAGCATGGTGCACAGTGCAAAACAACTGTTAGTTTACGCAAAAGCATAGTGCACAGTGCAAAACGACTGTTGGTTTACGCCAAAGCACAGCGCACAGTGCAAAATGACTGCTGGTTTACGCCAAAGCATGGTGCACAGTGCAAGACGACTGTTGGTTTACGCCAAAGCACAGCGCACAGGGCAAAACGACTGTTGGTTTACGCAAAAGCATAGTGCACAGTGCAAAACGACTGTTGGTTTACGCAAAAGCATAGTGCACAGTGCAAAACGACTGTTGGTTTACGCAAAAGCATAGTGCACAGTGCAAAACGACTGCTGGTTTACGCCAAAGCATGGTGCACAGTGCAAAACAACTGTTAGTTTACGCAAAAGCATAGTGCACAGTGCAAAACGACTGTTGGTTTACGCCAAAGCACAGCGCACAGTGCAAAATGACTGCTGGTTTACGCCAAAGCATGGTGCACAGTGCAAGACGACTGTTGGTTTACGCCAAAGCACAGCGCACAGGGCAAAACGACTGTTGGTTTACGCAAAAGCATAGTGCACAGTGCAAAACGACTGCTGGTTTACGCCAGAGCATAGTGCACAGTGCAAAACGACTGTTGGTTTACGCCAAAGCACAGCGCAAAGTGCAAAACGACTGCTGGTTTACGCCAAAGCATAGTGCACAGTGCAAAACGACTGCTGGTTTACGCCAAATCATAGTGCACAGTGCAAAACGACTGTTGGTTTACGCCAAAGCACAGCGCACAGTGCAAAACGACTGTTGGTTTACGCCAAAGCATAGTGCACAGTGCAAAACGACTGCTGGTTTACGCAAAAGCATGGTGCACAGTGCAAAACGACTGTTGGTTTACGCAAAAGCATAGTGCACAGTGCAAAACGACTGTTGGTTTACGCCAAAGCACAGCGCACAGTGCAAAACGACTGTTTGTTTACGCCAAAGCATGGTGCACAGTGCAAAACGACTGCTGGTTTACGCCAAATCATAGTGCACAGTGCAAAACGACTGTTGGTTTACGCCAAAGCACAGCGCACAGTGCAAAACGACTGTTGGTTTACGCCAAAGCATAGTGCACAGTGCAAAACGACTGCTGGTTTACGCAAAAGCATGGTGCACAGTGCAAAACGACTGCTGGTTTACGCCAAAGCATAGTGCACAGTGCAAAACGACTGCTGGTTTACGCAAAAGCATGGTGCACAGTGCAAAACGACTGTTGGTTTACGCAAAAGCATAGTGCACAGTGCAAAACGACTGCTGGTTTACGCAGAAGCATAGTGCACAGTGCAAAACGACTGCTGGTTTACGCCAAATCATAGTGCACAGTGCAAAACGACTGTTGGTTTACGCCAAAGCACAGCGCACAGTGCAAAACGACTGTTGGTTTACGCCAAAGCATAGTGCACAGTGCAAAACGACTGCTGGTTTACACAAAAGCATAGTGCACAGTGCAAAACGACTGTTGGTTTACGCCAAAGCACAGCGCACAGTGCAAAACGACTGTTGGTTTACGCCAAAGCATAGTGCACAGTGCAAAACGACTGCTGGTTTACGCAAAAGCATGGTGCACAGTGCAAAACGACTGTTGGTTTACGCCAAAGCATGGTGCACAGTGCAAAACGACTGTTGGTTTACGCAAAAGCATAGTGCACAGTGCAAAACGACTGCTGGTTTACGCCAGAGCATAGTGTACAGTGCAAAACGACTGTTGGTTTACGCCAAAGCACAGCGAATAGTGCAAAACGACTGCTGGTTTACGCAAAAGCATAGTGCGCAGTGCAAAACGACTGCTGGTTTACGCCAAAGCATGGTGCACAGTGCAAAACGACTGCTTTTTTACGCCAAAGCATGGTGCACAGTGCAAAACGACTGTTGGTTTACGCAAAAGCATAGTGCACAGTGCAAAACGACTGTTGGTTTACGCCAAAGCACAGCGCACAGTGCAAAACGACTGCTGGTTTACGCCAAAGCATGGTGCACAGTGCAAAACGACTGCTTTTTTACGCCAAAGCATGGTGCACAGTGCAAAACGACTGTTGGTTTACGCAAAAGCATAGTGCACAGTGCAAAACGACTGTTGGTTTACGCCAAAGCACAGCGCACAGTGCAAAACGACTGCTGGTTTACGCCAAAGCATGGTGCGCAGTGCAAAACGACTGTTGGTTTACGCCAAAGCACAGCGCACAGTGCAAAACGACTGTTGGTTTACGCAAAAGCATAGTGCACAGTGCAAAACGACTGTTGGTTTACGCAAAAGCATAGTGCACAGTGCAAAACGACTGTTGGTTTACGCCAAAGCACAGCGCACAGTGCAAAACGACTGCTGGTTTACGCCAAAGCATGGTGCACAGTGCAAAACGACTGTTGGTTTACGCCAAAGCATGGCGCACAGGGCAAAACGACTGTTGGTTTACGCAAAAGCATAGTGCACAGTGCAAAACGACTGCTGGTTTACGCCAGAGCATAGTGCACAGTGCAAAACGACTGTTGGTTTACGCAAAAGCATAGTGCACAGTGCAAAACGACTGCTGGTTTACGCAACAGCATAGTGCACAGTGCAAAACGACTGCTGGTTTACGCCAGAGCATAGTGGACAGTGCAAAATGACTGTTGGTTTACGCCAAAGCACAGCGCACAGGGCAAAACGACTGTTGGTTTACGCAAAAGCATAGTGCACAGTGCAAAACGACTGCTGGTTTACGATAGAGCATAGTGCACAGTGCAAAACGACTGTTGGTTTACGCAAAAGCATAGTGCACAGTGCAAAACGACTGCTGGTTTACGCAACAGCATAGTGCACAGTGCAAAACGACTGCTGGTTTACGCCAGAGCATAGTGCACAGTGCAAAACGACTGTTGGTTTACGCCAAAGCACAGCGCACAGTGCAAAACGACTGTTGGTTTACGCAAAAGCATAGTGCACAGTGCAAAACGACTGTTGGTTTACGCAAAAGCATAGTGCACAGTGCAAAACGACTGTTGGTTTACGCCAAAGCACAGCGCCCAGTGCAAAACGACTGCTGGTTTACGCCAAAGCATGGTGCACAGTGCAAAACGACTGTTGGTTTACGCCAAAGCACAGCGCACAGGGCAAAACGACTGTTGGTTTACGCAAAAGCATAGTGCACAGTGCAAAACGACTGCTGGTTTACGCCAGAACATAGTGCACAGTGCAAAACGACTGTTGGTTTACGCAAAAGCATAGTGCACAGTGCAAAACGACTGCTGGTTTACGCAACAGCATAGTGCACAGTGCAAAACGACTGTTGGTTTACGCCAGAGCATAGTGCACAGTGCAAAACGACTGCTGGTTTACGCCAAAGCATAGTGCACAGTGCAAAATGACTGTTGGTTTACGCAAAAGCATAGTGCACAGTGCAAAACGACTGTTGGTTTATGCAAAAGCATAGTGCACAGTGCAAAACGACTGTTGGTTTACGCAAAAGCATAGTGCACAGTGCAAAACGACTGCTGGTTTACGCCAAAGCATAGTGCACAGTGCAAAACGACTGCTGGTTTACGCCAAAGCATAGTGCACAGTGCAAAACGACTGCTGGCTTACGCCAAATCATAGTGCACAGTGCAAAACGACTGTTGGTTTACGCCAAAGCATAGTGCACAGTGCAAAACGACTGCTGGTTTACGCAAAAGCATGGTGCACAGTGCAAAACGACTGCTGGTTTACGCCAAATCATAGTGCACAGTGCAAAACGACGGTTGGTTTACGCCAAAGCACAGCGCACAGTGCAAAACGACTGTTGGTTTACGCAAAAGCATAGTGCACAGTGCAAAACGACTGTTGGCTTACGCAAAAGCATAGTGCACAGTGCAAAACGACTGCTGGTTTACGCCAAAGCATAGTGCACAGTGCAAAACGACTGCTGGTTTACGCCAAAGCATGGTGCACAGTGCAAAACGACTGTTGGTTTACGCAAAAGCATAGTGCACAGTGCAAAACGACTGTTGCTTTACGCCAAAGCACAGCGCACAGTGCAAAACGACTGCTGGTTTACGCCAAAGCATGGTGCACAGTGCAAAACGACTGTTGGTTTACGCCAAAGCACAGCGCACAGGGCAAAACGACTGTTGGTTTACGCAAAAGCAAAGTGCACAGTGCAAAACGACTGCTGGTTTACGCCAGAGCATAGTGCACAGTGCAAAACGACTGCTGGTTTACGCCAAATCATAGTGCACAGTGCAAAACGACTGTTGGTTTACGCCAAAGCACAGCGCACAGTGCAAAACGACTGTTGGTTTACGCAAAAGTATAGTGCACAGTGCAAAACGACTGTTGGTTTACGCAAAAGCATAGTGCACAGTGCAAAACGACTGCTGGTTTACGCCAGAGCTTAGTGCACAGTGCAAAACGACTGCTGGTTTACGCCAAAGCATGGTGCACAGTGCAAAACGACTGCTGGTTTACGCCAAAGCATGGTGCACAGTGCAAAACGACTGCTGGTTTACGCCAAAGCATAGTGCACAGTGCAAAACGACTGCTGGTTTACGCAACAGCATAGTGCACAGTGCAAAACGACTGCTGGTTTACGCCAGAGCATAGTGGACAGTGCAAAATGACTGTTGGTTTACGCCAAAGCACAGCGCACAGGGCAAAACGACTGTTGGTTTACGCAAAAGCATAGTGCACAGTGCAAAACGACTGCTGGTTTACGATAGAGCATAGTGCACAGTGCAAAACGACTGTTGGTTTACGCAAAAGCATAGTGCACAGTGCAAAACGACTGCTGGTTTACGCAACAGCATAGTGCACAGTGCAAAACGACTGCTGGTTTACGCCAGAGCATAGTGCACAGTGCAAAACGACTGTTGGTTTACGCCAAAGCACAGCGCACAGTGCAAAACGACTGTTGGTTTACGCAAAAGCATAGTGCACAGTGCAAAACGACTGTTGGTTTACGCAAAAGCATAGTGCACAGTGCAAAACGACTGTTGGTTTACGCCAAAGCACAGCGCACAGTGCAAAACGACTGCTGGTTTACGCCAAAGCATGGTGCACAGTGCAAAACGACTGTTGGTTTACGCCAAAGCACAGCGCACAGGGCAAAACGACTGTTGGTTTACGCAAAAGCATAGTGCACAGTGCAAAACGACTGCTGGTTTACGCCAGAACATAGTGCACAGTGCAAAACGACTGTTGGTTTACGCAAAAGCATAGTGCACAGTGCAAAACGACTGCTGGTTTACGCAACAGCATAGTGCACAGTGCAAAACGACTGTTGGTTTACGCCAGAGCATAGTGCACAGTGCAAAACGACTGCTGGTTTACGCCAAAGCATAGTGCACAGTGCAAAATGACTGTTGGTTTACGCAAAAGCATAGTGCACAGTGCAAAACGACTGTTGGTTTATGCAAAAGCATAGTGCACAGTGCAAAACGACTGTTGGTTTACGCAAAAGCATAGTGCACAGTGCAAAACGACTGCTGGTTTACGCCAAAGCATAGTGCACAGTGCAAAACGACTGCTGGTTTACGCCAAAGCATAGTGCACAGTGCAAAACGACTGCTGGCTTACGCCAAATCATAGTGCACAGTGCAAAACGACTGTTGGTTTACGCCAAAGCATAGTGCACAGTGCAAAACGACTGCTGGTTTACGCAAAAGCATGGTGCACAGTGCAAAACGACTGCTGGTTTACGCCAAATCATAGTGCACAGTGCAAAACGACGGTTGGTTTACGCCAAAGCACAGCGCACAGTGCAAAACGACTGTTGGTTTACGCAAAAGCATAGTGCACAGTGCAAAACGACTGTTGGCTTACGCAAAAGCATAGTGCACAGTGCAAAACGACTGCTGGTTTACGCCAAAGCATAGTGCACAGTGCAAAACGACTGCTGGTTTACGCCAAAGCATGGTGCACAGTGCAAAACGACTGTTGGTTTACGCAAAAGCATAGTGCACAGTGCAAAACGACTGTTGCTTTACGCCAAAGCACAGCGCACAGTGCAAAACGACTGCTGGTTTACGCCAAAGCATGGTGCACAGTGCAAAACGACTGTTGGTTTACGCCAAAGCACAGCGCACAGGGCAAAACGACTGTTGGTTTACGCAAAAGCAAAGTGCACAGTGCAAAACGACTGCTGGTTTACGCCAGAGCATAGTGCACAGTGCAAAACGACTGCTGGTTTACGCCAAATCATAGTGCACAGTGCAAAACGACTGTTGGTTTACGCCAAAGCACAGCGCACAGTGCAAAACGACTGTTGGTTTACGCAAAAGTATAGTGCACAGTGCAAAACGACTGTTGGTTTACGCAAAAGCATAGTGCACAGTGCAAAACGACTGCTGGTTTACGCCAGAGCTTAGTGCACAGTGCAAAACGACTGCTGGTTTACGCCAAAGCATGGTGCACAGTGCAAAACGACTGCTGGTTTACGCCAAAGCATGGTGCACAGTGCAAAACGACTGCTGGTTTACGCCAAAGCATAGTGCACAGTGCAAAATGACTGTTGGTTTACGCCAAAGCACAGCGCATAGTGCAAAACGACTGCTGGTTTACGCCAAAGCATGGTGCACAGTGCAAAACGACTGCTGGTTTACGCCAAAGCATAGTGCACAGTGCAAAACGACTGTTGGTTTACGCAAAAGTATAGTGCACAGTGCAAAACGACTGTTGGTTTACGCAAAAGCATAGTGCACAGTGCAAAACGACTGCTGGTTTACGCCAGAGCTTAGTGCACAGTGCAAAACGACTGCTGGTTTACGCCAAAGCATGGTGCACAGTGCAAAACGACTGCTGGTTTACGCCAAAGCATGGTGCACAGTGCAAAACGACTGCTGGTTTACGCCAAAGCATAGTGCACAGTGCAAAATGACTGTTGGTTTACGCCAAAGCACAGCGCACAGTGCAAAACGACTGCTGGTTTACGCAAAAGCATAGTGCACAGTGCAAAACGACTGCTGGTTTACGCCAAATCATAGTGCACAGTGCAAAACGACTGCTGGTTTACGCCAAAGCATGGTGCACAGTGCAAAACGACTGTTGGCTTACGCAAAAGCATAGTGCACAGTGCAAAACGACTGCTGGTTTACGCCAGAGCATAGTGTACAGTGCAAAACGACTGTTGGTTTACGCCAAAGCACAGCGCACAGTGCAAAACGACTGCTGGTTTACGCAAAAGCATAGTGTACAGTGCAAAACGACTGCTGGTTTACGCCAAAGCATGGTGCACAGTGCAAAACGACTGCTTTTTTACGCCAAAGCATTGTGCACAGTGCAAAACGACTGTTGGTTTACGCAAAAGCATAGTGCACAGTGCAAAACGACTGTTGGTTTACGCCAAAGCACAGCGCACAGTGCAAAACGACTGCTGGTTTACGCCAAAGCATGGTGCACAGTGCAAAACGACTGTTGGTTTACGCAAAAGCATAGTGCACAGTGCAAAACGACTGCTGGTTTACGCAACAGCATAGTGCACAGTGCAAAACGACTGCTGGTTTACGCCAGAGCATAGTGCACAGTGCAAAACAACTGCTGGTTTACGCCAAATCATAGTGCACAGTGCAAAACGACTGTTGCTTTACGCCAAAGCACAGCGCACAGTGCAAAACGACTGTTGGTTTACGCCAAAGCATAGTGCACAGTGCAAAACGACTGCTGGTTTACGCAAAAGCATGGTGCACAGTGCAAAACGACTGTTGGTTTACGCAAAAGCATAGTGCACAGAGCAAAACGACTAATGGTTTACGCCAAATCATAGTGCACAGTGCAAAACGACTGTTGGTTTACGCCAAAGCACAGCGCACAGTGCAAAACGACTGTTGGTTTACGCAAAAGCATAGTGCACAGTGCAAAACGACTGTTGGTTTACGCAAAAGCATAGTGCACAGTGCAAAACGACTGGTGGTTTAGGCCAAAGAATAGTGCACAGTGCAAAACGACTGCTGGGGTACGCCAAAGCATGGTGCACAGTGCAAAACAACTGTTGGTTTACGCCAAAGCACAGCGCACAGTGCAAAATGACTGCTGGTTTACGCCAAAGCATGGTGCACAGTGCAAGACGACTGTTGGTTTACGCCAAAGCACAGCGCACATGGCAAAACGACTGTTGGTTTACGCAAAAGCATAGTGCACAGTGCAAAACGACTGCTGGTTTACGCCAGAGCATAGTGCACAGTGCAAAACGACTGTTGGTTTACGCCAAAGCACAGCGCACAGTGCAAAACGACTGCTGGTTTACGCCAAAGCATAGTGCACAGTGCAAAACGACTGCTGGTTTACGCCAAATCATAGTGCACAGTGCAAAACGACTGTTGGTTTACGCCAAAGCACAGCGCACAGTGCAAAACGACTGTTGGTTTACGCCAAAGCATAGTGCACAGTGCAAAACGACTGCTGGTTTACGCAAAAGCATGGTGCACAGTGCAAAACGACTGTTGGTTTACGCAAAAGCATAGTGCACAGTGCAAAACGACTGATGGTTTACGCCAAATCATAGTGCACAGTGCAAAACGACTGTTGGTTTACGCCAAAGCACAGCGCACAGTGCAAAACGACTGTTGGTTTACGCCAAAGCATGGTGCACAGTGCAAAACGACTGCTGGTTTACGCCAAAGCATAGTGCACAGAGCAAAACGACTGCTGGTTTACGCAAAAGCATGGTGCACAGTGCAAAACGACTGTTGGTTTACGCAAAAACATAGTGCACAGTGCAAAACGACTGCTGGTTTACGCCAAATCATAGTGCACAGTGCAAAACGACTGTTGGTTTACGCCAAAGAACAGCGCACAGTGCAAAACGACTGTTGGTTTACGCCAAAGCATAGTGCACAGTGCAAAACGACTGCTGGTTTACGCAAAAGCATAGTGCACAGTGCAAAACGACTGCTGGTTTACGCCAAATCATAGTGCACAGTGCAAAACGACTGTTGGTTTACGCCAAAGCACAGCGCACAGTGCAAAACGACTGTTGGTTTACGCCAAAGCATAGTGCACAGTGCAAAACGACTGCTGGTTTACGCAAAAGCATAGTGCACAGTGCAAAACGACTGTTGGTTTACGCCAAAGCACAGCGCACAGTGCAAAACGACTGTTGGTTTACGCCAAAGCATAGTGCACAGTGCAAAACGACTGCTGGTTTACGCAAAAGCATGGTGCACAGTGCAAAACGACTGTTGGTTTACGCCAAAGCATGGTGCACAGTGCAAAACGACTGTTGGTTTACGCAAAAGCATAGTGCACAGTGCAAAACGACTGCTGGTTTACGCCAGAGCATAGTGTACAGTGCAAAACGACTGTTGGTTTACGCCAAAGCACAGCGAACAGTGCAAAACGACTGCTGGTTTACGCAAAAGCATAGTGCGCAGTGCAAAACGACTGCTGGTTTACGCCAAAGCATGGTGCACAGTGCAAAACGACTGCTTTTTTACGCCAAAGCATGGTGCACAGTGCAAAACGACTGTTGGTTTACGCAAAAGCATAGTGCACAGTGCAAAACGACTGTTGGTTTACGCCAAAGCACAGCGCACAGTGCAAAACGACTGCTGGTTTACGCCAAAGCATGGTGCACAGTGCAAAACGACTGCTTTTTTACGCCAAAGCATGGTGCACAGTGCAAAACGACTGTTGGTTTACGCAAAAGCATAGTGCACAGTGCAAAACGACTGTTGGTTTACGCCAAAGCACAGCGCACAGTGCAAAACGACTGCTGGTTTACGCCAAAGCATGGTGCGCAGTGCAAAACGACTGTTGGTTTACGCCAAAGCACAGCGCACAGTGCAAAACGACTGTTGGTTTACGCAAAAACATAGTGCACAGTGCAAAACGACTGTTGGTTTACGCCAAAGCACAGCGCACAGTGCAAAACGACTGCTGGTTTACGCCAAAGCATGGTGCACAGTGCAAAACGACTGTTGGTTTACACCAAAGCATGGCGCACAGGGCAAAACGACTGTTGGTTTACGCAAAAGCATAGTGCACAGTGCAAAACGACTGCTGGTTTACGCCAGAGCATAGTGCACAGTGCAAAACGACTGTTGGTTTACGCAAAAGCATAGTGCACAGTGCAAAACGACTGCTGGTTTACGCAACAGCATAGTGCACAGTGCAAAACGACTGCTGGTTTACGCCAGAGCATAGTGCACAGTGCAAAATGACTGTTGGTTTACGCCAAAGCACAGCGCACAGGGCAAAACGACTGTTGGTTTACGCAAAAGCATAGTGCACAGTGCAAAACGACTGCTGGTTTACGCCAGAGCATAGTGCACAGTGCAAAACGACTGTTGGTTTACGCAAAAGCATAGTGCACAGTGCAAAACGACTGCTGGTTTACGCCAAAGCATAGTGCACAGTGCAAAACGACTGCTGGCTTACGCCAAATCATAGTGCACAGTGCAAAACGACTGTTGGTTTACGCCAAAGCATAGTGCACAGTGCAAAACGACTGCTGGTTTACGCAAAAGCATGGTGCACAGTGCAAAACGACTGTTGGTTTACGCAAAATCATAGTGCACAGTGCAAAACGACTGCTGGTTTACGCCAAATCATAGTGCACAGTGCAAAACGACGGTTGGTTTACGCCAAAGCACAGCGCACAGTGCAAAACGACTGTTGGTTTACGCAAAAGCATAGTGCACAGTGCAAAACGACTGTTGGCTTACGCAAAAGCATAGTGCACAGTGCAAAACGACTGCTGGTTTACGCCAAAGCATAGTGCACAGTGCAAAACGACTGCTGGTTTACGCCAAAGCATGGTGCACAGTGCAAAACGACTGTTGGTTTACGCAAAAGCATAGTGCACAGTGCAAAACGACTGTTGCTTTACGCCAAAGCACAGCGCACAGTGCAAAACGACTGCTGGTTTACGCCAAAGCATGGTGCACAGTGCAAAACGACTGTTGGTTTACGCCAAAGCACAGCGCACAGGGCAAAACGACTGTTGGTTTACGCAAAAGCAAAGTGCACAGTGCAAAACGACTGTTGGTTTACGCCAAAGCACAGCGCACAGTGCAAAACGACTGCTGGTTTACGCCAAAGCATGGCGCACAGTGCAAAACGACTGCTTTTTTACGCCAAAGCATGGTGCACAGTGCAAAACGACTGTTGGTTTACGCAAAAGCATAGTGCACAGTGCAAAACGACTGCTGGTTTACGCCAGAGCATAGTGCACAGTGCAAAACGACTGTTGGTTTACGCAAAAGCATAGTGCACAGTGCAAAACGACTGCTGGTTTACGCAACAGCATAGTGCACAGTGCAAAACGACTGCTGGTTTACGCCAGAGCATAGTGCACAGTGCAAAACAACTGCTGGTTTACGCCAAATCATAGTGCACAGTGCAAAACGACTGTTGCTTTACGCCAAAGCACAGCGCACAGTGCAAAACGACTGTTGGTTTACGCCAAAGCATAGTGCACAGTGCAAAACGACTGCTGGTTTACGCAAAAGCATGGTGCACAGTGCAAAACGACTGTTGGTTTACGCAAAAGCATAGTGCACAGAGCAAAACGACTAATGGTTTACGCCAAATCATAGTGCACAGTGCAAAACGACTGTTGGTTTACGCCAAAGCACAGCGCACAGTGCAAAACGACTGTTGGTTTACGCAAAAGCATAGTGCACAGTGCAAAACGACTGTTGGTTTACGCAAAAGCATAGTGCACAGTGCAAAACGACTGGTGGTTTAGGCCAAAGCATAGTGCACAGTGCAAAACGACTGCTGGTTTACGCCAAAGCATGGTGCACAGTGCAAAACAACTGTTGGTTTACGCCAAAGCACAGCGCACAGTGCAAAATGACTGGTGGTTTACGCCAAAGCATGGTGCACAGTGCAAGACGACTGTTGGTTTACGCCAAAGCACAGCGCACATGGCAAAACGACTGTTGGTTTACGCAAAAGCATAGTGCACAGTGCAAAACGACTGCTGGTTTACGCCAGAGCATAGTGCACAGTGCAAAACGACTGTTGGTTTACGCCAAAGCACAGCGCACAGTGCAAAACGACTGCTGGTTTACGCCAAAGCATAGTGCACAGTGCAAAACGACTGCTGGTTTACGCCAAATCATAGTGCACAGTGCAAAACGACTGTTGGTTTACGCAAAAGCATAGTGCACAGTGCAAAACGACTGATGGTTTACGCCAAATCATAGTGCACAGTGCAAAACGACTGTTGGTTTACGCCAAAGCACAGCGCACAGTGCAAAACGACTGTTGGTTTACGCCAAAGCATGGTGCACAGTGCAAAACGACTGCTGGTTTACGCCAAAGCATAGTGCACAGTGCAAAACGACTGCTGGTTTACGCAAAAGCATGGTGCACAGTGCAAAACGACTGTTGGTTTACGCAAAAGCATAGTGCACAGTGCAAAACGACTGCTGGTTTACGCCAAATCATAGTGCACAGTGCAAAACGACTGTTGGTTTAAGCCAAAGAACAGCGCACAGTGCAAAACGACTGTTGGTTTACGCCAAAGCATAGTGCACAGTGCAAAACGACTGCTGGTTTACGCAAAAGCATAGTGCACAGTGCAAAACGACTGCTGGTTTACGCCAAATCATAGTGCACAGTGCAAAACGACTGTTGGTTTACGCCAAAGCACAGCGCACAGTGCAAAACGACTGTTGGTTTACGCCAAAGCATAGTGCACAGTGCAAAACGACTGCTGGTTTACGCAAAAGCATAGTGCACAGTGCAAAACGACTGTTGGTTTACGCCAAAGCACAGCGCACAGTGCAAAACGACTGTTGGTTTACGCCAAAGCATAGTGCACAGTGCAAAACGACTGCTGGTTTACGCAAAAGCATGGTGCACAGTGCAAAACGACTGTTGGTTTACGCCAAAGCATGGTGCACAGTGCAAAACGACTGTTGGTTTACGCAAAAGCATAGTGCACAGTGCAAAACGACTGCTGGTTTACGCCAGAGCATAGTGTACAGTGCAAAACGACTGTTGGTTTACGCCAAAGCACAGCGAACAGTGCAAAACGACTGCTGGTTTACGCAAAAGCATAGTGCGCAGTGCAAAACGACTGCTGGTTTACGCCAAAGCATGGTGCACAGTGCAAAACGACTGTTGGTTTACGCAAAAGCATAGTGCACAGTGCAAAACGACTGTTGGTTTACGCCAAAGCACAGCGCACAGTGCAAAACGACTGCTGGTTTACGCCAAAGCATGGTGCACAGTGCAAAACGACTGCTTTTTTACGCCAAAGCATGGTGCACAGTGCAAAACGACTGTTGGTTTACGCAAAAGCATAGTGCACAGTGCAAAACGACTGTTGGTTTACGCCAAAGCACAGCGCACAGTGCAAAACGACTGCTGGTTTACGCCAAAGCATGGTGCGCAGTGCAAAACAACTGTTGGTTTACGCCAAAGCACAGCGCACAGTGCAAAACGACTGTTGGTTTACGCAAAAGCATAGTGCACAGTGCAAAACGACTGTTGGTTTACGCCAAAGCACAGCGCACAGTGCAAAACGACTGCTGGTTTACGCCAAAGCATGGTGCACAGTGCAAAACGACTGTTGGTTTACGCCAAAGCATGGCGCACAGGGCAAAACGACTGTTGGTTTACGCAAAAGCATAGTGCACAGTGCAAAACGACTGCTGGTTTACGCCAGAGCATAGTGCACAGTGCAAAACGACTGTTGGTTTACGCAAAAGCATAGTGCACAGTGCAAAACGACTGCTGGTTTACGCAACAGCATAGTGCACAGTGCAAAACGACTGCTGGTTTACGCCAGAGCATAGTGCACAGTTCAAAATGACTGTTGGTTTACGCCAAAGCACAGCGCACAGGGCAAAACGACTGTTGGTTTACGCAAAAGCATAGTGCACAGTGCAAAACGACTGGTGGTTTACGCCAGAGCATAGTGCACAGTGCAAAACGACTGTTGGTTTACGCAAAAGCATAGTGCACAGTGCAAAACGACTGCTGGTTTACGCAACAGCATAGTGCACAGTGCAAAACGACTGCTGGTTTACGCCAGAGCATAGTGCACAGTGCAAAACGACTGTTGGTTTACGCCAAAGCACAGCGCACAGTGCAAAACGACTGTTGGTTTACGCAAAAGCATAGTGCACAGTGCAAAACGACTGTTGGTTTACGCAAAAGCATAGTGCACAGTGCAAAACGACTGTTGGTTTACGCCAAAGCACAGCGCACAGTGCAAAACGACTGCTGGTTTACGCCAAAGCATGGTGCACAGTGCAAAACGACTGTTGGTTTACGCCAAAGCACAGCGCACAGGGCAAAACGACTGTTGGTTTACGCAAAAGCATAGTGCACAGTGCAAAACGACTGCTGGTTTACGCCAGAACATAGTGCACAGTGCAAAACGACTGTTGGTTTACGCAAAATCATAGTGCACAGTGCAAAACGACTGCTGGTTTACGCAACAGCATAGTGCACAGTGCAAAACGACTGCTGTTTTACGCCAGAGCATAGTGCACAGTGCAAAACGACTGCTGGTTTACGCCAAAGCATAGTGCACAGTGCAAAATGACTGTTGGTTTACGCAAAAGCATAGTGCACAGTGCAAAACGACTGTTGGTTTATGCAAAAGCATAGTGCACAGTGCAAAACGACTGTTGGTTTACGCAAAAGCATAGTGCACAGTGCAAAACGACTGCTGGTTTACGCCAAAGCATAGTGCACAGTGCAAAACGACTGCTGGCTTACGCCAAATCATAGTGCACAGTGCAAAACGACTGTTGGTTTACGCCAAAGCATAGTGCACAGTGCAAAACGACTGCTGGTTTACGCAAAAGCATGGTGCACAGTGCAAAACGACTGTTGGTTTACGTAAAAGCATAGTGCACAGTGCAAAACGACTGCTGGTTTACGCCAAATCATAGTGCACAGTGCAAAACGACGGTTGGTTTACGCCAAAGCACAGCGCACAGTGCAAAACGACTGTTGGTTTACGCAAAAGCATAGTGCACAGTGCAAAACGACTGTTGGCTTACGCAAAAGCATAGTGCACAGTGCAAAACGACTGCTGGTTTACGCCAAAGCATAGTGCACAGTGCAAAACGACTGCTGGTTTACGCCAAAGCATGGTGCTCAGTGCAAAACGACTGTTGGTTTACGCAAAAGCATAGTGCACAGTGCAAAACGACTGTTGCTTTACGCCAAAGCACAGCGCACAGTGCAAAACGACTGCTGGTTTACGCCAAAGCATGGTGCACAGTGCAAAACGACTGTTGGTTTACGCCAAAGCACAGCGCACAGGGCAAAACGACTGTTGGTTTACGCAAAAGCATAGTGCACAGTGCAAAACGACTGCTGGTTTACGCCAGAGCATAGTGCACAGTGCAAAACGACTGCTGGTTTACGCCAAATCATAGTGCACAGTGCAAAACGACTGTTGGTTTACGCCAAAGCACAGCGCACAGTGCAAAACGACTGTTGGTTTACTCAAAAGCATAGTGCACAGTGTAAAACGACTGCTGGTTTACGCAAAAGCATAGTGCACAGTGCAAAACGACTGTTGGTTTACGCAAAAGTATAGTGCACAGTGCAAAACGACTGTTGGTTTACGCAAAAGCATAGTGCACAGTGCAAAACGACTGCTGGTTTACGCCAGAGCATAGTGCACAGTGCAAAACGACTGCTGGTTTACGCCAAAGCATGGTGCACAGTGCAAAACGACTGCTGGTTTACGCCAAAGCATGGTGCACAGTGCAAAACGACTGCTGGTTTACGCCAAAGCATAGTGCACAGTGCAAAATGACTGTTGGTTTACGCCAAAGCACAGCGCACAGTGGAAAACGACTGCTGGTTTACGCAAAAGCATAGTGCACAGTGCAAAACGACTGCTGGTTTACGCCAAAGCATAGTGCACAGTGCAAAACGACTGTTGGTTTACGCAAAAGCATAGTGCACAGTGCAAAACGACTGCTGGTTTACGCCAAATCATAGTGCACAGTGCAAAACGACTGTTGGTTTACGCCAAAGCACAGCGCACAGTGCAAAACGACTGCTGATTTACGCAACAGCATAGTGCACAGTGCAAAACGACTGCTGGTTTACGCCAGAGCATAGTGCGCAGTGCAAAATGACTGTTGGTTTACGCCAAAGCACAGCGCACAGTGCAAAACGACTGCTGGTTTACGCCAAAGCACAGCGCACAGTGCAAAACGACTGTTGGTTTACTCCAAAGCACAGCGTACAGTGCAAAACGACTGTTGGTTTACGCCAAATCATAGTGCACAGTGCAAAACGACTGTTGGTTTACGCCAAAGCACAGCGCACAGTGCAAAACGACTGTTGGTTTACTCAAAAGCATAGTGCACAGTGTAAAACGACTGCTGGTTTACGCAAAAGCATAGTGCACAGTGCAAAACGACTGCTGGTTTACGCCAAATCATAGTGCACAGTGCAAAACGACTGTTGGTTTACGCCAAAGCACAGCGCACAGTGCAAAACGACTGTTGGTTTACGCCAAAGCACAGCGCACAGTGCAAAACGACTGCTGGTTTACGCCAAATCATAGTGCACAGTGCAAAACGACTGTTGGTTTACGCCAAAGCACAGCGCACAGTGCAAAACGACTGCTGGTTTACGCCAAAGCATGGTGCACAGTGCAAAACGACTGTTGGTTTACGCCAAAGCACAGCGCACAGTGCAAAACGATTGTTGGTTTACTCAAAAGCATAGTGCACAGTGTAAAACGACTGCTGGTTTACTCAAAAGCATAGTGCACAGTGCAAAATGACTGCTGGTTTAAGCCAAAGCACAGCGCACAGTGCAAAACGACTGCTGGTTTACGCCAAATCATAGTGCACAGTGCAAAACGACTGTTGGTTTACGCCAAAGCATGGTGCACAGTGCAAAACGACTGTTGGTTTACGCAAAAGCATAGTGCACAGTGCAAAACGACTGCTGGCTACGCCAAATCATAGTGCACAGTGCAAAACGACTGTTGGTTTACGCCAAAGCACAGCGCACAGTGCAAAACGACTGTTGGTTTACTCAAAAGCATAGTGCACAGTGTAAAACGACTGCTGGTTTACTCAAAAGCATAGTGCACAGTGCAAAACGACTGCTGGTTTAAGCCAAAGCACAGCGCACAGTGCAAAACGACTGCTGGTTTACGCCAAATCATAGTGCACAGTGCAAAACGACTGTTGGTTTACGCCAAAGCACAGCGCACAGTGCAAAACGACTGCTGGTTTACGCCAAAGCATGGTGCACAGTGCAAAACGACTGTTGGTTTACGCAAAAGCATAGTGCACAGTGTAAAACGACTGCTGGTTTACGCAAAAGCATAGTGCACAGTGCAAAACGACTGCTGGTTTACGCCAAATCATAGTGCACAGTGCAAAACGACTGTTGGTTTACGCCAAAGCACAGCGCACAGTGCAAAACGACTGTTGGTTTACGCCAAAGCACAGCGCACAGTGCAAAAACGACTGCTGGTTTACGCCAAATCATAGTGCACAGTGCAAAACGACTGTTGGTTTACGCCAAAGCACAGCGCACAGTGCAAAACGACTGCTGGTTTACGCCAAAGCATGGTGCACAGTGCAAAACGACTGTTGGTTTACGCCAAAGCACAGCGCAGAGTGCAAAACGATTGTTGGTTTACTCAAAAGCATAGTGCACAGTGTAAAACGACTGCTGGTTTACTCAAAAGCATAGTGCACAGTGCAAAATGACTGCTGGTTTAAGCCAAAGCATAGCGCACAGTGCAAAACGACTGCTGGTTTACGCCAAATCATAGTGCACAGTGCAAAACGACTGTTGGTTTACGCCAAAGCATGGTGCACAGTGCAAAACGACTGTTGGTTTACGCAAAAGCATAGTGCACAGTGCAAAACGACTGCTGGTTTACGCCAAATCATAGTGCACAGTGCAAAACGACTGTTGGTTTACGCCAAAGCACAGCGCACAGTGCAAAACGACTGTTGGTTTACTCAAAAGCATAGTGCACAGTGTAAAACGACTGCTGGTTTACTCAAAAGCATAGTGCACAGTGCAAAACGACTGCTGGTTTAAGCCAAAGAACAGCGCACAGTGCAAAACGACTGCTGGTTTACGCCAAATCATAGTGCACAGTGCAAAACGACTGTTGGTTTACGCCAAAGCACAGCGCACAGTGCAAAACGACTGCTGGTTTACGCCAAAGCATGGTGCACAGTGCAAAACGACTGTTGGTTTACGCAAAAGCATAGTGCACAGTGTAAAACGACTGCTGGTTTACGCAAAAGCATAGTGCACAGTGCAAAACGACTGCTGGTTTACGCCAAATCATAGTGCACAGTGCAAAACGACTGTTGGTTTACGCCAAAGCACAGCGCACAGTGCAAAACGACTGTTGGTTTACGCCAAAGCACAGCGCACAGTGCAAAACGACTGCTGGTTTACGCCAAATCATAGTGCACAGTGCAAAACGACTGTTGGTTTACGCCAAAGCACAGCGCACAGTGCAAAACGACTGCTGGTTTACGCCAAAGCATGGTGCACAGTGCAAAACGACTGTTGGTTTACGCCAAAGCACAGCGCACAGTGCAAAACGATTGTTGGTTTACTCAAAAGCATAGTGCACAGTGTAAAACGACTGCTGGTTTACTCAAAAGCATAGTGCACAGTGCAAAATGACTGCTGGTTTAAGCCAAAGCACAGCGCACAGTGCAAAACGACTGCTGGTTTACGCCAAATTATAGTGCACAGTGCAAAACGACTGTTGGTTTACGCCAAAGCATGGTGCACAGTGCAAAACGACTGTTGGTTTACGCAAAAGCATAGTGCACAGTGCAAAACCACCGCTGGTTTACGCCAAAGCACAGCGCACAGTGCAAAACGACTGGTGGTTTACGCCAAAGCACAGCGCACAGTGCAAAACGACTGTTGGTTTACGCAAAAGCATAGTGCACAGTGCAAAACGACTGCTGGTTTACGCCAAATCATAGTGCACAGTGCAAAACGACTGCTGGTTTACGCCAAAGCATGGTGCACAGTGCAAAACGACTGTTGGTTTACGCCAAAGCACAGCGCACAGGGCAAAACGACTGTTGGTTTACGCAAAAGCATAGTGCACAGTGCAAAACGACTGCTGGTTTACGCCAGAGCATAGTGCACAGTGCAAAACGACTGCTGGTTTACGCCAAATCATAGTGCACAGTGCAAAACGACTGTTGGTTTACACCAAAGCACAGCGCACAGTGCAAAACGACTGTTGGTTTACTCAAAAGCATAGTGCACAGTGTAAAACGACTGCTGGTTTACGCAAAAGCATAGTGCACAGTGCAAAACGACTGTTGGTTTACGCAAAAGTATAGTGCACAGTGCAAAACGACTGCTGGTTTACGCAAAAGCATAGTGCACAGTGCAAAACGACTGCTGGTTTACGCCAAAGCATGGTGCACAGTGCAAAACGACTGTTGGTTTACGCAAAAGCATAGTGCACAGTGCAAAACGACTGCTGGTTTACGCCAAATCATAGTGCACAGTGCAAAACGACTGTTGGTTTACGCCAAAGCACAGCGCACAGTGCAAAACGACTGCTGGTTTACGCCAAAGCATGGTGCACAGTGCAAAACGACTGTTGGTTTACGCAAAAGCATAGTGCACAGTGCAAAACGACTGCTGGTTTACGCCAGAGCATAGTGCGCAGTGCAAAATGACTGTTGGTTTACGCCAAAGCACAGCGCACACTGCAAAACGACTGCTGGTTTACGCCAAAGCACAGCGCACAGTGCAAAACGACTGTTGGTTTACGCCAAAGCACAGCGTACAGTGCAAAACGACTGTTGGTTTACGCCAAATCATAGTGCACAGTGCAAAACGACTGTTGGTTTACGCCAAAGCACAGCGCACAGTGCAAAACGACTGTTGGTTTACTCAAAAGCATAGTGCACAGTGTAAAACGACTGCTGGTTTACGCAAAAGCATAGTGCACAGTGCAAAACGACTGCTGGTTTACGCCAAATCATAGTGCACAGTGCAAAACGACTGTTGGTTTACGCCAAAGCACAGCGCACAGTGCAAAACGACTGTTGGTTTACGCCAAAGCACAGCGCACAGTGCAAAACGACTGCTAGTTTACGCCAAATCATAGTGCACAGTGCAAAACGACTGTTGGTTTACGCCAAAGCACAGCGCACAGTGCAAAACGACTGCTGATTTACGCAACAGCATAGTGCGCAGTGCAAAATGACTGTTGGTTTACGCCAAAGCACAGCGCACAGTGCAAAACGACTGTTGGTTTACGCCAAAGCATGGTGCACAGTGCAAAACGACTGTTGGTTTACGCCAAAGCACAGCGCACAGTGCAAAACGATTGTTGGTTTACTCAAAAGCATAGTGCACAGTGTAAAACGACTGCTGGTTTACTCAAAAGCATAGTGCACAGTGCAAAATGACTGCTGGTTTAAGCCGTTTAAGCCAAAGCACAGCGCACAGTGCAAAACGACTGCTGGTTTACGCCAAATCATAGTGCACAGTGCAAAACGACTGTTGGTTTACGCCAAAGCACAGCGCACAGTGCAAAACGACTGTTGGTTTACTCAAAAGCATAGTGCACAGTGTAAAACGACTGCTGGTTTACTCAAAAGCATAGTGCACAGTGCAAAACGACTGCTGGTTTAAGCCAAAGCACAGCGCACAGTGCAAAACGACTGCTGGTTTACGCCAAATCATAGTGCACAGTGCAAAACGACTGTTGGTTTACGCCAAAGCACAGCGCACAGTGCAAAACGACTGCTGGTTTACGCCAAAGCATGGTGCACAGTGCAAAACGACTGTTGGTTTACGCAAAAGCATAGTGCACAGTGTAAAACGACTGCTGGTTTACGCAAAAGCATAGTGCACAGTGCAAAACGACTGCTGGTTTACGCCAAATCATAGTGCACAGTGCAAAACGACTGTTGGTTTACGCCAAAGCACAGCGCACAGTGCAAAACGACTGTTGGTTTACGCCAAAGCACAGCGCACAGTGCAAAAACGACTGCTGGTTTACGCCAAATCATAGTGCACAGTGCAAAACGACTGTTGGTTTACGCCAAAGCACAGCGCACAGTGCAAAACGACTGCTGGTTTACGCCAAAGCATGGTGCACAGTGCAAAACGACTGTTGGTTTACGCCAAAGCACAGCGCAGAGTGCAAAACGATTGTTGGTTTACTCAAAAGCATAGTGCACAGTTTAAAACGACTGCTGGTTTACTCAAAAGCATAGTGCACAGTGCAAAATGACTGCTGGTTTAAGCCAAAGCATAGCGCACAGTGCAAAACGACTGCTGGTTTACGCCAAATCATAGTGCACAGTGCAAAACGACTGTTGGTTTACGCCAAAGCATGGTGCACAGTGCAAAACGACTGTTGGTTTACGCCAAAGCACAGCGCACAGTGCAAAACGACTGTTGGTTTACTCAAAAGCATAGTGCACAGTGTAAAACGACTGCTGGTTTACTCAAAAGCATAGTGCACAGTGCAAAACGACTGCTGGTTTAAGCCAAAGCACAGCGCACAGTGCAAAACGACTGCTGGTTTACGCCAAATCATAGTGCACAGTGCAAAACGACTGTTGGTTTACGCAAAAGCATAGTGCACAGTGTAAAACGACTGCTGGTTTACGCAAAAGCATAGTGCACAGTGCAAAACGACTGCTGGTTTACGCCAAATCATAGTGCACAGTGCAAAACGACTGTTGGTTTACGCCAAAGCACAGCGCACAGTGCAAAACGACTGTTGGTTTACGCCAAAGCACAGCGCACAGTGCAAAACGACTGCTGGTTTACGCCAAATCATAGTGCGCAGTGCAAAACGACTGTTGGTTTACGCCAAAGCACAGCGCACAGTGCAAAACGACTGCTGGTTTACGCCAAAGCATGGTGCACAGTGCAAAACGACTGTTGGTTTACGCCAAAGCACAGCGCACAGTGCAAAACGATTGTTGGTTTACTCAAAAGCATAGTGCACAGTGTAAAACGACTGCTGGTTTACTCAAAAGCATAGTGCACAGTGCAAAATGACTGCTGGTTTAAGCCAAAGCGCAGCGCACAGTGCAAAACGACTGCTGGTTTACGCCAAATTATAGTGCACAGTGCAAAACGACTGTTGGTTTACGCCAAAGTATGGTGCACAGTGCAAAACGACTGTTGGTTTACGCAAAAGCATAGTGCACAGTGCAAAACCACCGCTGGTTTACGCCAAAGCACAGCGCACAGTGCAAAACGACTGCTGGTTTACGCCAAAGCACAGCGCACAGTGCAAAACGACTGTTGGTTTACGCAAAAGCATAGTGCACAGTGCAAAACGACTGCTGGTTTACGCCAAATCATAGTGCACAGTGCAAAACGACTGCTGGTTTACGCCAAATCATAGTGCACAGTGCAAAACGACTGTTGGTTTACGCCAAAGCACAGCGCACAGTGCAAAACGACTGCTGGTTTACGCCAAAGCACAGCGCACAGTGCAAAACGACTGTTGGTTTACGCAAAAGCATAGTGCACAGTGCAAAACGACTGTTGGTTTACGCAAAAGCATAGTGCACAGTGCAAAACGACTGCTGGTTTACGCCAAAGCATAGTGCACAGTGCAAAACGACTGCTGGTTTACGCCAAAGCATGGTGCACAGTGCAAAACGACTGTTGGTTTACGCAAAAGCATAGTGCACAGTGCAAAACGACTGTTGCTTTACGCCAAAGCACAGCGCACAGTGCAAAACGACTGCTGGTTTACGCCAAAGCACAGCGCACAGTGCAAAACGACTGTTGGTTTACGCAAAAGCATAGTGCACAGTGCAAAACGACTGCTGGTTTACGCCAGAGCATAGTGCACAGTGCAAAACGACTGCTGGTTTACGCCAAATCATAGTGCACAGTGCAAAACGACTGTTGGTTTACGCCAAAGCACAGCGCACAGTGCAAAACGACTGTTGGTTTACTCAAAAGCATAGTGCACAGTGTAAAACGACTGCTGGTTTACGCAAAAGCATAGTGCACAGTGCAAAACGACTGTTGGTTTACGCAAAAGTATAGTGCACAGTGCAAAACGACTGTTGGTTTACGCAAAAGCATAGTGCACAGTGCAAAACGACTGCTGGTTTACGCCAGAGCATAGTGCACAGTGCAAAACGACTGCTGGTTTACGCCAAAGCATGGTGCACAGTGCAAAACGACTGCTGGTTTACGCCAAAGCATGGTGCACAGTGCAAAACGACTGCTGGTTTACGCCAAAGCATAGTGCACAGTGCAAAATGACTGTTGGTTTACGCCAAAGCACAGCGCACAGTGCAAAACGACTGCTGGTTTACGCAAAAGCATAGTGCACAGTGCAAAACGACTGCTGGTTTACGCCAAAGCATGGTGCACAGTGCAAAACGACTGTTGGTTTATGCAAAAGCATAGTGCACAGTGCAAAACGACTGCTGGTTTACGCCAAATCATAGTGCACAGTGCAAAACGACTGTTGGTTTACGCCAAAGCACAGCGCACAGTGCAAAACGACTGCTGATTTACGCAACAGCATAGTGCACAGTGCAAAACGACTGCTGGTTTACGCCAGAGCATAGTGCGCAGTGCAAAATGACTGTTGGTTTACGCCAAAGCACAGCGCACAGTGCAAAACGACTGCTGGTTTACGCCAAAGCACAGCGCACAGTGCAAAACGACTGTTGGTTTACGCCAAAGCACAGCGTACAGTGCAAAACGACTGTTGGTTTACGCCAAATCATAGTGCACAGTGCAAAACGACTGTTGGTTTACGCCAAAGCACAGCGCACAGTGCAAAACGATTGTTGGTTTAATCAAAAGCATAGTGCACAGTGTAAAACGACTGCTGGTTTACGCAAAAGCATAGTGCACAGTGCAAAACGACTGCTGGTTTACGCCAAATCATAGTGCACAGTGCAAAACGACTGTTGGTTTACGCCAAAGCACAGCGCACAGTGCAAAACGACTGTTGGTTTACGCCAAAGCACAGCGCACAGTGCAAAACGACTGCTGGTTTACGCCAAATCATAGTGCACAGTGCAAAACGACTGTTGGTTTACGCCAAAGCACAGCGCACAGTGCAAAACGACTGCTGGTTTACGCCAAAGCATGGTGCACTGTGCAAAACGACTGTTGGTTTACGCCAAAGCACAGCGCACAGTGCAAAACGATTGTTGGTTAACTCAAAAGCATAGTGCACAGTGTAAAACGACTGCTGGTTTACTCAAAAGCATAGTGCACAGTGCAAAATGACTGCTGGTTTAAGCCAAAGCACAGCGCACAGTGCAAAACGACTGCTGGTTTACGCCAAATCATAGTGCACAGTGCAAAACGACTGTTGGTTTACGCCAAAGCATGGTGCACAGTGCAAAACGACTGTTGGTTTACGCAAAAGCATAGTGCACAGTGCAAAACGACTGCTGGTTTACGCCAAATCATAGTGCACAGTGCAAAACGACTGTTGGTTTACGCCAAAGCACAGCGCACAGTGCAAAACGACTGTTGGTTTACTCAAAAGCATAGTGCACAGTGTAAAACGACTGCTGGTTTACTCAAAACCATAGTGCACAGTGCAAAACGACTGCTGGTTTAAGCCAAAGCACAGCGCACAGTGCAAAACGACTGCTGGTTTACGCCAAATCATAGTGCACAGTGCAAAACGACTGTTGGTTTACGCCAAAGCATGGTGCACAGTGCAAAACGACTGTTGGTTTACGCAAAAGCATAGTGCACAGTGCAAAACGACTGCTGGTTTACGCCAAATCATAGTGCACAGTGCAAAACGACTGTTGGTTTACGCCAAAGCACAGCGCACAGTGCAAAACGACTGTTGGTTTACTCAAAAGCATAGTGCACAGTGTAAAACGACTGCTGGTTTACTCAAAACCATAGTGCACAGTGCAAAACGACTGCTGGTTTAAGCCAAAGCACAGCGCACAGTGCAAAACGACTGCTGGTTTACGCCAAATCATAGTGCACAGTGCAAAACGACTGTTGGTTTACGCCAAAGCACAGCGCACAGTGCAAAACGACTGCTGGTTTACGCCAAAGCATGGTGCACAGTGCAAAACGACTGTTGGTTTACGCAAAAGCATAGTGCACAGTGTAAAACGACTGCTGGTTTACGCAAAAGCATAGTGCACAGTGCAAAACGACTGCTGGTTTACGCCAAATCATAGTGCACAGTGCAAAACGACTGTTGGTTTACGCCAAAGCACAGCGCACAGTGCAAAACGACTGTTGGTTTACGCCAAAGCACAGCGCACAGTGCAAAACGACTGCTGGTTTACGCCAAATCATAGTGCACAGTGCAAAACGACTGTTGGTTTACGCCAAAGCACAGCGCACAGTGCAAAACGACTGCTGGTTTACGCCAAATCATAGTGCACAGTGCAAAACGACTGTTGGTTTACGCCAAAGCACAGCGCACAGTGCAAAACGACTGCTGGTTTACGCCAAAGCATGGTGCACAGTGCAAAACGACTGTTGGTTTACGCAAAAGCATAGTGCACAGTGTAAAACGACTGCTGGTTTACGCAAAAGCATAGTGCACAGTGCAAAACGACTGCTGGTTTACGCCAAATCATAGTGCACAGTGCAAAACGACTGTTGGTTTACGCCAAAGCACAGCGCACAGTGCAAAACGACTGTTGGTTTACGCCAAAGCACAGCGCACAGTGCAAAACGACTGTTGGTTTACTCAAAAGCATAGTGCACAGTGTAAAACGACTGCTGGTTTACTCAAAACCATAGTGCACAGTGCAAAACGACTGCTGGTTTAAGCCAAAGCACAGCGCACAGTGCAAAACGACTGCTGGTTTACGCCAAATCATAGTGCACAGTGCAAAACGACTGTTGGTTTACGCCAAAGCACAGCGCACAGTGCAAAACGACTGCTGGTTTACGCCAAAGCATGGTGCACAGTGCAAAACGACTGTTGGTTTACGCAAAAGCATAGTGCACAGTGTAAAACGACTGCTGGTTTACGCAAAAGCATAGTGCACAGTGCAAAACGACTGCTGGTTTACGCCAAATCATAGTGCACAGTGCAAAACGACTGTTGGTTTACGCCAAAGCACAGCGCACAGTGCAAAACGACTGTTGGTTTACGCCAAAGCACAGCGCACAGTGCAAAACGACTGCTGGTTTACGCCAAATCATAGTGCACAGTGCAAAACGACTGTTGGTTTACGCCAAAGCACAGCGCACAGTGCAAAACGACTGCTGGTTTACGCCAAATCATAGTGCACAGTGCAAAACGACTGTTGGTTTACGCTAAAGCACAGCGCACAGTGCAAAACGACTGCTGGTTTACGCCAAAGCATGGTGCACAGTGCAAAACGACTGTTGGTTTACGCAAAAGCATAGTGCACAGTGTAAAACGACTGCTGGTTTACGCAAAAGCATAGTGCACAGTGCAAAACGACTGCTGGTTTACGCCAAATCATAGTGCACAGTGCAAAACGACTGTTGGTTTACGCCAAAGCACAGCGCACAGTGCAAAACGACTGTTGGTTTACGCCAAAGCACAGCGCACAGTGCAAAACGACTGCTGGTTTACGCCAAATCATAGTGCACAGTGCAAAACGACTGTTGGTTTACGCCAAAGCACAGCGCACAGTGCAAAACGACTGCTGGTTTACGCCAAAGCATGGTGCACAGTGCAAAACGACTGTTGGTTTACGCCAAAGCACAGCGCACAGTGCAAAACGATTGCTGGTTTACTCAAAAGCGTAGTGCACAGTGTAAAACGACTGCTGGTTTACTCAAAAGCATGGTGCACAGTGCAAAACGACTGTTGGTTTACGCAAAAGCATAGTGCACAGTGCAAAACGACTGTTGGTTTACGCCAAAGCACAGCGCACAGTGCAAAACGACTGCTGGTTTACGCAACAGCATAGTGCACAGTGCAAAACGACTGCTGGTTTACGCCAGAGCATAGTGCGCAGTGCAAAATGACTGTTGGTTTAAGCCAAAGCACAGCGCACAGTGCAAAACGACTGCTGGTTTACGCCAAAGCACAGCGCACAGTGCAAAACGACTGTTGGTTTACGCCAAAGCACAGCGTACAGTGCAAAACGACTGTTGGTTTACGCCAAATCATAGTGCACAGTGCAAAACGACTGTTGGTTTACGCCAAAGCACAGCGCACAGTGCAAAACGATTGTTGGTTTAATCAAAAGCATAGTGCACAGTGTAAAACGACTGCTGGTTTACGCAAAAGCATAGTGCACAGTGCAAAACGACTGCTGGTTTACGCCAAATCATAGTGCACAGTGCAAAACGACTGTTGGTTTACGCCAAAGCACAGCGCACAGTGCAAAACGACTGTTGGTTTACGCCAAAGCACAGCGCACAGTGCAAAACGACTGCTGGTTTACGCCAAATCATAGTGCACAGTGCAAAACGACTGTTGGTTTACGCCAAAGCACAGCGCACAGTGCAAAACGACTGCTGGTTTACGCCAAAGCATGGTGCACTCTGCAAAACGACTGTTGGTTTACGCCAAAGCACAGCGCACAGTGCAAAACGATTGTTGGTTTACTCAAAAGCATAGTGCACAGTGTAAAACGACTGCTGGTTTACTCAAAAGCATAGTGCACAGTGCAAAATGACTGCTGGTTTAAGCCAAAGCACAGCGCACAGTGCAAAACGACTGCTGGTTTACGCCACATCATAGTGCACAGTGCAAAACGACTGTTGGTTTACGCCAAAGCATGGTGCACAGTGCAAAACGACTGTTGGTTTACGCAAAAGCATAGTGCACAGTGCAAAACGACTGCTGGTTTACGCCAAATCATAGTGCACAGTGCAAAACGACTGTTGGTTTACGCCAAAGCACAGCGCACAGTGCAAAACGACTGTTGGTTTACTCAAAAGCATAGTGCACAGTGTAAAACGACTGCTGGTTTACTCAAAACCATAGTGCACAGTGCAAAACGACTGCTGGTTTAAGCCAAAGCACAGCGCACAGTGCAAAACGACTGCTGGTTTACGCCAAATCATAGTGCACAGTGCAAAACGACTGTTGGTTTACGCCAAAGCATGGTGCACAGTGCAAAACGACTGTTGGTTTACGCAAAAGCATAGTGCACAGTGCAAAACGACTGCTGGTTTACGCCAAATCATAGTGCACAGTGCAAAACGACTGTTGGTTTACGCCAAAGCACAGCGCACAGTGCAAAACGACTGTTGGTTTACTCAAAAGCATAGTGCACAGTGTAAAACGACTGCTGGTTTACTCAAAACCATAGTGCACAGTGCAAAACGACTGCTGGTTTAAGCCAAAGCACAGCGCACAGTGCAAAACGACTGCTGGTTTACGCCAAATCATAGTGCACAGTGCAAAACGACTGTTGGTTTACGCCAAAGCACAGCGCACAGTGCAAAACGACTGCTGGTTTACGCCAAAGCATGGTGCACAGTGCAAAACGACTGTTGGTTTACGCAAAAGCATAGTGCACAGTGTAAAACGACTGCTGGTTTACGCAAAAGCATAGTGCACAGTGCAAAACGACTGCTGGTTTACGCCAAATCATAGTGCACAGTGCAAAACGACTGTTGGTTTACGCCAAAGCACAGCGCACAGTGCAAAACGACTGTTGGTTTACGCCAAAGCACAGCGCACAGTGCAAAACGACTGCTGGTTTACGCCAAATCATAGTGCACAGTGCAAAACGACTGTTGGTTTACGCCAAAGCACAGCGCACAGTGCAAAACGACTGCTGGTTTACGCCAAATCATAGTGCACAGTGCAAAACGACTGTTGGTTTACGCCAAAGCACAGCGCACAGTGCAAAACGACTGCTGGTTTACGCCAAAGCATGGTGCACAGTGCAAAACGACTGTTGGTTTACGCAAAAGCATAGTGCACAGTGTAAAACGACTGCTGGTTTACGCAAAAGCATAGTGCACAGTGCAAAACGACTGCTGGTTTACGCCAAATCATAGTGCACAGTGCAAAACGACTGTTGGTTTACGCCAAAGCACAGCGCACAGTGCAAAACGACTGTTGGTTTACGCCAAAGCACAGCGCACAGTGCAAAACGACTGCTGGTTTACGCCAAATCATAGTGCACAGTGCAAAACGACTGTTGGTTTACGCCAAAGCACAGCGCACAGTGCAAAACGACTGCTGGTTTACGCCAAATCATAGTGCACAGTGCAAAACGACTGTTGGTTTACGCCAAAGCACAGCGCACAGTGCAAAACGACTGCTGGTTTACGCCAAAGCATGGTGCACAGTGCAAAACGACTGTTGGTTTACGCAAAAGCATAGTGCACAGTGTAAAACGACTGCTGGTTTACGCAAAAGCATAGTGCACAGTGCAAAACGACTGCTGGTTTACGCCAAATCATAGTGCACAGTGCAAAACGACTGTTGGTTTACGCCAAAGCACAGCGCACAGTGCAAAACGACTGTTGGTTTACGCCAAAGCACAGCGCACAGTGCAAAACGACTGCTGGTTTACGCCAAATCATAGTGCACAGTGCAAAACGACTGTTGGTTTACGGCAAAGCACAGCGCACAGTGCAAAACGACTGCTGGTTTACGCCAAAGCATGGTGCACAGTGCAAAACGACTGTTGGTTTACGCCAAAGCACAGCGCACAGTGCAAAACGATTGCTGGTTTACTCAAAAGCATAGTGCACAGTGTAAAACGACTGCTGGTTTACTCAAAAGCATAGTGCACAGTGCAAAATGACTGCTGGTTTAAGCCAAAGCACAGCGCACAGTGCAAAACGACTGCTGGTTTACGCCAAATCATAGTGCACAGTGCAAAACGACTGTTGGTTTACGCCAAAGCACAGCGCACAGTGCAAAACGACTGTTGGTTTACGCCAAAGCACAGCGCACAGTGCAAAACGACTGCTGGTTTACGCCAAATCATAGTGCACAGTGCAAAACGACTGTTGGTTTACGCCAAAGCACAGCGCACAGTGCAAAACGACTGCTGGTTTACGCCAAAGCATGGTGCACTGTGCAAAACGACTGTTGGTTTACGCCAAAGCACAGCGCACAGTGCAAAACGATTGTTGGTTTACTCAAAAGCATAGTGCACAGTGTAAAACGACTGCTGGTTTACTCAAAAGCATAGTGCACAGTGCAAAATGACTGCTGGTTTAAGCCAAAGCACAGCGCACAGTGCAAAACGACTGCTGGTTTACGCCAAAGCATTGTGCACAGTGCAAAACGACTGTTGGTTTACGCCAAAGCACAGTGCACAGGGCAAAACGACTGTTGGTTTACGCAAAAGCATAGTGCACAGTGCAAAACGACTGCTGGTTTACGCCAGAGCATAGTGCACAGTGCAAAACGACTGCTGGTTTACGCCAAATCATAGTGCACAGTGCAAAACGACTGTTGGTTTACGCCAAAGCACAGCGCACAGTGCAAAACGACTGTTGGTTTACTCAAAAGCATAGTGCACAGTGTAAAACGACTGCTGGTTTACGCAAAAGCATAGTGCACAGTGCAAAACGACTGTTGGTTTACGCAAAAGTATAGTGCACAGTGCAAAACGACTGTTGGTTTACGCAAAAGCATAGTGCACAGTGCAAAACGACTGCTGGTTTACGCCAGAGCATAGTGCACAGTGCAAAACCACTGCTGGTTTACGCCAAAGCATGGTGCACAGTGCAAAACGACTGCTGGTTTTCGCCAAAGCATGGTGCACAGTGCAAAACGACTGCTGGTTTACGCCAAAGCATAGTGCACAGTGCAAAACGACTGCTGGTTTACGCCAAATCATAGTGCACAGTGCAAAACGACTGTTGGTTTACGCCAAAGCACAGCGCACAGTGCAAAACGACTGCTGATTTATGCAACAGCATAGTGCACAGTGCAAAACGACTGCTGGTTTACGCCAGAGCATAGTGCGCAGTGCAAAATGACTGTTGGTTTACGCCAAAGCACAGCGCACAGTGCAAAACGACTGCTGGTTTACGCCAAAGCACAGCGCACAGTGCAAAACGACTGTTGGTTTACGCCAAAGCACAGCGTACAGTGCAAAACGACTGTTGGTTTACGCCAAATCATAGTGCACAGTGCAAAACGACTGCTGGTTTACGCCAAAGCACAGCGCACAGTGCAAAACGATTGTTGGTTTAATCAAAAGCATAGTGCACAGTGTGAAACGACTGCTGGTTTACGCAAAAGCATAGTGCACAGTGCAAAACGACTGCTGGTTTACGCCAAATCATAGTGCACAGTGCAAAACGACTGTTGGTTTACGCCAAAGCACAGCGCACAATGCAAAACGACTGTTGGTTTACGCCAAAGCACAGCGCACAGTGCAAAACGACTGCTGGTTTACGCCAAATCATAGTGCACAGTGCAAAACGACTGTTGGTTTACGCCAAAGCACAGCGCACAGTGCAAAACGACTGCTGGTTTACGCCAAAGCATGGTGCACTGTGCAAAACGACTGTTGGTTTACGCCAAAGCACAGCGCACAGTGCAAAACGATTGTTGGTTTACTCAAAAGCATAGTGCACAGTGTAAAACGACTGCTGGTTTACTCAAAAGCATAGTGCACAGTGCAAAATGACTGCTGGTTTAAGCCAAAGCACAGCGCACAGTGCAAAACGACTGCTGGTTTACGCCAAATCATAGTGCACAGTGCAAAACGACTGTTGGTTTACGCCAAAGCATGGTGCACAGTGCAAAACGACTGTTGGTTTACGCAAAAGCATAGTGCACAGTGCAAAACGACTGCTGGTTTACGCCAAATCATAGTGCACAGTGCAAAACGACTGTTGGTTTACGCCAAAGCACAGCGCACAGTGCAAAACGACTGTTGGTTTACTCAAAACCATAGTGCACAGTGTAAAACGACTGCTGGTTTACTCAAAACCATAGTGCACAGTGCAAAACGACTGCTGGTTTAAGCCAAAGCACAGCGCACAGTGCAAAACGACTGCTGGTTTACGCCAAATCATAGTGCACAGTGCAAAACGACTGTTGGTTTACGCCAAAGCACAGCGCACAGTGCAAAACGACTGCTGGTTTACGCCAAAGCATGGTGCACAGTGCAAAACGACTGTTGGTTTACGCAAAAGCATAGTGCACAGTGTAAAACGACTGCTGGTTTACGCAAAAGCATAGTGCACAGTGCAAAACGACTGCTGGTTTACGCCAAATCATAGTGCACAGTGCAAAACGACTGTTGGTTTACGCCAAAGCACAGCGCACAGTGCAAAACGACTGTTGGTTTACGCCAAAGCACAGCGCACAGTGCAAAACGACTGCTGGTTTACGCCAAATCATAGTGCACAGTGCAAAACGACTGTTGGTTTACGCCAAAGCACAGCGCACAGTGCAAAACGACTGCTGGTTTACGCCAAAGCATGGTGCACAGTGCAAAACGACTGTTGGTTTACGCCAAAGTACAGCGCACAGTGCAAAACGATTGTTGGTTTACTCAAAAGCATAGTGCACAGTGTAAAACGACTGCTGGTTTACTCAAAAGCATAGTGCACAGTGCAAAATGACTGCTGGTTTAAGCCAAAGCATAGCGCACAGTGCAAAACGACTGCTGGTTTACGCCAAATCATAGTGCACAGTGCAAAACGACTGTTGGTTTACGCCAAAGCATGGTGCACAGTGCAAAACGACTGTTGGTTTACGCAAAAGCATAGTGCACAGTGCAAAACGACTGCTGGTTTACGCCAAATCATAGTGCACAGTGCAAAACGACTGTTGGTTTACGCCAAAGCACAGCGCACAGTGCAAAACGACTGTTGGTTTACTCAAAAGCATAGTGCACAGTGCAAAACGACTGCTGGTTTACGCCAAAGCATGGTGCACAGTGCAAAACGACTGTTGGTTTACGCAAAAGCATAGTGCACAGTGTAAAACGACTGCTGGTTTACGCAAAAGCATAGTGCACAGTGCAAAACGACTGCTGGTTGACGCCAAATCATAGTGCACAGTGCAAAACGACTGTTGGTTTACGCCAAAGCACAGCGCACAGTGCAAAACGACTGTTGGTTTACGCCAAAGCACAGCGCACAGTGCAAAACGACTGCTGGTGTACGTCAAATCATAGTGCACAGTGCAAAACGACTGTTGGTTTACGCCAAAGCACAGCGCACAGTGCAAAACGACTGCTGGTTTACGCCAAAGCATGGTGCACTGTGCAAAACGACTGTTGGTTTACGCCAAAGCACAGCGCACAGTGCAAAACGATTGTTGGTTTACTCAAAAGCATAGTGCACAGTGTAAAACGACTGCTGGTTTACTCAAAAGCATAGTGCACAGTGCAAAATGACTGCTGGTTTAAGCCAAAGCACAGCGCACAGTGCAAAACGACTGCTGGTTTACGCCAAAGCATGGTGCACAGTGCAAAACGACTGTTGGTTTACGCCAAAGCACAGCGCACAGTGCAAAACGACTGTTGGTTTACTCAAAAGCATAGTGCACAGTGTAAAACGACTGCTGGTTTACGCAAAAGCATAGTGCACAGTGCAAAACGACTGTTGGTTTACTCAAAAGCATAGTGCACAGTGCAAAACGACTGCTGGTTTAAGCCAAAGCACAGCGCACAGTGCAAAACGGCTGCTGGTTTACGCCAAATCATAGTGCACAGTGCAAAACGACTGTTGGTTTACGCCAAAGCACAGCGCACAGTGCAAAACGACTGCTGGTTTACGCCAAAGCATGGTGCACAGTGCAAAACGACTGTTGGTTTACGCAAAAGCATAGTGCACAGTGTAAAACGACTGCTGGTTTACGCAAAAGCATAGTGCACAGTGCAAAACGACTGCTGGTTTACGCCAAATCATAGTGCACAGTGCAAAACGACTGTTGGTTTACGCCAAAGCACAGCGCACAGTGCAAAACGACTGTTGGTTTACGCCAAAGCACAGCGCACAGTGCAAAACGACTGCTGGTTTACGCCAAATCATAGTGCACAGTGCAAAACGACTGTTGGTTTACGCCAAAGCACAGCGCACAGTGCAAAACGACTGCTGGTTTACGCCAAAGCATGGTGCACAGTGCAAAACGACTGTTGGTTTACGCCAAAGCACAGCGCACAGTGCAAAACGATTGTTGGTTTACTCAAAAGCATAGTGCACAGTGTAAAACGACTGCTGGTTTACTCAAAAGCATAGTGCACAGTGCAAAATGACTACTGGTTTAAGCCAAAGCACAGCGCACAGTGCAAAACGACTGCTGGTTTACGCCAAATCATAGTGCACAGTGCAAAACGACTGTTGGTTTACGCAAAAGCATAGTGCACAGTGTAAAACGACTGCTGGTTTACGCAAAAGCATAGTGCATAGTGCAAAACGACTGCTGGTTTACGCCAAATCATAGTGCACAGTGCAAAACGACAGCTGGTTTACGCCAAAGCATAGTGCACAGTGCAAAACGACTGCTGGTTTAAGCCAAAGCACAGCGCACAGTGCAAAACGACTGCTGGTTTACGCCAAATCATAGTGCACAGTGCAAAACGACTGTTGGTTTACGCCAAAGCACAGCGCACAGTGCAAAACGACTGCTGGTTTACGCCAAAGCATGGTGCACAGTGCAAAACGACTGTTGGTTTACGCAAAAGCATAGTGCACAGTGTAAAACGACTGCTGGTTTACGCAAAAGCATAGTGCACAGTGCAAAACGACTACTGGTTTACGTCAAATCATAGTGCACAGTGCAAAACGACTGCTGGTTTACGCCAAAGCATGGTGCACAGTGCAAAACGACTGTTGGTTTACTCAAAAGCATAGTGCACAGTGCAAAACGACTGCTGGTTTAAGCCAAAGCACAGCGCACAGTGCAAAACGACTTCTGGTTTACGCCAAATCATAGTGCACAGTGCAAAACGACTGTTGGTTTACGCCAAAGCATGGTGCACAGTGCAAAACGACTGTTGGTTTACGCAAAAGCATAGTGCACAGTGCAAAACGACTGCTGGTTTACGCCAAATCATAGTGCACAGTGCAAAACGGCTGCTGGTTTACGCCAAATCATAGTGCACAGTGCAAAACGACTGTTGGTTTACGCCAAAGCACAGCGCACAGTGCAAAACGACTGCTGGTTTACGCCAAAGCATAGTGCACAGTGCAAAACGACTGTTGGTTTACGCCAAAGCATGGTGCACAGTGCAAAACGACTGCTGGTTTACGCCAAAGCATAGTGCACAGTGTAAAACGACTGCTGGTTTACGCAAAAGCATAGTGCACAGTGCAAAACGACTGCTGGTTTACGCCAAATCATAGTGCACAGTGCAAAACGACTGTTGGTTTACGCCAAAGCACAGCGCACAGTGCAAAACGACTGCTGGTTTACGCCAAATCATAGTGCACAGTGCAAAACGACTGTTGGTTTACGCCAAAGCACAGCGCACAGTGCAAAACGACTGCTGGTTTACGCCAAAGCATGGTGCACAGTGCAAAACGACTGTTGGTTTACGCCAAAGCACAGCGCACAGTGCAAAACGACTGCTGGTTTACGCCAAAGCATAGTGCACAGTGCAAAACGACTGTTGGTTTACTCAAAAGCATAGTGCACAGTGCAAAACGACTGCTGGTTTAAGCCAAAGCACAGCGCACAGTGCAAAACGGCTGCTGGTTTACGCCAAATCATAGTGCACAGTGCAAAACGACTGTTGGTTTACGCCAAAGCACAGCGCACAGTGCAAAACGACTGCTGGTTTACGCCAAAGCATAGTGCACAGTGCAAAACGACTGTTGGTTTACGCAAAAGCATAGTGCACAGTGTAAAACGACTGCTGGTTTACGCAAAAGCATAGTGCACAGTGCAAAACGACTGCTGGTTTACGCCAAATCATAGTGCACAGTGCAAAACGACTGTTGGTTTACGCCAAAGCACAGCGCACAGTGCAAAACGACTGCTGGTTTACGCCAAATCATAGTGCACAGTGCAAAACGACTGTTGGTTTACGCCAAAGCACAGCGCACAGTGCAAAACGACTGCTGGTTTACGCCAAAGCATGGTGCACAGTGCAAAACGACTGTTGGTTTACGCCAAAGCACAGCGCACAGTGCAAAACGATTGTTGGTTTACTCAAAAGCATAGTGCACAGTGTAAAACGACTGCTGGTTTACTCAAAAGCATAGTGCACAGTGCAAAATGACTGCTGGTTTAAGCCAAAGCACAGCGCACAGTGCAAAACGACTGCTGGTTTACGCCAAATCATAGTGCACAGTGCAAAACGACTGTTGGTTTACGCAAAAGCATAGTGCACAGTGTAAAACGACTGCTGGTTTACGCAAAAGCATAGTGCACAGTGCAAAACGACTGCTGGTTTACGCCAAATCATAGTGCACAGTGCAAAACGACTGCTGGTTTACGCCAAAGCATAGTGCACAGTGCAAAACGACTGCTGGTTTAAGCCAAAGCACAGCGCACAGTGCAAAACGACTGCTGGTTTACGCCAAATCATAGTGCACAGTGCAAAACGACTGTTGGTTTACGCCAAAGCACAGCGCACAGTGCAAAACGACTGCTGGTTTACGCCAAAGCATGGTGCACAGTGCAAAACGACTGTTGGTTTACGCAAAAGCATAGTGCACAGTGTAAAACGACTGCTGGTTTACGCAAAAGCATAGTGCACAGTGCAAAACGACTGCGTGTTTACGCCAAAGCATGGTGCACAGTGCAAAACGACTGTTGGTTTACGCAAAAGCATAGTGCACAGTGCAAAACGACTGCTGGTTTACGCCAAATCATAGTGCACAGTGCAAAACGACTGTTGGTTTACGCCAAAGCACAGCGCACAGTGCAAAACGACTGTTGGTTTACTCAAAAGCATAGTGCACAGTGTAAAACGACTGCTGGTTTACTCAAAAGCATAGTGCACAGTGCAAAACGACTGCTGGTTTAAGCCAAAGCACAGCGCACAGTGCAAAACGACTGCTGGTTTACGCCAAATCATAGTGCACAGTGCAAAACGACTGTTGGTTTACGCCAAAGCACAGCGCACAGTGCAAAACGACTGTTGGTTTACGCAAAAGCATAGTGCACAGTGTAAAACGACTGCTGGTTTACGCAAAAGCATAGTGCACAGTGCAAAACGACTGCTGGTTTACGCCAAATCATAGTGCACAGTGCAAAACGACTACTGGTTTACGCCAAAGCATGGTGCACAGTGCAAAACGACTGTTGGTTTACTCAAAAGCATAGTGCACAGTGCAAAACGACTGCTGGTTTAAGCCAAAGCACAGCGCACAGTGCAAAACGACTGCTGGTTTACGCCAAATCATAGTGCACAGTGCAAAACGACTGTTGGTTTACGCCAAAGCACAGCGCACAGTGCAAAACGACTGCTGGTTTACGCCAAAGCATGGTGCACAGTGCAAAACGACTGTTCTTTTACGCAAAAGCATAGTGCACAGTGTAAAACGACTGCTGGTTTACGCAAAAGCATAGTGCACAGTGCAAAACGACTGCTGGTTTACGCCAAATCATAGTGCACAGTGCAAAACGACTGCTGGTTTACGCCAAAGCATGGTGCACAGTGCAAAACGACTGTTGGTTTACTCAAAAGCATAGTGCACAGTGCAAAACGACTGCTGGTTTAAGCCAAAGCACAGCGCACAGTGCAAAACGACTGTTGGTTTACGCCAAAGCACAGCGCACAGTGCAAAACGACTGCTGGTTTACGCCAAAGCATGGTGCACAGTGCAAAACGACTGCTGGTTTACGCAAAAGCATAGTGCACAGTGTAAAACGTCTGCTGGTTTACGCAAAAGCATAGTGCACAGTGCAAAACGACTGCTGGTTTACGCCAAATCATAGTGCACAGTGCAAAACGACTGCTGGTTTACGCCAAAGCATGGTGCACAGTGCAAAACGACTGTTGGTTTACTCAAAAGCATAGTGCACAGTGCAAAACGACTGCTGGTTTAAGCCAAAGCACAGCGCACAGTGCAAAACGACTGCTGGTTTACGCCAAATCATAGTGCACAGTGCAAAACGACTGTTGGTTTACGCCAAAGCACAGCGCACAGTGCAAAACGACTGCTGGTTTACGCCAAAGCATGGTGCACAGTGCAAAACGACTGTTGGTTTACGCAAAAGCATAGTGCACAGTGTAAAACGACTGCTGGTTTACGCAAAAGCATAGTGCACAGTGCAAAACGACTGCTGGTTTACGCCAAATCATAGTGCACAGTGCAAAACGACTGTTGGTTTACGCCAAAGCACAGCGCACAGTGCAAAACGACTGTTGGTTTACGCCAAAGCACAGCGCACAGTGCAAAACGACTGCTGGTTTACGCCAAATCATAGTGCACAGTGCAAAACGACTGTTGGTTTACGCCAAAGCACAGCGCACAGTGCAAAACGACTGCTGGTTTACGCCAAAGCATGGTGCACAGTGCAAAACGACTGTTGGTTTACGCCAAAGCACAGCGCACAGTGCAAAACGATTGTTGGTTTACTCAAAAGCATAGTGCACAGTGTAAAACGACTGCTGGTTTACTCAAAAGCATAGTGCACAGTGCAAAATGACTGCTGGTTTAAGCCAAAGCACAGCGCACAGTGCAAAACGACTGCTGGTTTACGCCAAATCATAGTGCACAGTGCAAAACGACTGTTGGTTTACGCAAAAGCATAGTGCACAGTGTAAAACGACTGCTGGTTTACGCAAAAGCATAGTGCACAGTGCAAAACGACAGCTGGTTTACGCCAAATCATAGTGCACAGTGCAAAACGACTGCTGGTTTACGCCAAAGCATAGTGCACAGTGCAAAACGACTGCTGGTTTAAGCCAAAGCACAGCGCACAGGGCAAAACGACTGCTGGTTTACGCCAAATCATAGTGCACAGTGCAAAACGACTGTTGGTTTACGCCAAAGCATGGTGCACAGTGCAAAACGGCTGTTGGTTTACGCAAAAGAATAGTGCACAGTGCAAAACGACTGCTGGTTTACGCCAAATCATAGTGCACAGTGCAAAACGACTGTTGGTTTACGCCAAAGCACAGCGCACAGTGCAAAACGACTGTTGGTTTACTCAAAAGCATAGTGCACAGTGTAAAACGACTGCTGGTTTACTCAAAAGCATAGTGCACAGTGCAAAACGACTGCTGGTTTAAGCCAAAGCACAGCGCACAGTGCAAAACGACTGCTGGTTTACGCCAAATCATAGTGCACAGTGCAAAACGACTGTTGGTTTACCCCAAAGCACAGCGCACAGTGCAAAACGACTGCTGGTTTACGCCAAAGCATGGTGCACAGTGCAAAACGACTGTTGGTTTACGCAAAAGCATAGTGCACAGTGTAAAACGACTGTTGGTTTACGCAAAAGCATAGTGCACAGTGCAAAACGACTGCTGGTTTACGCCAAATCATAGTGCACAGTGCAAAACGACTGCTGGTTTACGCCAAAGCATGGTGCACAGTGCAAAACGACTGTTGGTTTACTCAAAAGCATAGTGCACAGTGCAAAACGACTGCTGGTTTAAGCCAAAGCACAGCGCACAGTGCAAAACGACTGCTGGTTTACGCCAAATCATAGTGCACAGTGCAAAACGACTGTTGGTTTACGCCAAAGCACAGCGCACAGTGCAAAACGACTGCTGGTTTACGCCAAAGCATGGTGCACAGTGCAAAACGACTGTTGGTTTACGCAAAAGCATAGTGCACAGTGTAAAACGACTGCTGGTTTACGCAAAAGCATAGTGCACAGTGCAAAACGACTGCTGGTTTACGCCAAATCATAGTGCACAGTGCAAAACGACTGCTGGTTTACGCCAAAGCATGGTGCACAGTGCAAAACGACTGTTGGTTTACTCAAAAGCATAGTGCACAGTGCAAAACGACTGCTGGTTTAAGCCAAAGCACAGCGCACAGTGCAAAACGACTGCTGGTTTACGCCAAATCATAGTGCACAGTGCAAAACGACTGTTGGTTTACGCCAAAGCATGGTGCACAGTGCAAAACGACTGTTGGTTTACGCAAAAGCATAGTGCACAGTGCAAAACGACTGCTGGTTTACGCCAAATCATAGTGCACAGTGCAAAACGACTGTTGGTTTACGCCAAAGCACAGCGCACAGTGCAAAACGACTGTTGGTTTACTCAAAAGCATAGTGCACAGTGTAAAACGACTGCTGGTTTACTCAAAAGCATAGCGCACAGTGCAAAACGACTGCTGGTTTAAGCCAAAGCACAGCGCACAGTGCAAAACGACTGCTGGTTTACGCCAAATCATAGTGCACAGTGCAAAACGACTGTTGGTTTACGCCAAAGCACAGCGCACAGTGCAAAACGACTGCTGGTTTACGCCAAAGCATGGTGCACAGTGCAAAACGACTGTTGGTTTACGCAAAAGCATAGTGCACAGTGTAAAACGACTGCTGGTTTACGCAAAAGCATAGTGCACAGTGCAAAACGACTGCTGGTTTACGCCAAATCATAGTGCACAGTGCAAAACGACTGCTGGTTTACGCCAAAGCATGGTGCACAGTGCAAAACGACTGTTGGTTTACTCAAAAGCATAGTGCACAGTGCAAAACGACTGCTGGTTTAAGCCAAAGCACAGCGCACAGTGCAAAACGACTGCTGGTTTACGCCAAATCATAGTGCACAGTGCAAAACGACTGCTGGTTTAAGCCAAAGCACAGCGCACAGTGCAAAACGACTGCTGGTTTACGCCAAATCATAGTGCACAGTGCAAAACGACTGTTGGTTTACGCCAAAGCACAGCGCACAGTGCAAAACGACTGCTGGTTTACGCCAAAGCATGGTGCACAGTGCAAAACGACTGTTGGTTTACGCAAAAGCATAGTGCACAGTGTAAAACGACTGCTGGTTTACGCAAAAGCATAGTGCACAGTGCAAAACGACTGCTGGTTTACGCCAAATCATAGTGCACAGTGCAAAACGACTGCTGGTTTACGCCAAAGCATGGTGCACAGTGCGAAACGACTGTTGGTTTACTCAAAAGCATAGTGCACAGTGCAAAACGACTGCTGGTTTAAGCCAAAGCACAGCGCACAGTGCAAAACGACTGCTGGTTTACGCCAAATCATAGTGCACAGTGCAAAACGACTGCTGGTTTAAGCCAAAGCACAGCGCACAGTGCAAAACGACTGCTGGTTTACGCCAAATCATAGTGCACAGTGCAAAACGACTGTTGGTTTACGCCAAAGCACAGCGCACAGTGCAAAACGACTGCTGGTTTACGCCAAAGCATGGTGCACAGTGCAAAACGACTGTTGGTTTACGCAAAAGCATAGTGCACAGTGTAAAACGACTGCTGGTTTACGCCAAAGCATAGTGCACAGTGCAAAACGACTGCTGGTTTAAGCCAAAGCACAGCGCACAGAGCAAAACGACTGCTGGTTTACGCCAAATCATAGTGCACAGTGCAAAACGACTGTTGGTTTACGCCAAAGCACAGCGCACAGTGCAAAACGACTGCTGGTTTACGCCAAAGCATGGTGCACAGTGCAAAACGACTGTTCTTTTACGCAAAAGCATAGTGCACAGTGTAAAACGACTGCTGGTTTACGCAAAAGCATAGTGCACAGTGCAAAACGACTGCTGGTTTACGCCAAATCATAGTGCACAGTGCAAAACGACTGCTGGTTTACGCCAAAGCATGGTGCACAGTGCAAAACGACTGTTGGTTTACTCAAAAGCATAGTGCACAGTGCAAAACGACTGCTGGTTTAAGCCAAAGCACAGCGCACAGTGCAAAACGACTGTTGGTTTACGCCAAAGCACAGCGCACAGTGCAAAACGACTGCTGGTTTACGCCAAAGCATGGTGCACAGTGCAAAACGACTGCTGGTTTACGCAAAAGCATAGTGCACAGTGTAAAACGTCTGCTGGTTTACGCAAAAGCATAGTGCACAGTGCAAAACGACTGCTGGTTTACGCCAAATCATAGTGCACAGTGCAAAACGACTGTTGGTTTACGCCAAAGCACAGCGCACAGTGCAAAACGACTGCTGGTTTACGCCAAAGCATGGTGCACAGTGCAAAACGACTGTTGGTTTACGCAAAAGCATAGTGCACAGTGTAAAACGACTGCTGGTTTACGCAAAAGCATAGTGCACAGTGCAAAACGACTGCTGGTTTACGACAAATCATAGTGCACAGTGCAAAACGACTGTTGGTTTACGCCAAAGCACAGCGCACAGTGCAAAACGACTGTTGGTTTACGCCAAAGCACAGCGCACAGCGCACAGTGCAAAACGACTGCTGGTTTACGCCAAATCATAGTGCACAGTGCAAAACGACTGTTGGTTTACGCCAAAGCACAGCGCACAGTGCAAAACGACTGCTGGTTTACGCCAAAGCATGGTGCACAGTGCAAAACGACTGTTGGTTTACGCCAAAGCACAGCGCACAGTGCAAAACGATTGTTGGTTTACTCAAAAGCATAGTGCACAGTGTAAAACGACTGCTGGTTTACGCCAAATCATAGTGCACAGTGCAAAACGACTGTTGGTTTACGCAAAAGCATAGTGCACAGTGTAAAACGACTGCTGGTTTACGCAAAAGCATAGTGCACAGTGCAAAACGACTGCTGGTTTACGCCAAATCATAGTGCACAGTGCAAAACGACTGCTGGTTTACGCCAAAGCATAGTGCACAGTGCAAAACGACTGCTGGTTTAAGCCAAAGCACAGCGCACAGTGCAAAACGACTGCTGGTTTACGCCAAATCATAGTGCACAGTGCAAAACGACTGTTGGTTTACGCCAAAGCACAGCGCACAGTGCAAAACGACTGCTGGTTTACGCCAAAGCATGGTGCACAGTGCAAAACGACTGTTGGTTTACGCAAAAGCATAGTGCACAGTGTAAAACGACTGCTGGTTTACGCAAAAGCATAGTGCACAGTGCAAAACGACTGCTGGTTTACGCCAAATCATAGTGCACAGTGCAAAACGACTGCTGGTTTACGCCAAAGCATGGTGCACAGTGCAAAACGACTGTTGGTTTACTCAAAAGCATAGTGCACAGTGCAAAACGACTGCTGGTTTAAGCCAAAGCACAGCGCACAGTGCAAAACGACTGCTGGTTTACGCCAAAGCATGGTGCACAGTGCAAAACGACTGTTGGTTTACGCCAAAGCATGGTGCACAGTGCAAAACGGCTGTTGGTTTACGCAAAAGCATAGTGCACAGTGCAAAACGACTGCTGGTTTACGCCAAATCATAGTGCACAGTGCAAAACGACTGTTGGTTTACGCCAAAGCACAGCGCACAGTGCAAAACGACTGTTGGTTTACTCAAAAGCATAGTGCACAGTGTAAAACGACTGCTGGTTTACTCAAAAGCATAGTGCACAGTGCAAAACGACTGCTGGTTTAAGCCAAAGCACAGCGCACAGTGCAAAACGACTGCTGGTTTACGCCAAATCATAGTGCACAGTGCAAAACGACTGTTGGTTTACGCCAAAGCACAGCGCACAGTGCAAAACGACTGTTGGTTTACGCCAAAGCACAGCGCACAGCGCACAGTGCAAAACGACTGCTGGTTTACGCCAAATCATAGTGCACAGTGCAAAACGACTGTTGGTTTACGCCAAAGCACAGCGCACAGTGCAAAACGACTGCTGGTTTACGCCAAAGCATGGTGCACAGTGCAAAACGACTGTTGGTTTACGCCAAAGCACAGCGCACAGTGCAAAACGATTGTTGGTTTACTCAAAAGCATAGTGCACAGTGTAAAACGACTGCTGGTTTACTCAAAAGCATAGTGCACAGTGCAAAATGACTGCTGGTTTAAGCCAAAGCACAGCGCATAGTGCAAAACGACTGCTGGTTTACGCCAAATCATAGTGCACAGTGCAAAACGACTGTTGGTTTACGCAAAAGCATAGTGCACAGTGTAAAACGACTGCTGGTTTACGCAAAAGCATAGTGCACAGTGCAAAACGACTGCTGGTTTACGCCAAATCATAGTGCACAGTGCAAAACGACTGCTGGTTTACGCCAAAGCATAGTGCACAGTGCAAAACGACTGCTGGTTTAAGCCAAAGCACAGCGCACAGTGCAAAACGACTGCTGGTTTACGCCAAATCATAGTGCACAGAGCAAAACGACTGTTGGTTTACGCCAAAGCACAGCGCACAGTGCAAAACGACTGCTGGTTTACGCCAAAGCATGGTGCACAGTGCAAAACGACTGTTGGTTTACGCAAAAGCATAGTGCACAGTGTAAAACGACTGCTGGTTTACGCAAAAGCATAGTGCACAGTGCAAAACGACTGCTGGTTTACGCCAAATCATAGTGCACAGTGCAAAACGACTGCTGGTTTACGCCAAAGCATGGTGCACAGTGCAAAACGACTGTTGGTTTACTCAAAAGCATAGTGCACAGTGCAAAACGACTGCTGGTTTAAGCCAAAGCACAGCGCACAGTGCAAAACGACTGCTGGTTTACGCCAAAGCATGGTGCACAGTGCAAAACGACTGTTGGTTTACGCCAAAGCATGGTGCACAGTGCAAAACGGCTGTTGGTTTACGCAAAAGCATAGTGCACAGTGCAAAACGACTGCTGGTTTACGCCAAATCATAGTGCACAGTGCAAAACGACTGTTGGTTTACGCCAAAGCACAGCGCACAGTGCAAAACGACTGTTGGTTTACTCAAAAGCATAGTGCACAGTGTAAAACGACTGCTGGTTTACTCAAAAGCATAGTGCACAGTGCAAAACGACTGCTGGTTTAAGCCAAAGCACAGCGCACAGTGCAAAACGACTGCTGGTTTACGCCAAATCATAGTGCACAGTGCAAAACGACTGTTGGTTTACGCCAAAGCACAGCGCACAGTGCAAAACGACTGCTGGTTTACGCCAAAGCATGGTGCACAGTGCAAAACGACTGTTGGTTTACGCAAAAGCATAGTGCACAGTGTAAAACGTCTGCTGGTTTACGCAAAAGCATAGTGCACAGTGCAAAACGACTGCTGGTTTACGCCAAATCATAGTGCACAGTGCAAAACGACTGTTGGTTTACGCCAAAGCACAGCGCACAGTGCAAAACGACTGCTGGTTTACGCAAAAGCATAGTGCACAGTGCAAAACGACTGCTGGTTTACGCCAAATCATAGTGCACAGTGCAAAACGACTGTTGGTTTACGCCAAAGCACAGCGCACAGTGCAAAACGACTGCTGGTTTACGCCAAAGCATGGTGCACAGTGCAAAACGACTGTTGGTTTACGCAAAAGCATAGTGCACAGTGTAAAACGACTGCTGGTTTACGCAAAAGCATAGTGCACAGTGCAAAACGACTGCTGGTTTACGACAAATCATAGTGCACAGTGCAAAACGACTGTTGGTTTACGCCAAAGCACAGCGCACAGTGCAAAACGACTGCTGGTTTACGCCAAAGCATGGTGCACAGTGCAAAACGACTGTTGGTTTACGCAAAAGCATAGTGCACAGTGTAAAACGACTGCTGGTTTACGCAAAAGCATAGTGCACAGTGCAAAACGACTGCTGGTTTACGACAAATCATAGTGCACAGTGCAAAACGACTGTTGGTTTACGCCAAAGCACAGCGCACAGTGCAAAACGACTGTTGGTTTACGCCAAAGCACAGCGCACAGCGCACAGTGCAAAACGACTGCTGGTTTACGCCAAATCATAGTGCACAGTGCAAAACGACTGTTGGTTTACGCCAAAGCACAGCGCACAGTGCAAAACGACTGCTGGTTTACGCCAAAGCATGGTGCACAGTGCAAAACGACTGTTGGTTTACGCCAAAGCACAGCGCACAGTGCAAAACGATTGTTGGTTTACTCAAAAGCATAGTGCACAGTGTAAAACGACTGCTGGTTTACGCCAAATCATAGTGCACAGTGCAAAACGACTGTTGGTTTACGCAAAAGCATAGTGCACAGTGTAAAACGACTGCTGGTTTACGCAAAAGCATAGTGCACAGTGCAAAACGACTGCTGGTTTACGCCAAATCATAGTGCACAGTGCAAAACGACTGCTGGTTTACGCCAAAGCATAGTGCACAGTGCAAAACGACTGCTGGTTTAAGCCAAAGCACAGCGCACAGTGCAAAACGACTGCTGGTTTACGCCAAATCATAGTGCACAGTGCAAAACGACTGTTGGTTTACGCCAAAGCACAGCGCACAGTGCAAAACGACTGCTGGTTTACGCCAAAGCATGGTGCACAGTGCAAAACGACTGTTGGTTTACGCAAAAGCATAGTGCACAGTGTAAAACGACTGCTGGTTTACGCAAAAGCATAGTGCACAGTGCAAAACGACTGCTGGTTTACGCCAAATCATAGTGCACAGTGCAAAACGACTGCTGGTTTACGCCAAAGCATGGTGCACAGTGCAAAACGACTGTTGGTTTACTCAAAAGCATAGTGCACAGTGCAAAACGACTGCTGGTTTAAGCCAAAGCACAGCGCACAGTGCAAAACGACTGCTGGTTTACGCCAAAGCATGGTGCACAGTGCAAAACGACTGTTGGTTTACGCCAAAGCATGGTGCACAGTGCAAAACGGCTGTTGGTTTACGCAAAAGCATAGTGCACAGTGCAAAACGACTGCTGGTTTACGCCAAATCATAGTGCACAGTGCAAAACGACTGTTGGTTTACGCCAAAGCACAGCGCACAGTGCAAAACGACTGTTGGTTTACTCAAAAGCATAGTGCACAGTGTAAAACGACTGCTGGTTTACTCAAAAGCATAGTGCACAGTGCAAAACGACTGCTGGTTTAAGCCAAAGCACAGCGCACAGTGCAAAACGACTGCTGGTTTACGCCAAATCATAGTGCACAGTGCAAAACGACTGTTGGTTTACGCCAAAGCACAGCGCACAGTGCAAAACGACTGTTGGTTTACGCCAAAGCACAGCGCACAGCGCACAGTGCAAAACGACTGCTGGTTTACGCCAAATCATAGTGCACAGTGCAAAACGACTGTTGGTTTACGCCAAAGCACAGCGCACAGTGCAAAACGACTGCTGGTTTACGCCAAAGCATGGTGCACAGTGCAAAACGACTGTTGGTTTACGCCAAAGCACAGCGCACAGTGCAAAACGATTGTTGGTTTACTCAAAAGCATAGTGCACAGTGTAAAACGACTGCTGGTTTACTCAAAAGCATAGTGCACAGTGCAAAATGACTGCTGGTTTAAGCCAAAGCACAGCGCATAGTGCAAAACGACTGCTGGTTTACGCCAAATCATAGTGCACAGTGCAAAACGACTGTTGGTTTACGCAAAAGCATAGTGCACAGTGTAAAACGACTGCTGGTTTACGCAAAAGCATAGTGCACAGTGCAAAACGACTGCTGGTTTACGCCAAATCATAGTGCACAGTGCAAAACGACTGCTGGTTTACGCCAAAGCATAGTGCACAGTGCAAAACGACTGCTGGTTTAAGCCAAAGCACAGCGCACAGTGCAAAACGACTGCTGGTTTACGCCAAATCATAGTGCACAGAGCAAAACGACTGTTGGTTTACGCCAAAGCACAGCGCACAGTGCAAAACGACTGCTGGTTTACGCCAAAGCATGGTGCACAGTGCAAAACGACTGTTGGTTTACGCAAAAGCATAGTGCACAGTGTAAAACGACTGCTGGTTTACGCAAAAGCATAGTGCACAGTGCAAAACGACTGCTGGTTTACGCCAAATCATAGTGCACAGTGCAAAACGACTGCTGGTTTACGCCAAAGCATGGTGCACAGTGCAAAACGACTGTTGGTTTACTCAAAAGCATAGTGCACAGTGCAAAACGACTGCTGGTTTAAGCCAAAGCACAGCGCACAGTGCAAAACGACTGCTGGTTTACGCCAAAGCATGGTGCACAGTGCAAAACGACTGTTGGTTTACGCCAAAGCATGGTGCACAGTGCAAAACGGCTGTTGGTTTACGCAAAAGCATAGTGCACAGTGCAAAACGACTGCTGGTTTACGCCAAATCATAGTGCACAGTGCAAAACGACTGTTGGTTTACGCCAAAGCACAGCGCACAGTGCAAAACGACTGTTGGTTTACTCAAAAGCATAGTGCACAGTGTAAAACGACTGCTGGTTTACTCAAAAGCATAGTGCACAGTGCAAAACGACTGCTGGTTTAAGCCAAAGCACAGCGCACAGTGCAAAACGACTGCTGGTTTACGCCAAATCATAGTGCACAGTGCAAAACGACTGTTGGTTTACGCCAAAGCACAGCGCACAGTGCAAAACGACTGCTGGTTTACGCCAAAGCATGGTGCACAGTGCAAAACGACTGTTGGTTTACGCAAAAGCATAGTGCACAGTGTAAAACGACTGCTGGTTTACGCAAAAGCATAGTGCACAGTGCAAAACGACTGCTGGTTTACGCCAAATCATAGTGCACAGTGCAAAACGACTGCTGGTTTACGCCAAAGCATGGTGCACAGTGCAAAACGACTGTTGGTTTACTCAAAAGCATAGTGCACAGTGCAAAACGACTGCTGGTTTAAGCCAAAGCACAGCGCACAGTGCAAAACGACTGCTGGTTTACGCCAAATCATAGTGCACAGTGCAAAACGACTGTTGGTTTACGCCAAAGCACAGCGCACAGTGCAAAACGACTGCTGGTTTACGCCAAAGCATGGTGCACAGTGCAAAACGACTGTTGGTTTACGCAAAAGCATAGTGCACAGTGTAAAACGACTGCTGGTTTACGCAAAAGCATAGTGCACAGTGCAAAACGACTGCTGGTTTACGCCAAATCATAGTGCACAGTGCAAAACGACTGCTGGTTTACGCCAAAGCATGGTGCACAGTGCAAAACGACTGTTGGTTTACTCAAAAGCATAGTGCACAGTGCAAAACGACTGCTGGTTTAAGCCAAAGCACAGCGCACAGTGCAAAACGACTGCTGGTTTACGCCAAATCATAGTGCACAGTGCAAAACGACTGTTGGTTTACGCCAAAGCACAGCGCACAGTGCAAAACGACTGCTGGTTTACGCCAAAGCATGGTGCACAGTGCAAAACGACTGTTGGTTTACGCAAAAGCATAGTGCACAGTGTAAAACGACTGCTGGTTTACGCAAAAGCATAGTGCACAGTGCAAAACGACTGCTGGTTTACGCCAAATCATAGTGCACAGTGCAAAACGACTGTTGGTTTACGCCAAAGCACAGCGCACAGTGCAAAACGACTGTTGGTTTACAAAAGCATAGTGCACAGTGCAAAACGACTGCTGGTTTACGCCAAATCATAGTGCACAGTGCAAAACGACTGCTGGTTTACGCCAAAGCATGGTGCACAGTGCAAAACGACTGTTGGTTTACTCAAAAGCATAGTGCACAGTGCAAAACGACTGCTGGTTTAAGCCAAAGCACAGCGCACAGTGCAAAACGACTGCTGGTTTACGCCAAATCATAGTGCACAGTGCAAAACGACTGTTGGTTTACGCCAAAGCACAGCGCACAGTGCAAAACGACTGCTGGTTTACGCCAAAGCATGGTGCACAGTGCAAAACGACTGTTGGTTTACGCAAAAGCATAGTGCACAGTTTACGCAAAAGCATAGTGCACAGTGCAAAACGACTGCTGGTTTAAGCCAAATCATAGTGCACAGTGCAAAACGACTGCTGGTTTACGCCAAAGCATGGTGCACAGTGCAAAACGACTGTTGGTTTACTCAAAAGCATAGTGCACAGTGCAAAACGACTGCTGGTTTACGCCAAAGCATGGTGCACAGTGCAAAACGACTGTTGGTTTACTCAAAAGCATAGTGCACAGTGCAAAACGACTGTTGGTTTACGCCAAAGCACAGCGCACAGTGCAAAACGACTGCTGGTTTACGCCAAAGCATGGTGCACAGTGCAAAACGACTGTTGGTTTACGCAAAAGCATAGTGCACAGTGTAAAACGACTGCTGGTTTACGCAAAAGCATAGTGCACAGTGCAAAACGACTGCTGGTTTACGCCAAAGCATGGTGCACAGTGCAAAACGACTGTTGGTTTACTCAAAAGCATAGTGCACAGTGCAAAACGACTGCTGGTTTAAGCCAAAGCACAGCGCACAGTGCAAAACGACTGCTGGTTTACGCCAAATCATAGTGCACAGTGCAAAACGACTGTTGGTTTACGCCAAAGCATGGTGCACAGTGCAAAACGGCTGTTGGTTTACGCAAAAGCATAGTGCACAGTGCAAAACGACTGCTGGTTTACGCCAAATCATAGTGCACAGTGCAAAACGACTGTTGGTTTACGCCAAAGCACAGCGCACAGTGCAAAACGACTGTTGGTTTACTCAAAAGCATAGTGCACAGTGTAAAACGACTGCTGGTTTACTCAAAAGCATAGTGCACAGTGCAAAACGACTGCTGGTTTAAGCCAAAGCACAGCGCACAGTGCAAAACGACTGCTGGTTTACGCCAAATCATAGTGCACAGTGCAAAACGACTGTTGGTTTACGCCAAAGCACAGCGCACAGTGCAAAACGACTGCTGGTTTACGCCAAAGCATGGTGCACAGTGCAAAACGACTGTTGGTTTACGCAAAAGCATAGTGCACAGTGTAAAACGACTGCTGGTTTACGCAAAAGCATAGTGCACAGTGCAAAACGACTGCTGGTTTACGCCAAATCATAGTGCACAGTGCAAAACGACTGCTGGTTTACGCCAAAGCATGGTGCACAGTGCAAAACGACTGTTGGTTTACTCAAAAGCATAGTGCACAGTGCAAAACGACTGCTGGTTTAAGCCAAAGCACAGCGCACAGTGCAAAACGACTGCTGGTTTACGCCAAATCATAGTGCACAGTGCAAAACGACTGTTGGTTTACGCCAAAGCACAGCGCACAGTGCAAAACGACTGCTGGTTTACGCCAAAGCATGGTGCACAGTGCAAAACGACTGTGGGTTTACGCAAAAGCATAGTGCACAGTGTAAAACGACTGCTGGTTTACGCAAAAGCATGGTGCACAGTGCAAAACGACTGTTGGTTTACTCAAAAGCATAGTGCACAGTGCAAAACGACTGCTGGTTTAAGCCAAAGCACAGCGCACAGTGCAAAACGACTGCTGGTTTACGCCAAATCATAGTGCACAGTGCAAAACGACTGTTGGTTTACGCCAAAGCACAGCGCACAGTGCAAAACGACTGCTGGTTTACGCCAAAGCATGGTGCACAGTGCAAAACGACTGTTGGTTTACGCAAAAGCATAGTGCACAGTGTAAAACGACTGCTGGTTTACGCAAAAGCATAGTGCACAGTGCAAAACGACTGCTGGTTTACGCCAAATCATAGTGCACAGTGCAAAACGACTGTTGGTTTACGCCAAAGCACAGCGCACAGTGCAAAACGACTGTTGGTTTACAAAAGCATAGTGCACAGTGCAAAACGACTGCTGGTTTACGCCAAATCATAGTGCACAGTGCAAAACGACTGCTGGTTTACGCCAAAGCATGGTGCACAGTGCAAAACGACTGTTGGTTTACTCAAAAGCATAGTGCACAGTGCAAAACGACTGCTGGTTTAAGCCAAAGCACAGCGCACAGTGCAAAACGACTGCTGGTTTACGCCAAATCATAGTGCACAGTGCAAAACGACTGTTGGTTTACGCCAAAGCACAGCGCACAGTGCAAAACGACTGCTGGTTTACGCCAAAGCATGGTGCACAGTGCAAAACGACTGTTGGTTTACGCAAAAGCATAGTGCACAGTGTAAAACGACTGCTGGTTTACGCCAAAGCACAGCGCACAGTGCAAAACGACTGTTGGTTTACAAAAGCATAGTGCACAGTGCAAAACGACTGCTGGTTTACGCCAAATCATAGTGCACAGTGCAAAACGACTGCTGGTTTACGCCAAAGCATGGTGCACAGTGCAAAACGACTGTTGGTTTACTCAAAAGCATAGTGCACAGTGCAAAACGACTGCTGGTTTAAGCCAAAGCACAGCGCACAGTGCAAAACGACTGCTGGTTTACGCCAAATCATAGTGCACAGTGCAAAACGACTGTTGGTTTACGCCAAAGCACAGCGCACAGTGCAAAACGACTGCTGGTTTACGCCAAAGCATGGTGCACAGTGCAAAACGACTGTTGGTTTACGCAAAAGCATAGTGCACAGTGTAAAACGACTGCTGGTTTACGCAAAAGCATAGTGCACAGTGCAAAACGACTGCTGGTTTACGCCAAATCATAGTGCAGAGTGCAAAACGACTGCTGGTTTACGCCAAAGCATGGTGCACAGTGCAAAGCGACTGTTGGTTTACTCAAAAGCATAGTGCACAGTGCAAAACGACTGCTGGTTTAAGCCAAAGCACAGCGCACAGTGCAAAACGACTGCTGGTTTACGCCAAATCATAGTGCACAGTGCAAAACGACTGTTGGTTTACGCCAAAGCATGGTGCACAGTGCAAAACGACTGTTGGTTTACGCAAAAGCATAGTGCACAGTGCAAAACGACTGCTGGTTTACGCCAAATCATAGTGCACAGTGCAAAACGACTGTTGGTTTACGCCAAAGCACAGCGCACAGTGCAAAACGACTGCTGGTTTACGCCAAAGCATGGTGCACAGTGCAAAACGACTGTTGGTTTACGCAAAAGCATAGTGCACAGTGTAAAACGACTGCTGGTTTACGCCAGAGCATAGTGCACAGTGCAAAACGACTGCTGGTTTACGCCAAATCATAGTGCACAGTGCAAAACGACTGTTGGTTTACGCCAAAGCATGGTGCACAGTGCAAAACGACTGTTGGTTTACTCAAAAGCATAGTGCACAGTGCAAAACGACTGTTGGTTTACGCCAAAGCACAGCGCACAGTGCAAAACGACTGCTGGTTTACGCCAAAGCATGGTGCACAGTGCAAAACGACTGCTGGTTTACGCAAAAGCATAGTGCACAGTGTAAAACGTCTGCTGGTTTACGCAAAAGCATAGTGCACAGTGCAAAACGACTGCTGGTTTACGCCAAATCATAGTGCACAGTTCAAAACGACTGCTGGTTTACGCCAAAGCATGGTGCACAGTGCAAAACGACTGTTGGTTTACTCAAAAGCATAGTGCACAGTGCAAAACGACTGCTGGTTTAAGCCAAAGCACAGCGCACAGTGCAAAACGACTGCTGGTTTACGCCAAATCATAGTGCACAGTGCAAAACGACTGTTGGTTTACGCCAAAGCACAGCGCACAGTGCAAAACGACTGCTGGTTTACGCCAAAGCATGGTGCACAGTGCAAAACGACTGCTGGTTTACGCAAAAGCATAGTGCACAGTGTAAAACGTCTGCTGGTTTACGCAAAAGCATAGTGCACAGTGCAAAACGACTGCTGGTTTACGCCAAATCATAGTGCACAGTTCAAAACGACTGCTGGTTTACGCCAAAGCATGGTGCACAGTGCAAAACGACTGTTGGTTTACTCAAAAGCATAGTGCACAGTGCAAAACGACTGCTGGTTTAAGCCAAAGCACAGCGCACAGTGCAAAACGACTGCTGGTTTACGCCAAATCATAGTGCACAGTGCAAAACGACTGCTGGTTTACGCCAAAGCATGGTGCACAGTGCAAAACGACTGTTGGTTTACTCAAAAGCATAGTGCACAGTGCAAAACGACTGCTGGTTTAAGCCAAAGCACAGCGCACAGTGCAAAACGACTGCTGGTTTACGCCAAATCATAGTGCACAGTGCAAAACGACTGTTGGTTTACGCCAAAGCACAGCGCACAGTGCAAAACGACTGCTGGTTTACGCCAAAGCATGGTGCACAGTGCAAAACGACTGTTGGTTTACGCAAAAGCATAGTGCACAGTGTAAAACGACTGCTGGTTTACGCAAAAGCATAGTGCACAGTGCAAAACGACTGCTGGTTTACGCCAAATCATAGTGCACAGTGCAAAACGACTGTTGGTTTACGCCAAAGCACAGCGCACAGTGCAAAACGACTGTTGGTTTACAAAAGCATAGTGCACAGTGCAAAACGACTGCTGGTTTACGCCAAATCATAGTGCACAGTGCAAAACGACTGCTGGTTTACGCCAAAGCATGGTGCACAGTGCAAAACGACTGTTGGTTTACTCAAAAGCATAGTGCACAGTGCAAAACGACTGCTGGTTTAAGCCAAAGCACAGCGCACAGTGCAAAACGACTGCTGGTTTACGCCAAATCATAGTGCACAGTGCAAAACGACTGTTGGTTTACGCCAAAGCACAGCGCACAGTGCAAAACGACTGCTGGTTTACGCCAAAGCATGGTGCACAGTGCAAAACGACTGTTGGTTTACGCAAAAGCATAGTGCACAGTGTAAAACGACTGCTGGTTTACGCCAAAGCACAGCGCACAGTGCAAAACGACTGTTGGTTTACAAAAGCATAGTGCACAGTGCAAAACGACTGCTGGTTTACGCCAAATCATAGTGCACAGTGCAAAACGACTGCTGGTTTACGCCAAAGCATGGTGCACAGTGCAAAACGACTGTTGGTTTACTCAAAAGCATAGTGCACAGTGCAAAACGACTGCTGGTTTAAGCCAAAGCACAGCGCACAGTGCAAAACGACTGCTGGTTTACGCCAAATCATAGTGCACAGTGCAAAACGACTGTTGGTTTACGCCAAAGCACAGCGCACAGTGCAAAACGACTGCTGGTTTACGCCAAAGCATGGTGCACAGTGCAAAACGACTGTTGGTTTACGCAAAAGCATAGTGCACAGTGTAAAACGACTGCTGGTTTACGCAAAAGCATAGTGCACAGTGCAAAACGACTGCTGGTTTACGCCAAATCATAGTGCAGAGTGCAAAACGACTGCTGGTTTACGCCAAAGCATGGTGCACAGTGCAAAGCGACTGTTGGTTTACTCAAAAGCATAGTGCACAGTGCAAAACGACTGCTGGTTTAAGCCAAAGCACAGCGCACAGTGCAAAACGACTGCTGGTTTACGCCAAATCATAGTGCACAGTGCAAAACGACTGTTGGTTTACGCCAAAGCATGGTGCACAGTGCAAAACGACTGTTGGTTTACGCAAAAGCATAGTGCACAGTGCAAAACGACTGCTGGTTTACGCCAAATCATAGTGCACAGTGCAAAACGACTGTTGGTTTACGCCAAAGCACAGCGCACAGTGCAAAACGACTGCTGGTTTACGCCAAAGCATGGTGCACAGTGCAAAACGACTGTTGGTTTACGCAAAAGCATAGTGCACAGTGTAAAACGACTGCTGGTTTACGCCAGAGCATAGTGCACAGTGCAAAACGACTGCTGGTTTACGCCAAATCATAGTGCACAGTGCAAAACGACTGTTGGTTTACGCCAAAGCATGGTGCACAGTGCAAAACGACTGTTGGTTTACTCAAAAGCATAGTGCACAGTGCAAAACGACTGTTGGTTTACGCCAAAGCACAGCGCACAGTGCAAAACGACTGCTGGTTTACGCCAAAGCATGGTGCACAGTGCAAAACGACTGCTGGTTTACGCAAAAGCATAGTGCACAGTGTAAAACGTCTGCTGGTTTACGCAAAAGCATAGTGCACAGTGCAAAACGACTGCTGGTTTACGCCAAATCATAGTGCACAGTTCAAAACGACTGCTGGTTTACGCCAAAGCATGGTGCACAGTGCAAAACGACTGTTGGTTTACTCAAAAGCATAGTGCACAGTGCAAAACGACTGCTGGTTTAAGCCAAAGCACAGCGCACAGTGCAAAACGACTGCTGGTTTACGCCAAATCATAGTGCACAGTGCAAAACGACTGTTGGTTTACGCCAAAGCACAGCGCACAGTGCAAAACGACTGCTGGTTTACGCCAAAGCATGGTGCACAGTGCAAAACGACTGTTGGTTTACGCAAAAGCATAGTGCACAGTGTAAAACGACTGCTGGTTTACGCAAAAGCATAGTGCACAGTGCAAAACGACTGCTGGTTTACGCCAAATCATAGTGCACAGTGCAAAACGACTGTTGGTTTACGCCAAAGCACAGCGCACAGTGCAAAACGACTGCTGGTTTACGCCAAATCATAGTGCACAGTGCAAAACGACTGTTGGTTTACGCCAAAGCACAGCGCACAGTGCAAAACGACTGCTGGTTTACGCCAAAGCATGGTGCACAGTGCAAAACGACTGTTGGTTTACGCCAAAGCACAGCGCACAGTGCAAAACGATTGTTGGTTTACTCAAAAGCATAGTGCACAGTGTAAAACGACTGCTGGTTTACTCAAAAGCATAGTGCACAGTGCAAAATGACTGCTGGTTTAAGCCAAAGCACAGCGCACAGTGCAAAACGACTGCTGGTTTACGCCAAATCATAGTGCACAGTGCAAAACGACTGTTGGTTTACGCAAAAGCATAGTGCACAGTGTAAAACGACTGCTGGTTTACGCAAAAGCATAGTGCACAGTGCAAAACGACTGCTGGTTTACGCGAAATCATAGTGCACAGTGCAAAACGACTGCTGGTTTACGCCAAAGCATAGTGCACAGTGCAAAACGACTGCTGGTTTAAGCCAAAGCACAGCGCACAGTGCAAAACGACTGCTGGTTTACGCCAAATCATAGTGCACAGTGCAAAACGACTGTTGGTTTACGCCAAAGCACAGCGCACAGTGCAAAACGACTGCTGGTTTACGCCAAAGCATGGTGCACAGTGCAAAACGACTGTTGGTTTACGCAAAAGCATAGTGCACAGTGTAAAACGACTGCTGGTTTACGCAAAAGCATAGTGCACAGTGCAAAACGACTGCTGGTTTACGCCAAATCATAGTGCACAGTGCAAAACGACTGCTGGTTTACGCCAAAGCATGGTGCACAGTGCAAAACGACTGTTGGTTTACTCAAAAGCATAGTGCACAGTGCAAAACGACTGCTGGTTTAAGCCAAAGCACAGCGCACAGTGCAAAACGACTGCTGGTTTACGCCAAATCATAGTGCACAGTGCAAAACGACTGTTGGTTTACGCCAAAGCATGGTGCACAGTGCAAAACGGCTGTTGGTTTACGCAAAAGCATAGTGCACAGTGCAAAACGACTGCTGGTTTACGCCAAATCATAGTGCACAGTGCAAAACGACTGTTGGTTTACGCCAAAGCACAGCGCACAGTGCAAAACGACTGCTGGTTTACGCCAAAGCATGGTGCACAGTGCAAAACGACTGTTGGTTTACGCCAAAGCACAGCGCACAGTGCAAAACGATTGTTGGTTTACTCAAAAGCATAGTGCACAGTGTAAAACGACTGCTGGTTTACTCAAAAGCATAGTGCACAGTGCAAAATGACTGCTGGTTTAAGCCAAAGCACAGCGCACAGTGCAAAACGACTGCTGGTTTACGCCAAATCATAGTGCACAGTGCAAAACGACTGTTGGTTTACGCAAAAGCATAGTGCACAGTGTAAAACGACTGCTGGTTTACGCAAAAGCATAGTGCACAGTGCAAAACGACTGCTGGTTTACGCGAAATCATAGTGCACAGTGCAAAACGACTGCTGGTTTACGCCAAAGCATAGTGCACAGTGCAAAACGACTGCTGGTTTAAGCCAAAGCACAGCGCACAGTGCAAAACGACTGCTGGTTTACGCCAAATCATAGTGCACAGTGCAAAACGACTGTTGGTTTACGCCAAAGCACAGCGCACAGTGCAAAACGACTGCTGGTTTACGCCAAAGCATGGTGCACAGTGCAAAACGACTGTTGGTTTACGCAAAAGCATAGTGCACAGTGTAAAACGACTGCTGGTTTACGCAAAAGCATAGTGCACAGTGCAAAACGACTGCTGGTTTACGCCAAATCATAGTGCACAGTGCAAAACGACTGCTGGTTTACGCCAAAGCATGGTGCACAGTGCAAAACGACTGTTGGTTTACTCAAAAGCATAGTGCACAGTGCAAAACGACTGCTGGTTTAAGCCAAAGCACAGCGCACAGTGCAAAACGACTGCTGGTTTACGCCAAATCATAGTGCACAGTGCAAAACGACTGTTGGTTTACGCCAAAGCATGGTGCACAGTGCAAAACGGCTGTTGGTTTACGCAAAAGCATAGTGCACAGTGCAAATCGACTGCTGGTTTACGCCAAATCATAGTGCACAGTGCAAAACGACTGTTGGTTTACGCCAAAGCACAGCGCACAGTGCAAAACGACTGTTGGTTTACTCAAAAGCATAGTGCACAGTGTAAAACGACTGCTGGTTTACTCAAAAGCATAGTGCACAGTGCAAAACGACTGCTGGTTTAAGCCAAAGCACAGCGCACAGTTCAAAACGACTGCTGGTTTACGCCAAATCATAGTGCACAGTGCAAAACGACTGTTGGTTTACGCCAAAGCACAGCGCACAGTGCAAAACGACTGCTGGTTTACGCCAAAGCATGGTGCACAGTGCAAAACGACTGTTGGTTTACGCAAAAGCATAGTGCACAGTGTAAAACGACTGCTGGTTTACGCAAAAGCATAGTGCACAGTGCAAAACGACTGCTGGTTTACGCCAAAGCATGGTGCACAGTGCAAAACGACTGTTGGTTTACTCAAAAGCATAGTGCACAGTGCAAAACGACTGCTGGTTTAAGCCAAAGCACAGCGCACAGTGCAAAACGACTGCTGGTTTACGCCAAATCATAGTGCACAGTGCAAAACGACTGTTGGTTTACGCCAAAGCACAGCGCACAGTGCAAAACGACTGCTGGTTTACGCCAAAGCATGGTGCACAGTGCAAAACGACTGTTGGTTTACGCAAAAGCATAGTGCACAGTGTAAAACGACTGCTGGTTTACGCAAAAGCATAGTGCACAGTGCAAAACGACTGCTGGTTTACGCCAAATCATAGTGCACAGTGCAAAACGACTGCTGGTTTACGCCAAAGCATGGTGCACAGTGCAAAACGACTGTTGGTTTACTCAAAAGCATAGTGCACAGTGCAAAACGACTGCTGGTTTAAGCCAAAGCACAGCGCACAGTGCAAAACGACTGCTGGTTTACGCCAAATCATAGTGCACAGTGCAAAACGACTGTTGGTTTACGCCAAAGCACAGCGCACAGTGCAAAACGACTGCTGGTTTACGCCAAAGCATGGTGCACAGTGCAAAACGACTGTTGGTTTACGCAAAAGCATAGTGCACAGTGTAAAACGACTGCTGGTTTACGCAAAAGCATAGTGCACAGTGCAAAACGACTGCTGGTTTACGCCAAATCATAGTGCACAGTGCAAAACGACTGTTGGTTTACGCCAAAGCACAGCGCACAGTGCAAAACGACTGTTGGTTTACGCCAAAGCACAGCGCACAGTGCAAAACGACTGCTGGTTTACGCCAAATCATAGTGCACAGTGCAAAACGACTGTTGGTTTACGCCAAAGCACAGCGCACAGTGCAAAACGACTGCTGGTTTACGCCAAAGCATGGTGCACAGTGCAAAACGACTGTTGGTTTACGCCAAAGCACAGCGCACAGTGCAAAACGATTGTTGGTTTACTCAAAAGCATAGTGCACAGTGTAAAACGACTGCTGGTTTACTCAAAAGCATAGTGCACAGTGCAAAATGACTGCTGGTTTAAGCCAAAGCACAGCGCACAGTGCAAAACGACTGCTGGTTTACGCCAAATCATAGTGCACAGTGCAAAACGACTGTTGGTTTACGCCAAAGCATGGTGCACAGTGCAAAACGACTGTTGGTTTACGCAAAAGCATAGTGCACAGTGCAAAACGACTGCTGGTTTACGCCAAATCATAGTGCACAGTGCAAAACGACTGTTGGTTTACGCCAAAGCACAGCGCACAGTGCAAAACGACTGTTGGTTTACTCAAAAGCATAGTGCACAGTGTAAAACGACTGCTGGTTTACTCAAAAGCATAGTGCACAGTGCAAAACGACTGCTGGTTTAAGCCAAAGCACAGCGCACAGTGCAAAACGACTGCTGGTTTACGCCAAATCATAGTGCACAGTGCAAAACGACTGTTGGTTTACGCCAAAGCACAGCGCACAGTGCAAAACGACTGCTGGTTTACGCCAAAGCATGGTGCACAGTGCAAAACGACTGTTGGTTTACGCAAAAGCATAGTGCACAGTGTAAAACGACTGCTGGTTTACGCAAAAGCATAGTGCACAGTGCAAAACGACTGCTGGTTTACGCCAAATCATAGTGCACAGTGCAAAACGACTGTTGGTTTACGCCAAAGCACAGCGCACAGTGCAAAACGACTGTTGGTTTACGCCAAAGCACAGCGCACAGTGCAAAACGTCTGCTGGTTTACGCCAAATCATAGTGCACAGTGCAAAACGACTGTTGGTTTACGCCAAAGCACAGCGCACAGTGCAAAACGACTGCTGGTTTACGCCAAAGCATGGTGCACAGTGCAAAACGACTGTTGGTTTACGCCAAAGCACAGCGCACAGTGCAAAACGATTGTTGGTTTACTCAAAAGCATAGTGCACAGTGTAAAACGACTGCTGGTTTACGCCAAAGCATGGTGCACAGTGCAAAACGACTGCTGGTTTAAGCCAAAGCACAGCGCACAGTGCAAAACGACTGCTGGTTTAAGCCAAAGCACAGCGCACAGTGCAAAACGACTGCTGGTTTACGCCAAATCATAGTGCACAGTGCAAAACGACTGTTGGTTTACGCCAAAGCACAGCGCACAGTGCAAAACGACTGCTGGTTTACGCCAAAGCATGGTGCACAGTGCAAAACGACTGTTGGTTTACGCAAAAGCATAGTGCACAGTGTAAAACGACTGCTGGTTTACGCAAAAGCATAGTGCACAGTGCAAAACGACTGCTGGTTTACGCCAAAGCATGGTGCACAGTGCAAAACGACTGTTGGTTTACGCAAAAGCATAGTGCACAGTGCAAAACGACTGCTGGTTTACGCCAAATCATAGTGCACAGTGCAAAACGACTGTTGGTTTACTCAAAAGCATAGTGCACAGTGTAAAACGACTGCTGGTTTACTCAAAAGCATAGTGCACAGTGCAAAACGACTGCTGGTTTAAGCCAAAGCACAGCGCACAGTGCAAAACGACTGCTGGTTTACGCCAAATCATAGTGCACAGTGCAAAACGACTGTTGGTTTACGCCAAAGCACAGCGCACAGTGCAAAACGACTGCTGGTTTACGCCAAAGCATGGTGCACAGTGCAAAACGACTGTTGGTTTACGCAAAAGCATAGTGCACAGTGTAAAACGACTGCTGGTTTACGCAAAAGCATAGTGCACAGTGCAAAACGACTGCTGGTTTACGCCAAATCATAGTGCACAGTGCAAAACGACTACTGGTTTACGCCAAAGCATGGTGCACAGTGCAAAACGACTGTTGGTTTACTCAAAAGCATAGTGCACAGTGCAAAACGACTGCTGGTTTAAGCCAAAGCACAGCGCACAGTGCAAAACCACTGCTGGTTTACGCCAAATCATAGTGCACAGTGCAAAACGACTGTTGGTTTACGCCAAAGCACAGCGCACAGTGCAAAACGACTGCTGGTTTACGCCAAAGCATGGTGCACAGTGCAAAACGACTGTTCTTTTACGCAAAAGCATAGTGCACAGTGTAAAACGACTGCTGGTTTACGCAAAAGCATAGTGCACAGTGCAAAACGACTGCTGGTTTACGCCAAATCATAGTGCACAGTGCAAAACGACTGCTGGTTTACGCCAAAGCATGGTGCACAGTGCAAAACGACTGTTGGTTTACTCAAAAGCATAGTGCACAGTGCAAAACGACTGCTGGTTTAAGCCAAAGCACAGCGCACAGTGCAAAACGACTGTTGGTTTACGCCAAAGCACAGCGCACAGTGCAAAACGACTGCTGGTTTACGCCAAAGCATGGTGCACAGTGCAAAACGACTGTTGGTTTACGCCAAAGCACAGCACACAGTGTAAAACGTCTGCTGGTTTACGCCAAAGCATGGTGCACAGTGCAAAACGACTGTTCTTTTACGCAAAAGCATAGTGCACAGTGTAAAACGACTGCTGGTTTACGCAAAAGCATAGTGCACAGTGCAAAACGACTGCTGGTTTACGCCAAATCATAGTGCACAGTGCAAAACGACTGCTGGTTTACGCCAAATCATAGTGCACAGTGCAAAATGACTGCTGGTTTACGCAAAAGCATAGTGCACAGTGTAAAACGACTGCTGGTTTACGCAAAAGCATAGTGCACAGTGCAAAACGACTGCTGGTTTACGCCAAATCATAGTGCACAGTGCAAAACGACTGCTGGTTTACGCCAAAGCACAGCGCACAGTGCAAAACGACTGCTGGTTTACGCCAAATCATAGTGCACAGTGCAAAACGACTGTTGGTTTACGCCAAAGCACAGCGCACAGTGCAAAACGACTGCTGGTTTACGCCAAAGCATGGTGCACAGTGCAAAACGACTGTTCTTTTACGCAAAAGCATAGTGCACAGTGTAAAACGACTGCTGGTTTACGCAAAAGCATAGTGCACAGTGCAAAACGACTGCTGGTTTACGCCAAATCATAGTGCACAGTGCAAAACGACTGCTGGTTTACGCCAAAGCATGGTGCACAGTGCAAAACGACTGTTGGTTTACTCAAAAGCATAGTGCACAGTGCAAAACGATTGCTGGTTTAAGCCAAAGCACAGCGCACAGTGCAAAACGACTGCTGGTTTACGCCAAATCATAGTGCACAGTGCAAAACGACTGTTGGTTTACGCCAAAGCACAGCGCACAGTGCAAAACGACTGCTGGTTTACGCCAAAGCATGGTGCACAGTGCAAAACGACTGTTGGTTTACGCAAAAGCATAGTGCACAGTGTAAAACGACTGCTGGTTTACGCAAAAGCATAGTGCACAGTGCAAAACGACTGCTGGTTTACGCCAAATCATAGTGCACAGTGCAAAACGACTGTTGGTTTACGCCAAAGCACAGCGCACAGTGCAAAACGACTGTTGGTTTACGCCAAAGCACAGCGCACAGTGCAAAACGACTGCTGGTTTACGCCAAATCATAGTGCACAGTGCAAAACGACTGTTGGTTTACGCCAAAGCACAGCGCACAGTGCAAAACGACTGCTGGTTTACGCCAAAGCATGGTGCACAGTGCAAAACGACTGTTGGTTTACGCCAAAGCACAGCGCACAGTGCAAAACGATTGTTGGTTTACTCAAAAGCATAGTGCACAGTGTAAAACGACTGCTGGTTTACTCAAAAGCATAGTGCACAGTGCAAAATGACTGCTGGTTTAAGCCAAAGCACAGCGCACAGTGCAAAACGACTGCTGGTTTACGCCAAATCATAGTGCACAGTGCAAAACGACTGTTGGTTTACGCAAAAGCATAGTGCACAGTGTAAAACGACTGCTGGTTTACGCAAAAGCATAGTGCACAGTGCAAAACGACTGCTGGTTTACGCCAAATCATAGTGCACAGTGCAAAACGACTGCTGGTTTACGCCAAAGCATAGTGCACAGTGCAAAACGACTGCTGGTTTAAGCCAAAGCACAGCGCACAGTGCAAAACGACTGCTGGTTTACGCCAAATCATAGTGCACAGTGCAAAACGACTGTTGGTTTACGCCAAAGCACAGCGCACAGTGCAAAACGACTGCTGGTTTACGCCAAAGCATGGTGCACAGTGCAAAACGACTGTTGGTTTACGCAAAAGCATAGTGCACAGTGTAAAACGACTGCTGGTTTACGCAAAAGCATAGTGCACAGTGCAAAACGACTGCTGGTTTACGCCAAATCATAGTGCACAGTGCAAAACGACTGCTGGTTTACGCCAAAGCATGGTGCACAGTGCAAAACGACTGTTGGTTTATTCAAAAGCATAGTGCACAGTGCAAAACGACTGCTGGTTTAAGCCAAAGCACAGCGCACAGTGCAAAACGACTGCTGGTTTACGCCAAAGCATGGTGCACAGTGCAAAACGACTGTTGGTTTACGCAAAAGCATAGTGCACAGTGTAAAACGACTGCTGGTTTACGCAAAAGCATAGTGCACAGTGCAAAACGACTGCTGGTTTACGCCAAATCATAGTGCACAGTGCAAAACGACTGTTGGTTTACGCCAAAGCACAGCGCACAGTGCAAAACGACTGTTGGTTTACGCCAAAGCACAGCGCACAGTGCATCATCATAGTGCACAGTGCAAAACGACTGTTGGTTTACGCCAAAGCACAGCGCACAGTGCAAAACGACTGCTGGTTTACGCCAAATCATAGTGCACAGTGCAAAACGACTGCTGGTTTACGCCAAAGCATGGTGCACAGTGCAAAACGACTGTTGGTTTACTCAAAAGCATAGTGCACAGTGCAAAACGACTGCTGGTTTAAGCCAAAGCACAGCGCACAGTGCAAAACGACTGCTGGTTTACGCCAATTCATAGTGCACAGTGCAAAACGACGGTTGGTTTACGCCAAAGCACAGCGCACAGTGCAAAACGACTGCTGGTTTACGCCAAAGCATGGTGCACAGTACAAAACGACTGTTGGTTTACGCAAAAGCATAGTGCACAGTGTAAAACGACTGCTGGTTTACGCAAAAGCATAGTGCACAGTGCAAAACGACTGCTGGTTTACGCCAAATCATAGTGCACAGTGCAAAACGACTGTTGGTTTACGCCAAAGCACAGCGCACAGAGCAAAACGACTGTTGGTTTACGCCAAAGCACAGCGCACAGTGCAAGACGACTGCTGGTTTACGCCAAATCATAGTGCACAGTGCAAAACGACTGTTGGTTTACGCCAAAGCACAGCGCACAGTGCAAAACGACTGCTGGTTTACGCCAAAGCATGGTGCACAGTGCAAAACGACTGTTGGTTTACGCCAAAGCACAGCGCACAGTGCAAAACGACTGTTGGTTTACGCCAAAGCACAGCGCACAGTGCAAAACGACTGTTGGTTTACGCCAAAGCACAGCGCACAGTGCAAAACGACTGCTGGTTTACGCCAAAGCATGGTGCACAGTGCAAAACGACTGTTGGTTTACGCCAAAGCACAGCGCACAGTGCAAAACGACTGTTGGTTTACGCCAAAGCACAGCGCACAGTGCAAAACGACTGTTGGTTTACGCCAAAGCACAGCGCACAGTGCAAAACGACTGCTGGTTTACGCCAAATCATAGTGCACAGTGCAAAACGACTGCTGGTTTACGCCAAAGCATGGTGCACAGTGCAAAACGACTGTTGGTTTACTCAAAAGCATAGTGCACAGTGCAAAACGACTGCTGGTTTAAGCCAAAGCACAGCGCACAGTGCAAAACTACTGCTGGTTTACGCCAAATCATAGTGCACACTGCAAAACGACTGTTGGTTTACGCCAAAGCACAGCGCACAGTGCAAAACGACTGTTGGTTTACGCCAAAGCACAGCGCACAGTGCAAAACGACTGTTGGTTTACGCCAAAGCACAGCGCACAGTGCAAAACGACTGCTGGTTTACGCCAAATCATAGTGCACAGTGCAAAACGACTGTTGGTTTACGCCAAAGCACAGCGCACAGTGCAAAACGACTGCTGGTTTACGCCAAAGCATGGTGCACAGTGCAAAACGACTGTTGGTTTACGCCAAAGCACAGCGCACAGTGCAAAACGATTGTTGGTTTACTCAAAAGCATAGTGCACAGTGTAAAACGACTGCTGGTTTACTCAAAAGCATAGTGCACAGTGCAAAATGACTGCTGGTTTAAGCCAAAGCATAGCGCACAGTGCAAAACGACTGCTGGTTTACGCCAAATCATAGTGCACAGTGCAAAACGACTGTTGGTTTACGCCAAAGCATGGTGCACAGTGCAAAACGACTGTTGGTTTACGCAAAAGCATAGTGCACAGTGCAAAACGACTGCTGGTTTACGCCAAATCATAGTGCACAGTGCAAAACGACTGTTGGTTTACGCCAAAGCACAGCGCACAGTGCAAAACGACTGTTGGTTTACTCAAAAGCATAGTGAACAGTGTAAAACGACTGCTGGTTTACGCAAAAGCATAGTGCACAGTGCAAAACGACTGCTGGTTTACGCCAAATCATAGTGCACAGTGCAAAACGACTGCTGGTTTACGCCAAAGCATGGTGCACAGTGCAAAACGACTGTTGGTTTACTCAAAAGCATAGTGCACAGTGCAAAACGACTGCTGGTTTACGCCAAATCATAGTGCACAGTGCAAAACGACTGTTGGTTTACGCCAAAGCACAGCGCACAGTGCAAAACGACTGCTGGTTTACGCCAAATCATAGTGCACAGTGCAAAACGACTGTTGGTTTACGCCAAAGCACAGCGCACAGTGCAAAACGACTGTTGGTTTACTCAAAAGCATAGTGAACAGTGTAAAACGACTGCTGGTTTACGCAAAAGCATAGTGCACAGTGCAAAACGACTGCTGGTTTAAGCCAAAGCACAGCGCACAATGCAAAACGACTGCTGGTTTACGCCAAATCATAGTGCACAGTGCAAAACGACTGTTGGTTTACGCCAAAGCACAGCGCACAGTGCAAAACGACTGCTGGTTTACGCCAAAGCATGGTGCACAGTGCAAAACGACTGTTGGTTTACGCAAAAGCATAGTGCACAGTGTAAAACGACTGCTGGTTTACGCAAAAGCATAGTGCACAGTGCAAAACGACTGCTGGTTTACGCCAAATCATAGTGCACAGTGCAAAACGACTGTTGGTTTACGCCAAAGCACAGCGCACAGTGCAAAACGACTGTTGGTTTACGCCAAAGCACAGCGCACAGTGCAAAACGACTGCTGGTTTACGCCAAAGCATGGTGCACAGTGCAAAACGACTGTTGGTTTACGCCAAAGCACAGCGCACAGTGCAAAACGATTGTTGGTTTACGCAAAAGCATAGTGCACAGTGCAAAACGACTGCTGGTTTACGCCAAATCATAGTGCACAGTGCAAAACGACTGTTGGTTTACGCCAAAGCACAGCGCACAGTGCAAAACGACTGTTGGTTTACTCAAAAGCATAGTGAACAGTGTAAAACGACTGCTGGTTTACGCAAAAGCATAGTGCACAGTGCAAAACGACTGCTGGTTTAAGCCAAAGCACAGCGCACAATGCAAAACGACTGCTGGTTTACGCCAAATCATAGTGCACAGTGCAAAACGACTGTTGGTTTACGCAAAAGCATAGTGCACAGTGCAAAACGACTGCTGGTTTACGCCAAATCATAGTGCACAGTGCAAAACGACTGTTGGTTTACGCCAAAGCACAGCGCACAGTGCAAAACGACTGTTGGTTTACTCAAAAGCATAGTGAACAGTGTAAAACGACTGCTGGTTTACGCAAAAGCATAGTGCACAGTGCAAAACGACTGCTGGTTTAAGCCAAAGCACAGCGCACAATGCAAAACGACTGCTGGTTTACGCCAAATCATAGTGCACAGTGCAAAACGACTGTTGGTTTACGCCAAAGCACAGCGCACAGTGCAAAACGACTGCTGGTTTACGCCAAAGCATGGTGCACAGTGCAAAACGACTGTTGGTTTACGCAAAAGCATAGTGCACAGTGTAAAACGACTGCTGGTTTACGCAAAAGCATAGTGCACAGTGCAAAACGACTGCTGGTTTACGCCAAATCATAGTGCACAGTGCAAAACGACTGTTGGTTTACGCCAAAGCACAGCGCACAGTGCAAAACGACTGTTGGTTTACGCCAAAGCACAGCGCACAGTGCAAAACGACTGCTGGTTTACGCCAAAGCATGGTGCACAGTGCAAAACGACTGTTGGTTTACGCCAAAGCACAGCGCACAGTGCAAAACGATTGTTGGTTTACTCAAAAGCATAGTGCACAGTGTAAAACGACTGCTGGTTTACTCAAAAGCATAGTGCACAGTGCAAAATGACTGCTGGTTTAAGCCAAAGCACAGCGCACAGTGCAAAGCGACTGCTGGTTTACGCCAAATCATAGTGCACAGTGCAAAACGACTGTTGGTTTACGCCAAAGCACAGCGCACAGTGCAAAACGACTGCTGGTTTACGCCAAAGCATGGTGCACAGTGAAAAACGACTGTTGGTTTACGCAAAAGCATAGTGCACAGTGTAAAACGACTGCTGGTTTACGCAAAAGCATAGTGCACAGTGCAAAACGACTGCTGGTTTACGCCAAATCATAGTGCACAGTGCAAAACGACTGCTGGTTTACTACAAAGCATGGTGCACAGTGCAAAACGACTGTTGGTTTACTCAAAAGCATAGTGCACAGTGCAAAACGACTGCTGGTTTAAGCCAAAGCACAGCGCACAGTGCAAAACGACTGCTGGTTTACGCGAAATCATAGTGCACAGTGCAAAACGACTGTTGGTTTACGCCAAAGCACAGCGCACAGTGCAAAACGACTGCTGGTTTACGCCAAAGCATGGTGCACAGTGCAAAACGACTGTTGGTTTACGCAAAAGCATAGTGCACAGTGTAAAACGACTGCTGGTTTACGCAAAAGCATAGTGCACAGTGCAAAACGACTGCTGGTTTACGCCAAATCATAGTGCACAGTGCAAAACGACTGCTGGTTTACGCCAAAGCATGGTGCACAGTGCAAAACGACTGTTGGTTTACTCAAAAGCATAGTGCACAGTGCAAAACGACTGCTGGTTTAAGCCAAAGCACAGCGCACAGTGCAAAACGACTGCTGGTTTACGCCAAATCATAGTGCACAGTGCAAAACGACTGTTGGTTTACGCCAAAGCACAGCGCACAGTGCAAAACGACTGCTGGTTTACGCCAAAGCATGGTGCACAGTGCAAAACGACTGTTGGTTTACGCAAAAGCATAGTGCACAGTGTAAAACGACTGCTGGTTTACGCAAAAGCATAGTGCACAGTGCAAAACGACTGCTGGTTTACGCCAAATCATAGTGCACAGTGCAAAACGACTGTTGGTTTACGCCAAAGCACAGCGCACAGTGCAAAACGACTGTTGGTTTACGCCAAAGCACAGCGCACAGTGCATCATCATAGTGCACAGTTCAAAACGACTGTTGGTTTACGCCAAAGCACAGCGCACAGTGCAAAACGACTGCTGGTTTACGCCAAATCATAGTGCACAGTGCAAAACGACTGTTGGTTTACGCCAAAGCACAGCGCACAGTGCAAAACGACTGCTGGTTTACGCCAAAGCATGGTGCACAGTGCAAAACGACTGTTGGTTTACGCAAAAGCATAGTGCACAGTGTAAAACGACTGCTGGTTTACTCAAAAGCATAGTGCACAGTGCAAAATGACTGCTGGTATAAGCCAAAGCACAGCGCACAGTGCAAAACGACTGCTGGTTTACGCCAAATCATGGTGCACAGTGCAAAACGACTGTTGGTTTACTCAAAAGCATAGTGCACAGTGTAAAACGACTGCTGGTTTACTCAAAAGCATAGTGCACAGTGCAAAATGACTGCTGGTATAAGCCAAAGCACAGCGCACAGTGCAAAACGACTGCTGGTTTACGCCAAATCATAGTGCACAGTGCAAAACGACTGTTGGTTTACGCCAAAGCATGGTGCACAGTGCAAAACGACTGTTGGTTTACTCAAAAGCATAGTGCACAGTGCAAAACGACTGCTGGTTTACGCCAAATCATAGTGCACAGTGCAAAACGACTGCTGGTTTACGCCAAATCATAGTGCACAGTGCAAAACGACTGTTGGTTTACTCAAAAGCATAGTGCACAGTGCAAAACGACTGCTGGTTTAAGCCAAAGCACAGCGCACAGTGCAAAACGACTGCTGGTTTACGCCAAATCATAGTGCACAGTGCAAAACGACTGTTGGTTTACGCCAAAGCACAGCGCACAGTGCAAAACGACTGCTGGTTTACGCCAAAGCATGGTGCACAGTGCAAAACGACTGTTGGTTTACGCAAAAGCATAGTGCACAGTGTAAAACGACTGCTGGTTTACGCAAAAGCATAGTGCACAGTGCAAAACGACTGCTGGTTTACGCCAAATCATAGTGCACAGTGCAAAACGACTGTTGGTTTACGCCAAAGCACAGCGCACAGAGCAAAACGACTGTTGGTTTACGCCAAAGCACAGCGCACAGTGCAAAACGACTGCTGGTTTACGCCAAATCATAGTGCACAGTGCAAAACGACTGTTGGTTTACGCCAAAGCACAGCGCACAGTGCAAAACGACTGCTGGTTTACGCCAAAGCATGGTGCACAGTGCAAAACGACTGTTGGTTTACGCCAAAGCACAGCGCACAGTGCAAAACGACTGTTGGTTTACGCCAAAGCACAGCGCACAGTGCAAAACGACTGTTGGTTTACGCCAAAGCACAGCGCACAGTGCAAAACGACTGCTGGTTTACGCCAAATCATATTGCACAGTGCAAAACGACTGTTGGTTTACGCCAAAGCACAGCGCACAGTGCAAAACGACTGCTGGTTTACGCCAAAGCATGGTGCACAGTGCAAAACGACTGTTGGTTTACGCCAAAGCACAGCGCACAGTGCAAAACGACTGTTGGTTTACGCCAAAGCACAGCGCACAGTGCAAAACGACTGTTGGTTTACGCCAAAGCACAGCGCACAGTGCAAAACGACTGCTGGTTTACGCCAAATCATAGTGCACAGTGCAAAACGACTGTTGGTTTACTCAAAAGCATAGTGCACAGTGCAAAACGACTGCTGGTTTACGCCAAATCATAGTGCACAGTGCAAAACGACTGCTGGTTTACGCCAAAGCATGGTGCACAGTGCAAAACGACTGTTGGTTTACTCAAAAGCATAGTGCACAGTGCAAAACGACTGCTGGTTTAAGCCAAAGCACAGCGCACAGTGCAAAACGACTGCTGGCTTACGCCAAATCATAGTGCACACTGCAAAACGACTGTTGGTCTACGCCAAAGCACAGCGCACAGTGCAAAACGACTGTTGGTTTACGCCAAAGCACAGCGCACAGTGCTAAACGACTGTTGGTTTACGCCAAAGCACAGCGCACAGTGCAAAACGACTGCTGGTTTACGCCAAATCATAGTGCACAGTGCAAAACGACTGTTGGTTTACGCCAAAGCACAGCGCACAGTGCAAAACGACTGCTGGTTTACGCCAAAGCATGGTGCACAGTGCAAAACGACTGTTGGTTTACGCCAAAGCACAGCGCACAGTGCAAAACGATTGTTGGTTTACTCAAAAGCATAGTGCACAGTGTAAAACGACTGCTGGTTTACTCAAAAGCATAGTGCACAGTGCAAAATGACTGCTGGTTTAAGCCAAAGCACAGCGCACAGTGCAAAACGACTGCTGGTTTACGCCAAATCATAGTGCACAGTGCAAAACGACTGTTGGTTTACGCAAAAGCATAGTGCACAGTGTAAAACGACTGCTGGTTTACGCAAAAGCATAGTGCACAGTGCAAAACGACTGCTGGTTTACGCCAAATCATAGTGCACAGTGCAAAACGACTGCTGGTTTAAGCCAAAGCACAGCGCACAGTGCAAAACGACTGCTGGTTTACGCCAAATCATAGTGCACAGTGCAAAACGACTGTTGGTTTACGCCAAAGCACAGCGCACAGTGCAAAACGACTGCTGGTTTACGCCAAAGCATGGTGCACAGTGCAAAACGACTGTTGGTTTACGCAAAAGCATAGTGCACAGTGTAAAACGACTGCTGGTTTACGCAAAAGCATAGTGCACAGTGCAAAACGACTGCTGGTTTACGCCAAATCATAGTGCACAGTGCAAAACGACTGCTGGTTTACGCCAAAGCATGGTGCACAGTGCAAAACGACTGTTGGTTTATTCAAAAGCATAGTGCACAGTGCAAAACGACTGCTGGTTTAAGCCAAAGCACAGCGCACAGTGCAAAACGACTGCTGGTTTACGCCAAAGCATGGTGCACAGTGCAAAACGACTGTTGGTTTACGCAAAAGCATAGTGCACAGTGAAAAACGACTGCTGGTTTACGCAAAAGCATAGTGCACAGTGCAAAACGACTGCTGGTTTACGCCAAATCATAGTGCACAGTGCAAAACGACTGTTGGTTTACGCCAAAGCACAGCGCACAGTGCAAAACGACTGTTGGTTTATTCAAAAGCATAGTGCACAGTGCAAAACGACTGCTGGTTTAAGCCAAAGCACAGCGCACAGTGCAAAACGACTGCTGGTTTACGCCAAAGCATGGTGCACAGTGCAAAACGACTGTTGGTTTACGCAAAAGCATAGTGCACAGTGTAAAACGACTGCTGGTTTACGCAAAAGCATAGTGCACAGTGCAAAACGACTGCTGGTTTACGCCAAATCATAGTGCACAGTGCAAAACGACTGTTGGTTTACGCCAAAGCACAGCGCACAGTGCAAAACGACTGCTGGTTTACGCCAAATCATAGTGCACAGTGCAAAACGACTGCTGGTTTACGCCAAAGCATGGTGCACAGTGCAAAACGACTGTTGGTTTACTCAAAAGCATAGTGCACAGTGCAAAACGACTGCTGGTTTAAGCCAAAGCACAGCGCACAGTGCAAAACGACTGCTGGTTTACGCCAAATCATAGTGCACACTGCAAAACGACTGTTGGTTTACGCCAAAGCACAGCGCACAGTGCAAAACGACTGTTGGTTTACGCCAAAGCACAGCGCACAGTGCAAAACGACTGTTGGTTTACGCCAAAGCACAGCGCACAGTGCAAAACGACTGCTGGTTTACGCCAAATCATAGTGCACAGTGCAAAACGACTGTTGGTTTACGCCAAAGCACAGCGCACAGTGCAAAACGACTGCTGGTTTACGCCAAAGCATGGTGCACAGTGCAAAACGACTGTTGGTTTACGCCAAAGCATAGTGCACAGTGCAAAACGACTGCTGGTTTAAGCCAAAGCACAGCGCACAGTGCAAAACTACTGCTGGTTTACGCCAAAGCATGGTGCACAGTGCAAAACGACTGTTGGTTTACGCAAAAGCATAGTGCACAGTGTAAAACGACTGCTGGTTTACGCCAAAGCACAGCGCACAGTGCAAAACGACTGCTGGTTTAAGCCAAAGCACAGCGCACAGTGCAAAACGACTGTTGGTTTACGCCAAAGCACAGCGCACAGTGCAAAACGACTGCTGGTTTACGCCAAATCATAGTGCACAGTGCAAAACGACTGTTGGTTTACGCCAAAGCACAGCGCACAGTGCAAAACGACTGCTGGTTTACGCCAAAGCATGGTGCACAGTGCAAAACGACTGTTGGTTTATTCAAAAGCATAGTGCACAGTGCAAAACGACTGCTGGTTTAAGCCAAAGCACAGCGCACAGTGCAAAACGACTGCTGGTTTACGCCAAAGCATGGTGCACAGTGCAAAACGACTGTTGGTTTACGCAAAAGCATAGTGCACAGTGTAAAACGACTGCTGGTTTACGCAAAAGCATAGTGCACAGTGCAAAATGACTGCTGGTTTAAGCCAAAGCAGAGCGCACAGTGCAAAACGACTGCTGGTTTACGCCAAATCATAGTGCACACTGCAAAACGACTGTTGGTTTACGCCAAAGCACAGCGCACAGTGCAAAACGACGGTTGGTTTACGCCAAAGCACAGCGCACAGTGCAAAACGACTGTTGGTTTACGCCAAAGCACAGCGCACAGTGCAAAACGACTGCTGGTTTACGCCAAATCATAGTGCACAGTGCAAAACGACTGTTGGTTTACGCCAAAGCACAGCGCACAGTGCAAAACGACTGCTGGTTTACGCCAAAGCATGGTGCACAGTGCAAAACGACTGTTGGTTTACGCCAAAGCACAGCGCACAGTGCAAAACGACTGCTGGTTTAAGCCAAAGCACAGCGCACAGTGCAAAACGACTGTTGGTTTACGCCAAAGCACAGCGCACAGTGCAAAACGACTGCTGGTTTACGCCAAAGCATGGTGCACAGTGCAAAACGACTGCTGGTTTACGCAAAAGCATAGTGCACAGTGTAAAACGTCTGCTGGTTTACGCAAAAGCATAGTGCACAGTGCAAAACGACTGCTGGTTTACGCCAAATCATAGTGCACAGTGCAAAACGACTGCTGGTTTACGCCAAATCATAGTGCACAGTGCAAAACGACTGTTGGTTTACGCCAAAGCACAGCGCACAGTGCAAAACGACTGCTGGTTTACGCCAAAGCATGGTGCACAGTGCAAAACGACTGTTGGTTTACGCAAAAGCATAGTGCACAGTGTAAAACGACTGCTGGTTTACGCAAAAGCATAGTGCACAGTGCAAAACGACTGCTGGTTTACGCCAAATCATAGTGCACAGTGCAAAACGACTGTTGGTTTACGCCAAAGCACAGCGCACAGTGCAAAACGACTGTTGGTTTACGCCAAAGCACAGCGCACAGTGCAAAACGACTGCTGGTTTACGCCAAATCATAGTGCACAGTGCAAAACGACTGTTGGTTTACGCCAAAGCACAGCGCACAGTGCAAAACGACTGCTGGTTTACGCCAAAGCATGGTGCACAGTGCAAAACGACTGTTGGTTTACGCCAAAGCACAGCGCACAGTGCAAAACGATTGTTGGTTTACTCAAAAGCATAGTGCACAGTGTAAAACGACTGCTGGTTTACTCAAAAGCATAGTGCACAGTGCAAAATGACTGCTGGTTTAAGCCAAAGCACAGCGCACAGTGCAAAACGACTGCTGGTTTACGCCAAATCATAGTGCACAGTGCAAAACGACTGTTGGTTTACGCAAAAGCATAGTGCACAGTGTAAAACGACTGCTGGTTTACGCAAAAGCATAGTGCACAGTGCAAAACGACTGCTGGTTTACGCCAAATCATAGTGCACAGTGCAAAACGACTGCTGGTTTACGCCAAAGCATAGTGCACAGTGCAAAACGACTGCTGGTTTAAGCCAAAGCACAGCGCACAGTGCAAAACGACTGCTGGTTTACGCCAAATCATAGTGCACAGTGCAAAACGACTGTTGGTTTACGCCAAAGCACAGCGCACAGTGCAAAACGACTGCTGGTTTACGCCAAAGCATGGTGCACAGTGCAAAACGACTGTTGGTTTACGCAAAAGCATAGTGCACAGTGTAAAACGACTGCTGGTTTACGCAAAAGCATAGTGCACAGTGCAAAACGACTGCTGGTTTACGCCAAATCATAGTGCACAGTGCAAAACGACTGCTGGTTTACGCCAAAGCATGGTGCACAGTGCAAAACGACTGTTGGTTTATTCAAAAGCATAGTGCACAGTGCAAAACGACTGCTGGTTTAAGCCAAAGCACAGCGCACAGTGCAAAACGACTGCTGGTTTACGCCAAAGCATGGTGCACAGTGCAAAACGACTGTTGGTTTACGCAAAAGCATAGTGCACAGTGTAAAACGACTGCTGGTTTACGCAAAAGCATAGTGCACAGTGCAAAACGACTGCTGGTTTACGCCAAATCATAGTGCACAGTGCAAAACGACTGTTGGTTTACGCCAAAGCACAGCGCACAGTGCAAAACGACTGTTGGTTTACGCCAAAGCACAGCGCACAGTGCATCAGCATAGTGCACAGTGCAAAACGACTGTTGGTTTACGCCAAAGCACAGCGCACAGTGCAAAACGACTGCTGGTTTACGCCAAATCATAGTGCACAGTGCAAAACGACTGTTGGTTTACGCCAAAGCATGGTGCACAGTGCAAAACGACTGTTGGTTTACTCAAAAGCATAGTGCACAGTGCAAAACGACTGCTGGTTTACGCCAAATCATAGTGCACAGTGCAAAACGACTGCTGGTTTACGCCAAAGCATGGTGCACAGTGCAAAACGACTGTTGGTTTACTCAAAAGCATAGTGCACAGTGCGAAACGACTGCTGGTTTAAGCCAAAGCACAGCGCACAGTGCAAAACGACTGTTGGTTTACTCAAAAGCATAGTGCACAGTGTAAAACGACTGCTGGTTTACGCAAAAGCATAGTGCACAGTGCAAAACGACTGCTGGTTTACGCCAAATCATAGTGCACAGTGCAAAACGACTGCTGGTTTACGCCAAAGCATGGTGCACAGTGCAAAACGACTGTTGGTTTACTCAAAAGCATAGTGCACAGTGCAAAACGACTGCTGGTTTAAGCCAAAGCACAGCGCACAGTGCAAAACGACTGCTGGTTTACGCCAAATCATAGTGCACAGTGCAAAACGACTGTTGGTTTACGCCAAAGCACAGCGCACAGTGCAAAACGACTGCTGGTTTACGCCAAAGCATGGTGCACAGTGCAAAACGACTGTTGGTTTACGCAAAAGCATAGTGCACAGTGTAAAACGACTGCTGGTTTACGCAAAAGCATAGTGCACAGTGCAAAACGACTGCTGGTTTACGCCAAATCATAGTGCACAGTGCAAAACGACTGTTGGTTTACGCCAAAGCACAGCGCACAGTGCAAAACGACTGTTGGTTTACGCCAAAGCACAGCGCACAGTGCAAAACGACTGCTGGTTTACGCCAAAGCATGGTGCACAGTGCAAAACGACTGTTGGTTTACGCCAAAGCACAGCGCACAGTGCAAAACGATTGTTGGTTTACTCAAAAGCATAGTGCACAGTGTAAAACGACTGCTGGTTTACTCAAAAGCATAGTGCACAGTGCAAAATGACTGCTGGTTTAAGCCAAAGCACAGCGCACAGTGCAAAACGACTGCTGGTTTACGCCAAATCATAGTGCACAGTGCAAAACGACTGTTGGTTTACGCCAAAGCACAGCGCACAGTGCAAAACGACTGCTGGTTTACGCCAAAGCATGGTGCACAGTGAAAAACGACTGTTGGTTTACGCAAAAGCATAGTGCACAGTGTAAAACGACTGCTGGTTTACGCAAAAGCATAGTGCACAGTGCAAAACGACTGCTGGTTTACGCCAAATCATAGTGCACAGTGCAAAACGACTGCTGGTTTACTACAAAGCATGGTGCACAGTGCAAAACGACTGTTGGTTTACTCAAAAGCATAGTGCACAGTGCAAAACGACTGTTGGTTTACGCCAAAGCACAGCGCACAGTGCAAAACGACTGTTGGTTTACGCCAAAGCACAGCGCACAGTGCATCAGCATAGTGCACAGTGCAAAACGACTGTTGGTTTACGCCAAAGCACAGCGCACAGTGCAAAACGACTGCTGGTTTACGCCAAATCATAGTGCACAGTGCAAAACGACTGTTGGTTTACGCCAAAGCATGGTGCACAGTGCAAAACGACTGTTGGTTTACTCAAAAGCATAGTGCACAGTGCAAAACGACTGCTGGTTTACGCCAAATCATAGTGCACAGTGCAAAACGACTGCTGGTTTACGCCAAAGCATGGTGCACAGTGCAAAACGACTGTTGGTTTACTCAAAAGCATAGTGCACAGTGCGAAACGACTGCTGGTTTAAGCCAAAGCACAGCGCACAGTGCAAAACGACTGCTGGTTTACGCCAAATCATAGTGCACAGTGCAAAACGACTGTTGGTTTACGCCAAAGCACAGCGCAGAGTGCAAAACGACTGTTGGTTTACGCAAAAGCATAGTGCACAGTGTAAAACGACTGCTGGTTTACGCAAAAGCATAGTGCACAGTGCAAAACGACTGCTGGTTTACGCCAAATCATAGTGCACAGTGCAAAACGACTGTTGGTTTACGCCAAAGCACAGCGCACAGAGCAAAACGACTGTTGGTTTACGCCAAAGCACAGCGCACAGTGCAAAACGACTGCTGGTTTACGCCAAATCATAGTGCACAGTGCAAAACGACTGTTGGTTTACGCCAAAGCACAGCGCACAGTGCAAAACGACTGCTGGTTTACGCCAAAGCATGGTGCACAGTGCAAAACGACTGTTGGTTTACGCCAAAGCACAGCGCACAGTGCAAAACGACTGTTGGTTTACGCCAAAGCACAGCGCACAGTGCAAAACGACTGTTGGTTTACGCCAAAGCACAGCGCACAGTGCAAAACGACTGCTGGTTTACGCCAAAGCATGGTGCACAGTGCAAAACGACTGTTGGTTTACGCCAAAGCACAGCGCACAGTGCAAAACGACTGTTGGTTTACGCCAAAGCACAGCGCACAGTGCAAAACGACTGTTGGTTTACGCCAAAGCACAGCGCACAGTGCAAAACGACTGCTGGTTTACGCCAAATCATAGTGCACAGTGCAAAACGACTGTTGGTTTACTCAAAAGCATAGTGCACAGTGCAAAACGACTGCTGGTTTACGCCAAATCATAGTGCACAGTGCAAAACGACTGCTGGTTTACGCCAAAGCATGGTGCACAGTGCAAAACGACTGTTGGTTTACTCAAAAGCATAGTGCACAGTGCAAAACGACTGCTGGTTTAAGCCAAAGCACAGCGCACAGTGCAAAACGACTGCTGGTTTACGCCAAATCATAGTGCACACTGCAAAACGACTGTTGGTTTACGCCAAAGCACAGCGCACAGTGCAAAACGACTGTTGGTTTACGCCAAAGCACAGCGCACAGTGCAAAACGACTGTTGGTTTACGCCAAAGCACAGCGCACAGTGCAAAACGACTGCTGGTTTACGCCAAATCATAGTGCACAGTGCAAAACGACTGTTGGTTTACGCCAAAGCACAGCGCACAGTGCAAAACGACTGCTGGTTTACGCCAAAGCATGGTGCACAGTGCAAAACGACTGTTGGTTTACGCCAAAGCACAGCGCACAGTGCAAAACGATTGTTGGTTTACTCAAAAGCATAGTGCACAGTGTAAAACGACTGCTGGTTTACTCAAAAGCATAGTGCACAGTGCAAAATGACTGCTGGTTTAAGCCAAAGCACAGCGCACAGTGCAAAACGACTGCTGGTTTACGCCAAATCATAGTGCACAGTGCAAAACGACTGTTGGTTTACGCCAAAGCATGGTGCACAGTGCAAAACGACTGTTGGTTTACGCAAAAGCATAGTGCACAGTGCAAAACGACTGCTGGTTTACGCCAAATCATAGTGCACAGTGCAAAACGACTGTTGGTTTACGCCAAAGCACAGCGCACAGTGCAAAACGACTGTTGGTTTACTCAAAAGCATAGTGCACAGTGTAAAACGACTGCTGGTTTACGCAAAAGCATAGTGCACAGTGCAAAACGACTGCTGGTTTACGCCAAATCATAGTGCACAGTGCAAAACGACTGCTGGTTTACGCCAAAGCATGGTGCACAGTGCAAAACGACTGTTGGTTTACTCAAAAGCATAGTGCACAGTGCAAAACGACTGCTGGTTTAAGCCAAAGCACAGCGCACAGTGCAAAACGACTGCTGGTTTACGCCAAATCATAGTGCACAGTGCAAAACGACTGTTGGTTTACGCCAAAGCACAGCGCACAGTGCAAAACGACTGCTGGTTTACGCCAAAGCATGGTGCACAGTGCAAAACGACTGTTGGTTTACGCAAAAGCATAGTGCACAGTGTAAAACGACTGCTGGTTTACGCAAAAGCATAGTGCACAGTGCAAAACGACTGCTGGTTTACGCCAAATCATAGTGCACAGTGCAAAACGACTGTTGGTTTACGCCAAAGCACAGCGCACAGTGCAAAACGACTGTTGGTTTACGCCAAAGCACAGCGCACAGTGCAAAACGACTGCTGGTTTACGCCAAAGCATGGTGCACAGTGCAAAACGACTGTTGGTTTACGCCAAAGCACAGCGCACAGTGCAAAACGATTGTTGGTTTACTCAAAAGCATAGTGCACAGTGTAAAACGACTGCTGGTTTACTCAAAAGCATAGTGCACAGTGCAAAATGACTGCTGGTTTAAGCCAAAGCACAGCGCACAGTGCAAAACGACTGCTGGTTTACGCCAAATCATAGTGCACAGTGCAAAACGACTGTTGGTTTACGCCAAAGCACAGCGCACAGTGCAAAACGACTGCTGGTTTACGCCAAAGCATGGTGCACAGTGAAAAACGACTGTTGGTTTACGCAAAAGCATAGTGCACAGTGTAAAACGACTGCTGGTTTACGCAAAAGCATAGTGCACAGTGCAAAACGACTGCTGGTTTACGCCAAATCATAGTGCACAGTGCAAAACGACTGCTGGTTTACTACAAAGCATGGTGCACAGTGCAAAACGACTGTTGGTTTACTCAAAAGCATAGTGCACAGTGCAAAACGACTGTTGGTTTACGCCAAAGCACAGCGCACAGTGCAAAACGACTGTTGGTTTACGCCAAAGCACAGCGCACAGTGCATCAGCATAGTGCACAGTGCAAAACGACTGTTGGTTTACGCCAAAGCACAGCGCACAGTGCAAAACGACTGCTGGTTTACGCCAAATCATAGTGCACAGTGCAAAACGACTGTTGGTTTACGCCAAAGCATGGTGCACAGTGCAAAACGACTGTTGGTTTACTCAAAAGCATAGTGCACAGTGCAAAACGACTGCTGGTTTACGCCAAATCATAGTGCACAGTGCAAAACGACTGCTGGTTTACGCCAAAGCATGGTGCACAGTGCAAAACGACTGTTGGTTTACTCAAAAGCATAGTGCACAGTGCGAAACGACTGCTGGTTTAAGCCAAAGCACAGCGCACAGTGCAAAACGACTGCTGGTTTACGCCAAATCATAGTGCACAGTGCAAAACGACTGTTGGTTTACGCCAAAGCACAGCGCAGAGTGCAAAACGACTGTTGGTTTACGCAAAAGCATAGTGCACAGTGTAAAACGACTGCTGGTTTACGCAAAAGCATAGTGCACAGTGCAAAACGACTGCTGGTTTACGCCAAATCATAGTGCACAGTGCAAAACGACTGTTGGTTTACGCCAAAGCACAGCGCACAGAGCAAAACGACTGTTGGTTTACGCCAAAGCACAGCGCACAGTGCAAAACGACTGCTGGTTTACGCCAAATCATAGTGCACAGTGCAAAACGACTGTTGGTTTACGCCAAAGCACAGCGCACAGTGCAAAACGACTGCTGGTTTACGCCAAAGCATGGTGCACAGTGCAAAACGACTGTTGGTTTACGCCAAAGCACAGCGCACAGTGCAAAACGACTGTTGGTTTACGCCAAAGCACAGCGCACAGTGCAAAACGACTGTTGGTTTACGCCAAAGCACAGCGCACAGTGCAAAACGACTGCTGGTTTACGCCAAAGCATGGTGCACAGTGCAAAACGACTGTTGGTTTACGCCAAAGCACAGCGCACAGTGCAAAACGACTGTTGGTTTACGCCAAAGCACAGCGCACAGTGCAAAACGACTGTTGGTTTACGCCAAAGCACAGCGCACAGTGCAAAACGACTGCTGGTTTACGCCAAATCATAGTGCACAGTGCAAAACGACTGTTGGTTTACTCAAAAGCATAGTGCACAGTGCAAAACGACTGCTGGTTTACGCCAAATCATAGTGCACAGTGCAAAACGACTGCTGGTTTACGCCAAAGCATGGTGCACAGTGCAAAACGACTGTTGGTTTACTCAAAAGCATAGTGCACAGTGCAAAACGACTGCTGGTTTAAGCCAAAGCACAGCGCACAGTGCAAAACGACTGCTGGTTTACGCCAAATCATAGTGCACACTGCAAAACGACTGTTGGTTTACGCCAAAGCACAGCGCACAGTGCAAAACGACTGTTGGTTTACGCCAAAGCACAGCGCACAGTGCAAAACGACTGTTGGTTTACTCAAAAGCATAGTGCACAGTGCAAAACGACTGCTGGTTTACGCCAAATCATAGTGCACAGTGCAAAACGACTGCTGGTTTACGCCAAAGCATGGTGCACAGTGCAAAACGACTGTTGGTTTACTCAAAAGCATAGTGCACAGTGCGAAACGACTGCTGGTTTAAGCCAAAGCACAGCGCACAGTGCAAAACGACTGCTGGTTTACGCCAAATCATAGTGCACAGTGCAAAACGACTGCTGGTTTACGCCAAATCATAGTGCACAGTGCAAAACGACTGTTGGTTTACGCCAAAGCACAGCGCACAGTGCAAAACGACTGCTGGTTTACGCCAAAGCATGGTGCACAGTGAAAAACGACTGTTGGTTTACGCAAAAGCATAGTGCACAGTGTAAAACGACTGCTGGTTTACGCAAAAGCATAGTGCACAGTGCAAAACGACTGCTGGTTTACGCCAAATCATAGTGCACAGTGCAAAACGACTGCTGGTTTACTACAAAGCATGGTGCACAGTGCAAAACGACTGTTGGTTTACTCAAAAGCATAGTGCACAGTGCAAAACGACTGTTGGTTTACGCCAAAGCACAGCGCACAGTGCAAAACGACTGTTGGTTTACGCCAAAGCACAGCGCACAGTGCATCAGCATAGTGCACAGTGCAAAACGACTGTTGGTTTACGCCAAAGCACAGCGCACAGTGCAAAACGACTGCTGGTTTACGCCAAATCATAGTGCACAGTGCAAAACGACTGTTGGTTTACGCCAAAGCATGGTGCACAGTGCAAAACGACTGTTGGTTTACTCAAAAGCATAGTGCACAGTGCAAAACGACTGCTGGTTTACGCCAAATCATAGTGCACAGTGCAAAACGACTGCTGGTTTACGCCAAAGCATGGTGCACAGTGCAAAACGACTGTTGGTTTACTCAAAAGCATAGTGCACAGTGCGAAACGACTGCTGGTTTAAGCCAAAGCACAGCGCACAGTGCAAAACGACTGCTGGTTTACGCCAAATCATAGTGCACAGTGCAAAACGACTGTTGGTTTACGCCAAAGCACAGCGCAGAGTGCAAAACGACTGTTGGTTTACGCAAAAGCATAGTGCACAGTGTAAAACGACTGCTGGTTTACGCAAAAGCATAGTGCACAGTGCAAAACGACTGCTGGTTTACGCCAAATCATAGTGCACAGTGCAAAACGACTGTTGGTTTACGCCAAAGCACAGCGCACAGAGCAAAACGACTGTTGGTTTACGCCAAAGCACAGCGCACAGTGCAAAACGACTGCTGGTTTACGCCAAATCATAGTGCACAGTGCAAAACGACTGTTGGTTTACGCCAAAGCACAGCGCACAGTGCAAAACGACTGCTGGTTTACGCCAAAGCATGGTGCACAGTGCAAAACGACTGTTGGTTTACGCCAAAGCACAGCGCACAGTGCAAAACGACTGTTGGTTTACGCCAAAGCACAGCGCACAGTGCAAAACGACTGTTGGTTTACGCCAAAGCACAGCGCACAGTGCAAAACGACTGCTGGTTTACGCCAAAGCATGGTGCACAGTGCAAAACGACTGTTGGTTTACGCCAAAGCACAGCGCACAGTGCAAAACGACTGTTGGTTTACGCCAAAGCACAGCGCACAGTGCAAAACGACTGTTGGTTTACGCCAAAGCACAGCGCACAGTGCAAAACGACTGCTGGTTTACGCCAAATCATAGTGCACAGTGCAAAACGACTGTTGGTTTACTCAAAAGCATAGTGCACAGTGCAAAACGACTGCTGGTTTACGCCAAATCATAGTGCACAGTGCAAAACGACTGCTGGTTTACGCCAAAGCATGGTGCACAGTGCAAAACGACTGTTGGTTTACTCAAAAGCATAGTGCACAGTGCAAAACGACTGCTGGTTTAAGCCAAAGCACAGCGCACAGTGCAAAACGACTGCTGGTTTACGCCAAATCATAGTGCACACTGCAAAACGACTGTTGGTTTACGCCAAAGCACAGCGCACAGTGCAAAACGACTGTTGGTTTACGCCAAAGCACAGCGCACAGTGCAAAACGACTGTTGGTTTACGCCAAAGCACAGCGCACAGTGCAAAACGACTGCTGGTTTACGCCAAATCATAGTGCACAGTGCAAAACGACTGTTGGTTTACGCCAAAGCACAGCGCACAGTGCAAAACGACTGCTGGTTTACGCCAAAGCATGGTGCACAGTGCAAAACGACTGTTGGTTTACGCCAAAGCACAGCGCACAGTGCAAAACGATTGTTGGTTTACTCAAAAGCATAGTGCACAGTGTAAAACGACTGCTGGTTTACTCAAAAGCATAGTGCACAGTGCAAAATGACTGCTGGTTTAAGCCAAAGCACAGCGCACAGTGCAAAACGACTGCTGGTTTACGCCAAATCATAGTGCACAGTGCAAAACGACTGTTGGTTTACGCCAAAGCATGGTGCACAGTGCAAAACGACTGTTGGTTTACGCAAAAGCATAGTGCACAGTGCAAAACGACTGCTGGTTTACGCCAAATCATAGTGCACAGTGCAAAACGACTGTTGGTTTACGCCAAAGCACAGCGCACAGTGCAAAACGACTGTTGGTTTACTCAAAAGCATAGTGCACAGTGTAAAACGACTGCTGGTTTACGCAAAAGCATAGTGCACAGTGCAAAACGACTGCTGGTTTACGCCAAATCATAGTGCACAGTGCAAAACGACTGCTGGTTTACGCCAAAGCATGGTGCACAGTGCAAAACGACTGTTGGTTTACTCAAAAGCATAGTGCACAGTGCAAAACGACTGCTGGTTTAAGCCAAAGCACAGCGCACAGTGCAAAACGACTGCTGGTTTACGCCAAATCATAGTGCACAGTGCAAAACGACTGTTGGTTTACGCCAAAGCACAGCGCACAGTGCAAAACGACTGCTGGTTTACGCCAAAGCATGGTGCACAGTGCAAAACGACTGTTGGTTTACGCAAAAGCATAGTGCACAGTGTAAAACGACTGCTGGTTTACGCAAAAGCATAGTGCACAGTGCAAAACGACTGCTGGTTTACGCCAAATCATAGTGCACAGTGCAAAACGACTGTTGGTTTACGCCAAAGCACAGCGCACAGTGCAAAACGACTGTTGGTTTACGCCAAAGCACAGCGCACAGTGCAAAACGACTGCTGGTTTACGCCAAAGCATGGTGCACAGTGCAAAACGACTGTTGGTTTACGCCAAAGCACAGCGCACAGTGCAAAACGATTGTTGGTTTACTCAAAAGCATAGTGCACAGTGTAAAACGACTGCTGGTTTACTCAAAAGCATAGTGCACAGTGCAAAATGACTGCTGGTTTACGCCAAAGCACAGCGCACAGTGCAAAACGATTGTTGGTTTACTCAAAAGCATAGTGCACAGTGTAAAACGACTGCTGGTTTACGCAAAAGCATAGTGCACAGTGCAAAACGACTGCTGGTTTACGCCAAATCATAGTGCACAGTGCAAAACGACTGTTGGTTTACGCCAAAGCACAGCGCACAGTGCAAAACGACTGTTGGTTTACGCCAAAGCACAGCGCACAGTGCAAAACGACTGCTGGTTTACGCCAAAGCATGGTGCACAGTGCAAAACGACTGTTGGTTTACGCCAAAGCACAGCGCACAGTGCAAAACGACTGCTGGTTTACGCCAAAGCATAGTGCACAGTGCAAAACGACTGCTGGTTTAAGCCAAAGCACAGCGCACAGTGCAAAACGACTGCTGGTTTACGCCAAATCATAGTGCACAGTGCAAAACGACTGTTGGTTTACGCCAAAGCACAGCGCACAGTGCAAAACGACTGCTGGTTTACGCCAAAGCATGGTGCACAGTGCAAAACGACTGTTGGTTTACGCAAAAGCATAGTGCACAGTGTAAAACGACTGCTGGTTTACGCAAAAGCATAGTGCACAGTGCAAAACGACTGCTGGTTTACGCCAAATCATAGTGCACAGTGCAAAACGACTGCTGGTTTACGCCAAAGCATGGTGCACAGTGCAAAACGACTGTTGGTTTATTCAAAAGCATAGTGCACAGTGCAAAACGACTGCTGGTTTAAGCCAAAGCACAGCGCACAGTGCAAAACGACTGCTGGTTTACGCCAAAGCATGGTGCACAGTGCAAAACGACTGTTGGTTTACGCAAAAGCATAGTGCACAGTGTAAAACGACTGCTGGTTTACGCAAAAGCATAGTGCACAGTGCAAAACGACTGCTGGTTTACGCCAAATCATAGTGCACAGTGCAAAACGACTGTTGGTTTACGCCAAAGCACAGCGCACAGTGCAAAACGACTGTTGGTTTACGCCAAAGCACAGCGCACAGTGCATCAGCATAGTGCACAGTGCAAAACGACTGTTGGTTTACGCCAAAGCACAGCGCACAGTGCAAAACGACTGCTGGTTTACGCCAAATCATAGTGCACAGTGCAAAACGACTGTTGGTTTACGCCAAAGCATGGTGCACAGTGCAAAACGACTGTTGGTTTACTCAAAAGCATAGTGCACAGTGCAAAACGACTGCTGGTTTACGCCAAATCATAGTGCACAGTGCAAAACGACTGCTGGTTTACGCCAAAGCATGGTGCACAGTGCAAAACGACTGTTGGTTTACTCAAAAGCATAGTGCACAGTGCGAAACGACTGCTGGTTTAAGCCAAAGCACAGCGCACAGTGCAAAACGACTGCTGGTTTACGCCAAATCATAGTGCACAGTGCAAAACGACTGTTGGTTTACGCCAAAGCACAGCGCACAGTGCAAAACGACTGTTGGTTTACGCAAAAGCATAGTGCACAGTGTAAAACGACTGCTGGTTTACGCAAAAGCATAGTGCACAGTGCAAAACGACTGCTGGTTTACGCCAAATCATAGTGCACAGTGCAAAACGACTGTTGGTTTACGCCAAAGCACAGCGCACAGAGCAAAACGACTGTTGGTTTACGCCAAAGCACAGCGCACAGTGCAAAACGACTGCTGGTTTACGCCAAATCATAGTGCACAGTGCAAAACGACTGTTGGTTTACGCCAAAGCACAGCGCACAGTGCAAAACGACTGCTGGTTTACGCCAAAGCATGGTGCACAGTGCAAAACGACTGTTGGTTTACGCCAAAGCACAGCGCACAGTGCAAAACGACTGTTGGTTTACGCCAAAGCACAGCGCACAGTGCAAAACGACTGTTGGTTTACGCCAAAGCACAGCGCACAGTGCAAAACGACTGCTGGTTTACGCCAAAGCATGGTGCACAGTGCAAAAAGACTGTTGGTTTACGCCAAAGCACAGCGCACAGTGCAAAACGACTGTTGGTTTACGCCAAAGCACAGCGCACAGTGCAAAACGACTGTTGGTTTACGCCAAAGCACAGCGCACAGTGCAAAACGACTGCTGGTTTACGCCAAATCATAGTGCACAGTGCAAAACGACTGTTGGTTTACTCAAAAGCATAGTGCACAGTGCAAAACGACTGCTGGTTTACGCCAAATCATAGTGCACAGTGCAAAACGACTGCTGGTTTACGCCAAAGCATGGTGCACAGTGCAAAACGACTGTTGGTTTACTCAAAAGCATAGTGCACAGTGCAAAACGACTGCTGGTTTAAGCCAAAGCACAGCGCACAGTGCAAAACGACTGCTGGTTTACGCCAAATCATAGTGCACACTGCAAAACGACTGTTGGTTTACGCCAAAGCACAGCGCACAGTGCAAAACGACTGTTGGTTTACGCCAAAGCACAGCGCACAGTGCAAAACGACTGTTGGTTTACGCCAAAGCACAGCGCACAGTGCAAAACGACTGCTGGTTTACGCCAAATCATAGTGCACAGTGCAAAACGACTGTTGGTTTACGCCAAAGCACAGCGCACAGTGCAAAACGACTGCTGGTTTACGCCAAAGCATGGTGCACAGTGCAAAACGACTGTTGGTTTACGCCAAAGCACAGCGCACAGTGCAAAACGATTGTTGGTTTACTCAAAAGCATAGTGCACAGTGTAAAACGACTGCTGGTTTACTCAAAAGCATAGTGCACAGTGCAAAATGACTGCTGGTTTAAGCCAAAGCACAGCGCACAGTGCAAAACGACTGCTGGTTTACGCCAAATCATAGTGCACAGTGCAAAACGACTGTTGGTTTACGCCAAAGCATGGTGCATAGTGCAAAACGACTGTTGGTTTACGCAAAAGCATAGTGCACAGTGCAAAACGACTGCTGGTTTACGCCAAATCATAGTGCACAGTGCAAAACGACTGTTGGTTTACGCCAAAGCACAGCGCACAGTGCAAAACGACTGTTGGTTTACTCAAAAGCATAGTGCACAGTGTAAAACGACTGCTGGTTTACGCAAAAGCATAGTGCACAGTGCAAAACGACTGCTGGTTTACGCCAAATCATAGTGCACAGTGCAAAACGACTGCTGGTTTACGCCAAAGCATGGTGCACAGTGCAAAACGACTGTTGGTTTACTCAAAAGCATAGTGCACAGTGCAAAACGACTGCTATTTTAAGCCAAAGCACAGCGCACAGTGCAAAACGACTGCTGGTTTACGCAAAAGCATAGTGCACAGTGCAAAACGACTGCTGGTTTACGCCAAATCATAGTGCACAGTGCAAAACGACTGTTGGTTTACGCCAAAGCACAGCGCACAGTGCAAAACGACTGTTGGTTTACGCCAAAGCACAGCGCACAGTGCAAAACGACTGCTGGTTTACGCCAAAGCATGGTGCACAGTGCAAAACGACTGTTGGTTTACGCCAAAGCACAGCGCACAGTGCAAAACGATTGTTGGTTTACTCAAAAGCATAGTGCACAGTGTAAAACGACTGCTGGTTTACTCAAAAGCATAGTGCACAGTGCAAAATGACTGCTGGTTTAAGCCAAAGCACAGCGGACAGTGCAAAACGACTGCTGGTTTACGCCAAATCATAGTGCACAGTGCAAAACGACTGTTGGTTTACGCCAAAGCACAGCGCACAGTGCAAAACGACTGCTGGTTTACGCCAAAGCATGGTGCACAGTGAAAAACGACTGTTGGTTTACGCAAAAGCATAGTGCACAGTGTAAAACGACTGCTGGTTTACGCAAAAGCATAGTGCACAGTGCAAAACGACTGCTGGTTTACGCCAAATCATAGTGCACAGTGCAAAACGACTGCTGGTTTACTACAAAGCATGGTGCACAGTGCAAAACGACTGTTGGTTTACTCAAAAGCATAGTGCACAGTGCAAAACGACTGCTGGTTTAAGCCAAAGCACAGCGCACAGTGCAAAACGACTGCTGGTTTACGCGAAATCATAGTGCACAGTGCAAAACGACTGTTGGTTTACGCCAAAGCACAGCGCACAGTGCAAAACGACTGCTGGTTTACGCCAAAGCATGGTGCACAGTGCAAAACGACTGTTGGTTTACGCAAAAGCATAGTGCACAGTGCAAAACGACTGCTGGTTTACGCCAAATCATATTGCACAGTGCAAAACGACTGTTGGTTTACGCCAAAGCACAGCGCACAGTGCAAAACGACTGCTGGTTTACGCCAAAGCATGGTGCACAGTGCAAAACGACTGTTGGTTTACGCCAAAGCACAGCGCACAGTGCAAAACGACTGTTGGTTTACGCCAAAGCACAGCGCACAGTGCAAAACGACTGCTGGTTTACGCCAAAGCATGGTGCACAGTGCAAAACGACTGTTGGTTTACGCCAAAGCACAGCGCACAGTGCAAAACGACTGTTGGTTTACGCCAAAGCACAGCGCACAGTGCAAAACGACTGTTGGTTTACGCCAAAGCACAGCGCACAGTGCAAAACGACTGCTGGTTTACGCCAAATCATAGTGCACAGTGCAAAACGACTGTTGGTTTACTCAAAAGCATAGTGCACAGTGCAAAACGACTGCTGGTTTACGCCAAATCATAGTGCACAGTGCAAAACGACTGCTGGTTTACGCCAAAGCATGGTGCACAGTGCAAAACGACTGTTGGTTTACTCAAAAGCATAGTGCAAACGACTGCTGATTTAAGCCAAAGCACATCGCACAGTGCAAAACGACTGCTGGTTTACGCCAAATCATAGTGCACACTGCAAAACGACTGTTGGTTTACGCCAAAGCACAGCGCACAGTGCAAAACGACTGTTGGTTTACGCCAAAGCACAGCGCACAGTGCAAAACGACTGTTGGTTTACGCCAAAGCACAGCGCACAGTGCAAAACGACTGCTGGTTTACGCCAAATCATAGTGCACAGTGCAAAACGACTGTTGGTTTACGCCAAAGCACAGCGCACAGTGCAAAACGACTGCTGGTTTACGCCAAAGCATGGTGCACAGTGCAAAACGACTGTTGGTTTACGCCAAAGCACAGCGCACAGTGCAAAACGATTGTTGGTTTACTCAAAAGCATAGTGCACAGTGTAAAACGACTGCTGGTTTACTCAAAAGCATAGTGCACAGTGCAAAATGACTGCTGGTTTAAGCCAAAGCACAGCGCACAGTGCAAAACGACTGCTGGTTTACGTCAAATCATAGTGCACAGTGCAAAACGACTGTTGGTTTACGCCAAAGCATGGTGCACAGTGCAAAACGACTGTTGGTTTACGCAAAAGCATAGTGCACAGTGCAAAACGACTGCTGGTTTACGCCAAATCATAGTGCACAGTGCAAAACGACTGTTGGTTTACGCCAAAGCACAGCGCACAGTGCAAAACGACTGTTGGTTTACTCAAAAGCATAGTGCACAGTGTAAAACGACTGCTGGTTTACGCAAAAGCATAGTGCACAGTGCAAAACGACTGCTGGTTTACGCCAAATCATAGTGCACAGTGCAAAACGACTGCTGGTTTACGCCAAAGCATGGTGCACAGTGCAAAACGACTGTTGGTTTACTCAAAAGCATAGTGCACAGTGCAAAACGACTGCTGGTTTAAGCCAAAGCACAGCGCACAGTGCAAAACGACTGCTGGTTTACGCCAAATCATAGTGCACAGTGCAAAACGACTGTTGGTTTACGCCAAAGCACAGCGCACAGTGCAAAACGACTGCTGGTTTACGCCAAAGCACAGCGCACAGTGCAAAACGACTGTTGGTTTACGCCAAAGCACAGCGCACAGTGCAAAACGACTGCTGGTTTACGCCAAAGCATAGTGCACAGTGCAAAACGACTGTTGGTTTACGCCAAAGCACAGCGCACAGTGCAAAACGACTGCTGGTTTACGCCAAAGCATGGTGCACAGTGAAAAACGACTGTTGGTTTACGCAAAAGCATAGTGCACAGTGTAAAACGACTGCTGGTTTACGCAAAAGCATAGTGCACAGTGCAAAACGACTGCTGGTTTACGCCAAATCATAGTGCACAGTGCAAAACGACTGTTGGTTTACGCCAAAGCACAGCGCACAGTGCAAAACGACTGTTGGTTTACGCCAAAGCACAGCGCACAGTGCAAAACGACTGCTGGTTTACGCCAAAGCATGGTGCACAGTGCAAAACGACTGTTGGTTTACGCCAAAGCACAGCGCACAGTGCAAAACGATTGTTGGTTTACTCAAAAGCATAGTGCACAGTGTAAAACGACTGCTGGTTTACTCAAAAGCATAGTGCACAGTGCAAAATGACTGCTGGTTTAAGCCAAAGCACAGCGCACAGTGCAAAACGACTGCTGGTTTACGCCAAATCATAGTGCACAGTGCAAAACGACTGTTGGTTTACGCCAAAGCACAGCGCACAGTGCAAAACGACTGCTGGTTTACGCCAAATCATAGTGCACAGTGCAAAACGACTGCTGGTTTACGCCAAAGCATGGTGCACAGTGCAAAACGACTGTTGGTTTACTCAAAAGCATAGTGCACAGTGCAAAACGACTGCTGGTTTAAGCCAAAGCACAGCGCACAGTGCAAAACGACTGCTGGTTTACGCCAAATCATAGTGCACAGTGCAAAACGACTGTTGGTTTACGCCAAAGCACAGCGCACAGTGCAAAACGACTGCTGGTTTACGCCAAAGCACAGCGCACAGTGCAAAACGACTGTTGGTTTACGCCAAAGCACAGCGCACAGTGCAAAACGACTGCTGGTTTACGCCAAATCATAGTGCACAGTGCAAAACGACTGTTGGTTTACGCCAAAGCACAGCGCACAGTGCAAAACGACTGCTGGTTTAAGCCAAAGCACAGCGCACAGTGCAAAACGACTGCTGGTTTAAGCCAAATCACAGCGCACAGTGCAAAACGACTGCTGGTTTACGCAAAAGCATAGTGCACAGTGCAAAACGACTGCTGGTTTACGCCAAATCATAGTGCACAGTGCAAAACGACTGTTGGTTTACGCCAAAGCACAGCGCACAGTGCAAAACGACTGTTGGTTTACGCCAAAGCACAGCGCACAGTGCAAAACGACTGCTGGTTTACGCCAAAGCATGGTGCACAGTGCAAAACGACTGTTGGTTTACGCCAAAGCACAGCGCACAGTGCAAAACGATTGTTGGTTTACTCAAAAGCATAGTGCACAGTGTAAAACGACTGCTGGTTTACTCAAAAGCATAGTGCACAGTGCAAAATGACTGCTGGTTTAAGCCAAAGCACAGCGCACAGTGCAAAACGACTGCTGGTTTACGCCAAATCATAGTGCACAGTGCAAAACGACTGTTGGTTTACGCCAAAGCACAGCGCACAGTGCAAAACGACTGCTGGTTTACGCCAAAGCATGGTGCACAGTGAAAAACGACTGTTGGTTTACGCAAAAGCATAGTGCACAGTGTAAAACGACTGCTGGTTTACGCAAAAGCATAGTGCACAGTGCAAAACGACTGCTGGTTTACGCCAAAGCATGGTGCACAGTGCAAAACGACTGTTGGTTTACTCAAAAGCATAGTGCACAGTGCAAAACGACTGCTGGTTTACGCGAAATCATAGTGCACAGTGCAAAACGACTGTTGGTTTACGCCAAAGCACAGCGCACAGTGCAAAACGACTGCTGGTTTACGCCAAAGCATGGTGCACAGTGCAAAACGACTGTTGGTTTACGCAAAAGCATGGTGCACAGTGCGAAACGACTGTTGGTTTACTCAAAAGCATAGTGCACAGTGCAAAACGACTGCTGGTTTAAGCCAAAGCACAGCGCACAGTGCAAAACGACTGCTGGTTTACGCCAAATCATAGTGCACAGTGCAAAACGACTGCTGGTTTAAGCCAAAGCACAGCGCACAGTGCAAAACGACTGCTGGTTTACGCCAAAGCACAGCGCACAGTGCATCATCATAGTGCACAGTGCAAAACGACTGTTGGTTTACGCCAAAGCACAGCGCACAGTGCAAAACGACTGCTGGTTTACGCCAAAGCATGGTGCACAGTGCAAAACGACTGTTGGTTTACGCCAAAGCACAGCGCACAGTGCATCATCATAGTGCACAGTGCAAAACGACTGTTGGTTTACGCCAAAGCACAGCGCACAGTGCAAAACGACTGCTGGTTTACGCCAAAGCATGGTGCACAGTGCAAAACGACTGTTGGTTTACGCCAAAGCACAGCGCACAGTGCAAAACGATTGTTGGTTTACTCAAAAGCATAGTGCACAGTGTAAAACGACTGCTGGTTTACTCAAAAGCATAGTGCACAGTGCAAAATGACTGCTGGTTTAAGCCAAAGCACAGCGCACAGTGCAAAACGACTGCTGGTTTACGCCAAATCATAGTGCACAGTGCAAAACGACTGTTGGTTTACGCCAAAGCATGGTGCACAGTGCAAAACGACTGTTGGTTTACGCAAAAGCATAGTGCACAGTGCAAAACGACTGCTGGTTTACGCCAAATCATAGTGCACAGTGCAAAACGACTGTTGGTTTACGCCAAAGCACAGCGCACAGTGCAAAACGACTGTTGGTTTACTCAAAAGCATAGTGCACAGTGTAAAACGACTGCTGGTTTACTCAAAAGCATAGTGCACAGTGCAAAACGACTGCTGGTTTAAGCCAAAGCACAGCGCACAGTGCAAAACGACTGCTGGTTTACGCCAAATCATAGTGCACAGTGCAAAACGACTGTTGGTTTACGCCAAAGCACAGCGCACAGTGCAAAACGACTGCTGGTTTACGCCAAAGCATGGTGCACAGTGTAAAACGACTGCTGGTTTACTCAAAAGCATAGTGCACAGTGCAAAACGACTGCTGGTTTAAGCCAAAGCACAGCGCACAGTGCAAAACGACTGCTGGTTTACGCCAAATCATAGTGCACAGTGCAAAACGACTGTTGGTTTACGCCAAAGCACAGCGCACAGTGCAAAACGACTGCTGGTTTACGCCAAATCATAGTGCACAGTGCAAAACGACTGTTGGTTTACGCCAAAGCATGGTGCACAGTGCAAAACGACTGTTGGTTTACGCAAAAGCATAGTGCACAGTGCAAAACGACTGCTGGTTTACGCCAAATCATAGTGCACAGTGCAAAACGACTGTTGGTTTACGCCAAAGCACAGCGCACAGTGCAAAACGACTGTTGGTTTACTCAAAAGCATAGTGCACAGTGCAAAACGACTGCTGGTTTACGCCAAATCATAGTGCACAGTGCAAAACGACTGCTGGTTTACGCCAAAGCATGGTGCACAGTGCAAAACGACTGTTGGTTTACTCAAAAGCATAGTGCACAGTGCAAAACGACTGCTGGTTTAAGCCAAAGCACAGCGCACAGTGCAAAACGACTGCTGGTTTACGCCAAATCATAGTGCACAGTGCAAAACGACTGTTGGTTTACGCCAAAGCACAGCGCACAGTGCAAAACGACTGCTGGTTTACGCCAAAGCATGGTGCACAGTGCAAAACGACTGTTGGTTTACGCAAAAGCATAGTGCACAGTGTAAAACGACTGCTGGTTTACGCAAAAGCATAGTGCACAGTGCAAAACGACTGCTGGTTTACGCCAAATCATAGTGCACAGTGCAAAACGACTGCTGGTTTACGCCAAAGCATGGTGCACAGTGCAAAACGACTGTTGGTTTACTCAAAAGCATAGTGCACAGTGCAAAACGACTGCTGGTTTAAGCCAAAGCACAGCGCACAGTGCAAAACGACTGCTGGTTTACGCCAAATCATAGTGCACAGTGCAAAACGACTGTTGGTTTACCCCAAAGCACAGCGCACAGTGCAAAACGACTGCTGGTTTACGCCAAAGCATGGTGCACAGTGCAAAACGACTGTTGGTTTACGCAAAAGCATAGTGCACAGTGTAAAACGACTGCTGGTTTACGCAAAAGCATAGTGCACAGTGCAAAACGACTGCTGGTTTACGCCAAATCATAGTGCACAGTGCAAAACGACTGTTGGTTTACGCCAAAGCACAGCGCACAGTGCAAAACGACTGCTGGTTTACGCCAAATCATAGTGCACAGTGCAAAACGACTGCTGGTTTACTCAAAAGCATAGTGCACAGTGCAAAATGACTGCTGGTTTACGCCAAAGCACAGCGCACAGTGCAAAACGACTGCTGGTTTACTCAAAAGCATAGTGCACAGTGCAAAATGACTGCTGGTTTAAGCCAAAGCACAGCGCACAGTGCAAAACGACTGCTGGTTTACGCCAAATCATAGTGCACAGTGCAAAACGACTGTTGGTTTACGCCAAAGCACAGCGCACAGTGCAAAACGACTGCTGGTTTACGCCAAAGCATGGTGCACAGTGCAAAACGACTGTTGGTTTACGCAAAAGCATAGTGCACAGTGTAAAACGACTGCTGGTTTACGCAAAAGCATAGTGCACAGTGCAAAACGACTGCTGGTTTACGCCAAATCATAGTGCACAGTGCAAAACGACTGTTGGTTTACGCCAAAGCACAGCGCACAGTGCAAAACGACTGTTGGTTTACGCCAAAGCACAGCGCACAGTGCAAAACGACTGCTGGTTTACGCCAAATCATAGTGCACAGTGCAAAACGACTGTTGGTTTACGCCAAAGCACAGCGCACAGTGCAAAACGACTGTTGGTTTACGCCAAAGCACAGCGCACAGTGCAAAACGACTGCTGGTTTACTCAAAAGCATAGTGCACAGTGCAAAATGACTGCTGGTTTAAGCCAAAGCACAGCGCACAGTGCAAAACGACTGCTGGTTTACGCCAAATCATAGTGCACAGTGCAAAACGACTGTTGGTTTACGCCAAAGCATGGTGCACAGTGCAAAACGACTGCTGGTTTACGCAAAAGCATAGTGCACAGTGCAAAACGACTGCTGGTTTACGCAAAAGCATAGTGCACAGTGCAAAACGACTGCTGGTTTACGCCAAATCATAGTGCACAGAGCAAAACGACTGTTGGTTTACGCCAAAGCACAGCGCACAGTGCAAAACGACTGTTGGTTTACTCAAAAGCATAGTGCACAGTGTAAAACGACTGCTGGTTTACTCAAAAGCATAGTGCACAGTGCAAAACGACTGCTGGTTTAAGCCAAAGCACAGCGCACAGTGCAAAACGACTGCTGGTTTACGCCAAATCATAGTGCACAGTGCAAAACGACTGTTGGTTTACGCCAAAGCATGGTGCACAGTGCAAAACGACTGCTGGTTTACGCAAAAGCATAGTGCACAGTGCAAAACGACTGCTGGTTTACGCCAAAGCATAGTGCACAGTGCAAAACGACTGTTGGTTTACGCCAAAGCACAGCGCACAGTGCAAAACGACTGTTGGTTTACTCAAAAGCATAGTGCACAGTGTAAAACGACTGCTGGTTTACGCAAAAGCATAGTGCACAGTGCAAAACGACTGCTGGTTTACGCCAAAGCATAGTGCACAGTGCAAAATGACTGTTGGTTTACGCCAAAGCACAGCGCACAGTGCAAAACGATTGTTGGTTTACTCAAAAGCATAGTGCACAGTGTAAAACGACTGCTGGTTTACTCAAAAGCATAGTGCACAGTGCAAAATGACTGCTGGTTTAAGCCAAAGCACAGCGCACAGTGCAAAACGACTGCTGGTTTACGCCAAATCATAGTGCACAGTGCAAAACGACTGTTGGTTTACGCCAAAGCATGGTGCACAGTGTAAAACGACTGCTGGTTTACGCAAAAGCATAGTGCACAGTGCAAAACGACTGCTGGTTTACGCCAAATCATAGTGCACAGTGCAAAACGACTGTTGGTTTACGCCAAAGCACAGCGCACAGTGCAAAACGACTGTTGGTTTACTCAAAAGCATAGTGCACAGTGTAAAACGACTGCTGGTTTACTCAAAAGCATAGTGCACAGTGCAAAACGACTGCTGGTTTACGCCAAATCATAGTGCACAGTGCAAAACGACTGTTGGTTTATGCCAAAGCACAGCGCACAGTGCAAAACGACTGTTGGTTTACGCCAAAGCACAGCGCACAGTGCAAAACGACTGTTGGTTTACTCAAAAGCATAGTGCACAGTGCAAAACGACTGCTGGTTTACGCCAAATCATAGTGCACAGTGCAAAACGACTGCTGGTTTACGCCAAAGCATGGTGCACAGTGCAAAACGACTGTTGGTTTACTCAAAAGCATAGTGCACAGTGCAAAACGACTGCTGGTTTAAGCCAAAGCACAGCGCACAGTGCAAAACGACTGCTGGTTTACGCCAAATCATAGTGCACAGTGCAAAACGACTGTTGGTTTACGCCAAAGCACAGCGCACAGTGCAAAACGACTGCTGGTTTACGCCAAAGCATGGTGCACAGTGCAAAACGACTGTTGGTTTACGCAAAAGCATAGTGCACAGTGTAAAACGACTGCTGGTTTACGCAAAAGCATAGTGCACAGTGCAAAACGACTGCTGGTTTACGCCAAATCATAGTGCACAGTGCAAAACGACTGCTGGTTTACGCCAAAGCATGGTGCACAGTGCAAAACGACTGTTGGTTTACTCAAAAGCATAGTGCACAGTGCAAAACGACTGCTGGTTTAAGCCAAAGCACAGCGCACAGTGCAAAACGACTGCTGGTTTACGCCAAATCATAGTGCACAGTGCAAAACGACTGTTGGTTTACGCCAAAGCACAGCGCACAGTGCAAAACGACTGCTGGTTTACGCCAAAGCATGGTGCACAGTGCAAAACGACTGTTGGTTTACGCAAAAGCATAGTGCACAGTGTAAAACGACTGCTGGTTTACGCAAAAGCATAGTGCACAGTGCAAAACGACTGCTGGTTTACGCCAAATCATAGTGCACAGTGCAAAACGACTGTTGGTTTACGCCAAAGCACAGCGCACAGTGCAAAACGACTGTTGGTTTACGCCAAAGCACAGCGCACAGTGCAAAACGACTGCTGGTTTACGCCAAATCATAGTGCACAGTGCAAAACGACTGTTGGTTTACGCCAAAGCACAGCGCACAGTGCAAAACGACTGCTGGTTTACGCCAAAGCATGGTGCACAGTGCGAAACGACTGTTGGTTTACGCCAAAGCACAGCGCACAGTGCAAAACGATTGTTGGTTTACTCAAAAGCATAGTGCACAGTGTAAAACGACTGCTGGTTTACTCAAAAGCATAGTGCACAGTGCAAAACGACTGCTGGTTTACGCCAAATCATAGTGCACAGTGCAAAACGACTGCTGGTTTACGCCAAAGCATGGTGCACAGTGCAAAACGACTGTTGGTTTACTCAAAAGCATAGTGCACAGTGCAAAACGACTGCTGGTTTAAGCCAAAGCACAGCGCACAGTGCAAAACGACTGCTGGTTTACGCCAAATCATAGTGCACAGTGCAAAACGACTGTTGGTTTACGCCAAAGCACAGCGCACAGTGCAAAACGACTGCTGGTTTACGCCAAAGCATGGTGCACAGTGCAAAACGACTGTTGGTTTACGCAAAAGCATAGTGCACAGTGTAAAACGACTGCTGGTTTACGCAAAAGCATAGTGCACAGTGCAAAACGACTGCTGGTTTACGCCAAATCATAGTGCACAGTGCAAAACGACTGTTGGTTTACGCCAAAGCACAGCGCACAGTGCAAAACGACTGTTGGTTTACGCCAAAGCACAGCGCACAGTGCAAAACGACTGCTGGTTTACGCCAAATCATAGTGCACAGTGCAAAACGACTGTTGGTTTACGCCAAAGCACAGCGCACAGTGCAAAACGACTGCTGGTTTACGCCAAAGCATGGTGCACAGTGCGAAACGACTGTTGGTTTACGCCAAAGCACAGCGCACAGTGCAAAACGATTGTTGGTTTACTCAAAAGCATAGTGCACAGTGTAAAACGACTGCTGGTTTACTCAAAAGCATAGTGCACAGTGCAAAATGACTGCTGGTTTAAGCCAAAGCACAGCGCACAGTGCAAAACGACTGTTGGTTTACGCCAAATCATAGTGCACAGTGCAAAACGACTGTTGGTTTACGCAAAAGCATAGTGCACAGTGCAAAACGACTGCTGGTTTACGCCAAATCATAGTGCACAGTGCAAAACGACTGTTGGTTTACGCCAAAGCACAGCGCACAGTGCAAAACGACTGTTGGTTTACTCAAAAGCATAGTGCACAGTGTAAAACGACTGCTGGTTTACTCAAAAGCATAGTGCACAGTGCAAAACGACTGCTGGTTTACGCCAAATCATAGTGCACAGTGCAAAACGACTGTTGGTTTACGCCAAAGCACAGCGCACAGTGCAAAACGACTGCTGGTTTACGCCAAAGCATGGTGCACAGTGCAAAACGACTGTTGGTTTACTCAAAAGCATAGTGCACAGTGCAAAACGACTGCTGGTTTACGCCAAATCATAGTGCACAGTGCAAAACGACTGCTGGTTTACTCAAAAGCATAGTGCACAGTGCAAAACGACTGCTGGTTTAAGCCAAAGCACAGTGCACAGTGCAAAACGACTGCTGGTTTACGCCAAATCATAGTGCACAGTGCAAAATGACTGTTGGTTTACGCCAAAGCACAGCGCACAGTGCAAAACGACTGCTGGTTTACGCCAAAGCATGGTGCACAGTGCAAAACGACTGTTGGTTTACGCAAAAGCATAGTGCACAGTGTAAAACGACTGCTGGTTTACGCAAAAGCATAGTGCACAGTGCAAAACGACTGCTGGTTTACGCCAAATCATAGTGCACAGTGCAAAACGACTGTTGGTTTACGCCAAAGCACAGCGCACAGAGCAAAACGACTGTTGGTTTACGCCAAAGCACAGCGCACAGTGCAAAACGACTGCTGGTTTACGCCAAATCATAGTGCACAGTGCAAAACGACTGTTGGTTTACGCCAAAGCACAGCGCACAGTGCAAAACGACTGTTGGTTTACGCCAAAGCACAGCGCACAGTGCAAAACGACTGTTGGTTTACGCCAAAGCACAGCGCACAGTGCAAAACGACTGCTGGTTTACGCCAAATCATAGTGCACAGTGCAAAACGACTGTTGGTTTACGCCAAAGCACAGCGCACAGTGCAAAACGACTGCTGGTTTACGCCAAAGCATGGTGCACAGTGCGAAACGACTGTTGGTTTATGCCAAAGCACAGCGCACAGTGCAAAACGACTGTTGGTTTACGCCAAAGCACAGCGCACAGTGCAAAACGACTGTTGGTTTACTCAAAAGCATAGTGCACAGTGCAAAACGACTGCTGGTTTACGCAAAAGCATAGTGCACAGTGTAAAACGACTGCTGGTTTACGCAAAAGCATAGTGCACAGTGCAAAACGACTGCTGGTTTACGCCAAATCATAGTGCACAGTGCAAAACGACTGCTGGTTTACGCCAAAGCATGGTGCACAGTGCAAAACGACTGTTGGTTTACTCAAAAGCATAGTGCACAGTGCAAAACGACTGCTGGTTTAAGCCAAAGCACAGCGCACAGTGCAAAACGACTGCTGGTTTACGCCAAATCATAGTGCACAGTGCAAAACGACTGTTGGTTTACGCCAAAGCACAGCGCACAGTGCAAAACGACTGCTGGTTTACGCCAAAGCATGGTGCACAGTGCAAAACGACTGTTGGTTTACGCAAAAGCATAGTGCACAGTGTAAAACGACTGCTGGTTTACGCAAAAGCATAGTGCACAGTGCAAAACGACTGCTGGTTTACGCCAAATCATAGTGCACAGTGCAAAACGACTGTTGGTTTACGCCAAAGCACAGCGCACAGTGCAAAACGACTGTTGGTTTACGCCAAAGCACAGCGCACAGTGCAAAACGACTGCTGGTTTACGCCAAATCATAGTGCACAGTGCAAAACGACTGTTGGTTTACGCCAAAGCACAGCGCACAGTGCAAAACGACTGCTGGTTTACGCCAAAGCATGGTGCACAGTGCGAAACGACTGTTGGTTTACGCCAAAGCACAGCGCACAGTGCAAAACGATTGTTGGTTTACTCAAAAGCATAGTGCACAGTGTAAAACGACTGCTGGTTTACTCAAAAGCATAGTGCACAGTGCAAAATGACTGCTGGTTTAAGCCAAAGCACAGCGCACAGTGCAAAACGACTGCTGGTTTACGCCAAATCATAGTGCACAGTGCAAAACGACTGTTGGTTTACGCAAAAGCATAGTGCACAGTGCAAAACGACTGCTGGTTTACGCCAAATCATAGTGCACAGTGCAAAACGACTGTTGGTTTACGCCAAAGCACAGCGCACAGTGCAAAACGACTGTTGGTTTACTCAAAAGCATAGTGCACAGTGTAAAACGACTGCTGGTTTACTCAAAAGCATAGTGCACAGTGCAAAACGACTGCTGGTTTACGCCAAATCATAGTGCACAGTGCAAAACGACTGTTGGTTTACGCCAAAGCACAGCGCACAGTGCAAAACGACTGCTGGTTTACGCCAAAGCATGGTGCACAGTGCAAAACGACTGTTGGTTTACTCAAAAGCATAGTGCACAGTGCAAAACGACTGCTGGTTTACGCCAAATCATAGTGCACAGTGCAAAACGACTGCTGGTTTACGCCAAAGCATGGTGCACAGTGCAAAACGACTGTTGGTTTACTCAAAAGCATAGTGCACAGTGCAAAACGACTGCTGGTTTAAGCCAAAGCACAGTGCACAGTGCAAAACGACTGCTGGTTTACGCCAAATCATAGTGCACAGTGCAAAATGACTGTTGGTTTACGCCAAAGCACAGCGCACAGTGCAAAACGACTGCTGGTTTACGCCAAAGCATGGTGCACAGTGCAAAACGACTGTTGGTTTACGCAAAAGCATAGTGCACAGTGTAAAACGACTGCTGGTTTACGCAAAAGCATAGTGCACAGTGCAAAACGACTGCTGGTTTACGCCAAATCATAGTGCACAGTGCAAAACGACTGTTGGTTTACGCCAAAGCACAGCGCATAGAGCAAAACGACTGTTGGTTTACGCCAAAGCACAGCGCACAGTGCAAAACGACTGCTGGTTTACGCCAAATCATAGTGCACAGTGCAAAACGACTGTTGGTTTACGCCAAAGCACAGCGCACAGTGCAAAACGACTGCTGGTTTACGCCAAAGCATGGTGCACAGTGCAAAACGACTGTTGGTTTACGCCAAAGCACAGCGCACAGTGCAAAACGACTGCTGGTTTACGCCAAATCATAGTGCACAGTGCAAAACGACTGTTGGTTTACGCCAAAGCACAGCGCACAGTGCAAAACGACTGCTGGTTTACGCCAAAGCATGGTGCACAGTGCAAAACGACTGTTGGTTTACGCCAAAGCACAGCGCACAGTGCAAAACGACTGTTGGTTTACGCCAAAGCACAGCGCACAGTGCAAAACGACTGTTGGTTTACGCCAAAGCACAGCGCACAGTGCAAAACGACTGCTGGTTTACGCCAAATCATAGTGCACAGTGCAAAACGACTGTTGGTTTACTCAAAAGCATAGTGCACAGTGCAAAACGACTGCTGGTTTACGCCAAATCATAGTGCACAGTGCAAAACGACTGCTGGTTTACGCCAAAGCATGGTGCACAGTGCAAAACGACTGTTGGTTTACTCAAAAGCATAGTGCACAGTGCAAAACGACTGCTGGTTTACGCCAAATCATAGTGCACAGTGCAAAACGACTGTTGGTTTACGCCAAAGCACAGCGCACAGTGCAAAACGACTGTTGGTTTACGCCAAAGCACAGCGCACAGTGCAAAACGACTGATGGTTTACGCCAAAGCACAGCGCACAGTGCAAAACGACTGCTGGTTTACGCCAAATCATAGTGCACAGTGCAAAACGACTGTTGGTTTACGCCAAAGCACAGCGCACAGTGCAAAACGACTGCTGGTTTACGCCAAAGCATGGTGCACAGTGCAAAACGACTGTTGGTTTACGCCAAAGCACAGCGCACAGTGCAAAACGATTGTTGGTTTACTCAAAAGCATAGTGCACAGTGTAAAACGACTGCTGGTTTACTCAAAAGCATAGTGCACAGTGCAAAATGACTGCTGGTTTAAGCCAAAGCACAGCGCACAGTGCAAAACGACTGCTGGTTTACGCCAAATCATATTGCACAGTGCAAAACGACTGTTGGTTTACGCCAAAGCATGGTGCACAGTGCAAAACGACTGTTGGTTTACGCAAAAGCATAGTGCACAGTGCAAAACGACTGCTGGTTTACGCCAAATCATAGTGCACAGTGCAAAACGACTGTTGGTTTACGCCAAAGCACAGCGCACAGTGCAAAACGACTGTTGGTTTACTCAAAATCATAGTGCACAGTGTAAAACGACTGCTGGTTTACGCAAAAGCATAGTGCACAGTGCAAAACGACTGCTGGTTTACGCCAAATCATAGTGCACAGTGCAAAACGACTGCTGGTTTACGCCAAAGCATGGTGCACAGTGCAAAACGACTGTTGGTTTACTCAAAAGCATAGTGCACAGTGCAAAACGACTGCTGGTTTAAGCCAAAGCACAGCGCACAGTGCAAAACGACTGCTGGTTTACGCCAAATCATAGTGCACAGTGCAAAACGACTGTTGGTTTACGCCAAAGCACAGCGCACAGTGCAAAACGACTGCTGGTTTACGCCAAAGCATGGTGCACAGTGCAAAACGACTGTTGGTTTACGCAAAAGCATAGTGCACAGTGTAAAACGACTGCTGGTTTACGCAAAAGCATAGTGCAGAGTGCAAAACGACTGCTGGTTTACGCCAAATCATAGTGCACAGTGCAAAACGACTGTTGGTTTACGCCAAAGCACAGCGCACAGTGCAAAACGACTGTTGGTTTACGCCAAAGCACAGCGCACAGTGCAAAACGACTGCTGGTTTACGCCAAAGCATGGTGCACAGTGCAAAACGACTGTTGGTTTACGCAAAAGCATAGTGCACAGTGTAAAACGACTGCTGGTTTACGCAAAAGCATAGTGCACAGTGCAAAACGACTGCTGGTTTACGCCAAATCATAGTGCACAGTGCAAAACGACTGTTGGTTTACGCCAAAGCATGGTGCACAGTGCAAAACGACTGTTGGTTTACGCAAAAGCATAGTGCACAGTGCAAAACGACTGCTGGTTTAAGCCAAAGCACAGCGCACAGTGCAAAACGACTGCTGGTTTACGCCAAATCATAGTGCACAGTGCAAAACGACTGTTGGTTTACGCCAAAGCACAGCGCACAGTGCAAAACGACTGCTGGTTTACGCCAAAGCATGGTGCACAGTGCAAAACGACTGTTGGTTTACGCAAAAGCATAGTGCACAGTGTAAAACGACTGCTGGTTTACGCAAAAGCATAGTGCACAGTGCAAAACGACTGCTGGTTTACGCCAAATCATAGTGCACAGTGCAAAACGACTGTTGGTTTACGCCAAAGCACAGCGCACAGTGCAAAACGACTGTTGGTTTACGCCAAAGCACAGCGCACAGTGCAAAACGACTGCTGGTTTACGCAAAAGCATAGTGCACAGTGTAAAACGACTGCTGGTTTACGCAAAAGCATAGTGCACAGTGCAAATCGACTGCTGGTTTACGCCAAATCATAGTGCACAGTGCAAAACGACTGTTGGTTTACGCCAAAGCACAGCGCACAGTGCAAAACGACTGTTGGTTTACGCCAAAGCACAGCGCACAGTGCAAAACGACTGCTGGTTTACGCCAAAGCATGGTGCACAGTGCAAAACGACTGTTGGTTTACGCCAAAGCACAGCGCACAGTGCAAAACGATTGTTGGTTTACTCAAAAGCATAGTGCACAGTGTAAAACGACTGCTGGTTTACTCAAAAGCATAGTGCACAGTGCAAAATGACTGCTGGTTTAAGCCAAAGCACAGCGCACAGTGCAAAACGACTGCTGGTTTACGCCAAATCATAGTGCACAGTGCAAAACGACTGTTGGTTTACGCCAAAGCACAGCGCACAGTGCAAAACGACTGCTGGTTTACGCCAAAGCATGGTGCACAGTGCAAAACGACTGTTGGTTTACGCAAAAGCATAGTGCACAGTGTAAAACGACTGCTGGTTTACGCAAAAGCATAGTGCACAGTGCAAAACGACTGCTGGTTTACGCCAAATCATAGTGCACAGTGCAAAACGACTGCTGGTTTACGCCAAAGCATGGTGCACAGTGCAAAACGACTGTTGGTTTACTCAAAAGCATAGTGCACAGTGCAAAACGACTGCTGGTTTAAGCCAAAGCACAGCGCACAGTGCAAAACGACTGCTGGTTTACGCGAAATCATAGTGCACAGTGCAAAACGACTGTTGGTTTACGCCAAAGCACAGCGCACAGTGCAAAACGACTGCTGGTTTACGCCAAAGCATGGTGCACAGTGCAAAACGACTGTTGGTTTACGCAAAAGCATAGTGCACAGTGTAAAACGACTGCTGGTTTACGCAAAAGCATAGTGCACAGTGCAAAACGACTGCTGGTTTACGCCAAATCATAGTGCACAGTGCAAAACGACTGCTGGTTTACGCCAAAGCATGGTGCACAGTGCAAAACGACTGTTGGTTTACTCAAAAGCATAGTGCACAGTGCAAAACGACTGCTGGTTTAAGCCAAAGCACAGCGCACAGTGCAAAACGACTGCTGGTTTACGCCAAATCATAGTGCACAGTGCAAAACGACTGTTGGTTTACGCCAAAGCACAGCGCACAGTGCAAAACGACTGCTGGTTTACGCCAAAGCATGGTGCACAGTGCAAAACGACTGTTGGTTTACGCAAAAGCATAGTGCACAGTGTAAAACGACTGCTGGTTTACGCAAAAGCATAGTGCACAGTGCAAAACGACTGCTGGTTTACGCCAAATCATAGTGCACAGTGCAAAACGACTGTTGGTTTACGCCAAAGCACAGCGCACAGTGCAAAACGACTGTTGGTTTACGCCAAAGCACAGCGCACAGTGCAAAACGACTGCTGGTTTACACCAAATCATAGTGCACAGTGCAAAACGACTGTTGGTTTACGCCAAAGCACAGCGCACAGTGCAAAACGACTGCTGGTTTACGCCAAAGCATGGTGCACAGTGCAAAACGACTGTTGGTTTACGCCAAAGCACAGCGCACAGTGCAAAACGATTGTTGGTTTACTCAAAAGCATAGTGCACAGTGTAAAACGACTGCTGGTTTACTCAAAAGCATAGTGCACAGTGCAAAATGACTGCTGGTTTAAGCCAAAGCACAGCGCACAGTGCAAAACGATTGTTGGTTTACTCAAAAGCATAGTGCACAGTGTAAAACGACTGCTGGTTTACTCAAAAGCATAGTGCACAGTGCAAAACGACTGCTGGTTTACGCCAAATCATAGTGCACAGTGCAAAACGACTGTTGGTTTACGCCAAAGCATGGTGCACAGTGCAAAACGACTGTTGGTTTACGCAAAAGCATAGTGCACAGTGCAAAACGACTGCTGGTTTACGCCAAATCATAGTGCACAGTGCAAAACGACTGTTGGTTTACGCCAAAGCACAGCGCACAGTGCAAAACGACTGTTGGTTTACTCAAAAGCATAGTGCACAGTGTAAAACGACTGCTGGTTTACTCAAAAGCATAGTGCACAGTGCAAAACGACTGCTGGTTTAAGCCAAAGCACAGCGCACAGTGCAAAACGACTGCTGGTTTACGCCAAATCATAGTGCACAGTGCAAAACGACTGTTGGTTTACGCCAAAGCACAGCGCACAGTGCAAAACGACTGCTGGTTTACGCCAAAGCATGGTGCACAGTGTAAAACGACTGCTGGTTTACTCAAAAGCATAGTGCACAGTGCAAAACGACTGCTGGTTTAAGCCAAAGCACAGCGCACAGTGCAAAACGACTGCTGGTTTACGCCAAATCATAGTGCACAGTGCAAAACGACTGTTGGTTTACGCCAAAGCACAGCGCACAGTGCAAAACGACTGCTGGTTTACGCCAAATCATAGTGCACAGTGCAAAACGACTGTTGGTTTACGCCAAAGCATGGTGCACAGTGCAAAACGACTGTTGGTTTACGCAAAAGCATAGTGCACAGTGCAAAACGACTGCTGGTTTACTCCAAATCATAGTGCACAGTGCAAAACGACTGTTGGTTTACGCCAAAGCACAGCGCACAGTGCACAACGACTGTTGGTTTACTCAAAAGCATAGTGCACAGTGTAAAACGACTGCTGGTTTACGCAAAAGCATAGTGCACAGTGCAAAACGACTGCTGGTTTACGCCAAATCATAGTGCACAGTGCAAAACGACTGCTGGTTTACGCCAAAGCATGGTGCACAGTGCAAAACGACTGTTGGTTTACTCAAAAGCATAGTGCACAGTGCAAAACGACTGCTGGTTTAAGCCAAAGCACAGCGCACAGTGCAAAACGACTGCTGGTTTACACCAAATCATAGTGCACAGTGCAAAACGACTGTTGGTTTACGCCAAAGCACAGCGCACAGTGCAAAACGACTGCTGGTTTACGCCAAAGCATAGTGCACAGTGCAAAACGACTGTTGGTTTACGCCAAAGCACAGCGCACAGTGCAAAACGACTGCTGGTTTACGCCAAATCATAGTGCACAGTGCAAAACGACTGTTGGTTTACGCCAAAGCACAGCGCACAGTGCAAAACGACTGCTGGTTTACGCCAAAGCATAGTGCACAGTGCAAAACGACTGTTGGTTTACGCCAAAGCACAGCGCACAGTGCAAAACGATTGTTGGTTTACTCAAAAGCATAGTGCACAGTGTAAAACGACTGCTGGTTTACTCAAAAGCATAGTGCACAGTGCAAAATGACTGCTGGTTTAAGCCAAAGCATAGCGCACAGTGCAAAACGACTGCTGGTTTACGCCAAATCATAGTGCACAGTGCAAAACGACTGTTGGTTTACGCAAAAGCATAGTGCACAGTGCAAAACGACTGCTGGTTTACGCCAAATCATAGTGCACAGTGCAAAACGACTGTTGGTTTACGCCAAAGCACAGCGCACAGTGCAAAACGACTGTTGGTTTACTCAAAAGCATAGTGCACAGTGTAAAACGACTGCTGGTTTACTCAAAAGCATAGTGCACAGTGCAAAACGACTGCTGGTTTAAGCCAAAGCACAGCGCACAGTGCAAAACGACTGCTGGTTTACGCCAAATCATAGTGCACAGTGCAAAACGACTGTTGGTTTACGCCAAAGCACAGCGCACAGTGCAAAACGACTGCTGGTTTACGCCAAATCATAGTGCACAGTGCAAGACGACTGTTGGTTTACGCCAAAGCACAGCGCACAGTGCAAAACGACTGTTGGTTTACGCCAAAGCACAGCGCACAGTGCAAAACGACTGCTGGTTTACGCCAAATCATAGTGCACAGTGCAAAACGACTGTTGGTTTACGCCAAAGCACAGCGCACAGTGCAAAACGACTGCTGGTTTACGCCAAAGCATGGTGCACAGTGCAAAACGACTGTTGGTTTACGCCAAAGCACAGCGCACAGTGCAAAACGATTGTTGGTTTACTCAAAAGCATAGTGCACAGTGTAAAACGACTGCTGGTTTACTCAAAAGCATAGTGCACAGTGCAAAATGACTGCTGGTTTAAGCCAAAGCACAGCGCACAGTGCAAAACGACTGCTGGTTTACGCCAAATCATAGTGCACAGTGCAAAACGACTGTTGGTTTACGCCAAAGCATGGTGCACAGTGCAAAACGACTGTTGGTTTACGCAAAAGCATAGTGCACAGTGCAAAACGACTGCTGGTTTACGCCAAATCATAGTGCACAGTGCAAAACGACTGTTGGTTTACGCCAAAGCACAGCGCACAGTGCAAAACGACTGTTGGTTTACTCAAAAGCATAGTGCACAGTGTAAAACGACTGCTGGTTTACTCAAAAGCATAGTGCACAGTGCAAAACGACTGCTGGTTTAAGCCAAAGCACAGCGCACAGTGCAAAACGACTGCTGGTTTGCGCCAAATCATAGTGCACAGTGCAAAACGACTGTTGGTTTACGCCAAAGCACAGCGCACAGTGCAAAACGACTGCTGGTTTACGCCAAAGCATGGTGCACAGTGCAAAACGACTGTTGGTTTACGCAAAAGCATAGTGCACAGTGCAAAACGACTGCAGGTTTACGCAAAAGCATAGTGCACAGTGCAAAACGACTGCAGGTTTACGCCAAATCATAGTGCACAGTGCAAAACGACTGCTGGTTTACGCCAAAGCATGGTGCACAGTGCAAAACGACTGTTGGTTTACTCAAAAGCATAGTGCACAGTGCAAAACGACTGCTGGTTTAAGCCAAAGCACAGCGCACAGTGCAAAACGACTGCTGGTTTACGCCAAATCATAGTGCACAGTGCAAAACGACTGTTGGTTTACGCCAAAGCACAGCGCACAGTGCAAAACGACTGCTGGTTTATGCCAAAGCATGGTGCACAGTGCAAAACGACTGTTGGTTTACGCAAAAGCATAGTGCACAGTGTAAAACGACTGCTGGTTTACGCAAAAGCATAGTGCACAGTGCAAAACGACTGCTGGTTTACGCCAAATCATAGTGCACAGTGCAAAACGACTGTTGGTTTACGCCAAAGCACAGCGCACAGTGCAAAACGACTGTTGGTTTACGCCAAAGCACAGCGCACAGTGCAAAACGACTGCTGGTTTACGCCAAATCATAGTGCACAGTGCAAAACGACTGTTGGTTTACGCCAAAGCACAGCGCACAGTGCAAAACGACTGCTGGTTTACGCCAAAGCATGGTGCACAGTGCAAAACGACTGTTGGTTTACGCCAAAGCACAGCGCACAGTGCAAAACGACTGTTGGTTTACTCAAAAGCATAGTGCACAGTGTAAAACGACTGCTGGTTTACTCAAAAGCATAGTGCACAGTGCAAAACGACTGCTGGTTTAAGCCAAAGCACAGCGCACAGTGCAAAACGACTGCTGGTTTACGCCAAATCATAGTGCACAGTGCAAAACGACTGTTGGTTTACGCCAAAGCACAGCGCACAGTGCAAAACGACTGCTGGTTTACGCCAAAGCATGGTGCACAGTGCAAAACGACTGTTGGTTTACGCAAAAGCATAGTGCACAGTGTAAAACGACTGCTGGTTTACGCAAAAGCATAGTGCACAGTGCAAAACGACTGCTGGTTTACGCCAAAGCATGGTGCACAGTGCAAAACGACTGTTGGTTTACGCCAAAGCACAGCGCACAGTGCAAAACGACTGTTGGTTTACTCAAAAGCATAGTGCACAGTGTAAAACGACTGCTGGTTTACTCAAAAGCATAGTGCACAGTGCAAAACGACTGCTGGTTTAAGCCAAAGCACAGCGCACAGTGCAAAACGACTGCTGGTTTACGCCAAATCATAGTGCACAGTGCAAAACGACTGTTGGTTTACGCCAAAGCACAGCGCACAGTGCAAAACGACTGCTGGTTTACGCCAAAGCATGGTGCACAGTGCAAAACGACTGTTGGTTTACGCAAAAGCATAGTGCACAGTGCAAAACGACTGCTGGTTTACGCCAAATCATAGTGCACAGTGCAAAACGACTGCTGGTTTACGCCAAAGCATGGTGCACAGTGCAAAACGACTGTTGGTTTACTCAAAAGCATAGTGCACAGTGCAAAACGACTGCTGGTTTAAGCCAAAGCACAGCGCACAGTGCAAAACGACTGCTGGTTTACGCCAAATCATAGTGCACAGTGCAAAACGACTGTTGGTTTACGCCAAAGCACAGCGCACAGTGCAAAACGACTGCTGGTTTACGCCAAAGCATGGGGCACAGTGCAAAACGACTGTTGGTTTACGCAAAAGCATAGTGCACAGTGTAAAACGACTGCTGGTTTACGCAAAAGCATAGTGCACAGTGCAAAACGACTGCTGGTTTACGCCAAATCATAGTGCACAGTGCAAAACGACTGCTGGTTTACGCCAAAGCATGGTGCACAGTGCAAAACGACTGTTGGTTTACGCCAAAGCACAGCGCACAGTGCAAAACGACTGCTGGTTTACGCCAAAGCATGGGGCACAGTGCAAAACGACTGTTGGTTTACGCAAAAGCATAGTGCACAGTGTAAAACGACTGCTGGTTTACGCAAAAGCATAGTGCACAGTGCAAAACGACTGCTGGTTTACGCCAAATCATAGTGCACAGTGCAAAACGACTGCTGGTTTACGCCAAAGCATGGTGCACAGTGCAAAACGACTGTTTGTTTACTCAAAAGCATAGTGCACAGTGCAAAACGACTGCTGGTTTAAGCCAAAGCACAGCGCACAGTGCAAAACGACTGCTGGTTTACGCCAAATCATAGTGCACAGTGCAAAACGACTGTTGGTTTACGCCAAAGCACAGCGCACAGTGCAAAACGACTGCTGGTTTACGCCAAAGCATGGTGCACAGTGCAAAACGACTGTTGGTTTACGCAAAAGCATAGTGCACAGTGTAAAACGACTGCTGGTTTACGCAAAAGCATAGTGCACAGTGCAAAACGACTGCTGGTTTACGCCAAATCATAGTGCACAGTGCAAAACGACTGTTGGTTTACGCCAAAGCACAGTGCACAGTGCAAAACGACTGTTGGTTTACGTAAAAGCACAGCGCACAGTGCAAAACGACTGCTGGTTTACGCCAAATCATAGTGCACAGTGCAAAACGACTGTTGGTTTACGCCAAAGCACAGCGCACAGTGCAAAACGACTGCTGGTTTACGCCAAAGCATGGGGCACAGTGCAAAACGACTGTTGGTTTACGCAAAAGCATAGTGCACAGTGTAAAACGACTGCTGGTTTACGCAAAAGCATAGTGCACAGTGTAAAACGACTGCTGGTTTACGCAAAAGCATAGTGCACAGTGCAATACGACTGCTGGTTTACGCCAAATCATAGTGCACAGTGCAAAACGACTGCTGGTTTACGCCAAATCATAGTGCACAGTGCAAAACGACTGTTGGTTTACGCCAAAGCACAGCGCACAGTGCAAAACGACTGCTGGTTTACGCCAAAGCATGGGGCACAGTGCAAAACGACTGTTGGTTTACGCAAAAGCATAGTGCACAGTGTAAAACGACTGCTGGTTTACGCAAAAGCATAGTGCACAGTGCAAAACGACTGCTGGTTTACGCCAAATCATAGTGCACAGTGCAAAACGACTGCTGGTTTACGCCAAAGCATGGTGCACAGTGCAAAACGACTGTTTGTTTACTCAAAAGCATAGTGCACAGTGCAAAACGACTGCTGGTTTAAGCCAAAGCACAGCGCACAGTGCAAAACGACTGCTGGTTTACGCCAAATCATAGTGCACAGTGCAAAACGACTGTTGGTTTACGCCAAAGCACAGCGCACAGTGCAAAACGACTGCTGGTTTACGCCAAAGCATGGTGCACAGTGCAAAACGACTGTTGGTTTACGCAAAAGCATAGTGCACAGTGTAAAACGACTGCTGGTTTACGCAAAAGCATAGTGCACAGTGCAAAACGACTGCTGGTTTACGCCAAATCATAGTGCACAGTGCAAAACGACTGTTGGTTTACGCCAAAGCACAGCGCACAGTGCAAAACGACTGCTGGTTTACGCCATAGCATGGTGCACAGTGCAAAACGACTGTTGGTTTACGCCAAAGCACAGCGCACAGTGCAAAACGATTGTTGGTTTACTCAAAAGCATAGTGCACAGTGTAAAACGACTGCTGGTTTACTCAAAAGCATAGTGCACAGTGCAAAATGACTGCTGGTTTAAGCCAAAGCACAGCGCACAGTGCAAAGCGACTGCTGGTTTACGCCAAATCATAGTGCACAGTGCAAAACGACTGTTGGTTTACGCAAAAGCATAGTGCACAGTGTAAAACGACTGCTGGTTTACGCAAAAGCATAGTGCACAGTGCAAAACGACTGCTGGTTTAAGCCAAATCATAGTGCACAGTGCAAAACGACTGCTGGTTTACGCCAAAGCATAGTGCACAGTGCAAAACGACTGCTGGTTTAAGCCAAAGCACAGCGCACAGTGCAAAACGACTGCTGGTTTACGCCAAATCATAGTGCACAGTGCAAAACGACTGTTGGTTTACGCCAAAGCACAGCGCACAGTGCAAAACGACTGCTGGTTTACGCCAAAGCATGGTGCACAGTGTAAAACGACTGCTGGTTTACGCAAAAGCATAGTGCACAGTGCAAAACGACTGCAGGTTTACGCCAAATCATAGTGCACAGTGCAAAACGACTGCTGGTTTACGCCAAAGCATGGTGCACAGTGCAAAACGACTGTTGGTTTACTCAAAAGCATAGTGCACAGTGCAAAACGACTGCTGGTTTAAGCCAAAGCACAGCGCACAGTGCAAAACGACTGCTGGTTTACGCCAAATCATAGTGCACAGTGCAAAACGACTGTTGGTTTACGCCAAAGCATGGTGCACAGTGCAAAACGACTGTTGGTTTACGCAAAAGCATAGTGCACAGTGCAAAACGACTGCTGGTTTACGCCAAATCATAGTGCACAGTGCAAAACGACTGTTGGTTTACGCCAAAGCACAGCGCACAGTGCAAAACGACTGTTGGTTTACTCAAAAGCATAGTGCACAGTGTAAAACGACTGCTGGTTTACTCAAAAGCATAGTGCACAGTGCAAAACGACTGCTGGTTTAAGCCAAAGCACAGCGCACAGTGCAAAACGACTGCTGGTTTACGCCAAATCATAGTGCACAGTGCAAAACGACTGTTGGTTTACGCCAAAGCACAGCGCACAGTGCAAAACGACTGCTGGTTTACGCCAAAGCATGGTGCACAGTGCAAAACGACTGTTGGTTTACGCAAAAGCATAGTGCACAGTGTAAAACGACTGCTGGTTTACGCAAAAGCATAGTGCACAGTGCAAAACGACTGCTGGTTTACTCCAAATCATAGTGCACAGTGCAAAACGACTGCTGGTTTACGCCAAAGCATGGTGCACAGTGCAAAACGACTGTTGGTTTACTCAAAAGCATAGTGCACAGTGCAAAACGACTGCTGGTTTAAGCCAAAGCACAGCGCACAGTGCAAAACGACTGCTGGTTTACGCCAAATCATAGTGCACAGTGCAAAACGACTGTTGGTTTACGTCAAAGCACAGCGCACAGTGCAAAACGACTGCTGGTTTAAGCCAAAGCACAGCGCACAGTGCAAAACGACTGCTGGTTTACGCCAAATCATAGTGCACAGTGCAAAACGACTGTTGGTTTACGCCAAAGCACAGCGCACAGTGCAAAACGACTGCTGGTTTACGCCAAAGCATAGTGCACAGTGCAAAACGACTGCTGGTTTAAGCCAAAGCACAGCGCACAGTGCAAAACGACTGCTGGTTTACGCCAAATCATAGTGCACAGTGCAAAACGACTGTTGGTTTACGCCAAAGCATGGTGCACAGTGCAAAACGACTGTTGGTTTACGCAAAAGCATAGTGCACAGTGCAAAACGACTGCTGGTTTACGCCAAATCATAGTGCACAGTGCAAAACGACTGTTGGTTTACGCCAAAGCACAGCGCACAGTGCAAAACGACTGTTGGTTTACTCAAAAGCATAGTGCACAGTGTAAAATGACTGCTGGTTTACTCAAAAGCATAGTGCACAGTGCAAAACGACTGCTGGTTTAAGCCAAAGCACAGCGCACAGTGCAAAACGACTGCTGGTTTACGCCAAATCATAGTGCACAGTGCAAAACGACTGTTGGTTTACGCCAAAGCACAGCGCACAGTGCAAAACGACTGCTGGTTTACGCCAAAGCATGGTGCACAGTGCAAAACGACTGTTGGTTTACGCAAAAGCATAGTGCACAGTGTAAAACGACTGCTGGTTTACGCAAAAGCATAGTGCACAGTGCAAAACGACTGCTGGTTTACTCCAAATCATAGTGCACAGTGCAAAACGACTGCTGGTTTACGCCAAAGCATGGTGCACAGTGCAAAACGACTGTTGGTTTACTCAAAAGCATAGTGCACAGTGCAAAACGACTGCTGGTTTAAGCCAAAGCACAGCGCACAGTGCAAAACGACTGCTGGTTTACGCCAAATCATAGTGCACAGTGCAAAACGACTGTTGGTTTACGTCAAAGCACAGCGCACAGTGCAAAACGACTGCTGGTTTAAGCCAAAGCACAGCGCACAGTGCAAAACGACTGCTGGTTTACGCCAAATCATAGTGCACAGTGCAAAACGACTGTTGGTTTACGCCAAAGCACAGCGCACAGTGCAAAACGACTGCTGGTTTACGCCAAAGCATAGTGCACAGTGCAAAACGACTGCTGGTTTAAGCCAAAGCACAGCGCACAGTGCAAAACGACTGCTGGTTTACGCCAAATCATAGTGCACAGTGCAAAACGACTGTTGGTTTACGCCAAAGCATGGTGCACAGTGCAAAACGACTGTTGGTTTACGCAAAAGCACAGCGCACAGTGCAAAACGACTGCTGGTTTAAGCCAAAGCACAGCGCACAGTGCAAAACGACTGCTGGTTTACGCCAAATCATAGTGCACAGTGCAAAACGACTGTTGGTTTACGCCAAAGCACAGCGCACAGTGCAAAACGACTGCTGGTTTACGCCAAAGCATAGTGCACAGTGCAAAACGACTGCTGGTTTAAGCCAAAGCACAGCGCACAGTGCAAAACGACTGCTGGTTTACGCCAAATCATAGTGCACAGTGCAAAACGACTGTTGGTTTACGCCAAAGCACAGCGCACAGTGCAAAACGACTGCTGGTTTACGCCAAAGCATGGTGCACAGTGCAAAACGACTGTTGGTTTACGCAAAAGCATAGTGCACAGTGTAAAACGACTGCTGGTTTACGCAAAAGCATAGTGCACAGTGCAAAACGACTGCTGGTTTACGCCAAATCATAGTGCACAGTGCAAAACGACTGTTGGTTTACGCCAAAGCACAGCGCACAGTGCAAAACGACTGCTGGTTTACGCCAAAGCATGGTGCACAGTGCAAAACGACTATTGGTTTACGCAAAAGTATAGTGCACAGTGTAAAACGACTGCTGGTTTACGCAAAAGCATAGTGCACAGTGCAAAACGACTGCTGGTTTACGCCAAATCATAGTGCACAGTGCAAAACGACTGTTGGTTTACGCCAAAGCACAGCGCACAGTGCAAAACGACTGTTGGTTTACGCCAAAGCACAGCGCACAGTGCAAAACGACTGCTGGTTTACGCCAAATCATAGTGCACAGTGCAAAACGACTGTTGGTTTACGCCAAAGCACAGCGCACAGTGCAAAACGACTGCTGGTTTACGCCAAAGCATGGTGCACAGTGCAAAACGACTGTTGGTTTACGCCAAAGCACAGCGCACAGTGCAAAACGATTGTTGGTTTACTCAAAAGCATAGTGCACAGTGTAACACGACTGCTGGTTTACTCAAAAGCATAGTGCACAGTGCAAAATGACTGCTGGTTTAAGCCAAAGCACAGCGCACAGTGCAAAACGACTGTTGGTTTACGCCAAAGCACAGCGCACAGTGCAAAACGACTGCTGGTTTACGCCAAATCATAGTGCACAGTGCAAAACGACTGTTGGTTTACGCCAAAGCATGGTGCACAGTGCAAAACGACTGTTGGTTTACGCAAAAGCATAGTGCACAGTGCAAAACGACTGCTGGTTTACGCCAAATCATAGTGCACAGTGCAAAACGACTGTTGGTTTACGCCAAAGCACAGCGCACAGTGCAAAACGACTGTTGGTTTACTCAAAAGCATAGTGCACAGTGTAAAACGACTGCTGGTTTACTCAAAAGCATAGTGCACAGTGCAAAACGACTGCTGGTTTAAGCCAAAGCACAGCGCACAGTGCAAAACGACTGCTGGTTTACGCCAAATCATAGTGCACAGTGCAAAACGACTGTTGGTTTACTCAAAAGCATAGTGCACAGTGCAAAACAACTGCTGGTTTAAGCCAAAGCACAGCGCACAGTGCAAAACGACTGCTGGTTTACGCCAAATCATAGTGCACAGTGCAAAACGACTGTTGGTTTACGTCAAAGCACAGCGCACAGTGCAAAACGACTGCTGGTTTAAGCCAAAGCACAGCGCACAGTGCAAAACGACTGCTGGTTTACGCCAAATCATAGTGCACAGTGCAAAACGACTGTTGGTTTACGCCAAAGCACAGCGCACAGTGCAAAACGACTGCTGGTTTACGCCAAAGCATAGTGCACAGTGCAAAACGACTGCTGGTTTAAGCCAAAGCACAGCGCACAGTGCAAAACGACTGCTGGTTTACGCCAAATCATAGTGCACAGTGCAAAACGACTGTTGGTTTACGCCAAAGCACAGCGCACAGTGCAAAACGACTGCTGGTTTACGCCAAAGCATGGTGCACAGTGCAAAACGACTGTTGGTTTACGCAAAAGCATAGTGCACAGTGTAAAACGACTGCTGGTTTACGCAAAAGCATAGTGCACAGTGCAAAACGACTGCTGGTTTACGCCAAATCATAGTGCACAGTGCAAAACGACTGTTGGTTTACGCCAAAGCACAGCGCACAGTGCAAAACGACTGCTGGTTTACGCCAAAGCATGGTGCACAGTGCAAAACGACTATTGGTTTACGCAAAAGTATAGTGCACAGTGTAAAACGACTGCTGGTTTACGCAAAAGCATAGTGCACAGTGCAAAACGACTGCTGGTTTACTCCAAATCATAGTGCACAGTGCAAAACGACTGCTGGTTTACGCCAAAGCATGGTGCACAGTGCAAAACGACTGTTGGTTTACTCAAAAGCATAGTGCACAGTGCAAAACGACTGCTGGTTTAAGCCAAAGCACAGCGCACAGTGCAAAACGACTGCTGGTTTACGCCAAATCATAGTGCACAGTGCAAAACGACTGTTGGTTTACGTCAAAGCACAGCGCACAGTGCAAAACGACTGCTGGTTTAAGCCAAAGCACAGCGCACAGTGCAAAACGACTGCTGGTTTACGCCAAATCATAGTGCACAGTGCAAAACGACTGTTGGTTTACGCCAAAGCACAGCGCACAGTGCAAAACGACTGCTGGTTTACGCCAAAGCATAGTGCACAGTGCAAAACGACTGCTGGTTTAAGCCAAAGCACAGCGCACAGTGCAAAACGACTGCTGGTTTACGTCAAATCATAGTGCACAGTGCAAAACGACTGTTGGTTTACGCCAAAGCACAGCGCACAGTGCAAAACGACTGCTGGTTTACGCCAAAGCATGGTGCACAGTGCAAAACGACTGTTGGTTTACGCAAAAGCATAGTGCACAGTGTAAAACGACTGCTGGTTTACGCAAAAGCATAGTGCACAGTGCAAAACGACTGCTGGTTTACGCCAAATCATAGTGCACAGTGCAAAACGACTGTTGGTTTACGCCAAAGCACAGCGCACAGTGCAAAACGACTGCTGGTTTACGCCAAAGCATGGTGCACAGTGCAAAACGACTATTGGTTTACGCAAAAGTATAGTGCACAGTGTAAAACGACTGCTGGTTTACGCAAAAGCATAGTGCACAGTGCAAAACGACTGTTGGTTTACGCCAAAGCACAGCGCACAGTGCAAAACGACTGTTGGTTTACGCCAAAGCACAGCGCACAGTGCAAAACGACTGCTGGTTTACGCCAAATCATAGTGCACAGTGCAAAACGACTGTTGGTTTACGCCAAAGCACAGCGCACAGTGCAAAACGACTGCTGGTTTACGCCAAAGCATGGTGCACAGTGCAAAACGACTGTTGGTTTACGCCAAAGCACAGCGCACAGTGCAAAACGATTGTTGGTTTACTCAAAAGCATAGTGCACAGTGTAACACGACTGCTGGTTTACTCAAAAGCATAGTGCACAGTGCAAAATGACTGCTGGTTTAAGCCAAAGCACAGCGCACAGTGCAAAACGACTGTTGGTTTACGCCAAAGCACAGCGCACAGTGCAAAACGACTGCTGGTTTACGCCAAATCATAGTGCACAGTGCAAAACGACTGTTGGTTTACGCCAAAGCACAGCGCACAGTGCAAAACGACTGTTGGTTTACGCCAAAGCACAGCGCACAGTGCAAAACGACTGCTGGTTTACGCCAAAGCACAGCGCACAGTGCAAAACGACTGCTGGTTTACGCCAAATCATAGTGCACAGTGCAAAACGACTGTTGGTTTACGCCAAAGCACAGCGCACAGTGCAAAACGACTGCTGGTTTACGCCAAAGCATGGTGCACAGTGCAAAACGATTGTTGGTTTACTCAAAAGCATAGTGCACAGTGTAAAACGACTGCTGGTTTACGCAAAAGCATAGTGCACAGTGCAAAACGACTGCTGGTTTACGCCAAATCATAGTGCACAGTGCAAAACGACTGTTGGTTTACGCCAAAGCACAGCGCACAGTGCAAAACGACTGTTGGTTTACGCCAAAGCACAGCGCACAGTGCAAAACGACTGCTGGTTTACGCCAAATCATAGTGCACAGTGCAAAACGACTGTTGGTTTACGCCAAAGCACAGCGCACAGTGCAAAACGACTGCTGGTTTACGCCAAAGCATGGTGCACAGTGCAAAACGACTGTTGGTTTACGCAAAAGCATAGTGCACAGTGTAAAACGACTGCTGGTTTACGCAAAAGCATAGTGCACAGTGCAAAACGACTGCTGGTTTACGCCAAATCATAGTGCACAGTGCAAAACGACTGTTGGTTTACGCCAAAGCACAGCGCACAGTGCAAAATGACTGTTGGTTTACGCCAAAGCACAGCGCACAGTGCAAAACGACTGCTGGTTTACGCCAAATCATAGTGCACAGTGCAAAACGACTGTTGGTTTACGCCAAAGCACAGCGCACAGTGCAAAACGACTGCTGGTTTACGCCATAGCATGGTGCACAGTGCAAAACGACTGTTGGTTTACGCCAAAGCACAGCGCACAGTGCAAAACGATTGTTGGTTTACTCAAAAGCATAGTGCACAGTGTAAAACGACTGCTGGTTTACTCAAAAGCATAGTGCACAGTGCAAAATGACTGCTGGTTTAAGCCAAAGCACAGCGCACAGTGCAAAACGACTGCTGGTTTACGCCAAATCATAGTGCACAGTGCAAAACGACTGTTGGTTTACTCAAAAGCATAGTGCACAGTGCAAAACGACTGCTGGTTTACGCAAAAGCATAGTGCACAGTGCAAAACGACTGCTGGTTTACGCCAAATCATAGTGCACAGTGCAAAACGACTGCTGGTTTACGCCAAAGCATAGTGCACAGTGCAAAACGACTGCTGGTTTAAGCCAAAGCACAGCGCACAGTGCAAAACGACTGCTGGTTTACGCCAAATCATAGTGCACAGTGCAAAACGACTGTTGGTTTACGCCAAAGCACAGCGCACAGTGCAAAACGACTGCTGGTTTACGCCAAAGCATGGTGCACAGTGCAAAACGACTGTTGGTTTACGCAAAAGCATAGTGCACAGTGTAAAACGACTGCTGGTTTACGCAAAAGCATAGTGCACAGTGCAAAACGACTGCAGGTTTACGCCAAATCATAGTGCACAGTGCAAAACGACTGTTGGTTTACTCAAAAGCATAGTGCACAGTGCAAAACGACTGCTGGTTTAAGCCAAAGCACAGCGCACAGTGCAAAACGACTGCTGGTTTACGCCAAATCATAGTGCACAGTGCAAAACGACTGTTGGTTTACGCCAAAGCATGGTGCACAGTGCAAAACGACTGTTGGTTTACGCAAAAGCATAGTGCACAGTGCAAAACGACTGCTGGTTTACGCCAAATCATAGTGCACAGTGCAAAACGACTGTTGGTTTACGCCAAAGCACAGCGCACAGTGCAAAACGACTGTTGGTTTACTCAAAAGCATAGTGCACAGTGTAAAACGACTGCTGGTTTACTCAAAAGCATAGTGCACAGTGCAAAACGACTGCTGGTTTAAGCCAAAGCACAGCGCACAGTGCAAAACGACTGCTGGTTTACGCCAAATCATAGTGCACAGTGCAAAACGACTGTTGGTTTACGCCAAAGCACAGCGCACAGTGCAAAACGACTGCTGGTTTACGCCAAAGCATGGTGCACAGTGCAAAACGACTGTTGGTTTACGCAAAAGCATAGTGCACAGTGTAAAACGACTGCTGGTTTACGCAAAAGCATAGTGCACAGTGCAAAACGACTGCTGGTTTACTCCAAATCATAGTGCACAGTGCAAAACGACTGCTGGTTTACGCCAAAGCATGGTGCACAGTGCAAAACGACTGTTGGTTTACTCAAAAGCATAGTGCACAGTGCAAAACGACTGCTGGTTTAAGCCAAAGCACAGCGCACAGTGCAAAACGACTGCTGGTTTACGCCAAATCATAGTGCACAGTGCAAAACGACTGTTGGTTTACGTCAAAGCACAGCGCACAGTGCAAAACGACTGCTGGTTTAAGCCAAAGCACAGCGCACAGTGCAAAACGACTGCTGGTTTACGCCAAATCATAGTGCACAGTGCAAAACGACTGTTGGTTTACGCCAAAGCACAGCGCACAGTGCAAAACGACTGCTGGTTTACGCCAAAGCATAGTGCACAGTGCAAAACGACTGCTGGTTTACGCCAAATCATAGTGCACAGTGCAAAACGACTGTTGGTTTACGCCAAAGCATGGTGCACAGTGCAAAACGACTGTTGGTTTACGCAAAAGCATAGTGCACAGTGCAAAACGACTGCTGGTTTACGCCAAATCATAGTGCACAGTGCAAAACGACTGTTGGTTTACGCCAAAGCACAGCGCACAGTGCAAAACGACTGTTGGTTTACGCCAAAGCACAGCGCACAGTGCAAAACGACTGTTGGTTTACTCAAAAGCATAGTGCACAGTGTAAAACGACTGCTGGTTTACTCAAAAGCATAGTGCACAGTGCAAAACGACTGCTGGTTTAAGCCAAAGCACAGCGCACAGTGCAAAACGACTGCTGGTTTACGCCAAAGCATAGTGCACAGTGCAAAACGACTGCTGGTTTAAGCCAAAGCACAGCGCACAGTGCAAAACGACTGCTGGTTTACGCCAAATCATAGTGCACAGTGCAAAACGACTGTTGGTTTACGCCAAAGCACAGCGCACAGTGCAAAACGACTGTTGGTTTACGCAAAAGCATAGTGCACAGTGTAAAACGACTGCTGGTTTACGCAAAAGCATAGTGCACAGTGCAAAACGACTGCTGGTTTACGCCAAATCATAGTGCACAGTGCAAAACGACTGTTGGTTTACGCCAAAGCACAGCGCACAGTGCAAAACGACTGTTGGTTTACGCCAAAGCACAGCGCACAGTGCAAAACGACTGCTGGTTTACGCCAAATCATAGTGCACAGTGCAAAACGACTGTTGGTTTACGCCAAAGCACAGCGCACAGTGCAAAACGACTGCTGGTTTACGCCAAAGCATGGTGCACAGTGCAAAACGACTGTTGGTTTACGCCAAAGCACAGCGCACAGTGCAAAACGATTGTTGGTTTACTCAAAAGCATAGTGCACAGTGTAACACGACTGCTGGTTTACTCAAAAGCATAGTGCACAGGGCAAAATGACTGCTGGTTTAAGCCAAAGCACAGCGCACAGTGCAAAACGACTGTTGGTTTACGCCAAAGCACAGCGCACAGTGCAAAACGACTGCTGGTTTACGCCAAATCATAGTGCACAGTGCAAAACGACTGTTGGTTTACGCCAAAGCACAGCGCACAGTGCAAAACGACTGTTGGTTTACGCCAAAGCACAGCGCACAGTGCAAAACGACTGCTGGTTTACGCCAAAGCACAGCGCACAGTGCAAAACGACTGCTGGTTTACGCCAAATCATAGTGCACAGTGCAAAACGACTGTTGGTTTACGTCAAAGCACAGCGCACAGTGCAAAACGACTGCTGGTTTACGCCAAAGCATGGTGCACAGTGCAAAACGATTGTTGGTTTACTCAAAAGCATAGTGCACAGTGTAAAACGACTGCTGGTTTACGCAAAAGCATAGTGCACAGTGCAAAACGACTGCTGGTTTACGCCAAATCATAGTGCACAGTGCAAAACGACTGTTGGTTTACGCCAAAGCACAGCGCACAGTGCAAAACGACTGTTGGTTTACGCCAAAGCACAGCGCACAGTGCAAAACGACTGCTGGTTTACGCCAAATCATAGTGCACAGTGCAAAACGACTGTTGGTTTACGCCAAAGCACAGCGCACAGTGCAAAACGACTGCTGGTTTACGCCAAAGCATGGTGCACAGTGCAAAACGACTGTTGGTTTACGCCAAAGCACAGCGCACAGTGCAAAACGACTGTTGGTTTACGCCATAGCATGGTGCACAGTGCAAAACGACTGTTGGTTTACGCCAAAGCACAGCGCACAGTGCAAAACGATTGTTGGTTTACGCCAAAGCACAGCGCACAGTGCAAAACGACTGCTGGTTTACGCCAAATCATAGTGCACAGTGCAAAACGACTGTTGGTTTACGCCAAAGCACAGCGCACAGTGCAAAACGACTGCTGGTTTACGCCATAGCATGGTGCACAGTGCAAAACGACTGTTGGTTTACGCCAAAGCACAGCGCACAGTGCAAAACGATTGTTGGTTTACTCAAAAGCATAGTGCACAGTGTAAAACGACTGCTGGTTTACGCAAAAGCATAGTGCACAGTGCAAAACGACTGCTGGTTTACGCCAAATCATAGTGCACAGTGCAAAACGACTGTTGGTTTACGCCAAAGCACAGCGCACAGTGCAAAACGACTGTTGGTTTACGCCAAAGCACAGCGCACAGTGCAAAACGACTGCTGGTTTACGCCAAATCATAGTGCACAGTGCAAAACGACTGTTGGTTTACGCCAAAGCACAGCGCACAGTGCAAAACGACTGTTGGTTTACGTCAAAGCACAGCGCACAGTGCAAAACGACTGCTGGTTTACGCCAAATCATAGTGCACAGTGCAAAACGACTGTTGGTTTACGCCAAAGCACAGCGCACAGTGCAAAACGACTGCTGGTTTACGCCATAGCATGGTGCACAGTGCAAAACGACTGTTGGTTTACGCCAAAGCACAGCGCACAGTGCAAAACGATTGTTGGTTTACTCAAAAGCATAGTGCACAGTGTAAAACGACTGCTGGTTTACTCAAAAGCATAGTGCACAGTGCAAAATGACTGCTGGTTTAAGCCAAAGCACAGCGCACAGTGCAAAACGACTGCTGGTTTACGCCAAATCATAGTGCACAGTGCAAAACGACTGTTGGTTTACGCAAAAGCATAGTGCACAGTGTAAAACGACTGCTGGTTTACGCAAAAGCATAGTGCACAGTGCAAAACGACTGCTGGTTTACGCAAAAGCATAGTGCACAGTGCAAAACGACTGCAGGTTTACGCCAAATCATAGTGCACAGTGCAAAACGACTGCTGGTTTACGCCAAAGCATGGTGCACAGTGCAAAACGACTGTTGTTTTACTCAAAAGCATAGTGCACAGTGCAAAACGACTGCTGGTTTAAGCCAAAGCATAGTGCACAGTGCAAAACGACTGCTGGTTTACGCCAAATCATAGTGCACAGTGCAAAACGACTGCTGGTTTACGCCAAAGCATAGTGCACAGTGCAAAACGACTGTTGGTTTACGCAAAAGCATAGTGCACAGTGCAAAACGACTGCTGGTTTACGCCAAATCATAGTGCACAGTGCAAAACGACTGTTGGTTTACGCCAAAGCACAGCGCACAGTGCAAAACGACTGCTGGTTTACGCCAAAGCATGGTGCACAGTGCAAAACGACTGTTGGTTTACGCAAAAGCATAGTGCACAGTGTAAAACGACTGCTGGTTTACGCAAAAGCATAGTGCACAGTGCAAAACGACTGCTGGTTTACTCCAAATCATAGTGCACAGTGCAAAACGACTGCTGGTTTACGCCAAAGCATGGTGCACAGTGCAAAACGACTGTTGGTTTACTCAAAAGCATAGTGCACAGTGCAAAACGACTGCTGGTTTAAGCCAAAGCACAGCGCACAGTGCAAAACGACTGCTGGTTTACGCCAAATCATAGTGCACAGTGTAAAACGACTGTTGGTTTACGTCAAAGCACAGCGCACAGTGCAAAACGACTGCTGGTTTAAGCCAAAGCACAGCGCACAGTGCAAAACGACTGCTGGTTTACGCCAAATCATAGTGCACAGTGCAAAACGACTGTTGGTTTACGCCAAAGCACAGCGCACAGTGCAAAACGACTGCTGGTTTACGCCAAAGCATAGTGCACAGTGCAAAACGACTGCTGGTTTAAGCCAAAGCACAGCGCACAGTGCAAAACGACTGCTGGTTTACGCAAAAGCATAGTGCACAGTGCAAAACGACTGCTGGTTTACGCCAAATCATAGTGCACAGTGCAAAACGACTGTTGGTTTACGCACAGCGCACAGTGCAAAACGACTGCTGGTTTACGCCAAAGCATGGTGCACAGTGCAAAACGACTATTGGTTTACGCAAAAGTATAGTGCACAGTGTAAAACGACTGCTGGTTTACGCAAAAGCATAGTGCACAGTGCAAAACGACTGCTGGTTTACGCCAAATCATAGTGCACAGTGCAAAACGACTGTTGGTTTACGCCAAAGCACAGCGCACAGTGCAAAACGACTGTTGGTTTACGCCAAAGCACAGCGCACAGTGCAAAACGACTGCTGGTTTACGCCAAATCATAGTGCACAGTGCAAAACGACTGTTGGTTTACGCCAAAGCACAGCGCACAGTGCAAAACGACTGCTGGTTTACGCCAAAGCATGGTGCACAGTGCAAAACGACTGTTGGTTTACGCCAAAGCACAGCGCACAGTGCAAAACGATTGTTGGTTTACTCAAAAGCATAGTGCACAGTGTAACACGACTGCTGGTTTACTCAAAAGCATAGTGCACAGTGCAAAATGACTGCTGGTTTAAGCCAAAGCACAGCGCACAGTGCAAAACGACTGTTGGTTTACGCCAAAGCACAGCGCACAGTGCAAAACGACTGCTGGTTTACGCCAAATCATAGTGCACAGTGCAAAACGACTGTTGGTTTACGCCAAAGCACAGCGCACAGTGCAAAACGACTGTTGGTTTACGCCAAAGCACAGCGCACAGTGCAAAACGACTGCTGGTTTACGCCAAAGCACAGCGCACAGTGCAAAACGACTGCTGGTTTACGCCAAATCATAGTGCACAGTGCAAAACGACTGTTGGTTTACGCCAAAGCACAGCGCACAGTGCAAAACGACTGCTGGTTTACGCCAAAGCATGGTGCACAGTGCAAAACGATTGTTGGTTTACTCAAAACATAGTGCACAGTGTAACACGACTGCTGGTTTACTCAAAAGCATAGTGCACAGTGCAAAATGACTGCTGGTTTAAGCCAAAGCATAGTGCACAGTGTAACACGACTGCTGGTTTACTCAAAAGCATAGTGCACAGTGCAAAACGATAGCTGGTTTACGCCAAATCATAGTGCACAGTGCAAAACGACTGTTGGTTTACGCCAAAGCACAGCGCACAGTGCAAAACGACTGTTGGTTTACGCCAAAGCACAGCGCACAGTGCAAAACGACTGCTGGTTTACGCCAAATCATAGTGCACAGTGCAAAAAGACTGTTGGTTTACGCCAAAGCACAGCGCACAGTGCAAAACGACTGCTGGTTTACGCCAAAGCATGGTGCACAGTGCAAAACGACTGTTGGTTTACGCCAAAGCACAGCGCACAGTGCAAAACGACTGTTGGTTTACGCCAAAGCACAGCGCACAGTGCAAAACGACTGCTGGTTTACGCCAAATCATAGTGCACAGTGCAAAACGACTGTTGGTTTACGCCAAAGCATGGTGCACAGTGCAAAACGACTGTTGGTTTACTCAAAAGCATAGTGCACAGTGCAAAACGACTGCTGGTTTACGCCAAATCATAGTGCACAGTGCAAAACGACTGCTGGTTTACGCCAAAGCATGGTGCACAGTGCAAAACGACTGTTGGTTTACTCAAAAGCATAGTGCACAGTGCAAAACGACTGCTGGTTTAAGCCAAAGCACAGCGCACAGTGCAAAACGACTGCTGGTTTACGCCAAATCATAGTGCACAGTGCAAAACGACTGTTGGTTTACGCCAAAGCACAGCGCACAGTGCAAAACGACTGCTGGTTTACGCCAAAGCATGGTGCACAGTGCAAAACGACTGTTGGTTTACGCAAAAGCATAGTGCACAGTGTAAAACGACTGCTGGTTTACGCAAAAGCATAGTGCACAGTGCAAAACGACTGCTGGTTTACTCCAAATCATAGTGCACAGTGCAAAACGACTGTTGGTTTACGCCAAAGCACAGCGCACAGAGCAAAACGACTGTTGGTTTACGCCAAAGCACAGCGCACAGTGCAAAACGACTGCTGGTTTACGCCAAATCATAGTGCACAGCGCAAAACGACTGTTGGTTTACGCAAAAGCATAGTGCACAGTGCAAAACGACTGCTGGTTTACGCCAAATCATAGTGCACAGTGCAAGACGACTGTTGGTTTACGCCAAAGCACAGCGCACAGTGCAAAACGACTGTTGGTTTACTCAAAAGCATAGTGCACAGTGTAAAACGACTGCTGGTTTACGCAAAAGCATAGTGCACAGTGCAAAACGACTGCTGGTTTACGCCAAATCATAGTGCACAGTGCAAAACGACTGTTGGTTTACGCCAAAGCACAGCGCACAGTGCAAAACGACTGTTGGTTTACTCAAAAGCATAGTGCACAGTGTAAAACGACTGCTGGTTTACGCAAAAGCATAGTGCACAGTGCAAAACGACTGCTGGTTTACGCCAAATCATAGTGCACAGTGCAAAACGACTGCTGGTTTACGCCAAAGCATGGTGCACAGTGCAAAACGACTGTTGGTTTACTCAAAAGCATAGTGCACAGTGCAAAACGACTGCTGGTTTAAGCCAAAGCATAGTGCACAGTGTAACACGACTGCTGGTTTACTCAAAAGCATAGTGCACAGTGCAAAACGATAGCTGGTTTACGCCAAATCATAGTGCACAGTGCAAAACGACTGTTGGTTTACGCCAAAGCACAGCGCACAGTGCAAAACGACTGTTGGTTTACGCCAAAGCACAGCGCACAGTGCAAAACGACTGCTGGTTTACGCCAAATCATAGTGCACAGTGCAAAACGACTGTTGGTTTACGCCAAAGCACAGCGCACAGTGCAAAACGACTGCTGGTTTACGCCAAAGCATGGTGCACAGTGCAAAACGACTGTTGGTTTACGCCAAAGCACAGCGCACAGTGCAAAACGACTGTTGGTTTACGCCAAAGCACAGCGCACAGTGCAAAACGACTGCTGGTTTACGCCAAATCATAGTGCACAGTGCAAAACGACTGTTGGTTTACGCCAAAGCATGGTGCACAGTGCAAAACGACTGTTGGTTTACTCAAAAGCATAGTGCACAGTGCAAAACGACTGCTGGTTTACGCCAAATCATAGTGCACAGTGCAAAACGACTGCTGGTTTACGCCAAAGCATGGTGCACAGTGCAAAACGACTGTTGGTTTACTCAAAAGCATAGTGCACAGTGCAAAACGACTGCTGGTTTAAGCCAAAGCACAGCGCACAGTGCAAAACGACTGCTGGTTTACGCCAAATCATAGTGCACAGTGCAAAACGACTGTTGGTTTACGCCAAAGCACAGCGCACAGTGCAAAACGACTGCTGGTTTACGCCAAAGCATGGTGCACAGTGCAAAACGACTGTTGGTTTACGCAAAAGCATAGTGCACAGTGTAAAACGACTGCTGGTTTACGCAAAAGCATAGTGCACAGTGCAAAACGACTGCTGGTTTACTCCAAATCATAGTGCACAGTGCAAAACGACTGTTGGTTTACGCCAAAGCACAGCGCACAGAGCAAAACGACTGTTGGTTTACGCCAAAGCACAGCGCACAGTGCAAAACGACTGCTGGTTTACGCCAAATCATAGTGCACAGTGCAAAACGACTGTTGGTTTACGCAAAAGCATAGTGCACAGTGCAAAACGACTGCTGGTTTACGCCAAATCATAGTGCACAGTGCAAGACGACTGTTGGTTTACGCCAAAGCACAGCGCACAGTGCAAAACGACTGTTGGTTTACTCAAAAGCATAGTGCACAGTGTAAAACGACTGCTGGTTTACGCAAAAGCATAGTGCACAGTGCAAAACGACTGCTGGTTTACGCCAAATCATAGTGCACAGTGCAAAACGACTGTTGGTTTACGCCAAAGCACAGCGCACAGTGCAAAACGACTGTTGGTTTACTCAAAAGCATAGTGCACAGTGTAAAACGACTGCTGGTTTACGCAAAAGCATAGTGCACAGTGCAAAACGACTGCTGGTTTACGCCAAATCATAGTGCACAGTGCAAAACGACTGCTGGTTTACGCCAAAGCATGGTGCACAGTGCAAAACGACTGTTGGTTTACTCAAAAGCATAGTGCACAGTGCAAAACGACTGCTGGTTTAAGCCAAAGCACAGCGCACAGTGCAAAACGACTGCTGGTTTACGCCAAATCATAGTGCACAGTGCAAAACGACTGTTGGTTTACGCCAAAGCACAGCGCACAGTGCAAAACGACTGCTGGTTTAAGCCAAAGCACAGCGCACAGTGCAAAACGACTGCTGGTTTACGCCAAATCATAGTGCACAGTGCAAAACGACTGTTGGTTTACACCAAAGCACAGCGCACAGTGCAAAACGACTGCTGGTTTACGCCAAAGCATGGTGCACAGTGCAAAACGACTGTTGGTTTACGCAAAAGCATAGTGCACAGTGTAAAACGACTGCTGGTTTACGCAAAAGCATAGTGCACAGTGCAAAACGACTGCTGGTTTACGCCAAATCATAGTGCACAGTGCAAAACGACTGTTGGTTTACGCCAAAGCACAGCGCACAGTGCAAAACGACTGCTGGTTTACGCCAAAGCATGGTGCACAGTGCAAAACGACTATTGGTTTACGCAAAAGTATAGTGCACAGTGTAAAACGACTGCTGGTTTACGCAAAAGCATAGTGCACAGTGCAAAACGACTGCTGGTTTACGCCAAATCATAGTGCACAGTGCAAAACGACTGTTGGTTTACGCCAAAGCACAGCGCACAGTGCAAAACGACTGTTGGTTTACGCCAAAGCACAGCGCACAGTGCAAAACGACTGCTGGTTTACGCCAAATCATAGTGCACAGTGCAAAACGACTGTTGGTTTACGCCAAAGCACAGCGCACAGTGCAAAACGACTGCTGGTTTACGCCAAAGCATGGTGCACAGTGCAAAACGACTGTTGGTTTACGCCAAAGCACAGCGCACAGTGCAAAACGATTGTTGGTTTACTCAAAAGCATAGTGCACAGTGTAACACGACTGCTGGTTTACTCAAAAGCATAGTGCACAGTGCAAAATGACTGCTGGTTTAAGCCAAAGCACAGCGCACAGTGCAAAACGACTGTTGGTTTACGCCAAAGCACAGCGCACAGTGCAAAACGACTGCTGGTTTACGCCAAATCATAGTGCACAGTGCAAAACGACTGTTGGTTTACGCCAAAGCACAGCGCACAGTGCAAAACGACTGTTGGTTTACGCCAAAGCACAGCGCACAGTGCAAAACGACTGCTGGTTTACGCCAAAGCACAGCGCACAGTGCAAAACGACTGCTGGTTTACGCCAAATCATAGTGCACAGTGCAAAACGACTGTTGGTTTACGCCAAAGCACAGCGCACAGTGCAAAACGACTGCTGGTTTACGCCAAAGCATGGTGCACAGTGCAAAACGATTGTTGGTTTACTCAAAAGCATAGTGCACAGTGTAACACGACTGCTGGTTTACTCAAAAGCATAGTGCACAGTGCAAAATGACTGCTGGTTTAAGCCAAAGCATAGTGCACAGTGTAACACGACTGCTGGTTTACTCAAAAGCATAGTGCACAGTGCAAAACGACTGCTGGTTTACGCCAAATCATAGTGCACAGTGCAAAACGACTGTTGGTTTACGCCAAAGCACAGCGCACAGTGCAAAACGACTGTTGGTTTACGCCAAAGCACAGCGCACAGTGCAAAACGACTGCTGGTTTACGCCAAAGCATGGTGCACAGTGCAAAACGACTGTTGGTTTACGCCAAAGCACAGCGCACAGTGCAAAACGACTGTTGGTTTACGCCAAAGCACAGCGCACAGTGCAAAACGACTGCTGGTTTACGCCAAATCATAGTGCACAGTGCAAAACGACTGTTGGTTTACGCCAAAGCATGGTGCACAGTGCAAAACGACTGTTGGTTTACGCCAAATCATAGTGCACAGTGCAAAACGACTGTTGGTTTACGCCAAAGCATGGTGCACAGTGCAAAACGACTGTTGGTTTACGCAAAAGCATAGTGCACAGTGCAAAACGACTGCTGGTTTACGCCAAATCATAGTGCACAGTGCAAAACGACTGTTGGTTTACGCCAAAGCACAGCGCACAGTGCAAAACGACTGTTGGTTTACTCAAAAGCATAGTGCACAGTGTAAAACGACTGCTGGTTTACTCAAAAGCATAGTGCACAGTGCAAAACGACTGCTGGTTTAAGCCAAAGCACAGCGCACAGTGCAAAACGACTGCTGGTTTACGCCAAAGCATAGTGCACAGTGCAAAACGACTGCTGGTTTAAGCCAAAGCACAGCGCACAGTGCAAAACGACTGCTGGTTTACGCCAAATCATAGTGCACAGTGCAAAACGACTGTTGGTTTACGCCAAAGCACAGCGCACAGTGCAAAACGACTGTTGGTTTACGCAAAAGCATAGTGCACAGTGTAAAACGAATGCTGGTTTACGCAAAAGCATAGTGCACAGTGCAAAACGACTGCTGGTTTACGCCAAATCATAGTGCACAGTGCAAAACGACTGTTGGTTTACGCCAAAGCACAGCGCACAGTGCAAAACGACTGTTGGTTTACGCCAAAGCACAGCGCACAGTGCAAAACGACTGCTGGTTTACGCCAAATCATAGTGCACAGTGCAAAACGACTGTTGGTTTACGCCAAAGCACAGCGCACAGTGCAAAACGACTGCTGGTTTACGCCAAAGCATGGTGCACAGTGCAAAACGACTGTTGGTTTACGCCAAAGCACAGCGCACAGTGCAAAACGATTGTTGGTTTACTCAAAAGCATAGTGCACAGTGTAACACGACTGCTGGTTTACTCAAAAGCATAGTGCACAGTGCAAAATGACTGCTGGTTTAAGCCAAAGCACAGCGCACAGTGCAAAACGACTGTTGGTTTACGCCAAAGCACAGCGCACAGTGCAAAACGACTGCTGGTTTACGCCAAATCATAGTGCACAGTGCAAAACGACTGTTGGTTTACGCCAAAGCACAGCGCACAGTGCAAAACGACTGTTGGTTTACGCCAAAGCACAGCGCACAGTGCAAAACGACTGCTGGTTTACGCCAAAGCACAGCGCACAGTGCAAAACGACTGCTGGTTTACGCCAAATCATAGTGCACAGTGCAAAACGACTGTTGGTTTACGCCAAAGCACAGCGCACAGTGCAAAACGACTGCTGGTTTACGCCAAAGCATGGTGCACAGTGCAAAACGATTGTTGGTTTACTCAAAAGCATAGTGCACAGTGTAAAACGACTGCTGGTTTACGCAAAAGCATAGTGCACAGTGCAAAACGACTGCTGGTTTACGCCAAATCATAGTGCACAGTGCAAAACGACTGTTGGTTTACGCCAAAGCACAGCGCACAGTGCAAAACGACTGTTGGTTTACGCCAAAGCACAGCGCACAGTGCAAAACGACTGCTGGTTTACGCCAAATCATAGTGCACAGTGCAAAACGACTGTTGGTTTACGCCAAAGCACAGCGCACAGTGCAAAACGACTGCTGGTTTACGCCAAAGCATGGTGCACAGTGCAAAACGACTGTTGGTTTACGCCAAAGCACAGCGCACAGTGCAAAACGACTGCTGGTTTACGCCATAGCATGGTGCACAGTGCAAAACGACTGTTGGTTTACGCCAAAGCACAGCGCACAGTGCAAAACGATTGTTGGTTTACGCCAAAGCACAGCGCACAGTGCAAAACGACTGCTGGTTTACGCCAAATCATAGTGCACAGTGCAAAACGACTGTTGGTTTACGCCAAAGCACAGCGCACAGTGCAAAACGACTGCTGGTTTACGCCATAGCATGGTGCACAGTGCAAAACGACTGTTGGTTTACGCCAAAGCACAGCGCACAGTGCAAAACGATTGTTGGTTTACTCAAAAGCATAGTGCACAGTGTAAAACGACTGCTGGTTTACGCAAAAGCATAGTGCACAGTGCAAAACGACTGCTGGTTTACGCCAAATCATAGTGCACAGTGCAAAACGACTGTTGGTTTACGCCAAAGCACAGCGCACAGTGCAAAACGACTGTTGGTTTACGCCAAAGCACAGCGCACAGTGCAAAACGACTGCTGGTTTACGCCAAATCATAGTGCACAGTGCAAAACGACTGTTGGTTTACGCCAAAGCACAGCGCACAGTGCAAAACGACTGTTGGTTTACGCCAAAGCACAGCGCACAGTGCAAAACGACTGCTGGTTTACGCCAAATCATAGTGCACAGTGCAAAACGACTGTTGGTTTACGCCAAAGCACAGCGCACAGTGCAAAACGACTGCTGGTTTACGCCATAGCATGGTGCACAGTGCAAAACGACTGTTGGTTTACGCCAAAGCACAGCGCACAGTGCAAAACGATTGTTGGTTTACTCAAAAGCATAGTGCACAGTGTAAAACGACTGCTGGTTTACTCAAAAGCATAGTGCACAGTGCAAAATGACTGCTGGTTTAAGCCAAAGCACAGCGCACAGTGCAAAACGACTGCTGGTTTACGCCAAATCATAGTGCACAGTGCAAAACGACTGTTGGTTTACGCAAAAGCATAGTGCACAGTGTAAAACGACTGCTGGTTTACGCAAAAGCATAGTGCACAGTGCAAAACGACTGCTGGTTTACGCCAAATCATAGTGCACAGTGCAAAACGACTGCTGGTTTACGCCAAAGCATAGTGCACAGTGCAAAATGACTGCTGGTTTAAGCCAAAGCACAGCGCACAGTGCAAAACGACTGCTGGTTTACGCCAAATCATAGTGCACAGTGCAAAACGACTGTTGGTTTACGCCAAAGCACAGCGCACAGTGCAAAACGACTGCTGGTTTACGCCAAAGCATGGTGCACAGTGCAAAACGACTGTTGGTTTACGCAAAAGCATAGTGCACAGTGTAAAACGACTGCTGGTTTACGCAAAAGCATAGTGCACAGTGCAAAACGACTGCAGGTTTACGCCAAATCATAGTGCACAGTGCAAAACGACTGCTGGTTTACGCCAAAGCATGGTGCACAGTGCAAAACGACTGTTGTTTTACTCAAAAGCATAGTGCACAGTGCAAAACGACTGCTGGTTTAAGCCAAAGCACAGCGCACAGTGCAAAACGACTGCTGGTTTACGCCAAATCATAGTGCACAGTGCAAAACGACTGTTGGTTTACGCCAAAGCATGGTGCACAGTGCAAAACGACTGTTGGTTTACGCAAAAGCATAGTGCACAGTGCAAAACGACTGCTGGTTTACGCCAAATCATAGTGCACAGTGCAAAACGACTGTTGGTTTACGCCAAAGCACAGCGCACAGTGCAAAACGACTGTTGGTTTACTCAAAAGCATAGTGCACAGTGTAAAACGACTGCTGGTTTACTCAAAAGCATAGTGCACAGTGCAAAACGACTGCTGGTTTAAGCCAAAGCACAGCGCACAGTGCAAAACGACTGCTGGTTTACGCCAAAGCATAGTGCACAGTGCAAAACGACTGCAGGTTTACGCCAAATCATAGTGCACAGTGCAAAACGACTGCTGGTTTACGCCAAAGCATGGTGCACAGTGCAAAACGACTGTTGTTTTACTCAAAAGCATAGTGCACAGTGCAAAACGACTGCTGGTTTAAGCCAAAGCACAGCGCACAGTGCAAAACGACTGCTGGTTTACGCCAAATCATAGTGCACAGTGCAAAACGACTGTTGGTTTACGCCAAAGCATGGTGCACAGTGCAAAACGACTGTTGGTTTACGCAAAAGCATAGTGCACAGTGCAAAACGACTGCTGGTTTACCCCAAATCATAGTGCACAGTGCAAAACGACTGCTGGTTTACGCCAAAGCATAGTGCACAGTGCAAAACGACTGTTGGTTTACGCAAAAGCATAGTGCACAGTGCAAAACGACTGCTGGTTTACGCCAAATCATAGTGCACAGTGCAAAACGACTGTTGGTTTACGCCAAAGCACAGCGCACAGTGCAAAACGACTGCTGGTTTACGCCAAAGCATGGTGCACAGTGCAAAACGACTGTTGGTTTACGCAAAAGCATAGTGCACAGTGTAAAACGACTGCTGGTTTACGCAAAAGCATAGTGCACAGTGCAAAACGACTGCTGGTTTACTCCAAATCATAGTGCACAGTGCAAAACGACTGCTGGTTTACGCCAAAGCATGGTGCACAGTGCAAAACGACTGTTGGTTTACGCCAAATCATAGTGCACAGTGCAAAACGACTGTTGGTTTACGCCAAAGCATGGTGCACAGTGCAAAACGACTGTTGGTTTACGCCAAATCATAGTGCACAGTGCAAAACGACTGTTGGTTTACGCCAAAGCATGGTGCACAGTGCAAAACGACTGTTGGTTTACGCAAAAGCATAGTGCACAGTGCAAAACGACTGCTGGTTTACGCCAAATCATAGTGCACAGTGCAAAACGACTGTTGGTTTACGCCAAAGCCAAATCATAGTGCACAGTGCAAAACGACTGCTGGTTTACGCCAAAGCATGGTGCACAGTGCAAAACGACTGTTGTTTTACTCAAAAGCATAGTGCACAGTGCAAAACGACTGCTGGTTTAAGCCAAAGCACAGCGCACAGTGCAAAACGACTGCTGGTTTACGCCAAATCATAGTGCACAGTGCAAAACGACTGTTGGTTTACGCCAAAGCATGGTGCACAGTGCAAAACGACTGTTGGTTTACGCAAAAGCATAGTGCACAGTGCAAAACGACTGCTGGTTTACGCCAAATCATAGTGCACAGTGCAAAACGACTGTTGGTTTACGCCAAAGCACAGCGCACAGTGCAAAACGACTGTTGGTTTACTCAAAAGCATAGTGCACAGTGTAAAACGACTGCTGGTTTACTCAAAAGCATAGTGCACAGTGCAAAACGACTGCTGGTTTAAGCCAAAGCACAGCGCACAGTGCAAAACGACTGCTGGTTTACGCCAAAGCATAGTGCACAGTGCAAAACGACTGCAGGTTTACGCCAAATCATAGTGCACAGTGCAAAACGACTGCTGGTTTACGCCAAAGCATGGTGCACAGTGCAAAACGACTGCTGGTTTACGCCAAATCATAGTGCACAGTGCAAAACGACTGCTGGTTTACGCCAAAGCATAGTGCACAGTGCAAAACGACTGTTGGTTTACGCAAAAGCATAGTGCACAGTGCAAAACGACTGCTGGTTTACGCCAAATCATAGTGCACAGTGCAAAACGACTGTTGGTTTACGCCAAAGCACAGCGCACAGTGCAAAACGACTGCTGGTTTACGCCAAAGCATGGTGCACAGTGCAAAACGACTGTTGGTTTACGCAAAAGCATAGTGCACAGTGTAAAACGACTGCTGGTTTACGCAAAAGCATAGTGCACAGTGCAAAACGACTGCTGGTTTACTCCAAATCATAGTGCACAGTGCAAAACGACTGCTGGTTTACGCCAAAGCATGGTGCACAGTGCAAAACGACTGTTGGTTTACGCCAAATCATAGTGCACAGTGCAAAACGACTGTTGGTTTACGCCAAAGCATGGTGCACAGTGCAAAACGACTGTTGGTTTACGCCAAATCATAGTGCACAGTGCAAAACGACTGTTGGTTTACGCCAAAGCATGGTGCACAGTGCAAAACGACTGTTGGTTTACGCAAAAGCATAGTGCACAGTGCAAAACGACTGCTGGTTTACGCCAAATCATAGTGCACAGTGCAAAACGACTGTTGGTTTACGCCAAAGCACAGCGCACAGTGCAAAACGACTGTTGGTTTACTCAAAAGCATAGTGCACAGTGTAAAACGACTGCTGGTTTACTCAAAAGCATAGTGCACAGTGCAAAACGACTGCTGGTTTAAGCCAAAGCACAGCGCACAGTGCAAAACGACTGCTGGTTTACGCCAAAGCATAGTGCACAGTGCAAAACGACTGCTGGTTTAAGCCAAAGCACAGCGCACAGTGCAAAACGACTGCTGGTTTACGCCAAATCATAGTGCACAGTGCAAAACGACTGTTGGTTTACGCCAAAGCACAGCGCACAGTGCAAAACGACTGTTGGTTTACGCAAAAGCATAGTGCACAGTGTAAAACGAATGCTGGTTTACGCAAAAGCATAGTGCACAGTGCAAAACGACTGCTGGTTTACGCCAAATCATAGTGCACAGTGCAAAACGACTGTTGGTTTACGCCAAAGCACAGCGCACAGTGCAAAACGACTGTTGGTTTACGCCAAAGCACAGCGCACAGTGCAAAACGACTGCTGGTTTACGCCAAATCATAGTGCACAGTGCAAAACGACTGTTGGTTTACGCCAAAGCACAGCGCACAGTGCAAAACGACTGCTGGTTTACGCCAAAGCATGGTGCACAGTGCAAAACGACTGTTGGTTTACGCCAAAGCACAGCGCACAGTGCAAAACGATTGTTGGTTTACTCAAAAGCATAGTGCACAGTGTAACACGACTGCTGGTTTACTCAAAAGCATAGTGCACAGTGCAAAATGACTGCTGGTTTAAGCCAAAGCACAGCGCACAGTGCAAAACGACTGTTGGTTTACGCCAAAGCACAGCGCACAGTGCAAAACGACTGCTGGTTTACGCCAAATCATAGTGCACAGTGCAAAACGACTGTTGGTTTACGCCAAAGCACAGCGCACAGTGCAAAACGACTGTTGGTTTACGCCAAAGCACAGCGCACAGTGCAAAACGACTGCTGGTTTACGCCAAAGCACAGCGCACAGTGCAAAACGACTGCTGGTTTACGCCAAATCATAGTGCACAGTGCAAAACGACTGTTGGTTTACGCCAAAGCACAGCGCACAGTGCAAAACGACTGCTGGTTTACGCCAAAGCATGGTGCACAGTGCAAAACGATTGTTGGTTTACTCAAAAGCATAGTGCACAGTGTAAAACGACTGCTGGTTTACGCAAAAGCATAGTGCACAGTGCAAAACGACTGCTGGTTTACGCCAAATCATAGTGCACAGTGCAAAACGACTGTTGGTTTACGCCAAAGCACAGCGCACAGTGCAAAACGACTGTTGGTTTACGCCAAAGCACAGCGCACAGTGCAAAACGACTGCTGGTTTACGCCAAATCATAGTGCACAGTGCAAAACGACTGTTGGTTTACGCCAAAGCACAGCGCACAGTGCAAAACGACTGCTGGTTTACGCCAAAGCATGGTGCACAGTGCAAAACGACTGTTGGTTTACGCCAAAGCACAGCGCACAGTGCAAAACGACTGCTGGTTTACGCCATAGCATGGTGCACAGTGCAAAACGACTGTTGGTTTACGCCAAAGCACAGCGCACAGTGCAAAACGATTGTTGGTTTACGCCAAAGCACAGCGCACAGTGCAAAACGACTGCTGGTTTACGCCAAATCATAGTGCACAGTGCAAAACGACTGTTGGTTTACGCCAAAGCACAGCGCACAGTGCAAAACGACTGCTGGTTTACGCCATAGCATGGTGCACAGTGCAAAACGACTGTTGGTTTACGCCAAAGCACAGCGCACAGTGCAAAACGATTGTTGGTTTACTCAAAAGCATAGTGCACAGTGTAAAACGACTGCTGGTTTACGCAAAAGCATAGTGCACAGTGCAAAACGACTGCTGGTTTACGCCAAATCATAGTGCACAGTGCAAAACGACTGTTGGTTTACGCCAAAGCACAGCGCACAGTGCAAAACGACTGTTGGTTTACGCCAAAGCACAGCGCACAGTGCAAAACGACTGCTGGTTTACGCCAAATCATAGTGCACAGTGCAAAACGACTGTTGGTTTACGCCAAAGCACAGCGCACAGTGCAAAACGACTGTTGGTTTACGCCAAAGCACAGCGCACAGTGCAAAACGACTGCTGGTTTACGCCAAATCATAGTGCACAGTGCAAAACGACTGTTGGTTTACGCCAAAGCACAGCGCACAGTGCAAAACGACTGCTGGTTTACGCCATAGCATGGTGCACAGTGCAAAACGACTGTTGGTTTACGCCAAAGCACAGCGCACAGTGCAAAACGATTGTTGGTTTACTCAAAAGCATAGTGCACAGTGTAAAACGACTGCTGGTTTACTCAAAAGCATAGTGCACAGTGCAAAATGACTGCTGGTTTAAGCCAAAGCACAGCGCACAGTGCAAAACGACTGCTGGTTTACGCCAAATCATAGTGCACAGTGCAAAACGACTGTTGGTTTACGCAAAAGCATAGTGCACAGTGTAAAACGACTGCTGGTTTACGCAAAAGCATAGTGCACAGTGCAAAACGACTGCTGGTTTACGCCAAATCATAGTGCACAGTGCAAAACGACTGCTGGTTTACGCCAAAGCATAGTGCACAGTGCAAAATGACTGCTGGTTTAAGCCAAAGCACAGCGCACAGTGCAAAACGACTGCTGGTTTACGCCAAATCATAGTGCACAGTGCAAAACGACTGTTGGTTTACGCCAAAGCACAGCGCACAGTGCAAAACGACTGCTGGTTTACGCCAAAGCATGGTGCACAGTGCAAAACGACTGTTGGTTTACGCAAAAGCATAGTGCACAGTGTAAAACGACTGCTGGTTTACGCAAAAGCATAGTGCACAGTGCAAAACGACTGCAGGTTTACGCCAAATCATAGTGCACAGTGCAAAACGACTGCTGGTTTACGCCAAAGCACAGCGCACAGTGCAAAACGACTGCTGGTTTACGCCAAATCATAGTGCACAGTGCAAAACGACTGTTGGTTTACGCCAAAGCACAGCGCACAGTGCAAAACGACTGCTGGTTTACGCCAAAGCATGGTGCACAGTGCAAAACGACTGTTGGTTTACGCAAAAGCATAGTGCACAGTGTAAAACGACTGCTGGTTTACGCAAAAGCATAGTGCACAGTGCAAAACGACTGCTGGTTTACTCCAAATCATAGTGCACAGTGCAAAACGACTGCTGGTTTACGCCAAAGCATGGTGCACAGTGCAAAACGACTGTTGGTTTACGCCAAATCATAGTGCACAGTGCAAAACGACTGTTGGTTTACGCCAAAGCATGGTGCACAGTGCAAAACGACTGTTGGTTTACGCCAAATCATAGTGCACAGTGCAAAACGACTGTTGGTTTACGCCAAAGCATGGTGCACAGTGCAAAACGACTGTTGGTTTACGCAAAAGCATAGTGCACAGTGCAAAACGACTGCTGGTTTACGCCAAATCATAGTGCACAGTGCAAAACGACTGTTGGTTTACGCCAAAGCACAGCGCACAGTGCAAAACGACTGTTGGTTTACTCAAAAGCATAGTGCACAGTGTAAAACGACTGCTGGTTTACTCAAAAGCATAGTGCACAGTGCAAAACGACTGCTGGTTTAAGCCAAAGCACAGCGCACAGTGCAAAACGACTGCTGGTTTACGCCAAAGCATAGTGCACAGTGCAAAACGACTGCTGGTTTAAGCCAAAGCACAGCGCACAGTGCAAAACGACTGCTGGTTTACGCCAAATCATAGTGCACAGTGCAAAACGACTGTTGGTTTACGCCAAAGCACAGCGCACAGTGCAAAACGACTGTTGGTTTACGCAAAAGCATAGTGCACAGTGTAAAACGAATGCTGGTTTACGCAAAAGCATAGTGCACAGTGCAAAACGACTGCTGGTTTACGCCAAATCATAGTGCACAGTGCAAAACGACTGTTGGTTTACGCCAAAGCACAGCGCACAGTGCAAAACGACTGTTGGTTTACGCCAAAGCACAGCGCACAGTGCAAAACGACTGCTGGTTTACGCCAAATCATAGTGCACAGTGCAAAACGACTGTTGGTTTACGCCAAAGCACAGCGCACAGTGCAAAACGACTGCTGGTTTACGCCAAAGCATGGTGCACAGTGCAAAACGACTGTTGGTTTACGCCAAAGCACAGCGCACAGTGCAAAACGATTGTTGGTTTACTCAAAAGCATAGTGCACAGTGTAACACGACTGCTGGTTTACTCAAAAGCATAGTGCACAGTGCAAAATGACTGCTGGTTTAAGCCAAAGCACAGCGCACAGTGCAAAACGACTGTTGGTTTACGCCAAAGCACAGCGCACAGTGCAAAACGACTGCTGGTTTACGCCAAATCATAGTGCACAGTGCAAAACGACTGTTGGTTTACGCCAAAGCACAGCGCACAGTGCAAAACGACTGTTGGTTTACGCCAAAGCACAGCGCACAGTGCAAAACGACTGCTGGTTTACGCCAAAGCACAGCGCACAGTGCAAAACGACTGCTGGTTTACGCCAAATCATAGTGCACAGTGCAAAACGACTGTTGGTTTACGCCAAAGCACAGCGCACAGTGCAAAACGACTGCTGGTTTACGCCAAAGCATGGTGCACAGTGCAAAACGATTGTTGGTTTACTCAAAAGCATAGTGCACAGTGTAAAACGACTGCTGGTTTACGCAAAAGCATAGTGCACAGTGCAAAACGACTGCTGGTTTACGCCAAATCATAGTGCACAGTGCAAAACGACTGTTGGTTTACGCCAAAGCACAGCGCACAGTGCAAAACGACTGTTGGTTTACGCCAAAGCACAGCGCACAGTGCAAAACGACTGCTGGTTTACGCCAAATCATAGTGCACAGTGCAAAACGACTGTTGGTTTACGCCAAAGCACAGCGCACAGTGCAAAACGACTGCTGGTTTACGCCAAAGCATGGTGCACAGTGCAAAACGACTGTTGGTTTACGCCAAAGCACAGCGCACAGTGCAAAACGACTGCTGGTTTACGCCATAGCATGGTGCACAGTGCAAAACGACTGTTGGTTTACGCCAAAGCACAGCGCACAGTGCAAAACGATTGTTGGTTTACGCCAAAGCACAGCGCACAGTGCAAAACGACTGCTGGTTTACGCCAAATCATAGTGCACAGTGCAAAACGACTGTTGGTTTACGCCAAAGCACAGCGCACAGTGCAAAACGACTGCTGGTTTACGCCATAGCATGGTGCACAGTGCAAAACGACTGTTGGTTTACGCCAAAGCACAGCGCACAGTGCAAAACGATTGTTGGTTTACTCAAAAGCATAGTGCACAGTGTAAAACGACTGCTGGTTTACGCAAAAGCATAGTGCACAGTGCAAAACGACTGCTGGTTTACGCCAAATCATAGTGCACAGTGCAAAACGACTGTTGGTTTACGCCAAAGCACAGCGCACAGTGCAAAACGACTGTTGGTTTACGCCAAAGCACAGCGCACAGTGCAAAACGACTGCTGGTTTACGCCAAATCATAGTGCACAGTGCAAAACGACTGTTGGTTTACGCCAAAGCACAGCGCACAGTGCAAAACGACTGTTGGTTTACGCCAAAGCACAGCGCACAGTGCAAAACGACTGCTGGTTTACGCCAAATCATAGTGCACAGTGCAAAACGACTGTTGGTTTACGCCAAAGCACAGCGCACAGTGCAAAACGACTGCTGGTTTACGCCATAGCATGGTGCACAGTGCAAAACGACTGTTGGTTTACGCCAAAGCACAGCGCACAGTGCAAAACGATTGTTGGTTTACTCAAAAGCATAGTGCACAGTGTAAAACGACTGCTGGTTTACTCAAAAGCATAGTGCACAGTGCAAAATGACTGCTGGTTTAAGCCAAAGCACAGCGCACAGTGCAAAACGACTGCTGGTTTACGCCAAATCATAGTGCACAGTGCAAAACGACTGTTGGTTTACGCCAAAGCATGGTGCACAGTGCAAAACGACTGTTGGTTTACGCAAAAGCATAGTGCACAGTGCAAAACGACTGCTGGTTTACGCCAAATCATAGTGCACAGTGCAAAACGACTGTTGGTTTACGCCAAAGCACAGCGCACAGTGCAAAACGACTGTTGGTTTACTCAAAAGCATAGTGCACAGTGTAAAACGACTGCTGGTTTACTCAAAAGCATAGTGCACAGTGCAAAACGACTGCTGGTTTAAGCCAAAGCACAGCGCACAGTGCAAAACGACTGCTGGTTTACGCCAAAGCATAGTGCACAGTGCAAAACGACTGCAGGTTTACGCCAAATCATAGTGCACAGTGCAAAACGACTGCTGGTTTACGCCAAAGCATGGTGCACAGTGCAAAACGACTGTTGTTTTACTCAAAAGCATAGTGCACAGTGCAAAACGACTGCTGGTTTAAGCCAAAGCACAGCGCACAGTGCAAAACGACTGCTGGTTTACGCCAAATCATAGTGCACAGTGCAAAACGACTGTTGGTTTACGCCAAAGCATGGTGCACAGTGCAAAACGACTGTTGGTTTACGCAAAAGCATAGTGCACAGTGCAAAACGACTGCTGGTTTACGCCAAATCATAGTGCACAGTGCAAAACGACTGCTGGTTTACGCCAAAGCATAGTGCACAGTGCAAAACGACTGTTGGTTTACGCAAAAGCATAGTGCACAGTGCAAAACGACTGCTGGTTTACGCCAAATCATAGTGCACAGTGCAAAACGACTGTTGGTTTACGCCAAAGCACAGCGCACAGTGCAAAACGACTGCTGGTTTACGCCAAAGCATGGTGCACAGTGCAAAACGACTGTTGGTTTACGCAAAAGCATAGTGCACAGTGTAAAACGACTGCTGGTTTACGCAAAAGCATAGTGCACAGTGCAAAACGACTGCTGGTTTACTCCAAATCATAGTGCACAGTGCAAAACGACTGCTGGTTTACGCCAAAGCATGGTGCACAGTGCAAAACGACTGTTGGTTTACTCAAAAGCATAGTGCACAGTGCAAAACGACTGCTGGTTTAAGCCAAAGCACAGCGCACAGTGCAAAACGACTGCTGGTTTACGCCAAATCATAGTGCACAGTGTAAAACGACTGTTGGTTTACGTCAAAGCACAGCGCACAGTGCAAAACGACTGCTGGTTTAAGCCAAAGCACAGCGCACAGTGCAAAACGACTGCTGGTTTACGCCAAATCATAGTGCACAGTGCAAAACGACTGTTGGTTTACGCCAAAGCACAGCGCACAGTGCAAAACGACTGCTGGTTTACGCCAAAGCATAGTGCACAGTGCAAAACGACTGCTGGTTTAAGCCAAAGCACAGCGCACAGTGCAAAACGACTGCTGGTTTACGCAAAAGCATAGTGCACAGTGCAAAACGACTGCTGGTTTACGCCAAATCATAGTGCACAGTGCAAAACGACTGTTGGTTTACGCACAGCGCACAGTGCAAAACGACTGCTGGTTTACGCCAAAGCATGGTGCACAGTGCAAAACGACTATTGGTTTACGCAAAAGTATAGTGCACAGTGTAAAACGACTGCTGGTTTACGCAAAAGCATAGTGCACAGTGCAAAACGACTGCTGGTTTACGCCAAATCATAGTGCACAGTGCAAAACGACTGTTGGTTTACGCCAAAGCACAGCGCACAGTGCAAAACGACTGTTGGTTTACGCCAAAGCACAGCGCACAGTGCAAAACGACTGCTGGTTTACGCCAAATCATAGTGCACAGTGCAAAACGACTGTTGGTTTACGCCAAAGCACAGCGCACAGTGCAAAACGACTGCTGGTTTACGCCAAAGCATGGTGCACAGTGCAAAACGACTGTTGGTTTACGCCAAAGCACAGCGCACAGTGCAAAACGATTGTTGGTTTACTCAAAAGCATAGTGCACAGTGTAACACGACTGCTGGTTTACTCAAAAGCATAGTGCACAGTGCAAAATGACTGCTGGTTTAAGCCAAAGCACAGCGCACAGTGCAAAACGACTGTTGGTTTACGCCAAAGCACAGCGCACAGTGCAAAACGACTGCTGGTTTACGCCAAATCATAGTGCACAGTGCAAAACGACTGTTGGTTTACGCCAAAGCACAGCGCACAGTGCAAAACGACTGTTGGTTTACGCCAAAGCACAGCGCACAGTGCAAAACGACTGCTGGTTTACGCCAAAGCACAGCGCACAGTGCAAAACGACTGCTGGTTTACGCCAAATCATAGTGCACAGTGCAAAACGACTGTTGGTTTACGCCAAAGCACAGCGCACAGTGCAAAACGACTGCTGGTTTACGCCAAAGCATGGTGCACAGTGCAAAACGATTGTTGGTTTACTCAAAAGCATAGTGCACAGTGTAACACGACTGCTGGTTTACTCAAAAGCATAGTGCACAGTGCAAAATGACTGCTGGTTTAAGCCAAAGCACAGTGCACAGTGTAACACGACTGCTGGTTTACTCAAAAGCATAGTGCACAGTGCAAAACGACTGCTGGTTTACGCCAAATCATAGTGCACAGTGCAAAACGACTGTTGGTTTACGCCAAAGCACAGCGCACAGTGCAAAACGACTGTTGGTTTACGCCAAAGCACAGCGCACAGTGCAAAACGACTGCTGGTTTACGCCAAATCATAGTGCACAGTGCAAAACGACTGTTGGTTTACGCCAAAGCACAGCGCACAGTGCAAAACGACTGCTGGTTTACGCCAAAGCATGGTGCACAGTGCAAAACGACTGTTGGTTTACGCCAAAGCACAGCGCACAGTGCAAAACGACTGTTGGTTTACGCCAAAGCACAGCGCACAGTGCAAAACGACTGCTGGTTTACGCCAAATCATAGTGCACAGTGCAAAATGACTGTTGGTTTACGCCAAAGCATGGTGCACAGTGCAAAACGACTGTTGGTTTACTCAAAAGCATAGTGCACAGTGCAAAACGACTGCTGGTTTACGCCAAATCATAGTGCACAGTGCAAAACGACTGCTGGTTTACGCCAAACCATGGTGCACAGTGCAAAACGACTGTTGGTTTACTCAAAAGCATAGTGCACAGTGCAAAACGACTGCTGGTTTAAGCCAAAGTACAGCGCACAGTGCAAAACGACTGCTGGTTTACGCCAAATCATAGTGCACAGTGCAAAACGACTGTTGGTTTACGCCAAAGCACAGCGCACAGTGCAAAACGACTGCTGGTTTACGCCAAAGCATGGTGCACAGTGCAAAACGACTGTTGGTTTACGCAAAAGCATAGTGCACAGTGTAAAACGACTGCTGGTTTACGCAAAAGCATAGTGCACAGTGCAAAACGACTGCTGGTTTACTCCAAATCATAGTGCACAGTGCAAAACGACTGTTGGTTTACGCCAAAGCACAGCGCACAGAGCAAAACGACTGTTGGTTTACGCCAAAGCACAGCGCACAGTGCAAAACGACTGCTGGTTTACGCCAAATCATAGTGCACAGTGCAAAACGACTGTTGGTTTACGCAAAAGCATAGTGCACAGTGCAAAACGACTGCTGGTTTACGCCAAATCATAGTGCACAGTGCAAGACGACTGTTGGTTTACGCCAAAGCACAGCGCACAGTGCAAAACGACTGTTGGTTTACTCAAAAGCATAGTGCACAGTGTAAAACGACTGCTGGTTTACGCAAAAGCATAGTGCACAGTGCAAAACGACTGCTGGTTTACGCCAAATCATAGTGCACAGTGCAAAACGACTGTTGGTTTACGCCAAAGCATGGTGCACAGTGCAAAACGACTGTTGGTTTACTCAAAAGCATAGTGCACAGTGCAAAACGACTGCTGGTTTAAGCCAAAGCACAGCGCACAGTGCAAAACGACTGCTGGTTTACGCCAAATCATAGTGCACAGTGCAAAACGACTGTTGGTTTACGCCAAAGCACAGCGCACAGTGCAAAACGACTGCTGGTTTAAGCCAAAGCACAGCGCACAGTGCAAAACGACTGCTGGTTTACGCCAAATCATAGTGCACAGTGCAAAACGACTGTTGGTTTACGCCAAAGCACAGCGCACAGTGCAAAACGACTGCTGGTTTACGCCAAAGCATGGTGCACAGTGCAAAACGACTGTTGGTTTACGCAAAAGCATAGTGCACAGTGTAAAACGACTGCTGGTTTACGCAAAAGCATAGTGCACAGTGCAAAACGACTGCTGGTTTACGCCAAATCATAGTGCACAGTGCAAAACGACTGTTGGTTTACGCCAAAGCACAGCGCACAGTGCAAAACGACTGCTGGTTTACGCCAAAGCATGGTGCACAGTGCAAAACGACTATTGGTTTACGCAAAAGTATAGTGCACAGTGTAAAACGACTGCTGGTTTACGCAAAAGCATAGTGCACAGTGCAAAACGACTGCTGGTTTACGCCAAATCATAGTGCACAGTGCAAAACGACTGTTGGTTTACGCCAAAGCACAGCGCACAGTGCAAAACGACTGTTGGTTTACGCCAAAGCACAGCGCACAGTGCAAAACGACTGCTGGTTTACGCCAAATCATAGTGCACAGTGCAAAACGACTGTTGGTTTACGCCAAAGCACAGCGCACAGTGCAAAACGACTGCTGGTTTACGCCAAAGCATGGTGCACAGTGCAAAACGACTGTTGGTTTACGCCAAAGCACAGCGCACAGTGCAAAACGATTGTTGGTTTACTCAAAAGCATAGTGCACAGTGTAACACGACTGCTGGTTTACTCAAAAGCATAGTGCACAGTGCAAAATGACTGCTGGTTTAAGCCAAAGCATAGTGCACAGTGTAACACGACTGCTGGTTTACTCAAAAGCATAGTGCACAGTGCAAAACGACTGCTGGTTTACGCCAAATCATAGTGCACAGTGCAAAACGACTGTTGGTTTACGCCAAAGCACAGCGCACAGTGCAAAACGACTGTTGGTTTACGCCAAAGCACAGCGCACAGTGCAAAACGACTGCTGGTTTACGCCAAAGCATGGTGCACAGTGCAAAACGACTGTTGGTTTACGCCAAAGCACAGCGCACAGTGCAAAACGACTGTTGGTTTACGCCAAAGCACAGCGCACAGTGCAAAACGACTGCTGGTTTACGCCAAATCATAGTGCACAGTGCAAAACGACTGTTGGTTTACGCCAAAGCACAGCGCACAGTGCAAAACGACTGTTGGTTTACGCCAAAGCACAGCGCACAGTGCAAAACGACTGCTGGTTTACGCCAAAGCACAGCGCACAGTGCAAAACGACTGCTGGTTTACGCCAAATCATAGTGCACAGTGCAAAACGACTGTTGGTTTACGCCAAAGCACAGCGCACAGTGCAAAACGACTGCTGGTTTACGCCAAAGCATGGTGCACAGTGCAAAACGATTGTTGGTTTACTCAAAAGCATAGTGCACAGTGTAACACGACTGCTGGTTTACTCAAAAGCATAGTGCACAGTGCAAAATGACTGCTGGTTTAAGCCAAAGCATAGTGCACAGTGTAACACGACTGCTGGTTTACTCAAAAGCATAGTGCACAGTGCAAAACGACTGCTGGTTTACGCCAAATCATAGTGCACAGTGCAAAACGACTGTTGGTTTACGCCAAAGCACAGCGCACAGTGCAAAACGACTGTTGGTTTACGCCAAAGCACAGCGCACAGTGCAAAACGACTGCTGGTTTACGCCAAAGCATGGTGCACAGTGCAAAACGACTGTTGGTTTACGCCAAAGCACAGCGCATAGTGCAAAACGACTGTTGGTTTACGCCAAAGCACAGCGCACAGTGCAAAACGACTGCTGGTTTACGCCAAATCATAGTGCACAGTGCAAAACGACTGTTGGTTTACGCCAAAGCATGGTGCACAGTGCAAAACGACTGTTGGTTTACTCAAAAGCATAGTGCACAGTGCAAAACGACTGCTGGTTTACGCCAAATCATAGTGCACAGTGCAAAACGACTGCTGGTTTACGCCAAAGCATGGTGCACAGTGCAAAACGACTGTTGGTTTACTCAAAAGCATAGTGCACAGTGCAAAACGACTGCTGGTTTAAGCCAAAGCACAGCGCACAGTGCAAAATGACTGCTGGTTTACGCCAAATCATAGTGCACAGTGCAAAACGACTGTTGGTTTACGCCAAAGCACAGCGCACAGTGCAAAACGACTGCTGGTTTACGCCAAAGCATGGTGCACAGTGCAAAACGACTGTTGGTTTACGCAAAAGCATAGTGCACAGTGTAAAACGACTGCTGGTTTACGCAAAAGCATAGTGCACAGTGCAAAACGACTGCTGGTTTACTCCAAATCATAGTGCACAGTGCAAAACGACTGTTGGTTTACGCCAAAGCACAGCGCACAGAGCAAAACGACTGTTGGTTTACGCCAAAGCACAGCGCACAGTGCAAAACGACTGCTGGTTTACGCCAAATCATAGTGCACAGTGCAAAACGACTGTTGGTTTACGCCAAAGCACAGCGCACAGTGCAAAACGACTGCTGGTTTACGCCAAAGCATGGTGCACAGTGCAAAACGACTGTTGGTTTACGCCAAAGCACAGCGCTCAGTGCAAAACGACTGTTGGTTTACGCCAAAGCACAGAGCACAGTGCAAAACGACTGTTGGTTTACGCCAAAGCACAGCGCACAGTGCAGAACGACTGCTGGTTTACGCCAAATCATAGTGCACAGTGCAAAACGACTGTTGGTTTACGCCAAAGCACAGCGCACAGTGCAAAACGACTGCTGGTTTACGCCAAAGCATGGTGCACAGTGCAAAACGACTGTTGGTTTACGCCAAAGCACAGCGCACAGTGCAAAACGACTGTTGGTTTACGCCAAAGCACAGCGCACAGTGCAAAACGACTGCTGGTTTACGCCAAATCATAGTGCACAGTGCAAAACGACTGTTGGTTTACTCAAAAGCATAGTGCACAGTGCAAAACGACTGCTGGTTTACGCCAAATCATAGTGCACAGTGCAAAACGACTGCTGGTTTACGCCAAAGCATGGTGCACAGTGCAAAACGACTGTTGGTTTACTCAAAAGCATAGTGCACAGTGCAAAACGACTGCTGGTTTAAGCCAAAGCACAGCGCACAGTGCAAAACGACTGTTGGTTTACGCCAAAGCACAGCGCACAGTGCAAAACGACTGTTGGTTTACGCCAAAGCACAGCGCACAGTGCAAAACGACTGCTGGTTTACGCCAAATCATAGTGCACAGTGCAAAACGACTGTTGGTTTACGCCAAAGCACAGCGCACAGTGCAAAACGATTGTTGGTTTACTCAAAAGCATAGTGCACAGTGTAAAACGACTGCTGGTTTACTCAAAAGCATAGTGCACAGTGCAAAATGACTGCTGGTTTAAGCCAAAGCACAGCGCACAGTGCAAAACGACTGCTGGTTTACGCCAAATCATAGTGCACAGTGCAAAACGACTGTTGGTTTACGCCAAAGCATGGTGCACAGTGCAAAACGACTGTTGGTTTACGCAAAAGCATAGTGCACAGTGCAAAACGACTGCTGGTTTACGCCAAATCATAGTGCACAGTGCAAAACGACTGTTGGTTTACGCCAAAGCACAGCGCACAGTGCAAAACGACTGTTGGTTTACTCAAAAGCATAGTGCACAGTGTAAAACGACTGCTGGTTTACGCAAAAGCATAGTGCACAGTGCAAAACGACTGCTGGTTTACGCCAAATCATAGTGCACAGTGCAAAACGACTGCTGGTTTACGACAAAGCATGGTGCACAGTGCAAAACGACTGTTGGTTTACTCAAAAGCATAGTGCACAGTGCAAAACGACTGCTGGTTTACGCCAAAGCACAGCGCACAGTGCAAAACGACTGCTGGTTTACGCCAAATCATAGTGCACAGTGCAAAACGACTGTTGGTTTACGCCAAAGCACAGCGCACAGTGCAAAACGACTGCTGGTTTACGCCAAAGCATGGTGCACAGTGCAAAACGACTGTTGGTTTACTCAAAAGCATAGTGCACAGTGCAAAACGACTGCTGGTTTACGCCAAAGCACAGCGCACAGTGCAAAACGACTGTTGGTTTACGCCAAAGCACAGCGCACAGTGCAAAACGACTGTTGGTTTACTCAAAAGCATAGTGCACAGTGCAAAACGACTGCTGGTTTACGCCAAAGCACAGCGCACAGTGCAAAACGACTGTTGGTTTACGCCAAAGCACAGCGCACAGTGCAAAACGACTGTTGGTTTACTCAAAAGCATAGTGCACAGTGCAAAACGACTGCTGGTTTACGCCAAAGCACAGCGCACAGTGCAAAACGACTGTTGGTTTACGCCAAAGCACAGCGCACAGTGCAAAACGACTGCTGGTTTACGCCAAATCATAGTGCACAGTGCAAAACGACTGTTGGTTTACGCCAAAGCACAGCGCACAGTGCAAAACGACTGCTGGTTTACGCCAAAGCATGGTGCACAGTGCAAAACGACTGTTGGTTTACGCCAAAGCACAGCGCACAGTGCAAAACGACTGTTGGTTTACGCCAAAGCACAGCGCACAGTGCAAAACGACTGCTGGTTTACGCCAAATCATAGTGCACAGTGCAAAACGACTGTTGGTTTACTCAAAAGCATAGTGCACAGTGCAAAACGACTGCTGGTTTACGCCAAATCATAGTGCACAGTGCAAAACGACTGCTGGTTTACGCCAAAGCATGGTGCACAGTGCAAAACGACTGTTGGTTTACTCAAAAGCATAGTGCACAGTGCAAAACGACTGCTGGTTTAAGCCAAAGCACAGCGCACAGTGCAAAACGACTGTTGGTTTACGCCAAAGCACAGCGCACAGTGCAAAACGACTGTTGGTTTACGCCAAAGCACAGCGCACAGTGCAAAACGACTGCTGGTTTACGCCAAATCATAGTGCACAGTGCAAAACGACTGTTGGTTTACGCCAAAGCACAGCGCACAGTGCAAAACGACTGCTGGTTTACGCCAAAGCATGGTGCACAGTGCAAAACGACTGTTGGTTTACGCCAAAGCACAGCGCACAGTGCAAAACGATTGTTGGTTTACTCAAAAGCATAGTGCACAGTGTAAAACGACTGCTGGTTTACTCAAAAGCATAGTGCACAGTGCAAAATGACTGCTGGTTTAAGCCAAAGCACAGCGCACAGTGCAAAACGACTGCTGGTTTACGCCAAATCATAGTGCACAGTGCAAAACGACTGTTGGTTTACGCCAAAGCATGGTGCACAGTGCAAAACGACTGTTGGTTTACGCAAAAGCATAGTGCACAGTGCAAAACGACTGCTGGTTTACGCCAAATCATAGTGCACAGTGCAAAACGACTGTTGGTTTACGCCAAAGCACAGCGCACAGTGCAAAACGACTGTTGGTTTACTCAAAAGCATAGTGCACAGTGTAAAACGACTGCTGGTTTACGCAAAAGCATAGTGCACAGTGCAAAACGACTGCTGGTTTACGCCAAATCATAGTGCACAGTGCAAAACGACTGCTGGTTTACGACAAAGCACAGCGCACAGTGCAAAACGACTGCTGGTTTACGCCAAAGCATGGTGCACAGTGCAAAACGACTGTTGGTTTACGCAAAAGCATAGTGCACAGTGCAAAACGACTGCTGGTTTACGCCAAAGCACAGCGCACAGTGCAAAACGACTGTTGGTTTACGCCAAAGCACAGCGCACAGTGCAAAACGACTGTTGGTTTACTCAAAAGCATAGTGCACAGTGTAAAACGACTGCTGGTTTACGCAAAAGCATAGTGCACAGTGCAAAACGACTGCTGGTTTACGCCAAATCATAGTGCACAGTGCAAAACGACTGCTGGTTTACGACAAAGCACAGCGCACAGTGCAAAACGACTGCTGGTTTACGCCAAAGCATGGTGCACAGTGCAAAACGACTGTTGGTTTACTCAAAAGCATAGTGCACAGTGTAAAACGACTGCTGGTTTACGCAAAAGCATAGTGCACAGTGCAAAACGACTGCTGGTTTACGCCAAATCATAGTGCACAGTGCAAAACGACTGTTGGTTTACGCCAAAGCACAGCGCACAGTGCAAAACGATTGTTGGTTTACTCAAAAGCATAGTGCACAGTGTAAAACGACTGCTGGTTTACTCAAAAGCATAGTGCACAGTGCAAAATGACTGCTGGTTTAAGCCAAAGCACAGCGCACAGTGCAAAACGACTGCTGGTTTACGCCAAATCATAGTGCACAGTGCAAAACGACTGTTGGTTTACGCCAAAGCATGGTGCACAGTGCAAAACGACTGTTGGTTTACGCAAAAGCATAGTGCACAGTGCAAAACGACTGCTGGTTTACGCCAAATCATAGTGCACAGTGCAAAACGACTGTTGGTTTACGCCAAAGCACAGCGCACAGTGCAAAACGACTGTTGGTTTACTCAAAAGCATAGTGCACAGTGTAAAACGACTGCTGGTTTACGCAAAAGCATAGTGCACAGTGCAAAACGACTGCTGGTTTACGCCAAATCATAGTGCACAGTGCAAAACGACTGCTGGTTTACGACAAAGCATGGTGCACAGTGCAAAACGACTGTTGGTTTACTCAAAAGCATAGTGCACAGTGCAAAACGACTGCTGGTTTACGCCAAAGCACAGCGCACAGTGCAAAACGACTGCTGGTTTACGCCAAATCATAGTGCACAGTGCAAAACGACTGTTGGTTTACGCCAAAGCACAGCGCACAGTGCAAAACGACTGCTGGTTTACGCCAAAGCATGGTGCACAGTGCAAAACGACTGTTGGTTTACTCAAAAGCATAGTGCACAGTGCAAAACGACTGCTGGTTTACGCCAAAGCACAGCGCACAGTGCAAAACGACTGTTGGTTTACGCCAAAGCACAGCGCACAGTGCAAAACGACTGTTGGTTTACTCAAAAGCATAGTGCACAGTGCAAAACGACTGCTGGTTTACGCCAAAGCACAGCGCACAGTGCAAAACGACTGTTGGTTTACGCCAAAGCACAGCGCACAGTGCAAAACGACTGTTGGTTTACTCAAAAGCATAGTGCACAGTGCAAAACGACTGCTGGTTTACGCCAAAGCACAGCGCACAGTGCAAAACGACTGTTGGTTTACGCCAAAGCACAGCGCACAGTGCAAAACGACTGCTGGTTTACGCCAAATCATAGTGCACAGTGCAAAACGACTGTTGGTTTACGCCAAAGCACAGCGCACAGTGCAAAACGACTGCTGGTTTACGCCAAAGCATGGTGCACAGTGCAAAACGACTGTTGGTTTACGCCAAAGCACAGCGCACAGTGCAAAACGACTGTTGGTTTACGCCAAAGCACAGCGCACAGTGCAAAACGACTGCTGGTTTACGCCAAATCATAGTGCACAGTGCAAAACGACTGTTGGTTTACTCAAAAGCATAGTGCACAGTGCAAAACGACTGCTGGTTTACGCCAAATCATAGTGCACAGTGCAAAACGACTGCTGGTTTACGCCAAAGCATGGTGCACAGTGCAAAACGACTGTTGGTTTACTCAAAAGCATAGTGCACAGTGCAAAACGACTGCTGGTTTAAGCCAAAGCACAGCGCACAGTGCAAAACGACTGTTGGTTTACGCCAAAGCACAGCGCACAGTGCAAAACGACTGTTGGTTTACGCCAAAGCACAGCGCACAGTGCAAAACGACTGCTGGTTTACGCCAAATCATAGTGCACAGTGCAAAACGACTGTTGGTTTACGCCAAAGCACAGCGCACAGTGCAAAACGACTGCTGGTTTACGCCAAAGCATGGTGCACAGTGCAAAACGACTGTTGGTTTACGCCAAAGCACAGCGCACAGTGCAAAACGATTGTTGGTTTACTCAAAAGCATAGTGCACAGTGTAAAACGACTGCTGGTTTACTCAAAAGCATAGTGCACAGTGCAAAATGACTGCTGGTTTAAGCCAAAGCACAGCGCACAGTGCAAAACGACTGCTGGTTTACGCCAAATCATAGTGCACAGTGCAAAACGACTGTTGGTTTACGCCAAAGCATGGTGCACAGTGCAAAACGACTGTTGGTTTACGCAAAAGCATAGTGCACAGTGCAAAACGACTGCTGGTTTACGCCAAATCATAGTGCACAGTGCAAAGCGACTGTTGGTTTACGCCAAAGCACAGCGCACAGTGCAAAACGACTGTTGGTTTACTCAAAAGCATAGTGCACAGTGTAAAACGACTGCTGGTTTACGCAAAAGCATAGTGCACAGTGCAAAACGACTGCTGGTTTACGCCAAATCATAGTGCACAGTGCAAAACGACTGCTGGTTTACGACAAAGCATGGTGCACAGTGCAAAACGACTGTTGGTTTACTCAAAAGCATAGTGCACAGTGCAAAACGACTGCTGGTTTAAGCCAAAGCACAGCGCACAGTGCAAAACGACTGCTGGTTTACGCCAAAGCATGGTGCACAGTGCAAAACGACTGTTGGTTTACGCAAAAGCATAGTGCACAGTGTAAAACGACTGCTGGTTTACGCAAAAGCATAGTGCACAGTGCAAAACGACTGCTGGTTTACGCCAAATCATAGTGCACAGTGCAAAACGACTGTTGGTTTACGCCAAAGCACAGCGCACAGTGCAAAACGACTGTTGGTTTACTCCAAAGCACAGCGCACAGTGCAAAACGACTGCTGGTTTACGCCAAAGCATGGTGCACAGTGCAAAACGACTGTTGGTTTACGCCAAAGCACAGCGCACAGTGCAAAACGATTGTTGGTTTACTCAAAAGCATAGTGCACAGTGTAAAACGACTGCTGGTTTACTCAAAAGCATAGTGCACAGTGCAAAATGACTGCTGGTTTAAGCCAAAGCACAGCGCACAGTGCAAAACGACTGCTGGTTTACGCAAAAGCATAGTGCACAGTGCAAAACGACTGCTGGTTTACGCCAAATCATAGTGCACAGTGCAAAACGACTGCTGGTTTACGCCAAAGCATAGTGCACAGTGCAAAACGACTGCTGGTTTAAGCCAAAGCACAGCGCACAGTGCAAAACGACTGCTGGTTTACGCCAAATCATAGTGCACAGTGCAAAACGACTGTTGGTTTACGCCAAAGCACAGCGCACAGTGCAAAACGACTGCTGGTTTACGCCAAAGCATGGTGCACAGTGCAAAACGACTGTTGGTTTACGCAAAAGCATAGTGCACAGTGTAAAACGACTGCTGGTTTACGCAAAAGCATAGTGCACAGTGCAAAACGACTGCAGGTTTACGCCAAATCATAGTGCACAGTGCAAAACGACTGCTGGTTTACGCCAAAGCATGGTGCACAGTGCAAAACGACTGTTGGTTTACTCAAAAGCATAGTGCACAGTGTAAAACGACTGCTGGTTTACGCAAAAGCATGGTGCACAGTGCAAAACGACTGTTGGTTTACGCAAAAGCATAGTGCACAGTGTAAAACGACTGCTGGTTTACGCAAAAGCATAGTGCACAGTGTAAAACGACTGCTGGTTTACGCCAAATCATAGTGCACAGTGCAAAGCGACTGTTGGTTTACGCCAAAGCACAGCGCACAGTGCAAAACGACTGCTGGTTTACGCCAAAGCATAGTGCACAGTGCAAAACGACTGCTGGTTTAAGCCAAAGCACAGCGCACAGTGCAAAACGACTGCTGGTTTACGCCAAATCATAGTGCACAGTGCAAAACGACTGTTGGTTTACGCCAAAGCACAGCGCACAGTGCAAAACGACTGTTGGTTTACTCCAAAGCACAGCGCACAGTGCAAAACGACTGCTGGTTTACGCCAAAGCATGGTGCACAGTGCAAAACGACTGTTGGTTTACGCCAAAGCACAGCGCACAGTGCAAAACGATTGTTGGTTTACTCAAAAGCATAGTGCACAGTGTAAAACGACTGCTGGTTTACGCAAAAGCATAGTGCACAGTGCAAAACGACTGCTGGTTTACGCCAAATCATAGTGCACAGTGCAAAACGACTGTTGGTTTACGCCAAAGCACAGCGCACAGTGCAAAACGACTGTTGGTTTACTCAAAAGCATAGTGCACAGTGTAAAACGACTGCTGGTTTACTCAAAAGCATAGTGCACAGTGCAAAACGACTGCTGGTTTAAGCCATAGCACAGCGCACAGTGCAAAACGACTGCTGGTTTACGCCAAATCATAGTGCACAGTGCAAAACGACTGTTGGTTTACGCCAAAGCACAGCGCACAGTGCAAAACGACTGCTGGTTTACGCCAAAGCATGGTGCACAGTGCAAAACGACTGTTGGTTTACGCAAAAGCATAGTGCACAGTGTAAAACGACTGCTGGTTTACGCAAAAGCATAGTGCACAGTGCAAAACGACTGCTGGTTTACGCCAAATCATAGTGCACAGTGCAAAACGACTGCTGGTTTACGCCAAAGCATGGTGCACAGTGCAAAACGACTGTTGGTTTACTCAAAAGCATAGTGCACAGTGCAAAACGACTGCTGGTTTAAGCCAAAGCACAGCGCACAGTGCAAAACGACTGCTGGTTTACGCCAAATCATAGTGCACAGTGCAAAACGACTGTTGGTTTACGTCAAAGCACAGCGCACAGTGCAAAACGACTGCTGGTTTACGCCAAAGCATGGTGAACAGTGCAAAACGACTGTTGGTTTACGCAAAAGCATAGTGCACAGTGTAAAACGACTGCTGGTTTACGCAAAAGCATAGTGCACAGTGCAAAACGACTGCTGGTTTACGCCAAATCATAGTGCACAGTGCAAAACGACTGCTGGTTTACGCCAAAGCATGGTGCACAGTGCAAAACGACTGTTGGTTTACTCAAAAGCATAGTGCACAGTGCAAAACGACTGCAGGTTTAAGCCAAAGCACAGCGCACAGTGCAAAACGACTGCTGGTTTACGCCAAATCATAGTGCACAGTGCAAAGCGACTGTTGGTTTACGCCAAAGCACAGCGCACAGTGCAAAACGACTGCTGGTTTACGCCAAAGCATAGTGCACAGTGCAAAACGACTGCTGGTTTAAGCCAAAGCACAGCGCACAGTGCAAAACGACTGCTGGTTTACGCCAAATCATAGTGCACAGTGCAAAACGACTGTTGGTTTACGCCAAAGCACAGCGCACAGTGCAAAACGACTGCTGGTTTACGCCAAAGCATGGTGCACAGTGCAAAACGACTGTTGGTTTACGCAAAAGCATAGTGCACAGTGTAAAACGACTGCTGGTTTACGCAAAAGCATAGTGCACAGTGCAAAACGACTGCTGGTTTACGCCAAATCATAGTGCACAGTGCAAAACGACTGTTGGTTTACGCCAAAGCACAGCGCACAGTGCAAAACGACTGCTGGTTTACGCCAAAGCATGGTGCACAGTGCAAAACGACTATTGGTTTACGCAAAAGCATAGTGCACAGTGTAAAACGACTGCTGGTTTACGCAAAAGCATAGTGCACAGTGCAAACGACTGCTGGTTTACGCCAAATCATAGTGCACAGTGCAAAACGACTGTTGGTTTACGCCAAAGCACAGCGCACAGTGCAAAACGACTGTTGGTTTACGCCAAAGCACAGCGCACAGTGCAAAACGACTGCTGGTTTACGCCAAATCATAGTGCACAGTGCAAAACGACTGTTGGTTTACGCCAAAGCACAGCGCACAGTGCAAAACGACTGCTGGTTTACGCCAAAGCATGGTGCACAGTGCAAAACGACTGTTGGTTTACGCCAAAGCACAGCGCACAGTGCAAAACGACTGCTGGTTTACGCCAAAGCATGGTGCACAGTGCAAAACGATTGTTGGTTTACTCAAAAGCATAGTGCACAGTGTAACACGACTGCTGGTTTACTCAAAAGCATAGTGCACAGTGCAAAATGACTGCTGGTTTAAGCCAAAGCATAGTGCACAGTGTAACACGACTGCTGGTTTACTCAAAAGCATAGTGCACAGTGCAAAACGACTGCTGGTTTACGCCAAAGCACAGCGCACAGTGCAAAACGACTGCTGGTTTACGCCAAATCACAGCGCACAGTGCAAAACGACTGCTGGTTTACGCCAAATCATAGTGCACAGTGCAAAACGACTGTTGGTTTACGCCAAAGCACAGCGCACAGTGCAAAACGACTGCTGGTTTACGCCAAAGCATGGTGCACAGTGCAAAACGATTGTTGGTTTACTCAAAAGCATAGTGCACAGTGTAACACGACTGCTGGTTTACTCAAAAGCATAGTGCACAGTGCAAAATGACTGCTGGTTTAAGCCAAAGCATAGTGCACAGTGTAACACGACTGCTGGTTTACTCAAAAGCATAGTGCACAGTGCAAAACGACTGCTGGTTTACGCCAAATCATAGTGCACAGTGCAAAACGACTGTTGGTTTACGCCAAAGCACAGCGCACAGTGCAAACGACTGTTGGTTTACGCCAAAGCACAGCGCACAGTGCAAAACGACTGCTGGTTTACGCCAAATCATAGTGCACAGTGCAAAACGACTGTTGGTTTACGCCAAAGCACAGCGCACAGTGCAAAACGACTGTTGGTTTACGCCAAAGCACAGCGCACAGCGCAAAACGACTGCTGGTTTACGCCAAATCACAGCGCACAGTGCAAAACGACTGCTGGTTTACGCCAAATCATAGTGCACAGTGCAAAACGACTGTTGGTTTACGCCAAAGCACAGCGCACAGTGCAAAACGACTGCTGGTTTACGCCAAAGCATGGTGCACAGTGCAAAACGATTGTTGGTTTACTCAAAAGCATAGTGCACAGTGTAACACGACTGCTGGTTTACTCAAAAGCATAGTGCACAGTGCAAAATGACTGCTGGTTTAAGCCAAAGCATAGTGCACAGTGTAACACTACTGCTGGTTTACTCAAAAGCATAGTGCACAGTGCAAAGCGACTGCTGGTTTACGCCAAATCATAGTGCACAGTGCAAAACGACTGTTGGTTTACGCCAAAGCACAGCGCACAGTGCAAAACGACTGTTGGTTTACGCCAAAGCACAGCGCACAGTGCAAAACGACTGCTGGTTTACGCCAAATCATAGTGCACAGTGCAAAACGACTGTTGGTTTACGCCAAAGCACAGCGCACAGTGCAAAACGACTGCTGGTTTACGCCAAAGCATGGTGCACAGTGCAAAACGACTGTTGGTTTACGCCAAAGCACAGCGCACAGTGCAAAACGACTGTTGGTTTACGCCAAAGCACAGCGCACAGTGCAAAACGACTGCTGGTTTACGCCAAATCATAGTGCACAGTGCAAAACGACTGTTGGTTTACGCCAAAGCATGGTGCACAGTGCAAAACGACTATTGGTTTACTCAAAAGCATAGTGCACAGTGCAAAACGACTGCTGGTTTACGCCAAATCATAGTGCACAGTGCAAAACGACTGCTGGTTTACGCCAAAGCATGGTGCACAGTGCAAAACGACTGTTGGTTTACTCAAAAGCATAGTGCACAGTGCAAAACGACTGCTGGTTTAAGTCAAAGCACAGCGCACAGTGCAAAACGACTGCTGGTTTACGCCAAATCATAGTGCACAGTGCAAAACGACTGTTGGTTTACGCCAAAGCACAGCGCACAGTGCAAAACGACTGCTGGTTTACGCCAAAGCATGGTGCACAGTGCAAAACGACTGTTGGTTTACGCAAAAGCATAGTGCACAGTGTAAAACGACTGCTGGTTTACGCAAAAGCATAGTGCACAGTGCAAAACGACTGCTGGTTTAAGCCAAATCATAGTGCACAGTGCAAAACGACTGTTGGTTTACGCCAAAGCACAGCGCACAGAGCAAAACGACTCTTGGTTTACGCCAAAGCACAGCGCACAGTGCAAAACGACTGCTGGTTTACGCCAAATCATAGTGCACAGTGCAAAACGACTGTTGGTTTACGCCAAAGCACAGCGCACAGTGCAAAACGACTGCTGGTTTACGCCAAAGCATGGTGCACAGTGCAAAACGACTGTTGGTTTACGCCAAAGCACAGCGCACAGTGCAAAACGACTGTTGGTTTACGCCAAAGCACAGCGCACAGTGCAAAACGACTGTTGGTTTACGCCAAAGCACAGCGCACAGTGCAAAACGACTGCTGGTTTACGCCAAATCATAGTGCACAGTGCAAAACGACTGTTGGTTTACGCCAAAGCACAGCGCACAGTGCAAAACGACTGCTGGTTTACGCCAAAGCATGGTGCACAGTGCAAAACGACTGTTGGTTTACGCCAAAGCACAGCGCACAGTGCAAAACGACTGTTGGTTTACGCCAAAGCACAGCGCACAGTGCAAAACGACTGCTGGTTTACGCCAAAGCATGGTGCACAGTGCAAAACGACTGTTGGTTTACGCCAAAGCACAGCGCACAGTGCAAAACGACTGTTGGTTTACGCCAAAGCACAGCGCACAGTGCAAAACGACTGTTGGTTTACTCAAAAGCATAGTGCACAGTGCAAAACGACTGCTGGTTTACGCCAAATCATAGTGCACAGTGCAAAACGACTGCTGGTTTACGCCAAAGCATGGTGCACAGTGCAAAACGACTGTTGGTTTACTCAAAAGCATAGTGCACAGTGCAAAACGACTGCTGGTTTAAGCCAAAGCACAGCGCACAGTGCAAAACGACTGTTGGTTTACGCCAAAGCACAGCGCACAGTGCAAAACGACTGTTGGTTTACGCCAAAGCACAGCGCACAGTGCAAAACGACTGCTGGTTTACGCCAAAGCATGGTGCACAGTGCAAAACGACTGTTGGTTTACGCCAAAGCACAGCGCACAGTGCAAAACGATTGTTGGTTTACTCAAAAGCATAGTGCACAGTGTAAAACGACTGCTGGTTTACTCAAAAGCATAGTGCACAGTGCAAAATGACTGCTGGTTTAAGCCAAAGCACAGCGCACAGTGCAAAACGACTGCTGGTTTACGCCAAATCATAGTGCACAGTGCAAAACGACTGTTGGTTTACGCCAAAGCATGGTGCACAGTGCAAAACGACTGTTGGTTTACGCAAAAGCATAGTGCACAGTGCAAAACGACTGCTGGTTTACGCCAAATCATAGTGCACAGTGCAAAACGACTGTTGCTTTACGCCAAAGCACAGCGCACAGTGCAAAACGACTGTTGGTTTACTCAAAAGCATAGTGCACAGTGTAAAACGACTGCTGGTTTACGCAAAAGCATAGTGCACAGTGCAAAACGACTGCTGGTTTACGCCAAATCATAGTGCACAGTGCAAAACGACTGCTGGTTTACGCCAAAGCATGGTGCACAGTGCAAAACGACTGTTGGTTTACTCAAAAGCATAGTGCACAGTGCAAAACGACTGCTGGTTTAAGCCAAAGCGCAGCGCACAGTGCAAAACGACTGCTGGTTTACGCCAAATCATAGTGCACAGTGCAAAACGACTGTTGGTTTACGCCAAAGCACAGCGCACAGTGCAAAACGACTGCTGGTTTACGCCAAAGCATGGTGCACAGTGCAAAACGACTGTTGGTTTACGCAAAAGCATAGTGCACAGTGTAAAACGACTGCTGGTTTACGCAAAAGCATAGTGCACAGTGCAAAACGACTGCTGGTTTACGCCAAATCATAGTGCACAGTGCAAAACGACTGTTGGTTTACGCCAAAGCACAGCGCACAGTGCAAAACGACTGTTGGTTTACGCCAAAGCACAGCGCACAGTGCAAAACGACTGCTGGTTTACGCCAAAGCATGGTGCACAGTGCAAAACGACTGTTGGTTTACGCCAAAGCACAGCGCACAGTGCAAAACGATTGTTGGTTTACTCAAAAGCATAGTGCACAGTGTAAAACGACTGCTGGTTTACTCAAAAGCATAGTGCACAGTGCAAAATGACTGCTGGTTTAAGCCAAAGCACAGCGCACAGTGCAAAACGACTGCTGGTTTACGCCAAATCATAGTGCACAGTGCAAAACGACTGTTGGTTTACGCCAAAGCACAGCGCACAGTGCAAAGCGACTGCTGGTTTACGCCAAAGCATGGTGCACAGTGGAAAACGACTGTTGGTTTACGCAAAAGCATAGTGCACAGTGTAAAACGACTGCTGGTTTACGCAAAAGCATAGTGCACAGTGCAAAACGACTGCTGGTTTACGCCAAATCATAGTGCACAGTGCAAAACGACTGTTGGTTTACACCAAAGCACAGCGCACAGTGCAAAACGACTGCTGGTTTACGCCAAAGCATGGTGCACAGTGCAAAACGACTGTTGGTTTACGCAAAAGCATAGTGCACAGTGTAAAACGACTGCTGGTTTACGCAAAAGCATAGTGCACAGTGCAAAACGACTGCTGGTTTACGCCAAATCATAGTGCACAGTGCAAAACGACTGTTGGTTTACGCCAAAGCACAGCGCACAGTGCAAAACGACTGTTGGTTTACGCCAAAGCACAGCGCACAGTGCAAAACGACTGCTGGTTTACGCCAAATCATAGTGCACAGTGCAAAACGACTGTTGGTTTACGCCAAAGCACAGCGCACAGTGCAAAACGACTGCTGGTTTACGCCAAAGCATGGTGCACAGTGCAAAACGACTGTTGGTTTACCCCAAAGCACAGCGCACAGTGCAAAACGATTGTTGGTTTACTCAAAAGCATAGTGCACAGTGTAAAACGACTGCTGGTTTACTCAAAAGCATAGTGTACAGTGCAAAATGACTGCTGGTTTAAGCCAAAGCACAGCGCACAGTGCAAAACGACTGCTGGTTTACGCCAAATCATAGTGCACAGTGCAAAACGACTGTTGGTTTACGCCAAAGCATGGTGCATAGTGCAAAACGACTGTTGGTTTACGCAAAAGCATAGTGCACAGTGCAAAACGACTGCTGGTTTACGCCAAATCATAGTGCACAGTGCAAAACGACTGTTGGTTTACGCCAAAGCACAGCGCACAGTGCAAAACGACTGTTGGTTTACTCAAAAGCATAGTGCACAGTGTAAAACGACTGCTGGTTTACTCAAAAGCATAGTGCACAGTGCAAAACGACTGCTGGTTTAAGCCAAAGCACAGCGCACAGTGCAAAACGACTGCTGGTTTACGCCAAATCATAGTGCACAGTGCAAAACGACTGTTGGTTTACGCCAAAGCACAGCGCACAGTGCAAAACGACTGCTGGTTTACGCCAAAGCATGGTGCACAGTGTAAAACGACTGCTGGTTTACTCAAAAGCATAGTGCACAGTGCAAAACGACTGCTGGTTTAAGCCAAAGCACAGCGCACAGTGCAAAACGACTGCTGGTTTACGCCAAATCATAGTGCACAGTGCAAAACGACTGTTGGTTTACGCCAAAGCACAGCGCACAGTGCAAAACGACTGCTGGTTTACGCCAAATCATAGTGCACAGTGCAAAACGACTGTTGGTTTACGCCAAAGCATGGTGCACAGTGCAAAACGACTGTTGGTTTACGCAAAAGCATAGTGCACAGTGCAAAACGACTGCTGGTTTACGCCAAATCATAGTGCACAGTGCAAAACGACTGTTGGTTTACGCCAAAGCACAGCGCACAGTGCAAAACGACTGTTGGTTTACTCAAAAGCATAGTGCACAGTGTAAAACGACTGCTGGTTTACGCAAAAGCATAGTGCACAGTGCAAAACGACTGCTGGTTTACGCCAGATCATAGCGCACAGTGCAAAACGACTGCTGGTTTACGCCAAAGCATGGTGCACAGTGCAAAACGACTGTTGGTTTACTCAAAAGCATAGTGCACAGTGCAAAACGACTGCTGGTTTAAGCCAAAGCACAGCGCACAGTGCAAAACGACTGCTGGTTTACGCCAAATCATAGTGCACAGTGCAAAACGACTGTTGGTTTACGCCAAAGCACAGCGCACAGTGCAAAACGACTGCTGGTTTACGCCAAAGCATGGTGCACAGTGCAAAACGACTGCTGGTTTACGCAAAAGCATAGTGCACAGTGCAAAACGACTGCTGGTTTACGCCAAATCATAGTGCACAGTGCAAAACGACTGTTGGTTTACGCCAAAGCACAGCGCACAGTGCAAAACGACTGTTGGTTTACGCCAAAGCACAGCGCACAGTGCAAAACGACTGCTGGTTTACGCCAAAGCATGGTGCACAGTGCAAAACGACTGTTGGTTTACGCCAAAGCACAGCGCACAGTGCAAAACGATTGTTGGTTTACTCAAAAGCATAGTGCACAGTGTAAAACGACTGCTGGTTTACTCAAAAGCATAGTGCACAGTGCAAAATGACTGCTGGTTTAAGCCAAAGCACAGCGCACAGTGCAAAACGACTGCTGGTTTACGCCAAATCATAGTGCACAGTGCAAAATGACTGTTGGTTTACGCCAAAGCACAGCGCACAGTGCGAAACGACTGCTGGTTTACGCCAAAGCATATTGCACAGTGCAAAACGACTGTTGGTTTACGCAAAAGCATAGTGCACAGTGTAAAACGACTGCTGGTTTACGCAAAAGCATAGTGCACAGTGCAAAACGACTGCTGGTTTACGCCAAAGCATGGTGCACAGTGCAAAACGACTGTTGGTTTACTCAAAAGCATAGTGCACAGTGCAAAACGACTGCTGGTTTAAGCCAAAGCACAGCGCACAGTGCAAAACGACTGCTGGTTTACGCGAAATCATAGTGCACAGTGCAAAACGACTGTTGGTTTACGCCAAAGCACAGCGCACAGTGCAAAACGACTGCTGGTTTACGCCAAAGCATGGTGCACAGTGCAAAACGACTGTTGGTTTACGCAAAAGCATAGTGCACAGTGTAAAACGACTGCTGGTTTACGCAAAAGCATAGTGCACAGTGCAAAACGACTGCTGGTTTACGCCAAATCATAGTGCACAGTGCAAAACGACTGCTGGTTTACGCCAAAGCATGGTGCACAGTGCAAAACGACTGTTGGTTTACTCAAAAGCATAGTGCACAGTGCAAAACGACTGCTGGTTTAAGCCAAAGCACAGCGCACAGTGCAAAACGACTGCTGGTTTACGCCAAATCATAGTGCACAGTGCAAAACGACTGTTGGTTTACGCCAAAGCACAGCGCACAGTGCAAAACGACTGCTGGTTTACGCCAAAGCATGGTGCACAGTGCAAAACGACTGTTGGTTTACGCAAAAGCATAGTGCACAGTGTAAAACGACTGCTGGTTTACGCAAAAGCATAGTGCACAGTGCAAAACGACTGCTGGTTTACGCCAAATCATAGTGCACAGTGCAAAACGACTGTTGGTTTACGCCAAAGCACAGCGCACAGTGCAAAACGACTGTTGGTTTACGCCAAAGCACAGCGCACAGTGCAAAACGACTGCTGGTTTACGCCAAATCATAGTGCACAGTGCAAAACGACTGTTGGTTTACGCCAAAGCACAGCGCACAGTGCAAAACGACTGCGGGTTTACGCCAAAGCATGGTGCACAGTGCAAAACGACTGTTGGTTTACGCCAAAGCACAGCGCACAGTGCAAAACGATTGTTGGTTTACTCAAAAGCATAGTGCACAGTGTAAAACGACTGCTGGTTTACTCAAAAGCATAGTGCACAGTGCAAAATGACTGCTGGTTTAAGCCAAAGCACAGCGCACAGTGCAAAACGACTGCTGGTTTACGCCAAATCATAGTGCACAGTGCAAAACGACTGTTGGTTTACGCCAAAGCATGGTGCACAGTGTAAAACGACTGTTGGTTTACGCAAAAGCATAGTGCACAGTGCAAAACGACTGCTGGCTTACGCCAAATCATAGTGCACAGTGCAAAACGACTGCTGGTTTACGCCAAAGCACAGCGCACAGTGCAAAACGACTGTTGGTTTACTCAAAAGCATAGTGCACAGTGTAAAACGACTGCTGGTTTACTCAAAAGCATAGTGCACAGTGCAAAACGACTGCTGGTTTAAGCCAAAGCACAGCGCACAGTGCAAAACGACTGCTGGTTTACGCCAAATCATAGTGCACAGTGCAAAACGACTGCTGGTTTACGCCAAAGCACAGCGCACAGTGCAAAACGACTGCTGGTTTACGCCAAAGCATGGTGCACAGTGTAAAACGACTGCTGGTTTACTCAAAAGCATAGTGCACAGTGCAAAACGACTGCTGGTTTAAGCCAAAGCACAGCGCACAGTGCAAAACGACTGCTGGTTTACGCCAAATCATAGTGCACAGTGCAAAACGACTGTTGGTTTACGCCAAAGCACAGCGCACAGTGCAAAACGACTGCTGGTTTACGCCAAATCATAGTGCACAGTGCAAAACGACTGTTGGTTTACGCCAAAGCATGGTGCACAGTGCAAAACGACTGTTGGTTTAAGCAAAAGCATAGTGCACAGTGCAAAACGACTGCTGGTTTACGCCAAATCATAGTGCACAGTGCAAAACGACTGTTGGTTTACGCCAAAGCACAGCGCACAGTGCAAAACGACTGCTGGTTTACGCCAAATCATAGTGCACAGTGCAAAACGACTGTTGGTTTACGCCAAAGCATGGTGCACAGTGCAAAACGACTGTTGGTTTACGCAAAAGCATAGTGCACAGTGCAAAACGACTGCTGGTTTACGCCAAATCATAGTGCACAGTGTAAAACGACTGCTGGTTTACGCCAAATCATAGTGCACAGTGCAAAACGACTGCTGGTTTACGCCAAATCATAGTGCACAGTGCAAAACGACTGCTGGTTTACGCCAAAGCATGGTGCACAGTGCAAAACGACTGTTGGTTTACTCAAAAGCATAGTGCACAGTGCAAAACGACTGCTGGTTTAAGCCAAAGCACAGCGCACAGTGCAAAACGACTGCTGGTTTACGCCAAATCATAGTGCACAGTGCAAAACGACTGTTGGTTTACGCCAAAGCACAGCGCACAGTGCAAAACGACTGCTGGTTTACGCCAAAGCATGGTGCACAGTGCAAAACGACTGTTGGTTTACGCAAAAGCATAGTGCACAGTGTAAAACGACTGCTGGTTTACGCAAAAGCATAGTGCACAGTGCAAAACGACTGCTGGTTTACGCCAAAGCATGGTGCACAGTGCAAAACGACTGCTGGTTTAAGCCAAAGCACAGCGCACAGTGCAAAACGACTGCTGGTTTACGCCAAATCATAGTGCACAGTGCAAAACGACTGTTGGTTTACGCCAAAGCACAGCGCACAGTGCAAAACGACTGCTGGTTTACGCCAAAGCATGGTGCACAGTGCAAAACGACTGTTGGTTTACGCAAAAGCATAGTGCACAGTGTAAAACGACTGCTGGTTTACGCAAAAGCATAGTGCACAGTGCAAAACGACTGTTGGTTTACGCCAAAGCACAGCGCACAGTGCAAAACGACTGTTGGTTTACGCCAAAGCACAGCGCACAGTGCAAAACGACTGCTGGTTTACGCCAAAGCATGGTGCACAGTGCAAAACGACTGTTGGTTTACGCCAAAGCACAGCGCACAGTGCAAAACGATTGTTGGTTTACTCAAAAGCATAGTGCACAGTGTAAAACGACTGCTGGTTTACTCAAAAGCATAGTGCACAGTGCAAAATGACTGCTGGTTTACGCAAAAGCATAGTGCACAGTGCAAAACGACTGCTGGTTTACGCCAAAGCATAGTGCACAGTGCAAAATGACTGTTGGTTTACGCAAAAGCATAGTGCACAGTGCAAAACGACTGTTGGTTTACGCAAAAGCATAGTGCACAGTGCAAAACGACTGTTGATTTACGCAAAAGCATAGTGCACAGTGCAAAACGACTGCTGGTTTACGCCAAAGCACAGCGCACAGTGCAAAACGACTGTTGGTTTACGCAAAAGCATAGTGCACAGTGCAAAACGACTGTTGGTTTACGCAAAAGCATAGTGCACAAGGTAAAACGACTGCTGGTTTACTCAAAAGCATAGTGCACAGTGTAAAACGACTGCTGGTTTACTCAAAAGCATAGTGCACAGTGCAAAACGACTGCTGGTTTAAGCCAAAGCACAGCGCACAGTGCAAAACGACTGCTGGTTTACGCCAAATCATAGTGCACAGTGCAAAACGACTGTTGGTTTACGCCAAAGCACAGCGCACAGTGCAAAACGACTGCTGGTTTACGCCAAGGCATGGTGCACAGTGCAAAACGACTGTTGGTTTACGCAAAAGCATAGTGCACAGTGTAAAACGACTGCTGGTTTACGCAAAAGCATAGTGCACAGTGCAAAACGACTGCTGGTTTACGCCAAATCATAGTGCACAGTGCAAAACGACTGTTGGTTTACGCCAAAGCACAGCGCACAGTGCAAAACGACTGTTGGTTTACGCCAAAGCACAGCGCACAGTGCAAAACGACTGCTGGTTTACGCCAAATCATAGTGCACAGTGCAAAACGACTGTTGGTTTACGCCAAAGCACAGCGCACAGTGCAAAACGACTGCTGGTTTACGCCAAAGCATGGTGCACAGTGCAAAACGACTGTTGGTTTACCCAAAAGCATAGTGCACAGTGCAAAATGACTGCTGGTTTAAGCCAAAACACAGCGCACAGTGCAAAACGACTGTTGGTTTACGCCAAAGCATGGTGCACAGTGCAAAACGACTGTTGGTTTACTCAAAAGCATAGTGCACAGTGCAAAACGACTGCTGGTTTACGCCAAATCATAGTGCACAGTGCAAAACGACTGCTGGTTTACGCAAAAGCATAGTGCACAGTGCAAAACGACTGCTGGTTTACGCCAAAGCATAGTGCACAGTGCAAAATGACTGTTGGTTTACGCAAAAGCATAGTGCACAGTGCAAAACGACTGTTGGTTTACGCAAAAGCATAGTGCACAGTGCAAAACGACTGTTGATTTACGCAAAAGCATAGTGCACAGTGCAAAACGACTGCTGGTTTACGCCAAAGCACAGCGCACAGTGCAAAATGACTGTTGGTTTACGCAAAAGCATAGTGCACAGTGCAAAACGACTGTTGGTTTACTCAAAAGCATAGTGCACAGTGCAAAACGACTGCTGGTTTACGCCAAAGCATAGTGCACAGTGCAAAACGACTGCTGGTTTACGCCAAAGCATGGTGCACAGTGCAAAACGACTGTTGGTTTACGCAAAAGCATAGTGCACAGTGCAAAACGACTGTTGGTTTACGCCAAAGCACAGCGCACAGTGCAAAACGACTGCTGGTTTACGCCAAAGCATGGTGCACAGTGCAAAACGACTGTTGGTTTACGCCAAAGCACAGCGCACAGGGCAAAACGACTGTTGGTTTACGCAAAAGCATAGTGCACAGTGCAAAACGACTGCTGGTTTACGCCAGAGCATAGTGCACAGTGCAAAACGACTGTTGGTTTACGCCAAAGCACAGCGCACAGTGCAAAACGACTGCTGGTTTACGCCAAAGCATAGTGCACAGTGCAAAACGACTGCTGGTTTACGCCAAATCATAGTGCACAGTGCAAAACGACTGTTGGTTTACGCCAAAGCACAGCGCACAGTGCAAAACGACTGTTGGTTTACGCCAAAGCATAGTGCACAGTGCAAAACGACTGTTGGTTTACGCCAAAGCACAGCGCACAGTGCAAAACGACTGTTGGTTTACGCCAAAGCATGGTGCACAGTGCAAAACGACTGCTGGTTTACGCCAAAGCATAGTGCACAGTGCAAAACGACTGCTGGTTTACGCAAAAGCATGGTGCACAGTGCAAAACGACTGTTGGTTTACGCAAAAGCATAGTGCACAGTGCAAAACGACTGCTGGTTTACGCCAAATCATAGTGCACAGTGCAAAACGACTGTTGGTTTACGCCAAAGCACAGCGCACAGTGCAAAACGACTGTTGGTTTACGCCAAAGCATAGTGCACAGTGCAAAACGACTTCTGGTTTACGCAAAAGCATAGTGCACAGTGCAAAACGACTGCTGGATTACGCCAAATCATAGTGCACAGTGCAAAACGACTGTTGGTTTACGCCAAAGCACAGCGCACAGGGCAAAACGACTGTTGGTTTACGCAAAAGCATAGTGCACAGTGCAAAACGACTGCTGGTTTACGCCAAATCATAGTGCACAGTGCAAAACGACTGTTGGTTTACGCCAAAGCACAGCGCACAGTGCAAAACGACTGTTGGTTTACGCCAAAGCATAGTGCACAGTGCAAAACGACTGTTGGTTTACGCCAAAGCACAGCGCACAGTGCAAAACGACTGTTGGTTTACGCCAAAGCATGGTGCACAGTGCAAAACGACTGCTGGTTTACGCCAAAGCATAGTGCACAGTGCAAAACGACTGCTGGTTTACGCAAAAGCATGGTGCACAGTGCAAAACGACTGTTGGTTTACGCAAAAGCATAGTGCACAGTGCAAAACGACTGCTGGTTTACGCCAAATCATAGTGCACAGTGCAAAACGACTGTTGGTTTACGCCAAAGCACAGCGCACAGTGCAAAACGACTGTTGGTTTACGCCAAAGCATAGTGCACAGTGCAAAACGACTGCTGGTTTACGCAAAAGCATAGTGCACAGCGCAAAACGACTGCTGGTTTACGCCAAATCATAGTGCACAGTGCAAAACGACTGTTGGTTTACGCCAAAGCACAGCGCACAGTGCAAAACGACTGTTGGTTTACGCCAAAGCATAGTGCACAGTGCAAAACGACTGCTGGTTTACGCAAAAGCATAGTGCACAGTGCAAAACGACTGTTGGTTTACGCAAAAGCATAGTGCACAGTGCAAAACGACTGCTGGTTTACGCCAAAGCATAGTGCACAGTGCAAAACGACTGCTGGTTTACGCCAAGGCATGGTGCACAGTGCAAAACGACTGTTGGTTTACGCAAAAGCATAGTGCACAGTGCAAAACGACTGTTGGTTTACGCCAAAGCACAGCGCACAGAGCAAAACGACTGCTGGTTTACGCCAAAGCATGGTGCACAGTGCAAAACGACTGTTGGTTTACGCAAAAGCATTGTGCACAGTGCAAAACGACTGCTGGTTTACGCCAGAGCATAGTGTACAGTGCAAAACGACTGTTGGTTTACGCCAAAGCACAGCGCACAGTGCAAAACGACTGCTGGTTTACGCAAAAGCATAGTGCACAGTGCAAAACGACTGCTGGTTTACGCCAAATCATAGTGCACAGTGCAAAACGACTGTTGGTTTACGCCAAAGCACAGCGCACAGTGCAAAACGACTGTTGGTTTACGCCAAAGCATGGTGCACAGTGCAAAACGACTGCTGGTTTACGCCAAAGCATAGTGCACAGTGCAAAACGACTGCTGGTTTACGCAAAAGCATGGTGCACAGTGCAAAACGACTGTTGGTTTACGCAAAAGCATAGTGCACAGTGCAAAACGACTGTTGGTTTACGCCAAAGCACAGCGCACAGTGCAAAACGACTGCTGGTTTACGCCAAAGCATGGTGCACAGTGCAAAACGACTGCTTTTTTACGCCAAAGCATGGTGCACAGTGCAAAACGACTGTTGGTTTACGCAAAAGCATAGTGCACAGTGCAAAACAACTGCTGGTTTACGCCAAATCATAGTGCACAGTGCAAAACGACTGTTGGTTTACGCAAAAGCATAGTGCACAGTGCAAAACGACTGTTGGTTTACGCCAAAGCACAGCGCACAGTGCAAAACGACTGTTGGTTTACGCCAAAGCACAGCGCACAGTGCAAAACGACTGTTGGTTTACGCAAAAGCATTATGCACAGTGCAAAACGACTGTTGCTTTACGCCAAAGCACAGCGCACAGTGCAAAACGACTGTTGGTTTACGCCAAAGCATGGTGCACAGTGCAAAACGACTGCTTTTTTACGCCAAAGCATGGTGCACAGTGCAAAACGACTGTTGGTTTACGCAAAAGCATGGTGCACAGTGCAAAACGACTGTTGGTTTACGCAAAAGCATAGTGCACAGTGCAAAACAACTGCTGGTTTACGCCAAATCATAGTGCACAGTGCAAAACGACTGTTGGTTTACGCCAAAGCACAGCGCACAGTGCAAAACGACTGTTGGTTTACGCCAAAGCACAGCGCACAGTGCAAAACGACTGTTGGTTTACGCCAAAGCACAGCGCACAGTGCAAAACGACTGTTGGTTTACGCAAAAGCATTATGCACAGTGCAAAACGACTGTTGCTTTACGCAAAAGCACAGCGCACAGTGCAAAACGACTGTTGGTTTACGCAAAAGCATAGTGCACAGTGCAAAACGACTGCTGGTTTACGCCAAAGCATAGTGCACAGTGCAAAATGACTGTTGGTTAACGCAAAAGCACAGCGCACAGTGCAAAACGACTGTTGGTTTACGCCAAAGCATAGCGCACAGTGCAAAATGACTGCTGGTTTACGCCAAAGCACAGCGCACAGTGCAAAACGACTGTTGGTTTACGCAAAAGCACAGCGCACAGTGCAAAACGACTGCTGGTTTACGCCAAAGCATGGTGCACAGTGCAAAACGACTGTTGGTTTACGCAAAAGCATAGTGCACAGTGCAAAACGACTGCTGGTTTACGCCAAAGCATGGTGCACAGTGCAAAACGACTGTTGGTTTACGCCAAAGCACAGCGCACAGTGCAAAACGACTGCTGGTTTACGCAAAAGCATAGTGCACAGTGCAAAACGACTGCTGGTTTACGCCAAAGCATAGTGCACAGTGTAAAACGACTGCTGGTTTACGCAAAAGCATAGTGCACAGTGCAAAACGACTGCTGGTTTACGCCAAATCATAGTGCACAGTGCAAAACGACTGCTGGTTTACGCCAAAGCATGGTGCACAGTGCAAAACGACTGTTGGTTTACTCAAAAGCATAGTGCACAGTGCAAAACGACTGCTGGTTTAAGCCAAAGCACAGCGCACAGTGCAAAACGACTGCTGGTTTACGCCAAATCATAGTGCACAGTGCAAAACGACTGTTGGTTTACGCCAAAGCACAGCGCACAGTGCAAAACGACTGCTGGTTTACGCCAAAGCATGGTGCACAGTGCAAAACGACTGTTGGTTTACGCAAAAGCATAGTGCACAGTGTAAAACGACTGCTGGTTTACGCAAAAGCATAGTGCACAGTGCCAAACGACTGCTGGTTTACGCCAAATCATAGTGCACAGTGCAAAACGACTGCTGGTTTACGCCAAAGCATGGTGCACAGTGCAAAACGACTGTTGGTTTACGCCAAAGCACAGCGCACAGTGCAAAACGACTGCTGGTTTACACCAAATCATAGTGCACAGTGCAAAACGACTGTTGGTTTACGCCAAAGCACAGCGCACAGTGCAAAACGACTGCTTGTTTACGCCAAAGCATGGTGCACAGTGCAAAACGACTGTTGGTTTACGCCAAAGCACAGCGCACAGTGCAAAACGATTGTTGGTTTACTCAAAAGCATAGTGCACAGTGTAAAACGACTGCTGGTTTACTCAAAAGCATAGTGCACAGTGCAAAATGACTGCTGGTTTAAGCCAAAGCACAGCGCACAGTGCAAAACGACTGCTGGTTTACGCCAAATCATAGTGCACAGTGCAAAACGACTGTTGGTTTACGCCAAAGCATGGTGCACAGTGTAAAACGACTGTTGGTTTACGCAAAAGCATAGTGCACAGTGCAAAACGACTGCTGGTTTACGCCAAATCATAGTGCACAGTGCAAAACGACTGTTGGTTTACGCCAAAGCACAGCGCACAGTGCAAAACGACTGTTGGTTTACTCAAAAGCATAGTGCACAGTGTAAAACGACTGCTGGTTTACTCAAAAGCATAGTGCACAGTGCAAAACGACTGCTGGTTTAAGCCAAAGCACAGCGCACAGTGCAAAACGACTGCTGGTTTACGCCAAATCATAGTGCACAGTGCAAAACGACTGTTGGTTTACGCCAAAGCACAGCGCACAGTGCAAAACGACTGCTGGTTTACGCCAAAGCATGGTGCACAGTGTAAAACGACTGCTGGTTTACTCAAAAGCATAGTGCACAGTGCAAAACGACTGCTGGTTTAAGCCAAAGCACAGCGCACAGTGCAAAACGACTGCTGGTTTATGCCAAATCATAGTGCACAGTGCAAAACGACTGTTGGTTTACGCCAAAGCACAGCGCACAGTGCAAAACGACTGCTGGTTTACGCCAAATCATAGTGCACAGTGCAAAACGACTGTTGGTTTACGCCAAAGCATGGTGCACAGTGCAAAACGACTGTTGGTTTACGCAAAAGCATAGTGCACAGTGCAAAACGACTGCTGGTTTACGCCAAATCATAGTGCACAGTGCAAAACGACTGTTGGTTTACGCCAAAGCACAGCGCACAGTGCAAAACGACTGTTGGTTTACTCAAAAGCATAGTGCACAGTGTAAAACGACTGCTGGTTTACGCAAAAGCATAGTGCACAGTGCAAAACGACTGCTGGTTTACGCCAAATCATAGTGCACAGTGCAAAACGACTGCTGGTTTACGCCAAAGCATGGTGCACAGTGCAAAACGACTGTTGGTTTACTCAAAAGCATAGTGCACAGTGCAAAACGACTGCTGGTTTAAGCCAAAGCACAGCGCACAGTGCAAAACGACTGCTGGTTTACGCCAAATCATAGTGCACAGTGCAAAACGACTGTTGGTTTACGCCAAAGCACAGCGCACAGTGCAAAACGACTGCTGGTTTACGCCAAAGCATGGTGCACAGTGCAAAACGACTGTTTACGCAAAAGCATAGTGCACAGTGTAAAACGACTGCTGGTTTACGCAAAAGCATAGTGCACAGTGCAAAACGACTGCTGGTTTACGCCAAATCATAGTGCACAGTGCAAAACGACTGTTGGTTTACGCCAAAGCACAGCGCACAGTGCAAAACGACTGCTGGTTTACGCCAAAGCATGGTGCACAGTGCAAAACGACTGTTGGTTTACGCCAAAGCACAGCGCACAGTGCAAAACGATTGTTGGTTTACTCAAAAACATAGTGCACAGTGTAAAACGACTGCTGGTTTACTCAAAAGCATAGTGCACAGTGCAAAATGACTGCTGGTTTACGCAAAAGCATAGTGCACAGTGCAAAACGACTGCTGGTTTACGCCAAAGCATAGTGCACAGTGCAAAATGACTGTTGGTTTACGCAAAAGCATAGTGCACAGTGCAAAACGACTGTTGGTTTACGCAAAGGCATAGTGCACAGTGCAAAACGACTGTTGATTTACGCAAAAGCATAGTACACAGTGCAAAACGACTGCTGGTTTACGCCAAAGCACAGCGCACAGTGCAAAACGACTGTTGGTTTACCCAAAAGCATAGTGCACAGTGCAAAACGACTGTTGGTTTACGCAAAAGCATAGTGCACAAGGTAAAACGACAGCTGGTTTACTCAAAAGCATAGTGCACAGTGTAAAACGACTGCTGGTTTACTCAAAAGCATAGTGCACAGTGCAAAACGACTGCTGGTTTAAGCCAAAGCACAGCGCACAGTGCAAAACGACTGCTGGTTTACGCCAAATCATAGTGCACAGTGCAAAACGACTGTTGGTTTACGCCAAAGCACAGCGCACAGTGCAAAACGACTGCTGGTTTACGCCAAAGCATGGTGCACAGTGCAAAACGACTGTTGGTTTACGCAAAAGCATAGTGCACAGTGCAAAACGACTGTTGATTTACGCAAAAGCATAGTGCACAGTGCAAAACGACTGCTGGTTTACGCCAAAGCACAGCGCACAGTGCAAAATGACTGTTGGTTTACGCAAAAGCATAGTGCACAGTGCAAAACGACTGTTGGTTTACTCAAAAGCATAGTGCACAGTGCAAAACGACTGCTGGTTTACGCCAAAGCATAGTGCACAGTGCAAAACGACTGCTGGTTTACGCCAAAGCATGGTGCACAGTGCAAAACGACTGTTGGTTTACGCAAAAGCATAGTGCACAGTGCAAAACGACTGTTGGTTTACGCCAAAGCACAGCGCACAGTGCAAAACGACTGCTGGTTTACGCCAAAGCATGCTGCACAGTGCAAAACGACTGTTGGTTTACGCCAAAGCACAGCGCACAGGGCAAAACGACTGTTGGTTTACGCAAAAGCATAGTGCACAGTGCAAAACGACTGCTGGTTTACGCCAGAGCATAGTGCACAGTGCAAAACGACTGTTGGTTTACGCCAAAGCACAGCGCACAGTGCAAAACGACTGCTGGTTTACGCCAAAGCATAGTGCACAGTGCAAAACGACTGCTGGTTTACGCCAAATCATAGTGCACAGTGCAAAACGACTGTTGGTTTACGCCAAAGCACAGCGCACAGTGCAAAACGACTGTTGGTTTACGCCAAAGCATAGTGCACAGTGCAAAACGACTGTTGGTTTACGCCAAAGCACAGCGCACAGTGCAAAACGACTGTTGGTTTACGCCAAAGCATGGTGCACAGTGCAAAACGACTGCTGGTTTACGCCAAAGCATAGTGCACAGTGCAAAACGACTGCTGGTTTACGCAAAAGCATGGTGCACAGTGCAAAACGACTGTTGGTTTACGCAAAAGCATAGTGCACAGTGCAAAACGACTGCTGGTTTACGCCAAATCATAGTGCACAGTGCAAAACGACTGTTGGTTTACGCCAAAGCACAGCGCACAGTGCAAAACGACTGTTGGTTTACGCCAAAGCATAGTGCACAGTGCAAAACGACTGCTGGTTTACGCAAAAGCATAGTACACAGTGCAAAACGACTGCTGGTTTACGCCAAATCATAGTGCACAGTGCAAAACGACTGTTGGTTTACGCCAAAGCACAGCGCACAGGGCAAAACGACTGTTGGTTTACGCAAAAGCATAGTGCACAGTGCAAAACGACTGCTGGTTTACGCCAAATCATAGTGCACAGTGCAAAACGACTGTTGGTTTACGCCAAAGCACAGCGCACAGTGCAAAACGACTGTTGGTTTACGCCAAAGCATAGTGCACAGTGCAAAACGACTGTTGGTTTACGCCAAAGCACAGCGCACAGTGCAAAACGACTGTTGGTTTACGCCAAAGCATGGTGCACAGTGCAAAACGACTGCTGGTTTACGCCAAAGCATAGTGCACAGTGCAAAACGACTGCTGGTTTACGCAAAAGCATGGTGCACAGTGCAAAACGACTGTTGGTTTACGCAAAAGCATAGTGCACAGTGCAAAACGACTGCTGGTTTACGCCAAATCATAGTGCACAGTGCAAAACGACTGTTGGTTTACGCCAAAGCACAGCGCACAGTGCAAAACGACTGTTGGTTTACGCCAAAGCATAGTGCACAGTGCAAAACGACTGCTGGTTTACGCAAAAGCATAGTGCACAGTGCAAAACGACTGCTGGTTTACGCCAAATCATAGTGCACAGTGCAAAACGACTGTTGGTTTACGCCAAAGCACAGCGCACAGTGCAAAACGACTGTTGGTTTACGCCAAAGCATAGTGCACAGTGCAAAACGACTGCTGGTTTACGCAAAAGCATAGTGCACAGTGCAAAACGACTGTTGGTTTACGCAAAAGCATAGTGCACAGTGCAAAACGACTGCTGGTTTACGCCAAAGCATAGTGCACAGTGCAAAACGACTGCTGGTTTACGCCAAGGCATGGTGCACAGTGCAAAACGACTGTTGGTTTACGCAAAAGCATAGTGCACAGTGCAAAACGACTGTTGGTTTACGCCAAAGCACAGCGCACAGTGCAAAACGACTGCTGGTTTACGCCAAAGCATGGTGCACAGTGCAAAACGACTGTTGGTTTACGCAAAAGCATTGTGCACAGTGCAAAACGACTGCTGGTTTACGCCAGAGCATAGTGTACAGTGCAAAACGACTGTTGGTTTACGCCAAAGCACAGCGCACAGTGCAAAACGACTGCTGGTTTACGCAAAAGCATAGTGCACAGTGCAAAACGACTGCTGGTTTACGCCAAATCATAGTGCACAGTGCAAAACGACTGTTGGTTTACGCCAAAGCACAGCGCACAGTGCAAAACGACTGTTGGTTTACGCCAAAGCATGGTGCACAGTGCAAAACGACTGCTGGTTTACGCCAAAGCATAGTGCACAGTGCAAAACGACTGCTGGTTTACGCAAAAGCATGGTGCACAGTGCAAAACGACTGTTGGTTTACGCAAAAGCATAGTGCACAGTGCAAAACGACTGTTGGTTTACGCCAAAGCACAGCGCACAGTGCAAAACGACTGCTGGTTTACGCCAAAGCATGGTGCACAGTGCAAAACGACTGCTTTTTTACGCCAAAGCATGGTGCACAGTGCAAAACGACTGTTGGTTTACGCAAAAGCATAGTGCACAGTGCAAAACAACTGCTGGTTTACGCCAAATCATAGTGCACAGTGCAAAACGACTGTTGGTTTACGCAAAAGCATAGTGCACAGTGCAAAACGACTGCTGGTTTACGCCAAAGCACAGCGCACAGTGCAAAACGACTGTTGGTTTACGCCAAAGCACAGCGCACAGTGCAAAACGACTGTTGGTTTACGCAAAAGCATTATGCACAGTGCAAAACGACTGTTGCTTTACGCCAAAGCACAGCGCACAGTGCAAAACGACTGTTGGTTTACGCCAAAGCATGGTGCACAGTGCAAAACGACTGCTTTTTTACGCCAAAGCATGGTGCACAGTGCAAAACGACTGTTGGTTTACGCAAAAGCATAGTGCACAGTGCAAAACAACTGCTGGTTTACGCCAAATCATAGTGCACAGTGCAAAACGACTGTTGGTTTACGCCAAAGCACAGCGCACAGTGCAAAACGACTGTTGGTTTACGCCAAAGCACAGCGCACAGTGCAAAACGACTGTTGGTTTACGCCAAAGCACAGCGCACAGTGCAAAACGACTGTTGGTTTACGCAAAAGCATTATGCACAGTGCAAAACGACTGTTGCTTTACGCAAAAGCACAGCGCACAGTGCAAAACGACTGTTGGTTTACGCAAAAGCATAGTGCACAGTGCAAAACGACTGCTGGTTTACGCCAAAGCATAGTGCACAGTGCAAAATGACTGTTGGTTAACGCAAAAGCACAGCGCACAGTGCAAAACGACTGTTGGTTTACGCCAAAGCATAGCGCACAGTGCAAAATGACTGCTGGTTTACGCCAAAGCACAGCGCACAGTGCAAAACGACTGTTGGTTTACGCAAAAGCACAGCGCACAGTGCAAAACGACTGCTGGTTTACGCCAAAGCATGGTGCACAGTGCAAAACGACTGTTGGTTTACGCAAAAGCATAGTGCACAGTGCAAAACGACTGCTGGTTTACGCCAAAGCATGGTGCACAGTGCAAAACGACTGTTGGTTTACGCCAAAGCACAGCGCACAGTGCAAAACGACTGTTGGTTTACGCCAAAGCACAGCGCACAGTGCAAAACGACTGCTGGTTTACGCCAAAGCATAGTGCACAGTGTAAAACGACTGCTGGTTTACGCAAAAGCATAGTGCACAGTGCAAAACGACTGCTGGTTTACGCCAAATCATAGTGCACAGTGCAAAACGACTGCTGGTTTACGCCAAAGCATGGTGCACAGTGCAAAACGACTGTTGGTTTACTCAAAAGCATAGTGCACAGTGCAAAACGACTGCTGGTTTAAGCCAAAGCACAGCGCACAGTGCAAAACGACTGCTGGTTTACGCCAAATCATAGTGCACAGTGCAAAACGACTGTTGGTTTACGCCAAAGCACAGCGCACAGTGCAAAACGACTGCTGGTTTACGCCAAAGCATGGTGCACAGTGCAAAACGACTGTTGGTTTACGCAAAAGCATAGTGCACAGTGTAAAACGACTGCTGGTTTACGCAAAAGCATAGTGCACAGTGCCAAACGACTGCTGGTTTACGCCAAATCATAGTGCACAGTGCAAAACGACTGCTGGTTTACGCCAAAGCATGGTGCACAGTGCAAAACGACTGTTGGTTTACGCCAAAGCACAGCGCACAGTGCAAAACGACTGCTGGTTTACACCAAATCATAGTGCACAGTGCAAAACGACTGTTGGTTTACGCCAAAGCACAGCGCACAGTGCAAAACGACTGTTGGTTTACGCCAAAGCACAGCGCACAGTGCAAAACGACTGTTGGTTTACGCAAAAGCATTATGCACAGTGCAAAACGACTGTTGCTTTACGCAAAAGCACAGCGCACAGTGCAAAACGACTGTTGGTTTACGCAAAAGCATAGTGCACAGTGCAAAACGACTGCTGGTTTACGCCAAAGCATAGTGCACAGTGCAAAATGACTGTTGGTTAACGCAAAAGCACAGCGCACAGTGCAAAACGACTGTTGGTTTACGCCAAAGCATAGCGCACAGTGCAAAATGACTGCTGGTTTACGCCAAAGCACAGCGCACAGTGCAAAACGACTGTTGGTTTACGCAAAAGCACAGCGCACAGTGCAAAACGACTGCTGGTTTACGCCAAAGCATGGTGCACAGTGCAAAACGACTGTCGGTTTACGCAAAAGCATAGTGCACAGTGCAAAACGACTGCTGGTTTACGCCAAAGCATGGTGCACAGTGCAAAACGACTGTTGGTTTACGCCAAAGCACAGCGCACAGTGCAAAACGACTGCTGGTTTACGCAAAAGCATAGTGCACAGTGCAAAACGACTGCTGGTTTACGCCAAAGCATAGTGCACAGTGTAAAACGACTGCTGGTTTACGCAAAAGCATAGTGCACAGTGCAAAACGACTGCTGGTTTACGCCAAATCATAGTGCACAGTGCAAAACGACTGCTGGTTTACGCCAAAGCATGGTGCACAGTGCAAAACGACTGTTGGTTTACTCAAAAGCATAGTGCACAGTGCAAAACGACTGCTGGTTTAAGCCAAAGCACAGCGCACAGTGCAAAACGACTGCTGGTTTACGCCAAATCATAGTGCACAGTGCAAAACGACTGTTGGTTTACGCCAAAGCACAGCGCACAGTGCAAAACGACTGCTGGTTTACGCCAAAGCATGGTGCACAGTGCAAAACGACTGTTGGTTTACGCAAAAGCATAGTGCACAGTGTAAAACGACTGCTGGTTTACGCAAAAGCATAGTGCACAGTGCCAAACGACTGCTGGTTTACGCCAAATCATAGTGCACAGTGCAAAACGACTGCTGGTTTACGCCAAAGCATGGTGCACAGTGCAAAACGACTGTTGGTTTACGCCAAAGCACAGCGCACAGTGTAAAACGACTGCTGGTTTACTCAAAAGCATAGTGCACAGTGCAAAATGACTGCTGGTTTAAGCCAAAGCACAGCGCACAGTGCAAAACGACTGCTGGTTTACGCCAAATCATAGTGCACAGTGCAAAACGACTGTTGGTTTACGCCAAAGCATGGTGCACAGTGTAAAACGACTGTTGGTTTACGCAAAAGCATAGTGCACAGTGCAAAACGACTGCTGGTTTACGCCAAATCATAGTGCACAGTGCAAAACGACTGTTGGTTTACGCCAAAGCACAGCGCACAGTGCAAAACGACTGTTGGTTTACTCAAAAGCATAGTGCACAGTGTAAAACGACTGCTGGTTTACTCAAAAGCATAGTGCACAGTGCAAAACGACTGCTGGTTTAAGCCAAAGCACAGCGCACAGTGCAAAACGACTGCTGGTTTACGCCAAATCATAGTGCACAGTGCAAAACGACTGTTGGTTTACGCCAAAGCACAGCGCACAGTGCAAAACGACTGCTGGTTTACGCCAAAGCATGGTGCACAGTGTAAAACGACTGCTGGTTTACTCAAAAGCATAGTGCACAGTGCAAAACGACTGCTGGTTTAAGCCAAAGCACAGCGCACAGTGCAAAACGACTGCTGGTTTATGCCAAATCATAGTGCACAGTGCAAAACGACTGTTGGTTTACGCCAAAGCACAGCGCACAGTGCAAAACGACTGCTGGTTTACGCCAAATCATAGTGCACAGTGCAAAACGACTGTTGGTTTACGCCAAAGCATGGTGCACAGTGCAAAACGACTGTTGGTTTACGCAAAAGCATAGTGCACAGTGCAAAACGACTGCTGGTTTACGCCAAATCATAGTGCACAGTGCAAAACGACTGTTGGTTTACGCCAAAGCACAGCGCACAGTGCAAAACGACTGTTGGTTTACTCAAAAGCATAGTGCACAGTGTAAAACGACTGCTGGTTTACGCAAAAGCATAGTGCACAGTGCAAAACGACTGCTGGTTTACGCCAAATCATAGTGCACAGTGCAAAACGACTGCTGGTTTACGCCAAAGCATGGTGCACAGTGCAAAACGACTGTTGGTTTACTCAAAAGCATAGTGCACAGTGCAAAACGACTGCTGGTTTAAGCCAAAACACAGCGCACAGTGCAAAACGACTGCTGGTTTACGCCAAATCATAGTGCACAGTGCAAAACGACTGTTGGTTTACGCCAAAGCACAGCGCACAGTGCAAAACGACTGCTGGTTTACGCCAAAGCATGGTGCACAGTGCAAAACGACTGTTTACGCAAAAGCATAGTGCACAGTGTAAAACGGCTGCTGGTTTACGCAAAAGCATAGTGCACAGTGCAAAACGACTGCTGGTTTACGCCAAATCATAGTGCACAGTGCAAAACGACTGTTGGTTTACGCCAAAGCACAGCGCACAGTGCAAAACGACTGCTGGTTTACGCCAAAGCATGGTGCACAGTGCAAAACGACTGTTGGTTTACGCCAAAGCACAGCGCACAGTGCAAAACGATTGTTGGTTTACTCAAAAACATAGTGCACAGTGTAAAACGACTGCTGGTTTACTCAAAAGCATAGTGCACAGTGCAAAATGACTGCTGGTTTACGCAAAAGCATAGTGCACAGTGCAAAACGACTGCTGGTTTACGCCAAATCATAGTGCACAGTGCAAAACGACTGTTGGTTTACGCCAAAGCACAGCGCACAGTGCAAAACGACTGCTGGTTTACGCCAAAGCATGGTGCACAGTGCAAAACGACTGTTTACGCAAAAGCATAGTGCACAGTGTAAAACGGCTGCTGGTTTACGCAAAAGCATAGTGCACAGTGCAAAACGACTGCTGGTTTACGCCAAATCATAGTGCACAGTGCAAAACGACTGTTGGTTTACGCCAAAGCACAGCGCACAGTGCAAAACGACTGCTGGTTTACGCCAAAGCATGGTGCACAGTGCAAAACGACTGTTGGTTTACGCCAAAGCACAGCGCACAGTGCAAAACGATTGTTGGTTTACTCAAAAACATAGTGCACAGTGTAAAACGACTGCTGGTTTACTCAAAAGCATAGTGCACAGTGCAAAATGACTGCTGGTTTACGCAAAAGCATAGTGCACAGTGCAAAACGACTGCTGGTTTACGCCAAAGCATAGTGCACAGTGCAAAATGACTGTTGGTTTACGCAATAGCATAGTGCACAGTGCAAAACGACTGTTGGTTTACGCAAAGGCATAGTGCACAGTGCAAAACGACTGTTGATTTACGCAAAAGCATAGTACACAGTGCAAAACGACTGCTGGTTTACGCCAAAGCACAGCGCACAGTGCAAAACGACTGTTGGTTTACCCAAAAGCATAGTGCACAGTGCAAAACGACTGTTGGTTTACGCAAAAGCATAGTGCACAAGGTAAAACGACAGCTGGTTTACTCAAAAGCGTAGTGCACAGTGTAAAACGACTGCTGGTTTACTCAAAAGCATAGTGCACAGTGCAAAACGACTGCTGGTTTAAGCCAAAGCACAGCGCACAGTGCAAAACGACTGCTGGTTTACGCCAAATCATAGTGCACAGTGCAAAACGACTGTTGGTTTACGCCAAAGCACAGCGCACAGTGCAAAACGACTGCTGGTTTACGCCAAAGCATGGTGCACAGTGCAAAACGACTGTTGGTTTACGCAAAAGCATAGTGCACAGTGTAAAACGACTGCTGGTTTACGCAAAAGCATAGTGCACAGTGCAAAACGACTGCTGGTTTACGCCAAATCATAGTGCACAGTGCAAAACGACTGTTGGTTTACGCCAAAGCATAGTGCACAGTGCAAAACGACTGTTGGTTTACGCCAAAGCACAGCGCACAGTGCAAAACGACTGCTGGTTTACGCCAAATCATAGTGCACAGTGCAAAACGACTGTTGGTTTACGCCAAAGCACAGCGCACAGTGCAAAACGACTGCTGGTTTACGCCAAAGCATGGTGCACAGTGCTAAACGACTGTTGGTTTACGCCAAAGCACAGCGCACAGTGCAAAACGATTGTTGGTTTACTCAAAAGCATAGTGCACAGTGTAAAACGACTGCTGGTTTACTCAAAAGCAGAGTGCACAGTGCAAAATGACTGCTGGTTTAAGCCAAAGCACAGCGCACAGTGCAAAACGACTGTTGATTTACGCAAAAGCATGGTGCACAGTGCAAAACGACTGTTGGTTTACTCAAAAGCATAGTGCACAGTGCAAAACGACTGCTGGTTTACGCCAAATCATAGTGCACAGTGCAAAACGACTGCTGGTTTACGCCAAAGCACAGCGCACAGTGCAAAACGACTGCTGGTTTACGCCAAAGCATGGCGCACAGTGCAAAACGACTGTTGGTTTACGCCAAATCATAGTGCACAGTGCAAAACGACTGCTGGTTTACGCCAAAGCATGGCGCACAGTGCAAAACGACTGTTGGTTTACGCAAAAGCATAGTGCACAGTGCAAAACGACTGCTGGTTTACGCCAAATCATAGTGCACAGTGCAAAACGACTGCTGGTTTACGCCAAAGCATGGTGCACAGTGCAAAACGACTGTTGGTTTACGCAAAAGCATAGTGCACAGTGTAAAACGACTGCTGGTTTACGCAAAAGCATAGTGCACAGTGCAAAACGACTGCTGGTTTACGCCAAATCATAGTGCACAGTGCAAAACGACTGTTGGTTTACGCCAAAGCATAGTGCACAGTGCAAAACGACTGTTGGTTTACGCCAAAGCACAGCGCACAGTGCAAAACGACTGCTGGTTTACGCCAAATCATAGTGCACAGTGCAAAACGACTGTTGGTTTACGCCAAAGCACAGCGCACAGTGCAAAACGACTGCTGGTTTACGCCAAAGCATGGTGCACAGTGCTAAACGACTGTTGGTTTACGCCAAAGCACAGCGCACAGTGCAAAACGACTGTTGATTTACGCAAAAGCATGGTGCACAGTGCAAAACGACTGTTGGTTTACTCAAAAGCATAGTGCACAGTGCAAAACGACTGCTGGTTTACGCCAAATCATAGTGCACAGTGCAAAACGACTGTTGGTTTACGCCAAAGCACAGCGCACAGTGCAAAACGACTGCTGGTTTACGCCAAAGCATGGCGCACAGTGCAAAACGACTGTTGGTTTACGCCAAATCATAGTGCACAGTGCAAAACGACTGCTGGTTTACGCCAAAGCATGGCGCACAGTGCAAAACGACTGTTGGTTTACGCAAAAGCATAGTGCACAGTGCAAAACGACTGCTGGTTTACGCCAAATCATAGTGCACAGTGCAAAACGACTGCTGGTTTACGCCAAAGCATGGTGCACAGTGCAAAACGACTGTTGGTTTACGCAAAAGCATAGTGCACAGTGTAAAACGACTGCTGGTTTACGCAAAAGCATAGTGCACAGTGCAAAACGACTGTTGGTTTACGCCAAAGCATAGTGCACAGTGCAAAACGACTGTTGGTTTACGCCAAAGCACAGCGCACAGTGCAAAACGACTGCTGGTTTACGCCAAATCATAGTGCACAGTGCAAAACGACTGTTGGTTTACGCCAAAGCACAGCGCACAGTGCAAAACGACTGCTGGTTTACGCCAAAGCATGGTGCACAGTGCTAAACGACTGTTGGTTTACGCCAAAGCACAGCGCACAGTGCAAAACGATTGTTGGTTTACTCAAAAGCATAGTGCACAGTGTAAAACGACTGCTGGTTTACTCAAAAGCAGAGTGCACAGTGCAAAATGACTGCTGGTTTAAGCCAAAGCACAGCGCACAGTGCAAAACGACTGTTGATTTACGCAAAAGCATGGTGCACAGTGCAAAACGACTGTTGGTTTACGCAAAAGCATAGTGCACAGTGCAAAACGACTGTTGATTTACGCAAAAGCATAGTGCACAGTGCAAAACGACTGCTGGTTTACGCCAAAGCATGGTGCACAGTGCAAAACGACTGTTGGTTTACGCAAAAGCATAGTGCACAGTGCAAAACGACTGTTGGTTTACGCCAAAGCACAGCGCACAGTGCTAAACGACTGCTGGTTTACGCCAAAGCATGGTGCACAGTGCAAAACGACTGTTGGTTTACGCCAAAGCACAGCGCACAGTGCAAAACGACTGCTGGTTTACGCCAAAGCATGGTGCACAGTGCAAAACGACTGTTGGTTTACGCCAAAGCACAGCGCACAGGGCAAAACGACTGTTGGTTTACGCAAAAGCATAGTGCACAGTGCAAAACGACTGCTGGTTTACGCCAAATCATAGTGCACAGTGCAAAACGACTGCTGGTTTACGCCAAAGCATGGTGCACAGTGCAAAACGACTGTTGGTTTACGCAAAAGCATAGTGCACAGTGTAAAACGACTGCTGGTTTACGCAAAAGCATAGTGCACAGTGCAAAACGACTGTTGGTTTACGCAAAAGCATAGTGCACAGTGCAAAACGACTGCTGGTTTACGCCAAAGCATAGTGCACAGTGCAAAACGACTGCTGGTTTACGCCAAAGCATGGTGCACAGTGCAAAACGACTGTTGGTTTACGCAAAAGCATAGTGCACAGTGCAAAACGACTGTTGGTTTACGCCAAAGCACAGCGCACAGTGCAAAACGACTGCTGGTTTACGCCAAAGCATGGTGCACAGTGCAAAACGACTGTTGGTTTACGCCAAAGCACAGCGCACAGGGCAAAACGACTGTTGGTTTACGCAAAAGCATAGTGCACAGTGCAAAACGACTGCTGGTTTAGGCCAGAGCATAGTGCACAGTGCAAACCGACTGTTGGTTTACGCCAAAGCACAGCGCACAGTGCAAAACGACTGCTGGTTTACGCCAAAGCATAGTGCACAGTGCAAAACGACTGCTGGTTTACGCCAAATCATAGTGCACAGTGCAAAACGACTGTTGGTTTACGCCAAAGCACAGCGCACAGTGCAAAACGACTGTTGGTTTACGCCAAAGCATAGTGCACAGTGCAAAACGACTGCTGGTTTACGCCAAAGCATAGTGCACAGTGCAAAACGACTGCTGGTTTACGCAAAAGCATGGTGCACAGTGCAAAACGACTGTTGGTTTACGCAAAAGCATAGTGCACAGTGCAAAACAACTGCTGGTTTACGCCAAATCATAGTGCACAGTGCAAAACGACTGTTGGTTTACGCCAAAGCACAGCGCACAGTGCAAAACGACTGTTGGTTTACGCCAAAGCATGGTGCACAGTGCAAAACGACTGCTGGTTTACGCCAAAGCATAGTGCACAGTGCAAAACAACTGCTGGTTTACGCCAAATCATAGTGCACAGTGCAAAACGACTGTTGGTTTACGCCAAAGCACAGCGCACAGTGCAAAACGACTGTTGGTTTACGCCAAAGCATGGTGCACAGTGCAAAACGACTGCTGGTTTACGCCAAAGCATAGTGCACAGTGCAAAACGACTGTTGGTTTACGCCAAAGCACAGCGCACAGTGCAAAACGACTGCTGGTTTACGCCAAATCATAGTGCACAGTGCAAAACGACTGTTGGTTTACGCCAAAGCATGGTGCACAGTGCAAAACGACTGTTGGTTTACGCAAAAGCATGGTGCACAGTGCAAAACGACTGCTGGTTTACGCCAAATCATAGTGCACAGTGCAAAACGACTGTTGGTTTACGCCAAAGCACAGCGCACAGTGCAAAACGACTGTTGGTTTACTCAAAAGCATAGTGCACAGTGTAAAACGACTGCTGGTTTACGCAAAAGCATAGTGCACAGTGCAAAACGACTGCTGGTTTACGCCAAATCATAGTGCACAGTGCAAAACGACTGCTGGTTTACGCCAAAGCATGGTGCACAGTGCAAAACGACTGTTGGTTTACTCAAAAGCATAGTGCACAGTGCAAAACGACTGCTGGTTTAAGCCAAAGCACAGCGCACAGTGCAAAACGACTGCTGGTTTACGCCAAATCATAGTGCACAGTGCAAAACGACTGTTGGTTTACGCCAAAGCACAGCGCACAGTGCAAAACGACTGCTGGTTTACGCCAAAGCATGGTGCACAGTGCAAAACGACTGTTGGTTTACGCAAAAGCATAGTGCACAGTGTAAAACGACTGCTGGTTTACGCAAAAGCATAGTGCACAGTGCAAAACGACTGCTGGTTTACGCCAAATCATAGTGCACAGTGCAAAACGACTGTTGGTTTACGCCAAAGCACAGCGCACAGTGCAAAACGACTGTTGGTTTACGCCAAAGCACAGCGCATAGTGCAAAACGACTGCTGGTTTACGCCAAATCATAGTGCACAGTGCAAAACGACTGTTGGTTTACGCCAAAGCACAGCGCACAGTGCAAAACGACTGCTGGTTTACGCCAAAGCATGGTGCACAGTGCTAAACGACTGTTGGTTTACGCCAAAGCACAGCGCACAGTGCAAAACGATTGTTGGTTTACTCAAAAGCATAGTGCACAGTGTAAAACGACTGCTGGTTTACTCAAAAGCATAGTGCACAGTGCAAAATGACTGCTGGTTTAAGCCAAAGCACAGCGCACAGTGCAAAACGACTGCTGGTTTACGCCAAATCATAGTGCACAGTGCAAAACGACTGTTGGTTTACGCCAAAGCATGGTGCACAGTGCAAAACGACTGTTGGTTTACTCAAAAGCATAGTGCACAGTGCAAAATGACTGCTGGTTTAAGCCAAAGCACAGCGCACAGTGCAAAACGGCTGCTGGTTTACGCCAAATCATAGTGCACAGTGCAAAACGACTGCTGGTTTACGCCAAAGCATGGTGCACAGTGCAAAACGACTGTTGGTTTACGCAAAAGCATAGTGCACAGTGTAAAACGACTGTTGGTTTACGCAAAGGCACAGCGCACAGTGCAAAACGACTGTTGGTTTACGCAAAAGCATAGTGCACAGTGCAAAACGACTGCTGGTTTACGCCAGAGCATAGTGCACAGTGCAAACCGACTGTTGGTTTACGTCAAAGCACAGCGCACAGTGCAAAACGACTGCTGGTTTACGCCAAAGCATAGTGCACAGTGCAAAACGACTGCTTTTTTACGCCAAATCATAGTGCACAGTGCAAAACGACTGTTGGTTTACGCCAAAGCACAGCGCACAGTGCAAAACGACTGTTGGTTTACGCAAAAGCATAGTGCACAGTGCAAAATGACTGTTGGTTTACGCAAAAGCATAGTGCACAGTGCAAAACGACTGTTGGTTTACGCAAAAGCATAGTGCACAGTGCAAAACGACTGTTGATTTACGCAAAAGCATAGTGCACAGTGCAAAACGACTGCTGGTTTACGCCAAAGCACAGCGCACAGTGCAAAACGACTGTTGGTTTACGCAAAAGCATAGTGCACAGTGCAAAACGACTGTTGGTTTACGCAAAAGCATAGGGCACAGTGCAAAACGACTGCTGGTTTACGCCAAAGCATAGTGCACAGTGCAAAACGACTGCTGGTTTACGCCAAAGCATGGTGCACAGTGCAAAACGACTGTTGGTTTACGCAAAAGCATAGTGCACAGTGCAAAACGACTGTTGGTTTACGCCAAAGCACAGCGCACAGTGCAAAACGACTGCTGGTTTACGCCAAAGCATGGTGCACAGTGCAAAACGACTGTTGGTTTACGCCAAAGCACAGCGCACAGGGCAAAACGACTGTTGGTTTACGCAAAAGCATAGTGCACAGTGCAAAACGACTGCTGGTTTACGCCAGAGCATAGTGCACAGTGCAAACCGACTGTTGGTTTACGTCAAAGCACAGCGCACAGTGCAAAACGACTGCTGGTTTACGCCAAAGCATAGTGCACAGTGCAAAACGACTGCTTTTTTACGCCAAATCATAGTGCACAGTGCAAAACGACTGTTGGTTTACGCCAAAGCACAGCGCACAGTGCAAAACGACTGTTGGTTTACGCCAAAGCATAGTGCACAGTGCAAAACGACTGCTGGTTTACGCAAAAGCATGGTGCACAGTGCAAAACGACTGTTGGTTTACGCAAAAGCATAGTGCACACTGCAAAACAACTGCTGGTTTACGCCAAATCATAGTGCACAGTGCAAAACGACTGTTGGTTTACGCCAAAGCACAGCGCACAATGCAAAACGACTGTTGGTTTACGCCAAAGCATGGTGCACAGTGCAAAACGACTGCTGGTTTACGCCAAAGCATAGTGCACAGTGCAAAACAACTGCTGGTTTACGCCAAATCATAGTGCACAGTGCAAAACGACTGTTGGTTTACGCCAAAGCACAGCGCACAGTGCAAAACGACTGTTGGTTTACGCCAAAGCATGGTGCACAGTGCAAAACGACTGCTGGTTTACGCCAAAGCATAGTGCACAGTGCAAAACGACTGTTTGTTTACGCCAAAGCACAGCGCACAGTGCAAAACGACTGCTGGTTTACGCCAAATCATAGTGCACAGTGCAAAACGACTGTTGGTTTACGCCAAAGCATGGTGCACAGTGCAAAACGACTGTTGGTTTACGCAAAAGCATAGTGCACAGTGCAAAACGACTGCTGGTTTACGCCAAATCATAGTGCACAGTGCAAAACGACTGTTGGTTTACGCCAAAGCACAGCGCACAGTGCAAAACGACTGTTGGTTTACTCAAAAGCATAGTGCACAGTGTAAAACGACTGCTGGTTTACGCAAAAGCATAGTGCACAGTGCAAAACGACTGCTGGTTTACGCCAAATCATAGTGCACAGTGCAAAACGACTGCTGGTTTACGCCAAAGCATGGTGCACAGTGCAAAACGACTGTTGGTTTACTCAAAAGCATAGTGCACAGTGCAAAACGACTGCTGGTTTAAGCCAAAGCACAGCGCACAGTGCAAAACGACTGCTGGTTTACGCCAAATCATAGTGCACAGTGCAAAACGACTGTTGGTTTACGCCAAAGCACAGCGCACAGTGCAAAACGACTGCTGGTTTATGCCAAAGCATGGTGCACAGTGCAAAACGACTGTTGGTTTACGCAAAAGCATAGTGCACAGTGTAAAACGACTGCTGGTTTACGCAAAAGCATAGTGCACCATGCAAAACGACTGTTGGTTTACGCCAAAGCACAGCGCACAGTGCAAAACGACTGTTGGTTTACGCCAAAGCACAGCGCACAGTGCAAAACGACTGCTGGTTTACGCCAAAGCATGGTGCACAGTGCAAAACGACTGTCGGTTTACGCCAAAGCACAGCGCACAGTGCAAAACGATTGTTGGTTTACTCAAAAGCATAGTGCACAGTGTAAAACGACTGCTGGTTTACTCAAAAGCATAGTGCACAGTGCAAAATGACTGCTGGTTTACGCAAAAGCATAGTGCACAGTGCAAAACGACTGCTGGTTTACGCCAAAGCATAGTGCACAGTGCAAAATGACTGTTGGTTTACGCAAAAGCATAGTGCACAGTGCAAAACGACTGTTGGTTTACGCAAAAGCATAGTGCACAGTGCAAAACGACTGTTGATTTACGCAAAAGCATAGTGCACAGTGCAAAACGACTGCTGGTTTACGCCAAAGCACAGCGCACAGAGCAAAACGACTGTTGGTTTACGCCAAAGCACAGCGCACAGTGCAAAACGATTGTTGGTTTACTCAAAAGCATAGTGCACAGTGTAAAACGACTGCTGGTTTACGCCAAAGCACAGCGCACAGTGCAAAACGATTGTTGGTTTACTCAAAAGCATAGTGCACAGTGTAAAACGACTGCTGGTTTACTCAAAAGCATAGTGCACAGTGCAAAATGACTGCTGGTTTACGCAAAAGCATAGTGCACAGTGCAAAACGACTGCTGGTTTACGCCAAAGCATAGTGCACAGTGCAAAATGACTGTTGGTTTACGCAAAAGCATAGTGCACAGTGCAAAACGACTGTTGGTTTACGCAAAAGCATAGTGCACAGTGCAAAACGACTGTTGATTTACGCAAAAGCATAGTGCACAGTGCAAAACGACTGCTGGTTTACGCCAAAGCACAGCGCACAGAGCAAAACGACTGTTGGTTTACGCAAAAGCATAGTGCACAAGGTAAAACGACTGCTGGTTTACTCAAAAGCATAGTGCACAGTGTAAAACGACTGCTGGTTTACTCAAAAGCATAGTCCACAGTGCAAAACGACTGCTGGTTTAAGCCAAAGCACAGCGCACAGTGCAAAACGACTGCTGGTTTACGCCAAAGCACAGCGCACAGTGCAAAACGACTGCTGGTTTACGCCAAAGCATGGTGCACAGTGCAAAACGACTGTTGGTTTACTCAAAAGCATAGTGCACAGTGCAAAACGACTGCTGGTTTAAGCCAAAGCACAGCGCACAGTGCAAAACGACTGCTGGTTTACGCCAAATCATAGTGCACAGTGCAAAACGACTGTTGGTTTACGCCAAAGCACAGCGCACAGTGCAAAACGACTGCTGGTTTACGCCAAAGCATGGTGCACAGTGCAAAACGACTGTTGGTTTACGCAAAAGCATAGTGCACAGTGTAAAACGACTGCTGGTTTACGCAAAAGCATAGTGCACAGTGCAAAACGACTGTTGGTTTACGCCTAAGCACAGCGCACAGTGCAAAACGACTGTTGGTTTACGCCAAAGCACAGCGCACAGTGCAAAACGACTGTTGGTTTACGCCAAAGCACAGCGCACAGTGCAAAACGATTGTTGGTTTACTCAAAAGCATAGTGCACAGTGTAAAACGACTGCTGGTTTACTCAAAAGCATAGTGCACAGTGCAAAATGACTGCTGGTTTACGCAAAAGCATAGTGCACAGTGCAAAACGACTGCTGGTTTACGCCAAAGCATAGTGCACAGTGCAAAATGACTGTTGGTTTACGCAAAAGCATAGTGCACAGTGCAAAACGACTGTTGGTTTACGCAAAAGCATAGTGCACAGTGCAAAACGACTGTTGATTTACGCAAAAGCATAGTGCACAGTGCAAAACGACTGCTGGTTTACGCCAAAGCACAGCGCACAGAGCAAAACGACTGTTGGTTTACGCCAAAGCACAGCGCACAGTGCAAAACGATTGTTGGTTTACTCAAAAGCATAGTGCACAGTGTAAAACGACTGCTGGTTTACGCAAAAGCATAGTGCACAGTGCAAAACGACTGCTGGTTTACGCCAAAGCATGGTGCACAGTGCAAAACGACTGTTGGTTTACGCAAAAGCATAGTGCACAGTGTAAAACGACTGCTGGTTTACGCAAAAGCATAGTGCACAGTGCAAAACGACTGTTGGTTTACGCCAAAGCACAGCGCACAGTGCAAAACGACTGTTGGTTTACGCCAAAGCACAGCGCACAGTGCAAAACGACTGCTGGTTTACGCCAAAGCATGGTGCACAGTGCAAAACGACTGTTGGTTTACGCAAAAGCATAGTGCACAGTGTAAAACGACTGCTGGTTTACGCAAAAGCATAGTGCACAGTGCAAAACGACTGCTGGTTTACGCCAAAGCATGGTGCACAGTGCAAAACGACTGTTGGTTTACGCAAAAGCATAGTGCACAGTGCAAAACGACTGTTGGTTTACGCCAAAGCACAGCGCACAGTGCAAAACGACTGCTGGTTTACGCCAAAGCATGGTGCACAGTGCAAAACGACTGTTGGTTTACGCCAAAGCACAGCGCACAGTGCAAAACGACTGCTGGTTTACGCCAAAGCATGGTGCACAGTGCAAAACGACTGTTGGTTTACGCCAAAGCACAGCGCACAGGGCAAAACGACTGTTGGTTTACGCAAAAGCATAGTGCACAGTGCAAAACGACTGCTGGTTTACGCCAAATCATAGTGCACAGTGCAAAACGACTGCTGGTTTACGCCAAAGCATGGTGCACAGTGCAAAACGACTGTTGGTTTACGCAAAAGCATAGTGCACAGTGTAAAACGACTGCTGGTTTACGCAAAAGCATAGTGCACAGTGCAAAACGACTGTTGGTTTACGCAAAAGCATAGTGCACAGTGCAAAACGACTGCTGGTTTACGCCAAAGCATAGTGCACAGTGCAAAACGACTGCTGGTTTACGCCAAAGCATGGTGCACAGTGCAAAACGACTGTTGGTTTACGCAAAAGCATAGTGCACAGTGCAAAACGACTGTTGGTTTACGCCAAAGCACAGCGCACAGTGCAAAACGACTGCTGGTTTACGCCAAAGCATGGTGCACAGTGCAAAACGACTGTTGGTTTACGCCAAAGCACAGCGCACAGGGCAAAACGACTGTTGGTTTACGCAAAAGCATAGTGCACAGTGCAAAACGACTGCTGGTTTAGGCCAGAGCATAGTGCACAGTGCAAACCGACTGTTGGTTTACGCCAAAGCACAGCGCACAGTGCAAAACGACTGCTGGTTTACGCCAAAGCATAGTGCACAGTGCAAAACGACTGCTGGTTTACGCCAAATCATAGTGCACAGTGCAAAACGACTGTTGGTTTACGCCAAAGCACAGCGCACAGTGCAAAACGACTGTTGGTTTACGCCAAAGCATAGTGCACAGTGCAAAACGACTGCTGGTTTACGCCAAAGCATAGTGCACAGTGCAAAACGACTGCTGGTTTACGCAAAAGCATGGTGCACAGTGCAAAACGACTGTTGGTTTACGCAAAAGCATAGTGCACAGTGCAAAACAACTGCTGGTTTACGCCAAATCATAGTGCACAGTGCAAAACGACTGTTGGTTTACGCCAAAGCACAGCGCACAGTGCAAAACGACTGTTGGTTTACGCCAAAGCATGGTGCACAGTGCAAAACGACTGCTGGTTTACGCCAAAGCATAGTGCACAGTGCAAAACAACTGCTGGTTTACGCCAAATCATAGTGCACAGTGCAAAACGACTGTTGGTTTACGCCAAAGCACAGCGCACAGTGCAAAACGACTGTTGGTTTACGCCAAAGCATGGTGCACAGTGCAAAACGACTGCTGGTTTACGCCAAAGCATAGTGCACAGTGCAAAACGACTGTTGGTTTACGCCAAAGCACAGCGCACAGTGCAAAACGACTGCTGGTTTACGCCAAATCATAGTGCACAGTGCAAAACGACTGTTGGTTTACGCCAAAGCATGGTGCACAGTGCAAAACGACTGTTGGTTTACGCAAAAGCATGGTGCACAGTGCAAAACGACTGCTGGTTTACGCCAAATCATAGTGCACAGTGCAAAACGACTGTTGGTTTACGCCAAAGCACAGCGCACAGTGCAAAACGACTGTTGGTTTACTCAAAAGCATAGTGCACAGTGTAAAACGACTGCTGGTTTACGCAAAAGCATAGTGCACAGTGCAAAACGACTGCTGGTTTACGCCAAATCATAGTGCACAGTGCAAAACGACTGCTGGTTTACGCCAAAGCATGGTGCACAGTGCAAAACGACTGTTGGTTTACTCAAAAGCATAGTGCACAGTGCAAAACGACTGCTGGTTTAAGCCAAAGCACAGCGCACAGTGCAAAACGACTGCTGGTTTACGCCAAATCATAGTGCACAGTGCAAAACGACTGTTGGTTTACGCCAAAGCACAGCGCACAGTGCAAAACGACTGCTGGTTTACGCCAAAGCATGGTGCACAGTGCAAAACGACTGTTGGTTTACGCAAAAGCATAGTGCACAGTGTAAAACGACTGCTGGTTTACGCAAAAGCATAGTGCACAGTGCAAAACGACTGCTGGTTTACGCCAAATCATAGTGCACAGTGCAAAACGACTGTTGGTTTACGCCAAAGCACAGCGCACAGTGCAAAACGACTGTTGGTTTACGCCAAAGCACAGCGCATAGTGCAAAACGACTGCTGGTTTACGCCAAATCATAGTGCACAGTGCAAAACGACTGTTGGTTTACGCCAAAGCACAGCGCACAGTGCAAAACGACTGCTGGTTTACGCCAAAGCATGGTGCACAGTGCTAAACGACTGTTGGTTTACGCCAAAGCACAGCGCACAGTGCAAAACGATTGTTGGTTTACTCAAAAGCATAGTGCACAGTGTAAAACGACTGCTGGTTTACTCAAAAGCATAGTGCACAGTGCAAAATGACTGCTGGTTTAAGCCAAAGCACAGCGCACAGTGCAAAACGACTGCTGGTTTACGCCAAATCATAGTGCACAGTGCAAAACGACTGTTGGTTTACGCCAAAGCATGGTGCACAGTGCAAAACGACTGTTGGTTTACTCAAAAGCATAGTGCACAGTGCAAAATGACTGCTGGTTTAAGCCAAAGCACAGCGCACAGTGCAAAACGGCTGCTGGTTTACGCCAAATCATAGTGCACAGTGCAAAACGACTGCTGGTTTACGCCAAAGCATGGTGCACAGTGCAAAACGACTGTTGGTTTACGCAAAAGCATAGTGCACAGTGTAAAACGACTGTTGGTTTACGCAAAGGCACAGCGCACAGTGCAAAACGACTGTTGGTTTACGCAAAAGCATAGTGCACAGTGCAAAACGACTGCTGGTTTACGCCAGAGCATAGTGCACAGTGCAAACCGACTGTTGGTTTACGTCAAAGCACAGCGCACAGTGCAAAACGACTGCTGGTTTACGCCAAAGCATAGTGCACAGTGCAAAACGACTGCTTTTTTACGCCAAATCATAGTGCACAGTGCAAAACGACTGTTGGTTTACGCCAAAGCACAGCGCACAGTGCAAAACGACTGTTGGTTTACGCAAAAGCATAGTGCACAGTGCAAAATGACTGTTGGTTTACGCAAAAGCATAGTGCACAGTGCAAAACGACTGTTGGTTTACGCAAAAGCATAGTGCACAGTGCAAAACGACTGTTGATTTACGCAAAAGCATAGTGCACAGTGCAAAACGACTGCTGGTTTACGCCAAAGCACAGCGCACAGTGCAAAACGACTGTTGGTTTACGCAAAAGCATAGTGCACAGTGCAAAACGACTGTTGGTTTACGCAAAAGCATAGGGCACAGTGCAAAACGACTGCTGGTTTACGCCAAAGCATAGTGCACAGTGCAAAACGACTGCTGGTTTACGCCAAAGCATGGTGCACAGTGCAAAACGACTGTTGGTTTACGCAAAAGCATAGTGCACAGTGCAAAACGACTGTTGGTTTACGCCAAAGCACAGCGCACAGTGCAAAACGACTGCTGGTTTACGCCAAAGCATGGTGCACAGTGCAAAACGACTGTTGGTTTACGCCAAAGCACAGCGCACAGGGCAAAACGACTGTTGGTTTACGCAAAAGCATAGTGCACAGTGCAAAACGACTGCTGGTTTACGCCAGAGCATAGTGCACAGTGCAAACCGACTGTTGGTTTACGTCAAAGCACAGCGCACAGTGCAAAACGACTGCTGGTTTACGCCAAAGCATAGTGCACAGTGCAAAACGACTGCTTTTTTACGCCAAATCATAGTGCACAGTGCAAAACGACTGTTGGTTTACGCCAAAGCACAGCGCACAGTGCAAAACGACTGTTGGTTTACGCAAAAGCATAGTGCACAGTGCAAAACGACTGCTGGTTTACGCAAAAGCATGGTGCACAGTGCAAAACGACTGTTGGTTTACGCAAAAGCATAGTGCACACTGCAAAACAACTGCTGGTTTACGCCAAATCATAGTGCACAGTGCAAAACGACTGTTGGTTTACGCCAAAGCACAGCGCACAATGCAAAACGACTGTTGGTTTACGCCAAAGCATGGTGCACAGTGCAAAACGACTGCTGGTTTACGCCAAAGCATAGTGCACAGTGCAAAACAACTGCTGGTTTACGCCAAATCATAGTGCACAGTGCAAAACGACTGTTGGTTTACGCCAAAGCACAGCGCACAGTGCAAAACGACTGTTGGTTTACGCCAAAGCATGGTGCACAGTGCAAAACGACTGCTGGTTTACGCCAAAGCATAGTGCACAGTGCAAAACGACTGTTTGTTTACGCCAAAGCACAGCGCACAGTGCAAAACGACTGCTGGTTTACGCCAAATCATAGTGCACAGTGCAAAACGACTGTTGGTTTACGCCAAAGCATGGTGCACAGTGCAAAACGACTGTTGGTTTACGCAAAAGCATAGTGCACAGTGCAAAACGACTGCTGGTTTACGCCAAATCATAGTGCACAGTGCAAAACGACTGTTGGTTTACGCCAAAGCACAGCGCACAGTGCAAAACGACTGTTGGTTTACTCAAAAGCATAGTGCACAGTGTAAAACGACTGCTGGTTTACGCAAAAGCATAGTGCACAGTGCAAAACGACTGCTGGTTTACGCCAAATCATAGTGCACAGTGCAAAACGACTGCTGGTTTACGCCAAAGCATGGTGCACAGTGCAAAACGACTGTTGGTTTACTCAAAAGCATAGTGCACAGTGCAAAACGACTGCTGGTTTAAGCCAAAGCACAGCGCACAGTGCAAAACGACTGCTGGTTTACGCCAAATCATAGTGCACAGTGCAAAACGACTGTTGGTTTACGCCAAAGCACAGCGCACAGTGCAAAACGACTGCTGGTTTATGCCAAAGCATGGTGCACAGTGCAAAACGACTGTTGGTTTACGCAAAAGCATAGTGCACAGTGTAAAACGACTGCTGGTTTACGCAAAAGCATAGTGCACCATGCAAAACGACTGTTGGTTTACGCCAAAGCACAGCGCACAGTGCAAAACGACTGTTGGTTTACGCCAAAGCACAGCGCACAGTGCAAAACGACTGCTGGTTTACGCCAAAGCATGGTGCACAGTGCAAAACGACTGTCGGTTTACGCCAAAGCACAGCGCACAGTGCAAAACGATTGTTGGTTTACTCAAAAGCATAGTGCACAGTGTAAAACGACTGCTGGTTTACTCAAAAGCATAGTGCACAGTGCAAAATGACTGCTGGTTTACGCAAAAGCATAGTGCACAGTGCAAAACGACTGCTGGTTTACGCCAAAGCATAGTGCACAGTGCAAAATGACTGTTGGTTTACGCAAAAGCATAGTGCACAGTGCAAAACGACTGTTGGTTTACGCAAAAGCATAGTGCACAGTGCAAAACGACTGTTGATTTACGCAAAAGCATAGTGCACAGTGCAAAACGACTGCTGGTTTACGCCAAAGCACAGCGCACAGAGCAAAACGACTGTTGGTTTACGCCAAAGCACAGCGCACAGTGCAAAACGATTGTTGGTTTACTCAAAAGCATAGTGCACAGTGTAAAACGACTGCTGGTTTACGCCAAAGCACAGCGCACAGTGCAAAACGATTGTTGGTTTACTCAAAAGCATAGTGCACAGTGTAAAACGACTGCTGGTTTACTCAAAAGCATAGTGCACAGTGCAAAATGACTGCTGGTTTACGCAAAAGCATAGTGCACAGTGCAAAACGACTGCTGGTTTACGCCAAAGCATAGTGCACAGTGCAAAATGACTGTTGGTTTACGCAAAAGCATAGTGCACAGTGCAAAACGACTGTTGGTTTACGCAAAAGCATAGTGCACAGTGCAAAACGACTGTTGATTTACGCAAAAGCATAGTGCACAGTGCAAAACGACTGCTGGTTTACGCCAAAGCACAGCGCACAGAGCAAAACGACTGTTGGTTTACGCAAAAGCATAGTGCACAAGGTAAAACGACTGCTGGTTTACTCAAAAGCATAGTGCACAGTGTAAAACGACTGCTGGTTTACTCAAAAGCATAGTCCACAGTGCAAAACGACTGCTGGTTTAAGCCAAAGCACAGCGCACAGTGCAAAACGACTGCTGGTTTACGCCAAAGCACAGCGCACAGTGCAAAACGACTGCTGGTTTACGCCAAAGCATGGTGCACAGTGCAAAACGACTGTTGGTTTACTCAAAAGCATAGTGCACAGTGCAAAACGACTGCTGGTTTAAGCCAAAGCACAGCGCACAGTGCAAAACGACTGCTGGTTTACGCCAAATCATAGTGCACAGTGCAAAACGACTGTTGGTTTACGCCAAAGCACAGCGCACAGTGCAAAACGACTGCTGGTTTACGCCAAAGCATGGTGCACAGTGCAAAACGACTGTTGGTTTACGCAAAAGCATAGTGCACAGTGTAAAACGACTGCTGGTTTACGCAAAAGCATAGTGCACAGTGCAAAACGACTGTTGGTTTACGCCTAAGCACAGCGCACAGTGCAAAACGACTGTTGGTTTACGCCAAAGCACAGCGCACAGTGCAAAACGACTGTTGGTTTACGCCAAAGCACAGCGCACAGTGCAAAACGATTGTTGGTTTACTCAAAAGCATAGTGCACAGTGTAAAACGACTGCTGGTTTACTCAAAAGCATAGTGCACAGTGCAAAATGACTGCTGGTTTACGCAAAAGCATAGTGCACAGTGCAAAACGACTGCTGGTTTACGCCAAAGCATAGTGCACAGTGCAAAATGACTGTTGGTTTACGCAAAAGCATAGTGCACAGTGCAAAACGACTGTTGGTTTACGCAAAAGCATAGTGCACAGTGCAAAACGACTGTTGATTTACGCAAAAGCATAGTGCACAGTGCAAAACGACTGCTGGTTTACGCCAAAGCACAGCGCACAGAGCAAAACGACTGTTGGTTTACGCCAAAGCACAGCGCACAGTGCAAAACGATTGTTGGTTTACTCAAAAGCATAGTGCACAGTGTAAAACGACTGCTGGTTTACGCAAAAGCATAGTGCACAGTGCAAAACGACTGCTGGTTTACGCCAAAGCATGGTGCACAGTGCAAAACGACTGTTGGTTTACGCAAAAGCATAGTGCACAGTGTAAAACGACTGCTGGTTTACGCAAAAGCATAGTGCACAGTGCAAAACGACTGTTGGTTTACGCCAAAGCACAGCGCACAGTGCAAAACGACTGTTGGTTTACGCCAAAGCACAGCGCACAGTGCAAAACGACTGCTGGTTTACGCCAAAGCATGGTGCACAGTGCAAAACGACTGTTGGTTTACGCCAAAGCACAGCGCACAGTGCAAAATGACTGCTGGTTTACGCAAAAGCATAGTGCACAGTGCAAAACGACTGCTGGTTTACGCCAAAGCATAGTGCACAGTGCAAAATGACTGTTGGTTTACGCAAAAGCATAGTGCACAGTGCAAAACGACTGTTGGTTTACGCAAAAGCATAGTGCACAGTGCAAAACGACTGTTGATTTACGCAAAAGCATAGTGCACAGTGCAAAACGACTGCTGGTTTACGCCAAAGCACTGCGCACAGAGCAAAACGACTGTTGGTTTACGCAAAAGCATAGTGCACAAGGTAAAACGACTGCTGGTTTACTCAAAAGCATAGTGCACAGTGTAAAACGACTGCTGGTTTACTCAAAAGCATAGTGCACAGTGCAAAACGACTGCTGGTTTAAGCCAAAGCACAGCGCACAGTGCAAAACGACTGCTGGTTTACGCCAAATCATAGTGCACAGTGCAAAACGACTGTTGGTTTACGCCAAAGCACAGCGCACAGTGCAAAACGACTGCTGGTTTACGCCAAATCATAGTGCACAGTGCAAAACGACTGTTGGTTTACGCCAAAGCACAGCGCACAGTGCAAAACGACTGCTGGTTTACGCCAAAGCATGGTGCACAGTGCAAAACGACTGCTGGTTTACTCAAAAGCATAGTGCACAGTGCAAAACGACTGCTGGTTTAAGCCAAAGCACAGCGCACAGTGCAAAACGACTGCTGGTTTACGCCAAATCATAGTGCACAGTGCAAAACGACTGTTGGTTTACGCCAAAGCACAGCGCACAGTGCAAAACGACTGTTGGTTTACGCCAAAGCACAGCGCACAGTGCAAAACGACTGCTGGTTTACGCCAAATCATAGTGCACAGTGCAAAACGACTGTTGGTTTACGCCAAAGCACAGCGCACAGTGCAAAACGACTGCTGGTTTACGCAAAAGCATAGTGCACAGTGCAAAACGACTGTTGGTTTACGCAAAAGCATAGTGCACAGTGCAAAACGACTGTTGATTTACGCAAAAGCATAGTGCACAGTGCAAAACGACTGCTGGTTTACGCCAAAGCACTGCGCACAGAGCAAAACGACTGTTGGTTTACGCAAAAGCATAGTGCACAAGGTAAAACGACTGCTGGTTTACTCAAAAGCATAGTGCACAGTGTAAAACGACTGCTGGTTTACTCAAAAGCATAGTGCACAGTGCAAAACGACTGCTGGTTTAAGCCAAAGCACAGCGCACAGTGCAAAACGACTGCTGGTTTACGCCAAATCATAGTGCACAGTGCAAAACGACTGTTGGTTTACGCCAAAGCACAGCGCACAGTGCAAAACGACTGCTGGTTTACGCCAAATCATAGTGCACAGTGCAAAACGACTGTTGGTTTACGCCAAAGCACAGCGCACAGTGCAAAACGACTGCTGGTTTACGCCAAAGCATGGTGCACAGTGCAAAACGACTGCTGGTTTACTCAAAAGCATAGTGCACAGTGCAAAACGACTGCTGGTTTAAGCCAAAGCACAGCGCACAGTGCAAAACGACTGCTGGTTTACGCCAAATCATAGTGCACAGTGCAAAACGACTGTTGGTTTACGCCAAAGCACAGCGCACAGTGCAAAACGACTGTTGGTTTACGCCAAAGCACAGCGCACAGTGCAAAACGACTGCTGGTTTACGCCAAATCATAGTGCACAGTGCAAAACGACTGTTGGTTTACGCCAAAGCACAGCGCACAGTGCAAAACGACTGCTGGTTTACGCCAAAGCATGGTGCACAGTGCAAAACGACTGTTGGCTAACGCCAAAGCACAGCGCACAGTGCAAAACGATTGTTGGTTTACTCAAAAGCATAGTGCACAGTGTAAAACGACTGCTGGTTTACTCAAAAGCATAGTGCACAGTGCAAAATGACTGCTGGTTTAAGCCAAAGCACAGCGCACAGTGCAAAACGACTGCTGGTTTACGCCAAATCATAGTGCACAGTGCAAAACGACTGTTGGTTTACGCCAAAGCATGGTGCACAGTGCAAAACGACTGTTGGTTTACTCAAAAGCATAGTGCACAGTGCAAAACGACTGCTGGTTTACGCCAAATCATAGTGCACAGTGCAAAACGACTGCTGGTTTACGCCAAAGCATGGTGCACAGTGCAAAACGACTGTTGGTTTACGCAAAAGCATAGTGCACAGTGTAAAACGACTGCTGGTTTACGCAAAAGCATAGTGCACAGTGCAAAACGACTGTTGGTTTACGCCAAAGCACAGCGCACAGTGCAAAACGACTGTTGGTTTACGCCAAAGCACAGCGCACAGTGCAAAACGACTGCTGGTTTACGCCAAATCATAGTGCACAGTGCAAAACGACTGTTGGTTTACGCCAAAGCACAGCGCACAGTGCAAAACGACTGCTGGTTTACGCCAAAGCATGGTGCACAGTGCAAAACGACTGTTGGTTTACGCCAAAGCACAGCGCACAGTGCAAAACGATTGTTGGTTTACTCAAAAGCATAGTGCACAGTGTATAACGACTGCTGGTTTACTCAAAAGCACAGCGCACAGTGCAAAACGACTGCTGGTTTACGCCAAATCATAGTGCACAGTGCAAAACGACTGTTGGTTTACGCCAAAGCACAGCGCACAGTGCAAAACGACTGCTGGTTTACGCCAAAGCATGGTGCACAGTGCAAAACGACTGTTGGTTTACGCAAAAGCATAGTGCACAGTGTAAAACGACTGCTGGTTTACGCAAAAGCATAGTGCACAGTGCAAAACGACTGCTGGTTTACGCCAAATCATAGTGCACAGTGCAAAACGACTGTTGGTTTACGCCAAAGCACAGCGCACAGTGCAAAACGACTGTTGGTTTACGCCAAAGCACAGCGCACAGTGCAAAACGACTGCTGGTTTACGCCAAATCATAGTGCACAGTGCAAAACGACTGTTGGTTTACGCCAAAGCACAGCGCACAGTGCAAAACGACTGTTGGTTTACGCCAAAGCACAGCGCACAGTGCAAAACGACTGTTGGTTTACGCCAAAGCACAGCGCACAGTGCAAAACGACTGCTGGTTTACGCCAAATCATAGTGCACAGTGCAAAACGACTGTTGGTTTACGCAAAAGCATAGTGCACAGTGTAAAACGACTGCTGGTTTACGCAAAAGCATAGTGCACAGTGCAAAACGACTGCTGGTTTACGCCAAAGCATGGTGCACAGTGCAAAACGACTGCTGGTTTACGCCAAATCATAGTGCACAGTGCAAAACGACTGTTGGTTTACGCAAAGGCACAGCGCACAGTGCAAAACGACTGTTGGTTTACGCAAAAGCATAGTGCACAGTGCAAAACGACTGCTGGTTTACGCCAAAGCATAGTGCACAGTGCAAAATGACTGTTGGTTTACGCAAAAGCATAGTGCACAGTGCAAAACGACTGTTGGTTTACGCAAAAGCATAGTGCACAGTGCAAAACGACTGTTGATTTACGCAAAAGCATAGTGCACAGTGCAAAACGACTGCTGGTTTACGCCAAAGCACAGCGCACAGTGCAAAACGACTGTTGGTTTACGCAAAAGCATAGTGCACAGTGCAAAACGACTGTTGGTTTACGCAAAAGCATAGTGCACAGTGCAAAACGACTGCTGGTTTACGCCAAAGCATAGTGCACAGTGCAAAACGACTGCTGGTTTACGCCAAAGCATGGTGCACAGTGCAAAACGACTGTTGGTTTACGCAAAAGCATAGTGCACAGTGCAAAACGACTGCTGGTTTACGCCAAAGCATAGTGCACAGTGCAAAACGACTGCTGGTTTACGCCAAAGCATGGTGCACAGTGCAAAACGACTGTTGGTTTACGCCAAAGCACAGCGCACAGTGCAAAACGACTGCTGGTTTACGCCAAAGCACAGCGCACAGGGCAAAACGACTTTTGGTTTACGCAAAAGCATAGTGCACAGTGCAAAACGACTGCTGGTTTACGCCAGAGCATAGTGCACAGTGCAAACCGACTGTTGGTTTACGCCAAAGCACAGCGCACAGTGCAAAACGACTGCTGGTTTACGCCAAAGCATAGTGCACAGTGCAAAACGACTGTTGGTTTACGCCAAAGCACAGCGCACAGTGCAAAACGACTGTTGGTTTACGCCAAAGCACAGCGCACAGGGCAAAACGACTGCTGGTTTACGCCAGAGCATAGTGCACAGTGCAAACCGACTGTTGGTTTACGCCAAAGCACAGCGCACAGTGCAAAACGACTGCTGGTTTACGCCAAAGCATAGTGCACAGTGCAAAACGACTGTTGGTTTACGCCAAAGCACAGCGCACAGTGCAAAACGACTGTTGGTTTACGCCAAAGCATAGTGCACAGTGCAAAACGACTGCTGGTTTACGCCAAAGCATAGTGCACAGTGCAAAACGACTGCTGGTTTACGCAAAAGCATGGTGCACAGTGCAAAACGACTGTTGGTTTACGCAAAAGCATAGTGCACAGTGCAAAACAACTGCTGGTTTACGCCAAATCATAGTGCACAGTGCAAAACGACTGTTGGTTTACGCCAAAGCACAGCGCACAGTGCAAAACGACTGTTGGTTTACGCCAAAGCATGGTGCACAGTGCAAAACGACTGCTGGTTTACGCCAAAGCATAGTGCACAGTGCAAAACGACTGCTGGTTTACGCAAAAGCATGGTGCACAGTGCAAAACGACTGCTGGTTTACGCCAAAGCATAGTGCACAGTGCAAAACGACTGCTGGTTTACGCAAAAGCATGGTGCACAGTGCAAAACGACTGTTGGTTTACGCAAAAGCATAGTGCACAGTGCAAAACGACTGCTGGTTTACGCCAAAGCATAGTGCACAGTGCAAAACGACTGCTGGTTTACGCCAAAGCATGGTGCACAGTGCAAAACGACTGTTGGTTTACGCAAAAGCATAGTGCACAGTGCAAAACTACTGCTGGTTTACGCCAAAGCATAGTGCACAGTGCAAAACGACTGCTGGTTTACGCCAAAGCATGGTGCACAGTGCAAAACGACTGTTGGTTTACGCAAAAGCACAGCGCACAGTGCAAAACGACTGTTGGTTTACGCAAAAGCATAGTGCACAGTGCAAAACGACTGCTGGTTTACTCAAAAGCATAGTGAACAGTGCAAAATGACTGTTGGTTAACGCAAAAGCACAGCGCACAGTGCAAAACGACTGTTGGTTTACGCCAAAGCATAGTGCACAGTGCAAAATGACTGCTGGTTTACGCCAAAGCACAGCGCACAGTGCAAAACGACTGTTGGTTTACGCAAAAGCACAGCGCACAGTGCAAAACGACTGTTGGTTTACGCCAAAGCACAGCGCACAGTGCAAAACGACTGTTGGTTTACGCAAAAGCATAGTGCACAGTGCAAAACGACTGTTGGTTTACGCCAAATCATCGTGCACAGTGCAAAACCACTGTTGGTTTACGCCAAAGCACAGCGCACAGTGCAAAACGACTGCTGGTTTACGCCAAAGCATGGTGCACAGTGCAAAACGACTGTTGGTTTACGCAAAAGCATAGTGCACAGTGCAAAACGACTGCTGGTTTACGCCAAAGCACAGCGCACAGTGCAAAACGACTGCTGGTTTACGCCAAAGCACGGTGCACAGTGCAAAACGACTGTTGGTTTACGCAAAAGCATAGTGCACAGTGCAAAACGACTGCTGGTTTACGCCAAATCATAGTGCACAGTGCAAAACGACTGTTGGTTTACGCCAAAGCACAGCGCACAGTGCAAAACGACTGTTGGTTTACTCAAAAGCATAGTGCACAGTGTAAAACGACTGCTGGTTTACGCAAAAGCATAGTGCACAGTGCAAAACGACTGTTGGTTTACGCAAAAGCATAGTGCACAGTGCAAAACGACTGCTGGTTTACGCAACAGCATAGTGCACAGTGCAAAGCGACTGCTGGTTTACGCCAGAGCATAGTGCACAGTGCAAAATGACTGTTGGTTTACGCCAAAGCACAGCGCACAGTGCAAAACGACTGTTGGTTTACGCCAAAGCACAGCGCACAGTGCAAAACGACTGCTGGTTTACGCCAAAGCATGGTGCACAGTGCAAAACGACTGTTGGTTTACGCAAAAGCATAGTGCACAGTGCAAAACGACTGCTGGTTTACGCCAAATCATAGTGCACAGTGCAAAACGACTGTTGGTTTACGCCAAAGCACAGCGCACAGTGCAAAACGACTGCTGGTTTACGCCAAAGCATGGTGCACAGTGCAAAACGACTGTTGGTTTACGCAAAAGCATAGTGCACAGTGCAAAACGACTGCTGGTTTACGCCAAATCATAGTGCACAGTGCAAAACGACTGCTGGTTTACGCCAGAGCATGGTGCACAGTGCAAAACAACTGTTGGTTTACGCAAAAGCATAGTGCACAGTGCAAAACGACTGCTGGTTTACGCCAAAGCATAGTGCACAGTGCAAAACGACTGCTGGTTTACGCCAAAGCATAGTGCACAGTGCAAAACGACTGTTGGTTTACGCAAAAGCATAGTGCAGAGTGCAAAACGACTGCTGGTTTACGCCAAATCATAGTGCACAGTGCAAAACGACTGTTGGTTTACGCCAAAGCACAGCGCACAGTGCAAAACGACTGCTGGTTTACGCCAAAGCATGGTGCATAGTGCAAAACGACTGTTGGTTTACGCAAAAGCATAGTGCAGAGTGCAAAACGACTGCTGGTTTACGCAAAAGCACAGCGCACAGTGCAAAACGACTGTTGGTTTACGCAAAAGCATAGTGCACAGTGCAAAACGACTGCTGGTTTACGCCAAAGCATGGTACACAGTGCAAAACGACTGTTGGTTTACGCAAAAGCATAGTGCACAGTGCAAACCGACTGCTGGTTTACGCCAAAGCATAGTGCACAGTGCAAAACGACTGCTGGTTTACGCCAGAGCATGGTGCACAGTGCAAAACAACTGTTGGTTTAGTCAAAAGCATAGTGCACAGTGCAAAACGACTGCTGGTTTACGCCAAATCATAGTGCACAGTGCAAAACGACTGTTGGTTTACGCCAAAGCACAGCGCACAGTGCAAAACGACTGCTGGTTTACGCCAAAGCATGGTGCACAGTGCAAAACGACTGTTGGTTTACGCAAAAGCATAGTGCAGAGTGCAAACCGACTGCTGGTTTACGCCAAAGCATAGTGCACAGTGCAAAACGACTGCTGGTTTACGCTAGAGCATGGTGCACAGTGCAAAACAACTGTTGGTTTACGCAAAAGCATAGTGCACAGTGCAAAACGACTGCTGGTTTACGCCAAAGCATAGTGCACAGTGCAAAACGACTGCTGGTTTACGCCAAAGCATAGTGCACAGTGCAAAATGACTGTTGGTTTACGCAAAAGCATAGCGCACAGTGCAAAACGACTGTTGGTTTACGCAAAAGCATAGTGCACAGTGCAAAACGACTGCTGGTTTACGCCAAAGCATGGTGCACAGTGCAAAACGACTGTTGGTTTACGCAAAAGCACAGCGCACAGTGCAAAACGACTGTTGGTTTACGCCAAAGCATAGTGCACAGAGCAAAACGACTGCTGGTTTACGCCAAAGCATGGTGCATAGTGCAAAACGACTGTTGGTTTACGCAAAAGCATAGTGCAGAGTGCAAAACGACTGCTGGTTTACTCAAAAGCATAGTGCACAGTGTAAAACGACTGCTGGTTTACGCAAAAGCATAGTGCACAGTGCAAAACGACTGTTGGTTTACGCAAAAGCATAGTGCACAGTGCAAAACGACTGCTGGTTTACGCAACAGCATAGTGCACAGTGCAAACCGACTGCTGGTTTACGGCAGAGCATAGTGCACAGTGCAAAATGACTGTTGGTTTACGCCAAAGCACAGCGCACAGTGTAAAACGACTGTTGGTTTACGACAAAGCACAGCGCACAGTGCAAAACGACTGCTGGTTTACGCCAAAGCATGGTGCACAGTGCAAAACGACTGTTGGTTTACGCAAAAGCATAGTGCACAGTGCAAAACGACTGCTGGTTTACGCCAAATCATAGTGCACAGTGCAAAACGACTGTTGGTTTACGCAAAAGCATAGTGCACAGTGCAAAACGACTGCTGGTTTACGCCAAATCATAGTGCACAGTGCAAAACGACTGCTGGTTTACGCCAAAGCATAGTGCACAGTGCAAAACGACTGCTGGTTTACGCCAAAGCATGGTGCACAGTGCAAAACGACTGTTGGTTTACGCAAAAGCATAGTGCACAGTGCAAAACGACTGCTGGTTTACGCCAAAGCATAGTGCACAGTGCAAAACGACTGCTGGTTTACGCCAAAGCATGGTGCACAGTGCAAAACGACTGCTGGTTTACGCAAAAGCACAGCGCACAGTGCAAAACGACTGTTGGTTTACGCAAAAGCATAGTGCACAGTGCAAAACGACTGCTGGTTTACGCCAAAGCATAGTGAACAGTGCAAAATGACTGTTGGTTAACGCAAAAGCACAGCGCACAGTGCAAAACGACTGTTGGTTTACGCCAAAGCATAGTGCACAGTGCAAAATGACTGCTGGTTTACGCCAAAGCATAGTGAACAGTGCAAAATGACTGTTGGTTAACGCCAAAGCACAGCGCACAGTGCAAAACGACTGTTGGTTTACGCAAAAGCACAGCGCACAGTGCAAAACGACTGTTGGTTTACGCAAAAGCATAGTGCACAGTGCAAAACGACTGCTGGTTTACGCCAAAGCATAGTGAACAGTGCAAAATGACTGTTGGTTTACGCAAAAGCACAGCGCACAGTGCAAAACGACTGTTGGTTTACGCAAAAGCATAGTGCACAGTGCAAAACGACTGCTGGTTTACGCAAAAGCATAGTGAACAGTGCAAAATGACTGTTGGTTAACGCAAAAGCACAGCGCACAGTGCAAAACGACTGTTGGTTTACGCCAAAGCATAGTGCACAGTGCAAAATGACTGCTGGTTTACGCCAAAGCATAGTGAACAGTGCAAAATGACTGTTGGTTAACGCCAAAGCACAGCGCACAGTGCAAAATGACTGTTGGTTAACGCAAAAGCACAGCGCACAGTGCAAAACGACTGTTGGTTTACGCAAAAGCATAGTGCACAGTGCAAAACGACTGCTGGTTTACGCCAAAGCATGGTGCATAGTGCAAAACGACTGTTGGTTTACGCAAAAGCATAGTGCAGAGTGCAAAACGACTGCTGGTTTACGCAAAAGCAGAGCGCACAGTGCAAAACGACTGCTGGTTTACGCCAAAGCATGGTGCACAGTGCAAAACGACTGTTGGTTTACGCAACAGCATAGTGCACAGTGCAAAGCGACTGCTGGTTTACGCCAGAGCATAGTGCACAGTGCAAAATGACTGTTGGTTTACGCCAAAGCACAGCGCACAGTGCAAAACGACTGTTGGTTTACGCAAAAGCATAGTGCACAGTGCAAAACGACTGCTGGCTTACGCCAAATCATAGTGCACAGTGCAAAACGACTGTTGGTTTACGCAAAAGCATAGTGCACAGTGCAAAACGACTGTTGGTTTACGCCAAAGCACAGCGCACAGTGCGAAACGACTGCTGGTTTACGCCAAAGCACAGCGCACAGGGCAAAACGACTTTTGGTTTACGCAAAAGCATAGTGCACAGTGCAAAACGACTGCTGGTTTACGCCAGAGCATAGTGCACAGTGCAAACCGACTGTTGGTTTACGCCAAAGCACAGCGCACAGTGCAAAACGACTGCTGGTTTACGCCAAAGCATAGTGCACAGTGCAAAACGACTGTTGGTTTACGCCAAAGCACAGCGCACAGTGCAAAACGACTGTTGGTTTACGCCAAAGCACAGCGCACAGGGCAAAACGACTGCTGGTTTACGCCAGAGCATAGTGCACAGTGCAAACCGACTGTTGGTTTACGCCAAAGCATAGCGCACAGTGCAAAACGACTGCTGGTTTACGCCAAATCATAGTGCACAGTGCAAAACGACTGTTGGTTTACGCCAAAGCATGGTGCACAGTGCAAAACGACTGTTGGTTTACTCAAAAGCATAGTGCACAGTGCAAAACGACTGCTGGTTTACGCCAAAGCATGGTGCACAGTGCAAAACGACTGTTGGTTTACGCAAAAGCATAGTGCACAGTGTAAAACGACTGCTGGTTTACGCAAAAGCATAGTGCACAGTGCAAAACGACTGTTGGTTTACGCCAAAGCACAGCGCACAGTGCAAAACGACTGTTGGTTTACGCCAAAGCACAGCGCACAGTGCAAAACGACTGCTGGTTTACGCCAAATCATAGTGCACAGTGCAAAACGACTGTTGGTTTACGCCAAAGCACAGCGCACAGTGCAAAACGACTGCTGGTTTACGCCAAAGCATGGTGCACAGTGCAAAACGACTGTTGGTTTACGCCAAAGCACAGCGCACAGTGCAAAACGATTGTTGGTTTACTCAAAAGCATAGTGCACAGTGTAAAACGACTGCTGGTTTACTCAAAAGCACAGCGCACAGTGCAAAACGACTGCTGGTTTACGCCAAATCATAGTGCACAGTGCAAAACGACTGTTGGTTTACGCCAAAGCACAGCGCACAGTGCAAAACGACTGCTGGTTTACGCCAAAGCATGGTGCACAGTGCAAAACGACTGTTGGTTTACGCAAAAGCATAGTGCACAGTGTAAAACGACTGCTGGTTTACGCAAAAGCATAGTGCACAGTGCAAAACGACTGCTGGTTTACGCCAAATCATAGTGCACAGTGCAAAACGACTGTTGGTTTACGCCAAAGCACAGCGCACAGTGCAAAACGACTGTTGGTTTACGCCAAAGCACAGCGCACAGTGCAAAACGACTGCTGGTTTACGCCAAATCATAGTGCACAGTGCAAAACGACTGTTGGTTTACGCCAAAGCACAGCGCACAGTGCAAAACAACTGTTGGTTTACGCCAAAGCACAGCGCACAGTGCAAAACGACTGTTGGTTTACGCAAAAGCATAGTGCACAGTGCAAAACGACTGTTGATTTACGCAAAAGCATAGTGCACAGTGCAAAACGACTGCTGGTTTACGCCAAAGCACAGCGCACAGAGCAAAACGACTGTTGGTTTACGCCAAAGCACAGCGCACAGTGCAAAACGATTGTTGGTTTACTCAAAAGCATAGTGCACAGTGTAAAACGACTGCTGGTTTACGCCAAAGCACAGCGCACAGTGCAAACCGATTGTTGGTTTACTCAAAAGCATAGTGCACAGTGTAAAACGACTGCTGGTTTACTCAAAAGCATAGTGCACAGTGCAAAATGACTGCTGGTTTACGCAAAAGCATAGTGCACAGTGCAAAACGACTGCTGGTTTACGCCAAAGCATAGTGCACAGTGCAAAATGACTGTTGGTTTACGCAAAAGCATAGTGCACAGTGCAAAACGACTGTTGGTTTACGCAAAAGCATAGTGCACAGTGCAAAACGACTGTTGATTTACGCAAAAGCATAGTGCACAGTGCAAAACGACTGCTGGTTTACGCCAAAGCACAGCGCACAGAGCAAAACGACTGTTGGTTTACGCAAAAGCATAGTGCACAAGGTAAAACGACTGCTGGTTTACTCAAAAGCATAGTGCACAGTGTAAAACGACTGCTGGTTTACTCAAAAGCATAGTCCACAGTGCAAAACGACTGCTGGTTTAAGCCAAAGCACAGCGCACAGTGCAAAACGACTGCTGGTTTACGCCAAATCATAGTGCACAGTGCAAAACGACTGTTGGTTTACGCCAAAGCACAGCGCACAGTGCAAAACGACTGCTGGTTTACGCCAAAGCATGGTGCACAGTGCAAAACGACTGTTGGTTTACGCAAAAGCATAGTGCACAGTGTAAAACGACTGCTGGTTTACGCAAAAGCATAGTGCACAGTGCAAAACGACTGCTGGTTTACGCCAAATCATAGTGCACAGTGCAAAACGACTGTTGGTTTACGCCAAAGCACAGCGCACAGTGCAAAACGACTGTTGGTTTACGCCAAAGCACAGCGCACAGTGCAAAACGACTGCTGGTTTACGCCAAATCATAGTGCACAGTGCAAAACGACTGTTGGTTTACGCCAAAGCACAGCGCACAGTGCAAAACGACTGCTGGTTTACGCCAAAGCATGGTGCACAGTGCAAAACGACTGTTGGTTTACTCAAAAGCATAGTGCACAGTGCAAAACGACTGCTGGTTTAAGCCAAAGCACAGCGCACAGTGCAAAACGACTGCTGGTTTACGCCAAATCATAGTGCACAGTGCAAAACGACTGTTGGTTTACGCAAAAGCATAGTGCACAGTGTAAAACGACTGCTGGTTTACGCAAAAGCATAGTGCACAGTGCAAAACGACTGCTGGTTTACGCCAAATCATAGTGCACAGTGCAAAACGACTGTTGGTTTACGCCAAAGCACAGCGCACAGTGCAAAACGACTGTTGGTTTACGCCAAAGCACAGCGCACAGTGCAAAACGACTGCTGGTTTACGCCAAATCATAGTGCACAGTGCAAAACGACTGTTGGTTTACGCCAAAGCACAGCGCACAGTGCAAAACAACTGTTGGTTTACGCCAAAGCACAGCGCACAGTGCAAAACGACTGTTGGTTTACGCAAAAGCATAGTGCACAGTGCAAAACGACTGTTGATTTACGCAAAAGCATAGTGCACAGTGCAAAACGACTGCTGGTTTACGCCAAAGCACAGCGCACAGAGCAAAACGACTGTTGGTTTACGCCAAAGCACAGCGCACAGTGCAAAACGATTGTTGGTTTACTCAAAAGCATAGTGCACAGTGTAAAACGACTGCTGGTTTACGCCAAAGCACAGCGCACAGTGCAAAACGATTGTTGGTTTACTCAAAAGCATAGTGCACAGTGTAAAACGACTGCTGGTTTACTCAAAAGCATAGTGCACAGTGCAAAATGACTGCTGGTTTACGCAAAAGCATAGTGCACAGTGCAAAACGACTGCTGGTTTACGCCAAAGCATAGTGCACAGTGCAAAATGACTGTTGGTTTACGCAAAAGCATAGTGCACAGTGCAAAACGACTGTTGGTTTACGCAAAAGCATAGTGCACAGTGCAAAACGACTGTTGATTTACGCAAAAGCATAGTGCACAGTGCAAAACGACTGCTGGTTTACGCCAAAGCACAGCGCACAGAGCAAAACGACTGTTGGTTTACGCAAAAGCATAGTGCACAAGGTAAAACGACTGCTGGTTTACTCAAAAGCATAGTGCACAGTGTAAAACGACTGCTGGTTTACTCAAAAGCATAGTCCACAGTGCAAAACGACTGCTGGTTTAAGCCAAAGCACAGCGCACAGTGCAAAACGACTGCTGGTTTACGCCAAATCATAGTGCACAGTGCAAAACGACTGTTGGTTTACGCCAAAGCACAGCGCACAGTGCAAAACGACTGCTGGTTTACGCCAAAGCATGGTGCACAGTGCAAAACGACTGTTGGTTTACGCAAAAGCATAGTGCACAGTGTAAAACGACTGCTGGTTTACGCAAAAGCATAGTGCACAGTGCAAAACGACTGCTGGTTTACGCCAAATCATAGTGCACAGTGCAAAACGACTGTTGGTTTACGCCAAAGCACAGCGCACAGTGCAAAACGACTGTTGGTTTACGCCAAAGCACAGCGCACAGTGCAAAACGACTGCTGGTTTACGCCAAATCATAGTGCACAGTGCAAAACGACTGTTGGTTTACGCCAAAGCACAGCGCACAGTGCAAAACGACTGCTGGTTTACGCCAAAGCATGGTGCACAGTGCAAAACGACTGTTGGTTTACTCAAAAGCATAGTGCACAGTGCAAAACGACTGCTGGTTTAAGCCAAAGCACAGCGCACAGTGCAAAACGACTGCTGGTTTACGCCAAATCATAGTGCACAGTGCAAAACGACTGTTGGTTTACGCCAAAGCACAGCGCACAGTGCAAAACGACTGCTGGTTTACGCCAAAGCATGGTGCACAGTGCAAAACGACTGTTGGTTTACGCAAAAGCATAGTGCACAGTGTAAAACGACTGCTGGTTTACGCAAAAGCATAGTGCACAGTGCAAAACGACTGTTGGTTTACGCCTAAGCACAGCGCACAGTGCAAAACGACTGTTGGTTTACGCCAAAGCACAGCGCACAGTGCAAAACGACTGTTGGTTTACGCCAAAGCACAGCGCACAGTGCAAAACGATTGTTGGTTTACTCAAAAGCATAGTGCACAGTGTAAAACGACTGCTGGTTTACTCAAAAGCATAGTGCACAGTGCAAAATGACTGCTGGTTTACGCAAAAGCATAGTGCACAGTGCAAAACGACTGCTGGTTTACGCCAAAGCATAGTGCACAGTGCAAAATGACTGTTGGTTTACGCAAAAGCATAGTGCACAGTGCAAAACGACTGTTGGTTTACGCAAAAGCATAGTGCACAGTGCAAAACGACTGTTGATTTACGCAAAAGCATAGTGCACAGTGCAAAACGACTGCTGGTTTACGCCAAAGCACAGCGCACAGAGCAAAACGACTGTTGGTTTACGCCAAAGCACAGCGCACAGTGCAAAACGATTGTTGGTTTACTCAAAAGCATAGTGCACAGTGTAAAACGACTGCTGGTTTACGCAAAAGCATAGTGCACAGTGCAAAACGACTGCTGGTTTACGCCAAAGCATGGTGCACAGTGCAAAACGACTGTTGGTTTACGCAAAAGCATAGTGCACAGTGTAAAACGACTGCTGGTTTACGCAAAAGCATAGTGCACAGTGCAAAACGACTGTTGGTTTACGCCAAAGCACAGCGCACAGTGCAAAACGACTGTTGGTTTACGCCAAAGCACAGCGCACAGTGCAAAACGACTGCTGGTTTACGCCAAAGCATGGTGCACAGTGCAAAACGACTGTTGGTTTACGCCAAAGCACAGCGCACAGTGCAAAATGACTGCTGGTTTACGCAAAAGCATAGTGCACAGTGCAAAACGACTGCTGGTTTACGCCAAAGCATAGTGCACAGTGCAAAATGACTGTTGGTTTACGCAAAAGCATAGTGCACAGTGCAAAACGACTGTTGGTTTACGCAAAAGCATAGTGCACAGTGCAAAACGACTGTTGATTTACGCAAAAGCATAGTGCACAGTGCAAAACGACTGCTGGTTTACGCCAAAGCACTGCGCACAGAGCAAAACGACTGTTGGTTTACGCAAAAGCATAGTGCACAAGGTAAAACGACTGCTGGTTTACTCAAAAGCATAGTGCACAGTGTAAAACGACTGCTGGTTTACTCAAAAGCATAGTGCACAGTGCAAAACGACTGCTGGTTTAAGCCAAAGCACAGCGCACAGTGCAAAACGACTGCTGGTTTACGCCAAATCATAGTGCACAGTGCAAAACGACTGTTGGTTTACGCCAAAGCACAGCGCACAGTGCAAAACGACTGCTGGTTTACGCCAAATCATAGTGCACAGTGCAAAACGACTGTTGGTTTACGCCAAAGCACAGCGCACAGTGCAAAACGACTGCTGGTTCACGCCAAAGCATGGTGCACAGTGCAAAACGACTGCTGGTTTACTCAAAAGCATAGTGCACAGTGCAAAACGACTGCTGGTTTAAGCCAAAGCACAGCGCACAGTGCAAAACGACTGCTGGTTTACGCCAAATCATAGTGCACAGTGCAAAACGACTGTTGGTTTACGCCAAAGCACAGCGCACAGTGCAAAACGACTGTTGGTTTACGCCAAAGCACAGCGCACAGTGCAAAACGACTGTTGGTTTACGCCAAATCATAGTGCACAGTGCAAAACGACTGTTGGTTTACGCCAAAGCACAGCGCACAGTGCAAAACGACTGCTGGTTTACGCCAAAGCATGGTGCACAGTGCAAAACGACTGTTGGTTAACGCCAAAGCACAGCGCACAGTGCAAAACGATTGTTGGTTTACTCAAAAGCATAGTGCACAGTGTAAAACGACTGCTGGTTTACTCAAAAGCATAGTGCACAGTGCAAAATGACTGCTGGTTTAAGCCAAAGCACAGCGCACAGTGCAAAACGACTGCTGGTTTACGCCAAATCATAGTGCACAGTGCAAAACGACTGTTGGTTTACGCCAAAGCATGGTGCACAGTGCAAAACGACTGTTGGTTTACTCAAAAGCATAGTGCACAGTGCAAAACGACTGCTGGTTTACGCCAAATCATAGTGCACAGTGCAAAACGACTGTTGGTTTACGCCAAAGCACAGCGCACAGTGCAAAACGACTGTTGGTTTACGCCAAAGCACAGCGCACAGTGCAAAACGACTGCTGGTTTACGCCAAATCATAGTGCACAGTGCAAAACGACTGTTGGTTTACGCCAAAGCACAGCGCACAGTGCAAAACGACTGCTGGTTTACGCCAAAGCATGGTGCACAGTGCAAAACGACTGTTGGTTTACGCCAAAGCACAGCGCACAGTGCAAAACGATTGTTGGTTTACTCAAAAGCATAGTGCACAGTGTATAACGACTGCTGGTTTACTCAAAAGCACAGCGCACAGTGCAAAACGACTGCTGGTTTACGCCAAATCATAGTGCACAGTGCAAAACGACTGTTGGTTTACGCCAAAGCACAGCGCACAGTGCAAAACGACTGCTGGTTTACGCCAAAGCATGGTGCACAGTGCAAAACGACTGTTGGTTTACGCAAAAGCATAGTGCACAGTGTAAAACGACTGCTGGTTTACGCAAAAGCATAGTGCACAGTGCAAAACGACTGTTGGTTTACGCCAAAGCACAGCGCACAGTGCAAAACGACTGTTGGTTTACGCCAAAGCACAGCGCACAGTGCAAAACGACTGCTGGTTTACGCCAAATCATAGTGCACAGTGCAAAACGACTGTTGGTTTACGCCAAAGCACAGCGCACAGTGCAAAACGACTGCTGGTTTACGCCAAAGCATGGTGCACAGTGCAAAACGACTGTTGGTTTACGCCAAAGCACAGCGCACAGTGCAAAACGATTGTTGGTTTACTCAAAAGCATAGTGCACAGTGTATAACGACTGCTGGTTTACTCAAAAGCACAGCGCACAGTGCAAAACGACTGCTGGTTTACGCCAAATCATAGTGCACAGTGCAAAACGACTGTTGGTTTACGCCAAAGCACAGCGCACAGTGCAAAACGACTGCTGGTTTACGCCAAAGCATGGTGCACAGTGCAAAACGACTGTTGGTTTACTCAAAAGCATAGTGCACAGTGCAAAACGACTGCTGGTTTAAGCCAAAGCACAGCGCACAGTGCAAAACGACTGCTGGTTTACGCCAAATCATAGTGCACAGTGCAAAACGACTGTTGGTTTACGCCAAAGCACAGCGCACAGTGCAAAACGACTGCTGGTTTACGCCAAAGCATGGTGCACAGTGCAAAACGACTGTTGGTTTACGCAAAAGCATAGTGCACAGTGTAAAACGACTGCTGGTTTACGCAAAAGCATAGTGCACAGTGCAAAACGACTGTTGGTTTACGCCTAAGCACAGCGCACAGTGCAAAACGACTGTTGGTTTACGCCAAAGCACAGCGCACAGTGCAAAACGACTGTTGGTTTACGCCAAAGCACAGCGCACAGTGCAAAACGATTGTTGGTTTACTCAAAAGCATAGTGCACAGTGTAAAACGACTGCTGGTTTACTCAAAAGCATAGTGCACAGTGCAAAATGACTGCTGGTTTACGCAAAAGCATAGTGCACAGTGCAAAACGACTGCTGGTTTACGCCAAAGCATAGTGCACAGTGCAAAATGACTGTTGGTTTACGCAAAAGCATAGTGCACAGTGCAAAACGACTGTTGGTTTACGCAAAAGCATAGTGCACAGTGCAAAACGACTGTTGATTTACGCAAAAGCATAGTGCACAGTGCAAAACGACTGCTGGTTTACGCCAAAGCACAGCGCACAGAGCAAAACGACTGTTGGTTTACGCCAAAGCACAGCGCACAGTGCAAAACGATTGTTGGTTTACTCAAAAGCATAGTGCACAGTGTAAAACGACTGCTGGTTTACGCAAAAGCATAGTGCACAGTGCAAAACGACTGCTGGTTTACGCCAAAGCATGGTGCACAGTGCAAAACGACTGTTGGTTTACGCAAAAGCATAGTGCACAGTGTAAAACGACTGCTGGTTTACGCAAAAGCATAGTGCACAGTGCAAAACGACTGTTGGTTTACGCCAAAGCACAGCGCACAGTGCAAAACGACTGTTGGTTTACGCCAAAGCACAGCGCACAGTGCAAAACGACTGCTGGTTTACGCCAAAGCATGGTGCACAGTGCAAAACGACTGTTGGTTTACGCCAAAGCACAGCGCACAGTGCAAAATGACTGCTGGTTTACGCAAAAGCATAGTGCACAGTGCAAAACGACTGCTGGTTTACGCCAAAGCATAGTGCACAGTGCAAAATGACTGTTGGTTTACGCAAAAGCATAGTGCACAGTGCAAAACGACTGTTGGTTTACGCAAAAGCATAGTGCACAGTGCAAAACGACTGTTGATTTACGCAAAAGCATAGTGCACAGTGCAAAACGACTGCTGGTTTACGCCAAAGCACTGCGCACAGAGCAAAACGACTGTTGGTTTACGCAAAAGCATAGTGCACAAGGTAAAACGACTGCTGGTTTACTCAAAAGCATAGTGCACAGTGTAAAACGACTGCTGGTTTACTCAAAAGCATAGTGCACAGTGCAAAACGACTGCTGGTTTAAGCCAAAGCACAGCGCACAGTGCAAAACGACTGCTGGTTTACGCCAAATCATAGTGCACAGTGCAAAACGACTGTTGGTTTACGCCAAAGCACAGCGCACAGTGCAAAACGACTGCTGGTTTACGCCAAATCATAGTGCACAGTGCAAAACGACTGTTGGTTTACGCCAAAGCACAGCGCACAGTGCAAAACGACTGCTGGTTCACGCCAAAGCATGGTGCACAGTGCAAAACGACTGCTGGTTTACTCAAAAGCATAGTGCACAGTGCAAAACGACTGCTGGTTTAAGCCAAAGCACAGCGCACAGTGCAAAACGACTGCTGGTTTACGCCAAATCATAGTGCACAGTGCAAAACGACTGTTGGTTTACGCCAAAGCACAGCGCACAGTGCAAAACGACTGTTGGTTTACGCCAAAGCACAGCGCACAGTGCAAAACGACTGTTGGTTTACGCCAAATCATAGTGCACAGTGCAAAACGACTGTTGGTTTACGCCAAAGCACAGCGCACAGTGCAAAACGACTGCTGGTTTACGCCAAAGCATGGTGCACAGTGCAAAACGACTGTTGGTTAACGCCAAAGCACAGCGCACAGTGCAAAACGATTGTTGGTTTACTCAAAAGCATAGTGCACAGTGTAAAACGACTGCTGGTTTACTCAAAAGCATAGTGCACAGTGCAAAATGACTGCTGGTTTAAGCCAAAGCACAGCGCACAGTGCAAAACGACTGCTGGTTTACGCCAAATCATAGTGCACAGTGCAAAACGACTGTTGGTTTACGCCAAAGCATGGTGCACAGTGCAAAACGACTGTTGGTTTACTCAAAAGCATAGTGCACAGTGCAAAACGACTGCTGGTTTACGCCAAATCATAGTGCACAGTGCAAAACGACTGCTGGTTTACGCCAAAGCATGGTGCACAGTGCAAAACGACTGTTGGTTTACGCAAAAGCATAGTGCACAGTGTAAAACGACTGCTGGTTTACGCAAAAGCATAGTGCACAGTGCAAAACGACTGTTGGTTTACGCCAAAGCACAGCGCACAGTGCAAAACGACTGTTGGTTTACGCCAAAGCACAGCGCACAGTGCAAAACGACTGCTGGTTTACGCCAAATCATAGTGCACAGTGCAAAACGACTGTTGGTTTACGCCAAAGCACAGCGCACAGTGCAAAACGACTGCTGGTTTACGCCAAAGCATGGTGCACAGTGCAAAACGACTGTTGGTTTACGCCAAAGCACAGCGCACAGTGCAAAACGATTGTTGGTTTACTCAAAAGCATAGTGCACAGTGTATAACGACTGCTGGTTTACTCAAAAGCACAGCGCACAGTGCAAAACGACTGCTGGTTTACGCCAAATCATAGTGCACAGTGCAAAACGACTGTTGGTTTACGCCAAAGCACAGCGCACAGTGCAAAACGACTGCTGGTTTACGCCAAAGCATGGTGCACAGTGCAAAACGACTGTTGGTTTACGCAAAAGCATAGTGCACAGTGTAAAACGACTGCTGGTTTACGCAAAAGCATAGTGCACAGTGCAAAACGACTGCTGGTTTACGCCAAATCATAGTGCACAGTGCAAAACGACTGTTGGTTTACGCCAAAGCACAGCGCACAGTGCAAAACGACTGTTGGTTTACGCCAAAGCACAGCGCACAGTGCAAAACGACTGCTGGTTTACGCCAAATCATAGTGCACAGTGCAAAACGACTGTTGGTTTACGCCAAAGCACAGCGCACAGTGCAAAACGACTGTTGGTTTACGCCAAAGCACAGCGCACAGTGCAAAACGACTGTTGGTTTACGCCAAAGCACAGCGCACAGTGCAAAACGACTGCTGGTTTACGCCAAATCATAGTGCACAGTGCAAAACGACTGTTGGTTTACGCAAAAGCATAGTGCACAGTGTAAAACGACTGCTGGTTTACGCAAAAGCATAGTGCACAGTGCAAAACGACTGCTGGTTTACGCCAAAGCATGGTGCACAGTGCAAAACGACTGCTGGTTTACGCCAAATCATAGTGCACAGTGCAAAACGACTGTTGGTTTACGCAAAGGCACAGCGCACAGTGCAAAACGACTGTTGGTTTACGCAAAAGCATAGTGCACAGTGCAAAACGACTGCTGGTTTACGCCAAAGCATAGTGCACAGTGCAAAATGACTGTTGGTTTACGCAAAAGCATAGTGCACAGTGCAAAACGACTGTTGGTTTACGCAAAAGCATAGTGCACAGTGCAAAACGACTGTTGATTTACGCAAAAGCATAGTGCACAGTGCAAAACGACTGCTGGTTTACGCCAAAGCACAGCGCACAGTGCAAAACGACTGTTGGTTTACGCAAAAGCATAGTGCACAGTGCAAAACGACTGTTGGTTTACGCAAAAGCATAGTGCACAGTGCAAAACGACTGCTGGTTTACGCCAAAGCATAGTGCACAGTGCAAAACGACTGCTGGTTTACGCCAAAGCATGGTGCACAGTGCAAAACGACTGTTGGTTTACGCAAAAGCATAGTGCACAGTGCAAAACGACTGTTGGTTTACGCCAAAGCACAGCGCACAGTGCAAAACGACTGCTGGTTTACGCCAAAGCACAGCGCACAGGGCAAAACGACTTTTGGTTTACGCAAAAGCATAGTGCACAGTGCAAAACGACTGCTGGTTTACGCCAGAGCATAGTGCACAGTGCAAACCGACTGTTGGTTTACGCCAAAGCACAGCGCACAGTGCAAAACGACTGCTGGTTTACGCCAAAGCATAGTGCACAGTGCAAAACGACTGTTGGTTTACGCCAAAGCACAGCGCACAGTGCAAAACGACTGTTGGTTTACGCCAAAGCACAGCGCACAGGGCAAAACGACTGCTGGTTTACGCCAGAGCATAGTGCACAGTGCAAACCGACTGTTGGTTTACGCCAAAGCACAGCGCACAGTGCAAAACGACTGCTGGTTTACGCCAAAGCATAGTGCACAGTGCAAAACGACTGTTGGTTTACGCCAAAGCACAGCGCACAGTGCAAAACGACTGTTGGTTTACGCCAAAGCATAGTGCACAGTGCAAAACGACTGCTGGTTTACGCCAAAGCATAGTGCACAGTGCAAAACGACTGCTGGTTTACGCAAAAGCATGGTGCACAGTGCAAAACGACTGTTGGTTTACGCAAAAGCATAGTGCACAGTGCAAAACAACTGCTGGTTTACGCCAAATCATAGTGCACAGTGCAAAACGACTGTTGGTTTACGCCAAAGCACAGCGCACAGTGCAAAACGACTGTTGGTTTACGCCAAAGCATGGTGCACAGTGCAAAACGACTGCTGGTTTACGCCAAAGCATAGTGCACAGTGCAAAACGACTGCTGGTTTACGCAAAAGCATGGTGCACAGTGCAAAACGACTGCTGGTTTACGCCAAAGCATAGTGCACAGTGCAAAACGACTGCTGGTTTACGCAAAAGCATGGTGCACAGTGCAAAACGACTGTTGGTTTACGCAAAAGCATAGTGCACAGTGCAAAACGACTGCTGGTTTACGCCAAAGCATAGTGCACAGTGCAAAACGACTGCTGGTTTACGCCAAAGCATGGTGCACAGTGCAAAACGACTGTTGGTTTACGCAAAAGCATAGTGCACAGTGCAAAACTACTGCTGGTTTACGCCAAAGCATAGTGCACAGTGCAAAACGACTGCTGGTTTACGCCAAAGCATGGTGCACAGTGCAAAACGACTGTTGGTTTACGCAAAAGCACAGCGCACAGTGCAAAACGACTGTTGGTTTACGCAAAAGCATAGTGCACAGTGCAAAACGACTGCTGGTTTACTCAAAAGCATAGTGAACAGTGCAAAATGACTGTTGGTTAACGCAAAAGCACAGCGCACAGTGCAAAACGACTGTTGGTTTACGCCAAAGCATAGTGCACAGTGCAAAATGACTGCTGGTTTACGCCAAAGCACAGCGCACAGTGCAAAACGACTGTTGGTTTACGCAAAAGCACAGCGCACAGTGCAAAACGACTGTTGGTTTACGCCAAAGCACAGCGCACAGTGCAAAACGACTGTTGGTTTACGCAAAAGCATAGTGCACAGTGCAAAACGACTGCTGGTTTACGCCAAATCATCGTGCACAGTGCAAAACCACTGTTGGTTTACGCCAAAGCACAGCGCACAGTGCAAAACGACTGCTGGTTTACGCCAAAGCATGGTGCACAGTGCAAAACGACTGTTGGTTTACGCAAAAGCATAGTGCACAGTGCAAAACGACTGCTGGTTTACGCCAAAGCACAGCGCACAGTGCAAAACGACTGCTGGTTTACGCCAAAGCACGGTGCACAGTGCAAAACGACTGTTGGTTTACGCAAAAGCATAGTGCACAGTGCAAAACGACTGCTGGTTTACGCCAAATCATAGTGCACAGTGCAAAACGACTGTTGGTTTACGCCAAAGCACAGCGCACAGTGCAAAACGACTGTTGGTTTACTCAAAAGCATAGTGCACAGTGTAAAACGACTGCTGGTTTACGCAAAAGCATAGTGCACAGTGCAAAACGACTGTTGGTTTACGCAAAAGCATAGTGCACAGTGCAAAACGACTGCTGGTTTACGCAACAGCATAGTGCACAGTGCAAAGCGACTGCTGGTTTACGCCAGAGCATAGTGCACAGTGCAAAATGACTGTTGGTTTACGCCAAAGCACAGCGCACAGTGCAAAACGACTGTTGGTTTACGCCAAAGCACAGCGCACAGTGCAAAACGACTGCTGGTTTACGCCAAAGCATGGTGCACAGTGCAAAACGACTGTTGGTTTACGCAAAAGCATAGTGCACAGTGCAAAACGACTGCTGGTTTACGCCAAATCATAGTGCACAGTGCAAAACGACTGTTGGTTTACGCCAAAGCACAGCGCACAGTGCAAAACGACTGCTGGTTTACGCCAAAGCATGGTGCACAGTGCAAAACGACTGTTGGTTTACGCAAAAGCATAGTGCACAGTGCAAAACGACTGCTGGTTTACGCCAAATCATAGTGCACAGTGCAAAACGACTGCTGGTTTACGCCAGAGCATGGTGCACAGTGCAAAACAACTGTTGGTTTACGCAAAAGCATAGTGCACAGTGCAAAACGACTGCTGGTTTACGCCAAAGCATAGTGCACAGTGCAAAACGACTGCTGGTTTACGCCAAAGCATAGTGCACAGTGCAAAACGACTGTTGGTTTACGCAAAAGCATAGTGCAGAGTGCAAAACGACTGCTGGTTTACGCCAAATCATAGTGCACAGTGCAAAACGACTGTTGGTTTACGCCAAAGCACAGCGCACAGTGCAAAACGACTGCTGGTTTACGCCAAAGCATGGTGCATAGTGCAAAACGACTGTTGGTTTACGCAAAAGCATAGTGCAGAGTGCAAAACGACTGCTGGTTTACGCAAAAGCACAGCGCACAGTGCAAAACGACTGTTGGTTTACGCAAAAGCATAGTGCACAGTGCAAAACGACTGCTGGTTTACGCCAAAGCATGGTACACAGTGCAAAACGACTGTTGGTTTACGCAAAAGCATAGTGCACAGTGCAAACCGACTGCTGGTTTACGCCAAAGCATAGTGCACAGTGCAAAACGACTGCTGGTTTACGCCAGAGCATGGTGCACAGTGCAAAACAACTGTTGGTTTAGTCAAAAGCATAGTGCACAGTGCAAAACGACTGCTGGTTTACGCCAAATCATAGTGCACAGTGCAAAACGACTGTTGGTTTACGCCAAAGCACAGCGCACAGTGCAAAACGACTGCTGGTTTACGCCAAAGCATGGTGCACAGTGCAAAACGACTGTTGGTTTACGCAAAAGCATAGTGCAGAGTGCAAACCGACTGCTGGTTTACGCCAAAGCATAGTGCACAGTGCAAAACGACTGCTGGTTTACGCTAGAGCATGGTGCACAGTGCAAAACAACTGTTGGTTTACGCAAAAGCATAGTGCACAGTGCAAAACGACTGCTGGTTTACGCCAAAGCATAGTGCACAGTGCAAAACGACTGCTGGTTTACGCCAAAGCATAGTGCACAGTGCAAAATGACTGTTGGTTTACGCAAAAGCATAGTGCACAGTGCAAAACGACTGTTGGTTTACGCAAAAGCATAGTGCACAGTGCAAAACGACTGCTGGTTTACGCCAAAGCATGGTGCACAGTGCAAAACGACTGTTGGTTTACGCAAAAGCACAGCGCACAGTGCAAAACGACTGTTGGTTTACGCCAAAGCATAGTGCACAGAGCAAAACGACTGCTGGTTTACGCCAAAGCATGGTGCATAGTGCAAAACGACTGTTGGTTTACGCAAAAGCATAGTGCAGAGTGCAAAACGACTGCTGGTTTACTCAAAAGCATAGTGCACAGTGTAAAACGACTGCTGGTTTACGCAAAAGCATAGTGCACAGTGCAAAACGACTGTTGGTTTACGCAAAAGCATAGTGCACAGTGCAAAACGACTGCTGGTTTACGCAACAGCATAGTGCACAGTGCAAACCGACTGCTGGTTTACGGCAGAGCATAGTGCACAGTGCAAAATGACTGTTGGTTTACGCCAAAGCACAGCGCACAGTGTAAAACGACTGTTGGTTTACGACAAAGCACAGCGCACAGTGCAAAACGACTGCTGGTTTACGCCAAAGCATGGTGCACAGTGCAAAACGACTGTTGGTTTACGCAAAAGCATAGTGCACAGTGCAAAACGACTGCTGGTTTACGCCAAATCATAGTGCACAGTGCAAAACGACTGTTGGTTTACGCCAAAGCACAGCGCACAGTGCAAAACGACTGCTGGTTTACGCCAAATCATAGTGCACAGTGCAAAACGACTGCTGGTTTACGCCAAAGCATAGTGCACAGTGCAAAACGACTGCTGGTTTACGCCAAAGCATGGTGCACAGTGCAAAACGACTGTTGGTTTACGCAAAAGCATAGTGCACAGTGCAAAACGACTGCTGGTTTACGCCAAAGCATGGTGCACAGTGCAAAACGACTGTTGGTTTACGCAAAAGCATAGTGCACAGTGCAAAACGACTGCTGGTTTACGCCAAAGCATGGTGCACAGTGCAAAACGACTGTTGGTTTACGCAAAAGCATAGTGCACAGTGCAAAACGACTGTTGGTTTACGCCAAAGCATGGTGCACAGTGCAAAACGACTGTTGGTTTACGCAAAAGCATAGTGCACAGTGCAAAACGACTGCTGGTTTACGCCAAATCATAGTGCACAGTGCAAAACGACTGCTGGTTTACGCCAAAGCATAGTGCACAGTGCAAAACGACTGCTGGTTTACGCCAAAGCATGGTGCACAGTGCAAAACGACTGTTGGTTTACGCAAAAGCATAGTGCACAGTGCAAAACGACTGCTGGTTTACGCCAAAGCATAGTGCACAGTGCAAAACGACTGCTGGTTTACGCCAAAGCATGGTGCACAGTGCAAAACGACTGCTGGTTTACGCAAAAGCACAGCGCACAGTGCAAAACGACTGTTGGTTTACGCAAAAGCATAGTGCACAGTGCAAAACGACTGCTGGTTTACGCCAAAGCATAGTGAACAGTGCAAAATGACTGTTGGTTAACGCAAAAGCACAGCGCACAGTGCAAACCGACTGTTGGTTTACGCCAAAGCATAGTGCACAGTGCAAAATGACTGCTGGTTTACGCCAAAGCATAGTGAACAGTGCAAAATGACTGTTGGTTAACGCCAAAGCACAGCGCACAGTGCAAAACGACTGTTGGTTTACGCAAAAGCACAGCGCACAGTGCAAAACGACTGTTGGTTTACGCCAAAGCATAGTGCACAGTGCAAAACGACTGCTGGTTTACGCCAAAGCATAGTGAACAGTGCAAAATGACTGTTGGTTTACGCAAAAGCACAGCGCACAGTGCAAAACGACTGTTGGTTTACGCAAAAGCATAGTGCACAGTGCAAAACGACTGCTGGTTTACGCCAAAGCATAGTGAACAGTGCAAAATGACTGTTGGTTAACGCAAAAGCACAGCGCACAGTGCAAAACGACTGTTGGTTTACGCCAAAGCATAGTGCACAGTGCAAAATGACTGCTGGTTTACGCCAAAGCATAGTGAACAGTGCAAAATGACTGTTGGTTAACGCCAAAGCACAGCGCACAGTGCAAAATGACTGTTGGTTAACGCAAAAGCACAGCGCACAGTGCAAAACGACTGTTGGTTTACGCAAAAGCATAGTGCACAGTGCAAAACGACTGCTGGTTTACGCCAAAGCATGGTGCATAGTGCAAAACGACTGTTGGTTTACGCAAAAGCATAGTGCAGAGTGCAAAACGACTGCTGGTTTACGCAAAAGCAGAGCGCACAGTGCAAAACGACTGCTGGTTTACGCCAAAGCATGGTGCACAGTGCAAAACGACTGTTGGTTTACGCAACAGCATAGTGCACAGTGCAAAGCGACTGCTGGTTTACGCCAGAGCATAGTGCACAGTGCAAAATGACTGTTGGTTTACGCCAAAGCACAGCGCACAGTGCAAAACGACTGTTGGTTTACGCAAAAGCATAGTGCACAGTGCAAAACGACTGCTGGCTTACGCCAAATCATAGTGCACAGTGCAAAACGACTGTTGGTTTACGCAAAAGCATAGTGCACAGTGCAAAACGACTGTTGGTTTACGCCAAAGCACAGCGCACAGTGCAAAACGACTGCTGGTTTACGCCAAAGCACAGCGCACAGGGCAAAACGACTTTTGGTTTACGCAAAAGCATAGTGCACAGTGCAAAACGACTGCTGGTTTACGCCAGAGCATAGTGCACAGTGCAAACCGACTGTTGGTTTACGCCAAAGCACAGCGCACAGTGCAAAACGACTGCTGGTTTACGCCAAAGCATAGTGCACAGTGCAAAACGACTGTTGGTTTACGCCAAAGCACAGCGCACAGTGCAAAACGACTGTTGGTTTACGCCAAAGCACAGCGCACAGGGCAAAACGACTGCTGGTTTACGCCAGAGCATAGTGCACAGTGCAAACCGACTGTTGGTTTACGCCAAAGCATAGCGCACAGTGCAAAACGACTGCTGGTTTACGCCAAATCATAGTGCACAGTGCAAAACGACTGTTGGTTTACGCCAAAGCATGGTGCACAGTGCAAAACGACTGTTGGTTTACTCAAAAGCATGGTGCACAGTGCAAAACGACTGCTGGTTTACGCCAAAGCATGGTGCACAGTGCAAAACGACTGTTGGTTTACGCAAAAGCATAGTGCACAGTGTAAAACGACTGCTGGTTTACGCAAAAGCATAGTGCACAGTGCAAAACGACTGTTGGTTTACGCCAAAGCACAGCGCACAGTGCAAAACGACTGTTGGTTTACGCCAAAGCACAGCGCACAGTGCAAAACGACTGCTGGTTTACGCCAAATCATAGTGCACAGTGCAAAACGACTGTTGGTTTACGCCAAAGCACAGCGCACAGTGCAAAACGACTGCTGGTTTACGCCAAAGCATGGTGCACAGTGCAAAACGACTGTTGGTTTACGCCAAAGCACAGCGCACAGTGCAAAACGATTGTTGGTTTACTCAAAAGCATAGTGCACAGTGTAAAACGACTGCTGGTTTACTCAAAAGCACAGCGCACAGTGCAAAACGACTGCTGGTTTACGCCAAATCATAGTGCACAGTGCAAAACGACTGTTGGTTTACGCCAAAGCACAGCGCACAGTGCAAAACGACTGCTGGTTTACGCCAAAGCATGGTGCACAGTGCAAAACGACTGTTGGTTTACGCAAAAGCATAGTGCACAGTGTAAAACGACTGCTGGTTTACGCAAAAGCATAGTGCACAGTGCAAAACGACTGCTGGTTTACGCCAAATCATAGTGCACAGTGCAAAACGACTGTTGGTTTACGCCAAAGCACAGCGCACAGTGCAAAACGACTGTTGGTTTACGCCAAAGCACAGCGCACAGTGCAAAACGACTGCTGGTTTACGCCAAATCATAGTGCACAGTGCAAAACGACTGTTGGTTTACGCCAAAGCACAGCGCACAGTGCAAAACAACTGTTGGTTTACGCCAAAGCACAGCGCACAGTGCAAAACGACTGTTGGTTTACGCCAAAGCACAGCGCACAGTGCAATACGACTGCTGGTTTACGCCAAATCATAGTGCACAGTGCAAAACGACTGTTGGTTTACGCAAAAGCATAGTGCACAGTGTAAAACGACTGCTGGTTTACGCAAAAGCATAGTGCACAGTGCAAAACGACTGCTGGTTTACGCCAAAGCATGGTGCACAGTGCAAAACGACTGCTGGTTTACGCCAAATCATAGTGCACAGTGCAAAACGACTGTTGGTTTACGCAAAGGCACAGCGCACAGTGCAAAACGACTGTTGGTTTACGCAAAAGCATAGTGCACAGTGCAAAACGACTGCTGGTTTACGCCAAAGCATAGTGCACAGTGCAAAATGACTGTTGGTTTACGCAAAAGCATAGTGCACAGTGCAAAACGACTGTTGGTTTACGCAAAAGCATAGTGCACAGTGCAAAACGACTGTTGATTTACGCAAAAGCATAGTGCACAGTGCAAAACGACTGCTGGTTTACGCCAAAGCACAGCGCACAGTGCAAAACGACTGTTGGTTTACGCAAAAGCATAGTGCACAGTGCAAAACGACTGTTGGTTTACGCAAAAGCATAGTGCACAGTGCAAAACGACTGCTGGTTTACGCCAAAGCATAGTGCACAGTGCAAAACGACTGCTGGTTTACGCCAAAGCATGGTGCACAGTGCAAAACGACTGTTGGTTTCCGCAAAAGCATAGTGCACAGTGCAAAACGACTGTTGGTTTACGCCAAAGCACAGCGCACAGTGCAAAACGACTGGTGGTTTACGCCAAAGCACAGCGCACAGGGCAAAACGACTTTTGGTTTACGCAAAAGCATAGTGCACAGTGCAAAACGACTGCTGGTTTACGCCAGAGCATAGTGCACAGTGCAAACCGACTGTTGGTTTACGCCAAAGCACAGCGCACAGTGCAAAACGACTGCTGGTTTACGCCAAAGCATAGTGCACAGTGCAAAACGACTGTTGGTTTACGCCAAAGCACAGCGCACAGTGCAAAACGACTGTTGGTTTACGCCAAAGCACAGCGCACAGGGCAAAACGACTGCTGGTTTACGCCAGAGCATAGTGCACAGTGCAAACCGACTGTTGGTTTACGCCAAAGCACAGCGCACAGTGCAAAACGACTGCTGGTTTACGCCAAAGCATAGTGCACAGTGCAAAACGACTGTTGGTTTACGCCAAAGCACAGCGCACAGTGCAAAACGACTGTTGGTTTACGCCAAAGCATAGTGCACAGTGCAAAACGACTGCTGGTTTACGCCAAAGCATAGTGCACAGTGCAAAACGACTGCTGGTTTACGCAAAAGCATGGTGCACAGTACAAAACGACTGTTGGTTTACGCAAAAGCATAGTGCACAGTGCAAAACAACTGCTGGTTTACGCCAAATCATAGTGCACAGTGCAAAACGACTGTTGGTTTACGCCAAAGCACAGCGCACAGTGCAAAACGACTGTTGGTTTACGCCAAAGCATGGTGCACAGTGCAAAACGACTGCTGGTTTACGCCAAAGCATAGTGCACAGTGCAAAACGACTGCTGGTTTACGCAAAAGCATGGTGCACAGTGCAAAACGACTGCTGGTTTACGCCAAAGCATAGTGCACAGTGCAAAACGACTGCTGGTTTACGCAAAAGCATGGTGCACAGTGCAAAACGACTGTTGGTTTACGCAAAAGCATAGTGCACAGTGCAAAACGACTGCTGGTTTACGCCAAAGCATAGTGCACAGTGCAAAACGACTGCTGGTTTACGCCAAAGCATGGTGCACAGTGCAAAACGACTGTTGGTTTACGCAAAAGCATAGTGCACAGTGCAAAACGACTGCTGGTTTACGCCAAAGCATAGTGCACAGTGCAAAACGACTGCTGGTTTACGCCAAAGCATGGTGCACAGTGCAAAACGACTGTTGGTTTACGCAAAAGCACAGCGCACAGTGCAAAACGACTGTTGGTTTACGCAAAAGCATAGTGCACAGTGCAAAACGACTGCTGGTTTACTCAAAAGCATAGTGAACAGTGCAAAATGACTGTTGGTTAACGCAAAAGCACAGCGCACAGTGCAAAACGACTGTTGGTTTACGCCAAAGCATAGTGCACAGTGCAAAATGACTGCTGGTTTACGCCAAAGCACAGCGCACAGTGCAAAACGACTGTTGGTTTACGCAAAAGCACAGCGCACAGTGCAAAACGACTGTTGGTTTACGCCAAAGCACAGCGCACAGTGCAAAACGACTGTTGGTTTACGCAAAAGCATAGTGCACAGTGCAAAACGACTGCTGGTTTACGCCAAATCATCGTGCACAGTGCAAAACCACTGTTGGTTTACGCCAAAGCACAGCGCACAGTGCAAAACGACTGCTGGTTTACGCCAAAGCATGGTGCACAGTGCAAAACGACTGTTGGTTTACGCAAAAGCATAGTGCACAGTGCAAAACGACTGCTGGTTTACGCCAAAGCACAGCGCACAGTGCAAAACGACTGCTGGTTTACGCCAAAGCATGGTGCACAGTGCAAAACGACTGTTGGTTTACGCAAAAGCATAGTGCACAGTGCAAAACGACTGCTGGTTTACGCCAAATCATAGTGCACAGTGCAAAACGACTGTTGGTTTACGCCAAAGCACAGCGCACAGTGCAAAACGACTGTTGGTTTACTCAAAAGCATAGTGCACAGTGCAAAACGACTGTTGGTTTACGCAAAAGCATAGTGCACAGTGCAAAACGACTGCTGGTTTACGCAACAGCATAGTGCACAGTGCAAAGCGACTGCTGGTTTACGCCAGAGCATAGTGCACAGTGCAAAATGACTGTTGGTTTACGCCAAAGCACAGCGCACAGTGCAAAACGACTGTTGGTTTACGCCAAAGCACAGCGCACAGTGCAAAACGACTGCTGGTTTACGCCAAAGCATGGTGCACAGTGCAAAACGACTGTTGGTTTACGCAAAAGCATAGTGCACAGTGCAAAACGACTGCTGGTTTACGCCAAATCATAGTGCACAGTGCAAAACGACTGTTGGTTTACGCCAAAGCACAGCGCACAGTGCAAAACGACTGCTGGTTTACGCCAAAGCATGGTGCACAGTGCAAAACGACTGTTGGTTTACGCAAAAGCATAGTGCACAGTGCAAAACGACTGCTGGTTTACGCCAAATCATAGTGCACAGTGCAAAACGACTGCTGGTTTACGCCAGAGCATGGTGCACAGTGCAAAACAACTGTTGGTTTACGCAAAAGCATAGTGCACAGTGCAAAACGACTGCTGGTTTACGCCAAAGCATAGTGCACAGTGCAAAACGACTGCTGGTTTACGCCAAAGCATAGTGCACAGTGCAAAACGACTGTTGGTTTACGCAAAAGCATAGTGCAGAGTGCAAAACGACTGCTGGTTTACGCCAAATCATAGTGCACAGTGCAAAACGACTGTTGGTTTACGCCAAAGCACAGCGCACAGTGCAAAACGACTGCTGGTTTACGCCAAAGCATGGTGCATAGTGCAAAACGACTGTTGGTTTACGCAGAAGCATAGTGCAGAGTGCAAAACGACTGCTGGTTTACGCAAAAGCACAGCGCACAGTGCAAAACGACTGTTGGTTTACGCAAAAGCATAGTGCACAGTGCAAAACGACTGCTGGTTTACGCCAAAGCATGGTACACAGTGCAAAACGACTGTTGGTTTACGCAAAAGCATAGTGCACAGTGCAAACCGACTGCTGGTTTACGCCAAAGCATAGTGCACAGTGCAAAACGACTGCTGGTTTACGCCAGAGCATGGTGCACAGTGCAAAACAACTGTTGGTTTAGTCAAAAGCATAGTGCACAGTGCAAAACGACTGCTGGTTTACGCCAAATCATAGTGCACAGTGCAAAACGACTGTTGGTTTACGCCAAAGCACAGCGCACAGTGCAAAACGACTGCTGGTTTACGCCAAAGCATGGTGCACAGTGCAAAACGACTGTTGGTTTACGCAAAAGCATAGTGCACAGTGCAAACCGACTGCTGGTTTACGCCAAAGCATAGTGCACAGTGCAAAACGACTGCTGGTTTACGCTAGAGCATGGTGCACAGTGCAAAACAACTGTTGGTTTACGCAAAAGCATAGTGCACAGTGCAAAACGACTGCTGGTTTACGCCAAAGCATAGTGCACAGTGCAAAACGACTGCTGGTTTACGCCAAAGCATAGTGCACAGTGCAAAATGACTGTTGGTTTACGCAAAAGCATAGTGCACAGTGCAAAACGACTGTTGGTTTACGCAAAAGCATAGTGCACAGTGCATAACGACTGCTGGTTTACGCCAAAGCATGGTGCACAGTGCAAAACGACTGTTGGTTTACGCAAAAGCACAGCGCACAGTGCAAAACGACTGTTGGTTTACGCCAAAGCATAGTGCACAGAGCAAAACGACTGCTGGTTTACGCCAAAGCATGGTGCATAGTGCAAAACGACTGTTGGTTTACGCAAAAGCATAGTGCAGAGTGCAAAACGACTGCTGGTTTACTCAAAAGCATAGTGCACAGTGTAAAACGACTGCTGGTTTACGCAAAAGCACAGCGCACAGTGTAAAACGACTGTTGGTTTACGACAAAGCACAGCGCACAGTGCAAAACGACTGCTGGTTTACGCCAAAGCATGGTGCACAGTGCAAAACGACTGTTGGTTTACGCAAAAGCATAGTGCACAGTGCAAAACGACTGCTGGTTTACGCAACAGCATAGTGCACAGTGCAAACCGACTGCTGGTTTACGGCAGAGCATAGTGCACAGTGCAAAATGACTGTTGGTTTACGCCAAAGCACAGCGCACAGTGTAAAACGACTGTTGGTTTACGACAAAGCACAGCGCACAGTGCAAAACGACTGCTGGTTTACGCCAAAGCATGGTGCACAGTGCAAAACGACTGTTGGTTTACGCAAAAGCATAGTGCACAGTGCAAAACGACTGCTGGTTTACGCCAAATCATAGTGCACAGTGCAAAACGACTGTTGGTTTACGCCAAAGCACAGCGCACAGTGCAAAACGACTGCTGGTTTACGCCAAATCATAGTGCACAGTGCAAAACGACTGCTGGTTTACGCCAAAGCATAGTGCACAGTGCAAAACGACTGCTGGTTTACGCCAAAGCATGGTGCACAGTGCAAAACGACTGTTGGTTTACGCAAAAGCATAGTGCACAGTGCAAAACGACTGCTGGTTTACGCCAAAGCATGGTGCACAGTGCAAAACGACTGTTGGTTTACGCAAAAGCATAGTGCACAGTGCAAAACGACTGCTGGTTTACGCCAAAGCATGGTGCACAGTGCAAAACGACTGTTGGTTTACGCAAAAGCATAATGCACAGTGCAAAACGACTGTTGGTTTACGCCAAAGCATGGTGCACAGTGCAAAACGACTGTTGGTTTACGCAAAAGCATAGTGCACAGTGCAAAACGACTGCTGGTTTACGCCAAATCATAGTGCACAGTGCAAAACGACTGCTGGTTTACGCCAAAGCATAGTGCACAGTGCAAAACGACTGCTGGTTTACGCCAAAGCATGGTGCACAGTGCAAAACGACTGTTGGTTTACGCAAAAGCATAGTGCACAGTGCAAAACGAATGCTGGTTTACGCCAAAGCATAGTGCACAGTGCAAAACGACTGCTGGTTTACGCCAAAGCATGGTGCACAGTGCAAAACGACTGCTGGTTTACGCAAAAGCACAGCGCACAGTGCAAAACGACTGTTGGTTTACGCAAAAGCATAGTGCACAGTGCAAAACGACTGCTGGTTTACGCCAAAGCATAGTGAACAGTGCAAAATGACTGTTGGTTAACGCAAAAGCACAGCGCACAGTGCAAAACGACTGTTGGTTTACGCCAAAGCATAGTGCACAGTGCAAAATGACTGCTGGTTTACGCCAAAGCATAGTGAACAGTGCAAAATGACTGTTGGTTAACGCCAAAGCACAGCGCACAGTGCAAAACGACTGTTGGTTTACGCAAAAGCACAGCGCACAGTGCAAAACGACTGTTGGTTTACGCAAAAGCATAGTGCACAGTGCAAAACGACTGCTGGTTTACGCCAAAGCATAGTGAACAGTGCAAAATGACTGTTGGTTTACGCAAAAGCACAGCGCACAGTGCAAAACGACTGTTGGTTTACGCAAAAGCATAGTGCACAGTGCAAAACGACTGCTGGTTTACGCCAAAGCATAGTGAACAGTGCAAAATGACTGTTGGTTAACGCAAAAGCACAGCGCACAGTGCAAAACGACTGTTGGTTTACGCCAAAGCATAGTGCACAGTGCAAAATGACTGCTGGTTTACGCCAAAGCATAGTGAACAGTGCAAAATGACTGTTGGTTAACGCCAAAGCACAGCGCACAGTGCAAAATGACTGTTGGTTAACGCAAAAGCACAGCGCACAGTGCAAAACGACTGTTGGTTTACGCAAAAGCATAGTGCACAGTGCAAAACGACTGCTGGTTTACGCCAAAGCATGGTGCATAGTGCAAAACGACTGTTGGTTTACGCAAAAGCATAGTGCAGAGTGCAAAACGACTGCTGGTTTACGCAAAAGCACAGCGCACAGTGCAAAACGACTGCTGGTTTACGCCAAAGCATGGTGCACAGTGCAAAACGACTGTTGGTTTACGCAACAGCATAGTGCACAGTGCAAAGCGACTGCTGGTTTACGCCAAAGCATAGTGCACAGTGCAAAATGACTGTTGGTTTACGCCAAAGCACAGCGCACAGTGCAAAACGACTGTTGGTTTACGCAAAAGCATAGTGCACAGTGCAAAACGACTGCTGGCTTACGCCAAATCATATTGCACAGTGCAAAACGACTGTTGGTTTACGCAACAGCATAGTGCACAGTGCAAAGCGACTGCTGGTTTACGCCAAAGCATGGTGCACAGTGCAAAACGACTGTTGGTTTACGCAAAAGCATAGCGCACAGTGCAAAACGACTGCTGGTTTACGCCAAATCATAGTGCACAGTGCAAAACGACTGTTGGTTTACGCCAAAGCACAGCGCACAGTGCAAAACGACTGCTGGTTTACGCCAAAGCATGGTGCACAGTGCAAAACGACTGTTGGTTTACGCAAAAGCATAGTGCACAGTGCAAAACGACTGCTGGTTTACGCCAAATCATAGTGCACAGTGCAAAACGACTGCTGGTTTACGCCAGAGCATGGTGCACAGTGCAAAACAACTGTTGGTTTACGCCAAAGCATAGTGCACAGTGCAAAACGACTGCTGGTTTACGCCAAAGCATAGTGCAGAGTGCAAAACGACTGTTGGTTTACGCAAAAGCATAGTGCAGAGTGCAAAACGACTGCTGGTTTACGCCAAATCATAGTGCACAGTGCAAAACGACTGTTGGTTTACGCCAAAGCACAGCGCACAGTGCAAAACGACTGCTGGTTTACGCCAAAGCATGGTGCATAGTGCAAAACGACTGTTGGTTTACGCAAAAGCATAGTGCAGAGTGCAAAACGACTGCTGGTTTACGCAAAAGCACAGCGCACAGTGCAAAACGACTGTTGGTTTACGCAAAAGCATAGTGCACAGTGCAAAACGACTGCTGGTTTACGCCAAAGCATGGTACACAGTGCAAAACGACTGTTGGTTTACGCAAAAGCATAGTGCACAGTGCAAACCGACTGCTGGTTTACGCCAAAGCATAGTGCACAGTGCAAAACGACTGCTGGTTTACGCCAGAGCATGGTGCACAGTGCAAAACAACTGTTGGTTTACGCAAAAGCATAGTGCACAGTGCAAAACGACTGCTGGTTTACGCCAGATAATAGTGCACAGTGCAAAACGACTGTTGGTTTACGCCAAAGCACAGCGCACAGTGCAAAACGACTGCTGGTTTACGCCAAAGCATGGTGCACAGTGCAAAACGACTGTTGGTTTACGCAAAAGCATAGTGCACAGTGCAAACCGACTGCTGGTTTACGCCAAAGCATAGTGCACAGTGCAAAACGACTGCTGGTTTACGCCAGAGCATGGTGCACAGTGCAAAACAACTGTTGGTTTACGCAAAAGCATAGTGCATAGTGCAAAACGACTGCTGGTTTACGCCAAAGCATAGTGCACAGTGCAAAACGACTGCTGGTTTACGCCAAAGCATAGTGCACAGTGCAAAACGACTGTTGGTTTACGCAAAAGCATAGTGCACAGTGCAAAATGACTGTTGGTTTACGCAAAAGCATAGTGCACAGTGCAAAACGACTGTTGGTTTACGCCAAAGCATAGTGCACAGTGCAAAATGACTGTTGGTTTACGCAAAAGCATAGTGCACAGTGCAAAACGACTGTTGGTTTACGCAAAAGCATAGTGCACAGTGCAAAACGACTGTTGATTTACGCAAAAGCATAGTGCACAGTGCAAAACGACTGCTGGTTTACGCCAAAGCATGGTGCACAGTGCAAAATGACTGCTGGTTTACGCCAAAGCATAGTGAACAGTGCAAAATGACTGTTGGTTAACGCCAAAGCACAGCGCACAGTGCAAAATGACTGTTGGTTAACGCAAAAGCACAGCGCACAGTGCAAAACGACTGTTGGTTTACGCAAAAGCATAGTGCACAGTGCAAAACGACTGCTGGTTTACGCCAAAGCATGGTGCATAGTGCAAAACGACTGTTGGTTTACGCAAAAGCATAGTGCAGAGTGCAAAACGACTGCTGGTTTACGCAAAAGCACAGCGCACAGTGCAAAACGACTGCTGGTTTACGCCAAAGCATGGTGCACAGTGCAAAACGACTGTTGGTTTACGCAACAGCATAGTGCACAGTGCAAAGCGACTGCTGGTTTACGCCAAAGCATAGTGCACAGTGCAAAATGACTGTTGGTTTACGCCAAAGCACAGCGCACAGTGCAAAACGACTGTTGGTTTACGCAAAAGCATAGTGCACAGTGCAAAACGACTGCTGGCTTACGCCAAATCATATTGCACAGTGCAAAACGACTGTTGGTTTACGCAACAGCATAGTGCACAGTGCAAAGCGACTGCTGGTTTACGCCAAAGCATGGTGCACAGTGCAAAACGACTGTTGGTTTACGCAAAAGCATAGCGCACAGTGCAAAACGACTGCTGGTTTACGCCAAATCATAGTGCACAGTGCAAAACGACTGTTGGTTTACGCCAAAGCACAGCGCACAGTGCAAAACGACTGCTGGTTTACGCCAAAGCATGGTGCACAGTGCAAAACGACTGTTGGTTTACGCAAAAGCATAGTGCACAGTGCAAAACGACTGCTGGTTTACGCCAAATCATAGTGCACAGTGCAAAACGACTGCTGGTTTACGCCAGAGCATGGTGCACAGTGCAAAACAACTGTTGGTTTACGCCAAAGCATAGTGCACAGTGCAAAACGACTGCTGGTTTACGCCAAAGCATAGTGCAGAGTGCAAAACGACTGTTGGTTTACGCAAAAGCATAGTGCAGAGTGCAAAACGACTGCTGGTTTACGCCAAATCATAGTGCACAGTGCAAAACGACTGTTGGTTTACGCCAAAGCACAGCGCACAGTGCAAAACGACTGCTGGTTTACGCCAAAGCATGGTGCATAGTGCAAAACGACTGTTGGTTTACGCAAAAGCATAGTGCAGAGTGCAAAACGACTGCTGGTTTACGCAAAAGCACAGCGCACAGTGCAAAACGACTGTTGGTTTACGCAAAAGCATAGTGCACAGTGCAAAACGACTGCTGGTTTACGCCAAAGCATGGTACACAGTGCAAAACGACTGTTGGTTTACGCAAAAGCATAGTGCACAGTGCAAACCGACTGCTGGTTTACGCCAAAGCATAGTGCACAGTGCAAAACGACTGCTGGTTTACGCCAGAGCATGGTGCACAGTGCAAAACAACTGTTGGTTTACGCAAAAGCATAGTGCACAGTGCAAAACGACTGCTGGTTTACGCCAGATAATAGTGCACAGTGCAAAACGACTGTTGGTTTACGCCAAAGCACAGCGCACAGTGCAAAACGACTGCTGGTTTACGCCAAAGCATGGTGCACAGTGCAAAACGACTGTTGGTTTACGCAAAAGCATAGTGCACAGTGCAAACCGACTGCTGGTTTACGCCAAAGCATAGTGCACAGTGCAAAACGACTGCTGGTTTACGCCAGAGCATGGTGCACAGTGCAAAACAACTGTTGGTTTACGCAAAAGCATAGTGCATAGTGCAAAACGACTGCTGGTTTACGCCAAAGCATAGTGCACAGTGCAAAACGACTGCTGGTTTACGCCAAAGCATAGTGCACAGTGCAAAACGACTGTTGGTTTACGCAAAAGCATAGTGCACAGTGCAAAATGACTGTTGGTTTACGCAAAAGCATAGTGCACAGTGCAAAACGACTGTTGGTTTACGCCAAAGCATAGTGCACAGTGCAAAATGACTGTTGGTTTACGCAAAAGCATAGTGCACAGTGCAAAACGACTGTTGGTTTACGCAAAAGCATAGTGCACAGTGCAAAACGACTGTTGATTTACGCAAAAGCATAGTGCACAGTGCAAAACGACTGCTGGTTTACGCCAAAGCATGGTGCACAGTGCAAAACGACTGTTGGTTTACGCAAAAGCATAGTGCACAGTGCAAACCGACTGCTGGTTTACGCCAAAGCATAGTGCACAGTGCAAAACGACTGCTGGTTTACGCCAAAGCATAGTGCACAGTGCAAAACGACTGCTGGTTTACGCAAAAGCATAGTGCACAGTGCAAACCGACTGCTGGTTTACGCCAAAGCATAGTGCACAGTGCAAAACGACTGCTGGTTTACGCCAGAGCATGGTGCACAGGGCAAAACAACTGTTGGTTTACGCAAAAGCATAGTGCATAGTGCAAAACGACTGCTGGTTTACGCCAAAGCATAGTGCACAGTGCAAAACGACTGCTGGTTTACGCCAAAGCATAGTGCACAGTGCAAAACGACTGTTGGTTTACGCAAAAGCATAGTGCACAGTGCAAAATGACTGTTGGTTTACGCCAAAGCATAGTGCACAGTGCAAAACGACTGCTGGTTTACGCCAAAGCATAGTGCACAGTGCAAAATGACTGTTGGTTTACGCAAAAGCATAGTGCACAGTGCAAAACGACTGTTGGTTTACGCAAAAGCATAGTGCACAGTGCAAAACGACTGTTGATTTACGCAAAAGCATAGTGCACAGTGCAAAACGACTGCTGGTTTACGCCAAAGCACAGCGCACAGAGCAAAACGACTGTTGGTTTACGCAAAAGCATAGTGCACAAGGTAAAACGACTGCTGGTTTACTCAAAAGCATAGTGCACAGTGTAAAACGACTGCTGGTTTACTCAAAAGCATAGTGCACAGTGCAAAACGACTGCTGGTTTAAGCCAAAGCACAGCGCACAGTGCAAAACGACTGCTGGTTTACGCCAAATCATAGTGCACAGTGCAAAACGACTGTTGGTTTACGCCAAAGCACAGCGCACAGTGCAAAACGACTGCTGGTTTACGCCAAATCATAGTGCACAGTGCAAAACGACTGTTGGTTTACGCCAAAGCACAGCGCACAGTGCAAAACGACTGCTGGTTTACGCCAAAGCATGGTGCACAGTGCAAAACGACTGCTGGTTTACTCAAAAGCATAGTGCACAGTGCAAAACGACTGCTGGTTTAAGCCAAAGCACAGCGCACAGTGCAAAACGACTGCTGGTTTACGCCAAATCATAGTGCACAGTGCAAAACGACTGTTGGTTTACGCCAAAGCACAGCGCACAGTGCAAAACGACTGTTGGTTTACGCCAAAGCATGGTGCATAGTGCAAAACGACTGTTGGTTTACGCAAAAGCATAGTGCACAGTGCAAAACGACTGTTGGTTTACGCAAAGCATAGTGCACAGTGCAAAACGACTGCTGGTTTACGCCAAATCATAGTGCACAGTGCAAAACGACTGTTGGTTTACGCCAAAGCACAGCGCACAGTGCAAAACGACTGCTGGTTTACGCCAAAGCATGGTGCACAGTGCAAAACGACTGCTGGTTTACTCAAAAGCATAGTGCACAGTGCAAAACGACTGCTGGTTTAAGCCAAAGCACAGCGCACAGTGCAAAACGACTGCTGGTTTACGCCAAATCATAGTGCACAGTGCAAAACGACTGTTGGTTTACGCCAAAGCACAGCGCACAGTGCAAAACGACTGTTGGTTTACGCCAAAGCACAGCGCACAGTGCAAAACGACTGCTGGTTTACGCCAAATCATAGTGCACAGTGCAAAACGACTGTTGGTTTACGCCAAAGCATAGTGCACAGAGCAAAATGACTGCTGGTTTACGCCAAAGCATGGTGCATAGTGCAAAACGACTGTTGGTTTACGCAAAAGCATAGTGCACAGTGCAAAACGACTGTTGGTTTACGCAAAGCATAGTGCACAGTGCAAAATGACTGTTGGTTTACGCAAAAGCATAGTGCACAGTGCAAAACGACTGTTGGTTTACGCAAAAGCATAGTGCACAGTGCAAAACGACTGCTGGTTTACGAAAAAGCATAGTGCACAGAGCAAAATGACTGCTGGTTTACGCCAAAGCATGGTGCATAGTGCAAAACGACTGTTGGTTTACGCCAAAGCACAGCGCACAGTGCAAAACGACTGTTGGTTTACGCAAAAGCATAGTGCACAGTGCAAAACGACTGTTGATTTACGCAAAAGCATAGTGCACAGAGCAAAATGACTGCTGGTTTACGCCAAAGCATGGTGCATAGTGCAAAACGACTGTTGGTTTACGCCAAAGCACAGCGCACAGTGCAAAACGACTGTTGGTTTACGCAAAAGCATAGTGCACAGTGCAAAACGACTGTTGATTTACGCAAAAGCATAGTGCACAGTGCAAAACGACTGCTGGTTTACGCCAAAGCACAGCGCACAGAGCAAAACGACTGTTGGTTTACGCCAAAGCACAGCGCACAGTGCAAAACGATTGTTGGTTTACTCAAAAGCATAGTGCACAGTGTAAAACGACTGCTGGTTTACGCAAAAGCATAGTGCACAGTGCAAAACGACTGCTGGTTTACGCCAAAGCATGGTGCACAGTGCAAAACGACTGTTGGTTTACGCAAAAGCATAGTGCACAGTGTAAAACGACTGCTGGTTTACGCAAAAGCATAGTGCACAGTGCAAAACGACTGTTGGTTTACGCCAAAGCACAGCGCACAGTGCAAAACGACTGTTGGTTTACGCAAAAGCACAGCGCACAGTGCAAAACGACTGTTGGTTTACGCCAAAGCATAGTGCACAGAGCAAAATGACTGCTGGTTTACGCCAAAGCATGGTGCACAGTGCAAAACGTGCAAGTGCAAAACGACTGTTGGTTTACGCCAAAGCACAGCGCACAGTGCAAAACGACTGCTGGTTTACGCCAAATCATAGTGCACAGTGCAAAACGACTGTTGGTTTACGCCAATGCACAGCGCACAGTGCAAAACGACTGCTGGTTTACGCCAAAGCATGGTGCACAGTGCAAAACGACTGTTGGTTTACGCCAAAGCACAGCGCACAGTGCAAAACGACTGCTGGTTTACGCCAAATCATAGTGCACAGTGCAAAACGACTGTTGGTTTACGCCAAAGCATAGTGCACAGAGCAAAATGACTGCTGGTTTACGCCAAAGCATGGTGCATAGTGCAAAACGACTGTTGGTTTACGCAAAAGCATAGTGCACAGTGCAAAACGACTGTTGGTTTACGCAAAGCATAGTGCACAGTGCAAAATGACTGTTGGTTTACGCAAAAGCATAGTGCACAGTGCAAAACGACTGTTGGTTTACGCAAAAGCATAGTGCACAGTGCAAAACGACTGCTGGTTTACGAAAAAGCATAGTGCACAGAGCAAAATGACTGCTGGTTTACGCCAAAGCATGGTGCATAGTGCAAAACGACTGTTGGTTTACGCCAAAGCACAGCGCACAGTGCAAAACGACTGTTGGTTTACGCAAAAGCATAGTGCACAGTGCAAAACGACTGTTGATTTACGCAAAAGCATAGTGCACAGAGCAAAATGACTGCTGGTTTACGCCAAAGCATGGTGCATAGTGCAAAACGACTGTTGGTTTACGCCAAAGCACAGCGCACAGTGCAAAACGACTGTTGGTTTACGCAAAAGCATAGTGCACAGTGCAAAACGACTGTTGATTTACGCAAAAGCATAGTGCACAGTGCAAAACGACTGCTGGTTTACGCCAAAGCACAGCGCACAGAGCAAAACGACTGTTGGTTTACGCCAAAGCACAGCGCACAGTGCAAAACGACTGCTGGTTTACGCCAAATCATAGTGCACAGTGCAAAACGACTGTTGGTTTACGCCAAAGCACAGCGCATAGTGCAAAACGACTGTTGGTTTACGCAAAAGCATAGTGCACAGTGCAAAACGACTGTTGGTTTACGCAAAGCATAGTGCACAGTGCAAAATGACTGTTGGTTTACGCAAAAGCATAGTGCACAGTGCAAAACGACTGTTGGTTTACGCAAAAGCATAGTGCACAGTGCAAAACGACTGCTGGTTTACGCCAAAGCATGGTGCACAGTGCAAAACGTGCAAGTGCAAAACGACTGTTGGTTTACGCCAAAGCACAGCGCACAGTGCAAAACGACTGCTGGTTTACGCCAAATCATAGTGCACAGTGCAAAACGACTGTTGGTTTACGCCAAAGCACAGCGCACAGTGCAAAACGACTGCTGGTTTACGCCAAAGCATGGTGCACAGTGCAAAACGACTGTTGGTTTACGCAAAAGCATAGTGCACAGTGTAAAACGACTGCTGGTTTACGCAAAAGCATAGTGCACAGTGCAAAACGACTGTTGGTTTACGCCAAAGCACAGCGCACAGTGCAAAACGACTGTTGGTTTACGCCAAAGCACAGCGCACAGTGCAAAACGACTGCTGGTTTACGCCAAAGCATGGTGCACAGTGCAAAACGACTGTTGGTTTACGCCAAAGCACAGCGCACAGTGCAAAACGATTGTTGGTTTACTCAAAAGCATAGTGCACAGTGTAAAACGACTGCTGGTTTACTCAAAAGCATAGTGCACAGTGCAAAATGACTGCTGGTTTACGCAAAAGCATAGTGCACAGTGCAAAACGACTGCTGGTTTACGCCAAAGCATAGTGCACAGTGCAAAATGACTGTTGGTTTACTCAAAAGCATAGTGCACAGTGCAAAACGACTGTTGGTTTACGCAAAAGCATAGTGCACAGTGCAAAACGACTGTTGATTTACGCAAAAGCATAGTGCACAGTGCAAAACGACTGCTGGTTTACGCCAAAGCACAGCGCACAGAGCAAAACGACTGTTGGTTTACGCCAAAGCACAGCGCACAGTGCAAAACGATTGTTGGTTTACTCAAAAGCATAGTGCACAGTGTAAAACGACTGCTGGTTTACGCAAAAGCATAGTGCACAGTGCAAAACGACTGCTGGTTTACGCCAAAGCATGGTGCACAGTGCAAAACGACTGTTGGTTTACGCAAAAGCATAGTGCACAGTGTAAAACGACTGCTGGTTTACGCAAAAGCATAGTGCACAGTGCAAAACGACTGTTGGTTTACGCCAAAGCACAGCGCACAGTGCAAAACGACTGTTGGTTTACGCCAAAGCACAGCGCACAGTGCAAAACGACTGCTGGTTTACGCCAAAGCATGGTGCACAGTGCAAAACGACTGTTGGTTTACGCCAAAGCACAGCGCACAGTGCAAAATGACTGCTGGTTTACGCAAAAGCATAGTGCACAGTGCAAAACGACTGCTGGTTTACGCCAAAGCATAGTGCACAGTGCAACATGACTGTTGGTTTACGCAAAAGCATAGTGCACAGTGCAAAACGACTGTTGGTTTACGCAAAAGCATAGTGCACAGTGCAAAACGACTGTTGATTTACGCAAAAGCATAGTGCACAGTGCAAAACGACTGCTGGTTTACGCCAAAGCACAGCGCACAGAGCAAAACGACTGTTGGTTTACGCAAAAGCATAGTGCACAAGGTAAAACGACTGCTGGTTTACTCAAAAGCATAGTGCACAGTGTAAAACGACTGCTGGTTTACTCAAAAGCAAAGTGCACAGTGCAAAACGACTGCTGGTTTAAGCCAAAGCACAGCGCACAGTGCAAAACGACTGCTGGTTTACGCCAAATCATAGTGCACAGTGCAAAACGACTGTTGGTTTACGCCAAAGCACAGCGCACAGTGCAAAACGACTGCTGGTTTACGCCAAATCATAGTGCACAGGGCAAAACGACTGTTGGTTTACGCCAAAGCACAGCGCACAGTGCAAAACGACTGCTGGTTTACGCCAAAGCATGGTGCACAGTGCAAAACGACTGCTGGTTTACTCAAAAGCATAGTGCACAGTGCAAAACGACTGCTGGTTTAAGCCAAAGCACAGCGCACAGTGCAAAACGACTGCTGGTTTACGCCAAATCATAGTGCACAGTGCAAAACGACTGTTGGTTTACGCCAAAGCACAGCGCACAGTGCAAAACGACTGTTGGTTTACGCCAAAGCACAGCGCACAGTGCAAAACGACTGCTGGTTTACGCCAAATCATAGTGCACAGTGCAAAACGACTGTTGGTTTACGCCAAAGCACAGCGCACAGTGCAAAACGACTGCTGGTTTACGCCAAAGCATGGTGCACAGTGCAAAACGACTGTTGGTTAACGCCAAAGCACAGCGCACAGTGCAAAACGATTGTTGGTTTACTCAAAAGCATAGTGCACAGTGTAAAACGACTGCTGGTTTACTCAAAAGCATAGTGCACAGTGCAAAATGACTGCTGGTTTAAGCCAAAGCACAGCGCACAGTGCAAAACGACTGCTGGTTTACGCCAAATCATAGTGCACAGTGCAAAACGACTGTTGGTTTACGCCAAAGCATGGTGCACAGTGCAAAACGACTGTTGGTTTACTCAAAAGCATAGTGCACAGTGCAAAACGACTGCTGGATTACGCCAAATCATAGTGCACAGTGCAAAACGACTGCTGGTTTACGCCAAAGCATGGTGCACAGTGCAAAACGACTGTTGGTTTACGCAAAAGCATAGTGCACAGTGTAAAACGACTGCTGGTTTACGCAAAAGCATAGTGCACAGTGCAAAACGACTGTTGGTTTACGCCAAAGCACAGCGCACAGTGCAAAACGACTGTTGGTTTACGCCAAAGCACAGCGCACAGTGCAAAACGACTGCTGGTTTACGCCAAATCATAGTGCACAGTGCAAAACGACTGTTGGTTTACGCCAAAGCACAGCGCACAGTGCAAAACGACTGCTGGTTTACGCCAAAGCATGGTGCACAGTGCAAAACGACTGTTGGTTTACGCCAAAGCACAGCGCACAGTGCAAAACGATTGTTGGTTTACTCAAAAGCATAGTGCACAGTGTAAAACGACTGCTGGTTTACTCAAAAGCACAGCGCACAGTGCAAAACGACTGCTGGTTTACGCCAAATCATAGTGCACAGTGCAAAACGACTGTTGGTTTACGCCAAAGCACAGCGCACAGTGCAAAACGACTGCTGGTTTACGCCAAAGCATGGTGCACAGTGCAAAACGACTGTTGGTTTACGCAAAAGCATAGTGCATAGTGTAAAACGACTGCTGGTTTACGCAAAAGCATAGTGCACAGTGCAAAACGACTGTTGGTTTACGCCAAAGCACAGCGCACAGTGCAAAACGACTGTTGGTTTACGCCAAAGCACAGCGCACAGTGCAAAACGACTGCTGGTTTACGCCAAATCATAGTGCACAGTGCAAAACGACTGTTGGTTTACGCCAAAGCACAGCGCACAGTGCAAAACGACTGTTGGTTTACGCCAAAGCACAGCGCACAGTGCAAAACGACTGTTGGTTTACGCCAAAGCACAGCGCACAGTGCAAAACGACTGCTGGTTTACGCCAAATCATAGTACACAGTGCAAAACGACTGCTGGTTTACGCCAAATCATAGTGCACAGTGCAAAACGACTGTTGGTTTACGCAAAGGCACAGCGCACAGTGCAAAACGACTGCTGGTTTACGCCAAATCATAGTGCACAGTGCAAAACGACTGTTGGTTTACGCAAAGGCACAGCGCACAGTGCAAAACGACTGTTGGTTTACGCAAAAGCATAGTGCACAGTGCAAAACGACTGCTGGTTTACGCCAAAGCATGGTGCACAGTGCAAAACGACTGTTGGTTTACGCAAAAGCATAGTGCACAGTGTAAAACGACTGCTGGTTTACGCAAAAGCATAGTGCACAGTGCAAAACGACTGTTGGTTTACGCCAAAGCACAGCGCACAGTGCAAAACGACTGTTGGTTTACGCAAAAGCATAGTGCACAGTGCAAAACGACTGCTGGTTTACGCCAAATCATAGTGCACAGTCCAAAACGACTGTTGGTTTACGCCAAAGCACAGCGCACAGTGCAAAACGACTGTTGGTTTACGCAAAGGCACAGCGCACAGTGCAAAACGACTGTTGGTTTACGCAAAAGCATAGTGCACAGTGCAAAACGACTGCTGGTTTACGCCAAAGCATAGTGCACAGTGCAAAACGACTGTTGGTTTACGCCAAAGCACAGCGCACAGTGCAAAACGACTGTTGGTTTACGCCAAAGCACAGCGCACAGTGCAAAACGACTGCTGGTTTACGCCAAATCATAGTGCACAGTGCAAAACGACTGCTGGTTTACGCCAAATCATAGTGCACAGTGCAAAACGACTGTTGGTTTACGCAAAGGCACAGCGCACAGTGCAAAACGACTGTTGGTTTACGCAAAAGCATAGTGCACAGTGCAAAATGACTGCTGGTTTACGCCAAAGCACAGCGCACAGTGCAAAACGACTGTTGGTTTACGCAAAAGCACAGCGCACAGTGCAAAACGACTGTTGGTTTACGCCAAAGCACAGCGCACAGTGCAAAACGACTGCTGGTTTACGCCAAATCATAGTGCATAGTGCAAAACGACTGTTGGTTTACTCAAAAGCATAGTGCACAGTGTAAAACGACTGCTGGTTTACGCAAAAGCATAGTGCACAGTGCAAAACGACTGCTGGTTTACGCCAAAGCATGGTGCACAGTGCAAAACGACTGTTGGTTTACGCAAAAGCATAGTGCACAGTGTAAAACGACTGCTGGTTTACGCAAAAGCATAGTGCACAGTGCAAAACGACTGTTGGTTTACGCCAAAGCACAGCGCACAGTGCAAAACGACTGTTGGTTTACGCCAAAGCACAGCGCACAGTGCAAAACGACTGCTGGTTTACGCCAAATCATAGTGCACAGTGCAAAACGACTGCTGGTTTACGCCAAATCATAGTGCAAAGTGCAAAACGACTGTTGGTTTACGCAAAGGCACAGCGCACAGTGCAAAACGACTGTTGGTTTACGCAAAAGCATAGTGCACAGTGCAAAACGACTGCTGGTTTACGCAAAAGCATAGTGCACAGTGCAAAACGACTGTTGGTTTACGCAAAAGCATAGTGCACAGTGCAAAACGACTGTTGATTTACGCAAAAGCATAGTGCACAGTGCAAAACGACTGCTGGTTTACGCCAAAGCACAGCGCACAGTGCAAAACGACTGTTGGTTTACGCAAAAGCATAGTGCACAGTGCAAAACGACTGTTGGTTTACGCAAAAGCATAGTGCACAGTGCAAAACGACTGCTGGTTTACGCCAAAGCATAGTGCACAGTGCAAAACGACTGCTGGTTTACGCCAAAGCATGGTGCACAGTGCAAAACGACTGTTGGTTTACGCAAAAGCATAGTGCACAGTGCAAAACGACTGTTGGTTTACGCCAAAGCACAGCGCACAGTGCAAAACGACTGTTGGTTTACGCAAAAGCATAGTGCACAGTGCAAAACGACTGCTGGTTTACGCCAAAGCATAGTGCACAGTGCAAAACGACTGCTGGTTTACGCCAAAGCATGGTGCACAGTGCAAAACGACTGTTGGTTTACGCAAAAGCACAGCGCACAGTGTAAAACGACTGTTGGTTTACGCAAAAGCATAGTGCACAGTGCAAAACGACTGCTGGTTTACTCAAAAGCATAGTGAACAGTGCAAAATGACTGTTGGTTAACGCAAAAGCACAGCGCACAGTGCAAAACGACTGTTGGTTTACGCCAAAGCATAGTGCACAGTGCAAAATGAATGCTGGTTTACGCCAAAGCACAGCGCACAGTGCAAAACGACTGTTGGTTTACGCAAAAGCACAGCGCACAGTGCAAAACGACTGTTGGTTTACGCCAAAGCACAGCGCACAGTGCAAAACGACTGTTGGTTTACGCAAAAGCATAGTGCACAGTGCAAAACGACTGCTGGTTTACGCCAAATCATCGTGCACAGTGCAAAACCACTGTTGGTTTACGCCAAAGCACAGCGCACAGTGCAAAACGACTGCTGGTTTACGCCAAAGCATGGTGCACAGTGCAAAACGACTGTTGATTTACGCAAAAGCATAGTGCACAGTGCAAAACGACTGCTGGTTTACGCCAAAGCACAGCGCACAGTGCAAAACGACTGCTGGTTTACGCCAAAGCATGGTGCACAGTGCAAAACGACTGTTGGTTTACGCAAAAGCATAGTGCACAGTGCAAAACGACTCCTGGTTTACGCCAAATCATAGTGCACAGTGCAAAACGACTGTTGGTTTACTCAAAAGCATAGTGCACAGTGTAAAACGACTGCTGGTTTACGCAAAAGCATAGTGCACAGTGCAAAACGACTGTTGGTTTACGCAAAAGCATAGTGCACAGTGCAAAACGACTGCTGGTTTACGCAACAGCATAGTGCACAGTGCAAAGCGACTGCTGGTGTACGCCAGAGCATAGTGCACAGTGCAAAATGACTGTTGGTTTACGCCAAAGCACAGCGCACAGTGCAAAACGACTGTTGGTTTACGCCAAAGCACAGCGCACAGTGCAAAACGACTGCTGGTTTACGCCAAAGCATGGTGCACAGTGCAAAACGACTGTTGGTTTACGCAAAAGCATAGTGCACAGTGCAAAACGACTGCTGGTTTACGCCAAATCATAGTGCACAGTGCAAAACGACTGTTGGTTTACGCCAAAGCACAGCGCACAGTGCAAAACGACTGCTGGTTTACGCCAAAGCATGGTGCACAGTGCAAAACGACTGTTGGTTTACGCAAAAGCATAGTGCACAGTGCAAAACGACTGCTGGTTTACGCCAAAGCATAGTGCACAGTGCAAAATGACTGTTGGTTTACGCAAAAGCATGGTGCACAGTGCAAAATGACTGCTGGTTTACGCAAAAGCATAGTGCACAGTGCAAAACGACTGCTGGTTTACGCCAAAGCATAGTGCACAGTGCAAAATGACTGTTGGTTTACGCAAAAGCATAGTGCACAGTGCAAAACGACTGTTGGTTTACGCAAAAGCATAGTGCACAGTGCAAAACGACTGCTGGTTTACGCCAAAGCATAGTGCACAGTGCAAAATGACTGTTGGTTTACGCAAAAGCATGGTGCACAGTGCAAAATGACTGCTGGTTTACGCAAAAGCATAGTGCACAGTGCAAAACGACTGCTGGTTTACGCCAAAGCATAGTGCACAGTGCAAAATGACTGTTGGTTTACGCAAAAGCATAGTGCACAGTGCAAAACGACTGTTGGTTTACGCAACAGCATAGTGCACAGTGCAAAGCGACTGCTGGTTTACGCCAGAGCATAGTGCACAGTGCAAAATGACTGTTGGTTTACGCCAAAGCACAGCGCACAGTGCAAAACGACTGTTGGTTTACGCCAAAGCACAGCGCACAGTGCAAAACGACTGCTGGTTTACGCCAAAGCATGGTGCACAGTGCAAAACGACTGTTGGTTTACGCAAAAGCATAGTGCACAGTGCAAAACGACTGCTGGTTTACGCCAAATCATAGTGCACAGTGCAAAACGACTGTTGGTTTACGCCAAAGCACAGCGCACAGTGCAAAACGACTGCTGGTTTACGCCAAATCATAGTGCACAGTGCAAAACGACTGTTGGTTTACGCCAAAGCACAGCGCACAGTGCAAAACAACTGCTGGTTTACGCCAAAGCATGGTGCACAGTGCAAAACGACTGTTGGTTTACGCAAAAGCATAGTGCACAGTGCAAAACGACTGCTGGTTTACGCCAAAGCATAGTGCACAGTGCAAAACGACTGCTGGTTTACGCCAAAGCATGGTGCACAGTGCAAAATGACTGCTGGTTTACGCAAAAGCATAGTGCACAGTGCAAAACGACTGCTGGTTTACGCCAAAGCATAGTGCACAGTGCAAAATGACTGTTGGTTTACGCAAAAGCATAGTGCACAGTGCAAAACGACTGTTGGTTTACGCAAAAGCATAGTGCACAGTGCAAAACGACTGTTGATTTACGCAAAAGCATAGTGCACAGTGCAAAACGACTGCTGGTTTACGCCAAAGCACAGCGCACAGAGCAAAACGACTGTTGGTTTACGCAAAAGCATAGTGCACAAGGTAAAACGACTGCTGGTTTACTCAAAAGCATAGTGCACAGTGTAAAACGACTGCTGGTTTACTCAAAAGCATAGTGCACAGTGCAAAACGACTGCTGGTTTAAGCCAAAGCACAGCGCACAGTGCAAAACGACTGCTGGTTTACGCCAAATCATAGTGCACAGTGCAAAACGACTGTTGGTTTACGCCAAAGCACAGCGCACAGTGCAAAACGACTGCTGGTTTACGCCAAATCATAGTGCACAGTGCAAAACGACTGTTGGTTTACGCCAAAGCATAGCGCACAGTGCAAAACGACTGCTGGTTTACGCCAAAGCATGGTGCACAGTGCAAAACGACTGCTGGTTTACTCAAAAGCATAGTGCACAGTGCAAAACGACTGCTGGTTTAAGCCAAAGCACAGCGCACAGTGCAAAACGACTGCTGGTTTACGCCAAATCATAGTGCACAGTGCAAAACGACTGTTGGTTTACGCCAAAGCACAGCGCACAGTGCAAAACGACTGTTGGTTTACGCCAAAGCACAGCGCACAGTGCAAAACGACTGCTGGTTTACGCCAAATCATAGTGCACAGTGCAAAACGACTGTTGGTTTACGCCAAAGCATAGTGCACAGAGCAAAATGACTGCTGGTTTACGCCAAAGCATGGTGCATAGTGCAAAACGACTGTTGGTTTACGCAAAAGCATAGTGCACAGTGCAAAACGACTGTTGGTTTACGCAAAGCATAGTGCACAGTGCAAAATGACTGTTGGTTTACGCAAAAGCATAGTGCACAGTGCAAAACGACTGTTGGTTTACGCAAAAGCATAGTGCACAGTGCAAAACGACTGCTGGTTTACGCCAAAGCATAGTGCACAGAGCAAAATGACTGCTGGTTTACGCCAAAGCATGGTGCATAGTGCAAAACGACTGTTGGTTTACGCCAAAGCACAGCGCACAGTGCAAAACGACTGTTGGTTTACGCAAAAGCATAGTGCACAGTGCAAAACGACTGTTGATTTACGCAAAAGCATAGTGCACAGTGCAAAACGACTGCTGGTTTACGCCAAAGCACAGCGCACAGAGCAAAACGACTGTTGGTTTACGCCAAAGCACAGCGCACAGTGCAAAACGATTGTTGGTTTACTCAAAAGCATAGTGCACAGTGTAAAACGACTGCTGGTTTACGCAAAAGCATAGTGCACAGTGCAAAACGACTGCTGGTTTACGCCAAAGGTGCACAGTGCAAAACGACTGTTGGTTTACGCAAAAGCATAGTGCACAGTGCAAAACGACTGTTGGTTTACGCCAAAGCACAGCGCACAGTGCAAAACGACTGTTGGTTTACGCAAAAGCACAGCGCACAGTGCAAAACGACTGTTGGTTTACGCCAAAGCATAGTGCACAGAGCAAAATGACTGCTGGTTTACGCCAAAGCATGGTGCATAGTGCAAAACGACTGTTGGTTTACGCAAAAGCATAGTGCACAGTGCAAAACGACTGTTGGTTTACGCAAAGCATAGTGCACAGTGCAAAATGACTGTTGGTTTACGCAAAAGCATAGTGCACAGTGCAAAACGACTGTTGGTTTACGCAAAAGCATAGTGCACAGTGCAAAACGACTGCTGGTTTACGCCAAAGCATGGTGCACAGTGCAAAACGTGCAAGTGCAAAACGACTGTTGGTTTACGCCAAAGCACAGCGCACAGTGCAAAACGACTGCTGGTTTACGCCAAATCATAGTGCACAGTGCAAAACGACTGTTGGTTTACGCCAAAGCACAGCGCACAGTGCAAAACGACTGCTGGTTTACGCCAAAGCATGGTGCACAGTGCAAAACGACTGTTGGTTTACGCAAAAGCATAGTGCACAGTGTAAAACGACTGCTGGTTTACGCAAAAGCATAGTGCACAGTGCAAAACGACTGTTGGTTTACGCCAAAGCACAGCGCACAGTGCAAAACGACTGTTGGTTTACGCCAAAGCACAGCGCACAGTGCAAAACGACTGCTGGTTTACGCCAAAGCATGGTGCACAGTGCAAAACGACTGTTGGTTTACGCCAAAGCACAGCGCACAGTGCAAAACGATTGTTGGTTTACTCAAAAGCATAGTGCACAGTGTAAAACGACTGCTGGTTTACTCAAAAGCATAGTGCACAGTGCAAAATGACTGCTGGTTTACGCAAAAGCATAGTGCACAGTGCAAAACGACTGCTGGTTTACGCCAAAGCATAGTGCACAGTGCAAAATGACTGTTGGTTTACGCAAAAGCATAGTGCACAGTGCAAAACGACTGTTGGTTTACGCAAAAGCATAGTGCACAGTGCAAAACGACTGTTGATTTACGCAAAAGCATAGTGCACAGTGCAAAACGACTGCTGGTTTACGCCAAAGCACAGCGCACAGATCAAAACGACTGTTGGTTTACGCCAAAGCACAGCGCACAGTGCAAAACGATTGTTGGTTTACTCAAAAGCATAGTGCACAGTGTAAAACGACTGCTGGTTTACGCAAAAGCATAGTGCACAGTGCAAAACGACTGCTGGTTTACGCCAAAGCATGGTGCACAGTGCAAAACGACTGTTGGTTTACGCAAAAGCATAGTGCACAGTGTAAAACGACTGCTGGTTTACGCAAAAGCATAGTGCACAGTGCAAAACGACTGTTGGTTTACGCCAAAGCACAGCGCACAGTGCAAAACGACTGTTGGTTTACGCCAAAGCACAGCGCACAGTGCAAAACGACTGCTGGTTTACGCCAAAGCATGGTGCACAGTGCAAAACGACTGTTGGTTTACGCCAAAGCACAGCGCACAGTGCAAAATGACTGCTGGTTTACGCAAAAGCATAGTGCACAGTGCAAAACGACTGCTGGTTTACGCCAAAGCATAGTGCACAGTGCAAAATGACTGTTGGTTTACGCAAAAGCATAGTGCACAGTGCAAAACGACTGTTGGTTTACGCAAAAGCATAGTGCACAGTGCAAAACGACTGTTGATTTACGCAAAAGCATAGTGCACAGTGCAAAACGACTGCTGGTTTACGCCAAAGCACAGCGCACAGAGCAAAACGACTGTTGGTTTACGCAAAAGCATAGTGCACAAGGTAAAACGACTGCTGGTTTACTCAAAAGCATAGTGCACAGTGTAAAACGACTGCTGGTTTACTCAAAAGCATAGTGCACAGTGCAAAACGACTGCTGGTTTAAGCCAAAGCACAGCGCACAGTGCAAAACGACTGCTGGTTTACGTCAAATCATAGTGCACAGTGCAAAACGACTGTTGGTTTACGCCAAAGCACAGCGCACAGTGCAAAACGACTGCTGGTTTACGCCAAATCATAGTGCACAGTGCAAAACGACTGTTGGTTTACGCCAAAGCACAGCGCACAGTGCAAAACGACTGCTGGTTTACGCCAAAGCATGGTGCACAGTGCAAAACGACTGCTGGTTTACTCAAAAGCATAGTGCACAGTGCAAAACGACTGCTGGTTTAAGCCAAAGCACAGCGCACAGTGCAAAACGACTGCTGGTTTACGCCAAATCATAGTGCACAGTGCAAAACGACTGTTGGTTTACGCCAAAGCACAGCGCACAGTGCAAAACGACTGTTGGTTTACGCCAAAGCACAGCGCACAGTGCAAAACGACTGCTGGTTTACGCCAAATCATAGTGCACAGTGCAAAACGACTGTTGGTTTACGCCAAAGCACAGCGCACAGTGCAAAACGACTGCTGGTTTACGCCAAAGCATGGTGCACAGTGCAAAACGACTGTTGGTTAACGCCAAAGCACAGCGCACAGTGCAAAACGATTGTTGGTTTACTCAAAAGCATAGTGCACAGTGTAAAACGACTGCTGGTTTACTCAAAAGCATAGTGCACAGTGCAAAATGACTGCTGGTTTAAGCCAAAGCACAGCGCACAGTGCAAAACGACTGCTGGTTTACGCCAAATCATAGTGCACAGTGCAAAACGACTGTTGGTTTACGCCAAAGCATGGTGCACAGTGCAAAACGACTGTTGGTTTACTCAAAAGCATAGTGCACAGTGCAAAACGACTGCTGGTTTACGCCAAATCATAGTGCACAGTGCAAAACGACTGCTGGTTTACGCCAAAGCATGGTGCACAGTGCAAAACGACTGTTGGTTTACGCAAAAGCATAGTGCACAGTGTAAAACGACTGCTGGTTTACGCAAAAGCATAGTGCACAGTGCAAAACGACTGTTGGTTTACGCCAAAGCACAGCGCACAGTGCAAAACGACTGTTGGTTTACGCCAAAGCACAGCGCACAGTGCAAAACGACTGCTGGTTTACGCCAAATCATAGTGCACAGTGCAAAACGACTGTTGGTTTACGCCAAAGCACAGCGCACAGTGCAAAACGACTGCTGGTTTACGCCAAAGCATGGTGCACAGTGCAAAACGACTGTTGGTTTACGCCAAAGCACAGCGCACAGTGCAAAACGATTGTTGGTTTACTCAAAAGCATAGTGCACAGTGTAAAACGACTGCTGGTTTACTCAAAAGCACAGCGCACAGTGCAAAACGACTGCTGGTTTACGCCAAATCATAGTGCACAGTGCAAAACGACTGTTGGTTTACGCCAAAGCACAGCGCACAGTGCAAAACGACTGCTGGTTTACGCCAAAGCATGGTGCACAGTGCAAAACGACTGTTGGTTTACGCAAAAGCATAGTGCACAGTGTAAAACGACTGCTGGTTTACGCAAAAGCATAGTGCACAGTGCAAAACGACTGCTGGTTTACGCCAAATCATAGTGCACAGTGCAAAACGACTGTTGGTTTACGCCAAAGCACAGCGCACAGTGCAAAACGACTGTTGGTTTACGCCAAAGCACAGCGCACAGTGCAAAACGACTGCTGGTTTACGCCAAATCATAGTGCACAGTGCAAAACGACTGTTGGTTTACGCCAAAGCACAGCGCACAGTGCAAAACGACTGTTGGTTTACGCCAAAGCACAGCGCACAGTGCAAAACGACTGTTGGTTTACGCCAAAGCACAGCGCACAGTGCAAAACGACTGCTGGTTTACGCCAAATCATAGTGCACAGTGCAAAACGACTGTTGGTTTACGCAAAAGCATAGTGCACAGTGTAAAACGACTGCTGGTTTACGCAAAAGCATAGTGCACAGTGCAAAACGACTGCTGGTTTACGCCAAAGCATGGTGCACAGTGCAAAACGACTGCTGGTTTACGCCAAATCATAGTGCACAGTGCAAAACGACTGTTGGTTTACGCAAAGGCACAGCGCACAGTGCAAAACGACTGTTGGTTTACGCAAAAGCATAGTGCACAGTGCAAAACGACTGCTGGTTTACGCCAAAGCATAGTGCACAGTGCAAAATGACTGTTGGTTTACGCAAAAGCATAGTGCACAGTGCAAAACGACTGTTGGTTTACGCAAAAGCATAGTGCACAGTGCAAAACGACTGTTGATTTACGCAAAAGCATAGTGCACAGTGCAAAACGACTGCTGGTTTACGCCAAAGCACAGCGCACAGTGCAAAACGACTGTTGGTTTACGCAAAAGCATAGTGCACAGTGCAAAACGACTGTTGGTTTACGCAAAAGCATAGTGCACAGTGCAAAACGACTGCTGGTTTACGCCAAAGCATAGTGCACAGTGCAAAACGACTGCTGGTTTACGCCAAAGCATGGTGCACAGTGCAAAACGACTGTTGGTTTACGCAAAAGCATAGTGCACAGTGCAAAACGACTGTTGGTTTACGCCAAAGCACAGCGCACAGTGCAAAACGACTGTTGGTTTACGCAAAAGCATAGTGCACAGTGCAAAACGACTGCTGGTTTACGCCAAAGCATAGTGCACAGTGCAAAACGACTGCTGGTTTACGCCAAAGCATGGTGCACAGTGCAAAACGACTGTTGGTTTACGCAAAAGCACAGCGCACAGTGCAAAACGACTGTTGGTTTACGCAAAAGCATAGTGCACAGTGCAAAACGACTGCTGGTTTACTCAAAAGCATAGTGAACAGTGCAAAATGACTGTTGGTTAACGCAAAAGCACAGCGCACAGTGCAAAACGACTGTTGGTTTACGCCAAAGCATAGTGCACAGTGCAAAATGACTGCTGGTTTACGCCAAAGCACAGCGCACAGTGCAAAACGACTGTTGGTTTACGCAAAAGCACAGCGCACAGTGCAAAACGACTGTTGGTTTACGCCAAAGCACAGCGCACAGTGCAAAACGACTGTTGGTTTACGCAAAAGCATAGTGCACAGTGCAAAACGACTGCTGGTTTACGCCAAATCATCGTGCACAGTGCAAAACCACTGTTGGTTTACGCCAAAGCACAGCGCACAGTGCAAAACGACTGCTGGTTTACGCCAAAGCATGGTGCACAGTGCAAAACGACTGTTGGTTTACGCAAAAGCATAGTGCACAGTGCAAAACGACTGCTGGTTTACGCCAAAGCACAGCGCACAGTGCAAAACGACTGCTGGTTTACGCCAAAGCATGGTGCACAGTGCAAAACGACTGTTGGTTTACGCAAAAGCATAGTGCACAGTGCAAAACGACTGCTGGTTTACGCCAAATCATAGTGCACAGTGCAAAACGACTGTTGGTTTACGCCAAAGCACAGCGCACAGTGCAAAACGACTGTTGGTTTACTCAAAAGCATAGTGCACAGTGTAAAACGACTGCTGGTTTACGCAAAAGCATAGTGCACAGTGCAAAACGACTGTTGGTTTACGCAAAAGCATAGTGCACAGTGCAAAACGACTGCTGGTTTACGCAACAGCATAGTGCACAGTGCAAAGCGACTGCTGGTTTACGCCAGAGCATAGTGCACAGTGCAAAATGACTGTTGGTTTACGCCAAAGCACAGCGCACAGTGCAAAACGACTGTTGGTTTACGCCAAAGCACAGCGCACAGTGCAAAACGACTGCTGGTTTACGCCAAAGCATGGTGCACAGTGCAAAACGACTGTTGGTTTACGCAAAAGCATAGTGCACAGTGCAAAACGACTGTTGGTTTACGCCAAATCATAGTGCACAGTGCAAAACGACTGTTGGTTTACGCCAAAGCACAGCGCACAGTGCAAAACGACTGCTGGTTTACGCCAAAGCATGGTGCACAGTGCAAAACGACTGTTGGTTTACGCAAAAGCATAGTGCACAGTGCAAAACGACTGCTGGTTTACGCCAAATCATAGTGCACAGTGCAAAACGACTGCTGGTTTACGCCAGAGCATGGTGCACAGTGCAAAACGACTGCTGGTTTACGCAAAAGCATAGTGCACAGTGCAAAACGACTGTTGGTTTACGCAAAAGCATAGTGCACAGTGCAAAACGACTGCTGGTTTACGCAACAGCATAGTGCACAGTGCAAAGCGACTGCTGGTTTACGCCAGAGCATAGTGCACAGTGCAAAATGACTGTTGGTTTACGCCAAAGCACAGCGCACAGTGCAAAACGACTGTTGGTTTACGCCAAAGCACAGCGCACAGTGCAAAACGACTGCTGGTTTACGCCAAAGCATGGTGCACAGTGCAAAACGACTGTTGGTTTACGCAAAAGCATAGTGCACAGTGCAAAACGACTGTTGGTTTACGCCAAATCATAGTGCACAGTGCAAAACGACTGTTGGTTTACGCCAAAGCACAGCGCACAGTGCAAAACGACTGCTGGTTTACGCCAAAGCATGGTGCACAGTGCAAAACGACTGTTGGTTTACGCAAAAGCATAGTGCACAGTGCAAAACGACTGCTGGTTTACGCCAAATCATAGTGCACAGTGCAAAACGACTGCTGGTTTACGCCAGAGCATGGTGCACAGTGCAAAACAACTGTTGGTTTACGCAAAAGCATAGTGCACAGTGCAAAACGACTGCTGGTTTACGCCAAAGCATAGTGCACAGTGCAAAACGACTGCTGGTTTACGCCAAAGCATAGTGCACAGTGCAAAACGACTGTTGGTTTACGCAAAAGCATAGTGCAGAGTGCAAAACGACTGCTGGTTTACGCCAAATCATAGTGCACAGTGCAAAACGACTGTTGGTTTACACCAAAGCACAGCGCACAGTGCAAAACGACTGCTGGTTTACGCCAAAGCATGGTGCATAGTGCAAAACGACTGTTGGTTTACGCAAAAGCATAGTGCAGAGTGCAAAACGACTGCTGGTTTACGCAAAAGCACAGCGCACAGTGCAAAACGACTGTTGGTTTACGCAAAAGCATAGTGCACAGTGCAAAACGACTGCTGGTTTACGCCAAAGCATGGTACACAGTGCAAAACGACTGTTGGTTTACGCAAAAGCATAGTGCACAGTGCAAACCGACTGCTGGTTTACGCCAAAGCATAGTGCACAGTGCAAAACGACTGCTGGTTTACGCCAGAGCATGGTGCACAGTGCAAAACAACTGTTGGTTTAGTCAAAAGCATAGTGCACAGTGCAAAACGACTGCTGGTTTACGCCAAATCATAGTGCACAGTGCAAAACGACTGTTGGTTTACGCCAAAGCACAGCGCACAGTGCAAAACGACTGCTGGTTTACGCCAAAGCATGGTGCACAGTGCAAAACGACTGTTGGTTTACGCAAAAGCATAGTGCACAGTGCAAACCGACTGCTGGTTTACGCCAAAGCATAGTGCACAGTGCAAAACGACTGCTGGTTTACGCTAGAGCATGGTGCACAGTGCAAAACAACTGTTGGTTTACGCAAAAGCATAGTGCACAGTGCAAAACGACTGCTGGTTTACGCCAAAGCATAGTGCACAGTGCAAAACGACTGCTGGTTTACGCCAAAGCATAGTGCACAGTGCAAAATGACTGTTGGTTTACGCAAAAGCATAGTGCACAGTGCAAAACGACTGTTGGTTTACGCAAAAGCATAGTGCACAGTGCAAAACGACTGCTGGTTTACCCCAAAGAATGGTGCACAGTGCAAAACGATTGTTGGTTTACGCAAAAGCACAGCGCACAGTGCAAAACGACTGTTGGTTTACGCCAAAGCATAGTGCACAGAGCAAAACGACTGCTGGTTTACGCCAAAGCATGGTGCATAGTGCAAAACGACTGTTGGTTTACGCAAAAGCATAGTGCAGAGTGCAAAACGACTGCTGGTTTACTCAAAAGCATAGTGCACAGTGTAAAACGACTGCTGGTTTACGCAAAAGCATAGTGCACAGTGCAAAACGACTGTTGGTTTACGCAAAAGCATAGTGCACAGTGCAAAACGACTGCTGGTTTACGCAACAGCATAGTGCACAGTGCAAACCGACTGCTGGTTTACGGCAGAGCATAGTGCACAGTGCAAAATGACTGTTGGTTTACGCCAAAGCACAGCGCACAGTGTAAAACGACTGTTGGTTTACGCCAAAGCACAGCGCACAGTGCAAAACGACTGCTGGTTTACGCCAAAGCATGGTGCACAGTGCAAAACGACTGTTGGTTTACGCAAAAGCATAGTGCACAGTGCAAAACGACTGCTGGTTTACGCCAAATCATAGTGCACAGTGCAAAACGACTGTTGGTTTACGCCAAAGCACAGCGCACAGTGCAAAACGACTGCTGGTTTACGCCAAATCATAGTGCACAGTGCAAAACGACTGTTGGTTTACGCAAAGGCACAGCGCACAGTGCAAAACGACTGCTGGTTTACGCCAAAGCATGGTGCACAGTGCAAAACGACTGTTGGTTTACGCAAAAGCATAGTGCACAGTGCAAAACGACTGCTGGTTTACGCCAAAGCATGGTGCACAGTGCAAAACGACTGTTGGTTTACGCAAAAGCATAGTGCACAGTGCAAAACGACTGCTGGTTTACGCCAAAGCATGGTGCACAGTGCAAAACGACTGTTGGTTTACGCAAAAGCATAGTGCACAGTGCAAAACGACTGCTGGTTTACGCCAAAGCATGGTGCACAGTGCAAAACGACTGTTGGTTTACGCAAAAGCATAGTGCACAGTGCAAAACGACTGCTGGTTTACGCCAAATCATAGTGCACAGTGCAAAACGACTGCTGGTTTACGCCAAAGCATAGTGCACAGTGCAAAACGACTGCTGGTTTACGCCAAAGCATGGTGCACAGTGCAAAACGACTGTTGGTTTACGCAAAAGCATAGTGCACAGTGCAAAACGACTGCTGGTTTACGCCAAAGCATAGTGCACAGTGCAAAACGACTGCTGGTTTACGCCAAAGCATGGTGCACAGTGCAAAACGACTGCTGGTTTACGCAAAAGCACAGCGCACAGTGCAAAACGACTGTTGGTTTACGCAAAAGCATAGTGCACAGTGCAAAACGACTGCTGGTTTACGCCAAAGCATAGTGAACAGTGCAAAATGACTGTTGGTTAACGCAAAAGCACAGCGCACAGTGCAAAACGACTGTTGGTTTACGCCAAAGCATAGTGCACAGCGCAAAATGACTGCTGGTTTACGCCAAAGCATAGTGAACAGTGCAAAATGACTGTTGGTTAACGCCAAAGCACAGCGCACAGTGCAAAACGACTGTTGGTTTACGCAAAAGCACAGCGCACAGTGCAAAACGACTGTTGGTTTACGCAAAAGCATAGTGCACAGTGCAAAACGACTGCTGGTTTACGCCAAAGCATAGTGAACAGTGCAAAATGACTGTTGGTTTACGCAAAAGCACAGCGCACAGTGCAAAACGACTGTTGGTTTACGCAAAAGCATAGTGCACAGTGCAAAACGACTGCTGGTTTACGCCAAAGCATAGTGAACAGTGCAAAATGACTGTTGGTTAACGCAAAAGCACAGCGCACAGTGCAAAACGACTGCTGGTTTACGCCAAAGCATAGTGCACAGTGCAAAATGACTGCTGGTTTACGCCAAAGCATAGTGAACAGTGCAAAATGACTGTTGGTTAACGCCAAAGCACAGCGCACAGTGCAAAATGACTGTTGGTTAACGCAAAAGCACAGCGCACAGTGCAAAACGACTGTTGGTTTACGCAAAAGCATAGTGCACAGTGCAAAACGACTGCTGGTTTACGCCAAAGCATGGTGCATAGTGCAAAACGACTGTTGGTTTACGCAAAAGCATAGTGCAGAGTGCAAAACGACTGCTGGTTTACGCAAAAGCACAGCGCACAGTGCAAAACGACTGCTGGTTTACGCCAAAGCATGGTGCACAGTGCAAAACGACTGTTGGTTTACGCAACAGCATAGTGCACAGTGCAAAGCGACTGCTGGTTTACGCCAGAGCATAGTGCACAGTGCAAAATGACTGTTGGTTTACGCCAAAGCACAGCGCACAGTGCAAAACGACTGTTGGTTTACGCAAAAGCATAGTGCACAGTGCAAAACGACTGCTGGCTTACGCCAAATCATAGTGCACAGTGCAAAACGACTGTTGGTTTACGCAACAGCATAGTGCACAGTGCAAAGCGACTGCTGGTTTACGCCAAAGCATGGTGCACAGTGCAAAACGACTGTTGGTTTACGCAAAAGCATAGTGCACAGTGCAAAACGACTGCTGGTTTACGCCAAATCATAGTGCACAGTGCAAAACGACTGTTGGTTTACGCCAAAGCACAGCGCACAGTGCAAAACGACTGCTGGTTTACGCCAAAGCATGGTGCACAGTGCAAAACGACTGTTGGTTTACGCAAAAGAATAGTGCACAGTGCAAAACGACTGCTGGTTTACGCCAAATCATAGTGCACAGTGCAAAACGACTGCTGGTTTACGCCAGAGCATGGTGCACAGTGCAAAACAACTGTTGGTTTACGCCAAAGCATAGTGCACAGTGCAAAACGACTGCTGGTTTACGCCAAAGCATAGTGCAGAGTGCAAAACGACTGTTGGTTTACGCAAAAGCATAGTGCAGAGTGCAAAACGACTGCTGGTTTACGCCAAATCATAGTGCACAGTGCAAAACGACTGTTGGTTTACGCCAAAGCACAGCGCACAGTGCAAAACGACTGCTGGTTTACGCCAAAGCATGGTGCATAGTGCAAAACGACTGTTGGTTTACGCAAAAGCATAGTGCAGAGTGCAAAACGACTGCTGGTTTACGCAAAAGCACAGCGCACAGTGCAAAACGACTGTTGGTTTACGCAAAAGCATAGTGCACAGTGCAAAACGACTGCTGGTTTACGCCAAAGCATGGTACACAGTGCAAAACGACTGTTGGTTTACGCAAAAGCATAGTGCACAGTGCAAACCGACTGCTGGTTTACGCCAAAGCATAGTGCACAGTGCAAAACGACTGCTGGTTTACGCCAGAGCATGGTGCACAGTGCAAAACAACTGTTGGTTTACGCAAAAGCATAGTGCACAGTGCAAAACGACTGCTGGTTTACGCACAGTGCAAAACGACTGTTGGTTTACGCCAAAGCACAGCGCACAGTGCAAAACGACTGCTGGTTTACGCCAAAGCATGGTGCACAGTGCAAAACGACTGTTGGTTTACGCAAAAGCATAGTGCACAGTGCAAACCGACTGCTGGTTTACGCCAAAGCATAGTGCACAGTGCAAAACGACTGCTGGTTTACGCCAGAGCATGGTGCACAGTGCAAAACAACTGTTGGTTTACGCAAAAGCATAGTACATAGTGCAAAACGACTGCTGGTTTACGCCAAAGCATAGTGCACAGTGCAAAACGACTGCTGGTTTACGCCAAAGCATAGTGCACAGTGCAAAATGACTGTTGGTTTACGCAAAAGCATAGTGCACAGTGCAAAACGACTGTTGGTTTACGCAAAAGCATAGTGCACAGTGCAAAACGACTGCTGGTTTACGCCAAAGCATAGTGCACAGTGCAAAACGACTGCTGGTTTACGCCAGAGCATAGTGCACAGTGCAAAATGACTGTTGGTTTACGCCAAAGCACAGCGCACAGTGCAAAACGACTGTTGGTTTACGCAAAAGCATAGTGCACAGTGCAAAACGACTGCTGGCTTACGCCAAATCATAGTGCACAGTGCAAAACGACTGTTGGTTTACGCAACAGCATAGTGCACAGTGCAAAGCGACTGCTGGTTTACGCCAAAGCATGGTGCACAGTGCAAAACGACTGTTGGTTTACGCAAAAGCATAGTGCACAGTGCAAAACGACTGCTGGTTTACGCCAAATCATAGTGCACAGTGCAAAACGACTGTTGGTTTACGCCAAAGCACAGCGCACAGTGCAAAACGACTGCTGGTTTACGCCAAAGCATGGTGCACAGTGCAAAACGACTGTTGGTTTACGCAAAAGAATAGTGCACAGTGCAAAACGACTGCTGGTTTACGCCAAATCATAGTGCACAGTGCAAAACGACTGCTGGTTTACGCCAGAGCATGGTGCACAGTGCAAAACAACTGTTGGTTTACGCCAAAGCATAGTGCACAGTGCAAAACGACTGCTGGTTTACGCCAAAGCATAGTGCAGAGTGCAAAACGACTGTTGGTTTACGCAAAAGCATAGTGCAGAGTGCAAAACGACTGTTGGTTTACGCAAAAGCATAGAGCACAGTGCAAAACGACTGTTGGTTTACGCAAAAGCATAGTGCACAGTGCAAAACGACTGCTGGTTTACGCCAAATCATAGTGCACAGTGCAAACCGACTGCTGGTTTACGCCAAAGCATAGTGCACAGTGCAAAACTACTGCTGGTTTACGCCAAAGCATGGTGCACAGTGCAAAACGACTGTTGGTTTACGCAAAAGCACAGCGCGCAGTGCAAAACGACTGTTGGTTTACGCCAAAGCATAGTGCACAGAGCAAAATGACTGCTGGTTTACGCCAAAGCATGGTGCATAGTGCAAAACGACTGTTGGTTTACGCAAAAGCATAGTGCACAGTGCAAAACGACTGTTGGTTTACGCAAAGCATAGTGCACAGTGCAAAATGACTGTTGGTTTACGCAAAAGCATAGTGCACAGTGCAAAATGACTGTTGGTTTACGCAAAAGCATAGTGCACAGTGCAAAACGACTGCTGGTTTACGCCAAAGCATGGTGCACAGTGCAAAACGTGCAAGTGCAAAACGACTGTTGGTTTACGCAAAAGCATAGTGCACAGTGCAAAACGTCTGCTGGTTTACGCCAAAGCATGGTGCACAGTGCAAAACGACTGTTGGTTTACGCAAAAGCATAGTGCACAGTGCAAAACGACTGTTGGTTTACGCAAAGCATAGTGCACAGTGCAAAACGACTGTTGGTTTACGCAAAAGCATAGTGCACAGTGCAAAACGACTGTTGGTTTACGCCAAAGCATAGTGCACAGAGCAAAACGACTGCTGGTTTACGCCAAAGCATGGTGCATAGTGCAAAACGACTGTTGGTTTACGCAAAAGCATAGTGCACAGTGCAAAACGACTGTTGGTTTACGCCAAAGCATAGTGCACAGAGCAAAACGACTGCTGGTTTACGCCAAAGCATGGTGCATAGTGCAAAACGACTGTTGGTTTACGCAAAAGCATAGTGCACAGTGCAAAACGACTGTTGGTTTACGCCAAAGCATAGTGCACAGTGCAAAACGTCTGCTGGTTTACGCCAAAGCATGGTGCACAGTGCAAAACGACTGTTGGTTTACGCAAAAGCATAGTGCACAGTGCAAAACGACTGTTGGTTTACGCAAAGCATAGTGCACAGTGCAAAATGACTGTTGGTTTACGCAAAAGCATAGTGCACAGTGCAAAACGACTGTTGGTTTACGCCAAAGCATAGTGCACAGAGCAAAACGACTGCTGGTTTACGCCAAAGCATGGTGCATAGTGCAAAACGACTGTTGGTTTACGCAAAAGCATAGTGCACAGTGCAAAACGACTGTTGGTTTACGCAAAGCATAGTGCACAGTGCAAAATGACTGTTGGTTTACGCAAAAGCATAGTGCACAGTGCAAAACGACTGTTGGTTTACGCAAAAGCATAGTGCACAGTGCAAAACGACTGCTGGTTTACGCCAAAGCATGGTGCACAGTGCAAAACGTGCAAGTGCAAAACGACTGTTGGTTTACGCAAAAGCATAGAGCACAGTGCAAAACGACTGTTGGTTTACGCAGAAGCATAGTGCACAGTGCAAAACGACTGCTGGTTTACGCCAAATCATAGTGCACAGTGCAAACCGACTGCTGGTTTACGCCAAAGCATAGTGCACAGTGCAAAACTACTGCTGGTTTACGCCAAAGCATGGTGCACAGTGCAAAACGACTGTTGGTTTACGCAAAAGCACAGCGCACAGTGCAAAACGACTGTTGGTTTACGCCAAAGCATAGTGCACAGAGCAAAATGACTGCTGGTTTACGCCAAAGCATGGTGCATAGTGCAAAACGACTGTTGGTTTACGCAAAAGCATAGTGCACAGTGCAAAACGACTGTTGGTTTACGCAAAGCATAGTGCACAGTGCAAAATGACTGTTGGTTTACGCAAAAGCATAGTGCACAGTGCAAAACGACTGTTGGTTTAGGCAAAAGCATAGTGCACAGTGCAAAACGACTGCTGGTTTACGCCAAAGCATGGTGCACAGTGCAAAACGTGCAAGTGCAAAACGACTGTTGGTTTACGCAAAAGCATAGTGCACAGTGCAAAACGTCTGCTGGTTTACGCCAAAGCATGGTGCACAGTGCAAAACGACTGTTGGTTTACGCAAAAGCATAGTGCACAGTGCAAAACGACTGCTGGTTTACGCCAAATCATAGTGCACAGTGCAAAACGACTGTTGGTTTACGCCAAAGCACAGCGCACAGTGCAAAACGACTGCTGGTTTACGCCAAAGCATGGTGCACAGTGCAAAACGACTGTTGGTTTACGCAAAAGCATAGTGCACAGTGCAAAACGACTGCTGGTTTACGCCAAAGCATAGTGCACAGTGCAAAACGACTGCTGGTTTACGCCAAAGCATGGTGCACAGTTGAAAACGACTGTTGGTTTACGCAAAAGCATAGTGCACAGTGCATAACGACTGCTGGTTTACGCCAAAGCATAGTGCACATGCAAAACGACTGCTGGTTTACGCCAAAGCATGGTGCACAGTGCAAAACGACTGTTGGTTTACGCAAAAGCATAGTGCACAGTGCAAAACGACTGCTGGTTTACGCCAGAGCATAGTGCACAGTGCAAAACGACTGCCGGTTTACGCCAAATCATAGTGCACAGTGCAAAACGACTGTTGGTTTACGCCAAAGCACAACGCACAGTGCAAAACGACTGTTGGTTTACTCAAAAGCATAGTGCACAGTGTAAAACGACTGCTGGTTTACGCAAAAGCATAGTGCACAGTGCAAAACGACTGTTGGTTTACGCAAAAGCATAGTGCACAGTGCAAAACGACTGCTGGTTTACGCAACAGCATAGTGCACAGTGCAAAACGACTGGTGGCTTACGCCAGAGCATAGTGCACAGTGCAAAATGACTGTTGGTTTACGCCAAAGCACAACGCACAGTGCAAAACGACTGTTGGTTTACGCCAAAGCACAGCGCACAGTGCAAAACGACTGCTGGTTTACGCCAAAGCATGGTGCACAGTGCAAAACGACTGTTGGTTTACGCAAAAGCATAGTGCACAGTGCAAAACGACTGCTGGTTTACTCCAGAGCATAGTGCACAATGCAAAACGACTGCCGGTTTACGCCAAATCATAGTGCACAGTGCAAAACGACTGTTGGTTTACGCCAAAGCACAGCGCACAGTGCAGAACGACTGTTGGTTTACTCAAAAGCATAGTGCACAGTGTAAAACGACTGCTGGTTTACGCAAAAGCATAGTGCAGAGTGCAAAACGACTGTTGGTTTACGCAAAAGCATAGTGCACAGTGCAAAACGACTGCTGGTTTACGCAACAGCATAGTGCACAATGCAAACCGACTGCTGGTTTACGCCAGAGCATAGTGCACAGTGCAAAATGACTGTTGGTTTACGCCAAAGCACAGCGCACAGTGTAAAACGACTGTTGGTTTACGCCAAAGCACAGCGCACAGTGCAAAACGACTGCTGGTTTACGCCAAAGCATGGTGCACAGTGCAAAACGACTGTTGGTTTATGCAAAAGCATAGTGCACAGTGCAAAACGACTGCTGGTTTACGCCAAATCATAGTGCACAGTGCAAAACGACTGTTGGTTTACGCCAAAGCACAGCGCACAGTGCAAAACGACTGCTGGTTTACGCCAGAGCATAGTGCACAGTGCAAAATGACTGTTGGTTTACGCCAAAGCACAGCGCACAGTGCAAAACGACTGCTGGTTTACGCCAAAGCATGGTGCACAGTGCAAAACGACTGTTGGTTTACGCAAAAGCATAGTGCACAGTGCAAAACGACTGCTGGTTTACGCAACAGCATAGTGCACAGTGCAAACCGACTGCTGGTTTACGCCAGAGCATAGTGCACAGTGCAAAATGACTGTTGGTTTACGCCAAAGCACAGCGCACAGTGTAAAACGACTGTTGGTTTACGCCAAAGCACAGCGCACAGTGCAAAACGACTGCTGGTTAACGCCAAAGCATGGTGCACAGTGCAAAACGACTGTTGGTTTACGCAAAAGCATAGTGCACAGTGCAAAACGACTGCTGGTTTACGCCAAAGCATAGTGCACAGTGCAAAACGACTGCTGGTTTACGCCAAAGCATGGTGCGGAGTGCAAAACGACTGTTGGTTTACGCAAAAGCATAGTGCACAGTGCAAAACGACTGCTGGTTTACGCCAAAGCATAGTGCACAGTGCAAAACGACTGCTGGTTTACGCCAAAGCATGGTGCACAGTGCAAAACGACTGTTGGTTTACGCAAAAGCACAGCGCACAGTGCAAAACGACTGTTGGTTTACGCAAAAGCATAGTGCACAGTGCAAAACGACTGCTGGTTTACGCCAATGCATAGTGAACAGTGCAAAATGACTGTTGGTTAACGCAAAAGCACAGCGCACAGTGCAAAACGACTGTTGGTTTACGCCAAAGCATAGTGCACAGTGCAAAATGACTGCTGGTTTACGCCAAAGCACAGCGCACAGTGCAAAACGACTGTTGGTTTACGCAAAAGCACAGCGCACAGTGCAAAACGACTGTTGGTTTACGCCAAAGCACAGCGCACAGTGCAAAACGACTGTTGGTTTACGCAAAAGCATAGTGCACAGTGCAAAACGACTGCTGGTTTACGCCAAATCATCGTGCACAGTGCAAAACCACTGTTGGTTTACGCCAAAGCACAGCGCACAGTGCAAAACGACTGCTGGTTTACGCCAAAGCATGGTGCACAGTGCAAAACGACTGTTGGTTTACGCAAAAGCATAGTGCACAGTGCAAAACGACTGCTGGTTTACGCCAAATCATAGTGCACAGTGTAAAACGACTGTTGGTTTACGCCAAAGCACAGCGCACAGTGCAAAACGACTGCTGGTTTACGCCAAAGCATGGTGCACAGTGCAAAACGACTGTTGGTTTACGCAAAAGCATAGTGCACAGTGCAAAACGACTGCTGGTTTACGCCAAATCATAGTGCACAGTGCAAAACGACTGTTGGTTTACGCCAAAGCACAGCGCACAGTGCAAAACGACTGTTGGTTTACTCAAAAGCATAGTGCACAGTGTAAAACGACTGCTGGTTTACGCAAAAGCATAGTGCACAGTGCAAAACGACTGTTGGTTTACGCAAAAGCATAGTGCACAGTGCAAAACGACTGCTGGTTTACGCAACAGCATAGTGCACAGTGCAAAGCGACTGCTGGTTTACGCCAGAGCATAGTGCACAGTGCAAAATGACTGTTGGTTTACGCCAAAGCACAGCGCACAGTGCAAAACGACTGTTGGTTTACGCCAAAGCACAGCGCACAGTGCAAAACGACTGCTGGTTTACGCCAAAGCATGGTGCACAGTGCAAAACGACTGTTGGTTTACGCAAAAGCATAGTGCACAGTGCAAAACGACTGCTGGTTTACGCCAAATCATAGTGCACAGTGCAAAACGACTGTTGGTTTACGCCAAAGCACAGCGCACAGTGCAAAACGACTGCTGGTTTACGCCAAAGCATGGTGCACAGTGCAACACGACTGTTGGTTTACGCAAAAGCATAGTGCACAGTGCAAAACGACTGCTGGTTTACGCCAAATCATAGTGCACAGTGCAAAACGACTGCTGGTTTACGCCAGAGCATGGTGCACAGTGCAAAACAACTGTTGGTTTACGCAAAAGCATAGTGCACAGTGCAAAACGACTGCTGGTTTACGCCAAAGCATAGTGCACAGTGCAAAACGACTGCTGGTTTACGCCAAAGCATAGTGCACAGTGCAAAACGACTGTTGGTTTACGCAAAACCATAGTGCACAGTGCAAAACGACTGCTGGTTTACGCCAAAGCATGGTGCACAGTGCAAAACGTGCAAGTGCAAAACGACTGTTGGTTTACGCAAAAGCATAGTGCACAGTGCAAAACGTCTGCTGGTTTACGCCAAAGCATAGTGCACAGTGCAAAACGACTGTTGGTTTACGCAAAAGCATAGTGCACAGTGCAAAACGACTGCTGGTTTACGCCAAATCATAGTGCACAGTGCAAAACGACTGTTGGTTTACGCCAAAGCACAGCGCACAGTGCAAAACGACTGCTGGTTTACGCCAAAGCATGGTGCACAGTGCAAAACGACTGTTGGTTTACGCAAAAGCATAGTGCACAGTGCAAAACGACTGCTGGTTTACGCCAAAGCATAGTGCACAGTGCAAAACGACTGCTGGTTTACGCCAAAGCATGGTGCACAGTTGAAAACGACTGTTGGTTTACGCAAAAGCATAGTGCACAGTGCATAACGACTGCTGGTTTACGCCAAAGCATAGTGCACAGTGCAAAACGACTGCTGGTTTACGCCAAAGCATGGTGCACAGTGCAAAACGACTGTTGGTTTACGCAAAAGCATAGTGCACAGTGCAAAACGACTGCTGGTTTACGCCAGAGCATAGTGCACAGTGCAAAACGACAGCCGGTTTACGCCAAATCATAGTGCACAGTGCAAAACGACTGTTGGTTTACGCCAAAGCACAGCGCACAGTGCAAAACGACTGTTGGTTTACTCAAAAGCATAGTGCACAGTGTAAAACGACTGCTGGTTTACGCAAAAGCATAGTGCACAGTGCAAAACGACTTTTGGTTTACGCAAAAGCATAGTGCACAGTGCAAAACGACTGCTGGTTTACGCAACAGCATAGTGCACAGTGCAAAACGACTGGTGGCTTACGCCAGAGCATAGTGCACAGTGCAAAATGACTGTTGGTTTACGCCAAAGCACAGCGCACAGTGCAAAACGACTGTTGGTTTACGCCAAAGCACAGCGCACAGTGCAAAACGACTGCTGGTTTACGCCAAAGCATGGTGCACAGTGCAAAACGACTGTTGGTTTACGCAAAAGCATAGTGCACAGTGCAAAACGACTGCTGGTTTACTCCAGAGCATAGTGCACAGTGCAAAACGACTGCCGGTTTACGCCAAATCATAGTGCACAGTGCAAAACGACTGTTGGTTTACGCCAAAGCACAGCGCACAGTGCAGAACGACTGTTGGTTTACTCAAAAGCATAGTGCACAGTGTAAAACGACTGCTGGTTTACGCAAAAGCATAGTGCAGAGTGCAAAACGACTGTTGGTTTACGCAAAAGCATAGTGCACAGTGCAAAACGACTGCTGGTTTACGCAACAGCATACTGCACAGTGCAAACCGACTGCTGGTTTACGCCAGAGCATAGTGCACAGTGCAAAATGACTGTTGGTTTACGCCAAAGCACAGCGCACAGTGTAAAACGACTGTTGGTTTACGCCAAAGCACAGCGCACAGTGCAAAACGACTGATGGTTTACGCCAAAGCATGGTGCACAGTGCAAAACGACTGTTGGTTTATGCAAAAGCATAGTGCACAGTGCAAAACGACTGCTGGTTTACGCCAAATCATAGTGCACAGTGCAAAACGACTGTTGGTTTACGCCAAAGCACAGCGCACAGTGCAAAACGACTGTTGGTTTACGCAAAAGCATAGTGCACAGTGCAAAACGTCTGCTGGTTTACGCCAAAGCATGGTGCACAGTGCAAAACGACTGTTGGTTTATGCAAAAGCATAGTGCACAGTGCAAAACGACTGCTGGTTTACGCCAAATCATAGTGCACAGTGCAAAACGACTGTTGGTTTACGCCAAAGCACAGCGCACAGTGCAAAACGACTGCTGGTTTACGCCAAAGCATGGTGCACAGTGCAAAACGACTGTTGGTTTATGCAAAAGCATAGTGCACAGTGCAAAACGACTGCTGGTTTACGCCAAAGCATAGTGCACAGTGCAAAACGACTGCTGGTTTACGCCAAAGCATGGTGCACAGTTGAAAACGACTGTTGGTTTACGCAAAAGCATAGTGCACAGTGCATAACGACTGCTGGTTTACGCCAAAGCATAGTGCACAGTGCAAAACGACTGCTGGTTTACGCCAAAGCATGGTGCACAGTGCAAAACGACTGTTGGTTTACGCAAAAGCATAGTGCACAGTGCAAAACGACTGCTGGTTTACGCCAGAGCATAGTGCACAGTGCAAAACGACTGCCGGTTTACGCAAAAGCATAGTGCACAGTGCAAAACGACTGCTGGTTTACGCCAAAGCATGGTACACAGTGCAAAACGACTGTTGGTTTACGCAAAAGCATAGTGCACAGTGCAAACCGACTGCTGGTTTACGCCAAAGCATAGTGCACAGTGCAAAACGACTGCTGGTTTACGCCAGAGCATGGTGCACAGTGCAAAACAACTGTTGGTTTACGCAAAAGCATAGTGCACAGTGCAAAACGACTGCTGGTTTACGCCAGATCATAGTGCACAGTGCAAAACGACTGTTGGTTTACGCAAAAGCATAGTGCACAGTGCAAAACGACTGCTGGTTTACGCCAGAGCATAGTGCACAGTGCAAAACGACTGTTGGTTTACGCAAAAGCATAGTGCACAGTGCAAACCGACTGCTGGTTTACGCCAAAGCATAGTGCACAGTGCAAAACGACTGCTGGTTTACGCCAGAGCATGGTGCACAGTGCAAAACAACTGTTGGTTTACGCAAAAGCATAGTGCACAGTGCAAAACGACTGCTGGTTTACGCCAGATCATAGTGCACAGTGCAAAACGACTGTTGGTTTACGCCAAAGCACAGCGCACAGTGCAAAACGACTGCTGGTTTACGCCAAAGCATGGTGCACAGTGCAAAACGACTGTTGGTTTACGCAAAAGCATAGTGCACAGTGCAAACCGACTGCTGGTTTACGCCAAAGCATAGTGCACAGTGCAAAATGACTGTTGGTTTACGCAAAAGCATAGTGCACAGTGCAAACCGACTGCTGGTTTACGCCAAAGCATAGTGCACAGTGCAAAACGACTGCTGGTTTACGCCAGAGCATGGTGCACAGTGCAAAACAACTGTTGGTTTACGCAAAAGCATAGTGCATAGTGCAAAACGACTGCTGGTTTACGCCAAAGCATAGTGCACAGTGCAAAACGACTGCTGGTTTACGCCAAAGCATAGTGCACAGTGCAAAATGACTGTTGGTTTACGCAAAAGCATAGTGCACAGTGCAAAACGACTGTTGGTTTACGCAAAAGCATAGTGCACAGTGCAAAACGACTGCTGGTTTACGCCAAAGCATGGTGCACAGTGCAAAACGACTGTTGGTTTACGCAAAAGCACAGCGCACAGTGCAAAACGACTGTTGGTTTACGCCAAAGCATAGTGCACAGAGCAAAACGACTGCTGGTTTACGCCAAAACATGGTGCATAGTGCAAAACGACTGTTGGTTTACGCAAAAGCATAGTGCAGAGTGCAAAACGACTGCTGGTTTACGCAAAAGCACAGCGCACAGTGCAAAACGACTGTTGGTTTACGCCAAAGCACAGAGCACAGTGCAAAACGACTGTTGGTTTACGCAAAAGCATAGTGCACAGTGCAAAACGACTGCTGGTTTACGCCAAATCATAGTGCACAGTGCAAACCGACTGCTGGTTTACGCCAAAGCATAGTGCACAGTGCAAAACTACTGCTGGTTTACGCCAAAGCATGGTGCACAGTGCAAAACGACTGTTGGTTTACGCAAAAGCACAGCGCACAGTGCAAAACGACTGTTGGTTTACGCCAAAGCATAGTGCACAGAGCAAAATGACTGCTGGTTTACGCCAAAGCATGGTGCATAGTGCAAAACGACTGTTGGTTTACGCAAAAGCATAGTGCACAGTGCAAAACGACTGTTGGTTTACGCAAAGCATAGTGCACAGTGCAAAATGACTGTTGGTTTACGCAAAAGCATAGTGCACAGTGCAAAACGACTGTTGGTTTACGCAAAAGCATAGTGCACAGTGCAAAACGACTGCTGGTTTACGCCAAAGCATGGTGCACAGTGCAAAACGTGCAAGTGCAAAACGACTGTTGGTTTACGCAAAAGCATAGTGCACAGTGCAAAACGTCTGCTGGTTTACGCCAAAGCATGGTGCACAGTGCAAAACGACTGTTGGTTTACGCAAAAGCATAGTGCACAGTGCAAAACGACTGCTGGTTTACGCCAAATCATAGTGCACAGTGCAAAACGACTGTTGGTTTACGCCAAAGCACAGCGCACAGTGCAAAACGACTGCTGGTTTACGCCAAAGCATGGTGCACAGTGCAAAACGACTGTTGGTTTACGCAAAAGCATAGTGCACAGTGCAAAACGACTGCTGGTTTACGCCAAAGCATAGTGCACAGTGCAAAACGACTGCTGGTTTACGCCAAAGCATGGTGCACAGTTGAAAACGACTGTTGGTTTACGCAAAAGCATAGTGCACAGTGCATAACGACTGCTGGTTTACGCCAAAGCATAGTGCACAGTGCAAAACGACTGCTGGTTTACGCCAAAGCATGGTGCACAGTGCAAAACGACTGTTGGTTTACGCAAAAGCATAGTGCACAGTGCAAAACGACTGCTGGTTTACGCCAGAGAATAGTGCACAGTGCAAAACGACTGCCGGTTTACGCCAAATCATAGTGCACAGTGCAAAACGACTGTTGGTTTACGCCAAAGCACAGCGCACAGTGCAAAACGACTGTTGGTTTACTCAAAAGCATAGTGCACAGTGTAAAACGACTGCTGGTTTACGCAAAAGCATAGTGCACAGTGCAAAACGACTGTTGGTTTGCGCAAAAGCATAGTGCACAGTGCAAAACGACAGCTGGTTTACGCAACAGCATAGTGCACAGTGCAAAACGACTGGTGGCTTACGCCAGAGCATAGTGCACAGTGCAAAATGACTGTTGGTTTACGCCAAAGCACAGCGCACAGTGCAAAACGACTGTTGGTTTACGCCAAAGCACAGCGCACAGTGCAAAACGACTGCTGGTTTACGCCAAAGCATGGTGCACAGTGCAAAACGACTGTTGGTTTACGCAAAAGCATAGTGCACAGTGCAAAACGACTGCTGGTTTACTCCAGAGCATAGTGCACAGTGCAAAACGACTGCCGGTTTACGCCAAATCATAGTGCACAGTGCAAAACGACTGTTGGTTTACGCCAAAACACAGCGCACAGTGCAGAACGACTGTTGGTTTACTCAAAAGCATAGTGCACAGTGTAAAACGACTGCTGGTTTACGCAAAAGCATAGTGCAGAGTGCAAAACGACTGTTGGTTTACGCAAAAGCATAGTGCACAGTGCAAAACGACTGCTGGTTTACGCAACAGCATAGTGCACAGTGCAAACCGACTGCTGGTTTACGCCAGAGCATAGTGCACAGTGCAAAATGACTGTTGGTTTACGCCAAAGCACAGCGCACAGTGTAAAACGACTGTTGGTTTACGCCAAAGCACAGCGCACAGTGCAAAACGACTGCTGGTTTACGCCAAAGCATGGTGCACAGTGCAAAACGACTGTTGGTTTATGCAAAAGCATAGTGCACAGTGCAAAACGACTGCTGGTTTACGCCAAATCATAGTGCACAGTGCAAAACGACTGTTGGTTTACGCCAAAGCACAGCGCACAGTGCAAAACGACTGCTGGTTTACGCCAGATCATAGTGCACAGTGCAAAACGACTGTTGGTTTACGCAAAAGCATAGTGCACAGTGCAAAACGACTGCTGGTTTACGCCAGAGCATAGTGCACAGTGCAAAACGACTGTTGGTTTACGCAAAAGCATAGTGCACAGTGCAAACCGACTGCTGGTTTACGCCAAAGCATAGTGCATAGTGCAAAACGACTGCTGGTTTACGCCAAAGCATGGTGCATAGTGCAAAACGACTGTTGGTTTACGCAAAGCATAGTGCACAGTGCAAAATGACTGTTGGTTTACGCAAAAGCATAGTGCACAGTGCAAAACGACTGTTGGTTTACGCAAAAGCATAGTGCACAGTGCAAAACGACTGCTGGTTTACGCCAAAGCATGGTGCACAGTGCAAAACGACTGCTGGTTTACGCCAAAGCATAGTGCACAGTGCAAAATGACTGTTGGTTTACGCAAAAGCATAGTGCACAGTGCAAAACGACTGTTGGTTTACGCAAAAGCATAGTGCACAGTGCAAAACGACTGCTGGTTTACGCCAAAGCATGGTGCACAGTGCAAAACGACTGTTGGTTTACGCAAAAGCACAGCGCACAGTGCAAAACGACTGTTGGTTTACGCCAAAGCATAGTGCACAGAGCAAAACGACTGCTGGTTTACGCCAAAACATGGTGCATAGTGCAAAACGACTGTTGGTTTACGCAAAGCATAGTGCACAGTGCAAAATGACTGTTGGTTTACGCAAAAGCATAGTGCACAGTGCAAAACGACTGTTGGTTTACGCAAAAGCATAGTGCACAGTGCAAAACGACTGCTGGTTTACGCCAAAGCATGGTGCACAGTGCAAAACGTGCAAGTGCAAAACGACTGTTGGTTTACGCAAAAGCATAGTGCACAGTGCAAAACGTCTGCTGGTTTACGCCAAAGCATGGTGCACAGTGCAAAACGACTGTTGGTTTACGCAAAAGCATAGTGCACAGTGCAAAACGACTGCTGGTTTACGCCAAATCATAGTGCACAGTGCAAAACGACTGTTGGTTTACGCCAAAGCACAGCGCACAGTGCAAAACGACTGCTGGTTTACGCCAAAGCATGGTGCACAGTGCAAAACGACTGTTGGTTTACGCAAAAGCATAGTGCACAGTGCAAAACGACTGCTGGTTTACGCCAAAGCATAGTGCACAGTGCAAAACGACTGCTGGTTTACGCCAAAGCATGGTGCACAGTTGAAAACGACTGTTGGTTTACGCAAAAGCATAGTGCACAGTGCATAACGACTGCTGGTTTACGCCAAAGCATAGTGCACAGTGCAAAACGACTGCTGGTTTACGCCAAAGCATGGTGCACAGTGCAAAACGACTGTTGGTTTACGCAAAAGCATAGTGCACAGTGCAAAACGACTGCTGGTTTACGCCAGAGCATAGTGCACAGTGCAAAACGACTGCCGGTTTACGCCAAATCATAGTGCACAGTGCAAAACGACTGTTGGTTTACGCCAAAGCACAGCGCACAGTGCAAAACGACTGTTGGTTTACTCAAAAGCATAGTGCACAGTGTAAAACGACTGCTGGTTTACGCAAAAGCATAGTGCACAGTGCAAAACGACTGTTGGTTTGCGCAAAAGCATAGTGCACAGTGCAAAACGACAGCTGGTTTACGCAACAGCATAGTGCACAGTGCAAAACGACTGGTGGCTTACGCCAGAGCATAGTGCACAGTGCAAAACGACTGTTGGTTTACGCCAAAGCACAGCGCACAGTGCAAAACGACTGCTGGTTTACGCCAAAGCATGGTGCACAGTGCAAAACGACTGTTGGTTTACGCAAAAGCATAGTGCACAGTGCAAAACGACTGCTGGTTTACTCCAGAGCATAGTGCACAGTGCAAAACGACTGCCGGTTTACGCCAAATCATAGTGCACAGTGCAAAACGACTGTTGGTTTACGCCAAAACACAGCGCACAGTGCAGAACGACTGTTGGTTTACTCAAAAGCATAGTGCACAGTGTAAAACGACTGCTGGTTTACGCAAAAGCATAGTGCAGAGTGCAAAACGACTGTTGGTTTACGCAAAAGCATAGTGCACCGTGCAAAACGACTGCTGGTTTACGCAACAGCATAGTGCACAGTGCAAACCGACTGCTGGTTTACGCCAGAGCATAGTGCACAGTGCAAAATGACTGTTGGTTTACGCCAAAGCACAGCGCACAGTGTAAAACGACTGTTGGTTTACGCCAAAGCACAGCGCACAGTGCAAAACGACTGCTGGTTTACGCCAAAGCATGGTGCACAGTGCAAAACGACTGTTGGTTTATGCAAAAGCATAGTGCACAGTGCAAAACGACTGCTGGTTTACGCCAAATCATAGTGCACAGTGCAAAACGACTGTTGGTTTACGCCAAAGCACAGCGCACAGTGCAAAACGACTGTTGGTTTACGCAAAAGCATAGTGCACAGTGCAAAACGACTGTTGGTTTACGCAAAAGCATAGTGCACAGTGCAAAACGACTGCTGGTTTACGCCAAAGCATAGTGCACAGTGCAAAACGACTGCTGGTTTACGCCAAAGCATGGTGCACAGTGCAAAACGACTGTTGGTTTACGCAAAAGCATAGTGCACAGTGCAAAACGACTGCTGGTTTACGCCAAAGCATAGTGCACAGTGCAAAACGACTGCTGGTTTACGCCAAAGCATGGTGCACAGTGCAAAACGACTGTTGGTTTACGCAAAAGCACAGCGCACAGTGCAAAACGACTGTTGGTTTACGCAAAAGCATAGTGCACAGTACAAAACGACTGCTGGTTTACGCCAAAGCATAGTGAACAGTGCAAAATGACTGTTGGTTAACGCAAAAGCACAGCGCACAGTGCAAAACGACTGTTGGTTTACGCCAAAGCATAGTGCACAGTGCAAAATGACTGCTGGTTTACGCCAAAGCACAGCGCACAGTGCAAAACGACTGTTGGTTTACGCAAAAGCACAGCGCACAGTGCAAAACGACTGTTGGTTTACGCCAAAGCACAGCGCACAGTGCAAAACGACTGTTGGTTTACGCAAAAGCAAAGTGCACAGTGCAAAACGACTGCTGGTTTACGCCAAATCATCGTGCACAGTGCAAAACCACTGTTGGTTTACGCCAAAGCACAGCGCACAGTGCAAAACGACTGCTGGTTTACGCCAAAGCATGGTGCACAGTGCAAAACGACTGTTGGTTTACGCAAAAGCATAGTGCACAGTGCAAAACGACTGCTGGTTTACGCCAAATCATAGTGCACAGTGCAAAACGACTGTTGGTTTACGCCAAAGCACAGCGCACAGTGCAAAACGACTGCTGGTTTACGCCAAAGCATGGTGCACAGTGCAAAACGACTGTTGGTTTACTCAAAAGCATAGTGCACAGTGTAAAACGACTGCTGGTTTACGCAAAAGCATAGTGCACAGTGCAAAACGACTGTTGGTTTACGCAAAAGCATAGTGCACAGTGCAAAACGACTGCTGGTTTACGCAACAGCATAGTGCACAGTGCAAAGCGACTGCTGGTTTACGCCAGAGCATAGTGCACAGTGCAAAATGACTGTTGGTTTACGCCAAAGCACAGCGCACAGTGCAAAACGACTGTTGGTTTACGCCAAAGCACAGCGCACAGTGCAAAACGACTGCTGGTTTACGCCAAAGCATGGTGCACAGTGCAAAATGACTGTTGGTTAACGCAAAAGCACAGCGCACAGTGCAAAACGACTGTTGGTTTACGCCAAAGCATAGTGCACAGTGCAAAATGACTGCTGGTTTACGCCAAAGCACAGCGCACAGTGCAAAACGACTGTTGGTTTACGCAAAAGCACAGCGCACAGTGCAAAACGACTGTTGGTTTACGCCAAAGCACAGCGCACAGTGCAAAACGACTGTTGGTTTACGCAAAAGCAAAGTGCACAGTGCAAAACGACTGCTGGTTTACGCCAAATCATCGTGCACAGTGCAAAACCACTGTTGGTTTACGCCAAAGCACAGCGCACAGTGCAAAACGACTGCTGGTTTACGCCAAAGCATGGTGCACAGTGCAAAACGACTGTTGGTTTACGCAAAAGCATAGTGCACAGTGCAAAACGACTGCTGGTTTACGCCAAATCATAGTGCACAGTGCAAAACGACTGTTGGTTTACGCCAAATCATAGTGCACAGTGCAAAACGACTGTTGGTTTACGCCAAAGCACAGCGCACAGTGCAAAACGACTGTTGGTTTACTCAAAAGCATAGTGCACAGTGTAAAACGACTGCTGGTTTACGCAAAAGCATAGTGCACAGTGCAAAACGACTGTTGGTTTACGCAAAAGCATAGTGCACAGTGCAAAACGACTGCTGGTTTACGCAACAGCATAGTGCACAGTGCAAAGCGACTGCTGGTTTACGCCAGAGCATAGTGCACAGTGCAAAATGACTGTTGGTTTACGCCAAAGCACAGCGCACAGTGCAAAACGACTGTTGGTTTACGCCAAAGCACAGCGCACAGTGCAAAACGACTGCTGGTTTACGCCAAAGCATGGTGCACAGTGCAAAACGACTGTTGGTTTACGCAAAAGCATAGTGCACAGTGCAAAACGACTGCTGGTTTACGCCAAATCATAGTGCACAGTGCAAAACGACTGTTGGTTTACGCCAAAGCACAGCGCACAGTGCAAAACGACTGCTGGTTTACGCCAAAGCATGGTGCACAGTGCAACACGACTGTTGGTTTACGCAAAAGCATAGTGCACAGTGCAAAACGACTGCTGGTTTACGCCAAATCATAGTGCACAGTGCAAAACGACTGCTGGTTTACGCCAGAGCATGGTGCACAGTGCAAAACAACTGTTGGTTTACGCAAAAGCATAGTGCACAGTGCAAAACGACTGCTGGTTTACGCCAAAGCATAGTGCACAGTGCAAAACGACTGCTGGTTTACGCCAAAGCATAGTGCACAGTGCAAAACGACTGCTGGTTTACGCCAAAGCATGGTGCACAGTGCAAAACGTGCAAGTGCAAAACGACTGTTGGTTTACGCAAAAGCATAGTGCACAGTGCAAAACGTCTGCTGGTTTACGCCAAAGCATGGTGCACAGTGCAAAACGACTGTTGGTTTACGCAAAAGCATAGTGCACAGTGCAAAACGACTGCTGGTTTACGCCAAATCATAGTGCACAGTGCAAAACGACTGTTGGTTTATGCAAAAGCATAGTGCACAGTGCAAAACGACTGCTGGTTTACGCCAAATCATAGTGCACAGTGCAAAACGACTGTTGGTTTACGCCAAAGCATAGTGCACAGTGCAAAACGACTGCTGGTTTACGCAAAAGCATAGTGCACAGTGCAAAACGTCTGCTGGTTTACGCCAAAGCATGGTGCACAGTGCAAAACGTGCAAGTGCAAAACGACTGTTGGTTTACGCAAAAGCATAGTGCACAGTGCAAAACGTCTGCTGGTTTACGCCAAAGCATGGTGCACAGTGCAAAACGACTGTTGGTTTACGCAAAAGCATAGTGCACAGTGCAAAACGACTGCTGGTTTACGCCAAATCATAGTGCACAGTGCAAAACGACTGTTGGTTTATGCAAAAGCATAGTGCACAGTGCAAAACGACTGCTGGTTTACGCCAAATCATAGTGCACAGTGCAAAACAACTGTTGGTTTACGCAAAAGCATAGTGCACAGTGCAAAACGACTGCTGGTTTACGCCAAAGCATAGTGCACAGTGCAAAACGACTGCTGGTTTACGCCAAAGCATGGTGCACAGTGCAAAACGTGCAAGTGCAAAACGACTGTTGGTTTACGCAAAAGCATAGTGCACAGTGCAAAACGTCTGCTGGTTTACGCCAAAGCATGGTGCACAGTGCAAAACGACTGTTGGTTTACGCAAAAGCATAGTGCACAGTGCAAAACGACTGCTGGTTTACGCCAAATCATAGTGCACAGTGCAAAACGACTGTTGGTTTACGCCAAAGCACAGCGCACAGTGCAAAACGACTGCTGGTTTACGCCAAAGCATGGTGCACAGTGCAAAACGACTGTTGGTTTACGCAAAAGCATAGTGCACAGTGCAAAACGACTGCTGGTTTACGCCAAAGCATAGTGCACAGTGCAAAACGACTGCTGGTTTACGCCAAAGCATGGTGCACAGTTGAAAACGACTGTTGGTTTACGCAAAAGCATAGTGCACAGTGCATAACGACTGCTGGTTTACGCCAAAGCATAGTGCACAGTGCAAAACGACTGCTGGTTTACGCCAAAGCATGGTGCACAGTGCAAAACGACTGTTGGTTTACGCAAAAGCATAGTGCACAGTGCAAAACGACTGTTGGTTTACGCAAAGCATAGTGCACAGTGCAAAATGACTGTTGGTTTACGCAAAAGCATAGTGCACAGTGCAAAACGACTGTTGGTTTACGCAAAAGCATAGTGCACAGTGCAAAACGACTGCCGGTTTACGCCAAATCATAGTGCACAGTGCAAAACGACTGTTGGTTTACGCCAAAGCACAGCGCACAGTGCAAAACGACTGTTGGTTTACTCAAAAGCATAGTGCACAGTGTAAAACGACTGCTGGTTTACGCAAAAGCATAGTGCACAGTGCAAAACGACTGTTGGTTTACGCAAAAGCATAGTGCACAGTGCAAAACGACTGCTGGTTTACGCAACAGCATAGTGCACAGTGCAAAACGACTGGTGGCTTACGCCAGAGCATAGTGCACAGTGCAAAATGACTGTTGGTTTACGCCAAAGCACAGCGCACAGTGCAAAACGACTGTTGGTTTACGCCAAAGCACAGCGCACAGTGCAAAACGACTGCTGGTTTACGCCAAAGCATGGTGCACAGTGCAAAACGACTGTTGGTTTACGCAAAAGCATAGTGCACAGTGCAAAACGACTGCTGGTTTACTCCAGAGCATAATGCACAGTGCAAAACGACTGCCGGTTTACGCCAAACCATAGTGCACAGTGCAAAACGACTGTTGGTTTACGCCAAAGCACAGCGCACAGTGCAGAACGACTGTTGGTTTACTCAAAAGCATAGTGCACAGTGTAAAACGACTGCTGGTTTACGCAAAAGCATAGTGCAGAGTGCAAAACGACTGTTGGTTTACGCAAAAGCATAGTGCACAGTGCAAAACGACTGCTGGTTTACGCAACAGCATAGTGCACAGTGCAAACCGACTGCTGGTTTACGCCAGAGCATAGTGCACAGTGCAAAATGACTGTTGGTTTACGCCAAAGCACAGCGCACAGTGTAAAACGACTGTTGGTTTACGCCAAAGCACACCGCACAGTGCAAAACGACTGCTGGTTTACGCCAAAGCATGGTGCACAGTGCAAAACGACTGTTGGTTTATGCAAAAGCATAGTGCACAGTGCAAAACGACTGCTGGTTTACGCCAAATCATAGTGCACAGTGCAAAACGACTGTTGGTTTACGCCAAAGCACAGCGCACAGTGCAAAACGACTGTTGGTTTACGCAAAAGCATAGTGCACAGTGCAAAACGTCTGCTGGTTTACGCCAAAGCATGGTGCACAGTGCAAAACGACTGTTGGTTTACGCAAAAGCATAGTGCACAGTGCAAAACGACTGCTGGTTTACGCCAAATCATAGTGCACAGTGCAAAACGACTGTTGGTTTACGCCAAAGCACAGCGCACAGTGCAAAACGACTGCTGGTTTACGCCAAAGCATGGTGCACAGTGCAAAACGACTGTTGGTTTACGCAAAAGCATAGTGCACAGTGCAAAACGACTGCTGGTTTACGCCAAAGCATAGTGCACAGTGCAAAACGACTGCTGGTTTACGCCAAAGCATGGTGCACAGTTGAAAACGACTGTTGGTTTACGCAAAAGCATAGTGCACAGTGCATAACGACTGCTGGTTTACGCCAAAGCATAGTGCACAGTGCAAAACGACTGCTGGTTTACGCCAAAGCATGGTGCACAGTGCAAAACGACTGTTGGTTTACGCAAAAGCATAGTGCACAGTGCAAAACGACTGCTGGTTTACGCCAGAGCATAGTGCACAGTGCAAAACGACTGCCGGTTTACGCCAAATCATAGTGCACAGTGCAAAACGACTGTTGGTTTACGCCAAAGCACAGCGCACAGTGCAAAACGACTGTTGGTTTACTCAAAAGCATAGTGCACAGTGTAAAACGACTGCTGGTTTACGCAAAAGCATAGTGCACAGTGCAAAACGACTGTTGGTTTACGCAAAAGCATAGTGCACAGTGCAAAACGACTGCTGGTTTACGCAACAGCATAGTGCACAGTGCAAAACGACTGGTGGCTTACGCCAGAGCATAGTGCACAGTGCAAAATGACTGTTGGTTTACGCCAAAGCACAGCGTACAGTGCAAAACGACTGTTGGTTTACGCCAAAGCACAGCGCACAGTGCAACACCACTGCTGGTTTACGCCAAAGCATGGTGCACAGTGCAAAACGACTGTTGGTTTACGCAAAAGCATAGTGCACAGTGCAAAACGACTGCTGGTTTACTCCAGAGCATAGTGCACAGTGCAAAACGACTGCCGGTTTACGCCAAATCATAGTGCACAGTGCAAAACGACTGTTGGTTTACGCCAAAGCACAGCGCACAGTGCAGAACGACTGTTGGTTTACTCAAAAGCATAGCGCACAGTGTAAAACGACTGCTGGTTTACGCAAAAGCATAGTGCAGAGTGCAAAACGACTGTTGGTTTACGCAAAAGCATAGTGCACAGTGCAAAACGACTGCTGGTTTACGCAACAGCATAGTGCACAGTGCAAACCGACTGCTGGTTTACGCCAGAGCATAGTGCACAGTGCAAAACGACTGCTGGTTTACGCAACAGCATAGTGCACAGTGCAAAACGACTGGTGGCTTACGCCAGAGCATAGTGCACAGTGCAAAATGACTGTTGGTTTACGCCAAAGCACAGCGCACAGTGCAAAACGACTGTTGGTTTACGCCAAAGCACAGCGCACAGTGCAAAACGACTGCTGGTTTACGCCAAAGCATGGTGCACAGTGCAAAACGACTGTTGGTTTACGCAAAAGCATAGTGCACAGTGCAAAACGACTGCTGGTTTACTCCAGAGCATAGTGCACAGTGCAAAACGACTGCCGGTTTACGCCAAATCATAGTGCACAGTGCAAAACGACTGCTGGTTTACGCCAAAGCATAGTGCACAGTGCAAAACGACTGCTGGTTTACGCCAAAGCATGGTGCACAGTTGAAAACGACTGTTGGTTTACGCAAAAGCATAGTGCACAGTGCAAAACGACTGCTGGTTTACGCCAAAGCATAGTGCACAGTGCAAAACGACTGCTGGTTTACGCCAAAGCATGGTGCACAGTTGAAAACGACTGTTGGTTTACGCAAAAGCATAGTGCACAGTGCATAACGACTGCTGGTTTACGCCAAAGCATAGTGCACAGTGCAAAACGACTGCTGGTTTACGCCAAAGCATGGTGCACAGTGCAAAACGACTGTTGGTTTACGCAAAAGCATAGTGCACAGTGCAAAACGACTGCTGGTTTACGCCAGAGCATAGTGCACAGTGCAAAACGACTGCCGGTTTACGCCAAATCATAGTGCACAGTGCAAAACGACTGTTGGTTTACGCCAAAGCACAGCGCACAGTGCAAAACGACTGTTGGTTTACTCAAAAGCATAGTGCACAGTGTAAAACGACTGCTGGTTTACGCAAAAGCATAGTGCACAGTGCAAAACGACTGTTGGTTTACGCAAAAGCATAGTGCACAGTGCAAAACGACTGCTGGTTTACGCAACAGCATAGTGCACAGTGCAAAACGACTGGTGGCTTACGCCAGAGCATAGTGCACAGTGCAAAATGACTGTTGGTTTACGCCAAAGCACAGCGCACAGTGCAAAACGACTGTTGGTTTACGCCAAAGCACAGCGCACAGTGCAAAACGACTGCTGGTTTACGCCAAAGCATGGTGCACAGTGCAAAACGACTGTTGATTTACGCAAAAGCATAGTGCACAGTGCAAAACGACTGCTGGTTTACTCCAGAGCATAGTGCACAGTGCAAAACGACTGCCGGTTTACGCCAAATCATAGTGCACAGTGCAAAACGACTGTTGGTTTACGCCAAAGCACAGCGCACAGTGCAGAACGACTGTTGGTTTACTCAAAAGCATAGCGCACAGTGTAAAACGACTGCTGGTTTACGCAAAAGCATAGTGCAGAGTGCAAAACGACTGTTGGTTTACGCAAAAGCATAGTGCACAGTGCAAAACGACTGCTGGTTTACGCAACAGCATAGTGCACAGTGCAAACCGACTGCTGGTTTACGCCAGAGCATAGTGCACAGTGCAAAACGACTGCTGGTTTACGCAACAGCATAGTGCACAGTGCAAAACGACTGGTGGCTTACGCCAGAGCATAGTGCACAGTGCAAAATGACTGTTGGTTTACGCCAAAGCACAGCGCACAGTGCAAAACGACTGTTGGTTTACGCCAAAGCACAGCGCACAGTGCAAAACGACTGCTGGTTTACGCCAAAGCATGGTGCACAGTGCAAAACGACTGTTGGTTTACGCAAAAGCATAGTGCACAGTGCAAAACGACTGCTGGTTTACTCCAGAGCATAGTGCACAGTGCAAAACGACTGCCGGTTTACGCCAAATCATAGTGCACAGTGCAAAACGACTGTTGGTTTACGCCAAAGCACAGCGCACAGTGCAGAACGACTGTTGGTTTACTCAAAAGCATAGCGCACAGTGTAAAACGACTGCTGGTTTACGCAAAAGCATAGTGCAGAGTGCAAAACGACTGTTGGTTTACGCAAAAGCATAGTGCACAGTGCAAAACGACTGCTGGTTTACGCAACAGCATAGTGCACAGTGCAAACCGACTGCTGGTTTACGCCAGAGCATAGTGCACAGTGCAAAATGACTGCTGGTTTACGCAACAGCATAGTGCACAGTGCAAACCGACTGCTGGTTTACGCCAGAGCATAGTGCACAGTGCAAAATGACTGTTGGTTTACGCCAAAGCACAGCGCACAGTGTAAAACGACTGTTGGTTTACGCCAAAGCACAGCGCACAGTGCAAAACGACTGCTGGTTTACGCCAAAGCATGGTGCACAGTGCAAAACGACTGTTGGTTTATGCAAAAGCATAGTGCACAGTGCAAAACGACTGCTGGTTTACGCCAAATCATAGTGCACAGTGCAAAACGACTGTTGGTTTACGCCACAGCACAGCGCACAGTGCAAAACGACTGTTGGTTTACGCAAAAGCATAGTGCACAGTGCAAAACGTCTGCTGGTTTACGCCAAAGCATGGTGCACAGTGCAAAACGACTGTTGGTTTACGCAAAAGCATAGTGCACAGTGCAAAACGACTGCTGGTTTACGCCAAATCATAGTGCACAGTGCAAAACGACTGTTGGTTTACGCCAAAGCACAGCGCACAGTGCAAAACGACTGCTGGTTTACGCCAAAGCATGGTGCACAGTGCAAAACGACTGTTGGTTTACGCAAAAGCATAGTGCACAGTGCAAAACGACTGCTGGTTTACGCCAAAGCATAGTGCACAGTGCAAAACGACTGCTGGTTTACGCCAAAGCATGGTGCACAGTTGAAAACGACTGTTAGTTTACGCAAAAGCATAGTGCACAGTGCATAACGACTGCTGGTTTACGCCAAAGCATAGTGCACAGTGCAAAACGACTGCTGGTTTACGCCAAAGCATGGTGCACAGTGCAAAACGACTGTTGGTTTACGCAAAAGCATAGTGCACAGTGCAAAACGACTGCTGGTTTACGCCAGAGCATAGTGCACAGTGCAAAACGACTGCCGGTTTACGCCAAATCATAGTGCACAGTGCAAAACGACTGTTGGTTTACGCCAAAGCACAGCGCACAGTGCAAAACGACTGTTGGTTTACTCAAAAGCATAGTGCACAGTGTAAAACGACTGCTGGTTTACGCAAAAGCATAGTGCACAGTGCAAAACGACTGTTGGTTTACGCAAAAGCATAGTGCACAGTGCAAAACGACTGCTGGTTTACGCAACAGCATAGTGCACAGTGCAAAACGACTGCTGGTTTACGCCAAAGCATAGTGCACAGTGCAAAACGACTGCTGGTTTACGCCAAAGCATGGTGCACAGTTGAAAACGACTGTTGGTTTACGCAAAAGCATAGTGCACAGTGCATAACGACTGCTGGTTTACGCCAAAGCATAGTGCACAGTGCAAAACGACTGCTGGTTTACGCCAAAGCATGGTGCACAGTGCAAAACGACTGTTGGTTTACGCAAAAGCATAGTGCACAGTGCAAAACGACTGCTGGTTTACGCCAGAGCATAGTGCACAGTGCAAAACGACTGCCGGTTTACGCCAAATCATAGTGCACAGTGCAAAACGACTGTTGGTTTACGCCAAAGCACAGCGCACAGTGCAAAACGACTGTTGGTTTACTCAAAAGCATAGTGCACAGTGTAAAACGACTGCTGGTTTACGCAAAAGCATAGTGCACAGTGCAAAACGACTGTTGGTTTACGCCAAAGCACAGCGCACAGTGCAAAACGACTGTTGGTTTACGCCAAAGCACAGCGCACAGTGCAAAACGACTGCTGGTTTACGCCAAAGCATGGTGCACAGTGCAAAACGACTGTTGGTTTACGCAAAAGCATAGTGCACAGTGCAAAACGACTGCTGGTTTACTCCAGAGCATAGTGCACAGTGCAAAACGACTGCCGGTTTACGCCAAATCATAGTGCACAGTGCAAAACGACTGTTGGTTTACGCCAAAGCACAGCGCACAGTGCAGAACGACTGTTGGTTTACTCAAAAGCATAGCGCACAGTGTAAAACGACTGCTGGTTTACGCAAAAGCATAGTGCAGAGTGCAAAACGACTGTTGGTTTACGCAAAAGCATAGTGCACAGTGCAAAACGACTGCTGGTTTACGCAACAGCATAGTGCACAGTGCAAACCGACTGCTGGTTTACGCCAGAGCATAGTGCACAGTGCAAAATGACTGTTGGTTTACGCCAAAGCACAGCGCACAGTGTAAAACGACTGTTGGTTTACGCCAAAGCACAGCGCACAGTGCAAAACGACTGCTATTTTACGCCAAAGCATGGTGCACAGTGCAAAACGACTGTTGGTTTATGCAAAAGCATAGTGCACAGTGCAAAACGACTGCTGGTTTACGCCAAATCATAGTGCACAGTGCAAAACGACTGTTGGTTTACGCCAAAGCACAGCGCACAGTGCAAAACGACTGTTGGTTTACGCAAAAGCATAGTGCACAGTGCAAAACGACTGTTGGTTTACGCAAAAGCATAGTGCACAGTGCAAAACGACTGCTGGTTTACGCCAAAGCATAGTGCACAGTGCAAAACGACTGCTGGTTTACGCCAAAGCATGGTGCACAGTGCAAAACGACTGTTGGTTTACGCAAAAGCATAGTGCACAGTGCAAAACGACTGCTGGTTTACGCCAAAGCATAGTGCACAGTGCAAAACGACTGCTGGTTTACGCCAAAGCATGGTGCACAGTGCAAAACGACTGTTGGTTTACGCAAAAGCACAGCGCACAGTGCAAAACGACTGTTGGTTTACGCAAAAGCATAGTGCACAGTGCAAAACGACTGCTGGTTTACGCCAAAGCATAGTGAACAGTGCAAAATGACTGTTGGTTAACGCAAAAGCACAGCGCACAGTGCAAAACGACTGTTGGTTTACGCCAAAGCATAGTGCACAGTGCAAAATGACTGCTGGTTTACGCCAAAGCACAGCGCACAGTGCAAAACGACTGTTGGTTTACGCAAAAGCACAGCGCACAGTGCAAAACGACTGTTGGTTTACGCCAAAGCACAGCGCACAGTGCAAAACGACTGTTGGTTTACGCAAAAGCATAGTGCACAGTGCAAAACGACTGCTGGTTTACGCCAAATCATCGTGCACAGTGCAAAACCACTGTTGGTTTACGCCAAAGCACAGCGCACAGTGCAAAACGACTGCTGGTTTACGCCAAAGCATGGTGCACAGTGCAAAACGACTGTTGGTTTACGCGAAAGCATAGTGCACAGTGCAAAACGACTGCTGGTTTACGCCAAATCATAGTGCACAGTGCAAAACGACTGTTGGTTTACGCCAAAGCACAGCGCACAGTGCAAAACGACTGCTGGTTTACGCCAAAGCATGGTGCACAGTGCAAAACGACTGTTGGTTTACGCAAAAGCATAGTGCACAGTGCAAAACGACTGCTGGTTTACGCCAAATCATAGTGCACAGTGCAAAACGACTGTTGGTTTACGCCAAAGCACAGCGCACAGTGCAAAACGACTGTTGGTTTACTCAAAAGCATAGTGCACAGTGTAAAACGACTGCTGGTTTACGCAAAAGCATAGTGCACAGTGCAAAACGACTGTTGGTTTACGCAAAAGCATAGTGCACAGTGCAAAACGACTGCTGGTTTACGCAACAGCATAGTGCACAGTGCAAAGCGACTGCTGGTTTACGCCAGAGCATAGTGCACAGTGCAAAATGACTGTTGGTTTACGCCAAAGCACAGCGCACAGTGCAAAACGACTGTTGGTTTACGCCAAAGCACAGCGCACAGTGCAAAACGACTGCTGGTTTACGCCAAAGCATGGTGCACAGTGCAAAACGACTGTTGGTTTACGCAAAAGCATAGTGCACAGTGCAAAACGACTGCTGGTTTACGCCAAATCATAGTGCACAGTGCAAAACGACTGTTGGTTTACGCCAAAGCACAGCGCACAGTGCAAAACGACTGCTGGTTTACGCCAAAGCATGGTGCACAGTGCAACACGACTGTTGGTTTACGCAAAAGCATAGTGCACAGTGCAAAACGACTGCTGGTTTACGCCAAATCATAGTGCACAGTGCAAAACGACTGCTGGTTTACGCCAAAGCACAGCGCACAGTGCAAAACGACTGCTGGTTTACGCCAAAGCATGGTGCATAGTGCAAAACGACTGTTGGTTTACGCAAAAGCATAGTGCAGAGTGCAAAACGACTGCTGGTTTACGCCAAATCATAGTGCACAGTGCAAAACGACTGTTGGTTTACGCCAAAGCACAGCGCACAGTGCAAAACGACTGCTGGTTTACGCCAAAGCATGGTGCATAGTGCAAAACGACTGTTGGTTTACGCAAAAGCATAGTGCAGAGTGCAAAACGACTGCTGGTTTACGCAAAAGCACAGCGCACAGTGCAAAACGACTGTTGGTTTACGCAAAAGCATAGTGCACAGTGCAAAACGACTGCTGGTTTACGCCAAAGCATGGTGCACAGTGCAAAACGACTGTTGGTTTACGCAAAAGCATAGTGCAAACCTACTGGTTTACGCCAAATCATAGTGCACAGTGCAAAACGACTGTTGGTTTACGCCAAAGCACAGCGCACAGTGCAAAACGACTGCTGGTTTACGCCAAAGCATGGTGCACAGTGCAAAACGACTGTTGGTTTACGCAAAAGCATAGTGCACAGTGCAAAACGACTGCTGGTTTACGCCAAATCATAGTGCACAGTGCAAAACGACTGTTGGTTTACGCCAAAGCACAGCGCACAGTGCAAAACGACTGTTGGTTTACTCAAAAGCATAGTGCACAGTGTAAAACGACTGCTGGTTTACGCAAAAGCATAGTGCACAGTGCAAAACGACTGTTGGTTTACGCAAAAGCATAGTGCACAGTGCAAAACGACTGCTGGTTTACGCAACAGCATAGTGCACAGTGCAAAGCGACTGCTGGTTTACGCCAGAGCATAGTGCACAGTGCAAAATGACTGTTGGTTTACGCCAAAGCACAGCGCACAGTGCAAAACGACTGTTGGTTTACGCCAAAGCACAGCGCACAGTGCAAAACGACTGCTGGTTTACGCCAAAGCATGGTGCACAGTGCAAAACGACTGTTGGTTTACGCAAAAGCATAGTGCACAGTGCAAAACGACTGCTGGTTTACGCCAAATCATAGTGCGCAGTGCAAAACGACTGTTGGTTTACGCCAAAGCACAGCGCACAGTGCAAAACGACTGCTGGTTTACGCCAAAGCATGGTGCACAGTGCAACACGACTGTTGGTTTACGCAAAAGCATAGTGCACAGTGCAAAACGACTGCTGGTTTACGCCAAATCATAGTGCACAGTGCAAAACGACTGCTGGTTTACGCCAAAGCACAGCGCACAGTGCAAAACGACTGCTGGTTTACGCCAAAGCATGGTGCATAGTGCAAAACGACTGTTGGTTTACGCAAAAGCATAGTGCAGAGTGCAAAACGACTGCTGGTTTACGCCAAATCATAGTGCACAGTGCAAAACGACTGTTGGTTTACGCCAAAGCACAGCGCACAGTGCAAAACGACTGCTGGTTTACGCCAAAGCATGGTGCATAGTGCAAAACGACTGTTGGTTTACGCAAAAGCATAGTGCAGAGTGCAAAACGACTGCTGGTTTACGCAAAAGCACAGCGCACAGTGCAAACCGACTGCTGGTTTACGCCAAAGCATAGTGCACAGTGCAAAACGACTGCTGGTTTACGCCAGAGCATGGTGCACAGTGCAAAACAACTGTTGGTTTACGCAAAAGCATAGTGCACAGTGCAAAACGACTGCTGGTTTACGCCAAATCATAGTGCACAGTGCAAAACGACTGTTGGTTTACGCCAAAGCACAGCGCACAGTGCAAAACGACTGCTGGTTTACGCCAAAGCATGGTGCACAGTGCAAAACGACTGTTGGTTTACGCAAAAGCATAGTGCACAGTGCAAACCGACTGCTGGTTTACGCAAAAGCATAGTGCACAGTGCAAAACGACTGCTGGTTTACGCCAGAGCATGGTGCACAGTGCAAAACAACTGTTGGTTTACGCAAAAGCATAGTGCACAGTGCAAAACGACTGCTGGTTTACGCCAAAGCATAGTGCACAGTGCAAAACGACTGCTGGTTTACGCCAAAGCATAGTGCACAGTGCAAAATGACTGTTGGTTTACGCAAAAGCATAGTGCACAGTGCAAAACGACTGTTGGTTTACGCAAAAGCATAGTGCACAGTGCAAAACGACTGCTGGTTTACGCCAAAGCATGGTGCACAGTGCAAAACGACTGTTGGTTTACGCAAAAGCACAGCGCACAGTGCAAAACGACTGTTGGTTTACGCCAAAGCATAGTGCACAGAGCAAAACGACTGCTGGTTTACGCCAAAGCATGGTGCATAGTGCAAAACGACTGTTGGTTTACGCAAAAGCATAGTGCAGAGTGCAAAACGACTGCTGGTTTACGCAAAAGCACAGCGCACAGTGCAAAACGACTGTTGGTTTACGCCAAAGCACAGGGCACAGTGCAAAACGACTGTTGGTTTACGCAAAAGCATAGTGCACAGTGCAAAACGACTGCTGGTTTACGCCAAATCATAGTGCACAGTGCAAACCGACTGCTGGTTTACGCCAAAGCATAGTGCACAGTGCAAAACTACTGCTGGTTTACGCCAAAGCATGGTGCACAGTGCAAAACGACTGTTGGTTTACGCAAAAGCACAGCGCACAGTGCAAAACGACTGTTGGTTTACGCCAAAGCATAGTGCACAGAGCAAAATGACTGCTGGTTTACGCCAAAGCATGGTGCATAGTGCAAAACGACTGTTGGTTTACGCAAAAGCATAGTGCACAGTGCAAAACGACTGTTGGTTTACGCAAAGCATAGTGCACAGTGCAAAATGACTGTTGGTTTACGCCAAAGCATAGTGCACAGTGCAAAACGACTGTTGGTTTACGCAAAAGCATAGTGCACAGTGCAAAACGACTGCTGGTTTACGCCAAAGCATGGTGCACAGTGCAAAACGTGCAAGTGCAAAACGACTGTTGGTTTACGCAAAAGCATAGTGCACAGTGCAAAACGTCTGCTGGTTTACGCCAAAGCATGGTGCGCAGTGCAAAACGACTGTTGGTTTACGCAAAAGCATAGTGCACAGTGCAAAACGACTGCTGGTTTACGCCAAATCATAGTGCACAGTGCAAAACGACTGTTGGTTTACGTCAAAGCACAGCGCACAGTGCAAAACGACTGCTGGTTTACGCCAAAGCATGGTGCACAGTGCAAAACGACTGTTGGTTTACGCAAAAGCATAGTGCACAGTGCAAAACGACTGCTGGTTTATGCCAAAGCATAGTGCACAGTGCAAAACGACTGCTGGTTTACGCCAAAGCATGGTGCACAGTTGAAAACGACTGTTGGTTTACGCAAAAGCATAGTGCACAGTGCATAACGACTGCTGGTTTACGCCAAAGCATAGTGCACAGTGCAAAACGACTGCTGGTTTACGCCAAAGCATGGTGCACAGTGCAAAACGACTGTTGGTTTACGCAAAAGCATAGTGCACAGTGCAAAACGACTGCTGGTTTACGCCAGAGCATAGTGCACAGTGCAAAACGACTGCCGGTTTACGCCAAATCATAGTGCACAGTGCAAAACGACTGTTGGTTTACGCCAAAGCACAGCGCACAGTGCAAAACGACTGTTGGTTTACTCAAAAGCATAGTGCACAGTGTAAAACGACTGCTGGTTTACGCAAAAGCATAGTGCACAGTGCAAAACGACTGTTGGTTTACGCAAAAGCATAGTGCACAGTGCAAAACGACTGCTGGTTTACGCAACAGCATAGTGCACAGTGCAAAATGACTGTTGGTTTACGCCAAAGCACAGCGCACAGTGCAAAACGACTGTTGGTTTACGCCAAAGCACAGCGCACAGTGCAAGACGACTGCTGGTTTACGCCAAAGCATGGTGCACAGTGCAAAACGACTGTTGGTTTACGCAAAAGCATAGTCCACAGTGCAAAACGACTGCTGGTTTACGCCAAAGCATAGTGCACAGTGCAAAACGACTGCTGGTTTACGCCAAAGCATGGTGCACAGTGCAAAACGACTGTTGGTTTACGCAAAAGCACAGCGCACAGTGCAAAACGACTGTTGGTTTACGCCAAAGCACAGCGCACAGTGCAAGACGACTGCTGGTTTACGCCAAAGCATGGTGCACAGTGCAAAACGACTGTTGGTTTACGCAAACGCATAGTGCACAGTGCAAAACGACTGTTGGTTTACGCCAAAGCACAGCGCACAGTGCAAAACGACTGTTGGTTTACGCAAAAGCATAGTGCACAGTGCAAAACGACTGTTGGTTTACGCAAAAGCATAGTGCACAGTGCAAAACGACTGCTGGTTTACGCCAAAGCATAGTGCACAGTGCAAAACGACTGCTGGTTTACGGCAAAGCATAGTGCACAGTGCAAAACGACTGCTGGTTTACGCCAAAGCATGGTGCACAGTTGAAAACGACTGTTGGTTTACGCAAAAGCATAGTCCACAGTGCAAAACGACTGTTGGTTTACGCAAAAGCATAGTGCACAGTGCAAAACGACTGCTGGTTTACGCCAAAGCACAGCGCACAGTGCAAAACGACTGTTGGTTTACGCAAAAGCATAGTGCACAGTGCAAAACGACTGTTGGTTTACGCAAAAGCATAGTGCACAGTGCAAAACGACTGCTGGTTTACGCCAAAGCATAGTGCACAGTGCAAAACGACTGTTGGTTTACGCAAACGCATAGTGCACAGTGCAAAACGACTGTTGGTTTACGCCAAAGCACAGCGCACAGTGCAAAACGACTGTTGGTTTACGCAAAAGCATAGTGCACAGTGCAAAACGACTGTTGGTTTACGCAAAAGCATAGTGCACAGTGCAAAACAACTGCTGGTTTACGCCAAAGCATAGTGCACAGTGCAAAACGACTGCTGGTTTACGGCAAAGCATAGTGCACAGTGCAAGACGACTGCTGGTTTACGCCAAAGCATGGTGCACAGTGCAAAACGACTGTTGGTTTACGCAAAAGCATAGTCCACAGTGCAAAACGACTGTTGGTTTACGCCAAAGCACAGCGCACAGTGCAAAACGACTGTTGGTTTACGCAAAAGCATAGTGCACAGTGCAAGACGACTGCTGGTTTACGCCAAAGCATGGTGCACAGTGCAAAACGACTGTTGGTTTACGCAAACGCATAGTGCACAGTGCAAAACGACTGTTGGTTTACGCCAAAGCACAGCGCACAGTGCAAAACGACTGTTGGTTTACGCAAAAGCATAGTGCACAGTGCAAAACGACTGTTGGTTTACGCAAAAGCATAGTGCACAGTGCAAAACGACTGCTGGTTTACGCCAAAGCATAGTGCACAGTGCAAAACGACTGCTGGTTTACGGCAAAGCATAGTGCACAGTGCAAGACGACTGCTGGTTTACGCCAAAGCATGGTGCACAGTGCAAAACGACTGTTGGTTTACGCAAAAGCATAGTCCACAGTGCAAAACGACTGCTGGTTTACGCCAAAGCATAGTGCACAGTGCAAAACGACTGGTGGTTTACGCCAAAGCACAGCGCACAGTGCAAAACGACTGTTGGTTTACTCAAAAGCATAGTGCACAGTGTAAAACGACTGCTGGTTTACGCAAAAGCATAGTGCACAGTGCAAAACGACTGTTGGTTTACGCAAAAGCATAGTGCACAGTGCAAAACGACTGCTGGTTTACGCCAGAGCATAGTGCACAGTGCAAAATGACTGTTGGTTTACGCCAAAGCACAGCGCACAGTGCAAAACGACTGTTGGTTTACGCCAAAGCACAGCGCACAGTGCAAAACGACTGCTGGTTTACGCCAAAGCATGGTGCACAGTGCAAAACGACTGTTGGTTTACGCAAAAGCATAGTGCACAGTGCAAAACGACTGTTGGTTTACGCCAAAGCATAGTGCACAGTGCAAAACGACTGCTGGTTTACGCCAAAGCATAGTGCACAGTGCAAAACGACTGCTGGTTTACGCCAAAGCATGGTGCACAGTGCAAAACGACTGTTGGTTTACGCAAAAGCATAGTCCACAGTGCAAAACGACTGCTGGTTTACGACAAAGCATAGTGCACAGTGCAAAACGACTGCTGGTTTACGCCAAAGCATGGTGCACAGTGCAAAACGACTGTTGGTTTACGCAAAAGCATAGTCCACAGTGCAAAACGACTGCTGGTTTACGCCAAAGCATAGTGCACAGTGCAAAACGACTGTTGGTTTACGCCAAAGCACAGCGCACAGTGCAAAACGACTGTTGGTTTACGCAAAAGCATAGTGCACAGTGCAAAACGACTGTTGGTTTACGCAAAAGCATAGTGCACAGTGCAAAACGACTGCTGGTTTACGCCAAAGCATAGTGCACAGTGCAAAACGACTGCTGGTTTACGGCAAAGCATAGTGCACAGTGCAAGACGACTGCTGGTTTACGCCAAAGCATGGTGCACAGTGCAAAACGACTGTTGGTTTACGCAAAAGCATAGTCCACAGTGCAAAACGACTGCTGGTTTACGCCAAAGCATAGTGCACAGTGCAAAACGACTGGTGGTTTACGCCAAAGCACAGCGCACAGTGCAAAACGACTGTTGGTTTACTCAAAAGCATAGTGCACAGTGCAAAACGACTGCTGGTTTACGCAAAAGCATAGTGCACAGTGCAAAACGACTGTTGGTTTACGCAAAAGCATAGTGCACAGTGCAAAACGACTGCTGGTTTACGCCAGAGCATAGTGCACAGTGCAAAATGACTGTTGGTTTACGCCAAAGCACAGCGCACAGTGCAAAACGACTGTTGGTTTACGCCAAAGCACAGCGCACAGTGCAAAACGACTGCTGGTTTACGCCAAAGCATGGTGCACAGTGCAAAACGACTGTTGGTTTACGCAAAAGCATAGTGCACAGTGCAAAACGACTGTTGGTTTACGCCAAAGCATAGTGCACAGTGCAAAACGACTGCTGGTTTACGCCAAAGCATAGTGCACAGTGCAAAACGACTGCTGGTTTACGCCAAAGCATGGTGCACAGTGCAAAACGACTGTTGGTTTACGCAAAAGCATAGTCCACAGTGCAAAACGACTGCTGGTTTACGACAAAGCATAGTGCACAGTGCAAAACGACTGCTGGTTTACGCCAAAGCATGGTGCACAGTGCAAAACGACTGTTGGTTTACGCAAAAGCATAGTCCACAGTGCAAAACGACTGCTGGTTTACGCCAAAGCATAGTGCACAGTGCAAAACGACTGCTGGTTTACGCCAAAGCATGGTGCACAGTGCAAAACGACTGTTGGTTTACGCAAAAGCACAGCGCACAGTGCAAAACGACTGTTGGTTCACGCAAAAGAATAGTGCACAGTGCAAAACGACTGCTGGTTTACGCCAAAGCATAGTGCACAGTGCAAAACGACTGCTGGTTTACGCCAAAGCATGGTGCACAGTGCAAAACGACTGTTGGTTTACGCAAAAGCACAGCGCACAGTGCAAAACGACTGTTGGTTTACGCCAAAGCACAGCGCACAGGGCAAAACGACTGCTGGTTTACGCCAAAGCATGGTGCACAGTGCAAAACGACTGTTGGTTTACGCAAAAGCATAGTGCACAGTGCAAAACGACTGCTGGTTTACGCCAAATCATAGTGCACAGTGCAAGACGACTGTTGGTTTACGCCAAAGCACAGCGCACAGTGCAAAACGACTGCTGGTTTACGCCAAAGCATGGTGCACAGTGCAACACGACTGTTGGTTTACGCAAAAGCATAGTGCACAGTGCAAAACGACTGCTGGTTTACGCCAAATCATAGTGCACAGTGCAAAACGACTGCTGGTTTACGCCAAAGCACAGCGCACAGTGCAAAACGACTGCTGGTTTACGCCAAAGCATGGTGCATAGTGCAAAACGACTGTTGGTTTACGCAAAAGCATAGTGCAGAGTGCAAAACGACTGCTGGTTTACGCCAAATCATAGTGCACAGTGCAAAACGACTGTTGGTTTACGCCAAAGCACAGCGCACAGTGCAAAACGACTGCTGGTTTACGCCAAAGCATGGTGCATAGTGCAAAACGACTGTTGGTTTACGCAAAAGCATAGTGCAGAGTGCAAAACGACTGCTGGTTTACGCAAAAGCACAGCGCACAGTGCAAACCGACTGCTGGTTTACGCCAAAGCATAGTGCACAGTGCAAAACGACTGCTGGTTTACGCCAGAGCATGGTGCACAGTGCAAAACAACTGTTGGTTTACGCAAAAGCATAGTGCACAGTGCAAAACGACTGCTGGTTTACGCCAAATCATAGTGCACAGTGCAAAACGACTGTTGGTTTACGCCAAAGCACAGCGCACAGTGCAAAACGACTGCTGGTTTACGCCAAAGCATGGTGCACAGTGCAAAACGACTGTTGGTTTACGCAAAAGCATAGTGCACAGTGCAAAACGACTGTTGGTTTACGCAAAAGCATAGTGCACAGTGCAAACCGACTGCTGGTTTACGCAAAAGCATAGTGCACAGTGCAAAACGACTGCTGGTTTACGCCAGAGCATGGTGCACAGTGCAAAACAACTGTTGGTTTACGCAAAAGCATAGTGCACAGTGCAAAACGACTGCTGGTTTACGCCAAAGCATAGTGCACAGTGCAAAACGACTGCTGGTTTACGCCAAAGCATAGTGCACAGTGCAAAATGACTGTTGGTTTACGCAAAAGCATAGTGCACAGTGCAAAACGACTGTTGGTTTACGCAAAAGCATAGTGCACAGTGCAAAACGACTGCTGGTTTACGCCAAAGCATGGTGCACAGTGCAAAACGACTGTTGGTTTACGCAAAAGCACAGCGCACAGTGCAAAACGACTGTTGGTTTACGCCAAAGCATAGTGCACAGAGCAAAACGACTGCTGGTTTACGCCAAAGCATGGTGCATAGTGCAAAACGACTGTTGGTTTACGCAAAAGCATAGTGCAGAGTGCAAAACGACTGCTGGTTTACGCAAAAGCACAGCGCACAGTGCAAAACGACTGTTGGTTTACGCCAAAGCACAGGGCACAGTGCAAAACGACTGTTGGTTTACGCAAAAGCATAGTGCACAGTGCAAAACGACTGCTGGTTTACGCCAAATCATAGTGCACAGTGCAAACCGACTGCTGGTTTACGCCAAAGCATAGTGCACAGTGCAAAACTACTGCTGGTTTACGCCAAAGCATGGTGCACAGTGCAAAACGACTGTTGGTTTACGCAAAAGCACAGCGCACAGTGCAAAACGACTGTTGGTTTACGCCAAAGCATAGTGCACAGAGCAAAATGACTGCTGGTTTACGCCAAAGCATGGTGCATAGTGCAAAACGACTGTTGGTTTACGCAAAAGCATAGTGCACAGTGCAAAACGACTGTTGGTTTACGCAAAGCATAGTGCACAGTGCAAAATGACTGTTGGTTTACGCAAAAGCATAGTGCACAGTGCAAAACGACTGTTGGTTTACGCAAAAGCATAGTGCACAGTGCAAAACGACTGCTGGTTTACGCCAAAGCATGGTGCACAGTGCAAAACGTGCAAGTGCAAAACGACTGTTGGTTTACGCAAAAGCATAGTGCACAGTGCAAAACGTCTGCTGGTTTACGCCAAAGCATGGTGCACAGTGCAAAACGACTGTTGGTTTACGCAAAAGCATAGTGCACAGTGCAAAACGACTGCTGGTTTACGCCAAATCATAGTGCACAGTGCAAAACGACTGTTGGTTTACGTCAAAGCACAGCGCACAGTGCAAAACGACTGCTGGTTTACGCCAAAGCATGGTGCACAGTGCAAAACGACTGTTGGTTTACGCAAAAGCATAGTGCACAGTGCAAAACGACTGTTGGTTTACGCAAAAGCATAGTGCAGAGTGCAAAACGACTGCTGGTTTACGCAAAAGCACAGCGCACAGTGCAAAACGACTGTTGGTTTACGCCAAAGCACAGGGCACAGTGCAAAACGACTGTTGGTTTACGCAAAAGCATAGTGCACAGTGCAAAACGACTGCTGGTTTACGCCAAATCATAGTGCACAGTGCAAACCGACTGCTGGTTTACGCCAAAGCATAGTGCACAGTGCAAAACTACTGCTGGTTTACGCCAAAGCATGGTGCACAGTGCAAAACGACTGTTGGTTTACGCAAAAGCACAGCGCACAGTGCAAAACGACTGTTGGTTTACGCCAAAGCATAGTGCACAGAGCAAAATGACTGCTGGTTTACGCCAAAGCATGGTGCATAGTGCAAAACGACTGTTGGTTTACGCAAAAGCATAGTGCACAGTGCAAAACGACTGTTGGTTTACGCAAAGCATAGTGCACAGTGCAAAATGACTGTTGGTTTACGCCAAAGCATAGTGCACAGTGCAAAACGACTGTTGGTTTACGCAAAAGCATAGTGCACAGTGCAAAACGACTGCTGGTTTACGCCAAAGCATGGTGCACAGTGCAAAACGTGCAAGTGCAAAACGACTGTTGGTTTACGCAAAAGCATAGTGCACAGTGCAAAACGTCTGCTGGTTTACGCCAAAGCATGGTGCGCAGTGCAAAACGACTGTTGGTTTACGCAAAAGCATAGTGCACAGTGCAAAACGACTGCTGGTTTACGCCAAATCATAGTGCGCAGTGCAAAACGACTGTTGGTTTACGTCAAAGCACAGCGCACAGTGCAAAACGACTGCTGGTTTACGCCAAAGCATGGTGCACAGTGCAAAACGACTGTTGGTTTACGCAAAAGCATAGTGCACAGTGCAAAACGACTGCTGGTTTATGCCAAAGCATAGTGCACAGTGCAAAACGGCTGCTGGTTTACGCCAAAGCATGGTGCACAGTTGAAAACGACTGTTGGTTTACGCAAAAGCATAGTGCACAGTGCATAACGACTGCTGGTTTACGCCAAAGCATAGTGCACAGTGCAAAACGACTGCTGGTTTACGCCAAAGCATGGTGCACAGTGCAAAACGACTGTTGGTTTACGCAAAAGCATAGTGCACAGTGCAAAACGACTGCTGGTTTACGCCAGAGCATAGTGCACAGTGCAAAACGACTGCCGGTTTACGCCAAATCATAGTGCACAGTGCAAAACGACTGTTGGTTTACGCCAAAGCACAGCGCACAGTGCAAAACGACTGTTGGTTTACTCAAAAGCATAGTGCACAGTGTAAAACGACTGCTGGTTTACGCAAAAGCATAGTGCACAGTGCAAAACGACTGTTGGTTTACGCAAAAGCATAGTGCACAGTGCAAAACGACTGCTGGTTTACGCAACAGCATAGTGCACAGTGCAAAATGACTGTTGGTTTACGCCAAAGCACAGCGCACAGTGCAAAACGACTGTTGGTTTACGCCAAAGCACAGCGCACAGTGCAAGACGACTGCTGGTTTACGCCAAAGCATGGTGCACAGTGCAAAACGACTGTTGGTTTACGCAAAAGCATAGTCCACAGTGCAAAACGACTGCTGGTTTACGCCAAAGCATAGTGCACAGTGCAAAACGACTGCTGGTTTACGCCAAAGCATGGTGCACAGTGCAAAACGACTGTTGGTTTACGCAAAAGCACAGCGCACAGTGCAAAACGACTGTTGGTTTACGCCAAAGCACAGCGCACAGTGCAAGACGACTGCTGGTTTACGCCAAAGCATGGTGCACAGTGCAAAACGACTGTTGGTTTACGCAAACGCATAGTGCACAGTGCAAAACGACTGTTGGTTTACGCCAAAGCACAGCGCACAGTGCAAAACGACTGTTGGTTTACGCAAAAGCATAGTGCACAGTGCAAAACGACTGTTGGTTTACGCAAAAGCATAGTGCACAGTGCAAAACGACTGCTGGTTTACGCCAAAGCATAGTGCACAGTGCAAAACGACTGCTGGTTTACGCCAAAGCATGGTGCACAGTGCAAAACGACTGTTGGTTTACGCAAAAGCATAGTCCACAGTGCAAAACGACTGCTGGTTTACGCCAAAGCATAGTGCACAGTGCAAAACGACTGGTGGTTTACGCCAAAGCACAGCGCACAGTGCAAAACGACTGTTGGTTTACTCAAAAGCATAGTGCACAGTGTAAAACGACTGCTGGTTTACGCAAAAGCATAGTGCACAGTGCAAAACGACTGTTGGTTTACGCAAAAGCATAGTGCACAGTGCAAAACGACTGCTGGTTTACGCCAGAGCATAGTGCACAGTGCAAAATGACTGTTGGTTTACGCCAAAGCACAGCGCACAGTGCAAAACGACTGTTGGTTTACGCCAAAGCACAGCGCACAGTGCAAAACGACTGCTGGTTTACGCCAAAGCATGGTGCACAGTGCAAAACGACTGTTGGTTTACGCAAAAGCATAGTGCACAGTGCAAAACGACTATTGGTTTACGCCAAAGCATAGTGCACAGTGCAAAACGACTGCTGGTTTACGCCAAAGCATAGTGCACAGTGCAAAACGACTGCTGGTTTACGCCAAAGCATGGTGCACAGTGCAAAACGACTGTTGGTTTACGCAAAAGCACAGCGCACAGTGCAAAACGACTGTTGGTTCACGCAAAAGAATAGTGCACAGTGCAAAACGACTGCTGGTTTACGCCAAAGCATAGTGCACAGTGCAAAACGACTGCTGGTTTACGCCAAAGCATGGTGCACAGTGCAAAACGACTGTTGGTTTACGCAAAAGCACAGCGCACAGTGCAAAACGACTGTTGGTTTACGCCAAAGCACAGCGCACAGGGCAAAACGACTGCTGGTTTACGCCAAAGCATGGTGCACAGTGCAAAACGACTGTTGGTTTACGCAAAAGCATAGTGCACAGTGCAAAACGACTGCTGGTTTACGCCAAAGCATGGTGCACAGTGCAAAACGACTGTTGGTTTACGCAAAAGCATAGTCCACAGTGCAAAACGACTGCTGGTTTACGCCAAAGCATAGTGCACAGTGCAAAACGACTGCTGGTTTACGCCAAAGCATGGTGCACAGTGCAAAACGACTGTTGGTTTACGCAAAAGCACAGCGCACAGTGCAAAACGACTGTTGGTTCACGCAAAAGAATAGTGCACAGTGCAAAACGACTGCTGGTTTACGCCAAAGCATAGTGCACAGTGCAAAACGACTGCTGGTTTACGCCAAAGCATGGTGCACAGTGCAAAACGACTGTTGGTTTACGCAAAAGCACAGCGCACAGTGCAAAACGACTGTTGGTTTACGCCAAAGCACAGCGCACAGGGCAAAACGACTGCTGGTTTACGCCAAAGCATGGTGCACAGTGCAAAACGACTGTTGGTTTACGCAAAAGCATAGTGCACAGTGCAAAACGACTGCTGGTTTACGCCAAATCATAGTGCACAGTGCAAAACGACTGTTGGTTTACGCCAAAGCACAGCGCACAGTGCAAAACGACTGCTGGTTTACGCCAAAGCATGGTGCACAGTGCAACACGACTGTTGGTTTACGCAAAAGCATAGTGCACAGTGCAAAACGACTGCTGGTTTACGCCAAATCATAGTGCACAGTGCAAAACGACTGCTGGTTTACGCCAAAGCACAGCGCACAGTGCAAAACGACTGCTGGTTTACGCCAAAGCATGGTGCATAGTGCAAAACGACTGTTGGTTTACGCAAAAGCATAGTGCAGAGTGCAAAACGACTGCTGGTTTACGCCAAATCATAGTGCACAGTGCAAAACGACTGTTGGTTTACGCCAAAGCACAGCGCACAGTGCAAAACGACTGCTGGTTTACGCCAAAGCATGGTGCAAAATGCAAAACGACTGTTGGTTTACGCAAAAGCATAGTGCAGAGTGCAAAACGACTGCTGGTTTACGCAAAAGCACAGCGCACAGTGCAAACCGACTGCTGGTTTACGCCAAAGCATAGTGCACAGTGCAAAACGACTGCTGGTTTACGCCAGAGCATGGTGCACAGTGCAAAACAACTGTTGGTTTACGCAAAAGCATAGTGCACAGTGCAAAACGACTGCTGGTTTACGCCAAATCATAGTGCACAGTGCAAAACGACTGTTGGTTTACGCCAAAGCACAGCGCACAGTGCAAAACGACTGCTGGTTTACGCCAAAGCATGGTGCACAGTGCAAAACGACTGTTGGTTTACGCAAAAGCATAGTGCACAGTGCAAAACGACTGTTGGTTTACGCAAAAGCATAGTGCACAGTGCAAACCGACTGCTGGTTTACGCCAAAGCATGGTGCACAGTGCAAAACGACTGTTGGTTTACGCAAAAGCATAGTCCACAGTGCAAAACGACTGCTGGTTTACGCCAAAGCATAGTGCACAGTGCAAAACGACTGCTGGTTTACGCCAAAGCATGGTGCACAGTGCAAAACGACTGTTGGTTTACGCAAAAGCACAGCGCACAGTGCAAAACGACTGTTGGTTCACGCAAAACAATAGTGCACAGTGCAAAACGACTGCTGGTTTACGCCAAAGCATAGTGCACAGTGCAAAACGACTGCTGGTTTACGCCAGAGCATGGTGCACAGTGCAAAACAACTGTTGGTTTACGCAAAAGCATAGTGCACAGTGCAAAACGACTGCTGGTTTACGCCAAAGCATAGTGCACAGTGCAAAACGACTGCTGGTTTACGCCAAAGCATAGTGCACAGTGCAAAATGACTGTTGGTTTACGCAAAAGCATAGTGCACAGTGCAAAACGACTGTTGGTTTACGCAAAAGCATAGTGCACAGTGCAAAACGACTGCTGGTTTACGCCAAAGCATGGTGCACAGTGCAAAACGACTGTTAGTTTACGCAAAAGCACAGCGCACAGTGCAAAACGACTGTTGGTTTACGCCAAAGCATAGTGCACAGAGCAAAACGACTGCTGGTTTACGCCAAAGCATGGTGCATAGTGCAAAACGACTGTTGGTTTACGCAAAAGCATAGTGCAGAGTGCAAAACGACTGCTGGTTTACGCAAAAGCACAGCGCACAGTGCAAAACGACTGTTGGTTTACGCCAAAGCACAGGGCACAGTGCAAAACGACTGTTGGTTTACGCAAAAGCATAGTGCACAGTGCAAAACGACTGCTGGTTTACGCCAAATCATAGTGCACAGTGCAAACCGACTGCTGGTTTACGCCAAAGCATAGTGCACAGTGCAAAACTACTGCTGGTTTACGCCAAAGCATGGTGCACAGTGCAAAACGACTGTTGGTTTACGCAAAAGCACAGCGCACAGTGCAAAACGACTGTTGGTTTACGCCAAAGCATAGTGCACAGAGCAAAATGACTGCTGGTTTACGCCAAAGCATGGTGCATAGTGCAAAACGACTGTTGGTTTACGCAAAAGCATAGTGCACAGTGCAAAACGACTGTTGGTTTACGCAAAGCATAGTGCACAGTGCAAAATGACTGTTGGTTTACGCAAAAGCATAGTGCACAGTGCAAAACGACTGTTGGTTTACGCAAAAGCATAGTGCACAGTGCAAAACGACTGCTGGTTTACGCCAAAGCATGGTGCACAGTGCAAAACGTGCAAGTGCAAAACGACTGTTGGTTTACGCAAAAGCATAGTGCACAGTGCAAAACGTCTGCTGGTTTACGCCAAAGCATGGTGCACAGTGCAAAACGACTGTTGGTTTACGCAAAAGCATAGTGCACAGTGCAAAACGACTGCTGGTTTACGCCAAATCATAGTGCACAGTGCAAAACGACTGTTGGTTTACGTCAAAGCACAGCGCACAGTGCAAAACGACTGCTGGTTTACGCCAAAGCATGGTGCACAGTGCAAAACGACTGTTGGTTTACGCAAAAGCATAGTGCACAGTGCAAAACGACTGCTGGTTTATGCCAAAGCATAGTGCACAGTGCAAAACGACTGCTGGTTTACGCCAAAGCATGGTGCACAGTTGAAAACGACTGTTGGTTTACGCAAAAGCATAGTGCACAGTGCATAACGACTGCTGGTTTACGCCAAAGCATAGTGCACAGTGCAAAACGACTGCTGGTTTACGCCAAAGCATGGTGCACAGTGCAAAACGACTGTTGGTTTACGCAAAAGCATAGTGCACAGTGCAAAACGACTGCTGGTTTACGCCAGAGCATAGTGCACAGTGCAAAACGACTGCCGGTTTACGCCAAATCATAGTGCACAGTGCAAAACGACTGTTGGTTTACGCCAAAGCACAGCGCACAGTGCAAAACGACTGTTGGTTTACTCAAAAGCATAGTGCACAGTGTAAAACGACTGCTGGTTTACGCAAAAGCATAGTGCACAGTGCAAAACGACTGTTGGTTTACGCAAAAGCATAGTGCACAGTGCAAAACGACTGCTGGTTTACGCAACAGCATAGTGCACAGTGCAAAATGACTGTTGGTTTACGCCAAAGCACAGCGCACAGTGCAAAACGACTGTTGGTTTACGCAAAAGCATAGTCCACAGTGCAAAACGACTGCTGGTTTACGCCAAAGCATAGTGCACAGTGCAAAACGACTGCTGGTTTACGCCAAAGCATGGTGCACAGTGCAAAACGACTGTTGGTTTACGCAAAAGCACAGCGCACAGTGCAAAACGACTGTTGGTTTACGCCAAAGCACAGCGCACAGTGCAAGACGACTGCTGGTTTACGCCAAAGCATGGTGCACAGTGCAAAACGACTGTTGGTTTACGCAAAAGCACAGCGCACAGTGCAAAACGACTGTTGGTTTACGCCAAAGCACAGCGCACAGTGCAAGACGACTGCTGGTTTACGCCAAAGCATGGTGCACAGTGCAAAACGACTGTTGGTTTACGCAAAAGCATAGTGCACAGTGCAAAACGACTGCTGGTTTACGCCAAAGCATGGTGCATAGTGCAAAACGACTGTTGGTTTACGCAAAAGCATAGTGCAGAGTGCAAAACGACTGCTGGTTTACGCCAAATCATAGTGCACAGTGCAAAACGACTGTTGGTTTACGCCAAAGCACAGCGCACAGTGCAAAACGACTGCTGGTTTACGCCAAAGCATGGTGCATAGTGCAAAACGACTGTTGGTTTACGCAAAAGCATAGTGCAGAGTGCAAAACGACTGCTGGTTTACGCAAAAGCACAGCGCACAGTGCAAAACGACTGTTGGTTTACGCAAAAGCATAGTGCACAGTGCAAAACGACTGCTGGTTTACGCCAAAGCATGGTGCACAGTGCAAAACGACTGTTGGTTTACGCAAAAGCACAGCGCACAGTGCAAAACGACTGTTGGTTTACGCAAAAGCATAGTGCACAGTGCAAAACGACTGCTGGTTTACGCAACAGCATAGTGCACAGTGCAAGACGACTGCTGGTTTACGCCAAAGCATGGTGCACAGTGCAAAACGACTGTTGGTTTACGCAAAAGCATAGTCCACAGTGCAAAACGACTGCTGGTTTACGCCAAAGCATAGTGCACAGTGCAAAACGACTGCTGGTTTACGCCAAAGCATGGTGCACAGTGCAAAACGACTGTTGGTTTACGCAAAAGCACAGCGCACAGTGCAAAACGACTGTTGGTTTACGCCAAAGCACAGCGCACAGTGCAAGACGACTGCTGGTTTACGCCAAGCATGGTGCACAGTGCAAAACGACTGTTGGTTTACGCAAAAGCATAGTGCACAGTGCAAAACGACTGTTGGTTTACGCCAAAGCACAGCGCACAGTGCAAAACGACTGTTGGTTTACGCAAAAGCATAGTGCACAGTGCAAAACGACTGTTGGTTTACGCAAAAGCATAGTGCACAGTGCAAAACGACTGCTGGTTTACGCCAAAGCATAGTGCACAGTGCAAAACGACTGCTGGTTTACGGCAAAGCATAGTGCACAGTGCAAAACGACTGCTGGTTTACGCCAAAGCATGGTGCACAGTTGAAAACGACTGTTGGTTTACGCAAAAGCATAGTCCACAGTGCAAAACGACTGTTGGTTTACGCAAAAGCATAGTGCACAGTGCAAAACGACTGCTGGTTTACGCCAAAGCATAGTGCACAGTGCAAAACGACTGCTGGTTTACGGCAAAGCATAGTGCACAGTGCAAGACGACTGCTGGTTTACGCCAAAGCATGGTGCACAGTGCAAAACGACTGTTGGTTTACGCAAAAGCATAGTCCACAGTGCAAAACGACTGCTGGTTTACGCCAAAGCATAGTGCACAGTGCAAAACGACTGGTGGTTTACGCCAAAGCACAGCGCACAGTGCAAAACGACTGTTGGTTTACTCAAAAGCATAGTGCACAGTGTAAAACGACTGCTGGTTTACGCAAAAGCATAGTGCACAGTGCAAAACGACTGTTGGTTTACGCAAAAGCATAGTGCACAGTGCAAAACGACTGCTGGTTTACGCCAGAGCATAGTGCACAGTGCAAAATGACTGTTGGTTTACGCCAAAGCACAGCGCACAGTGCAAAACGACTGTTGGTTTACGCCAAAGCACAGCGCACAGTGCAAAACGACTGCTGGTTTACGCCAAAGCATGGTGCACAGTGCAAAACGACTGTTGGTTTACGCAAAAGCATAGTGCACAGTGCAAAACGACTGTTGGTTTACGCCAAAGCATAGTGCACAGTGCAAAACGACTGCTGGTTTACGCCAAAGCATAGTGCACAGTGCAAAACGACTGCTGGTTTACGCCAAAGCATGGTGCACAGTGCAAAACGACTGTTGGTTTACGCAAAAGCATAGTCCACAGTGCAAAACGACTGCTGGTTTACGCCAAAGCATAGTGCACAGTGCAAAACGACTGTTGGTTTACGCAAAAGCATAGTCCACAGTGCAAAACGACTGCTGGTTTACGCCAAAGCATAGTGCACAGTGCAAAACGACTGCTGGTTTACGCCAAAGCATGGTGCACAGTGCAAAACGACTGTTGGTTTACGCAAAAGCACAGCGCACAGTGCAAAACGACTGTTGGTTCACGCAAAAGAATAGTGCACAGTGCAAAACGACTGCTGGTTTACGCCAAAGCATAGTGCACAGTGCAAAATGACTGCTGGTTTACGCCAAAGCACAGCGCACAGTGCAAAACGACTGTTGGTTTACGCAAAAGCACAGCGCACAGTGCAAAACGACTGTTGGTTTACGCAAAAGCACAGCGCACAGTGCAAAACGACTGTTGGTTTACGCAAAAGAATAGTGCACAGTGCAAAACGACTGCTGGTTTACGCCAAAGCATAGTGCACAGTGCAAAATGACTGCTATTTTACGCCAAAGCACAGCGCACAGTGCAAAACGACTGTTGGTTTACGCAAAAGCACAGCGCACAGTGCAAAACGACTGTTGGTTTACGCCAAAGCACAGCGCACAGTGCAAAACGACTGTTGGTTTACGCAAAAGCATAGTGCACAGTGCAAAACGACTGTTGGTTTACGCAAAAGCATAGTGCACAGTGCAAAACGACTGCTGGTTTACGCCAAAGCATAGTGCACAGTGCAAAACGACTGCTGGTTTACGGCAAAGCATAGTGCACAGTGCAAAACGACTGCTGGTTTACGCCAAAGCATGGTGCACAGTTGAAAACGACTGTTGGTTTACGCATAGTGCACAGTGCATAACGACTGCTGGTTTACGCCAAAGCATAGTGCACAGTGCAAAACGACTGCTGGTTTACGCCAAAGCATGGTGCACAGTGCAAAACGAGTGTTGGTTTACGCAAAAGCATAGTGCACAGTGCAAAACGACTGCTGGTTTACGCCAGAGCATAGTGCACAGTGCAAAACGACTGCCGGTTTACGCCAAATCATAGTGCAAAGTGCGAAACGACTGTTGGTTTACGCAAAAGCATAGTCCACAGTGCAAAACGACTGTTGGTTTACGCAAAAGCATAGTGCACAGTGCAAAACGACTGCTGGTTTACGCCAAAGCATAGTGCACAGTGCAAAACGACTGCTGGTTTACGGCAAAGCATAGTGCACAGTGCAAGACGACTGCTGGTTTACGCCAAAGCATGGTGCACAGTGCAAAACGACTGTTGGTTTACGCAAAAGCATAGTCCACAGTGCAAAACGACTGCTGGTTTACGCCAAAGCATAGTGCACAGTGCAAAACGACTGATGGTTTACGCCAAAGCACAGCGCACAGTGCAAAACGACTGTTGGTTTACGCCAAAGCACAGCGCACAGTGCAAGACGACTGCTGGTTTACGCCAAAGCATGGTGCACAGTGCAAAACGACTGTTGGTTTACGCAAAAGCATAGTGCACAGTGCAAAACGACTGTTGGTTTACGCCAAAGCACAGCGCACAGTGCAAAACGACTGTTGGTTTACGCAAAAGCATAGTCCACAGTGCAAAACGACTGCTGGTTTACTCCAAAGCATAGTGCACAGTGCAAAATGACTGTTGGTTTACGCCAAAGCACAGCGCACAGTGCAAAACGACTGTTGGTTTACGCCAAAGCACAGCGCACAGTGCAAGACGACTGCTGGTTTACGCCAAAGCATGGTGCACAGTGCAAAACGACTGTTGGTTTACGCAAAAGCATAGTGCACAGTGCAAAACGACTGTTGGTTTACGCCAAAGCACAGCGCACAGTGCAAAACGACTGTTGGTTTACGCAAAAGCATAGTCCACAGTGCAAAACGACTGCTGGTTTACGCCAAAGCATAGTGCACAGTGCAAAACGACTGGTGGTTTACGCCAAAGCACAGCGCACAGTGCAAAACGACTGTTGGTTTACTCAAAAGCATAGTGCACAGTGTAAAACGACTGCTGGTTTACGCAAAAGCATAGTGCACAGTGCAAAACGACTGTTGGTTTACGCAAAAGCATAGTGCACAGTGCAAAACGACTGCTGGTTTACGCCAGAGCATAGTGCACAGTGCAAAATGACTGTTGGTTTACGCCAAAGCACAGCGCACAGTGCAAAACGACTGTTGGTTTACGCCAAAGCACAGCGCACAGTGCAAAACGACTGCTGGTTTACGCCAAAGCATGGTGCACAGTGCAAAACGACTGTTGGTTTACGCAAAAGCATAGTGCACAGTGCAAAACGACTGTTGGTTTACGCCAAAGCATAGTGCACAGTGCAAAACGACTGCTGGTTTACGCCAAAGCATAGTGCACAGTGCAAAACGACTGCTGGTTTACGCCAAAGCATGGTGCACAGTGCAAAACGACTGTTGGTTTACGCAAAAGCACAGCGCACAGTGCAAAACGACTGTTGGTTCACGCAAAAGAATAGTGCACAGTGCAAAACGACTGCTGGTTTACGCCAAAGCATAGTGCACAGTGCAAAACGACTGCTGGTTTACGCCAAAGCATGGTGCACAGTGCAAAACGACTGTTGGTTTACGCAAAAGCACAGCGCACAGTGCAAAACGACTGTTGGTTTACGCCAAAGCACAGCGCACAGGGCAAAACGACTGCTGGTTTACGCCAAAGCATGGTGCACAGTGCAAAACGACTGTTGGTTTACGCAAAAGCATAGTGCACAGTGCAAAACGACTGCTGGTTTACGCCAAAGCATGGTGCACAGTGCAAAACGACTGTTGGTTTACGCAAAAGCATAGTCCACAGTGCAAAACGACTGCTGGTTTACGCCAAAGCATAGTGCACAGTGCAAAACGACTGCTGGTTTACGCCAAAGCATGGTGCACAGTGCAAAACGACTGTTGGTTTACGCAAAAGCACAGCGCACAGTGCAAAACGACTGTTGGTTCACGCAAAAGAATAGTGCACAGTGCAAAACGACTGCTGGTTTACGCCAAAGCATAGTGCACAGTGCAAAACGACTGCTGGTTTACGCCAAAGCATGGTGCACAGTGCAAAACGACTGTTGGTTTACGCAAAAGCACAGCGCACAGTGCAAAACGACTGTTGGTTTACGCCAAAGCACAGCGCACAGGGCAAAACGACTGCTGGTTTACGCCAAAGCATGGTGCACAGTGCAAAACGACTGTTGGTTTACGCAAAAGCATAGTGCACAGTGCAAAACGACTGCTGGTTTACGCCAAATCATAGTGCACAGTGCAAAACGACTGTTGGTTTACGCCAAAGCACAGCGCACAGTGCAAAACGACTGCTGGTTTACGCCAAAGCATGGTGCACAGTGCAACACGACTGTTGGTTTACGCAAAAGCATAGTGCACAGTGCAAAACGACTGCTGGTTTACGCCAAATCATAGTGCACAGTGCAAAACGACTGCTGGTTTACGCCAAAGCACAGCGCACAGTGCAAAACGACTGCTGGTTTACGCCAAAGCATGGTGCATAGTGCAAAACGACTGTTGGTTTACGCAAAAGCATAGTGCAGAGTGCAAAACGACTGCTGGTTTACGCCAAATCATAGTGCACAGTGCAAAACGACTGTTGGTTTACGCCAAAGCACAGCGCACAGTGCAAAACGACTGCTGGTTTACGCCAAAGCATGGTGCAAAATGCAAAACGACTGTTGGTTTACGCAAAAGCATAGTGCAGAGTGCAAAACGACTGCTGGTTTACGCAAAAGCACAGCGCACAGTGCAAACCGACTGCTGGTTTACGCCAAAGCATAGTGCACAGTGCAAAACGACTGCTGGTTTACGCCAGAGCATGGTGCACAGTGCAAAACAACTGTTGGTTTACGCAAAAGCATAGTGCACAGTGCAAAACGACTGCTGGTTTACGCCAAATCATAGTGCACAGTGCAAAACGACTGTTGGTTTACGCCAAAGCACAGCGCACAGTGCAAAACGACTGCTGGTTTACGCCAAAGCATGGTGCACAGTGCAAAACGACTGTTGGTTTACGCAAAAGCATAGTGCACAGTGCAAAACGACTGTTGGTTTACGCAAAAGCATAGTGCACAGTGCAAACCGACTGCTGGTTTACGCCAAAGCATGGTGCACAGTGCAAAACGACTGTTGGTTTACGCAAAAGCATAGTCCACAGTGCAAAACGACTGCTGGTTTACGCCAAAGCATAGTGCACAGTGCAAAACGACTGCTGGTTTACGCCAAAGCATGGTGCACAGTGCAAAACGACTGTTGGTTTACGCAAAAGCACAGCGCACAGTGCAAAACGACTGTTGGTTCACGCAAAACAATAGTGCACAGTGCAAAACGACTGCTGGTTTACGCCAAAGCATAGTGCACAGTGCAAAACGACTGCTGGTTTACGCCAGAGCATGGTGCACAGTGCAAAACAACTGTTGGTTTACGCAAAAGCATAGTGCACAGTGCAAAACGACTGCTGGTTTACGCCAAAGCATAGTGCACAGTGCAAAACGACTGCTGGTTTACGCCAAAGCATAGTGCACAGTGCAAAATGACTGTTGGTTTACGCAAAAGCATAGTGCACAGTGCAAAACGACTGTTGGTTTACGCAAAAGCATAGTGCACAGTGCAAAACGACTGCTGGTTTACGCCAAAGCATGGTGCACAGTGCAAAACGACTGTTGGTTTACGCAAAAGCACAGCGCACAGTGCAAAACGACTGTTGGTTTACGCCAAAGCATAGTGCACAGAGCAAAACGACTGCTGGTTTACGCCAAAGCATGGTGCATAGTGCAAAACGACTGTTGGTTTACGCAAAAGCATAGTGCAGAGTGCAAAACGACTGCTGGTTTACGCAAAAGCACAGCGCACAGTGCAAAACGACTGTTGGTTTACGCCAAAGCACAGGGCACAGTGCAAAACGACTGTTGGTTTACGCAAAAGCATAGTGCACAGTGCAAAACGACTGCTGGTTTACGCCAAATCATAGTGCACAGTGCAAACCGACTGCTGGTTTACGCCAAAGCATAGTGCACAGTGCAAAACTACTGCTGGTTTACGCCAAAGCATGGTGCACAGTGCAAAACGACTGTTGGTTTACGCAAAAGCACAGCGCACAGTGCAAAACGACTGTTGGTTTACGCCAAAGCATAGTGCACAGAGCAAAATGACTGCTGGTTTACGCCAAAGCATGGTGCATAGTGCAAAACGACTGTTGGTTTACGCAAAAGCATAGTGCACAGTGCAAAACGACTGTTGGTTTACGCAAAGCATAGTGCACAGTGCAAAATGACTGTTGGTTTACGCAAAAGCATAGTGCACAGTGCAAAACGACTGTTGGTTTACGCAAAAGCATAGTGCACAGTGCAAAACGACTGCTGGTTTACGCCAAAGCATGGTGCACAGTGCAAAACGTGCAAGTGCAAAACGACTGTTGGTTTACGCAAAAGCATAGTGCACAGTGCAAAACGTCTGCTGGTTTACGCCAAAGCATGGTGCACAGTGCAAAACGACTGTTGGTTTACGCAAAAGCATAGTGCACAGTGCAAAACGACTGCTGGTTTACGCCAAATCATAGTGCACAGTGCAAAACGACTGTTGGTTTACGTCAAAGCACAGCGCACAGTGCAAAACGACTGCTGGTTTACGCCAAAGCATGGTGCACAGTGCAAAACGACTGTTGGTTTACGCAAAAGCATAGTGCACAGTGCAAAACGACTGCTGGTTTATGCCAAAGCATAGTGCACAGTGCAAAACTACTGCTGGTTTACGCCAAAGCATGGTGCACAGTTGAAAACGACTGTTGGTTTACGCAAAAGCATAGTGCACAGTGCATAACGACTGCTGGTTTACGCCAAAGCATAGTGCACAGTGCAAAACGACTGCTGGTTTACGCCAAAGCATGGTGCACAGTGCAAAACGACTGTTGGTTTACGCAAAAGCATAGTGCACAGTGCAAAACGACTGCTGGTTTACGCCAGAGCATAGTGCACAGTGCAAAACGACTGCCGGTTTACGCCAAATCATAGTGCACAGTGCAAAACGACTGTTGGTTTACGCCAAAGCACAGCGCACAGTGCAAAACGACTGTTGGTTTACTCAAAAGCATAGTGCACAGTGTAAAACGACTGCTGGTTTACGCAAAAGCATAGTGCACAGTGCAAAACGACTGTTGGTTTACGCAAAAGCATAGTGCACAGTGCAAAACGACTGCTGGTTTACGCAACAGCATAGTGCACAGTGCAAAATGACTGTTGGTTTACGCCAAAGCACAGCGCACAGTGCAAAACGACTGTTGGTTTACGCAAAAGCATAGTCCACAGTGCAAAACGACTGCTGGTTTACGCCAAAGCATAGTGCACAGTGCAAAACGACTGCTGGTTTACGCCAAAGCATGGTGCACAGTGCAAAACGACTGTTGGTTTACGCAAAAGCACAGCGCACAGTGCAAAACGACTGTTGGTTTACGCCAAAGCACAGCGCACAGTGCAAGACGACTGCTGGTTTACGCCAAAGCATGGTGCACAGTGCAAAACGACTGTTGGTTTACGCAAAAGCACAGCGCACAGTGCAAAACGACTGTTGGTTTACGCCAAAGCACAGCGCACAGTGCAAGACGACTGCTGGTTTACGCCAAAGCATGGTGCACAGTGCAAAACGACTGTTGGTTTACGCAAAAGCATAGTGCACAGTGCAAAACGACTGCTGGTTTACGCCAAAGCATGGTGCATAGTGCAAAACGACTGTTGGTTTACGCAAAAGCATAGTGCAGAGTGCAAAACGACTGCTGGTTTACGCCAAATCATAGTGCACAGTGCAAAACGACTGTTGGTTTACGCCAAAGCACAGCGCACAGTGCAAAACGACTGCTGGTTTACGCCAAAGCATGGTGCATAGTGCAAAACGACTGTTGGTTTACGCAAAAGCATAGTGCAGAGTGCAAAACGACTGCTGGTTTACGCAAAAGCACAGCGCACAGTGCAAAACGACTGTTGGTTTACGCAAAAGCATAGTGCACAGTGCAAAACGACTGCTGGTTTACGCCAAAGCATGGTGCACAGTGCAAAACGACTGTTGGTTTACGCAAAAGCACAGCGCACAGTGCAAAACGACTGTTGGTTTACGCAAAAGCATAGTGCACAGTGCAAAACGACTGCTGGTTTACGCAACAGCATAGTGCACAGTGCAAGACGACTGCTGGTTTACGCCAAAGCATGGTGCACAGTGCAAAACGACTGTTGGTTTACGCAAAAGCATAGTCCACAGTGCAAAACGACTGCTGGTTTACGCCAAAGCATAGTGCACAGTGCAAAACGACTGCTGGTTTACGCCAAAGCATGGTGCACAGTGCAAAACGACTGTTGGTTTACGCAAAAGCACAGCGCACAGTGCAAAACGACTGTTGGTTTACGCCAAAGCACAGCGCACAGTGCAAGACGACTGCTGGTTTACGCCAAGCATGGTGCACAGTGCAAAACGACTGTTGGTTTACGCAAAAGCATAGTGCACAGTGCAAAACGACTGTTGGTTTACGCCAAAGCACAGCGCACAGTGCAAAACGACTGTTGGTTTACGCAAAAGCATAGTGCACAGTGCAAAACGACTGTTGGTTTACGCAAAAGCATAGTGCACAGTGCAAAACGACTGCTGGTTTACGCCAAAGCATAGTGCACAGTGCAAAACGACTGCTGGTTTACGGCAAAGCATAGTGCACAGTGCAAAACGACTGCTGGTTTACGCCAAAGCATGGTGCACAGTTGAAAACGACTGTTGGTTTACGCAAAAGCATAGTCCACAGTGCAAAACGACTGTTGGTTTACGCAAAAGCATAGTGCACAGTGCAAAACGACTGCTGGTTTACGCCAAAGCATAGTGCACAGTGCAAAACGACTGCTGGTTTACGGCAAAGCATAGTGCACAGTGCAAGACGACTGCTGGTTTACGCCAAAGCATGGTGCACAGTGCAAAACGACTGTTGGTTTACGCAAAAGCATAGTCCACAGTGCAAAACGACTGCTGGTTTACGCCAAAGCATAGTGCACAGTGCAAAACGACTGGTGGTTTACGCCAAAGCACAGCGCACAGTGCAAAACGACTGTTGGTTTACTCAAAAGCATAGTGCACAGTGTAAAACGACTGCTGGTTTACGCAAAAGCATAGTGCACAGTGCAAAACGACTGTTGGTTTACGCAAAAGCATAGTGCACAGTGCAAAACGACTGCTGGTTTACGCCAGAGCATAGTGCACAGTGCAAAATGACTGTTGGTTTACGCCAAAGCACAGCGCACAGTGCAAAACGACTGTTGGTTTACGCCAAAGCACAGCGCACAGTGCAAAACGACTGCTGGTTTACGCCAAAGCATGGTGCACAGTGCAAAACGACTGTTGGTTTACGCAAAAGCATAGTGCACAGTGCAAAACGACTGTTGGTTTACGCCAAAGCATAGTGCACAGTGCAAAACGACTGCTGGTTTACGCCAAAGCATAGTGCACAGTGCAAAACGACTGCTGGTTTACGCCAAAGCATGGTGCACAGTGCAAAACGACTGTTGGTTTACGCAAAAGCATAGTCCACAGTGCAAAACGACTGCTGGTTTACGCCAAAGCATAGTGCACAGTGCAAAACGACTGTTGGTTTACGCAAAAGCATAGTCCACAGTGCAAAACGACTGCTGGTTTACGCCAAAGCATAGTGCACAGTGCAAAACGACTGCTGGTTTACGCCAAAGCATGGTGCACAGTGCAAAACGACTGTTGGTTTACGCAAAAGCACAGCGCACAGTGCAAAACGACTGTTGGTTCACGCAAAAGAATAGTGCACAGTGCAAAACGACTGCTGGTTTACGCCAAAGCATAGTGCACAGTGCAAAATGACTGCTGGTTTACGCCAAAGCACAGCGCACAGTGCAAAACGACTGTTGGTTTACGCAAAAGCACAGCGCACAGTGCAAAACGACTGTTGGTTTACGCAAAAGCACAGCGCACAGTGCAAAACGACTGTTGGTTTACGCAAAAGAATAGTGCACAGTGCAAAACGACTGCTGGTTTACGCCAAAGCATAGTGCACAGTGCAAAATGACTGCTATTTTACGCCAAAGCACAGCGCACAGTGCAAAACGACTGTTGGTTTACGCAAAAGCACAGCGCACAGTGCAAAACGACTGTTGGTTTACGCCAAAGCACAGCGCACAGTGCAAAACGACTGTTGGTTTACGCAAAAGCATAGTGCACAGTGCAAAACGACTGTTGGTTTACGCAAAAGCATAGTGCACAGTGCAAAACGACTGCTGGTTTACGCCAAAGCATAGTGCACAGTGCAAAACGACTGCTGGTTTACGGCAAAGCATAGTGCACAGTGCAAAACGACTGCTGGTTTACGCCAAAGCATGGTGCACAGTTGAAAACGACTGTTGGTTTACGCATAGTGCACAGTGCATAACGACTGCTGGTTTACGCCAAAGCATAGTGCACAGTGCAAAACGACTGCTGGTTTACGCCAAAGCATGGTGCACAGTGCAAAACGAGTGTTGGTTTACGCAAAAGCATAGTGCACAGTGCAAAACGACTGCTGGTTTACGCCAGAGCATAGTGCACAGTGCAAAACGACTGCCGGTTTACGCCAAATCATAGTGCAAAGTGCGAAACGACTGTTGGTTTACGCAAAAGCATAGTCCACAGTGCAAAACGACTGTTGGTTTACGCAAAAGCATAGTGCACAGTGCAAAACGACTGCTGGTTTACGCCAAAGCATAGTGCACAGTGCAAAACGACTGCTGGTTTACGGCAAAGCATAGTGCACAGTGCAAGACGACTGCTGGTTTACGCCAAAGCATGGTGCACAGTGCAAAACGACTGTTGGTTTACGCAAAAGCATAGTCCACAGTGCAAAACGACTGCTGGTTTACGCCAAAGCATAGTGCACAGTGCAAAACGACTGATGGTTTACGCCAAAGCACAGCGCACAGTGCAAAACGACTGTTGGTTTACGCCAAAGCACAGCGCACAGTGCAAGACGACTGCTGGTTTACGCCAAAGCATGGTGCACAGTGCAAAACGACTGTTGGTTTACGCAAAAGCATAGTGCACAGTGCAAAACGACTGTTGGTTTACGCCAAAGCACAGCGCACAGTGCAAAACGACTGTTGGTTTACGCAAAAGCATAGTCCACAGTGCAAAACGACTGCTGGTTTACTCCAAAGCATAGTGCACAGTGCAAAATGACTGTTGGTTTACGCCAAAGCACAGCGCACAGTGCAAAACGACTGTTGGTTTACGCCAAAGCACAGCGCACAGTGCAAGACGACTGCTGGTTTACGCCAAAGCATGGTGCACAGTGCAAAACGACTGTTGGTTTACGCAAAAGCATAGTGCACAGTGCAAAACGACTGTTGGTTTACGCCAAAGCACAGCGCACAGTGCAAAACGACTGTTGGTTTACGCAAAAGCATAGTGCACAGTGCAAAACGACTGTTGGTTTACGCAAAAGCATAGTGCACAGTGCAAAACGGCTGCTGGTTTACGCCAAAGCATAGTGCACAGTGCAAAACGACTGCTGGTTTACGGCAAAGCATAGTGCACAGTGCAAAACGACTGCTGGTTTACGCCAAAGCATGGTGCACAGTTGAAAACGACTGTTGGTTTACGCAAAAGCATAGTGCACAGTGCATAACGACTGCTGGTTTACGCCAAAGCATAGTGCACAGTGCAAAACGACTGCTGGTTTACGCCAAAGCATGGTGCACAGTGCAAAACGAGTGTTGGTTTACGCAAAAGCATAGTGCACAGTGCAAAACGACTGCTGGTTTACGCCAGAGCATAGTGCACAGTGCAAAACGACTGCCGGTTTACGCCAAATCATAGTGCAAAGTGCGAAACGACTGTTGGTTTACGCCAAAGCACAGCGCACAGTGCAAAACGACTGTTGGTTTACTCAAAAGCATAGTGCACAGTGTAAAACGACTGCTGGTTTACGCAAAAGCATAGTGCACAGTGCAAAACGACTGTTGGTTTACGCAAAAGCATAGTGCACAGTGCAAAACGACTGCTGGTTTACGCCAGAGCATAGTGCACAGTGCAAAATGACTGTTGGTTTACGCCAAAGCACAGCGCACAGTGCAAAACGACTGTTGGTTTACGCCAAAGCACAGCGCACAGTGCAAAACGACTGCTGGTTTACGCCAAAGCATGGTGCACAGTGCAAAACGACTGTTGGTTTACGCAAAAGCATAGTGCACAGTGCAAAACGACTGTTGGTTTACGCCAAAGCATAGTGCACAGTGCAAAACGACTGCTGGTTTACGCCAAAGCATAGTGCACAGTGCAAAACGACTGCTGGTTTACGCCAAAGCATGGTGCACAGTGCAAAACGACTGTTGGTTTACGCAAAAGCATAGTCCACAGTGCAAAACGACTGCTGGTTTACGCCAAAGCATAGTGCACAGTGCAAAACGACTGCTGGTTTACGCCAAAGCATGGTGCACAGTGCAAAACGACTGTTGGTTTACGCAAAAGCATAGTCCACAGTGCAAAACAACTGCTGGTTTACGCCAAAGCATAGTGCACAGTGCAAAACGACTGCTGGTTTACGCCAAAGCATGGTGCACAGTGCAAAACGACTGTTGGTTTACGCAAAAGCACAGCGCACAGTGCAAAACGACTGTTGGTTCACGCAAAAGAATAGTGCACAGTGCAAAACGACTGCTGGTTTACGCCAAAGCATAGTGCACAGTGCAAAATGACTGCTGGTTTACGCCAAAGCACAGCGCACAGTGCAAAACGACTGTTGGTTTACGCAAAAGCACAGCGCACAGTGCAAAACGACTGTTGGTTTACGCAAAAGCACAGCGCACAGTGCAAAACGAGTGTTGGTTTACGCAAAAGAATAGTGCACAGTGCAAAACGACTGCTGGTTTACGCCAAAGCATAGTGCACAGTGCAAAATGACTGCTGGTTTACGCCAAGGCACAGCGCACAGTGCAAAACGACTGTTGGTATACGCCAAAGCACAGCGCACAGTGCAAAACGACTGCTGGTTTACGCAAAAGAATAGTGCACAGTGCAAAACGACTGCTGGTTTACGCCAAATCATAGTGCACAGTGCAAAACGACTGTTGGTTTACGCCAAAGCACAGCGCACAGTGCAAAACGACTGTTGGTTTACGCAAAAGCATAGTGCACAGTGCAAAACGACTGCTGGTTTACGCCAAAGCATGGTGCACAGTGCAAAACGACTGTTGGTTTACGCAAAAGCATAGTCCACAGTGCAAAACGACTGCTGGTTTACGCCAAAGCATAGTGCACAGTGCAAAACGACTGCTGGTTTACGCCAAAGCATAGTGCACAGTGCAAAATGACTGCTGGTTTACGCCAAAGCACAGCGCACAGTGCAAAACGACTGTTGGTATACGCCAAAGCACAGCGCACAGTGCAAAACGACTGCTGGTTTACGCAAAAGAATAGTGCACAGTGCAAAACGACTGCTGGTTTACGCCAAATCATAGTGCACAGTGCAAAACGACTGTTGGTTTACGCCAAAGCACAGCGCACAGTGCAAAACGACTGTTGGTTTACGCAAAAGCACAGCGCACAGTGCAAAACGACTGTTGGTTTACGCAAAAGCACAGCGCATAGTGCAAAACGACTGTTGGTTTACGCAAAAGAATAGTGCACAGTGCAAAACGACTGCTGGTTTACGCCAAAGCATAGTGCACAGTGCAAAATGACTGCTGGTTTACGCCAAAGCACAGCGCACAGTGCAAAACGACTGCTGGTTTACGCCAAATCATAGTGCACAGTGCAAAACGACTGTTGGTTTACGCCAAAGCACAGCGCACAGTGCAAAACGACTGTTGGTTTACGCAAAAGCACAGCGCACAGTGAAAACGACTGCTGGTTTACGCCAAAGCATAGTGCACAGTGCAAAACGACTGCTGGTTTACGCCAAAGCATGGTGCACAGTGCAAAACGACTGTTGGTTTACGCAAAAGCATAGTGCACAGTGCAAAACGACTGTTGGTTTACGCCAAAGCATAGTGCACAGTGCAAAATGACTGCTGGTTTACGCCAAAGCACAGCGCACAGTGCAAAACGACTGTTGGTTTACGCAAAAGCACAGCGCACAGTGCAAAACGACTGTTGGTTTACGCAAAAGAATAGTGCACAGTGCAAAACGACTGCTGGTTTACGCCAAAGCATAGTGCACAGTGCAAAATGACTGCTGGTTTACGCCAAAGCACAGCGCACAGTGCAAAACGACTGTTGGCTTACGCAAAAGCACAGCGCACAGTGCAAAACGACTGTTGGTTTACGCCAAAGCACAGCGCACAGTGCAAAACGACTGTTGGTTTACGCAAAAGCACAGCGCACAGTGCAAAACGACTGCTGGTTTACGCCAAAGCATGGTGCACAGTGCAAAACGACTGTTGGTTTACGCCAAAGCATAGTGCACAGTGCAAAATGACTGCTGGTTTACGCCAAAGCACAGCGCACAGTGCAAAACGTCTGTTGGTTTACGCAAAAGCACAGCGCACAGTGCAAAACGACTGTTGGTTTACGCCAAAGCACAGCGCACAGTGCAAAACGACTGTTGGTTTACGCCAAAGCACAGCGCACAGTGCAAAACGACTGCTGGTTTACGCCAAAGCATGGTGCACAGTGCAAAACGACTGTTGGTTTATGCAAAAGCATAGTGCACAGTGCAAAACGACTGCTGGTTTACGCCAAATCATAGTGCACAGTGCAAAACGACTGTTGGTTTACGCCAAAGCACAGCGCACAGTGCAAAACGACTGTTGGTTTACGCAAAAGCATAGTGCACAGTGCAAAACGACTGTTGGTTTACGCAAAAGCATAGTGCACAGTGCAAAACGACTGCTGGTTTACGCCAAAGCATAGTGCACAGTGCAAAACGACCGCTGGTTTACGCCAAAGCATGGTGCACAGTGCAAAACGACTGTTGGTTTACGCAAAAGCGCAGCGCACAGTGAAAACGACTGTTGGTTTACGCAAAAGCATAGTGCACAGTGCAAAACGACTACTGGTTTACGCCAAAGCATAGTGCACAGTGCAAAACGACTGCTGGTTTACGCCAAAGCATGGTGCACAGTGCAAAACGACTGTTGGTTTACGCAAAAGCATAGTCCACAGTGCAAAACGACTGCTGGTTTACGCCAAAGCATAGTGCACAGTGCAAAACGACTGCTGGTTTACGCCAAAGCATGGTGCACAGTGCAAAACGACTGCTGGTTTACGCCAAAGCATGGTGCACAGTGCAAAACGACTGTTGGTTTACGCAAAAGCATAGTCCACAGTGCAAAACGACTGCTGGTTTACGCCAAAGCATAGTGCACAGTGCAAAACGACTGCTGGTTTACGCCAAAGCATGGTGCACAGTGCAAAACGACTGTTGGTTTACGCAAAAGCATAGTCCACAGTGCAAAACGACTGCTGGTTTACGCCAAAGCATAGTGCACAGTGCAAAACGACTGCTGGTTTACGCCAAAGCATGGTGCACAGTGCAAAACGACTGTTGGTTTACGCAAAAGCACAGCGCACAGTGCAAAACGACTGTTGGTTTACGCAAAAGAATAGTGCACAGTGCAAAACGACTGCTGGTTTACGCCAAAGCATAGTGCACAGTGCAAAACGACTGCTGGTTTACGCCAAAGCACAGCGCACAGTGCAAAACGACTGTTGGTTTACGCAAAAGCACAGCGCACAGTGCAAAACGACTGTTGGTTTACGCCAAAGCATAGTGCACAGTGCAAAATGACTGCTGGTTTACGCCAAAGCACAGCGCACAGTGCAAAACGACTGTTGGTTTACGCAAAAGCACAGCGCACAGTGCAAAACGACTGTTGGTTTACGCCAAAGCACAGTGCACAGTGCAAAACGACTGTTGGTTTACGCAAAAGCATAGTGCACAGTGCAAAACGACTGCTGGTTTACGCCAAATCATAGTGCACAGTGCAAAACGACTGTTGGTTTACGCCAAAGCACAGCGCACAGTGCAAAATGACTGCTGGTTTACGCCAAAGCACAGCGCACAGTGCAAAACGACTGTTGGTTTACGCAAAAGCACAGCGCACAGTGCAAAACGACTGTTGGTTTACGCCAAAGCACAGCGCACAGTGCAAAACGACTGTTGGTTTACGCAAAAGCATAGTGCACAGTGCAAAACGACTGCTGGTTTACGCCAAATCATAGTGCACAGTGCAAAACGACAGTTGGTTTACGCCAAAGCACAGCGCACAGTGCAAAACGACTGTTGGTTTACGCAAAAGCATAGTCCACAGTGCAAAACGACTGCTGGTTTACGCCAAAGCATAGTGCACAGTGCAAAACGACTGCTGGTTTACGCCAAAGCATAGTGCACAGTGCAAAATGACTGCTGGTTTACGCCAAAGCACAGCGCACAGTGCAAAACGACTGTTGGTATACGCCAAAGCACAGCGCACAGTGCAAAACGACTGCTGGTTTACGCAAAAGAATAGTGCACAGTGCAAAACGACTGCTGGTTTACGCCAAATCATAGTGCACAGTGCAAAACGACTGTTGGTTTACGCCAAAGCACAGCGCACAGTGCAAAACGACTGTTGGTTTACGCAAAAGCACAGCGCACAGTGCAAAACGACTGTTGGTTTACGCAAAAGCACAGCGCATAGTGCAAAACGACTGTTGGTTTACGCAAAAGAATAGTGCACAGTGCAAAACGACTGCTGGTTTACGCCAAAGCATAGTGCACAGTGCAAAATGACTGCTGGTTTACGCCAAAGCACAGCGCACAGTGCAAAACGACTGCTGGTTTACGCCAAATCATAGTGCACAGTGCAAAACGACTGTTGGTTTACGCCAAAGCACAGCGCACAGTGCAAAACGACTGTTGGTTTACGCAAAAGCACAGCGCACAGTGAAAACGACTGCTGGTTTACGCCAAAGCATAGTGCACAGTGCAAAACGACTGCTGGTTTACGCCAAAGCATGGTGCACAGTGCAAAACGACTGTTGGTTTACGCAAAAGCATAGTGCACAGTGCAAAACGACTGTTGGTTTACGCCAAAGCATAGTGCACAGTGCAAAATGACTGCTGGTTTACGCCAAAGCACAGCGCACAGTGCAAAACGACTGTTGGTTTACGCAAAAGCACAGCGCACAGTGCAAAACGACTGTTGGTTTACGCAAAAGAATAGTGCACAGTGCAAAACGACTGCTGGTTTACGCCAAAGCATAGTGCACAGTGCAAAATGACTGCTGGTTTACGCCAAAGCACAGCGCACAGTGCAAAACGACTGTTGGCTTACGCAAAAGCACAGCGCACAGTGCAAAACGACTGTTGGTTTACGCCAAAGCACAGCGCACAGTGCAAAACGACTGTTGGTTTACGCAAAAGCACAGCGCACAGTGCAAAACGACTGCTGGTTTACGCCAAAGCATGGTGCACAGTGCAAAACGACTGTTGGTTTACGCAAAAGCACAGCGCACAGTGCAAAACGACTGTTGGTTCACGCAAAAGAATAGTGCACAGTGCAAAACGACTGCTGGTTTACGCCAAAGCATAGTGCACAGTGCAAAATGACTGCTGGTTTACGCCAAAGCACAGCGCACAGTGCAAAACGACTGTTGGTTTACGCAAAAGCACAGCGCACAGTGCAAAACGACTGTTGGTTTACGCAAAAGCACAGCGCACAGTGCAAAACGAGTGTTGGTTTACGCAAAAGAATAGTGCACAGTGCAAAACGACTGCTGGTTTACGCCAAAGCATAGTGCACAGTGCAAAATGACTGCTGGTTTACGCCAAGGCACAGCGCACAGTGCAAAACGACTGTTGGTTTACGCAAAAGCACAGCGCACAGTGCAAAACGACTGCTGGTTTACGCAAAAGAATAGTGCACAGTGCAAAACGACTGCTGGTTTACGCCAAATCATAGTGCACAGTGCAAAACGACTGTTGGTTTACGCCAAAGCACAGCGCACAGTGCAAAACGACTGTTGGTTTACGCAAAAGCATAGTGCACAGTGCAAAACGACTGCTGGTTTACGCCAAAGCATGGTGCACAGTGCAAAACGACTGTTGGTTTACGCAAAAGCATAGTCCACAGTGCAAAACGACTGCTGGTTTACGCCAAAGCATAGTGCACAGTGCAAAACGACTGCTGGTTTACGCCAAAGCATAGTGCACAGTGCAAAATGACTGCTGGTTTACGCCAAAGCACAGCGCACAGTGCAAAACGACTGTTGGTATACGCCAAAGCACAGCGCACAGTGCAAAACGACTGCTGGTTTACGCAAAAGAATAGTGCACAGTGCAAAACGACTGCTGGTTTACGCCAAATCATAGTGCACAGTGCAAAACGACTGTTGGTTTACGCCAAAGCACAGCGCACAGTGCAAAACGACTGTTGGTTTACGCAAAAGCACAGCGCACAGTGCAAAACGACTGTTGGTTTACGCAAAAGCACAGCGCATAGTGCAAAACGACTGTTGGTTTACGCAAAAGAATAGTGCACAGTGCAAAACGACTGCTGGTTTACGCCAAAGCATAGTGCACAGTGCAAAATGACTGCTGGTTTACGCCAAAGCACAGCGCACAGTGCAAAACGACTGCTGGTTTACGCCAAATCATAGTGCACAGTGCAAAACGACTGTTGGTTTACGCCAAAGCACAGCGCACAGTGCAAAACGACTGTTGGTTTACGCAAAAGCACAGCGCACAGTGAAAACGACTGCTGGTTTACGCCAAAGCATAGTGCACAGTGCAAAACGACTGCTGGTTTACGCCAAAGCATGGTGCACAGTGCAAAACGACTGTTGGTTTACGCAAAAGCATAGTCCACAGTGCAAAACGACTGCTGGTTTACGCCAAAGCATAGTGCACAGTGCAAAACGACTGCTGGTTTACGCCAAAGCATGGTGCACAGTGCAAAACGACTGTTGGTTTACGCAAAAGCACAGCGCACAGTGCAAAACGACTGTTGGTTCACGCAAAAGAATAGTGCACAGTGCAAAACGACTGCTGGTTTACGCCAGAGCATAGTGCACAGTGCAAAATGACTGTTGGTTTACGCCAAAGCACAGCGCACAGTGCAAAACGACTGTTGGTTTACGCCAAAGCACAGCGCACAGTGCAAAACGACTGCTGGTTTACGCCAAAGCATGGTGCACAGTGCAAAACGACTGTTGGTTTACGCAAAAGCATAGTGCACAGTGCAAAACGACTGTTGGTTTACGCCAAAGCATAGTGCACAGTGCAAAACGACTGCTGGTTTACGCCAAAGCATAGTGCACAGTGCAAAACGACTGCTGGTTTACGCCAAAGCATGGTGCACAGTGCAAAACGACTGTTGGTTTACGCAAAAGCATAGTCCACAGTGCAAAACGACTGCTGGTTTACGCCAAAGCATAGTGCACAGTGCAAAACGACTGCTGGTTTACGCCAAAGCATGGTGCACAGTGCAAAACGACTGTTGGTTTACGCAAAAGCATAGTCCACAGTGCAAAACGACTGCTGGTTTACGCCAAAGCATAGTGCACAGTGCAAAACGACTGCTGGTTTACGCCAAAGCATGGTGCACAGTGCAAAACGACTGTTGGTTTACGCAAAAGCACAGCGCACAGTGCAAAACGACTGTTGGTTCACGCAAAAGAATAGTGCACAGTGCAAAACGACTGCTGGTTTACGCCAAAGCATAGTGCACAGTGCAAAATGACTGCTGGTTTACGCCAAAGCACAGCGCACAGTGCAAAACGACTGTTGGTTTACGCAAAAGCACAGCGCACAGTGCAAAACGACTGTTGGTTTACGCAAAAGCACAGCGCACAGTGCAAAACGAGTGTTGGTTTACGCAAAAGAATAGTGCACAGTGCAAAACGACTGCTGGTTTACGCCAAAGCATAGTGCACAGTGCAAAATGACTGCTGGTTTACGCCAAGGCACAGCGCACAGTGCAAAACGACTGTTGGTATACGCCAAAGCACAGCGCACAGTGCAAAACGACTGCTGGTTTACGCAAAAGAATAGTGCACAGTGCAAAACGACTGCTGGTTTACGCCAAATCATAGTGCACAGTGCAAAACGACTGTTGGTTTACGCCAAAGCACAGCGCACAGTGCAAAACGACTGTTGGTTTACGCAAAAGCATAGTGCACAGTGCAAAACGACTGCTGGTTTACGCCAAAGCATGGTGCACAGTGCAAAACGACTGTTGGTTTACGCAAAAGCATAGTCCACAGTGCAAAACGACTGCTGGTTTACGCCAAAGCATAGTGCACAGTGCAAAACGACTGCTGGTTTACGCCAAAGCATAGTGCACAGTGCAAAATGACTGCTGGTTTACGCCAAAGCACAGCGCACAGTGCAAAACGACTGTTGGTATACGCCAAAGCACAGCGCACAGTGCAAAACGACTGCTGGTTTACGCAAAAGAATAGTGCACAGTGCAAAACGACTGCTGGTTTACGCCAAATCATAGTGCACAGTGCAAAACGACTGTTGGTTTACGCCAAAGCACAGCGCACAGTGCAAAACGACTGTTGGTTTACGCAAAAGCACAGCGCACAGTGCAAAACGACTGTTGGTTTACGCAAAAGCACAGCGCATAGTGCAAAACGACTGTTGGTTTACGCAAAAGAATAGTGCACAGTGCAAAACGACTGCTGGTTTACGCAAAAGAATAGTGCACAGTGCAAAACGACTGCTGGTTTACGCCAAATCATAGTGCACAGTGCAAAACGACTGTTGGTTTACGCCAAAGCACAGCGCACAGTGCAAAACGACTGTTGGTTTACGCAAAAGCACAGCGCATAGTGCAAAACGACTGTTGGTTTACGCAAAAGAATAGTGCACAGTGCAAAACGACTGCTGGTTTACGCCAAAGCATAGTGCACAGTGCAAAATGACTGCTGGTTTACGCCAAAGCACAGCGCACAGTGCAAAACGACTGCTGGTTTACGCCAAATCATAGTGCACAGTGCAAAACGACTGTTGGTTTACGCCAAAGCACAGCGCACAGTGCAAAACGACTGTTGGTTTACGCAAAAGCACAGCGCACAGTGCAAAACGACTGTTGGTTTACGCAAAAGCACAGCGCATAGTGCAAAACGACTGTTGGTTTACGCAAAAGAATAGTGCACAGTGCAAAACGACTGCTGGTTTACGCCAAAGCATAGTGCACAGTGCAAAATGACTGCTGGTTTACGCCAAAGCACAGCGCACAGTGCAAAACGACTGCTGGTTTACGCCAAATCATAGTGCACAGTGCAAAACGACTGTTGGTTTACGCCAAAGCACAGCGCACAGTGCAAAACGACTGTTGGTTTACGCAAAAGCACAGCGCACAGTGAAAACGACTGCTGGTTTACGCCAAAGCATAGTGCACAGTGCAAAACGACTGCTGGTTTACGCCAAAGCATGGTGCACAGTGCAAAACGACTGTTGGTTTACGCAAAAGCATAGTGCACAGTGCAAAACGACTGTTGGTTTACGCCAAAGCATAGTGCACAGTGCAAAATGACTGCTGGTTTACGCCAAAGCACAGCGCACAGTGCAAAACGACTGTTGGTTTACGCAAAAGCACAGCGCACAGTGCAAAACGACTGTTGGTTTACGCAAAAGAATAGTGCACAGTGCAAAACGACTGCTGGTTTACGCCAAAGCATAGTGCACAGTGCAAAATGACTGCTGGTTTACGCCAAAGCACAGCGCACAGTGCAAAACGACTGTTGGCTTACGCAAAAGCACAGCGCACAGTGCAAAACGACTGTTGGTTTACGCCAAAGCACAGCGCACAGTGCAAAACGACTGTTGGTTTACGCAAAAGCACAGCGCACAGTGCAAAACGACTGCTGGTTTACGCCAAAGCATGGTGCACAGTGCAAAACGACTGTTGGTTTACGCCAAAGCATAGTGCACAGTGCAAAATGACTGCTGGTTTACGCCAAAGCACAGCGCACAGTGCAAAACGTCTGTTGGTTTACGCAAAAGCACAGCGCACAGTGCAAAACGACTGTTGGTTTACGCCAAAGCACAGCGCACAGTGCAAAACGACTGTTGGTTTACGCCAAAGCACAGCGCACAGTGCAAAACGACTGCTGGTTTACGCCAAAGCATGGTGCACAGTGCAAAACGACTGTTGGTTTATGCAAAAGCATAGTGCACAGTGCAAAACGACTGCTGGTTTACGCCAAATCATAGTGCACAGTGCAAAACGACTGTTGGTTTACGCCAAAGCACAGCGCACAGTGCAAAACGACTGTTGGTTTACGCAAAAGCATAGTGCACAGTGCAAAACGACTGTTGGTTTACGCAAAAGCATAGTGCACAGTGCAAAACGACTGCTGGTTTACGCCAAAGCATAGTGCACAGTGCAAAACGACCGCTGGTTTACGCCAAAGCATGGTGCACAGTGCAAAACGACTGTTGGTTTACGCAAAAGCGCAGCGCACAGTGAAAACGACTGTTGGTTTACGCAAAAGCATAGTGCACAGTGCAAAACGACTACTGGTTTACGCCAAAGCATAGTGCACAGTGCAAAACGACTGCTGGTTTACGCCAAAGCATGGTGCACAGTGCAAAACGACTGTTGGTTTACGCAAAAGCATAGTCCACAGTGCAAAACGACTGCTGGTTTACGCCAAAGCATAGTGCACAGTGCAAAACGACTGCTGGTTTACGCCAAAGCATGGTGCACAGTGCAAAACGACTGCTGGTTTACGCCAAAGCATGGTGCACAGTGCAAAACGACTGTTGGTTTACGCAAAAGCATAGTCCACAGTGCAAAACGACTGCTGGTTTACGCCAAAGCATAGTGCACAGTGCAAAACGACTGCTGGTTTACGCCAAAGCATGGTGCACAGTGCAAAACGACTGTTGGTTTACGCAAAAGCATAGTCCACAGTGCAAAACGACTGCTGGTTTACGCCAAAGCATAGTGCACAGTGCAAAACGACTGCTGGTTTACGCCAAAGCATGGTGCACAGTGCAAAACGACTGTTGGTTTACGCAAAAGCACAGCGCACAGTGCAAAACGACTGTTGGTTTACGCAAAAGAATAGTGCACAGTGCAAAACGACTGCTGGTTTACGCCAAAGCATAGTGCACAGTGCAAAACGACTGCTGGTTTACGCCAAAGCACAGCGCACAGTGCAAAACGACTGTTGGTTTACGCAAAAGCACAGCGCACAGTGCAAAACGACTGTTGGTTTACGCCAAAGCATAGTGCACAGTGCAAAATGACTGCTGGTTTACGCCAAAGCACAGCGCACAGTGCAAAACGACTGTTGGTTTACGCAAAAGCACAGCGCACAGTGCAAAACGACTGTTGGTTTACGCCAAAGCACAGTGCACAGTGCAAAACGACTGTTGGTTTACGCAAAAGCATAGTGCACAGTGCAAAACGACTGCTGGTTTACGCCAAATCATAGTGCACAGTGCAAAACGACTGTTGGTTTACGCCAAAGCACAGCGCACAGTGCAAAATGACTGCTGGTTTACGCCAAAGCACAGCGCACAGTGCAAAACGACTGTTGGTTTACGCAAAAGCACAGCGCACAGTGCAAAACGACTGTTGGTTTACGCCAAAGCACAGCGCACAGTGCAAAACGACTGTTGGTTTACGCAAAAGCATAGTGCACAGTGCAAAACGACTGCTGGTTTACGCCAAATCATAGTGCACAGTGCAAAACGACAGTTGGTTTACGCCAAAGCACAGCGCACAGTGCAAAACGACTGCTGGTTTACGCCAAAGCATGGTGCACAGTGCAAAACGTCTGTTGGTTTACGCAAAAGCATAGTGCACAGTGCAAAACGACTGCTGGTTTACGCCAAATCATAGTGCACAGTGCAAAACGACTGTTGGTTTACGCCAAAGCACAGCGCACAGTGCAAAACGACTGCTGGTTTACGCCAAAGCATGGTGCACAGTGCAAAACGACTGTTGGTTTACGCCAAAGCATAGTGCACAGTGCAAAATGACTGCTGGTTTACGCCAAAGCACAGCGCACAGTGCAAAACGACTGTTGGTTTACGCAAAAGCACAGCGCACAGTGCAAAACGACTGTTGGTTTACGCCAAAGCACAGCGCACAGTGCAAAACGACTGTTGGTTTACGCCAAAGCACAGCGCACAGTGCAAAACGACTGCTGGTTTACGCCAAAGCATGGTGCACAGTGCAAAACGACTGTTGGTTTACGCAAAAGCATAGTGCACAGTGCAAAACGACTACTGGTTTACGCCAAAGCATAGTGCACAGTGCAAAACGACTGTTGGTTTACGCCAAAGCACAGCGCACAGTGCAAAACGACTGTTGGTTTACGCAAAAGCATAGTGCACAGTGCAAAACGACTGTTGGTTTACGCAAAAGCATAGTGCACAGTGCAAAACGACTGCTGGTTTACGCCAAAGCATAGTGCACAGTGCAAAACGACTGCTGGTTTACGCCAAAGCATGGTGCACAGTGCAAAACGACTGTTGGTTTACGCAAAAGCATAGTGCACAGTGCAAAACGACTGCTGGTTTACGCCAAATCATAGTGCACAGTGCAAAACGACTACTGGTTTACGCCAAAGCATAGTGCACAGTGCAAAATGACTGTTGGTTTACGCAAAAGCATAGTGCACAGTGCAAAACGACTGCTGGTTTACGCCAAAGCACAGCGCACAGTGCAAAACGACTGTTGGTTTACGCAAAAGCATAGTGCACAGTGCAAAACGGCTGCTGGTTTACGCCAAATCATAGTGCACAGTGCAAAACGACTGCTGGTTTACGCCAAAGCATGGTGCACAGTGCAAAACGACTGTTGGTTTACGCAAAAGCACAGCGCACAGTGAAAACGACTGTTGGTTTACGCAAAAGCATAGTGCACAGTGCAAAACGACTACTGGTTTACGCCAAAGCATAGTGCACAGTGCAAAATGACTGTTCTTTTACGCAAAAGCATAGTGCACAGTGCAAAACGACTGCTGGTTTACGCCAAAGCACAGCGCACAGTGCAAAACGACTGTTGGTTTACGCAAAAGCATAGTGCACAGTGCAAAACGGCTGCTGGTTTACGCCAAATCATAGTGCACAGTGCAAAACGACTGTTGGTTTACGCCAAAGCACAGCGCACAGTGCAAAACGACTGTTGGTTTACGCAAAAGCATAGTGCACAGTGCAAAACGACTGCTGGTTTACGCCAAATCATAGTGCACAGTGCAAAACGACTGTTGGTTTACGCCAAAGCACAGCGCACAGTGCAAAACGACTGCTGGTTTACGCCAAAGCATGGTGCACAGTGCAAAACGACTGTTGGTTTACGCAAAAGCATAGTGCACAATGCAAAACGACTGCTGGTTTACGCCAAATCAAAGTGCACAGTGCAAAACGACTGTTGGTTTACGCCAAAGCACAGCGCACAGTGCAAAACGACTGTTGGTTTACGCAAAAGCATAGTGCACAATGCAAAACGACTGCTGGTTTACGCCAAATCATAGTGCACAGTGCAAAACGACTGTTGGTTTACGCCAAAGCACAGCGCACAGTGCAAAACGACTGCTGGTTTACGCCAAAGCATGGTGCACAGTGCAAAACGACTGTTGGTTTACGCAAAAGCATAGTACACAGTGCAAAACGACTGCTGGTTTACGCCAAATCATAGTGCACAGTGCAAAACGACTGTTGGTTTACGCCAAAGCACAGCGCACAGTGCAAAACGACTGTTGGTTTACTCAAAAGCATAGTGCACAGTGTAAAACGACTGCTGGTTTACGCAAAAGCATAGTGCACAGTGCAAAACGACTGTTGGTTTACGCAAAAGCATAGTGCACAGTGCAAAACGACTGCTGGTTTACGCAACAGCATAGTGCACAGTGCAAAACGACTGCTGGTTTACGCCAGAGCATAGTGCACAGTGCAAAATGACTGTTGGTTTACGCCAAAGCACAGCGCACAGTGCAAAACGACTGTTGGTTTACGCCAAAGCACAGCGCACAGTGCAAAACGACTGCTGGTTTACGCCAAAGCATGGTGCACAGTGCAAAACGACTGTTGGTTTACGCAAAAGCATAGTGCACAGTGCAAAACGACTGCTGGTTTACGCCAAATCATAGTGCACAGTGCAAAACGACTGTTGGTTTACGCCAAAGCACAGCGCACAGTGCAAAACGACTGCTGGTTTACGCCAAAGCATGGTGCACAGTGCAAAACGACTGTTGGTTTACGCAAAAGCATAGTCCACAGTGCAAAACGACTGCTGGTTTACGCCAAAGCATAGTGCACAGTGCAAAACGACTGCTGGTTTACGCCAAAGCATGGTGCACAGTGCAAAACGACTGTTGGTTTACGCAAAAGCACAGCGCACAGTGCAAAACGACTGTTGGTTTACGCAAAAGAATAGTGCACAGTGCAAAACGACTGCTGGTTTACGCCAAAGCATAGTGCACAGTGCAAAATGACTGCTGGTTTACGCCAAAGCACAGCGCACAGTGCAAAACGACTGTTGGTTTACGCAAAAGCACAGCGCACAGTGCAAAACGACTGTTGGTTTACGCCAAAGCATAGTGCACAGTGCAAAATGACTGCTGGTTTACGCCAAAGCACAGCGCACAGTGCAAAACGACTGTTGGTTTACGCAAAAGCACAGCGCACAGTGCAAAACGACTGTTGGTTTACGCCAAAGCACAGCGCACAGTGCAAAACGACTGTTGGTTTACGCAAAAGCATAGTGCACAGTGTAAAACGACTGCTGGTTTACGCCAAATCATAGTGCACAGTGCAAAACGACTGTTGGTTTACGCCAAAGCACAGCGCACAGTGCAAAATGACTGCTGGTTTACGCCAAAGCACAGCGCACAGTACAAAACGACTGTTGGTTTACGCAAAAGCACAGCGCACAGTGCAAAACGACTGTTGGTTTACGCCAAAGCACAGCGCACAGTGCAAAACGACTGTTGGTTTACGCAAAAGCATAGTGCACAGTGCAAAACGACTGCTGGTTTACGCCAAATCATAGTGCACAGTGCAAAACGACAGTTGGTTTACGCCAAAGCACAGCGCACAGTGCAAAACGACTGCTGGTTTACGCCAAAGCATGGTGCACAGTGCAAAACGACTGTTGGTTTACGCAAAAGCATAGTGCACAGTGCAAAACGACTGCTGGTTTACGCCAAATCATAGTGCACAGTGCAAAACGACTGTTGGTTTACGCCAAAGCACAGCGCACAGTGCAAAACGACTGCTGGTTTACGCCAAAGCATGGTGCACAGTGCAAAACGACTGTTGGTTTACGCCAAAGCATAGTGCACAGTGCAAAATGACTGCTGGTTTACGCCAAAGCACAGCGCACAGTGCAAAACGACTGTTGGTTTACGCAAAAGCACAGCGCACAGTGCAAAACGACTGCTGGTTTACGCCAAAGCACAGCGCACAGTGCAAAACGACTGTTGGTTTACGCCAAAGCACAGCGCACAGTGCAAAACGACTGCTGGTTTACGCCAAAGCATGGTGCACAGTGCAAAACGACTGTTGGTTTACGCAAAAGCATAGTGCACAGTGCAAAACGACTGCTGGTTTACGCCAAATCATAGTGCACAGTGCAAAACGACTGTTGGTTTACGCCAAAGCACAGCGCACAGTGCAAAACGACTGTTGGTTTACGCAAAAGCATAGTGCACAGTGCAAAACGACTACTGGTTTACGCCAAAGCATAGTGCACAGTGCAAAATGACTGTTGGTTTACGCAAAAGCATAGTGCACAGTGCAAAACGACTGCTGGCTTACGCCAAAGCATGGTGCACAGTGCAAAACGACTGTTGGTTTACGCAAAAGCATAGTGCACAGTGCAAAACGGCTGCTGGTTTACGCCAAATCATAGTGCACAGTGCAAAACGACTGTTGGTTTACGCCAAAGCACAGCGCACAGTGCAAAACGACTGTTGGTTTACGCAAAAGCATAGTGCACAGTGCAAAACGACTGCTGGTTTACGCCAAATCATAGTGCACAGTGCAAAACGACTGTTGGTTTACGCCAAAGCACAGCGCACAGTGCAAAACGACTGCTGGTTTACGCCAAAGCATGGTGCACAGTGCAAAACGACTGTTGGTTTACGCAAAAGCATAGTGCACAGTGCAAAACGACTGCTGGTTTACGCCAAATCATAGTACACAGTGCAAAACGACTGTTGGTTTACGCCAAAGCACAGCGCACAGTGCAAAACGACTGTTGGTTTACGCAAAAGCATAGTGCACAATGCAAAACGACTGCTGGTTTACGCCAAATCATAGTGCACAGTGCAAAACGACTGTTGGTTTACGCCAAAGCACAGCGCACAGTGCAAAACGACTGCTGGTTTACGCCAAAGCATGGTGCACAGTGCAAAACGACTGTTGGTTTACGCAAAAGCATAGTGCACAGTGCAAAACGACTGCTGGTTTACGCCAAATCATAGTGCACAGTGCAAAACGACTGTTGGTTTACGCCAAAGCACAGCGCACAGTGCAAAACGACTGTTGGTTTACGCAAAAGCATAGTGCACAATGCAAAACGACTGCTGGTTTACGCCAAATCATAGTGCACAGTGCAAAACGACTGTTGGTTTACGCCAAAGCACAGCGCACAGTGCAAAACGACTGCTGGTTTACGCCAAAGCATGGTGCACAGTGCAAAACGACTGTTGGTTTACGCAAAAGCATAGTACACAGTGCAAAACGACTGCTGGTTTACGCCAAATCATAGTGCACAGTGCAAAACGACTGTTGGTTTACGCCAAAGCACAGCGCACAGTGCAAAACGACTGTTGGTTTACTCAAAAGCATAGTGCACAGTGTAAAACGACTGCTGGTTTACTCAAAAGCATAGTGCACAGTGCAAAACGACTGTTGGTTTACGCAACAGCATAGTGCACAGTGCAAAACGACTGCTGGTTTACGCAACAGCATGGTGCACAGTGCAAAACGACTGCTGGTTTACGCCAGAGCATAGTGCACAGTGCAAAATGACTGTTGGTTTACGCCAAAGCACAGCGCACAGTGCAAAACGACTGTTGGTTTACGCCAAAGCACAGCGCACAGTGCAAAACGACTGCTGGTTTACGCCAAAGCATGGTGCACAGTGCAAAACGACTGTTGGTTTACGCAAAAGCATAGTGCACAGTGCAAAACGACTGCTGGTTTACGCCAAATCATAGTGCACAGTGCAAAACGACTGTTGGTTTACGCCAAAGCACAGCGCACAGTGCAAAACGACTGTTGGTTTACGCAAAAGCATAGTGCACAGTGCAAAACGACTGTTGGTTTACGCAAAAGCATAGTGCACAGTGCAAAACGACTGCTGGTTTACGCCAAAGCATAGTGCACAGTGCAAAACGACTGCTGGTTTACGCCAAAGCATGGTGCACAGTGCAAAACGACTGTTGGTTTACGCAAAAGCACAGCGCACAGTGAAAACGACTGTTGGTTTACGCAAAAGCATAGTGCACAGTGCAAAACGACTACTGGTTTACGCCAAAGCATAGTGCACAGTGCAAAATGACTGTTGGTTTACGCAAAAGCATAGTGCACAGTGCAAAACGGCTGCTGGTTTACGCCAAATCATAGTGCACAGTGCAAAACGACTGTTGGTTTACGCCAAAGCACAGCGCACAGTGCAAAACGACTGTTGGTTTACGCAAAAGCATAGTGCACAGTGCAAAACGACTGCTGGTTTACGCCAAATCATAGTGCACAGTGCAAAACGACTGCTGGTTTACGCCAAATCATAGTGCACAGTGCAAAACGACTGCTGGTTTACGCCAAATCATAGTGCACAGTGCAAAACGACTGTTGGTTTACGCCAAAGCACAGCGCACAGTGCAAAACGACTGCTGGTTTACGCCAAAGCATGGTGCACAGTGCAAAACGACTGTTGGTTTACGCAAAAGCATAGTACACAGTGCAAAACGACTGCTGGTTTACGCCAAATCATAGTGCACAGTGCAAAACGACTGTTGGTTTACGCCAAAGCACAGCGCACAGTGCAAAACGACTGTTGGTTTACGCAAAAGCATAGTGCACAGTGCAAAACGACTGCTGGCTTACGCCAAATCATAGTGCACAGTGCAAAACGACTGTTGGTTTACGCCAAAGCACAGCGCACAGTGCAAAACGACTGCTGGTTTATGCCAAAGCATGGTGCACAGTGCAAAACGACTGTTGGTTTACGCAAAAGCATAGTACACAGTGCAAAACGACTGCTGGTTTTCGCCAAATCATAGCGCACAGTGCAAAACGACTGTTGGTTTACGCCAAAGCACAGCGCACAGTACAAAACGACTGTTGGTTTACTCAAAAGCATAGTGCACAGTGTAAAACGACTGCCGGTTTACGCCAAAGCATAGTGCACAGTGCAAAACGACTGTTGGTTTACGCAAAAGCATAGTGCACAGTGCAAAACGACTGCTGGTTTACGCCAAAGCACAGCGCACAGTGCAAAACGACTGTTGGTTTACGCAAAAGCATAGTGCACAGTGCAAAACGGCTGCTGGTTTACGCCAAATCATAGTGCACAGTGCAAAACGACTGTTGGTTTACGCCAAAGCATGGTGCACAGTGCAAAACGACTGTTGGTTTACGCAAAAGCATAGTGCACAGTGCAAAACGACTGCTGGTTTACGCCAAATCATAGTGCACAGTGCAAAACGACTGTTGGTTTACGCCAAAGCACAGCGCACAGTGCAAAACGACTGTTGGTTTACTCAAAAGCATAGTGCACAGTGTAAAACGACTGCTGGTTTACGCAAAAGCATAGTGCACAGTGCAAAACGACTGTTGGTTTACACAAAAGCATAGTGCACAGTGCAAAACGACTGCTGGTTTACGCAACAGCATAGTGCACAGTGCAAAACGACTGCTGGTTTACGCCAGAGCATAGTGCACAGTGCAAAATGACTGTTGGTTTACGCCAAAGCACAGCGCACAGTGCAAAACGACTGTTGGTTTACGCCAAAGCACAGCGCACAGTGCAAAACGACTGGTGGTTTACGCCAAAGCATGGTGCACAGTGCAAAACGACTGTTGGTTTACGCAAAAGCATAGTGCACAGTGCAAAACGACTGCTGGTTTACGCCAGAGCATAGTGCACAGTGCAAAACGACTGTTGGTTTACGCCAAAGCACAGCGCACAGTGCAAAACGACTGTTGGTTTACGCAAAAGCATAGTGCACAGTGCAAAACGACTGCTGTTTTGCGCCAAAGCATAGTGCACAGTTCAAAACGACTGCTGGTTTACGCCAAAGCATGGTGCACAGTACAAAACGACTGTTGGTGTACGTAAAAGCATAGTGCACAGTGCAAACCGACTGCTGGTTTACGCCAAAGCATAGTGCACAGTGCAAAACGACTGCTGGTTTACGCCAAAGCATGGTGCACAGTGCAAAACGACTGTTGGTTTACGCAAAAGCACAGCGCACAGTGAAAACGACTGTTGGTTTACGCAAAAGCATAGTGCACAGTGCAAAACGACTACTGGTTTACGCCAAAGCATAGTGCACAGTGCAAAATGACTGTTGGTTTACGCAAAAGCATAGTGCACAGTGCAAAACGACTGCTGGTTTACGCCAAAGCACAGCGCACAGTGCAAAACGACTGTTGGTTTACGCAAAAGCATAGTACACAGTGCAAAACGGCTGCTGGTTTACGCCAAATCATAGTGCACAGTGCAAAACGACTGCTGGTTTACGCCAAAGCATGGTGCACAGTGCAAAACGACTGTTGGTTTACGCAAAAGCATAGTGCACAGTGCAAAACGACTGCTGGTTTACGCAACAGCATAGTGCACAGTGCAAAACGACTACTGGTTTACGCCAAAGCATAGTGCACAGTGCAAAATGACTGTTGGTTTACGCAACAGCATAGTGCACAGTGCAAAACGACTGCTGGTTTACGCAACAGCATAGTGCACAGTGCAAAACGACTGTTGGTTTACGCAAAAGCATAGTGCACAGTGCAAAACGACTGCTGGTTTACGCCAAATCATAGTGCACAGTGCAAAACGACTGTTGGTTTACGCCAAAGCACAGCGCACAGTGCAAAACGACTGCTGGTTTACGCCAAATCATAGTGCACAGTGCAAAACGACTGTTGGTTTACGCCAAAGCACAGCGCACAGTGCAAAACGACTGCTGGTTTACGCCAAAGCATGGTGCACAGTGCAAAACGACTGTTGGTTTACGCAAAAGCATAGTACACAGTGCAAAACGACTGCTGGTTTACGCCAAATCATAGTGCACAGTGCAAAACGACTGTTGGTTTACGCCAAAGCACAGCGCACAGTGCAAAACGAGTGTTGGTTTACTCAAAAGCATAGTGCACAGTGTAAAACGACTGCTGGTTTACGCAAAAGCATAGTGCACAGTGCAAAACGACTGTTGGTTTACGCAAAAGCATGGTGCACAGTGCAAAACGACTGCTGGTTTACGCCAAAGCATGGTGCACAGTGCAAAACGACTGTTGGTTTACGCAAAAGCATAGTGCACAGTGCAAAACGACTGCTGGTTTACGCCAAATCATAGTGCACAGTGCAAAACTACTGTTGGTTTACGCAAAAGCATAGTGCACAGTGCAAAACGACTGTTGGTTTACGCAAAAGCATAGTGCACAGTGCAAAACGACTGCTGGTTTACGCCAAAGCATGGTGCACAGTGCAAAACGACTGCTGGTTTACGCCAAAGCATGGTGCACAGTGCAAAACGACTGCTGGTTTACGCCAAAGCATGGTGCACAGTGCAAAACGACTGTTGGTTTACGCAAAAGCATAGTGCACAGTGCAAAACGACTGCTGGTTTACGCCAAATCATAGTGCACAGTGCAAAACTACTGTTGGTTTACGCAAAAGCATAGTGCACAGTGCAAAACGACTGTTGGTTTACGCAAAAGCATAGTGCACAGTGCAAAACGACTGCTGGTTTACGCCAAAGCATAGTGCACAGTGCAAAACGACTGCTGGTTTACGCCAAAGCATGGTGCACAGTGCAAAACGACTGTTGGTTTACGCAAAAGCACAGCGCACAGTGAAAACGACTTTTGGTTTACGCAAAAGCAAAGTGCACAGTGCAAAACGACTACTGGTTTACGCCAAAGCATAGTGCACAGTGCAAAATGACTGTTGGTTTACGCAAAAGCATAGTGCACAGTGCAATACGACTGCTGGTTTACGCCAAAGCACAGCGCACAATGCAAAACGACTGTTGGTTTACGCAAAAGCATAGTGCACAGTGCAAAACGGCTGCTGGTTTACGCCAAATCATAGTGCACAGTGCAAAACGACTGTTGGTTTACGCCAAAGCACAGCGCACAGTGCAAAACGACTGTTGGTTTACGCAAAAGCATAGTGCACAGTGCAAAACGACTGCTGGTTTACGCCAAATCATAGTGCACAGTGCAAAATGACTGTTGGTTTACGCCAAAGCACAGCGCACAGTGCAAAACGACTGTTGGTTTACGCCAAAGCACAGCGCACAGTGCAAAACGACTGCTGGTTTACGCCAAAGCATGGTGCACAGTGCAAAACGACTGCTGGTTTACGCCAAAGCATGGTGCACAGTGCAAAACGACTGTTGGTTTACGCAAAAGCATAGTGCACAGTGCAAAACGACTGCTGGTTTACGCCAAATCATAGTGCACAGTGCAAAACGACTGTTGGTTTACGCCAAAGCACAGCGCACAGTGCAAAACGACTGTTGGTTTACGCCAAAGCACAGCGCACAGTGCAAAACGACTGCTGGTTTACGCCAAAGCATGGTGCACAGTGCAAAACGACTGCTGGTTTACGCCAAAGCATGGTGCACAGTGCAAAACGACTGTTGGTTTACGCAAAAGCATAGTGCACAGTGCAAAACGACTGCTGGTTTACGCCAAATCATAGTGCACAGTGCAAAACGACTGTTGGTTTACGCAAAAGCATAGTGCACAGTGCAAAACGACTGTTGGTTTACGCAAAAGCATAGTGCACAGTGCAAAACGACTGCTGGTTTACGCCAAAGCATAGTGCACAGTGCAAAACGACTGCTGGTTTACGCCAAAGCATGGTGCACAGTGCAAAACGACTGTTGGTTTACGCAAAAGCACAGCGCACAGTGAAAACGACTGTTGGTTTACGCAAAAGCATAGTGCACAGTGCAAAACGACTACTGGTTTACGCCAAAGCATAGTACACAGTGCAAAATGACTGTTGGTTTACGCAAAAGCATAGTGCACAGTGCAAAACGACTGCTGGTTTACCCCAAAGCACAGCGCACAGTGCAAAACGACTGTTGGTTTACGCAAAAGCATAGTGCACAGTGCAAAACGGCTGCTGGTTTACGCCAAATCATAGTGCACAGTGCAAAACGACTGTTGGTTTACGCCAAAGCACAGCGCACAGTGCAAAACGACTGTTGGTTTACGCAAAAGCATAGTGCACAGTGCAAAACGACTGCTGGTTTACGCCAAATCATAGTGCACAGTGCAAAACGACTGCTGGTTTACGCCAAATCATAGTGCACAGTGCAAAACGACTGTTGGTTTACGCCAAAGCACAGCGCACAGTGCAAAACGACTGCTGGTTTACGCCAAAGCATGGTGCACAGTGCAAAACGACTGTTGGTTTACGCAAAATCATAGTACACAGTGCAAAACGACTGCTGGTTTACGCCAAATCATAGTGCACAGTGCAAAACGACTGTTGGTTTACGCCAAAGCATGGTGCACAGTGCAAAACGACTGCTGGTTTACGCCAAATCATAGTGCACAGTGCAAAACGACTGTTGGTTTACGCCAAAGCACAGCGCACAGTGCAAAACGACTGCTGGTTTACGCCAAAGCATGGTGCACAGTGCAAAACGACTGTTGGTTTACGCAAAAGCATAGTGCACAGTGCAAAACGACTGCTGGTTTACGCCAAATCATAGTGCACAGTGCAAAACGACTGTTGGTTTACGCCAAAGCACAGCGCACAGTGCAAAACGACTGTTGGTTTACTCAAAAGCATAGTGCACAGTGTAAAACGACTGCTGGTTTACGCCAGAGCATAGTGCACAGTGCAAAACGACTGTTGGTTTACGCCAAAGCACAGCGCACAGTGCAAAACGACTGCTGGTTTACGCCAAAGCATGGTGCACAGTGCAAAACGACTGTTGGTTTACGCAAAAGCACAGCGCACAGTGAAAACGACTGTTGGTTTACGCAAAAGCATAGTGCACAGTGCAAAACGACTACTGGTTTACGCCAAAGCATAGTGCACAGTGCAAAATGACTGTTGGTTTACGCAAAAGCATAGTGCACAGTGCAAAACGACTGCTGGTTTACGCCAAAGCACAGCGCACAGTGCAAAACGACTGTTGGTTTACGCAAAAGCATAGTGCACAGTGCAAAACGACTGCTGGTTTACGCCAAATCATAGTGCACAGTGCAAAATGACTGTTGGTTTACGCCAAAGCACAGCGCACAGTGAAAACGACTGTTGGTTTACGCAAAAGCATAGTGCACAGTGCAAAACGACTACTGGTTTACGCCAAAGCATAGTGCACAGTGCAGCATGACTGTTGGTTTACGCAAAAGCATAGTGCACAGTGCAAAACGACTGCTGGTTTACGCCAAAGCACAGCGCACAGTGCAAAACGACTGTTGGTTTACGCAAAAGCATAGTGCACAGTGCAAAACGGCTGTTGGTTTACGCCAAATCATAGTGCACAGTGCAAAACGACTGTTGGTTTACGCCAAAGCACAGCGCACAGTGAAAACGACTGTTGGTTTACGCAAAAGCACAGCGCACAGTGAAAACGACTGTTGGTTTACGCAAAAGCATAGTGCACAGTGCAAAACGACTACTGGTTTACGCCAAAGCATAGTGCACAGTGCAAAATGACTGTTGGTTTACGCAAAAGCATAGTGCACAGTGCAAAACGACTGCTGGTTTACGCCAAAGCACAGCGCACAGTGCAAAACGACTGTTGGTTTACGCAAAAGCATAGTGCACAGTGCAAAACGGCTGCTGGTTTACGCCAAATCATAGTGCACAGTGCAAAATGACTGTTGGTTTACGCCAAAGCACAGCGCACAGTGAAAACGACTGTTGGTTTACGCAAAAGCACAGCGCACAGTGAAAACGACTGTTGGTTTACGCAAAAGCATAGTGCACAGTGCAAAACGACTACTGGTTTACGCCAAAGCATAGTGCACAGTGCAAAATGACTGTTGGTTTACGCAAAAGCATAGTGCACAGTGCAAAACGACTGCTGGTTTACGCCAAAGCACAGCGCACAGTGCAAAACGACTGTTGGTTTACGCAAAAGCATAGTGCACAGTGCAAAACGGCTGCTGGTTTACGCCAAATCATAGTGCACAGTGCAAAACGACTGTTGGTTTACGCCAAAGCACAGCGCACAGTGCAAAACGACTGTTGGTTTACGCAAAAGCATAGTGCACAGTGCAAAACGACTGCTGGTTTACGCCAAATCATAGTGCACAGTGCAAAATGACTGTTGGTTTACGCCAAAGCACAGGGCACAGTGCAAAACGACTGTTGGTTTACGCCAAAGCACAGCGCACAGTGCAAAACGACTGCTGGTTTACGCCAAAGCATGGTGCACAGTGCAAAACGACTGCTGGTTTACGCCAAAGCATGGTGCACAGTGCAAAACGACTGTTGGTTTACGCAAAAGCATAGTGCACAGTGCAAAACGACTGCTGGTTTACGCCAAATCATAGTGCACAGTGCAAAACGACTGTTGGTTTACGCCAAAGCACAGCGCACAGTGCAAAACGACTGTTGGTTTACGCCAAAGCACAGCGCACAGTGCAAAACGACTGCTGGTTTACGCCAAAGCATGGTGCACAGTGCAAAACGACTGCTGGTTTACGCCAAAGCATGGTGCACAGTGCAAAACGACTGTTGGTTTACGCAAAAGCATAGTGCACAGTGCAAAACGACTGCTGGTTTACGCCAAATCATAGTGCACAGTGCAAAACGACTGTTGGTTTACGCAAAAGCATAGTGCACAGTGCAAAACGACTGTTGGTTTACGCAAAAGCATAGTGCACAGTGCAAAACGACTGCTGGTTTACGCCAAAGCATAGTGCACAGTGCAAAACGACTGCTGGTTTACGCCAAAGCATGGTACACAGTGCAAAACGACTGTTGGTTTACGCAAAAGCACAGCGCACAGTGAAAACGACTGTTGGTTTACGCAAAAGCATAGTGCACAGTGCAAAACGACTACTGGTTTACGCCAAAGCATAGTGCACAGTGCAAAATGACTGTTGGTTTACGCAAAAGCATAGTGCACAGTGCAAAACGACTGCTGGTTTACGCCAAAGCACAGCGCACAGTGCAAAACGACTGTTGGTTTACGCAAAAGCATAGTGCACAGTGCAAAACGGCTGCTGGTTTACGCCAAATCATAGTGCACAGTGCAAAACGACTGTTGGTTTACGCCAAAGCACAGCGCACAGTGCAAAACGACTGTTGGTGTACGCAAAGCATAGTGCACAGTGCAAAACGACTGCTGGTTTACGCCAAATCATAGTGCACAGTGCAAAACGACTGCTGGTTTACGCCAAATCATAGTGCACAGTGCAAAACGACTGTTGGTTTACGCCAAAGCACAGCGCACAGTGCAAAACGACTGCTGGTTTACGCCAAAGCATGGTGCACAGTGCAAAACGACTGTTGGTTTACGCAAAAGCATAGTACACAGTGCAAAACGGCTGCTGGTTTACGCCAAATCATAGTGCACAGTGCAAAACGGCTGCTGGTTTACGCCAAATCATAGTGCACAGTGCAAAATGACTGTTGGTTTACGCCAAAGCACAGCGCACAGTGAAAACGACTGTTGGTTTACGCAAAAGCACAGCGCACAGTGCAAAACGACTACTGGTTTACGCCAAATCATAGTGCACAGTGCAAAACGGCTGCTGGTTTACGCCAAATCATAGTGCACAGTGCAAAACGGCTGCTGGTTTACGCCAAATCATAGTGCACAGTGCAAAATGACTGTTGGTTTACGCCAAAGCACAGCGCACAGTGAAAACGACTGTTGGTTTACGCAAAAGCACAGCGCACAGTGCAAAACGACTACTGGTTTACGCCAAATCATAGTGCACAGTGCAAAACGACTGTTGGTTTACGCCAAAGCACAGCGCACAGTGCAAAACGACTGTTGGTTTACGCAAAAGCATAGTGCACAGTGCAAAACGACTACTGGTTTACGCCAAAGCATAGTGCACAGTGCCAAATGACTGTTGGTTTACGCAAAAGCATAGTGCACAGTGCAAAACGACTGCTGGTTTACGCCAAAGCACAGCGCACAGTGCAAAACGACTGTTGGTTTACGCAAAAGCATAGTGCACAGTGCAAAACGGCTGCTGGTTTACGCCAAATCATAGTGCACAGTGCAAAACGGCTGCTGGTTTACGCCAAATCATAGTGCACAGTGCAAAATGACTGTTGGTTTACGCCAAAGCACAGCGCACAGTGAAAACGACTGTTGGTTTACGCAAAAGCACAGCGCACAGTGCAAAACGACTACTGGTTTACGCCAAATCATAGTGCACAGTGCAAAATGACTGTTGGTTTACGCCAAAGCATGGTGCACAGTGCAAAACGACTGCTGGTTTACGCCAAAGCATGGTGCACAGTGCAAAACGACTGTTGGTTTACGCAAAAGCATAGTGCACAGTGCAAAACGACTGCTGGTTTACGCCAAATCATAGTGCACAGTGCAAAACGACTGTTGGTTTACGCAAAAGCATAGTGCACAGTGCAAAACGACTGTTGGTTTACGCAAAAGCATAGTGCACAGTGCAAAACGACTGCTGGTTTACGCCAAAGCATAGTGCACAGTGCAAAACGACTGCTGGTTTACGCCAAAGCATGGTGCACAGTGCAAAACGACTGTTGGTTTACGCAAAAGCACAGCGCACAGTGAAAACGACTGTTGGTTTACGCAAAAGCATAGTGCACAGTGCAAAACGACTACTGGTTTACGCCAAAGCATAGTGCACAGTGCAAAATGACTGTTGGTTTACGCAAAAGCATAGTGCACAGTGCAAAACGACTGCTGGTTTACCCCAAAGCACAGCGCACAGTGCAAAACGACTGTTGGTTTACGCAAAAGCATAGTGCACAGTGCAAAACGGCTGCTGGTTTACGCCAAATCATAGTGCACAGTGCAAAACGACTGTTGGTTTACGCCAAAGCACAGCGCACAGTGCAAAACGACTGTTGGTTTACGCAAAAGCATAGTGCACAGTGCAAAACAACTGCTGGTTTACGCCAAATCATAGTGCACAGTGCAAAACGACTGCTGGTTTACGCCAAATCATAGTGCACAGTGCAAAACGACTGTTGGTTTACGCCAAAGCACAGCGCACAGTGCAAAACGACTGCTGGTTTACGCCAAAGCATGGTGCACAGTGCAAAACGACTGTTGGTTTACGCAAAAGCATAGTACACAGTGCAAAACGACTGCTGGTTTACGCCAAATCATAGTGCACAGTGCAAAACGACTGTTGGTTTACGCCAAAGCACAGCGCACAGTGCAAAACGACTGTTGGTTTACGCAAAAGCATAGTGCACAGTGCAAAACGACTGCTGGTTTACGCCAAATCATAGTGCACAGTGCAAAACGACTGTTGGTTTACGCCAAAGCACAGCGCACAGTGCAAAACGACTGCTGGTTTACGCCAAAGCATGGTGCACAGTGCAAAACGACTGTTGGTTTACGCAAAAGCATAGTGCACAGTGCAAAACGACTGCTGGTTTACGCCAAATCATAGTGCACAGTGCAAAACGACTGTTGGTTTACGCCAAAGCACAGCGCACAGTGCAAAACGACTGTTGGTTTACTCAAAAGCATAGTGCACAGTGTAAAACGACTGCTGGTTTACGCCAGAGCATAGTGCACAGTGCAAAACGACTGTTGGTTTACGCCAAAGCACAGCGCACAGTGCAAAACGACTGCTGGTTTACGCCAAAGCATGGTGCACAGTGCAAAGCGACTGTTGGTTTACGCAAAAGCACAGCGCACAGTGAAAACGACTACTGGTTTACGCCAAAGCATAGTGCACAGTGCAAAATGACTGTTGGTTTACGCAAAAGCATAGTGCACAGTGCAAAACGACTGCTGGTTTACGCCAAAGCACAGCGCACAGTGCAAAACGACTGTTGGTTTACGCAAAAGCATAGTGCACAGTGCAAAACGACTGCTGGTTTACGCCAAATCATAGTGCACAGTGCAAAATGACTGTTGGTTTACGCCAAAGCACAGCGCACAGTGAAAACGACTGTTGGTTTACGCAAAAGCATAGTGCACAGTGCAAAACGACTACTGGTTTACGCCAAAGCATAGTGCACAGTGCAACATGACTGTTGGTTTACGCAAAAGCATAGTGCACAGTGCAAAACGACTGCTGGTTTACGCCAAAGCACAGCGCACAGTGCAAAACGACTGTTGGTTTACGCAAAAGCATAGTGCACAGTGCAAAACGGCTGCTGGTTTACGCCAAATCATAGTGCACAATGCAAAACGACTGTTGGTTTACGCCAAAGCACAGCGCACAGTGAAAACGACTGTTGGTTTACGCAAAAGCACAGCGCACAGTGAAAACGACTGTTGGTTTACGCAAAAGCATAGTGCACAGTGCAAAACGACTACTGGTTTACGCCAAAGCATAGTGCACAGTGCAAAATGACTGTTGGTTTACGCAAAAGCATAGTGCACAGTGCAAAACGACTGCTGGTTTACGCCAAAGCACAGCGCACAGTGCAAAACGACTGTTGGTTTACGCAAAAGCATAGTGCACAGTGCAAAACGGCTGCTGGTTTACGCCAAATCATAGTGCACAGTGCAAAATGACTGTTGGTTTACGCCAAAGCACAGCGCACAGTGAAAACGACTGTTGGTTTACGCAAAAGCACAGCGCACAGTGAAAACGACTGTTGGTTTACGCAAAAGCACAGTGCACAGTGCAAAACGACTACTGGTTTACGCCAAAGCATAGTGCACACTGCAAAATGACTGTTGGTTTACGCAAAAGCATAGTGCACAGTGCAAAACGACTGCTGGTTTACGCCAAAGCACAGCGCACAGTGCAAAACGACTGTTGGTTTACGCAAAAGCATAGTGCACAGTGCAAAACGGCTGCTGGTTTACGCCAAATCATAGTGCACAGTGCAAAACGACTGTTGGTTTACGCCAAAGCACAGCGCACAGTGCAAAACGACTGTTGGTTTACGCAAAAGCATAGTGCACAGTGCAAAACGACTGCTGGTTTACGCCAAATCATAGTGCACAGTGCAAAATGACTGTTGGTTTACGCCAAAGCACAGGGCACAGTGCAAAACGACTGTTGGTTTACGCCAAAGCACAGCGCACAGTGCAAAACGACTGCTGGTTTACGCCAAAGCATGGTGCACAGTGCAAAACGACTGCTGGTTTACGCCAAAGCATGGTGCACAGTGCAAAACGACTGTTGGTTTACGCAAAAGCATAGTGCACAGTGCAAAACGACTGCTGGTTTACGCCAAATCATAGTGCACAGTGCAAAACGACTGTTGGTTTACGCCAAAGCACAGCGCACAGTGCAAAACGACTGTTGGTTTACGCCAAAGCACAGCGCACAGTGCAAAACGACTGTTGTTTTACACCAAAGCATAGTGCACAGTGCAAAACGACTGCTTTTTTACGCCAAAGCATGGTGCACAGTGCAAAACGACTGTTGGTTTACGCCAAAGCACAGCGCACAGTGCAAAACGACTGTTGGTTTACGCAAAGGCATAGTGCACAGTGCAAAACGACTGCTGGTTTACGCCAAAGCATAGTGCACAGTGCAAAATGACTGTTGGTTTACGCCAAAGCTCAGCGCACAGTCCAAAACGACTGTTATTTTACGCAAAATCATAGTGCACAGTGCAAAACGACTGCTGGTTTACGCCAAGGCATAGTGCACAGTGCAAAATGACTGTTGGTTTACGCCAAAGCTCAGCGCACAGTCCAAAACGACTGTTATTTTACGCAAAATCATAGTGCACAGTGCAAAACGACTGCTGGTTTACGCCAAGGCATAGTGCACAGTGCAAAATGACTGTTGGTTTACGCCAAAGCACAGCGCACAGTGCAAAACGACTGCTGGTTTACGCCAAATCATAGTGCACAGTGCAAAACGACTGTTGGTTTACGCCAAAGCACAGCGCACAGTGCAAAACAACTGTTTGTTTACGCAAAAGCATAGTGCACAGTGCAAAACGACTGCTGGTTTACGCAAAGGCATAGTGCACAGTGCAAAACGACTGCTGGTTTACGCCAAAGCATAGTGCACAGTGCAAAATGACTGTTGGTTTACGCCAAAGCTCAGCGCACAGTCCAAAACGACTGTTGGTTTACGCAAAAGCATAGTGCACAGTGCAAAACGACTGCTGGTTTACGCCAAAGCATAGTGCACAGTGCAAAATTACTGTTGGTTTACGCCAAAGCACAGCGCACAGTGCAAAACGACTGCTGGTTTACGCCAAAGCATGGTGCACAGTGCAAAACGACTGTTGGTTTACGCAAAAGCATAGTGCACAGTGCAAGACGACTGCTGGTTTACGCCAAAGCATAGTGCACAGTGCAAAATGACTGTTGGTTTACGCAAAAGCATAGTGCACAGTGCAAAACGACTGTTGGTTTACGCAAAAGCATAGTGCACAGTGCAAAACGACTGTTGGTTTACGCAAAAGCATAGTGCACAGTGCAAAACGATTGCTGGTTTACGCCAAAGCATGGTGCACAGTGCAAAACGACTGTTGGTTTACGCAAAAGCATAGTGCACAGTGCAAAACGACTGTTGGTTTACGCAAAAGCATAGTGCACAGTGCAATACGACTGTTGGTTTACGCAAAAGCATAGTGCACAGTGCAAAACGATTGCTGGTTTACGCCAAAGCATGGTGCATAGTGCAAAACGACTGTTGGTTTACGCCAAAGCACAGCGCATAGTGCAAAACGACTGTTGGTTTACGCAAAAGCATAGTGCACAGTGCAAAACGACTGCTGGCTTACGCCAAATCACAGTGCACAGTGCAAAACGACTGTTGGTTTACGCCAAAGCACAGCGCACAGTGCAAAACGACTGTTGGTTTACGCAAAAGCATAGTGCACAGTGCAACACGACTGTTGGTTTACGCAAAAGCATAGTGCACAGTGCAAAACGATTGCTGGTTTACGCCAAAGCATAGTGCACAGTGCAAAACGACTGCTGGTTTACGCCAAATCATAGTGCACAGTGCAAAACGACTGTTGGTTTACGCAAAAGCATAGTGCACAGTGCAAAACGACTGTTGGTTTACGCAAAAGCATAGTGCACAGTGCAAAACGACTGCTGGTTTACGCCAAAGCATAGTGCACGGTGCAAAACGACTGCTGGTTTACGCCAAAGCATGGTGCACAGTGCAAAACGACTGTTGGTTTACGCAAAAGCACAGCGCACAGTGAAAACGACTGTTGGTTTACGCAAAAGCATAGTGCACAGTGCAAAACGACTACTGGTTTACGCCAAAGCATAGTGCACAGTGCAAAATGACTGTTGGTTTACGCAAAAGCATAGTGCACAGTGCAAAACGACTGCTGGTTTACGCCAAAGCACAGCGCACAGTGCAAAACGACTGTTGGTTTACGCAAAAGCATAGTGCACAGTGCAAAACGGCTGCTGGTTTACGCCAAATCATAGTGCACAGTGCAAAACGACTGTTGGTTTACGCCAAAGCACAGCGCACAGTGCAAAACGACTGTTGGTTTACGCAAAGCATAGTGCACAGTGCAAAACGACTGCTGGTTTACGCCAAATCATAGTGCACAGTGCAAAACGACTGCTGGTTTACGCCAAATCATAGTGCACAGTGCAAAACGACTGTTGGTTTACGCCAAAGCACAGCGCACAGTGCAAAACGACTGCTGGTTTACGCCAAAGCATGGTGCACAGTGCAAAACGACTGTTGGTTTACGCAAAAGCATAGTACACAGTGCAAAACGACTGCTGGTTTACGCCAAATCATAGTGCACAGTGCAAAACGACTGTTGGTTTACGCCAAAGCACAGCGCACAGTGCAAAACGACTGTTGGTTTACGCAAAAGCATAGTGCACAGTGCAAAACGACTGCTGGTTTACGCCAAATCATAGTGCACAGTGCAAAACGACTGTTGGTTTACGCCAAAGCACAGCGCACAGTGCAAAACGACTGCTGGTTTACGCCAAAGCATGGTGCACAGTGCAAAACGACTGTTGGTTTACTCAAAAGCATAGTGCACAGTGCAAAACGACTGCTGGTTTACGCCAAATCATAGTGCACAGTGCAAAACGACTGTTGGTTTACGCCAAAGCACAGCGCACAGTGCAAAACGACTGTTGGTTTACTCAAAAGCATAGTGCACAGTGTAAAACGACTGCTGGTTTACGCCAGAGCATAGTGCACAGTGCAAAACGACTGTTGGTTTACGCCAAAGCACAGCGCACAGTGCAAAACGACTGCTGGTTTACGCCAAAGCATGGTGCACAGTGCAAAACGACTGTTGGTTTACGCAAAAGCATAGTACACAGTGCAAAACGACTGCTGGTTTACGCCAAATCATAGTGCACAGTGCAAAACGACTGTTGGTTTACGCCAAAGCACAGCGCACAGTGCAAAACGACTGTTGGTTTACGCAAAAGCATAGTGCACAGTGCAAAACGACTGCTGGTTTACGCCAAATCATAGTGCACAGTGCAAAACGACTGTTGGTTTACGCCAAAGCACAGCGCACAGTGCAAAACGACTGCTGGTTTACGCCAAAGCATGGTGCACATGGCAAAACGACTGTTGGTTTACGCAAAAGCATAGTGCACAGTGCAAAACGACTGCTGGTTTACGCCAAAGCATAGTGCACAGTGCAAAACGACTGCTGGTTTACGCCAAAGCATGGTGCACAGTGCAAAACGACTGTTGGTTTACGCAAAAGCACAGCGCACAGTGAAAACGACTGTTGGTTTACGCAAAAGCATAGTGCACAGTGCAAAACGACTACTGGTTTACGCCAAAGCATAGTGCACAGTGCAAAATGACTGTTGGTTTACGCCAAAGCATGGTGCACAGTGCAAAACGACTGTTGGTTTACGCAAAAGCATAGTGCACAGTGCAAAACGACTGCTGGTTTACGCCAAATCATAGTGCACAGTGCAAAACGACTGTTGGTTTACGCCAAAGCACAGCGCACAGTGCAAAACGACTGTTGGTTTACGCAAAAGCATAGTGCACAGTGCAAAACGACTGCTGGTTTACGCCAAATCATAGTGCACAGTGCAAAACGACTGTTGGTTTACGCCAAAGCACAGCGCACAGTGCAAAACGACTGTTGGTTTACGCCAAAGCATGGTGCAAAGTGCAAAACGACTGTTGGTTTACGCAAAAGCATAGTACACAGTGCAAAACGACTGCTGGTTTACGCCAAATCATAGTGCACAGTGCAAAACGACTGTTGGTTTACGCCAAAGCACAGCGCACAGTGCAAAACGAGTGTTGGTTTACTCAAAAGCATAGTGCACAGTGTAAAACGACTGCTGGTTTACGCAAAAGCATAGTGCACAGTGAAAAACGACTGTTGGTTTACGCAAAAGCATAGTGCACAGTGCAAAACGACTGCTGGTTTACGCAACAGCATAGTGCACAGTGCAAAACGACTGCTGGTTTACGCCAGAGCATAGTGCACAGTGCAAAATGACTGTTGGTTTACGCCAAAGCACAGCGCACAGTGCAAAACGACTGTTGGTTTACGCCAAAGCACAGCGCACAGTGCAAAACGACTGCTGGTTTACGCCAAAGCATGGTGCACAGTGCAAAACGACTGTTGGTTTACGCAAAAGCATAGTGCACAGTGCAAAACGACTGCTGGTTTACGCCAAATCATAGTGCACAGTGCAAAACGACTGTTGGTTTACGCCAAAGCACAGCGCACAGTGCAAAACGACTGTTGGTTTACGCAAAAGAATAGTGCAAAACGACTGTTGGTTTACGCAAAAGCATAGTGCACAGTGCAAAACGACTGCTGGTTTACGCCAAAGCATAGTGCACTGTGCAAAACGACTGCTGGTTTACGCCAAAGCATGGTGCACAGTGCAAAACGACTGTTGGTTTACGCAAAAGCACAGCGCACAGTGAAAACGACTGTTGGTTTACGCAAAAGCATAGTGCACAGTGCAAAGCGACTACTGGTTTACGCCAAAGCATAGTGCACAGTGCAAAATGACTGTTGGTTTACGCAAAAGCATAGTGCACAGTGCAAAACGACTGCTGGTTTACGCCAAAGCACAGCGCACAGTGCAAAACGACTGTTGGTTTACGCATAGTGCATAGTGCGTTGGTGTACGCAAAAGCATAGTGCACAGTGCAAAACGACTACTGGTTTACGCCAAAGCATAGTGCACAGTGCAAAATGACTGTTGGTTTACGCAAAAGCATAGTGCACAGTGCAAAACGACTGCTGGTTTACGCCAAAGCATGGTGCACAGTGCAAAACGACTGCTGGTTTACGCCAGAGCATAGTGCACAGTGCAAAACGACTGTTGGTTTACGCCAAAGCACAGCGCACAGTGCAAAACGACTGTTGGTTTACGCCAAAGCATGGTGCACAGTGCAAAACGACTGTTGGTTTACGCAAAAGCACTGCGCACAGTGAAAACGACTGTTGGTTTACCCAAAAGCATAGTGCACAGTGCAAAACGACTGTTGGTTTACGCAAAAGCACAGCGCACAGTGAAAACGACTGTTGGTTTACGCAAAAGCATAGTGCACAGTGCAAAACGACTACTGGTTTACGCCAAAGCATAGTGCACAGTGCAAAATGACTGTTGGTTTACGCAAAAGCATAGTGCACAGTGCAAAACGACTGCTGGTTTACGCCAAAGCATAGTGCACAGTGCAAAACGACTGCTGGTTTACGCCAGAGCATAGTGCACAGTGCAAAACGACTGTTGGTTTACGCCAAAGCACAGCGCACAGTGCAAAACGACTGTTGGTTTACGCAAAAGCATAGTGCACAGTGCAAAACGACTGCTGGTTTACGCAAAAGCATAGTGCACAGTGCAAAACGACTGCTGGTTTACGCCAGAGCATAGTGCACAGTGCAAAACGACTGTTGGTTTACGCCAAAGCACAGCGCACAGTGCAAAACGACTGTTGGTTTACGCAAAAGCATAGTGCACAGTGCAAAACGACTGTTGGTTTACGCAAAAGCATAGTGCACAGTGCAAAACGACTGCTGGTTTACGCCAAATCATAGTGCACAGTGCAAAACGACTGCTGATTTACGCCAAAGCATAGTGCACAGTGCAAAACGACTGCTGGTTTACGCCAAAGCATAGTGCACAGTGCAAAACGACTGCTGGTTTACGCCAAAGCACAGCGCACAGTGCAAAACGACTGTTGATTTACGCCAAAGCACAGCGCACAGTGAAAACGACTGTTGGTTTACGCAAAAGCATAGTGCACAGTGCAAAACGACTACTGGTTTACGCCAAAGCATAGTGCACAGTGCAAAACGACTGTTGGTTTACCCAAAAGCATAGTGCACAGTGCAAAACGACTGTTGGTTTACGCAAAAGCACAGCGCACAGTGAAAACGACTGTTGGTTTACGCAAAAGCATAGTGCACAGTGCAAAACGACTACTGGTTTACGCCAAAGCATAGTGCACAGTGCAAAATGACTGTTGGTTTACGCAAAAGCATAGTGCACAGTGCAAAACGACTGCTGGTTTACGCCAAAGCATAGTGCACAGTGCAAAACGACTGCTGGTTTACGCCAGAGCATAGTGCACAGTGCAAAACGACTGTTGGTTTACGCCAAAGCACAGCGCACAGTGCAAAACGACTGTTGGTTTACGCAAAAGCATAGTGCACAGTGCAAAACGACTGCTGGTTTACGCCAAATCATAGTGCACAGTGCAAAACGACTGCTGATTTACGCCAAAGCATAGTGCACAGTGCAAAACGACTGCTGGTTTACGCCAGAGCATAGTGCACAGTGCAAAACGACTGTTGGTTTACGCCAAAGCACAGCGCACAGTGCAAAACGACTGTTGGTTTACGCAAAAGCATAGTGCACAGTGCAAAACGACTGTTGGTTTACGCAAAAGCATAGTGCACAGTGCAAAACGACTGCTGGTTTACGCCAAATCATAGTGCACAGTGCAAAACCACTGCTGATTTACGCCAAAGCATAGTGCACAGTGCAAAACGACTGCTGGTTTACGCCAAAGCATAGTGCACAGTGCAAAACGACTGCTGGTTTACGCCAAAGCACAGCGCACAGTGCAAAACGACTGTTGGTTTACGCAAAAGCATAGTGCACAGTGCAAAACGACTGTTGGTTTACGCAAAAGCATAGTGCACAGTGCAAAACGACTGCTGGTTTACGCCAAATCATAGTGCACAGTGCAAAACGACTGCTGATTTACGCCAGAGCATAGTGCACAGTGCAAAACGACTGTTGGTTTACGCCAAAGCACAGCGCACAGTGCAAAACGACTGTTGATTTACGCCAAAGCACAGCGCACAGTGCAAAACGACTGTTGGTTTACGCAAAAGCATAGTGCACAGTGCAAAACGACTGTTGGTTTACGCAAAAGCATAGTGCACAGTGCAAAACGACTGCTTATTTACGCCAAAGCATAGTGCACAGTGCAAAACGACTGCTGGTTTACGCCAAAGCATAGTGCACAGTGCAAAACGACTGCTGGTTTACGCCAAAGCATGGTGCACAGTGCAAAACGACTGTTGGTTTACGCAAAAGCACAGCGCACAGTGCAAAACGACTGTTGGTTTACGCAAAAGCATAGTGCACAGTGCAAAACGACTGCTGGTTTACGCCAAAGCATAGTGCACAGTGCAAAATGACTGTTGGTTTACGCAAAAGCACAGCGCACAGTGCAAAACGACTGTTGGTTTACGCCAAAGCACAGCGCACAGTGCAAAACGACTGTTGGTTTACGCAAAAGCATAGTGCACAGTGCAAAACGACTGCTGGTTTACGCCAAAGCATAGTGCACAGTGCAAAACGACTGCTGGTTTACGCCAAAGCACAGCGCACAGTGCAAAACGACTGTTGGTTTACGCAAAAGCATAGTGCACAGTGCAAAACGACTGTTGGTTTACGCAAAAGCATAGTGCACAGTGCAAAACGACTGCTGGTTTACGCCAAATCATAGTGCACAGTGCAAAACGACTGTTGGTTTACGCCAAAGCACAGCGCACAGTGCAAAACGACTGTTGGTTTACGCAAAAGAATAGTGCAAAACGACTGTTGGTTTACGCAAAAGCATAGTGCACAGTGCAAAACGACTGCTGGTTTACGCCAAAGCATAGTGCACAGTGCAAAACGACTGCTGGTTTACGCCAAAGCATGGTGCACAGTGCAAAACGACTGTTGGTTTACGCAAAAGCACAGCGCACAGTGAAAACGACTGTTGGTTTACGCAAAAGCATAGTGCACAGTGCAAAACGACTACTGGTTTACGCCAAAGCATAGTGCACAGTGCAAAATGACTGTTGGTTTACGCAAAAGCATAGTGCACAGTGCAAAACGACTGCTGGTTTACGCCAAAGCACAGCGCACAGTGCAAAACGACTGTTGGTTTACGCATAGTGCATAGTGCGTTGGTGTACGCAAAAGCATAGTGCACAGTGCAAACCGACTGCTGGTTTACGCCAAAGCATAGTGCACAGTGCAAAACGACTGCTGGTTTACGCCAAAGCATGGTGCACAGTGCAAAACGACTGCTGGTTTACGCCAGAGCATAGTGCACAGTGCAAAACGACTGTTGGTTTACGCAAAAGCACAGCGCACAGTGAAAACGACTGTTGGTTTACGCAAAAGCATAGTGCACAGTGCAAAACGACTACTGGTTTACGCCAAAGCATAGTGCACAGTGCAAAATGACTGTTGGTTTACGCAAAAGCATAGTGCACAGTGCAAAACGACTGCTGGTTTACGCCAAAGCATGGTGCACAGTGCAAAACGACTGCTGGTTTACGCCAGAGCATAGTGCACAGTGCAAAACGACTGTTGGTTTACGCCAAAGCACAGCGCACAGTGCAAAACGACTGTTGGTTTACGCCAAAGCATGGTGCACAGTGCAAAACGACTGTTGGTTTACGCAAAAGCACAGCGCACAGTGAAAACGACTGTTGGTTTACCCAAAAGCATAGTGCACAGTGCAAAACGACTGTTGGTTTACGCAAAAGCACAGCGCACAGTGAAAACGACTGTTGGTTTACGCAAAAGCATAGTGCACAGTGCAAAACGACTACTGGTTTACGCCAAAGCATAGTGCACAGTGCAAAATGACTGTTGGTTTACGCAAAAGCATAGTGCACAGTGCAAAACGACTGCTGGTTTACGCCAAAGCATAGTGCACAGTGCAAAACGACTGCTGGTTTACGCCAGAGCATAGTGCACAGTGCAAAACGACTGTTGGTTTACGCCAAAGCACAGCGCACAGTGCAAAACGACTGTTGGTTTACGCAAAAGCATAGTGCACAGTGCAAAACGACTGCTGGTTTACGCCAAAGCATAGTGCACAGTGCAAAACGACTGCTGGTTTACGCCAGAGCATAGTGCACAGTGCAAAACGACTGTTGGTTTACGCCAAAGCACAGCGCACAGTGCAAAACGACTGTTGGTTTACGCAAAAGCATAGTGCACAGTGCAAAACGACTGTTGGTTTACGCAAAAGCATAGTGCACAGTGCAAAACGACTGCTGGTTTACGCCAAATCATAGTGCACAGTGCAAAACGACTGCTGATTTACGCCAAAGCATAGTGCACAGTGCAAAACGACTGCTGGTTTACGCCAAAGCATAGTGCACAGTGCAAAACGACTGCTGGTTTACGCCAAAGCACAGCGCACAGTGCAAAACGACTGTTGATTTACGCCAAAGCACAGCGCACAGTGAAAACGACTGTTGGTTTACGCAAAAGCATAGTGCACAGTGCAAAACGACTACTGGTTTACGCCAAAGCATAGTGCACAGTGCAAAACGACTGTTGGTTTACCCAAAAGCATAGTGCACAGTGCAAAACGACTGTTGGTTTACGCAAAAGCACAGCGCACAGTGAAAACGACTGTTGGTTTACGCAAAAGCATAGTGCACAGTGCAAAACGACTACTGGTTTACGCCAAAGCATAGTGCACAGTGCAAAATGACTGTTGGTTTACGCAAAAGCATAGTGCACAGTGCAAAACGACTGCTGGTTTACGCCAAAGCATAGTGCACAGTGCAAAACGACTGCTGGTTTACGCCAGAGCATAGTGCACAGTGCAAAACGACTGTTGGTTTACGCCAAAGCACAGCGCACAGTGCAAAACGACTGTTGGTTTACGCAAAAGCATAGTGCACAGTGCAAAACGACTGTTGGTTTACGCAAAAGCATAGTGCACAGTGCAAAACGACTGCTGGTTTACGCCAAATCATAGTGCACAGTGCAAAACGACTGCTGATTTACGCCAAAGCATAGTGCACAGTGCAAAACGACTGCTGGTTTACGCCAGAGCATAGTGCACAGTGCAAAACGACTGTTGGTTTACGCCAAAGCACAGCGCACAGTGCAAAACGACTGTTGGTTTACGCAAAAGCATAGTGCACAGTGCAAAACGACTGTTGGTTTACGCAAAAGCATAGTGCACAGTGCAAAACGACTGCTGGTTTACGCCAAATCATAGTGAACAGTGCAAAACGACTGCTGATTTACGCCAAAGCATAGTGCACAGTGCAAAACGACTGCTGGTTTACGCCAAAGCATAGTGCACAGTGCAAAACGACTGCTGGTTTACGCCAAAGCACAGCGCACAGTGCAAAACGACTGTTGGTTTACGCAAAAGCATAGTGCACAGTGCAAAACGACTGTTGGTTTACGCAAAAGCATAGTGCACAGTGCAAAACGACTGCTGGTTTACGCCAAATCATAGTGCACAGTGCAAAACGACTGCTGATTTACGCCAGAGCATAGTGCACAGTGCAAAACGACTGTTGGTTTACGCCAAAGCACAGCGCACAGTGCAAAACGACTGTTGATTTACGCCAAAGCACAGCGCACAGTGCAAAACGACTGTTGGTTTACGCAAAAGCATAGTGCACAGTGCAAAACGACTGTTGGTTTACGCAAAAGCATAGTGCACAGTGCAAAACGACTGCTGATTTACGCCAAAGCATAGTGCACAGTGCAAAACGACTGCTGGTTTACGCCAAAGCATAGTGCACAGTGCAAAACGACTGCTGGTTTACGCCAAAGCATGGTGCACAGTGCAAAACGACTGTTGGTTTACGCAAAAGCACAGCGCACAGTGCAAACCGACTGTTGGTTTACGCAAAAGCATAGTGCACAGTGCAAAACGACTGCTGGTTTACGCCAAAGCATAGTGCACAGTGCAAAATGACTGTTGGTTTACGCAAAAGCACAGCGCACAGTGCAAAACGACTGTTGGTTTACGCAAAAGCATAGTGCACAGTGCAAAACGACTGCTGGTTTACGCCAGATCATAGTGCACAGTGCAAAACGACTGTTGGTTTACGCCAAAGCACAGCGCACAGTGCAAAACGACTGTTGGTTTACGCAAAAGCATAGTGCACAGTGCAAAACGACTGCTGGTTTACGCCAAATCATAGTGCACAGTGCAAAACGACTGTTGGTTTACGCCAAAGCACAGCGCACAGTGCAAAACGACTGCTGGTTTACGCCAAAGCATGGTGCACAGTGCAAAACGACTGTTGGTTTACGCAAAAGCATAGTGCACAGTGCAAAACGACTGCTGGTTTACGGCAAATCATAGTGCACAGTGCAAAACGACTGTTGGTTTACGCCAAAGCACAGCGCACAGTGCAAAACGACTGTTGGTTTACTCAAAAGCATAGTGCACAGTGTAAGGCGACTGCTGGTTTACGCAAAAGCATAGTGCACAGTGCAAAACGACTGTTGGTTTACGCAAAAGCATAGTGCACAGTGCAAAACGACTGCTGGTTTACGCAACAGCATAGTGCACAGTGCAAAACGACTGCTGGTTTACGCCAAAACATGGTGCACAGTGCAAAACGACTGTTGGTTTACGCAAAAGCATAGTGCACAGTGCAAAACGACTGTTGGTTTACGCAAAAACATAGTGCACAGTGCAAAACGACTGCTGTTTTGCGCCAAAGCATAGTGCACAGTTCAAAACGACTGCTGGTTTACGCCAAAGCATGGTGCACAGTACAAAACGACTGTTGGTTTACGCAAAAGCATAGTGCACAGTGCAAACCGACTGCTGGTTTACGCCAAAGCATAGTGCACAGTGCAAAACGACTGCTGGTTTACGCCAAAGCATGGTGCACAGTGCAAAACGACTGTTGGTTTACGCAAAAGCACAGCGCACAGTGAAAACGACTGTTGGTTTACGCAAAAGCATAGTGCACAGTGCAAAACGACTGCTGGTTTACGCCAAAGCATGGTGCACAGTGCAAAACGACTGCTGGTTTACGCCAGAGCATAGTGCACAGTGCAAAACGACTGTTGGTTTACGCAAAAGCATAGTGCACAGTGCAAAACGACTGCTGGTTTACGCCAAAGCATGGTGCACAGTGCAAAACGACTGCTGGTTTACGCCAGAGCATAGTGCACAGTGCAAAACGACTGTTGGTTTACGCCAAAGCACAGCGCACAGTGCAAAACGACTGTTGGTTTACGCCAAAGCATGGTGCACAGTGCAAAACGACTGTTGGTTTACGCAAAAGCACAGCGCACAGTGAAAACGACTGTTGGTTTACGCAAAAGCATAGTGCACAGTGCAAAACGACTGTTGGTTTACGCAAAAGCACAGCGCACAGTGAAAACGACTGTTGGTTTACGCAAAAGCATAGTGCACAGTTCAAAACGACTACTGGTTTACGCCAAAGCATAGTGCACAGTGCAAAATGACTGTTGGTTTACGCAAAAGCATAGTGCACAGTGCAAAACGACTGCTGGTTTACGCCAAAGCATAGTGCACAGTGCAAAACGACTGCTGGTTTACGCCAGAGCATAGTGCACAGTGCAAAACGACTGTTGGTTTACGCCAAAGCACAGCGCACAGTGCAAAACGACTGTTGGTTTACGCAAAAGCATAGTGCACAGTGCAAAACGACTGCTGGTTTACGCCAAATCATAGTGCACAGTGCAAAACGACTGCTGATTTACGCCAGAGCATAGTGCACAGTGCAAAACGACTGTTGGTTTACGCCAAAGCACAGCGCACAGTGCAAAATGACTGTTGATTTACGCCAAAGCACAGCGCACAGTGCAAAACGACTGTTGGTTTACGCAAAAGCATAGTGCACAGTGCAAAACGACTGTTGGTTTACGCAAAAGCATAGTGCACAGTGCAAAACGACTGCTGATTTACGCCAAAGCATAGTGCACAGTGCAAAACGACTGCTGGTTTACGCCAAAGCATAGTGCACAGTGCAAAACGACTGCTGGTTTACGCCAAAGCATAGTGCACAGTGCAAAACGACTGTTGGTTTACGCAAAAGCACAGCGCACAGTGCAAACCGACTGTTGGTTTACGCAAAAGCATAGTGCACAGTGCAAAACGACTGTTGGTTTACGCAAAAGCATAGTGCACAGTGCAAAACGACTGCTGATTTACGCCAAAGCATAGTGCACAGTGCAAAACGACTGTTGGTTTACGCAAAAGCACAGCGCACAGTGCAAACCGACTGTTGGTTTACGCAAAAGCATAGTGCACAGTGCAAAACGACTGCTGGTTTACGCCAAAGCATAGTGCACAGTGCAAAATGACTGTTGGTTTACGCAAAAGCACAGCGCACAGTGCAAAACGACTGTTGGTTTACGCAAAAGCATAGTGCACAGTGCAAAACGACTGCTGGTTTACGCCAGATCATAGTGCACAGTGCAAAACGACTGTTGGTTTACGCCAAAGCACAGCGCACAGTGCAAAACGACTGTTGGTTTACGCAAAAGCATAGTGCACAGTGCAAAACGACTGCTGGTTTACGCCAAATCATAGTGCACAGTGCAAAACGACTGTTGGTTTACGCCAAAGCACAGCGCACAGTGCAAAACGACTGCTGGTTTACGCCAAAGCATGGTGCACAGTGCAAAACGACTGTTGGTTTACGCAAAAGCATAGTGCACAGTGCAAAACGACTGCTGGTTTACGGCAAATCATAGTGCACAGTGCAAAACGACTGTTGGTTTACGCCAAAGCACAGCGCACAGTGCAAAACGACTGTTGGTTTACTCAAAAGCATAGTGCACAGTGTAAGGCGACTGCTGGTTTACGCAAAAGCATAGTGCACAGTGCAAAACGACTGTTGGTTTACGCAAAAGCATAGTGCACAGTGCAAAACGACTGCTGGTTTACGCAACAGCATAGTGCACAGTGCAAAACGACTGCTGGTTTACGCCAAAACATGGTGCACAGTGCAAAACGACTGTTGGTTTACGCAAAAGCATAGTGCACAGTGCAAAACGACTGTTGGTTTACGCAAAAACATAGTGCACAGTGCAAAACGACTGCTGTTTTGCGCCAAAGCATAGTGCACAGTTCAAAACGACTGCTGGTTTACGCCAAAGCATGGTGCACAGTACAAAACGACTGTTGGTTTACGCAAAAGCATAGTGCACAGTGCAAACCGACTGCTGGTTTACGCCAAAGCATAGTGCACAGTGCAAAACGACTGCTGGTTTACGCCAAAGCATGGTGCACAGTGCAAAACGACTGTTGGTTTACGCAAAAGCACAGCGCACAGTGAAAACGACTGTTGGTTTACGCAAAAGCATAGTGCACAGTGCAAAACGACTACTGGTTTACGCCAAAGCATAGTGCACAGTGCAAAATGACTGTTGGTTTACGCAAAAGCATAGTGCACAGTGCAAAACGACTGCTGGTTTACGCCAAAGCATGGTGCACAGTGCAAAACGACTGCTGGTTTACGCCAGAGCATAGTGCACAGTGCAAAACGACTGTTGGTTTACGCCAAAGCACAGCGCACAGTGCAAAACGACTGTTGGTTTACGCCAAAGCATGGTGCACAGTGCAAAACGACTGTTGGTTTACGCAAAAGCACAGCGCACAGTGAAAACGACTGTTGGTTTACGCAAAAGCATAGTGCACAGTGCAAAACGACTGTTGGTTTACGCAAAAGCACAGCGCACAGTGAAAACGACTGTTGGTTTACGCAAAAGCATAGTGCACAGTTCAAAACGACTACTGGTTTACGCCAAAGCATAGTGCACAGTGCAAAATGACTGTTGGTTTACGCAAAAGCATAGTGCACAGTGCAAAACGACTGCTGGTTTACGCCAAAGCATAGTGCACAGTGCAAAACGACTGCTGGTTTACGCCAGAGCATAGTGCACAGTGCAAAACGACTGTTGGTTTACGCCAAAGCACAGCGCACAGTGCAAAACGACTGTTGGTTTACGCAAAAGCATAGTGCACAGTGCAAAACGACTGTTGGTTTACGCAAAAGCATAGTGCACAGTGCAAAACCACTGCTGGTTTACGCCAAATCATAGTGCACAGTGCAAAACGACTGTTGGTTTACGCCAAAGCACAGCGCACAGTGCAAAACGACTGTTGGTTTACGCAAAAGCATAGTGCACAGTGCAAAACGACTGTTGGTTTACGCAAAAGCATAGTGCACAGTGCAAAACGACTGCTGATTTACGCCAAAGCATAGTGCACAGTGCAAAACGACTGCTGGTTTACGCCAAAGCATTGTGCACAGCGCAAAACGACTGCTGGTTTACGCCAAAGCATGGTGCACAGTGCAAAACGACTGTTGGTTTACGCAAAAGCACAGCGCACAGTGCAAAACGACTGTTGGTTTACGCAAAAGCATAGTGCACAGTGCAAAACGACTGTTGGTTTACGCCGAAGCACAGCGCACAGTGCAAAACGACTGTTGGTTTACGCAAAAGCATAGTGCACAGTGCAAAACGACTGCTGGTTTACGCCAGATCATAGTGCACAGTGCAAAACGACTGTTGGTTTACGCCAAAGCACAGCGCACAGTGCAAAACGACTGTTGGTTTACGCAAAAGCATAGTGCACAGTGCAAAACGACTGCTGGTTTACGCCAAATCATAGTGCACAGTGCAAAACGACTGTTGGTTTACGCCAAAGCACAGCGCACAGTGCAAAACGACTGCTGGTTTACGCCAAAGCATGGTGCACAGTGCAAAACGACTGTTGGTTTACGCAAAAGCATAGTGCACAGTGCAAAACGACTGCTGGTTTACGGCAAATCATAGTGCACAGTGCAAAACGACTGTTGGTTTACGCCAAAGCACAGCGCACAGTGCAAAACGACTGTTGGTTTACTCAAAAGCATAGTGCACAGTGTAAAGCGACTGCTGGTTTACGCAAAAGCATAGTGCACAGTGCAAAACGACTGTTGGTTTACGCAAAAGCATAGTGCACAGTGCAAAACGACTGCTGGTTTACGCAACAGCATAGTGCACAGTGCAAAACGACTGCTGGTTTACGCCAAAACATGGTGCACAGTGCAAAACGACTGTTGGTTTACGCAAAAGCATAGTGCACAGTGCAAAACGACTGTTGGTTTACGCAAAAGCATAGTGCACAGTGCAAAACGACTGCTGTTTTGCGCCAAAGCATAGTGCACAGTTCAAAACGACTGCTGGTTTACGCCAAAGCATGGTGCACAGTACAAAACGACTGTTGGTTTACGCAAAAGCATAGTGCACAGTGCAAACCGACTGCTGGTTTACGCCAAAGCATAGTGCACAGTGCAAAACGACTGCTGGTTTACGCCAAAGCATGGTGCACAGTGCAAAACGACTGTTGGTTTACGCAAAAGCACAGCGCACAGTGAAAACGACTGTTGGTTTACGCAAAAGCATAGTGCACAGTGCAAAACGACTACTGGTTTACGCCAAAGCATAGTGCACAGTGCAAAATGACTGTTGGTTTACGCAAAAGCATAGTGCACAGTGCAAAACGACTGCTGGTTTACGCCAAAGCATGGTGCACAGTGCAAAACGACTGCTGGTTTACGCCAGAGCATAGTGCACAGTGCAAAACGACTGTTGGTTTACGCCAAAGCACAGCGCACAGTGCAAAACGACTGTTGGTTTACGCCAAAGCATGGTGCACAGTGCAAAACGACTGTTGGTTTACGCAAAAGCACAGCGCACAGTGAAAACGACTGTTGGTTTACGCAAAAGCATAGTGCACAGTGCAAAACGACTGTTGGTTTACGCAAAAGCACAGCGCACAGTGAAAACGACTGTTGGTTTACGCAAAAGCATAGTGCACAGTGCAAAACGACTACTGGTTTACGCCAAAGCATAGTGCACAGTGCAAAATGACTGTTGGTTTACGCAAAAGCATAGTGCACAGTGCAAAACGACTGCTGGTTTACGCCAAAGCATAGTGCACAGTGCAAAACGACTGCTGGTTTACGCCAGAGCATAGTGCACAGTGCAAAACGACTGTTGGTTTACGCCAAAGCACAGCGCACAGTGCAAAACGACTGTTGGTTTACGCAAAAGCATAGTGCACAGTGCAAAACGACTGTTGGTTTACGCAAAAGCATAGTGCACAGTGCAAAACCACTGCTGGTTTACGCCAAATCATAGTGCACAGTGCAAAACGACTGTTGGTTTACGCCAAAGCACAGCGCACAGTGCAAAACGACTGTTGGTTTACGCAAAACCATAGTGCACAGTGCAAAACGACTGTTGGTTTACGCAAAAGCATAGTGCACAGTGCAAAACGACTGCTGATTTACGCCAAAGCATAGTGCACAGTGCAAAACGACTGCTGGTTTACGCCAAAGCATTGTGCACAGTGCAAAACGACTGCTGGTTTACGCCAAAGCATGGTGCACAGTGCAAAACGACTGTTGGTTTACGCAAAAGCACAGCGCACAGTGCAAAACGACTGTTGGTTTACGCAAAAGCATAGTGCACAGTGCAAAACGACTGCTGGTTTACGCAAAAGCATAGTGCACAGTGCAAAATGACTGTTGTTTAACGCAAAAGCACAGCGCACAGTGCAAAACGACTGTTGGTTTACGCCAAAGCATAGTGCACAGTGCAAAATGACTGCTGGTTTACGCCAAAGCACAGCGCACAGTGCAAAACGACTGTTGGTTTACGCAAAAGCACAGCGCACAGTGCAAAACGACTGTTGGTTTACGCCGGAGCACAGCGCACAGTGCAAAACGACTGTTGGTTTACGCAAAAGCATAGTGCACAGTGCAAAACGACTGCTGGTTTACGCCAGATCATAGTGCACAGTGCAAAACGACTGTTGGTTTACGCCAAAGCACAGCGCACAGTGCAAAACGACTGTTGGTTTACGCAAAAGCATAGTGCACAGTGCAAAACGACTGCTGGTTTACGCCAAATCATAGTGCACAGTGCAAAACGACTGTTGGTTTACGCCAAAGCACAGCGCACAGTGCAAAACGACTGCTGGTTTACGCCAAAGCATGGTGCACAGTGCAAAACGACTGTTGGTTTACGCAAAAGCATAGTGCACAGTGCAAAACGACTGCTGGTTTACGCCAAATCATAGTGCACAGTGCAAAACGACTGTTGGTTTACGCCAAAGCACAGCGCACAGTGCAAAACGACTGTTGGTTTACTCAAAAGCATAGTGCACAGTGTAAAACGACTGCTGGTTTACGCAAAAGCATAGTGCACAGTGCAAAACGACTGTTGGTTTACGCAAAAGCATAGTGCACAGTGCAAAACGACTGCTGGTTTACGCCAAAGCATAGTGCACAGTGCAAAACGACTGTTGGTATACGCCAAAGCACAGCGCACAAAGCAAAACGACTGTTGGTTTACGCCAAAGCATAGTGCACAGAGCAAAATGACTGCTGGTTTACGCCAAAGCATGGTGCATAGTGCAAAACGACTGTTGGTTTACGCAAAAGCATAGTGCAGAGCGCAAAGCGACTGCTGGTTTACGCAAAAGCACAGCGCACAGTGCAAAACGACTGTTGGTTTACGCCAAAGCACAGCGCACAGTGCAAAACGACTGTTGGTTTACGCAAAAGCATAGTGCACAGTGCAAAACGACTGCTGGTTTACGCCAAATCATAGTGCACAGTGCAAACCGACTGCTGGTTTACGCCAAAGCATAGTGCACAGTGCAAAACGACTGCTGGTTTACGCCAAAGCATGGTGCACAGTGCAAAACGACTGTTGGTTTACGCAAAAGCACAGCGCACAGTGCAAAACGACTGTTAGTTTACGCCAAAGCATAGTGCACAGAGCAAAACGACTGCTGGTTTACGCCAAAGCACAGCGCACAGTGCAAAACGACTGTTGGTTAACGCAAAAGCACAGCGCACAGTGCAAAACGACTGTTGGTTTACGCCAAAGCACAGCGCACAGTGCAAAACGACTGTTGGTTTACGCAAAAGCATAGTGCACAGTGCAAAACGACTGCTGGTTTACGCCAAATCATAGTGCACAGTGCAAAACGACTGTTGGTTTACGCCAAAGCACAGCGCACAGTGCAAAACGACTGTTGGTTTACGCAAAAGCATAGTGCACAGTGCAAAACGACTGCTGGTTTACGCCAAATCATAGTGCACAGTGCAAAACGACTGTTGGTTTACGCCAAAGCACAGCGCACAGTGCAAAACGACTGCTGGTTTACGCCAAAGCATGGTGCACAGTGCAAAACGACTGTTGGTTTACGCAAAAGCATAGTGCACAGTGCAAAACGACTGCTGGTTTACGCCAAATCATAGTGCACAGTGCAAAACGACTGTTGGTTTACTCAAAAGCATAGTGCACAGTGTAAAACGACTGCTGGTTTACGCAAAAGCATAGTGCACAGTGCAAAACGACTGTTGGTTTACGCAAAAGCATAGTGCACAGTGCAAAATGACTGTTGGTTTACGCCAAAGCACAGCGCACAGTGCAAAACGACTGTTGGTTTACGCCAAAGCACAGCGCACAGTGCAAAACGACTGCTGGTTTACGCCAAAGCATGTTGCACAGTGCAAAACGACTGTTGGTTTACGCCAAATCATAGTGCACAGTGCAAAACGACTGTTGGTTTACGCCAAAGCACAGCGCACAGTGCAAAACGACTGCTGGTTTACGCCAAAGCATGGTGCACAGTGCAAAACGACTGTTGGTTTACGCAAAAGCATAGTGCACAGTGCAAAACGACTGCTGGTTTACGCCAAATCATAGTGCACAGTGCAAAACGACTGTTGGTTTACGCCAAAGCAGAGCGCACAGTGCAAAACGACTGTTGGTTTACTCAAAAGCATAGTGCACAGTGTAAAACGACTGCTGGTTTACGCAAAAGCATAGTGCACAGTGCAAAACGACTGTTGGTTTACGCAAAAGCATAGTGCACAGTGCAAAACGACTGCTGGTTTACGCCAAAGCATAGTGCACAGTGCAAAACGACTGTTGGTTTACGCCAAAGCACAGCGCACAAAGCAAAACGACTGTTGGTTTACGCCAAAGCATAGTGCACAGAGCAAAATGACTGCTGGTTTACGCCAAAGCATGGTGCATAGTGCAAAACGACTGTTGGTTTACGCAAAAGCATAGTGCAGAGTGCAAAGCGACTGCTGGTTTACGCAAAAGCACAGCGCACAGTGAAAAACGACTGTTGGTTTACGCCAAAGCACAGCGCACAGTGCAAAACGACTGTTGGTTTACGCAAAAGCATAGTGCACAGTGCAAAACGACTGCTGGTTTACGCCAAATCATAGTGCAAAGTGCAAACCGACTGCTGGTTTACGCCAAAGCATAGTGCACAGTGCAAAACGACTGCTGGTTTACGCCAAAGCATGGTGCACAGTGCAAAACGACTGTTGGTTTACGCAAAAGCACAGCGCACAGTGCAAAACGACTGTTAGTTTACGCCAAAGCATAGTGCACAGAGCAAAACGACTGCTGGTTTACGCCAAAGCACAGCGCACAGTGCAAAACGACTGTTGGTTAACGCAAAAGCACAGCGCACAGTGCAAAACGACTGTTGGTTTACGCCAAAGCACAGCGCACAGTGCAAAACGACTGTTGGTTTACGCAAAAGCATAGTGCACAGTGCAAAACGACTGCTGGTTTACGCCAAATCATAGTGCACAGTGCAAAACGACTGTTGGTTTACGCCAAAGCACAGCGCACAGTGCAAAACGACTGTTGGTTTACGCAAAAGCATAGTGCACAGTGCAAAACGACTGCTGGTTTACGCCAAATCATAGTGCACAGTGCAAAACGACTGTTGGTTTACGCCAAAGCACAGCGCACAGTGCAAAACGACTGCTGGTTTACGCCAAAGCATGGTGCACAGTGCAAAACGACTGTTGGTTTACGCAAAAGCATAGTGCACAGTGCAAAACGACTGCTGGTTTACGCCAAATCATAGTGCACAGTGCAAAACGACTGTTGGTTTACTCAAAAGCATAGTGCACAGTGTAAAACGACTGCTGGTTTACGCAAAAGCATAGTGCACAGTGCAAAACGACTGTTGGTTTACGCAAAAGCATAGTGCACAGTGCAAAACGACTGCTGGTTTACGCAACAGCATAGTGCACAGTGCAAAACGACTGCTGGTTTACGCCAGAGCATAGTGCACAGTGCAAAATGACTGTTGGTTTACGCCAAAGCACAGCGCACAGTGCAAAACGACTGTTGGTTTACGCCAAAGCACAGCGCACAGTGCAAAACGACTGCTGGTTTACGCCAAAGCATGTTGCACAGTGCAAAACGACTGTTGGTTTACGCAAAAGCATAGTGCACAGTGCAAAACGACTGCTGGTTTACGCCAAATCATAGTGCACAGTGCAAAACGACTGTTGGTTTACGCCAAAGCACAGCGCACAGTGCAAAACGACTGTTGGTTTACGCAAAAGCATAGTGCACTGTGCAAAACGACTGCTGTTTTGCGCCAAAGCATAGTGCACAGTGCAAAACGACTGCTGGTTTACGCCAAAGCATGGTGCACAGTACAAAACGACTGTTGGTTTACGCAAAAGCATAGTGCACAGTGCAAACCGACTGCTGGTTTACGCCAAAGCATAGTGCACAGTGCAAAACGACTGCTGGTTTACGCCAAAGCATGGTGCACAGTGCAAAACGACTGTTGGTTTACGCAAAAGCACAGCGCACAGTGAAAACGACTGTTGGTTTACGCAAAAGCATAGTGCACAGTGCAAAACGACTGCTGGTTTACGCCAAAGCATAGTGCACAGTGCAAAATGACTGTTGGTTTACGCAAAAGCATAGTGCACAGTGCAAAACGACTGTTGGTTTACGCAAAAGCATAGTGCGCAGTGCAAAACGACTGCTGGTTTACGCCAAAGCATGGTGCACAGTGCAAAACGACTGTTGGTTTAAGCAAAAGCATAGTGCACAGTGCAAAACGACTGCTGGTTTACGCCAGAGCATAGAGCACAGTGCAAAATGACTGCTGGTTTACGCCAAAGCACAGCGCACAGTGCAAAACGACTGTTGGTTTACGCAAAAGCACAGCGCACAGTGCAAAACGACTGTTGGTTTACGCAAAAGCATAGTGCACAGTGCAAAACGACTGCTGGTTTACGCCAGATCATAGTGCACAGTGCAAAACGACTGTTGGTTTACGCCAGATCATAGTGCACAGTGCAAAACGACTGTTGGTTTACGCCAAAGCACAGCGCACAGTGTAAAACGACTGCTGGTTTACGCAAAAGCATAGTGCACAGTGCAAAACGACTGTTGGTTTACGCAAAAGTATAGTGCACAGTGCAAAGTGACTGCTGGTTTACGCCAAAGCACAGCGCACAGTGCAAAACGACTGTTGGTTTACGCCAAAGCACAGCGCACAGTGCAAAACGACTGTTGGTTTACGCAAAAGCACAGCGCACAGTGCAAAACGACTGTTGGTTTACGCCAAAGCACAGCGCACAGTGCAAAACGACTGTTGGTTTACGCAAAAGCATAGTGCACAGTGCAAAACGACTGCTGGTTTACGCCAGATCATAGTGCACAGTGCAAAACGACTGTTGGTTTACGCCAAAGCACAGCGCACAGTGCAAAACGACTGTTGGTTTACGCAAAAGCACAGTGCACAGTGCAAAACGACTGCTGGTTTACGCCAAATCATAGTGCACAGTGCAAAACGACTGTTGGTTTACGCCAAAGCACAGCGCACAGTGCAAAACGACTGCTGGTTTACGCCAAAGCATGGTGCACAGTGCAAAACGACTGTTGGTTTACGCAAAAGCATAGTGCACAGTGCAAAACGACTGCTGGTTTACGCCAAATCATAGTGCACAGTGCAAAACGACTGTTGGTTTACGCCAAAGCATAGTGCACAGAGCAAAATGACTGCTGGTTTACGCCAAAGCATGGTGCATAGTGCAAAGCGACTGTTGGTTTACGCAAAAGCATAGTGCAGAGTGCAAAACGACTGCTGGTTTACGCCAAAGCATAGTGCACAGTGCAAAATGACTGTTGGTTTACGCAAAAGCATAGTGCACAGTGCAAAACGACTGTTGGTTTACGCAAAAGCATAGTGCGCAGTGCAAAACGACTGCTGGTTTACGCCAAAGCATGGTGCACAGTGCAAAACGACTGTTGGTTTACGCCAAAGCATGGTGCACAGTGCAAAACGACTGTTGGTTTACGCAAAAGCACAGCGCACAGTGCAAAACGACTGTTGGTTTACGCCAAAGCATAGTGCACAGAGCAAAACGACTGTTGGTTTACGCCAAAGCACAGCGCACAGTGCAAAGCGACTGTTTGTTTACGCAAAAGCATAGTGCAGAGTGCAAAACGACTGCTGGTTTACGCAAAAGCACAGCGCACAGTGCAAAACGACTGTTGGTTTACGCCAAAGCATGGTGCACAGTGCAAAACGACTGTTGGTTTACGCAAAAGCACAGCGCACAGTGCAAAACGACTGTTGGTTTACGCCAAAGCATAGTGCACAGAGCAAAACGACTGTTGGTTTACGCCAAAGCACAGCGCACAGTGCAAAACGACTGTTGGTTTACGCAAAAGCATAGTGCACAGTGCAAAACGACTGCTGGTTTACGCCAAAGCATGGTGCACAGTGCAAAACGACTGTTGGTTTACGCAAAAGCATAGTGAACAGTGCAAAACGACTACTGGTTTACGCCAAAGCATAGTGCACAGTGCACAATGACTGCTGGTTTACGCCAAAGCACAGCGCACAGTGCAAAACGACTGTTGGTTTACGCAAAAGCACAGCGCACAGTGCAAAACGACTGTTGGTTTACGCAAAAGCATAGTGCACAGTGCAAAACGACTGCTAGTTTACGCCAAATCATAGTGCACAGTGCAAAACGACTGTTGGTTTACGCCAAAGCATAGCGCACAGTGCAAAACGACTGTTGGTTTACGCAAAAGCATAGTGCACAGTGCAAAACGACTGCTGGTTTACGCCAAATCATAGTGCACAGTGCAAAACGACTGTTGGTTTACGCAAAAGCATAGTGCACAGTGCAAAACGACTGTTGGTTTACGCAAAAGCATAGTGCACAGTGCAAAACGACTGCTGTTTTGCGCCAAAGCATAGTGCACAGTGCAAAACGACTGCTTGTTTACGCCAAAGCATGGTGCACAGTACAAAACCACTGTTGGTTTACGCAAAAGCATAGTGCACAGTGCAAACCGACTGCTGGTTTACGCCAAAGCATAGTGCACAGTGCAAAACGACTGCTGGTTTACGCCAGAGCATGGTGCACAGTGCAAAACGACTGTTGGTTTACGCAAAAGCATAGTGCACAGTGCAAAACGACTGCTGGTTTACGCCAAATCATAGTGCACAGTGCAAAACGACTGTTGGTTTACGCCAAAGCACAGCGCACAGTGCAAAACGACTGTTGGTTTACTCAAAAGCATAGTGCACAGTGTAAAACGACTGCTGGTTTACGCAAAAGCATAGTGCACAGTGCAAAACGACTGTTGGTTTACGCAAAAGCATAGTGCACAGTGCAAAACGACTGCTGGTTTACGCAACAGCATAGTGCACAGTGCAAAACGACTGCTGGTTTACGCCAGATCATAGTGCACAGTGCAAAACGACTGCTGGTTTACGCCAAATCATAGTGCACAGTGCAAAACGACTGTTGGTTTACGCCAAAGCACAGCGCACAGTGCAAAACGACTGTTGGTTTACGCAAAAGCATAGTGCACAGTGCAAAACGACTGTTGGTTTACGCAAAAGCATAGTGCACAGTGCAAACCGACTGCTGGTTTACGCCAAAGCATAGTGCACAGTGCAAAACGACTGCTGGTTTACGCCAAAGCATGGTGCACAGTGCAAGACGACTGTTGGTTTACGCAAAAGCACAGCGCACAGTGAAAACGACTGTTGGTTTACGCAAAAGCATAGTGCACAGTGCAAAACGACTGCTGGTTTACGCCAAAGCATAGTGCACAGTGCAAAATGACTGTTGGTTTACGCAAAAGCATAGTGCACAGTGCAAAATGACTGTTGGTTTACGCAAAAGCATAGTGCGCAGTGCAAAACGACTGCTGGTTTACGCCAAAGCATGGTGCACAGTGCAAAACGACTGCTGGTTTACGCCAAAGCATAGTGCACAGTGCAAAATGACTGTTGGTTTACGCAAAAGCATAGTGCGCAGTGCAAAGAGACTGTTGGTTTACGCAAAAGCATAGTGCACAGTGCAAAACGACTGCTGGTTTACGCCAAAGCATGGTGCACAGTGCAAAACGACTGTTGGTTTACGCAAAAGCACAGCGCACAGTGCAAAACGACTGTTGGTTTACGCAAAAGCATAGTGCACAGTGCAAACCGACTGCTGGTTTACGCCAAAGCATAGTGCACAGTGCAAAACGACTGCTGGTTTACGCCAAAGCATGGTGCACAGTGCAAAACGACTGTTGGTTTAAGCAAAAGCATAGTGCACAGTGCAAAACGACTGCTGGTTTACGCCAAAGCATAGTGCACAGTGCAAAACGACTGCTGGTTTACGCCAAAGCATAGTGCACAGTGCAAAATGACTGTTGGTTTACGCAAAAGCATAGTGCGCAGTGCAAAACGACTGTTGGTTTACGCAAAAGCATAGTGCACAGTGCAAAACGACTGCTGGTTTACGCCAAAGCATGGTGCACAGTGCAAAACGACTGTTGGTTTACGCAAAAGCACAGCGCACAGTGCAAAACGACTGTTGGTTTACGCAAAAGCATAGTGCACAGTGCAAAACGACTGCTGGTTTACGCCAAATCATAGTGCACAGTGCAAAACGACTGTTGGTTTACGCCAAAGCACAGCGCACAGTGCAAAACGACTGTTGGTTTACGCAAAAGCATAGTGCGCAGTGCAAAACGACTGTTGGTTTACGCAAAAGCATAGTGCACAGTGCAAAACGACTGCTGGTTTACGCCAAAGCATGGTGCACAGTGCAAAACGACTGTTGGTTTACGCAAAAGCACAGCGCACAGTGAAAACGACTGTTGGTTTACGCAAAAGCATAGTGCACAGTGCAAAACGACTGCTGGTTTACGCCAAAGCATAGTGCACAGTGCAAAACGACTGCTGGTTTACGCAAAAGCACAGCGCACAGTGCAAAACGACTGTTGGTTTACGCCAAAGCATGGTGCACAGTACAAAACGACTGTTGGTTTACGCAAAAGCATAGTGCACAGTGCAAAACGACTGCTGGTTTACGCCAAATCATAGTGCACAGTGCAAAACGACTGTTGGTTTACGCCAAAGCACAGCGCACAGTGCAAAACGACTGTTGGTTTACGCAAAAGCATAGTGCACAGTGCAAAACGACTGCTGGTTTACGCCAAATCATAGTGCACAGTGCAAAACGACTGTTGGTTTACGCCAAAGCACAGCGCACAGTGCAAAACGACTGCTGGTTTACGCCAAAGCATGGTGCACAGTGCAAAACGACTGTTGGTTTACGCAAAAGCACAGTGCACAGTGCAAAACGACTGCTGGTTTACGCCAAATCATAGTGCACAGTGAAAACGACTGTTGGTTTACGCCAAAGCACAGCGCACAGTGCAAAACGACTGTTGGTTTACTCAAAAGCATAGTGCACAGTGTAAAACGACTGCTGGTTTACGCAAAAGCATAGTGCACAGTGCAAAACGACTGTTGGTTTACGCAAAAGCATAGTGTACAGTGCAAAACGACTGCTGGTTTACGCAACAGCATAGTGCACAGTGCAAAACGACTGCTGGTTTACGCCAGAGCATAGTGCACAGTGCAAAATGACTGTTGGTTTACGCCAAAGCACAGCGCACAGTGCAAAACGACTGTTGGTTTACGCCAAAGCACAGCGCACAGTGCAAAACGACTGTTGGTTTACGCAAAAGCATAGTGCACAGTGCAAAACGACTGCTGGTTTACGCCAAATCATAGTGCACAGTGCAAACCGACTGCTGGTTTACGCCAAAGCATAGTGCACAGTGCAAAACGACTGCTGGTTTACGCCAAAGCATGGTGCACAGTGCAAAACGACTGTTGGTTTACGCAAAAGCACAGCGCACAGTGCAAAACGACTGTTGGTTTACGCCAAAGCATAGTGCACAGAGCAAAACGACTGTTGGTTTACGCCAAAGCACAGCGCACAGTGCAAAACGACTGTTGGTTTACGCAAAAGCATAGTGCACAGTGCAAAACGACTGCTGGTTTACGCCAAAGCATGGTGCACAGTTGAAAACGACTGTTGGTTTACGCAAAAGCATAGTGCACAGTGCATAACGACTGCTGGTTTACGCCAAAGCATAGTGCACAGTGCAAAACGACTGCTGGTTTACGCCAAAGCATGGTGCACAGTGCAAAACGACTGTTGGTTTACGCCAAAGCATAGTGCACAGTGCAAAATGACTGCTGGTTTACGCCAAAGCACAGCGCACAGTGCAAAACGACTGTTGGTTTACGCAAAAGCACAGCGCACAGTGCAAAACGACTGTTGGTTTACGCCAAAGTACAGCGCACAGTGCAAAACGACTGTTGGTTTACGCAAAAGCATAGTGCACAGTGCAAAACGACTGCTGGTTTACGCAAAAGCATAGTGCACAGTGCATAACGACTGCTGGTTTACGCCAAATCATAGTGCACAGTGCAAACCGACTGCTGGTTTACGCCAAAGCATAGTGCACAGTGCAAAACGACTGCTGGTTTACGCCAAAGCATGGTGCACAGTGCAAAACGACTGCTGGTTTACGCCAGAGCATAGTGCACAGTGCAAAACGACTGCTGGTTTACGCCAGAGCATAGTGCACAGTGCAAAATGACTGTTGGTTTACGCCAAAGCACAGCGCACAGTGCAAAACGACTGTTGGTTTACGCACAAGCATAGTGCACAGTGCAAAACGACTGCTGGTTTACGCCAAAGCATAGTGCACAGTGCAAAATGACTGTTGGTTAACGCAAAAGCACAGCGCACAGTGCAAAACGACTGTTGGTTTACGCCAAAGCATAGTGCACAGTGCAAAATGACTGCTGGTTTACGCCAAAGCATAGCGCACAGTGCAAAACGACTGCTGGTTTACGCCAAAGCATGGTGCACAGTGCAAAACGACTGTTGGTTTACGCCAAAGCATGGTGCACAGTGCAAAACGACTGTTGGTTTACGCAAAAGCACAGAGCACAGTGCAAAACGACTGTTGGTTTACGCACAAGCATAGTGCACAGTGCAAAACGACTGCTGGTTTACGCCAAAGCATAGTGCACAGTGCAAAATGACTGTTGGTTAACGCAAAAGCACAGCGCACAGTGCAAAACGATTGTTGGTTTACGCCAAAGCATAGTGCACAGTGCAAAATGACTGCTGGTTTACGCCAAAGCATAGTGCACAGTGCAAAACGACTGCTGGTTTACGCCAAAGCATGGTGCACAGTGCAAAACGAATGCTGGTTTACGCCAAAGCATGGTGCACAGTGCAAAACGACTGTTGGTTTACGCAAAAGCACAGCGCACAGTGCAAAACGACTGTTGGTTTACGCACAAGCATAGTGCACAGTGCAAAACGACTGCTGGTTTACGCCAAAGCATAGTGCACAGTGCAAAATGACTGTTGGTTAACGCAAAAGCACAGCGCACAGTGCAAAACGACTGTTGGTTTACGCCAAAGCATAGTGCACAGTGCAAAATGACTGCTGGTTTACGCCAAAGCACAGCGCACAGTGCAAAACGACTGTTGGTTTACGCAAAAGCACAGCGCACAGTGCAAAACGACTGTTGGTTTACGCCAAAGCACAGCGCACAGTGCAAAACGACTGTTGGTTTACTCAAAAGCATAGTGCATAGTGTAAAACGAATGCTGGTTTACGCAAAAGCATAGTGCACAGTGCAAAACGACTGTTGGTTTACGCAAAAGCATAGTGCACAGTGCAAAACGACTGCTGGTTTACGCCAGAGCATAGTGCACAGTGCAAAACGACTGCTGGTTTACGCCAAATCATAGTGCACAGTGCAAAACGACTGTTGGTTTACGCCAAAGCACAGCGCACAGTGCAAAACGACTGTTGGTTTACGCCAAAGCACAGCGCACAGTGCAAAACGACTGCTGGTTTACGCCAAAGCATGGTGCACAGTGCAAAACGACTGTTGGTTTACGCAAAAGCATAGTGCACAGTGCAAAACGACTGCTGGTTTACGCCAAATCATAGTGCACAGTGCAAAACGACTGTTGGTTTACGCCAAAGCACAGCGCACAGTGCAAAACGACTGTTGGTTTACGCAAAATCATAGTGCACAGTGCAAAACGACTGTTGGTTTACGCAAAAGCACAGCGCACAGTGCAAAACGACTGTTGGTTTACGCACAAGCATAGTGCACAGTGCAAAACGACTGCTGGTTTACGCCAAAGCATAGTGCACAGTGCAAAATGACTGTTGGTTAACGCAAAAGCACAGCGCACAGTGCAAAACGACTGTTGGTTTACGCCAAAGCATAGTGCACAGTGCAAAATGACTGCTGGTTTACGCCAAAGCATAGTGCACAGTGCAAAACGACTGCTGGTTTACGCCAAAGCATGGTGCACAGTGCAAAACGACTGTTGGTTTACGCCAAAGCATGGTGCACAGTGCAAAACGACTGTTGGTTTACGCAAAAGCACAGAGCACAGTGCAAAACGACTGTTGGTTTACGCACAAGCATAGTGCACAGTGCAAAACGACTGCCAAAGCATAGTGCACAGTGCAAAATGACTGTTGGTTAACGCAAAAGCACAGCGCACAGTGCAAAACGACTGTTGGTTTACGCCAAAGCATAGTGCACAGTGCAAAATGACTGCTGGTTTACGCCAAAGCATAGTGCACAGTGCAAAACGACTGCTGGTTTACGCCAAAGCATAGTGCACAGTGCAAAATGACTGTTGGTTAACGCAAAAGCACAGCGCACAGTGCAAAACGACTGTTGGTTTACGCCAAAGCATAGTGCACAGTGCAAAATGACTGCTGGTTTACGCCAAAGCACAGCGCACAGTGCAAAACGACTGTAGGTTTACGCAAAAGCACAGCGCACAGTGCAAAACGACTGTTGGTTTACGCCAAAGCACAGCGCACAGTGCAAAACGACTGTTGGTTTACTCAAAAGCATAGTGCACAGTGTAAAACGACTGCTGGTTTACGCCAAAGCATAGTGCACAGTGCAAAATGACTGTTGGTTAACGCAAAAGCACAGCGCACAGTGCAAAACGACTGTTGGTTTACGCCAAAGCATAGTGCACAGTGCAAAATGACTGCTGGTTTACGCCAAAGCATAGTGCACAGTGCAAAACGACTGCTGGTTTACGCCAAAGCATGGTGCACAGTGCAAAACGACTGTTGGTTTACGCCAAAGCATGGTGCACAGTGCAAAACGACTGTTGGTTTACGCAAAAGCACAGAGCACAGTGCAAAACGACTGTTGGTTTACGCACAAGCATAGTGCACAGTGCAAAACGACTGCCAAAGCATAGTGCACAGTGCAAAATGACTGTTGGTTAACGCAAAAGCACAGCGCACAGTGCAAAACGACTGTTGGTTTACGCCAAAGCATAGTGCACAGTGCAAAACGACTGCTGGTTTACGCCAAAGCATAGTGCACAGTGCAAAATGACTGTTGGTTAACGCAAAAGCACAGCGCACAGTGCAAAACGACTGTTGGTTTACGCCAAATCATAGTGCACAGTGCAAAACGACTGTTGGTTTACGCCAAAGCACAGCGCACAGTGCAAAACGACTGTTGGTTTACGCAAAAGCATAGTGCACAGTGCAAAACGACTGTTGGTTTACGCCAGAGCATAGTGCACAGTGCAAAACGACTGCTGGTTTACGCCAAATCATAGTGCACAGTGCAAAACGACTGTTGGTTTACGCCAAAGCACAGCGCACAGTGCAAAACGACTGTTGGTTTACGCAAAAGCATAGTGCACAGTGCAAAACGACTGTTGGTTTACTCAAAAGCATAGTGCACAGTGTAAAACGACTGCTGGTTTACGCAAAAGCATAGTGCACAGTGCAAAACGACTGTTGGTTTACGCAAAAGCATAGTGCACAGTGCAAAACGACTGCTGGTTTACGCAACAGCATAGTGCACAGTGCAAAACGACTGCTTTTTTACGCCAGAGCATAGTGCACAGTGCAAAATGACTGTTGGTTTACGCCAAAGCACAGCGCACAGTGCAAAACGACTGTTGGTTTGCGCCAAAGCACAGCGCACAGTGCAAAACGACTGCTGGTTTACGCAAAAGCATAGTGCACAGTGCAAAACGACTGCTGGTTTACGCCAAATCATAGTGCACAGTGCAAAACGACTGTTGGTTTACGCCAAAGCACAGCGCACAGTGCAAAACGACTGTTGGTTTACGCAAAATCATAGTGCACAGTGCAAAACGACTGTTGGTTTACGCAAAAGCATAGTGCACAGTGCAAAACGACTGCTGTTTTGCGCCAAAGCATAGTGCACAGTGCAAAACGACTGCTGGTTTACGCCAAAGCATAGTGCACAGTGCAAAACGACTGCTGGTTTACGCCAAACCATAGTGCACAGTGCAAAATGACTGTTGGTTTACGCAAAAGCATAGTGCACAGTGCAAAACGACTGTTGGTTTACGCAAAAGCATAGTGCACAGTGCAAAACGACTGCTGGTTTACGCCAAATCATAGTGCACAGTGCAAAACGACTGTTGGTTTACGCAAAAGCATAGTGCACAGTGCAAAACGACTGCTGTTTTGCGCCAAAGCATAGTGCACAGTGCAAAACGACTGCTGGTTTACGCCAAAGCATAGTGCACAGTGCAAAACGACTGCTGGTTTACGCCAAAGCATAGTGCACAGTGCAAAATGACTGTTGGTTTACGCAAAAGCATAGTGCACAGTGCAAAACGACTGTTGGTTTACGCAAAAGCATAGTGCATAGTGCAAAAAGACTGCTGGTTTACGCAAAAGCATAGTGCACAGTGCAAAACGACTGCTGGTTTACGCAAAAGCATAGTGCACAGTGCAAAACGACTGCTGGTTTACGCCAAAGCATGGTGCACAGTACAAAACGACTGTTAGTTTACGCAAAAGCATAGTGCACAGTGCAAAACGACTGCTGGTTTACGCCAAATCATAGTGCACAGTGCAAAACGACTGTTGGTTTACGCCAAAGCACAGCGCACAGTGCAAAACGACTGTTGGTTTACGCAAAATCATAGTGCACAGTGCAAAACGACTGTTGGTTTACGCAAAAGCATAGTGCACAGTGCAAAACGACTGCTGTTTTGCGCCAAAGCATAGTGCACAGTGCAAAACGACTGCTGGTTTACGCCAAAGCATGGTGCACAGTGCAAAACGACTGTTGGTTTACGCAAAATCATAGTGCACAGTGCAAAACGACTGTTGGTTTACGCAAAAGCATAGTGCACAGTGCAAAACGACTGCTGTTTTGCGCCAAAGCATAGTGCACAGTGCAAAACGACTGCTGGTTTACGCCAAAGCATGGTGCACAGTGCAAAACGACTGTTGGTTTACGCAAAATCATAGTGCACAGTGCAAAACGACTGTTGGTTTACGCAAAAGCATAGTGCACAGTGCAAAACGACTGCTGTTTTGCGCCAAAGCATAGTGCACAGTGCAAAACGACTGCTGGTTTACGCCAAAGCATAGTGCACAGTGCAAAACGACTGCTGTTTTGCGCCAAAGCATAGTGCACAGTGCAAAACGACTGCTGGTTTACGCCAAAGCATAGTGCACAGTGCAAAACGACTGTTGGTTTACGCAAAAGCATAGTGCACAGTGCAAAACGACTGCTGGTTTACGCCAAATCATAGTGCACAGTGCAAAACGACTGTTGGTTTACGCCAAAGCACAGCGCACAGTGCAAAACGACTGTTGGTTTACGCAAAATCATAGTGCACAGTGCAAAACGACTGTTGGTTTACGCAAAAGCATAGTGCACAGTGCAAAACGACTGCTGTTTTGCGCCAAAGCATAGTGCACAGTGCAAAACGACTGCTGGTTTACGCCAAAGCATGGTGCACAGTACAAAACGACTGTTGGTTTACGCAAAAGCATAGTGCACAGTGCAAACCGACTGCTGGTTTACGCCAAAGCATAGTGCACAGTGCAAAACGACTGCTGGTTTACGCCAAAGCATAGTGCACAGTGCAAAATGACTGTTGGTTTACGCAAAAGCATAGTGCACAGTGCAAAACGACTGTTGGTTTACGCAAAAGCATAGTGCACAGTGCAAAACGACTGCTGGTTTACGCCAAAGCATGGTGCACAGTACAAAACGACTGTTGGTTTACGCAAAAGCATAGTGCACAGTGCAAACCGACTGCTGGTTTACGCCAAAGCATAGTGCTAAGAGCAAAATGACTGCTGGTTTACGCCAAAGCATGGTGCATAGTGCAAAACGACTGTTGGTTTACGCAAAAGCATAGTGCAGAGTGCAAAACGACTGCTGGTTTACGCAAAAGCACAGCGCACAGTGCAAAACGACTGTTGGTTTACGCCAAAGCACAGCGCACAGTGCAAAACGACTGTTGGTTTACGTAAAAGCATAGTGCACAGTGCAAAACGACTGCTGGTTTACGCCAAATCATAGTGCACAGTGCAAACCGACTGCTGGTTTACGCCAAAGCATAGTGCACAGTGCAAAACGACTGCTGGTTTACGCCAAAGCATGGTGCACAGTGCAAAACGACTGTTGGTTTACGCAAAAGCACAGCGCACAGTGCAAAACGACTGTTGGTTTACACCAAAGCACAGCGCACAGTGCAAAACGACTGTTGGTTTACGCAAAATCATAGTGCACAATGCAAAACGACTGTTGGTTTACGCAAAAGCATAGTGCACAGTGCAAAACGACTGCTGTTTTGCGCCAAAGCATAGTGCACAGTGCAAAACGACTGCTGGTTTACGCCAAAGCATGGTGCACAGTACAAAACGACTGTTGGTTTACGCAAAAGCATAGTGCACAGTGCAAACCGACTGCTGGTTTACGCCAAAGCATAGTGCACAGTGCAAAACGACTGCTGGTTTACGCCAAAGCATAGTGCACAGTGCAAAATGACTGTTGGTTTACGCAAAAGCATAGTGCACAGTGCAAAACGACTGCTGGTTTACGCCAAAGCATGGTGCACAGTACAAAACGACTGTTGGTTTACGCAAAAGCATAGTGCACAGTGCAAACCGACTGCTGGTTTACGCCAAAGCATAGTGCACAGAGCAAAATGACTGCTGGTTTACGCCAAAGCATGGTGCATAGTGCAAAACGACTGTTGGTTTACGCAAAAGCATAGTGCAGAGTGCAAAACGACTGCTGGTTTACGCAAAAGCACAGCGCACAGTGCAAAACCACTGTTGGTTTACGCCAAAGCACAGCGCACAGTGCAAAACGACTGTTGGTTTATGCAAAAGCATAGTGCACAGTGCAAAACGACTGCTGGTTTACGCCAAATCATAGTGCACAGTGCAAACCGACTGCTGGTTTACGCCAAAGCATAGTGCACAGTGCAAAACGACTGCTGGTTTACACCAAAGCATGGTGCACAATGCAAAACGACTGTTGGTTTACGCAAAAGCACAGCGCACAGTGCAAAACGACTGTTGGTTTACGCCAAAGCATAGTGCACAGTGCAAAATGACTGCTGGTTTACGCCAGAGCACAGCGCACAGTGCAAAACGACTGTTGGTTTACGCAAAAGCACAGCGCACAGTGCAAAACGACTGTTGGTTTACGCCAAAGCACAGCGCACAAGGCAAAACGACTGTTGGTTTACGCAAAAGCATAGTGCACAGTGCAAAACGACTGCTGGTTTACGCCAAATCATAGTGCACAGTGCAAACCGACTGCTGGTTTACGCCAAAGCATAGTGCACAGTGCATAACGACTGCTGGTTTACGCCAAAGCATAGTGCACAGTGCAAAACGACTGCTGGTTTACGCCAAAGCATGGTGCACAGTGCAAAACGACTGTTGGTTTACGCCAAAGCATAGTGCACAGTGCAAAATGACTGCTGGTTTACGCCAAAGCACAGCGCACAGTGCAAAACGACTGTTGGTTTACGCAAAAGCACAGCGCACAGTGCAAAACGACTGTTGGTTTACGCCAAAGCACAGCGCACAGTGCAAAACGACTGTTGGTTTACGCCAAAGCATGGTGCACAGTGCAAAACGACTGCTGGTTTACGCCAAAGCATGGTGCACAGTGCAAAACGACTGTTGGTTTACGCAAAAGCACAGCGCACAGTGCAAAACGACTGTTGGTTTACGCACAAGCATAGTGCACAGTGCAAAACGACTGCTGGTTTACGCCAAAGCATAGTGCACAGTGCAAAATGACTGTTGGTTAACGCAAAAGCACAGCGCACAGTGCAAAACGACTGTTGGTTTACACCAAAGCATAGTGCACAGTGCAAAATGACTGCTGGTTTACGCCAAAGCATAGTGCACAGTGCAAAACGACTGCTGGTTTACGCCAAAGCATGGTGCACAGTGCAAAACGACTGCTGGTTTACGCCAAAGCATGGTGCACAGTGCAAAACGACTGTTGGTTTACGCAAAAGCACAGCGCACAGTGCAAAACGACTGTTGGTTTACGCACAAGCATAGTGCACAGTGCAAAACGACTGCTGGTTTACGCCAAAGCATAGTGCACAGTGCAAAATGACTGTTGGTTAACGCAAAAGCACAGCGCACAGTGCAAAACGACTGTTGGTTTACGCCAAAGCATAGTGCACAGTGCAAAATGACTGCTGGTTTACGCCAAAGCACAGCGCACAGTGCAAAACGACTGTTGGTTTACGCAAAAGCACAGCGCACAGTGCAAAACGACTGTTGGTTTACGCCAAAGCACAGCGCACAGTGCAAAACGACTGTTGGTTTACGCCAAAGCACAGCGCACAGTGCAAAACGACTGTTGGTTTACGCAAAATCATAGTGCACAGTGCAAAACGACTGTTGGTTTACGCAAAAGCATAGTGCACAGTGCAAAACGACTGTTGGTTTACGCAAAAGCACAGCGCACAGTGCAAAACGACTGTTGGTTTACGCACAAGCATAGTGCACAGTGCAAAACGACTGTTGGTTTACGCAAAAGCATAGTGCACAGTGCAAAACGACTGCTGTTTTACGCAAAATCATAGTGCACAGTGCAAAACGACTGCTGGTTTACGCAAAAGCATAGTGCACAGTGCAAAACGACTGTTGGTTTACGCAAACGCAAAGTGCACAGTGCAAAACGACTGCTGGTTTACGCCAGAGCATAGTGCACAGTGCAAAACTACTGCTGGTTTACGCCAAATCATAGTGCACAGTGCAAAACGACTGTTGGTTTACGCCAAAGCACAGCGCACAGTGCAAAACGACTGTTGGTTTACGCCAAAGCACAGCGCACAGTGCAAAACGACTGCTGGTTTACGCCTAAGCATGGTGCACAGTGCAAAACGACTGTTGGTTTACGCAAAAGCATAGTGCACAGTGCAAAACGACTGCTGGTTTACGCCAAATCATAGTGCACAGTGCAAAACGACTGTTGGTTTACGCCAAAGCACAGCGCACAGTGCAAAACGACTGTTGGTTTACTCAAAAGCATAGTGCACAGTGTAAAACGACTGCTGGTTTACGCAAAAGCATAGTGCACAGTGCAAAACGACTGTTGGTTTACGCAAAAGCATAGTGCACAGTGCAAAACGACTGCTGGTTTACGCAACAGCATAGTGCACAGTGCAAAACGACTGCTGGTTTACGCCAGAGCATAGTGCACAGTGCAAAATGACTGTTGGTTTACGCCAAAGCACAGCGCACAGTGCAAAACGACTGTTGGTTTACGCCAAAGCACAGCGCACAGTGCAAAACGACTGCTGGTTTACGCCAAAGCATGGTGCACAGTGCAAAACGACTGTTGGTTTACGCAAAAGCATAGTGCACAGTGCAAAACGACTGCTGGTTTACGCCAAATCATAGTGCACAGTGCAAAACGACTGTTGGTTTACGCCAAAGCACAGCGCACAGTGCAAAACGACTGTTGGTTTACGCAAAATCATAGTGCACAGTGCAAAACAACTGTTGGTTTACGTAAAAGCATAGTGCACAGTGCAAAACGACTGCTGTTTTGCGCCAAAGCATAGTGCACAGTGCAAAACGACTGCTGGTTTACGCCAAAGCATGGTGCACAGTACAAAACGACTGTTGGTTTACGCAAAAGCATAGTGCACAGTGCAAACCGACTGCTGGTTTACGCCAAAGCATAGTGCACAGTGCAAAACGACTGCTGGTTTACGCCAAAGCATAGTGCACAGTTCAAAATGACTGTTGGTTTACGCAAAAGCATAGTGCACAGTGCAAAACGACTGTTGGTTTACGCAAAAGCATAGTGCACAGTGCAAAACGACTGCTGGTTTACGCCAAAGCATGGTGCACAGTACAAAACGACTGTTGGTTTACGCAAAAGCATAGTGCACAGTGCAAACCGACTGCTGGTTTACGCCAAAGCATAGTGCACAGAGCAAAATGACTGCTGGTTTACGCCAAAGCATGGTGCATAGTGCAAAACGACTGTTGGTTTACGCAAAAGCATAGTGCAGAGTGCAAAACGACTGCTGGTTTACGCAAAAGCACAGCGCACAGTGCAAAACGACTGTTGGTTTACGCCAAAGCACAGCGCACAGTGCAAAACGACTGTTGGTTTACGCAAAAGCATAGTGCACAGTGCAAAACGACTGCTGGTTTACGCCAAATCATAGTGCACAGTGCAAACCGACTGCTGGTTTACGCCAAAGCATAGTGCACAGTGCAAAACGAGTGCTGGTTTACGCCAAAGCATAGTGCACAGTGCAAAACGACTGCTGGTTTACGCCAAAGCATGGTGCACAGTGCAAAACGACTGTTGGTTTACGCCAAAGCATAGTGCACAGTGCAAAATGACTGCTGGTTTACGCCAAAGCACAGCGCACAGTGCAAAACGACTGTTGGTTTACGCAAAAGCACAGCGCACAGTGCAAAACGACTGTTGGTTTACGCCAAAGCACAGCGCACAGTGCAAAACGACTGCTGGTTTACGCCAAAGCATGTTGCACAGTGCAAAACGACTGTTGGTTTACGCCAAATCATAGTGCACAGTGCAAAACGACTGTTGGTTTACGCCAAAGCACAGCGCACAGTGCAAAACGACTGTTGGTTTACGCAAAATCATAGTGCACAGTGCAAAACAACTGTTGGTTTACGCAAAAGCATAGTGCACAGTGCAAAACGACTGCTGTTTTGCGCCAAAGCATAGTGCACAGTGCAAAACGACTGCTGGTTTACGCCAAAGCATGGTGCACAGTACAAAACGACTGTTGGTTTACGCAAAAGCATAGTGCACAGTGCAAACCGACTGCTGGTTTACGCCAAAGCATAGTGCACAGTGCAAAACGACTGCTGGTTTACGCCAAAGCATAGTGCACAGTTCAAAATGACTGTTGGTTTACGCAAAAGCATAGTGCACAGTGCAAAACGACTGTTGGTTTACGCAAAAGCATAGTGCACAGTGCAAAACGACTGCTGGTTTACGCCAAAGCATGGTGCACAGTACAAAACGACTGTTGGTTTACGCAAAAGCATAGTGCACAGTGCAAACCGACTGCTGGTTTACGCCAAAGCATAGTGCACAGAGCAAAATGACTGCTGGTTTACGCCAAAGCATGGTGCATAGTGCAAAACGACTGTTGGTTTACGCAAAAGCATAGTGCAGAGTGCAAAACGACTGCTGGTTTACGCAAAAGCACAGCGCACAGTGCAAAACGACTGTTGGTTTACGCCAAAGCACAGCGCACAGTGCAAAACGACTGTTGGTTTACGCAAAAGCATAGTGCACAGTGCAAAACGACTGCTGGTTTACGCCAAATCATAGTGCACAGTGCAAACCGACTGCTGGTTTACGCCAAAGCATAGTGCACAGTGCAAAACGAGTGCTGGTTTACGCCAAAGCATAGTGCACAGTGCAAAACGACTGCTGGTTTACGCCAAAGCATGGTGCACAGTGCAAAACGACTGTTGGTTTACGCCAAAGCATAGTGCACAGTGCAAAATGACTGCTGGTTTACGCCAAAGCACAGCGCACAGTGCAAAACGACTGTTGGTTTACGCAAAAGCACAGCGCACAGTGCAAAACGACTGTTGGTTTACGCCAAAGCACAGCGCACAGTGCAAAACGACTGCTGGTTTACGCCAAAGCATGTTGCACAGTGCAAAACGACTGTTGGTTTACGCCAAATCATAGTGCACAGTGCAAAACGACTGTTGGTTTACGCCAAAGCACAGCGCACAGTGCAAAACGACTGCTGGTTTACGCCAAAGCATGGTGCACAGTGCAAAACGACTGTTGGTTTACGCAAAAGCACAGCGCACAGTGCAAAACGACTGTTGGTTTACGCAAAAGCACAGCGCACAGTGCAAAACGACTGTTGGTTTACGCACAAGCATAGTGCACAGTGCAAAACGACTGCTGGTTTACGCCAAAGCATAGTGCACAGAGCAAAATGACTGCTGGTTTACGCCAAAGCATGGTGCACAGTGCAAAACGACTGTTGGTTTACGCCAAAGCATGGTGCACAGTGCAAAACGACTGTTGGTTTACGCAAAAGCACAGCGCACAGTGCAAAACGACTGTTGGTTTACGCACAAGCATAGTGCACAGTGCAAAACGACTGCTGGTTTACGCCAAAGCATAGTGCACAGAGCAAAATGACTGCTGGTTTACGCCAAAGCATAGTGCACAGTGCAAAACGACTGCTGTTTTACGCCAAAGCATAGTGCACAGTGCAAAATGACAGTTGGTTTACGCAAAAGCATAGTGCACAGTGCAAAACGACTGTTGGTTTACGCCAAAGCATAGTGCACAGAGCAAAATGACTGCTGGTTTACGCCAAAGCATGGTGCACAGTGCAAAACGACTGTTGGTTTACGCCAAAGCATGGTGCACAGTGCAAAACGACTGTTGGTTTACGCACAAGCATAGTGCACAGTGCAAAACGACTGCTGGTTTACGCCAAAGCATAGTGCACAGAGCAAAATGACTGCTGGTTTACGCCAAAGCATAGTGCACAGTGCAAAACGACTGCTGGTTTACGCCAAAGCATGGTGCACAGTGCAAAACGACTGTTGGTTTACGCAAAAGCACAGCGCACAGTGCAAAACGACTGTTGGTTTACGCCAAAGCATAGTGCACAGAGCAAAACGACTGTTGGTTTACGCCAAAGCACAGCGCACAGTGCAAAACGACTGTTGGTTTACGCAAAAGCATAGTGCACAGTGCAAAATGACTGCTGGTTTACGCCAAATCATAGTGCACAGTGCAAACCGACTGCTGGTTTACGCCAAAGCATAGTGCACAGTGCAAAACGACTGCTGGTTTACGCCAAAGCATGGTGCACAGTGCAAAACGACTGTTGGTTTACGCAAAAGCACAGCGCACAGTGCAAAACGACTGTTGGTTTACGCCAAAGCATAGTGCACAGAGCAAAACGACTGTTGGTTTACGCAAAAGCATAGTGCACAGTGCAAACCGACTGCTGGTTTACGCCAAAGCATAGTGCACAGAGCAAAATGACTGCTGGTTTACGCCAAAGCATGGTGCATAGTGCAAAACGACTGTTGGTTTACGCAAAAGCATAGTGCAGAGTGCAAAACGACTGCTGGTTTACGCAAAAGCACAGCGCACAGTGCAAAACGACTGTTGGTTTACGCCAAAGCACAGCGCACAGTGCAAAACGACTGTTGGTTTACGCAAAAGCATAGTGCACAGTGCAAAACGACTGCTGGTTTACGCCAAATCATAGTGCACAGTGCAAACCGACTGCTGGTTTACGCCAAAGCATAGTGCACAGTGCAAAACGACTGTTGGTTTACGCAAAAGCACAGCGCACAGTGCAAAACGACTGTTGGTTTACGCAAAAGCATAGTGCACAGAGCAAAACGACTGTTGGTTTACGCCAAAGCACAGCGCATAGTGCAAAACGACTGTTGGTTTACGCAAAAGCATAGTGCACAGTGCAAAACGACTGCTGGTTTACGCCAAAGCATGGTGCACAGTGCAAAACGACTGTTGGTTTACGCAAAAGCATAGTGCACAGTGCATAACGACTGCTGGTTTACGCCAAAGCATAGTGCACAGTGCAAAACGACTGCTGGTTTACGCCAAAGCATGGTGCACAGTGCAAAACGACTGTTGGTTTACGCAAAAGCACAGCGCACAGTGCAAAACGACTGTTGGTTTACGCCAAAGCACAGCGCACAGTGCAAAACGACTGTTGGTTTACGCCAAAGCATAGTTCACAGTGCAAAATGACTGCTGGTTTACGCCAAGCACAGCGCACAGTGCAAAACGACTGTTGGTTTACGCAAAATCATAGTGCACAGTGCAAAACGACTGTTGGTTTACGCAAAAGCATAGTGCACAGTGCAAAACGACTGTTGGTTTACGCCAAAGCATAGTGCACAGTGCAAAATGACTGCTGGTTTACGCCAAAGCACAGCGCACAGTGCAAAACGACTGTTGGTTTACGCAAAATCATAGTGCACAGTGCAAAACGACTGTTGGTTTACGCAAAAGCATAGTGCACAGTGCAAAACGACTGCTGTTTTACGCAAAATCATAGTGCACAGTGCAAAACGACTGTTGGTTTACGCAAAAGCACAGCGCACAGTGCAAAACGACTGTTGGTTTACGCACAAGCATAGTGCACAGTGCAAAACGACTGTTGGTTTACGCAAAAGCATAGTGCACAGTGCAAAACGACTGCTGTTTTACGCAAAATCATAGTGCACAGTGCAAAACGACTGCTGGTTTACGCAAAAGCATAGTGCACAGTGCAAAACGACTGTTGGTTTACGCAAACGCATAGTGCACAGTGCAAAACGACTGCTGCTTTACGCCAGAGCATAGTGCACAGTGCAAAACGACTGCTGGTTTACGCCAAATCATAGTGCACAGTGCAAAACGACTGTTGGTTTACGCCAAAGCACAGCGCACAGTGCAAAACGACTGTTGGCTTACGCCAAAGCACAGCGCACAGTGCTAAACGACTGCTGGTTTACGCCAAAGCATGGTGCACAGTGCAAAACGACTGTTGGTTTACGCAAAAGCATAGTGCACAGTGCAAAACGACTGCTGGTTTACGCCAAATCATAGTGCACAGTGCAAAACGACCGTTGGTTTACGCCAAAGCACAGCGCACAGTGCAAAACGACTGTTGGTTTACTCAAAAGCATAGTGCACAGTGTAAAACGACTGCTGGTTTACGCAAAAGCATAGTGCACAGTGCAAAACGACTGTTGGTTTACTTAAAAGCATAGTGCACAGTGCAAAACGACTGCTGGTTTACGCAACAGCATAGTGCACAGTGCAAAACGACTGCTGGTTTACGCCAGAGCATAGTGCACAGTGCAAAATGACTGTTGGTTTACGCCAAAGCACAGCGCACAGCGCAAAACGACTGTTGGTTTACGCCAAAGCACAGCGCACAGTGCAAAACGACTGCTGGTTTACGCGAAAGCATGGTGCACAGTGCAAAACGACTGTTGGTTTACGCAAAAGCATAGTGCACAGTGCAAAACGACTGCTGGTTTACGCCAAATCATAGTGCACAGTGCAAAACGACTGTTGGTTTACGCCAAAGCACAGCGCACAGTGCAAAACGACTGTTGGTTTACGCAAAATCATAGTGCACAGTGCAAAACGACTGTTGGTTTACGCAAAAGCATAGTGCACACTGCAAAACGACTGCTGGTTTACGCCAAAGCATGGTGCACAGTACAAAACGACTGTTGGTTTACGCAAAAGCATAGTGCACAGTGCAAACCGACTGCTGGTTTACGCCAAAGCATAGTGCACAGTGCAAAACGACTGCTGGTTTACGCCAAAGCATAGTGCACAGTGCAAAATGACTGTTGGTTTACGCAAAAGCATAGTGCACAGTGCAAAACGACTGTTGGTTTACGCAAAAGCATAGTGCACAGTGCAAAACGACTGCTGGTTTACGCCAAAGCATGGTGCACAGTACAAAACGACTGTTGGTTTACGCAAAAGCATAGTGCACAGTGCAAACCGACTGCTGGTTTACGCCAAAGCATAGTGCACAGAGCAAAATGACTGCTGGTTTACGCCAAAGCATAGTGCACAGTGCAAAACGACTGCTGGTTTACGCCAAATCATAGTGCACAGTGCAAACCGACTGCTGGTTTACGCCAAAGCATAGTGCACAGTGCAAAACGACTGCTGGTTTACGCCAAAGCATGGTGCACAGTGCAAAACGACTGTTGGTTTACGCAAAAGCACAGCGCACAGTGCAAAACGACTGTTGGTTTACGCCAAAGCATAGTGCATAGAGCAAAACGACTGTTGGTTTACGCCAAAGCACAGCGCACAGTGCAAAACGACTGTTGGTTTACGCAAAAGCATAGTGCACAGTGCAAAACGACTGCTGGTTTACGCCAAAGCATGGTGCACAGTGCAAAACGACTGTTGGTTTACGCAAAAGCATAGTGCACAGTGCAAAACGACTGCTGGTTTACGCCAAAGCATAGTGCACAGTGCAAAACGATTGCTGGTTTACGCCAAAGCATGGTGCACAGTGCAAAACGACTGTTGGTTTACGCCAAAGCATAGTGCACAGTGCAAAATGACTGCTGGTTTACGCCAAAGCACAGCGCACAGTGCAAAACGACTGTTGGTTTACGCAAAAGCACAGCGCACAGTGCAAAACGACTGTTGGTTTACGCCAAAGCACAGCGCACATTGCAAAACGACTGTTGGTTTACGCCAAAGCATAGTGCACAGTGCAAAATGACTGCTGGTTTACGCCAAAGCATAGTGCACAGTGCAAAACGACTGCTGGTTTAAGCCAAAGCATGGTGCACAGTGCAAAACGACTGTTGGTTTACGCAAAAGCATGGTGCACAGTGCAAAACGACTGCTGGTTTACGCCAAATCATAGTGCACAGTGCAAAACGACTGTTGGTTTACGCCAAAGCACAGCGCACAGTGCAAAACGACTGTTGGTTTACGCAAAAGCATAGTGCACAGTGCAAAACGACTGCTGGTTTACGCAACAGCATAGTGCACAGTGCAAAACGACTGCTGGTTTACGTCAGAGCATAGTGCACAGTGCAAAATGACTGTTGGTTTACGCCAAAGCACAGCGCACAGTGCAAAACGACTGTTGGTTTACGCAAAAGCACAGTGCACAGTGCAAAACGACTGTTGGTTTACGCAAAAGCATAGTGCACAGTGCAAAACGACTGCTGGTTTACGCCAAAGCATAGTGCACAGTGCAAAATGACTGTTGGTTTACGCCAAAGCACAGTGCAAAACGACTGTTGGTTTACGCCAAAGCACAGCGCACAGTGCAAAACGACTGCTGGTTTACGCCAAAGCATGGTGCACAGTGCAAAACGACTGTTGGTTTACGCAAAAGCATAGTGCACAGTGCAAAACGACTGCTGGTTTACGCCAGAGCATAGTGCACAGTGCAAAATGACTGCTGGTTAACGCAACAGCATAGTGCACAGTGCAAAACGACTGTTGGTTTACGCCAAAGCACAGCGCACAGTGCAAAACGACTGCTGGTTTACGCAAAAACATAGTGCACAGTGCAAAACGACTGTTGGTTTACGCAAAAGCATAGTGCACAGTGCAAAACGACTGCTGGTTTACGCAACAGCATAGTGCACAGTGCAAAACGACTGCTGGTTTACGCCAGAGCATAGTGCACAGTGCAAAATGACTGTTGGTTTACGCCAAAGCACAGCGCACAGTGCAAAACGACTGTTGGTTTACGCCAAAGCACAGCGCACAGTGCAAAACGACTGTTGGTTTATGCAAAAGCATAGTGCACAGTGCAAAACGACTGCTGGTTTACGCCAAATCATAGTGCACAGTGCAAAACGACTGTTGGTTTACGCCAAAGCACAGCGCACAGTGCAAAACGACTGTTGGTTTACGCAAAAGCATAGTGCACAGTGCAAAACGACTGTTGGTTTACGCAAAAGCATAGTGCACAGTGCAAAACGACTGCTGGTTTACGCCAAAGCATAGTGCACAGTGCAAAACGACTGCTGGTTTACGCCAAAGCATGGTGCACAGTGCAAAACGACTGTTGGTTTACGCAAAAGCACAGCGCACAGTGCAAAACGACTGTTGGTTTACGCAAAAGCATAGTGCACAATGCAAAACGACTACTGGTTTACGCCAAAGCATAGAGCACAGTGCAAAATGACTGTTGGTTTACGCAAAAGCATAGTGCACAGTGCAAAACGACTGCTGGTTTACGCCAAAGCATAGTGCACAGTGCAAACCGACTGCTGGTTTACGCCAAAGCATAGTGCACAGTACAAAACGACTGCTGGTTTACGCCAAATCATAGTGCACAGTGCAAAACGACTGTTGGTTTACGCCAAAGCACAGCGCACAGTGCAAAACGACTGTTGGTTTACGCCAAAGCATAGTGCACAGTGCAAAACGACTACTGGTTTACGCAAAAGCATAGTGCACAGTGCAAAACGACTGCTGGTTTACGCCAAATCATAGTGCACAGTGCAAAACGACTGTTGGTTTACGCCAAAGCACAGCGCACAGTGCAAAACTACTGTTGGTTTACGCAAAAGCATAGTGCACAGTGCAAAACGACTGTTGGTTTACGCAAAAGCATAGTGCACAGTGCAAAACGACTGCTGGTTTACGCCAAAGCATGGTGCACAGTGCAAAACGACTGTTGGTTTACGCAAAAGCATAGTGCACAGTGCAAAACGACTGTTGGTTTACGCCAAAGCACAGCGCACAGTGCAAAACGACTGCTGGTTTACGCCAAAGCATGGTGCACAGTGCAAAACGACTGTTGGTTGACGCAAAAGCATAGTGCACAGTGCAAAACGACTGCTGGTTTACGCCAGAGCATAGTGCACAGTGCAAAACGACTGTTGGTTTACGCCAAAGCACAGCGCACAGTGCAAAACGACTGCTGGTTTTCGCAAAAGCATAGTGCACAGTGCAAAACGACTGTTGGTTTACGCAAAAGCATAGTGCACAGTGCAAAACGACTGTTGGTTTACGCCAAAGCACAGCGCACAGTGCAAAACGACTGCTGGTTTACGCCAAAGCATGGTGCACAGTGCAAAACGACTGCTGGTTTACGCCAAAGCATGGTGCACAGTGCAAAACGACTGCTTTTTTACGCCAAAGCATGGTGCACAGTGCAAAACGACTGTTGGTTTACGCAAAAGCATAGTGCACAGTGCAAAACGACTGCTGGTTTACGCCAAATCATAGTGCACAGTGCAAAACGACTGTTGGTTTACGCCAAAGCACAGCGCACAGTGCAAAACGACTGTTGGTTTACGCAAAAGCATAGTGCACAGTGCAAAACGACTGTTGGTTTACGCAAAAGCATAGTGCACAGTGCAAAACGACTGTTGGTTTACGCCAAAGCACAGCGCACAGTGCAAAACGACTGCTGGTTTACGCCAAAGCATGGTGCACAGTGCAAAACGACTGCTTTTTTACGCCAAAGCATGGTGCACAGTGCAAAACGACTGTTGGTTTACGCCAAAGCATGGTGCACAGTGCAAAACGACTGTTGGTTGACGCAAAAGCATAGTGCACAGTGCAAAACGACTGCTGGTTTACGCCAGAGCATAGTGCACAGTGCAAAACGACTGTTGGTTTACGCCAAAGCACAGCGCACAGTGCAAAACGACTGCTGGTTTTCGCAAAAGCATAGTGCACAGTGCAAAACGACTGTTGGTTTACGCAAAAGCATAGTGCACAGTGCAAAACGACTGTTGGTTTACGCCAAAGCACAGCGCACAGTGCAAAACGACTGTTGGTTTACGCCAAAGCACAGCGCACAGTGCAAAACGACTGCTGGTTTACGCCAAAGCATGGTGCACAGTGCAAAACGACTGCTGGTTTACGCCAAAGCATGGTGCACAGTGCAAAACGACTGCTGGTTTACGCCAAAGCATAGCGCACAGTGCAAAACGACTGTTGGTTTACGCAAAAGCATAGTGCACAGTGCAAAACGACTCTTGGTTTACGCAAAAGCATAGTGCACAGTGCAAAACGACTGCTGGTTTACGCCAAAGCATAGTGCACAGTGCAAAATGACTGTTGGTTTACGCAAAAGCATAGTGCACAGTGCAAAACGACTGTTGGTTTACGCCAAAGCACAGCGCACAGTGCAAAACGACTGCTGGTTTACGCCAGAGCATAGTGCACAGTGCAAAATGACTGTTGGTTTACGCCAAAGCACAGCGCACAGTGCAAAACGACTGCTGGTTTACGCCAAAGCATGGTGCACAGTGCAAAACGACTGTTGGTTTACGCAAAAGCATAGTGCACAGTGCAAAACGACTGCTGGTTTACGCCAAAGCATAGTGCACAGTGCAAAATGACTGTTGGTTTACGCCAAGGCACAGCGCACAGTGCAAAACGGCTGCTGGTTTACGTCAAAGCATGGTGCACAGTGCAAAACGACTGTTGGTTTACGCAAAAGCATAGTGCACAGTGCAAAACGACTGCTGGTTTACGCCAAATCATAGTGCACAGTGCAAAACGACTGTTGGTTTACGCCAAAGCACAGCGCACAGTGCAAAACGACTGCTGGTTTACGCCAAAGCATGGTGCACAGTGCAAAACGACTGTTGGTTTACGCAAAAGCATAGTGCACAGTGCAAAACGACTGCTGGTTTACGCCAAATCATAGTGCACAGTGCAAAACGACTGTTGGTTTACGCCAAAGCACAGCGCACAGTGCAAAACGACTGTTGGTTTACGCAAAAGCATAGTGCACAGTGCAAAACGACTGCTGGTTTACGCAAAAGCATAGTGCACAGTGCAAAACGACTGCTGGTTTACGCCAAAGCATAGTGCACAGTGCAAAATGACTGTTGGTTTACGCCAAAGCACAGTGCAAAACGACTGTTGGTTTACGCCAAAGCACAGCGCACAGTGCAAAACGACTGTTGGTTTACTCAAAAGCATAGTGCACAGTGCAAAACGACTGTTGGTTTACGCAAAAGCATAGTGCACAGTGCAAAACGACTGCTGGTTTACGCAAAAGCATAGTGCACAGTGCAAAACGACTGCTGGTTTACGCCAGAGCATAGTGCACAGTGCAAAATGACTGTTGGTTTACGCCAAAGCACAGCGCACAGTGCAAAACGACTGCTGGTTTACGCCAAAGCATGGTGCACAGTGCAAAACGACTGTTGGTTTACGCAAAAGCATAGTGCACAGTGCAAAACGACTGCTGGTTTACGCCAAAGCATAGTGCACAGTGCAAAATGACTGTTGGTTTACGCCAAAGCACAGCGCACAGTGCAAAACGGCTGCTGGTTTACGTCAAAGCATGGTGCACAGTGCAAAACGACTGTTGGTTTACGCAAAAGCATAGTGCACAGTGCAAAACGACTGTTGGTTTACGCAAAAGTATAGTGCACAGTGCAAAACGACTGTTGGTTTACGCAAAAGCATAGTGCACAGTGCAAAACGACTGCTGGTTTACGCAAAAGCATAGTGCACAGTGCAAAACGACTGCTGGTTTACGCCAAAGCATAGTGCACAGTGCAAAATGACTGTTGGTTTACGCCAAAGCACAGTGCAAAACGACTGTTGGTTTACGCCAAAGCACAGCGCACAGTGCAAAACGACTGCTGGTTTACGCCAAAGCATGGTGCACAGTGCAAAACGACTGTTGGTTTACGCAAAAGCATAGTGCACAGTGCAAAACGACTGCTGGTTTACGCCAGAGCATAGTGCACAGTGCAAAATGACTGCTGGTTTACGCCAAAGCATGGTGCACAGTGCAAAACGACTGTTGGTTTACGCAAAAGCACAGTGCACAGTGCAAAACGACTGCTGGTTTACGCCAGAGCATAGTGCACAGTGCAAAATTACTGTTGGTTTACGCAAAAGCATAGTGCACAGTGCAAAATGACTGTTGGTTTACGCAACAGCATAGTGCACAGTGCAAAACGACTGCTGGTTTACGCCAAAGCATAGTGCACAGTGCAAAACGACTGTTGGTTTACGCCAAAGCACAGCGCACAGTGCAAAACGACTGCTGGTTTACGCCAAAGCATGGTGCACAGTGCAAAACGACTGTTGGTTTACGCCAAAGCACAGCGCACAGTGCAAAACGACTGTTGGTTTACGCAAAAGCATAGTGCACAGTGCAAAACGACTGCTGGTTTACGCCAAATCATAGTGCACAGTGCAAAACGACTGTTGGTTTACGCCAAAGCACAGCGCACAGTGCAAAACGACTGTTGGTTTACTCAAAAGCATAGTGCACAGTGTAAAACGACTGCTGGTTTACGCAAAAGCATAGTGCACAGTGCAAAACGACTGTTGGTTTACGCAAAAGTATAGTGCACAGTGCAAAACGACTGTTGGTTTACGCAAAAGCATAGTGCACAGTGCAAAACGACTGCTGGTTTACGCAAAAGCATAGTGCACAGTGCAAAACGACTGCTGGTTTACGCCAAAGCACAGCGCACAGTGCAAAATGACTGTTGGTTTACGCCAAAGCACAGTGCAAAACGACTGTTGGTTTACGCCAAAGCACAGCGCACAGTGCAAAACGACTGCTGGTTTACGCCAAAGCATGGTGCACAGTGCAAAACGACTGTTGGTTTACGCAAAAGCATAGTGCACAGTGCAAAACGACTGCTGGTTTACGCCAGAGCATAGTGCACAGTGCAAAATGACTGCCGGTTTACGCCAAAGCATGGTGCACAGTGCAAAACGACTGTTGGTTTACGCAAAAGCACAGTGCACAGTGCAAAACGACTGCTGGTTTACGCCAAAGCATGGTGCACAGTGCAAAACGACTGTTGGTTTACGCAAAAGCATTGTGCACAGTGCAAAACGACTGTTGGTTTACGCAAAAGCATAGTGCACAGTGCAAAACGACTGTTGGTTTACGCCAAAGCACAGCGCACAGTGCAAAACGACTGCTGGTTTACGCCAAAGCATGGTGCACAGTGCAAAACGACTGTTGGTTTACGCAAAAGCATAGCGCACAGTGCAAAACGACTGTTGGTTTACGCCAAAGCACAGCGCACAGTGCAAAACGACTGCTGGTTTACGCCAAAGCATGGTGCACAGTGCAAAACGACTGTTGGTTGACGCAAAAGCATAGTCACCGTGCAAAACGACTGTTGGTTTACGCCAAAGCACAGCGCACAGTGCAAAACGACTGCTGGTTTACGCAAAAGCATAGTGCACAGTGCAAAACGACTGTTGGTTTACGCAAAAGCATAGTGCACAGTGCAAAACGACTGTTGGTTTACGCCAAAGCACAGCGCACAGTGCAAAACGACTGCTGGTTAACGCCAAAGCATGGTGCACAGTGCAAAACGACTGCTTTTTTACGCCAAAGCATGGTGCACAGTGCAAAACGACTGTTGGTTTACGCAAAAGCATAGTGCACAGTGCAAAACGACTGTTGGTTTACGCCAAAGCACAGCGCACAGTGCAAAACGACTGCTGGTTTACGCCAAAGCATGGTGCACAGTGCAAAACGACTGTTGGTTTACGCCAAAGCACAGCGCACAGTGCAAAACGACTGTTGGTTTACGCAAAAGCATAGTGCACAGTGCAAAACGACTGTTGGTTTACGCAAAAGCATAGTGCACAGTGCAAAACGACTGTTGGTTTACGCCAAAGCACAGCGCACAGTGCAAAACGACTGTTGGTTTACGCCAAAGCACAGCGCACAGTGCAAAACGACTGCTGGTTTACGCCAAAGCATGGTGCACAGTGCAAAACCACTGCTGGTTTACGCCAAAGCATGGTGCACAGTGCAAAACGACTGCTGGTTTACGCCAAAGCATAGCGCACAGTGCAAAACGACTGTTGGTTTACGCAAAAGCATAGTGCACAGTGCAAAACGACTCTTGGTTTACGCAAAAGCATAGTGCACAGTGCAAAACGACTGCTGGTTTACGCCAAAGCATAGTGCACAGTGCAAAATGACTGTTGGTTTACGCAAAAGCATAGTGCACAGTGCAAAACGACTGTTGGTTTACGCCAAAGCACAGCGCACAGTGCAAAACGACTGCTGGTTTACGCCAGAGCATAGTGCACAGTGCAAAATGACTGTTGGTTTACGCCAAAGCACAGCGCACAGTGCAAAACGACTGCTGGTTTACGCCAAAGCATGGTGCACAGTGCAAAACGACTGTTGGTTTACGCAAAAGCATAGTGCACAGTGCAAAACGACTGCTGGTTTACGCCAAAGCATAGTGCACAGTGCAAAATGACTGTTGGTTTACGCCAAAGCACAGCGCACAGTGCAAAACGGCTGCTGGTTTACGTCAAAGCATGGTGCACAGTGCAAAACGACTGTTGGTTTACGCAAAAGCATAGTGCACAGTGCAAAACGACTGCTGGTTTACGCCAAATCATAGTGCACAGTGCAAACGACTGTTGGTTTACGCCAAAGCACAGCGCACAGTGCAAAACGACTGCTGGTTTACGCCAAAGCATGGTGCACAGTGCAAAACGACTGTTGGTTTACGCAAAAGCATAGTGCACAGTGCAAAACGACTGCTGGTTTACGCCAAATCATAGTGCACAGTGCAAAACGACTGTTGGTTTACGCCAAAGCACAGCGCACAGTGCAAAACGACTGTTGGTTTACTCAAAAGCATAGTGCACAGTGTAAAACGACTGCTGGTTTACGCAAAAGCATAGTGCACAGTGCAAAACGACTGTTGGTTTACGCAAAAGTATAGTGCACAGTGCAAAACGACTGTTGGTTTACGCAAAAGCATAGTGCACAGTGCAAAACGACTGCTGGTTTACGCCAGAGCATAGTGCACAGTGCAAAATGACTGCTGGTTTACGCCAAAGCATGGTGCACAGTGCAAAACGACTGTTGGTTTACGCAAAAGCACAGTGCACAGTGCAAAACGACTGCTGGTTTACGCCAAAGCATGGTGCACAGTGCAAAACGACTGTTGGTTTACGCAAAAGCATTGTGCACAGTGCAAAACGACTGCTGGTTTACGCCAGAGCATAGTGCACAGTGCAAAATTACTGTTGGTTTAAGCAAAAGCATAGTGCACAGTGCAAAACGACTGCTGGTTTACGCAACAGCATAGTGCACAGTGCAAAACGACTGCTGGTTTACGCCAAAGCATAGTGCACAGTGCAAAATGACTGTTGGTTTACGCCAAAGCACAGTGGAAAACGACTGTTGGTTTACGCCAAAGCACAGCGCACAGTGCAAAACGACTGCTGGTTTACGCCAAAGCATGGTGCACAGTGCAAAACGACTGTTGGTTTACGCAAAAGCATAGTGCACAGTGCAAAACGACTGCTGGTTTACGCCAGAGCATAGTGCACAGTGCAAAATGACTGCTGGTTTACGCCAAAGCATGGTGCACAGTGCAAAACGACTGTTGGTTTACGCAAAAGCACAGTGCACAGTGCAAAACGACTGCTGGTTTACGCCAAAGCATGGTGCACAGTGCAAAACGACTGTTGGTTTACGCAAAAGCATTGTGCACAGTGCAAAACGACTGCTGGTTTACGCCAGAGCATAGTGCACAGTGCAAAATTACTGTTGGTTTACGCAAAAGCATAGTGCACAGTGCAAAACGACTGCTGGTTTACGCAACAGCATAGTGCACAGTGCAAAACGACTGCTGGTTTACGCCAAAGCATAGTGCACAGTGCAAAACGACTGCTGGTTTACGCAACAGCATAGTGCACAGTGCAAAACGACTGTTGGTTTACGCCAAAGCACAGCGCACAGTGCAAAACGACTGCTGGTTTACGCCAAAGCATGGTGCACAGTGCAAAACGACTGTTGGTTTACGCAAAAGCATAGTGCACAGTGCAAAACGACTGTTAGTTTACGCCAAAGCATGGTGCACAGTGCAAAATGACTGTTGGTTTACGCCAAAGCACAGTGCAAAACGACTGTTGGTTTACGCCAAAGCACAGCGCACAGTGCAAAACGACTGCTGGTTTTCGCCAAAGCATGGTGCACAGTGCAAAACGACTGTTGGTTTACGCAAAAGCATAGTGCACAGTGCAAAACGACTGCTGGTTTACGCCAAATCATAGTGCACAGTGCAAAACGACTGTTGGTTTACGCCAAAGCACAGCGCACAGTGCAAAACTACTGTTGGTTTACGCAAAAGCATAGTGCACAGTGCAAAACGACTGTTGGTTTACGCAAAAGCATAGTGCACAGTGCAAAACGACTGCTGGTTTACGCCAAAGCATAGTGCACAGTGCAAAACGACTGCTGGTTTACGCCAAAGCATGGTGCACAGTGCAAAACGACTGTTGGTTTACGCAAAAGCATAGTGCACAGTGCAAAACGACTGTTGGTTTACGCCAAAGCACAGCGCACAGTGCAAAACGACTGCTGGTTTACGCCAAAGCATGGTGCACAGTGCAAAACGACTGTTGGTTGACGCAAAAGCATAGTGCACAGTGCAAAACGACTGCTGGTTTAGGCCAGAGCATAGTGCACAGTGCAAAACGACTGTTGGTTTACGCCAAAGCACAGCGCACAGTGCAAAACGACTGCTGGTTTACGCAAAAGCATAGTGCACAGTGCAAAACGACTGTTGGTTTACGCAAAAGCATAGTGCACAGTGCAAAACGACTGTTGGTTTACGCCAAAGCACAGCGCACAGTGCAAAACGACTGCTGGTTTACGCCAAAGCATGGTGCACAGTGCAAAACGACTGCTTTTTTACGCCAAAGCATGGTGAACAGTGCAAAACGACTGTTGGTTTACGCAAAAGCATAGTGCACAGTGCAAAACGACTGTTGGTTTACGCCAAAGCACAGCGCACAGTGCAAAACGACTGCTGGTTTACGCCAAAGCATGGTGCACAGTGCAAAACGACTGTTGGTTTACGCCAAAGCACAGCGCACAGTGCAAAACGACTGTTGGTTTACGCAAAAGCATAGTGCACAGTGCAAAACGACTGTTGGTTTACGCAAAAGCATAGTGCACAGTGCAAAACGACTGTTGGTTTACGCCAAAGCACAGCGCACAGTGCAAAACGACTGCTGGTTTACGCCAAAGCATGGTGCACAGTGCAAAACGACTGTTGGTTTACGCCAAAGCACAGCGCACAGTGCAAAACGACTGTTGGTTTACGCAAAAGCATAGTGCACAGTGCAAAACGACTGCTGGTTTACGCCAGAGCATAGTGCACAGTGCAAAACGACTGTTGGTTTACGCCAAAGCACAGCGCACAGTGCAAAACGACTGCTGGTTTACGCCAAAGCATGGTGCACAGTGCAAAACGACTGCTGGTTTACGCCAAAGCATGGTGCACAGTGCAAAACGACTGCTGGTTTACGCCAAAGCATAGCGCACAGTGCAAAACGACTGTTGGTTTACGCAAAAGCATAGTGCACAGTGCAAAACGACTCTTGGTTTACGCAAAAGCATAGTGCACAGTGCAAAACGACTGTTGGTTTACGCAAAAGCATAGTGCACAGTGCAAAACGACTGCTGGTTTACGCCAAATCATAGTGCACAGTGCAAAACGACTGTTGGTTTACGCCAAAGCACAGCGCACAGTGCAAAACGACTGCTGGTTTACGCCAAAGCATGGTGCACAGTGCAAAACGACTGTTGGTTTACGCAAAAGCATAGTGCACAGTGCAAAACGACTGCTGGTTTACGCCAAATCATAGTGCACAGTGCAAAACGACTGTTGGTTTACGCCAAAGCACAGCGCACAGTGCAAAACGACTGTTGGTTTACTCAAAAGCATAGTGCACAGTGTAAAACGACTGCTGGTTTACGCAAAAGCATAGTGCACAGTGCAAAACGACTGTTGGTTTACGCAAAAGTATAGTGCACAGTGCAAAACGACTGTTGGTTTACGCAAAAGCATAGTGCACAGTGCAAAACGACTGCTGGTTTACGCAAAAGCATAGTGCACAGTGCAAAACGACTGCTGGTTTACGCCAAAGCATAGTGCACAGTGCAAAATGACTGTTGGTTTACGCCAAAGCACAGTGCAAAACGACTGTTGATTTACGCCAAAGCACAGCGCACAGTGCAAAACGACTGCTGGTTTACGCCAAAGCATGGTGCACAGTGCAAAACGACTGTTGGTTTACGCAAAAGCATAGTGCACAGTGCAAAACGACTGCTGGTTTACGCCAGAGCATAGTGCACAGTGCAAAATGACTGCTGGTTTACGCCAAAGCATTGTGCACAGTGCAAAACGACTGTTGGTTTACGCAAAAGCACAGTGCACAGTGCAAAACGACTGCTGGTTTACGCCAAAGCATGGTGCACAGTGCAAAACGACTGTTGGTTTACGCAAAAGCATTGTGCACAGTGCAAAACGACTGCTGGTTTACGCCAGAGCATAGTGCACAGTGCAAAATTACTGTTGGTTTACGCAAAAGCATAGTGCACAGTGCAAAACGACTGCTGGTTTACGCAACAGCATAGTGCACAGTGCAAAACGACTGCTGGTTTACGCCAAAGCATAGTGCACAGTGCAAAACGACTGCTGGTTTACGCAACAGCATAGTGCACAGTGCAAAACGACTGTTGGTTTACCCCAAAGCACAGCGCACAGTGCAAAACGACTGCTGGTTTACGCCAAAGCATGGTGCACAGTGCAAAACGACTGTTGGTTTACGCAAAAGCATAGTGCACAGTGCAAAACGACTGTTGGTTTACGCCAAAGCATGGTGCACAGAGCAAAATGACTGTTGGTTTACGCAAAAGCATAGTGCACAGTGCAAAACGACTGTTGGTTTACGCCAAAGCATGGTGCACAGTGCAAAATGACTGTTGGTTTACGCCAAAGCACAGTGCAAAACGACTGTTGGTTTACGCCAAAGCACAGCGCACAGTGCAAAACGACTGCTGGTTTACGCCAAAGCATGGTGCACAGTGCAAAACGACTGTTGGTTTACGCAAAAGCATAGTGCACAGTGCAAAACGACTGCTGGTTTACGCAAAAGCATAGTGCACAGTGCAAAACGACTGCTGGTTTACGCAAAAGCATAGTGCACAGTGCAAAACGACTGTTGGTTTACGCAAAAGCATAGTGCACAGTGCAAAACGACTGCTGGTTTACGCAACAGCATAGTGCACAGTGCAAAACGACTGTTGGTTTACCCCAAAGCACAGCGCACAGTGCAAAACGACTGCTGGTTTACGCCAAAGCATGGTGCACAGTGCAAAACGACTGTTGGTTTACGCAAAAGCATAGTGCACAGTGCAAAACGACTGCTGGTTTACGCCAAATCATAGTGCACAGTGCAAAACGACTGTTGGTTTACGCCAAAGCACAGCGCACAGTGCAAAACGACTGCTGGTTTACGCCAAAGCATAGTGCACAGTGCAAAACGACTGCTGGTTTACGCAACAGCATAGTGCACAGTGCAAAACGACTGTTGGTTTACCCCAAAGCACAGGGCACAGTGCAAAACGACTGCTGGTTTACGCCAAAGCATGGTGCACAGTGCAAAACGACTGTTGGTTTACGCAAAAGCATAGTGCACAGTGCAAAACGACTGCTGGTTTACGCCAAAGCATAGTGCACAGTGCAAAACGACTGTTGGTTTACGCAAAAGCACAGCGCACAGTGCAAAACGTGCAAAACGACTGTTGGTTTACGCCAAAGCATAGTGCACAGTGCAAAACGACTGCTGGTTTACGCAACAGCATAGTGCACAGTGCAAAACGACTGCTGGTTTACGCCAAAGCATAGTGCACAGTGCAAAACGACTGCTGGTTTACGCAACAGCATAGTGCACAGTGCAAAACGACTGTTGGTTTACCCCAAAGCACAGCGCACAGTGCAAAACGACTGCTGGTTTACGCCAAAGCATGGTGCACAGTGCAAAACGACTGTTGGTTTACGCAAAAGCATAGTGCACAGTGCAAAACGACTGTTGGTTTACGCCAAAGCATGGTGCACAGTGCAAAATGACTGTTGGTTTACGCAAAAGCATAGTGCACAGTGCAAAACGACTGTTGGTTTACGCCAAAGCATGGTGCACAGTGCAAAATGACTGTTGGTTTACGCCAAAGCACAGTGCAAAACGACTGTTGGTTTACGCCAAAGCACAACGCACAGTGCAAAACGACTGCTGGTTTACGCCAAAGCATGGTGCACAGTGCAAAACGACTGTTGGTTTACGCAAAAGCATAGTGCACAGTGCAAAACGACTGCTGGTTTACGCAAAAGCATAGTGCACAGTGCAAAACGACTGTTGGTTTACGCAAAAGCATAGTGCACAGTGCAAAACGACTGCTGGTTTACGCAACAGCATAGTGCACAGTGCAAAACGACTGCTGGTTTACGCCAGAGCATAGTGCACAGTGCAAAATGACTGTTGGTTTACGCCAAAGCACAGCGCACAGTGCAAAACGACTGTTGGTTTACGCCAAAGCACAGCGCACAGTGCAAACCGACTGCTGGTTTACGCCAAATCATAGTGCACAGTGCAAAACGACTGTTGGTTTACGCCAAAGCACAGCGCACAGTGCAAAACGACTGTTGGTTTACGCAAAAGCATAGTGCACAGTGCAAAACGACTGCTGGTTTACGCCAAAGCATAGCGCACAGTGCAAAACGACTGCTGGTTTACGCCAAAAAGCATAGTGCACAGTGCAAAACGACTGCTGGTTTACGCCAAAGCATAGTGCACAGTGCAAAACGACTGTTGGTTTACGCAAAAGCACAGCGCACAGTGCAAAACGTGCAAAACGACTGTTGGTTTACGCCAAAGCATAGTGCACAGTGCAAACCGACTGCTGGTTTACGCCAAATCATAGTGCACAGTGCAAAACGACTGTTGGTTTACGCCAAAGCACAGCGCACAGTGCAAAACGACTGTTGGTTTACGCCAAAGCATAGTGCACAGTGCAAAACGACTGCTGGTTTATGCAAAAGCATAGTGCACAGTGCAAAACGACTGCTGGTTTACGCCAAATCATAGTGCACAGTGCAAAACGACTGTTGGTTTACGCCAAAGCACAGCGCACAGTGCAAAACTACTGTTGGTTTACGCAAAAGCATAGTGCACAGTGCAAAACGACTGTTGGTTTACGCAAAAGCATAGTGCACAGTGCAATACGACTGCTGGTTTACGCCAAAGCATAGTGCACAGTGCAAAACGACTGCTTGTTTACGCCAAAGCATGGTGCACAGTGCAAAACGACTGTTGGTTTACGCAAAAGCATAGTGCACAGTGCAAAACGACTGTTGGTTTATGCCAAAGCACAGCGCACAGTGCAAAACGACTGCTGGTTTACGCCAAAGCATGGTGCACAGTGCAAAACGACTGTTGGTTGACGCAAAAGCATAGTGCACAGTGCAAAACGACTGTTGGTTTATGCCAAAGCACAGCGCACAGTGCAAAACGACTGCTGGTTTACGCCAAAGCATAGTGCACAGTGCAAAACGACTGTTGGTTTACGCCAAAGCACAGCGCACAGTGCAAAACGACTGCTGGTTTACGCAAAAGCATAGTGCACAGTGCAAAACGACTGCTGGTTTACGCCAAAGCATGGTGCACAGTGCAAAACGACGGTTGGTTTACGCAAAAGCATAGTGCACAGTGCAAAACGAGTGTTGGTTTACGCCAAAGCACAGCGCACAGTGCAAAACGACTGCTGGTTTACGCCAAAGCATGGTGCACAGTGCAAAACGACTGCTTTTTTACGCCAAAGCATGGTGCACAGTGCAAAACGACTGTTGGTTTACGCAAAAGCATAGTGCACAGTGCAAAACGACTGTTGGTTTACGCCAAAGCACAGCGCACAGTTCAAAACGACTGCTGGTTTACGCCAAAGCATGGTGCACAGTGCAAAACGACTGTTGGTTTACGCCAAAGCACAGCGCACAGTGCAAAACGACTGTTGGTTTACGCCAAAGCACAGCGCACAGTGCAAACCGACTGCTGGTTTACGCCAAATCATAGTGCACAGTGCAAAACGACTGTTGGTTTACGCCAAAGCACAGCGCACAGTGCAAAACGACTGTTGGTTTACGCAAAAGCATAGTGCACAGTGCAAAACGACTGCTGGTTTACGCCAAAGCATAGCGCACAGTGCAAAACGACTGCTGGTTTACGCCAAAAAGCATAGTGCACAGTGCAAAACGACTGCTGGTTTACGCCAAAGCATAGTGCACAGTGCAAAACGACTGTTGGTTTACGCAAAAGCACAGCGCACAGTGCAAAACGTGCAAAACGACTGTTGGTTTACGCCAAAGCATAGTGCACAGTGCAAACCGACTGCTGGTTTACGCCAAATCATAGTGCACAGTGCAAAACGACTGTTGGTTTACGCCAAAGCACAGCGCACAGTGCAAAACGACTGTTGGTTTACGCCAAAGCATAGTGCACAGTGCAAAACGACTGCTGGTTTATGCAAAAGCATAGTGCACAGTGCAAAACGACTGCTGGTTTACGCCAAATCATAGTGCACAGTGCAAAACGACTGTTGGTTTACGCCAAAGCACAGCGCACAGTGCAAAACTACTGTTGGTTTACGCAAAAGCATAGTGCACAGTGCAAAACGACTGTTGGTTTACGCAAAAGCATAGTGCACAGTGCAATACGACTGCTGGTTTACGCCAAAGCATAGTGCACAGTGCAAAACGACTGCTTGTTTACGCCAAAGCATGGTGCACAGTGCAAAACGACTGTTGGTTTACGCAAAAGCATAGTGCACAGTGCAAAACGACTGTTGGTTTATGCCAAAGCACAGCGCACAGTGCAAAACGACTGCTGGTTTACGCCAAAGCATGGTGCACAGTGCAAAACGACTGTTGGTTGACGCAAAAGCATAGTGCACAGTGCAAAACGACTGTTGGTTTATGCCAAAGCACAGCGCACAGTGCAAAACGACTGCTGGTTTACGCCAAAGCATAGTGCACAGTGCAAAACGACTGTTGGTTTACGCCAAAGCACAGCGCACAGTGCAAAACGACTGCTGGTTTACGCAAAAGCATAGTGCACAGTGCAAAACGACTGCTGGTTTACGCCAAAGCATGGTGCACAGTGCAAAACGACGGTTGGTTTACGCAAAAGCATAGTGCACAGTGCAAAACGAGTGTTGGTTTACGCCAAAGCACAGCGCACAGTGCAAAACGACTGCTGGTTTACGCCAAAGCATGGTGCACAGTGCAAAACGACTGCTTTTTTACGCCAAAGCATGGTGCACAGTGCAAAACGACTGTTGGTTTACGCAAAAGCATAGTGCACAGTGCAAAACGACTGTTGGTTTACGCCAAAGCACAGCGCACAGTTCAAAACGACTGCTGGTTTACGCCAAAGCATGGTGCACAGTGCAAAACGACTGTTGGTTTACGCCAAAGCACAGCGCACAGTGCAGAACGACTGTTGGTTTACGCAAAAGCATAGTGCACAGTGCAAAACGACTGTTGGTTTACGCAAAAGCATAGTGCACAGTGCAAAACGACTGTTGGTTTACGCCAAAGCACAGCGCACAGTGCAAAACGACTGCTGGTTTACGCCAAAGCATGGTGCACAGTGCAAAACGACTGTTGGTTTACGCAAAAGCATAGTGCACAGTGCAAAACGACTGTTGGTTTACGCAAAAGCATAGTGCACAGTGCAAAACGACTGTTGGTTTACGCCAAAGCACAGCGCACAGTGCAAAACGACTGTTGGTTTACGCCAAAGCACAGCGCACAGTGCAAACCGACTGCTGGTTTACGCCAAAGCATGGTGCACAGTGCAAAACGACTGTTGGTTTACGCAAAAGCATAGTGCACAGTGCAAAACGACAGCTGGTTTACGCCAAATCATAGTGCACAGTGCAAAACGACTGTTGGTTTACGCCAAAGCACAGCGCACAGTGCAAAACGACTGTTGGTTTACGCAAAAGCATAGTGCACAGTGCAAAACGACTGCTGGTTTACGCCAAAGCATAGCGCACAGTGCAAAACGACTGCTGGTTTACGCCAAAGCATGGTGCACAGTGCAAAACGACTGTTGGTTTACGCAAAAGCATAGTGCACAGTGCAAAACGACTGCTGGTTTACGCCAAAGCATAGTGCACAGTGCAAAACGACTGTTGGTTTACGCAAAAGCACAGCGCACAGTGCAAAACGTGCAAAACGACTGTTGGTTTACGCCAAAGCATAGTGCACAGTGCAAACCGACTGCTGGTTTACGCCAAAGCATAGTGCACAGTGCAAAACGACTGCTGGTTTACGCCAAATCATAGTGCACAGTGCAAAACGACTGTTGGTTTACGCCAAAGCACAGCGCACAGTGCAAAACGACTGTTGGTTTACGCCAAAGCATAGTGCACAGTGCAAAACGACTGCTGGTTTACGCAAAAGCATAGTGCACAGTGCAAAACGACTGCTGGTTTACGCCAAATCATAGTGCACAGTGCAAAACGACTGTTGGTTTACGCCAAAGCACAGCGCACAGTGCAAAACTACTGTTGGTTTACGCAAAAGCATAGTGCACAGTGCAAAACGACTGTTGGTTTACGCAAAAGCATAGTGCACAGTGCAATACGACTGCTGGTTTACGCCAAAGCATAGTGCACAGTGCAAAACGACTGCTTGTTTACGCCAAAGCATGGTGCACAGTGCAAAACGACTGTTGGTTTACGCAAAAGCATAGTGCACAGTGCAAAACGACTGTTGGTTTATGCCAAAGCACAGCGCACAGTGCAAAACGACTGCTGGTTTACGCCAAAGCATGGTGCACAGTGCAAAACGACTGTTGGTTGACGCAAAAGCATAGTGCACAGTGCAAAACGACTGTTGGTTTATGCCAAAGCACAGCGCACAGTGCAAAACGACTGCTGGTTTACGCCAAAGCATAGTGCACAGTGCAAAACGACTGTTGGTTTACGCCAAAGCACAGCGCACAGTGCAAAACGACTGCTGGTTTACGCAAAAGCATAGTGCACAGTGCAAAACGACTGCTGGTTTACGCCAAAGCATGGTGCACAGTGCAAAACGACGGTTGGTTTACGCAAAAGCATAGTGCACAGTGCAAAACGAGTGTTGGTTTACGCCAAAGCACAGCGCACAGTGCAAAACGACTGCTGGTTTACGCCAAAGCATGGTGCACAGTGCAAAACGACTGCTTTTTTACGCCAAAGCATGGTGCACAGTGCAAAACGACTGTTGGTTTACGCAAAAGCATAGTGCACAGTGCAAAACGACTGTTGGTTTACGCCAAAGCACAGCGCACAGTTCAAAACGACTGCTGGTTTACGCCAAAGCATGGTGCACAGTGCAAAACGACTGTTGGTTTACGCCAAAGCACAGCGCACAGTGCAGAACGACTGTTGGTTTACGCAAAAGCATAGTGCACAGTGCAAAACGACTGTTGGTTTACGCAAAAGCATAGTGCACAGTGCAAAACGACTGTTGGTTTACGCCAAAGCACAGCGCACAGTGCAAAACGACTGCTGGTTTACGCCAAAGCATGGTGCACAGTGCAAAACGACTGTTGGTTTACGCAAAAGCATAGTGCACAGTGCAAAACGACTGTTGGTTTACGCAAAAGCATAGTGCACAGTGCAAAACGACTGTTGGTTTACGCCAAAGCACAGCGCACAGTGCAAAACGACTGTTGGTTTACGCAAAAGCATAGTGCACCGTGCAAAACGACTGCTGGTTTACGCCAGAGCATAGTGCACAGTGCAAAACGACTGTTGGTTTACGCCAAAGCACAGCGCACAGTGCAAAACGACTGCTGGTTTACGCCAAAGCATGGTGCACAGTGCAAAACGACTGCTGGTTTACGCCAAAGCATGGTGCACAGTGCAAAACGACTGCTGGTTTACGCCAAAGCATAGCGCACAGTGCAAAACGACTGTTGGTTTACGCAAAAGCATAGTGCACAGTGCAAAACGACTCTTGGTTTACGCAAAAGCATAGTGCACAGTGCAAAACGACTGCTGGTTTACGCCAAAGCATAGTGCACAGTGCAAAACGACTGTTGGTTTACGCAAAAGCATAGTGCACAGTGCAAAATGACTGCTGGTTTACGCCAAATCATAGTGCACAGTGCAAAACGACTGTTGGTTTACGCCAAAGCACAGCGCACAGTGCAAAACGACTGTTGGTTTACTCAAAAGCATAGTGCACAGTGTAAAACGACTGTTGGTTTACGCCAAAGCACAGCGCACAGTGCAAAACGACTGTTGGTTTACGCAAAAGCATAGTGCACAGTGCAAAATGACTGCTGGTTTATGCGACAGCATAGTGCACAGTGCAAAACGACTGCTGGTTTACGCCAGAGCATAGTGCACAGCGCAAAATGACTGTTGGTTTACGCCAAAGCATAGTGCGCAGTGCAAAACGACTGTTGGTTTACGCCAAAGCACAGCGCACGGTGCAAAACGACTGCTGGTTTACGCCAAAGCATCGTGCACAGTGCAAAACGACTGTTGGTTTACGCCAAAGCACAGCGCACAGTGCAAAACGACTGTTGGTTTACGCAAAAGCATAGTGCACAGTGCAAAACGACTGCTGGTTTACGCGACAGCATAGTGCACAGTGCAAAACGACTGCTGGTTTACGCCAGAGCATAGTGCACCGTGCAAAACGACTGCTGGTTTACGCCAAAGCATAGCGCACAGTGCAAAACGACTGCTGGTTTACGCAAAAGCATAGTGCACAGTGCAAAACGACTGTTGGTTTACGCAAAAGCACAGCGCACAGTGCAAAACGACTGTTGGTTTACTCAAAAGCATAGTGCACAGTGTAAAACGACTGCTGGTTTACGCCAAAGCATAGTGCACAGTGCAAAACGACTGTTGGTTTACGCAAAAGCATAGTGCACAGTGCAAAACGACTGCTGGTTTACGCCAAAGCATAGTGCACAGTGCAAAACGACTGTTGGTTTACGCCAAAGCACAGCGCACAGTGCAAAACGACTGTTGGTTTACGCAAAAGCATAGTGCACAGTGCAAAACGACTGCTGGTTTACGCGACAGCATAGTGCACAGTGCAGAACGACTGCTGGTTTACGCCAGAGCATAGTGCACAGTGCAAAACGACTGTTGGTTTACGCAAAAGCATAGTGCACAGTGCAAAACGACTGTTGGTTTACGCAAAAGCATAGTGCACAGTGCAAAACGACTGCTGGTTTACGCCAAAGCATAGCGCACAGTGCAAAACGACTGCTGGTTTACGCCAAAGCATGGTGCACAGTGCAAAACGACTGTTGGTTTACGCAAAAGCATAGTGCACAGTGCAAAACGACTGCTGGTTACGCCAAAGCACAGCGCACAGTGCAAAACGACTTTTGGTTTACTCAAAAGCATAGTGCACAGTGTAAAACGAGTGTTGGTTTACGCCAAAGCACAGCGCACAGTGCAAAACGACTGTTGGTTTACGCAAAAGCATAGTGCACAGTGCAAAACGACTGCTGGTTTACGCGACAGCATAGTGCACAGTGCAAAACGACTGCTGGTTTACGCCAGAGCATAGTGCACAGTGCAAAATGACTGTTGGTTTACGCCAAAGCATAGTGCACAGTGCAAAACGACTGTTGGTTTACGCCAAAGCACAGCGCATAGTGCAAAACGACTGCTGGTTTACGCCAAAGCATAGTGCACAGTGCAAAACGACTGTTGGTTTACGCCAAAGCACAGCGCACAGTGCAAAACGACTGCTGGTTTACGCCAGAGCATAGCGCACAGTGCAAAATGACTGTTGGTTTACGCCAAAGCATAGTGCACAGTGCAAAACGACTGTTGGTTTACGCCAAAGCACAGCGCACAGTGCAAAACGACTGCTGGTTTACGCCAAAGCATAGTGCACAGTGCAAAACGACTGTTGGTTTACGCCAAAGCACAGCGCACAGTGCAAAACGACTGTTGGTTTACGCAAAAGCATAGTGCACAGTGCAAAACGACTGCTGGTTTACGCGACAGCATAGTGCACAGTGCAAAACGACTGCTGGTTTACGCCAGAGCATAGTGCACAGTGCAAAATGACTGTTGGTTTACGCCAAAGCATAGTGCACAGTGCAAAACGACTGTTGGTTTACGCCAAAGCACAGCGCACAGTGCAAAACGACTGCTGGTTTACGCCAGAGCATAGTGCACAGTGCAAAATGACTGTTGGTTTACGCCAAAGCATAGTGCACAGTGCAAAACGACTGTTGGTTTACGCCAAAGCACAGCGCACAGTGCAAAACGACTGCTGGTTTACGCCAAAGCATAGTGCACAGTGCAAAACGACTGTTGGTTTACGCCAAAGCACAGCGCACAGTGCAAAACGACTGTTGGTTTACGCAAAAGCATAGTGCACAGTGCAAAACGACTGCTGGTTTACGCGACAGCATAGTGCACAGTGCAGAACGACTGCTGGTTTACGCCAGAGCATAGTGCACAGTGCAAAACGACTGTTGGTTTACGCCAAAGCACAGCGCACAGTGCAAAACGACTGTTGGTTTACGCAAAAGCATAGTGCACAGTGCAGAACGACTGCTGGTTTACGCCAGAGCATAGTGCACAGTGCAAAACGACTGCTGGTTTACGCCAAAGCATAGCGCACAGTGCAAAACGACTGCTGGTTTACGCAAAAGCATAGTGCACAGTGCAAAACGACTGTTGGTTTACGCAAAAGCACAGCGCACAGTGCAAAACGACTGTTGGTTTACTCAAAAGCATAGTGCACAGTGCAAAACGACTGTTGGTTTACGCAAAAGCATAGTGCACAGTGCAAAACGACTGCTGGTTTACGCAAAAGCATAGTGCACAGTGCAAAACGACTGTTGGTTTACGCAAAAGCATAGTGCACAGTGCAAAACGACTGCTGGTTTACGCGACAGCATAGTGCACAGTGCAAAACGACTGCTGGTTTACGCCAAATCATAGTGCACAGTGCAAAACGACTGTTGGTTTACGCCAGAGCACAGCGCACAGTGCAAAACGACTGCTGGTTTACGCCAAAGCATGGTGCACAGTGCAAAACGACTGTTGGTTGACGCAAAAGCATAGTGCACAGTGCAAAACGACTGCTGTTTTACGCCAGAGCATAGTGCATAGTGCAAAACGACTGTTGGTTTACGCCAAAGCACAGCGCACAGTGCAAAACGACTGCTGGTTTACGCAAAAGCATAGTGCACAGTGCAAAACGACTGCTGGTTTACGCCAAAGCATGGTGCACAGTGCAAAACGACTGCTGGTTTACGCAAAAGCATAGTGCACAGTGCAAAACGACTGTTGGTTTACGCAAAAGCATAGTGCACAGTGCAAAACGACTGCTGGTTTACGCAACAGCATAGTGCACAGTGCAAAACGACTGCTGGTTTACGCCAGAGCATAGTGCACAGTGCAAAACGACTGTTGGTTTACGCCAAAGCACAGCGCACAGTGCAAAACGACTGTTGGTTTACTCAAAAGCATAGTGCACAGTGTAAAACGACTGTTGGTTTACGCCAAAGCACAGCGCACAGTGCAAAACGACTGTTGGTTTACGCAAAAGCATAGTGCACAGTGCAAAATGACTGCTGGTTTACGCGACAGCATAGTGCACAGTGCAAAACGACTGCTGGTTTACGCCAGAGCATAGTGCACAGTGCAAAATGACTGTTGGTTTACGCCAAAGCATAGTGCGCAGTGCAAAACGACTGTTGGTTTACGCCAAAGCACAGCGCACGGTGCAAAACGACTGCTGGTTTACGCCAAAGCATCGTGCACAGTGCAAAACGACTGTTGGTTTACGCCAAAGCACAGCGCACAGTGCAAAACGACTGTTGGTTTACGCAAAAGCATAGTGCACAGTGCAAAACGACTGCTGGTTTACGCGACAGCATAGTGCACAGTGCAAAACGACTGCTGGTTTACGCCAGAGCATAGTGCACAGTGCAAAACGACTGCTGGTTTACGCCAAAGCATAGCGCACAGTGCAAAACGACTGCTGGTTTACGCAAAAGCATAGTGCACAGTGCAAAACGACTGTTGGTTTACGCAAAAGCACAGCGCACAGTGCAAAACGACTGTTGGTTTACTCAAAAGCATAGTGCACAGTGTAAAACGACTGCTGGTTTACGCCAAAGCATAGTGCACAGTGCAAAACGACTGTTGGTTTACGCAAAAGCATAGTGCACAGTGCAAAACGACTGCTGGTTTACGCCAAAGCATAGTGCACAGTGCAAAACGACTGTTGGTTTACGCCAAAGCACAGCGCACAGTGCAAAACGACTGTTGGTTTACGCAAAAGCATAGTGCACAGTGCAAAACGACTGCTGGTTTACGCGACAGCATAGTGCACAGTGCAGAACGACTACTGGTTTACGCCAGAGCATAGTGCACAGTGCAAAACGACTGTTGGTTTACGCAAAAGCATAGTGCACAGTGCAAAACGACTGTTGGTTTACGCAAAAGCATAGTGCACAGTGCAAAACGACTGCTGGTTTACGCCAAAGCATAGCGCACAGTGCAAAACGACTGCTGGTTTACGCCAAAGCATGGTGCACAGTGCAAAACGACTGTTGGTTTACGCAAAAGCATAGTGCACAGTGCAAAACGACTGCTGGTTACGCCAAAGCACAGCGCACAGTGCAAAACGACTGTTGGTTTACTCAAAAGCATAGTGCACAGTGTAAAACGACTGTTGGTTTACGCCAAAGCACAGCGCACAGTGCAAAACGACTGTTGGTTTACGCAAAAGCATAGTGCACAGTGCAAAACGACTGCTGGTTTACGCGACAGCATAGTGCACAGTGCAAAACGACTGCTGGTTTACGCCAGAGCATAGTGCACAGTGCAAAATGACTGTTGGTTTACGCCAAAGCATAGTGCACAGTGCAAAACGACTGTTGGTTTACGCCAAAGCACAGCGCACAGTGCAAAACGACTGCTGGTTTACGCCAAAGCATAGTGCACAGTGCAAAACGACTGTTGGTTTACGCCAAAGAACAGCGTACAGTGCAAAACGACTGCTGGTTTACGCCAGAGCATAGTGCACAGTGCAAAATGACTGTTGGTTTACGCCAAAGCATAGTGCACAGTGCAAAACGACTGTTGGTTTACGCCAAAGCACAGCGCACAGTGCAAAACGACTGCTGGTTTACGCCAAAGCATAGTGCACAGTGCAAAACGACTGTTGGTTTACGCCAAAGCACAGCGCACAGTGCAAAACGACTGTTGGTTTACGCAAAAGCATAGTGCACAGTGCAAAACGACTGCTGGTTTACGCGACAGCATAGTGCACAGTGCAAAACGACTGCTGGTTTACGCCAGAGCATAGTGCACAGTGCAAAATGACTGTTGGTTTACGCCAAAGCATAGTGCACAGTGCAAAACGACTGTTGGTTTACGCCAAAGCACAGCGCACAGTGCAAAACGACTGCTGGTTTACGCCAGAGAATAGTGCACAGTGCAAAATGACTGTTGGTTTACGCCAAAGCATAGTGCACAGTGCAAAACGACTGTTGGTTTACGCCAAAGCACAGCGCACAGTGCAAAACGACTGCTGGTTTACGCCAAAGCATAGTGCACAGTGCAAAACGACTGTTGGTTTACGCCAAAGCACAGCGCACAGTGCAAAACGACTGTTGGTTTACGCAAAAGCATAGTGCACAGTGCAAAACGACTGCTGGTTTACGCGACAGCATAGTGCACAGTGCAGAACGACTGCTGGTTTACGCCAGAGCATAGTGCACAGTGCAAAACGACTGTTGGTTTACGCCAAAGCACAGCGCACAGTGCAAAACGACTGTTGGTTTACGCAAAAGCATAGTGCACAGTGCAGAACGACTGCTGGTTTACGCCAGAGCATAGTGCACAGTGCAAAACGACTGCTGGTTTACGCCAAAGCATAGCGCACAGTGCAAAACGACTGCTGGTTTACGCAAAAGCATAGTGCACAGTGCAAAACGACTGTTGGTTTACGCAAAAGCACAGCGCACAGTGCAAAACGACTGTTGGTTTACTCAAAAGCACAGTGCACAGTGTAAAACGACTGCTGGTTTACGCAAAAGCATAGTGCACAGTGCAAAACGACTGTTGGTTTACGCAAAAGCATAGTGCACAGTGCAAAACGACTGCTGGTTTACGCGACAGCATAGTGCACAGTGCAAAACGACTGCTGGTTTACGCCAAATCATAGTGCACAGTGCAAAACGACTGTTGGTTTACGCCAGAGCACAGCGCACAGTGCAAAACGACTGCTGGTTTACGCCAAAGCATGGTGCACAGTGCAAAACGACTGTTGGTTGACGCAAAAGCATAGTGCACAGTGCAAAACGACTGCTGGTTTACGCCAGAGCATAGTGCATAGTGCAAAACGACTGTTGGTTTACGCCAAAGCACAGCGCACAGTGCAAAACGACTGCTGGTTTACGCAACAGCATAGTGCACAGTGCAAAACGACTGCTGGTTTACGCCAGAGCATAGTGCACAGTGCAAAATGACTGTTGGTTTACGCCAAAGCACAGCGCACAGTGCAAAACGACTGTTGGTTTACGCCAAAGCACAGCGCACAGTGCAAAACGACTGCTGGTTTACGCCAAAGCATGGTGCACAGTGCAAAACGACTGCTGGTTTACGCCAAAGCACAGCGCACAGTGCAATACGACTGTTGGTTTACGCCAAAGCACAGCGCACAGTGCAAAACGACTGCTGGTTTACGCCAAAGCATGGTGCACAGTGCAAAACGACTGTTGGTTTACGCAAAAGCATAGTGCACAGTGCAAAACGACAGCTGGTTTACGCCAAATCATAGTGCACAGTGCAAAACGACTGTTGGTTTACGCCAAAGCACAGCGCACAGTGCAAAACGACTGTTGGTTTACGCCAAAGCATAGTGCACAGTGCAAAACGACTGTTGGTTTACGCAAAAGCATAGTGCACAGTGCAAAACGACTGCTGGTTTACGCCAAATCATAGTGCACAGTGCAAAACGACTGCTGGTTTACGCCAAAGCATGGTGCACAGTGCAAAACGACTGTTGGTTTACGCAAAAGCATAGTGCACAGTGCAAAACGACAGCTGGTTTACGCCAAATCATAGTGCACAGTGCAAAACGACTGTTGGTTTACGCCAAAGCACAGCGCACAGTGCAAAACGACTGTTGGTTTACGCCAAAGCATAGTGCACAGTGCAAAACGACTGTTGGTTTACGCAAAAGCATAGTGCACAGTGCAAAACGACTGTTGGTTTACGCAAAAGCATAGTGCACAGTGCAAAACGACTGCTGGTTTACGCCAAAGCATAGCGCACAGTGCAAAACGACTGCTGGTTTACGCCAAAGCATGGTGCACAGTGCAAAACGACTGTTGGTTTACGCAAAAGCATAGTGCACAGTGCAAAACGACTGCTGGTTTACGCCAAAGCATAGTGCACAGTGCAAAACGACTGCTGGTTTACGCCAAAGCATGGTGCACAGTGCAAAACGACTGTTGGTTTACGCAAAAGCACAGCGCACAGTGCAAAACGACTGTTGGTTTACGCAAAAGCATAGTGCACAATGCAAAACGACTGCTGGTTTACGCCAAAGCATAGAGCACAGTGCAAAATGACTGTTGGTTTACGCAAAAGCATAGTGCACAGTGCAAAACGACTGCTGGTTTACGCCAAAGCATAGTGCACAGTGCAAAACGACTGTTGGTTTACTCAAAAGCATAGTGCACAGTGTAAAACGACTGCTGGTTTACGCCAAATCATAGTGCACAGTGCAAAACGACTGTTGGTTTACGCCAAAGCACAGCGCACAGTGCAAAACGACTGTTGGTTTACGCCAAAGCATAGTGCACAGTGCAAAACGACTGTTGGTTTACGCAAAAGCATAGTGCACAGTGCAAAACGACTGCTGGTTTACGCCAAATCATAGTGCACAGTGCAAAACGACTGTTGGTTTACGCCAAAGCACAGCGCACAGTGCAAAACTACTGTTGGTTTACGCAAAAGCATAGTGCACAGTGCAAAACGACTGCTGGTTTACGCCAAAGCATAGTGCACAGTGCAAAACGACTGCTGGTTTACGCCAAAGCATGGTGCACAGTGCAAAACGACTGTTGGTTTACGCAAAAGCATAGTGCACAGTGCAAAACGACTGTTGGTTTACGCCAAAGCACAGCGCACAGTGCAAAACGACTGCTGGTTTACGCCAAAGCATGGTGCACAGTGCAAAACGACTGTTAGTTTACGCCAAAGCACAGCGCACAGTGCAAAACGACTGTTGGTTTACGCAAAAGCATAGTGCACAGTGCAAAACGACTGTTGGTTTACGCAAAAGCATAGTGCACAGTGCAAAACTACTGTTGGTTTACGCCAAAGCACAGCGCACAGTGCAAAACGACTGCTGGTTTACGCCAAAGCATGGTGCACAGTGCAAAACGACTGTTGGTTGACGCAAAAGCATAGTGCACAGTGCAAAACGACTGCTGGTTTACGCCAGAGCATAGTGCATAGTGCAAAACGACTGTTGGTTTACGCCAAAGCACAGCGCACAGTGCAAAACGACTGCTGGTTTACGCAAAAGCATAGTGCACAGTGCAAAACGACTGCTGGTTTACGCCAAAGCATGGTGCACAGTGCAAAACGACTGTTGGTTTACGCAAAAGCATAGTGCACAGTGCAAAACGAGTGTTGGTTTACGCCAAAGCACAGCGCACAGTGCAAAACGACTGCTGGTTTACGCCAAAGCATGGTGCACAGTGCAAAACGACTGCTTTTTTACGCCAAAGCATGGTGCACAGTGCAAAACGACTGTTGGTTTACGCAAAAGCATAGTGCACAGTGCAAAACGACTGTTGGTTTACGCCAAAGCACAGCGCACAGTGCAAAACGACTGCTGGTTTACGCCAAAGCATGGTGCACAGTGCAAAACGACTGTTAGTTTACGCCAAAGCACAGCGCACAGTGCAAAACGACTGTTGGTTTACGCAAAAGCATAGTGCACAGTGCAAAACGACTGATGGTTTACGCAAAAGCATAGTGCATAGTGCAAAACGACTGTTGGTTTACGCCAAAGCACAGCGCACAGTGCAAAACGACTGCTGGTTTACGCCAAAGCATGGTGCACAGTGCAAAACGACTGTTGGTTTACGCCAAAGCACAGCGCACAGTGCAAAACGACTGTTGGTTTACGCAAAAGCATAGTGCACAGTGCAAAACGACTGCTGGTTTACGCCAGAGCATAGTGCACAGTGCAAAACGACTGTTGGTTTACGCCAAAGCACAGCGCACAGTGCAAAACGACTGCTGGTTTACGCCAAAGCATGGTGCACAGTGCAAAACGACTGCTGGTTTACGCCAAAGCATGGTGCACAGTGCAAAACGACTGCTGGTTTACGCCAAAGCATAGCGCACAGTGCAAAACGACTGTTGGTTTACGCCAAAGCATAGTGCACAGTGCAAAACGACTCTTGGTTTACGCAAAAGCATAGTGCACAGTGCAAAACGACTGTTGGTTTACGCAAAAGCATAGTGCACAGTGCAAAATGACTGCTGGTTTACGCCAAATCATAGTGCACAGTGCAAAACGACTGTTGGTTTACGCCAAAGCACAGCGCACAGTGCAAAACGACTGTTGGTTTACTCAAAAGCATAGTGCACAGTGTAAAACGACTGTTGGTTTACGCCAAAGCACAGCGCACAGTGCAAAACGACTGTTGGTTTACGCAAAAGCATAGTGCACAGTGCAAAACGACTGCTGGTTTACGCGACAGCATAGTGCACAGTGCAAAACGACTGCTGGTTTACGCCAGAGCATAGCGCACAGTGCAAAATGACTGTTGGTTTACGCCAAAGCACAGCGCACAGTGCAAAACGACTGCTGGTTTACGCCAAAGCATAGCGCACAGTGCAAAACGACTGCTGGTTTACGCAAAAGCATAGTGCACAGTGCAAAACGACTGTTGGTTTACGCAAAAGCACAGCGCACAGTGCAAAACGACTGTTGGTTTACTCAAAAGCATAGTGCACAGTGCAAAACGACTGCTGGTTTACGCCAAAGCATAGTGCACAGTGCAAAACGACTGTTGGTTTACGCAAGAGCATAGTGCACAGTGCAAAACGACTGCTGGTTTACGCGACAGCATAGTGCACAGTGCAAAACGACTGTTGGTTTACGCCAAATCATAGTGCACAGTGCAAAACGACTGTTGGTTTACGCCAAAGCACAGCGCACAGTGCAAAACGACTGCTGGTTTACGCCAAAGCATAGCGCACAGTGCAAAACGACTGTTGGTTTACGCAAAAGCATAGTGCACAGTGCAAAACGACTGCTGGTTTACGCAACAGCATAGTGCACAGTGCAAAACGACTGCTGGTTTACGCCAGAGCATAGTGCACAGTGCAAAATGACTGTTGGTTTACGCCAAAGCACAGCGCACAGTGCAAAACGACTGTTGGTTTACGCCAAAGCACAGCGCACAGTGCAAAACGACTGCTGGTTTACGCCAAAGCATGGTGCATAGTGCAAAACGACTGTTGGTTTACGCAAAAGCATAGTGCACAGTGCAAAACGACTGCTGGTTTACGCCAAATCATAGTGCACAGTGCAAAACGACTGTTGGTTTACGCCAAAGCACAGCGCACAGTGCAAAACGACTGTTGGTTTACGCAAAAGCATAGTGCACAATACAAAACGACTGCTGGTTTACGCCAAAGCATAGAGCACAGTGCAAAATGACTGTTGGTTTACGCAAAAGCATAGTGCACAGTGCAAAACGACTGCTGGTTTACGCCAAAGCATAGTGCACAGTGCAAACCGACTGCTGGTTTACGCCAAAGCATAGTGCACAGTGCAAAACGACTGCTGGTTTACGCCAAATCATAGTGCACAGTGCAAAACGACTGTTGGTTTACGCCAAAGCACAGCGCACAGTGCAAAACGACTGTTGGTTTACGCCAAAGCATAGTGCACAGTGCAAAACGACTGCTGGTTTACGCAAAAGCATAGTGCACAGTGCAAAACGACTGCTGGTTTACGCCAAATCATAGTGCACAGTGCAAAACGACTGTTGGTTTACGCCAAAGCACAGCGCACAGTGCAAAACTACTGTTGGTTTACGCAAAAGCATAGTGCACAGTGCAAAACGACTGCTGGTTTACGCCAAAGCATAGTGCACAGTGCAAAACGACTGCTGGTTTACGCAAAAGCATAGTGCACAGTGCAAAACGACTGTTGGTTTACGCCAAAGCACAGCGCACAGTGCAAAACGACTGCTGGTTTACGCCAAAGCATGGTGCACAGTGCAAAACGACTGTTGGTTGACGCAAAAGCATAGTGCACAGTGCAAAACGACTGCTGGTTTACGCCAGAGCATAGTGCACAGTGCAAAACGACTGTTGGTTTACGCCAAAGCACAGCGCACAGTGCAAAACGACTGCTGGTTTACGCAAAAGCATAGTGCACAGTGCAAAACGACTGCTGGTTTACGCCAAAGCATGGTGCACAGTGCAAAACGACTGTTGGTTTACGCAAAAGCATAGTGCACAGTGCAAAACGAGTGTTGGTTTACGCCAAAGCACAGCGCACAGTGCAAAACGACTGCTGGTTTACGCCAAAGCATGGTGCACAGTGCAAAACGACTGCTTTTTTACGCCAAAGCATGGTGCACAGTGCAAAACGACTGTTGGTTTACGCAAAAGCATAGTGCACAGTGCAAAACGACTGTTGGTTTACGCCAAAGCACAGCGCACAGTGCAAAACGACTGCTGGTTTACGCCAAAGCATGGTGCACAGTGCAAAACGACTGTTGGTTTACGCCAAAGCACAGCGCACAGTGCAAAACGACTGTTGGTTTACGCAAAAGCATAGTGCACAGTGCAAAACGACTGTTGGTTTACGCAAAAGCATAGTGCACAGTGCAAAACGACTGTTGGTTTACGCCAAAGCACAGCGCACAGTGCAAAACGACTGCTGGTTTACGCCAAAGCATGGTGCACAGTGCAAAACGACTGTTGGTTTACGCCAAAGCACAGCGCACAGTGCAAAACGACTGTTGGTTTACGCAAAAGCATAGTGCACAGTGCAAAACGACTGCTGGTTTACGCCAGAGCATAGTGCACAGTGCAAAACGACTGTTGGTTTACGCCAAAGCACAGCGCACAGTGCAAAACGACTGCTGGTTTACGCCAAAGCATGGTGCACAGTGCAAAACGACTGCTGGTTTACGCCAAAGCATGGTGCACAGTGCAAAACGACTGCTGGTTTACGCCAAAGCATAGCGCACAGTGCAAAACGACTGTTGGTTTACGCAAAAGCATAGTGCACAGTGCAAAACGACTCTTGGTTTACGCAAAAGCATAGTGCACAGTGCAAAACGACTGTTGGTTTACGCAAAAGCATAGTGCACAGTGCAAAATGACTGCTGGTTTACGCCAAATCATAGTGCACAGTGCAAAACGACTGTTGGTTTACGCCAAAGCACAGCGCACAGTGCAAAACCACTGTTGGTTTACTCAAAAGCATAGTGCACAGTGTAAAACGACTGTTGGTTTACGCCAAAGCACAGCGCACAGTGCAAAACGACTGTTGGTTTACGCAAAAGCATAGTGCACAGTGCAAAACGACTGCTGGTTTACGCGACAGCATAGTGCACAGTGCAAAACGACTGCTGGTTTACGCCAGAGCATAGTGCACAGTGCAAAATGACTGTTGGTTTACGCCAAAGCACAGCGCACAGTGCAAAACGACTGCTGGTTTACGCCAAAGCATAGCGCACAGTGCAAAACGACTGCTGGTTTACGCAAAAGCATAGTGCACAGTGCAAAACGACTGTTGGTTTACGCAAAAGCACAGCGCACAGTGCAAAACGACTGTTGGTTTACTCAAAAGCATAGTGCACAGTGTAAAACGACTGCTGGTTTACGCAAAAGCATAGTGCACAGTGCTAAACGACTGTTGGTTTACGCAAAAGCATAGTGCACAGTGCAAAACGACTGCTGGTTTACGCGACAGCATAGTGCACAGTGCAAAACGACTGCTGGTTTACGCCAAATCATAGTGCACAGTGCAAAACGACTGTTGGTTTACGCCAAAGCACAGCGCACAGTGCAAAACGACTGCTGGTTTACGCCAAAGCATAGCGCACAGTGCAAAACGACTGTTGGTTTACGCAAAAGCATAGTGCACAGTGCAAAACGACTGCTGGTTTACGCAACAGCATAGTGCACAGTGCAAAACGACTGCTGGTTTACGCCAGAGCATAGTGCACAGTGCAAAATGACTGTTGGTTTACGCCAAAGCACAGCGCACAGTGCAAAACGACTGTTGGTTTACGCCAAAGCACAGCGCACAGTGCAAAACGACTGCTGGTTTACGCCAAAGCATGGTGCACAGTGCAAAACGACTGTTGGTTTACGCAAAAGCATAGTGCACAGTGCAAAACGACTGCTGGTTTACGCCAAATCATAGTGCACAGTGCAAAACGACTGTTGGTTTACGCCAAAGCACAGCGCACAGTGCAAAACGACTGTTGGTTTACGCAAAAGCATAGTGCACAATGCAAAACGACTGCTGGTTTACGCCAAAGCATGGTGCACAGTGCAAAACGACTGTTGGTTTACGCAAAAGCATAGTGCACAGTGCAAAACGACTGCTGGTTTACGCCAAATCATAGTGCACAGTGCAAAACGACTGTTGGTTTACGCCAAAGCACAGCGCACAGTGCAAAACGACTGCTGGTTTACGCCAAAGCATGGTGCACAGTGCAAAACGACTGTTGGTTTACGCAAAAGCATAGTGCACAGTGCAAAACGACTGTTGGTTTACGCCAAAGCACAGCGCACAGTGCAAAACGACAGTTGGTTTACGCAAAAGCATAGTGCACAATGCAAAACGACTGCTGGTTTACGCCAAAGCATATTGCACAGTGCAAAACGACTGCTGGTTTACGCCAAATCATAGTGCACAGTGCAAAACGACTGTTGGTTTACGCCAAAGCACAGCGCACAGTGCAAAACGACTGCTGGTTTACGCCAAAGCATGGTGCACAGTGCAAAACGACTGTTGGTTTACGCAAAAGCATAGTGCACAGTGCAAAACGACTGCTGGTTTACGCCAAATCATAGTGCACAGTGCAAAACGACTGTTGGTTTACGCCAAAGCACAGCGCACAGTGCAAAACGACTGTTGGTTTACGCAAAAGCATAGTGCACAGTGCAAAACGACTGCTGGTTTACGCCAAAGCATAGCGCACAGTGCAAAACGACTGCTGGTTTACGCAAAAGCATAGTGCACAGTGCAAAACGACTGTTGGTTTACGCAAAAGCATAGTGCACAGTGCAAAACGACTGCTGGTTTACGCGACAGCATAGTGCACAGTGCAAGACGACTGCTGGTTTACGCCAGAGCATAGTGCACAGTGCAAAATGACTGTTGGTTTACGCCAAAGCACAGCGCACAGTGCAAAACGACTGCTGGTTTACGCCAAAGCATAGCGCACAGTGCAAAACGACTGCTGGTTTACGCAAAAGCATAGTGCACAGTGCAAAACGACTGTTGGTTTACGCAAAAGCACAGCGCACAGTGCAAAACGACTGCTGGTTTACGCCAAATCATAGTGCACAGTGCAAAACGACTGTTGGTTTACGCCAAAGCACAGCGCACAGTGCAAAACGACTGCTGGTTTACGCAAAAGCATAGTGCACAGTGCAAAACGACTGCTGGTTTACGCCAAATCATAGTGCACAGTGCAAAACGACTGTTGGTTTACGCCAAAGCACAGCGCACAGTGCAAAACGACTGTTGGTTTACGCCAAAGCACAGCGCACAGTGCAAAACGACTGCTGGTTTACGCCAAATCATAGTGCACAGTGCAAAACGACTGTTGGTTTACGCAAAAGCATAGTGCACAGTGTAAAACGACTGCTGGTTTACGCCAAAGCACAGCGCACAGTGCAAAACGACTGTTGGTTTACGCAAAAGCATAGTGCACAATGCAAAACGACTGCTGGTTTACGCCAAAGCATGGTGCACAGTGCAAAACGACTGTTGGTTTACGCAAAAGCATAGTGCACAGTGCAAAACGACTGCTGGTTTACGCCAAATCATAGTGCACAGTGCAAAACGACTGCTGGTTTACGCCAAAGCATGGTGCACAGTGCAAAACGACTGTTGGTTTACGCAAAAGCATAGTGCACAGTGCAAAACGAGTGTTGGTTTACGCCAAAGCACAGCGCACAGTGCAAAACGACTGCTGGTTTACGCCAAAGCATGGTGCACAGTGCAAAACGACTGCTGGTTTACGCCAAAGCATGGTGCACAGTGCAAAACGACTGTTGGTTTACGCAAAAGCATAGTGCACAGTGCAAAACTACTGTTGGTTTACGCCAAAGCACAGCGCACAGTGCAAAACGACTGCTGGTTTACGCCAAAGCATGGTGCACAGTGCAAAACGACTGTTGGTTTACGCAAAAGCATAGTGCACAGTGCAAAACGACTGCTGGTTTACGCCAAATCATAGTGCACAATGCAAAACGACTGCTGGTTTACGCCAAAGCATGGTGCACAGTGCAAAACGACTGTTGGTTTACGCCAAAGCACAGCGCACAGTGCAAAACGACTGCTGGTTTACGCCAAAGCATGGTGCACAGTGCAAAACGACTGTTGGTTTACGCAAAAGCATAGTGCACAGTGCAAAACGACTGCTGGTTTACGCCAAATCATAGTGCACAATGCAAAACTACTGTTGGTTTACGCCAAAGCACAGCGCACAATGCAAAACGACTGCTGGTTTACGCCAAAGCATGGTGCACAGTGCAAAACGACTGTTGGTTTACGCAAAAGCATAGTGCACAGTGCAAAACGACTGCTGGTTTACGCCAAATCATAGTGCACAATGCAAAACGACTGCTGGTTTACGCCAAAGCATGGTGCACAGTGCAAAACGACTGTTGGTTTACGCCAAAGCACAGCGCACAGTGCAAAACGACTGCTGGTTTACGCCAAAGCATGGTGCACAGTGCAAAACGACTGTTGGTTTACGCCAAAGCACAGCGCACAGTGCAAAACGACTGTTGGTTTACGCAAAAGCATAGTGCACAGTGCAAAACGACTGCTGGTTTACGCCAAAGCATAGTGCACAGTGCAAACCGACTGCTGGTTTACGCCAAAGCATAGTGCACAGTGCAAAACGACTGCTGGTTTACGCCAAATTATAGTGCACAGTGCAAAACGACTGTTGGTTTACGCCAAAGCACAGCGCACAGTGCAAAACGACTGCTGGTTTACGCCAAAGCATGGTGCACAGTGCAAAACGACTGCTGGTTTACGCCAAAGCACAGCGCACAGTGCAAAACGACTGTTGGTTTACGCAAAAGCATAGTGCACAGTGCAAAACGACTGCTGGTTTACGCCAGAGCATAGTGCACAGTGCAAAACGACTGTTGGTTTACGCCAAAGCACAGCGCACAGTGCAAAACGACTGCTGGTTTACGCAAAAGCATAGTGCACAGTGCAAAACGACTGCTGGTTTACGCCAAAGCATGGTGCACAGTGCAAAACGACTGTTGGTTTACGCAAAAGCATAGTGCACAGTGCAAAACGAGTGTTGGTTTACGCCAAAGCACAGCGCACAGTGCAAAACGACTGCTGGTTTACGCCAAAGCATGGTGCACAGTGCAAAACGACTGCTGGTTTACGCCAAAGCATGGTGCACAGTGCAAAACGACTGTTGGTTTACGCAAAAGCATAGTGCACAGTGCAAAACTACTGTTGGTTTACGCCAAAGCACAGCGCACAGTGCAAAACGACTGCTGGTTTACGCCAAAGCATGGTGCACAGTGCAAAACGACTGTTGGTTGACGCAAAAGCATAGTGCACAGTGCAAAACGACTGCTGGTTTACGCCAGAGCATAGTGCATAGTGCAAAACGACTGTTGGTTTACGCCAAAGCACAGCGCACAGTGCAAAACGACTGCTGGTTTACGCCAAATCATAGTGCACAGTGCAAAACGACTGTTGGTTTACGCCAAAGCACAGCGCACAGTGCAAAACGACTGTTGGTTGACGCAAAAGCATAGTGCACAGTGCAAAACGACTGCTGGTTTACGCCAGAGCATAGTGCATAGTGCAAAACCACTGTTGGTTTACTCAAAAGCATAGTGCACAGTGCAAAACGACTGCTGGTTTACGCCAAATCATAGTGCACAGTGCAAAACGACTGTTGGTTTACGCCAAAGCACAGCGCACAGTGCAAAACGACTGTTGGTTTACGCAAAAGCATAGTGCACAGTGCAAAACGACTGCTGGTTTACGCCAAATCATAGTGCACAGTGCAAAACGACTGTTGGTTTACGCCAAAGCACAGCGCACAGTGCAAAACGACTGTTGGTTTACGCAAAAGCATAGTGCACAGTGCAAAACGACTGCTGGTTTACGCCAAAGCATAGCGCACAGTGCAAAACGACTGCTGGTTTACGCAAAAGCATAGTGCACAGTGCAAAACGACTGTTGGTTTACGCAAAAGCATAGTGCACAGTGCAAAACGACTGCTGGTTTACGCGACAGCATAGTGCACAGTGCAAGACGACTGCTGGTTTACGCCAGAGCATAGTGCACAGTGCAAAATGACTGTTGGTTTACGCCAAAGCACAGCGCACAGTGCAAAACGACTGCTGGTTTACGCCAAAGCATAGCGCACAGTGCAAAACGACTGCTGGTTTACGCAAAAGCATAGTGCACAGTGCAAAACGACTGTTGGTTTACGCAAAAGCACAGCGCACAGTGCAAAACGACTGCTGGTTTACGCCAAATCATAGTGCACAGTGCAAAACGACTGTTGGTTTACGCCAAAGCACAGCGCACAGTGCAAAACGACTGCTGGTTTACGCAAAAGCATAGTGCACAGTGCAAAACGACTGCTGGTTTACGCCAAATCATAGTGCACAGTGCAAAACGACTGTTGGTTTACGCCAAAGCACAGCGCACAGTGCAAAACGACTGTTGGTTTACGCCAAAGCACAGCGCACAGTGCAAAACGACTGCTGGTTTACGCCAAATCATAGTGCACAGTGCAAAACGACTGTTGGTTTACGCAAAAGCATAGTGCACAGTGTAAAACGACTGCTGGTTTACGCCAAAGCACAGCGCACAGTGCAAAACGACTGTTGGTTTACGCAAAAGCATAGTGCACAATGCAAAACGACTGCTGGTTTACGCCAAAGCATGGTGCACAGTGCAAAACGACTGTTGGTTTACGCAAAAGCATAGTGCACAGTGCAAAACGACTGCTGGTTTACGCCAAATCATAGTGCACAGTGCAAAACGACTGCTGGTTTACGCCAAAGCATGGTGCACAGTGCAAAACGACTGTTGGTTTACGCAAAAGCATAGTGCACAGTGCAAAACGAGTGTTGGTTTACGCCAAAGCACAGCGCACAGTGCAAAACGACTGCTGGTTTACGCCAAAGCATGGTGCACAGTGCAAAACGACTGCTGGTTTACGCCAAAGCATGGTGCACAGTGCAAAACGACTGTTGGTTTACGCAAAAGCATAGTGCACAGTGCAAAACTACTGTTGGTTTACGCCAAAGCACAGCGCACAGTGCAAAACGACTGCTGGTTTACGCCAAAGCATGGTGCACAGTGCAAAACGACTGTTGGTTTACGCAAAAGCATAGTGCACAGTGCAAAACGACTGCTGGTTTACGCCAAATCATAGTGCACAATGCAAAACGACTGCTGGTTTACGCCAAAGCATGGTGCACAGTGCAAAACGACTGTTGGTTTACGCCAAAGCACAGCGCACAGTGCAAAACGACTGCTGGTTTACGCCAAAGCATGGTGCACAGTGCAAAACGACTGTTGGTTTACGCAAAAGCATAGTGCACAGTGCAAAACGACTGCTGGTTTACGCCAAATCATAGTGCACAATGCAAAACTACTGTTGGTTTACGCCAAAGCACAGCGCACAATGCAAAACGACTGCTGGTTTACGCCAAAGCATGGTGCACAGTGCAAAACGACTGTTGGTTTACGCAAAAGCATAGTGCACAGTGCAAAACGACTGCTGGTTTACGCCAAATCATAGTGCACAATGCAAAACGACTGCTGGTTTACGCCAAAGCATGGTGCACAGTGCAAAACGACTGTTGGTTTACGCCAAAGCACAGCGCACAGTGCAAAACGACTGCTGGTTTACGCCAAAGCATGGTGCACAGTGCAAAACGACTGTTGGTTTACGCCAAAGCACAGCGCACAGTGCAAAACGACTGTTGGTTTACGCAAAAGCATAGTGCACAGTGCAAAACGACTGCTGGTTTACGCCAAAGCATAGTGCACAGTGCAAACCGACTGCTGGTTTACGCCAAAGCATAGTGCACAGTGCAAAACGACTGCTGGTTTACGCCAAATCATAGTGCACAGTGCAAAACGACTGTTGGTTTACGCCAAAGCACAGCGCACAGTGCAAAACGACTGCTGGTTTACGCCAAAGCATGGTGCACAGTGCAAAACGACTGCTGGTTTACGCCAAAGCACAGCGCACAGTGCAAAACGACTGTTGGTTTACGCAAAAGCATAGTGCACAGTGCAAAACGACTGCTGGTTTACGCCAGAGCATAGTGCACAGTGCAAAACGACTGTTGGTTTACGCCAAAGCACAGCGCACAGTGCAAAACGACTGCTGGTTTACGCAAAAGCATAGTGCACAGTGCAAAACGACTGCTGGTTTACGCCAAAGCATGGTGCACAGTGCAAAACGACTGTTGGTTTACGCAAAAGCATAGTGCACAGTGCAAAACGAGTGTTGGTTTACGCCAAAGCACAGCGCACAGTGCAAAACGACTGCTGGTTTACGCCAAAGCATGGTGCACAGTGCAAAACGACTGCTGGTTTACGCCAAAGCATGGTGCACAGTGCAAAACGACTGTTGGTTTACGCAAAAGCATAGTGCACAGTGCAAAACTACTGTTGGTTTACGCCAAAGCACAGCGCACAGTGCAAAACGACTGCTGGTTTACGCCAAAGCATGGTGCACAGTGCAAAACGACTGTTGGTTGACGCAAAAGCATAGTGCACAGTGCAAAACGACTGCTGGTTTACGCCAGAGCATAGTGCATAGTGCAAAACGACTGTTGGTTTACGCCAAAGCACAGCGCACAGTGCAAAACCACTGTTGGTTTACTCAAAAGCATAGTGCACAGTGTAAAACGACTGTTGGTTTACGCCAAAGCACAGCGCACAGTGTAAAACGACTGTTGGTTTACGCCAAAGCACAGCGCACAGTGCAAAACGACTGTTGGTTTACGCAAAAGCATAGTGCACAGTGCAAAACGACTGTTGGTTTACGCCAAAGCACAGCGCACAGTGCAAAACGACTGCTGGTTTACGCCAAAGCATGGTGCACAGTGCAAAACGACTGCTGGTTTACGCCAAAGCATGGTGCACAGTGCAAAACGACTGCTGGTTTACGCCAAAGCATAGTGCACAATGCAAAACGACTGCTGGTTTACGCCAAAGCATAGAGCACAGTGCAAAATGACTGTTGGTTTACGCAAAAGCATAGTGCACAGTGCAAAACGACTGCTGGTTTACGCCAAAGCATAGTGCACAGTGCAAAACGACTGTTGGTTTACTCAAAAGCATAGTGCACAGTGTAAAACGACTGCTGGTTTACGCCAAATCATAGTGCACAGTGCAAAACGACTGTTGGTTTACGCCAAAGCACAGCGCACAGTGCAAAACGACTGTTGGTTTACGCCAAAGCATAGTGCACAGTGCAAAACGACTGTTGGTTTACGCAAAAGCATAGTGCACAGTGCAAAACGACTGCTGGTTTACGCCAAATCATAGTGCACAGTGCAAAACGACTGTTGGTTTACGCCAAAGCACAGCGCACAGTGCAAAACTACTGTTGGTTTACGCAAAAGCATAGTGCACAGTGCAAAACGACTGTTGGTTTACGCAAAAGCATAGTGCACAGTGCAAAACGACTGCTGGTTTACGCCAAAGCATAGTGCACAGTGCAAAACGACTGCTGGTTTACGCCAAAGCATGGTGCACAGTGCAAAACGACTGTTGGTTTACGCAAAAGCATAGTGCACAGTGCAAAACTACTGTTGGTTTACGCCAAAGCACAGCGCACAGTGCAAAACGACTGCTGGTTTACGCCAAAGCATGGTGCACAGTGCAAAACGACTGTTGGTTGACGCAAAAGCATAGTGCACAGTGCAAAACGACTGCTGGTTTACGCCAGAGCATAGTGCATAGTGCAAAACGACTGTTGGTTTACGCCAAAGCACAGCGCACAGTGCAAAACGACTGCTGGTTTACGCAAAAGCATAGTGCACAGTGCAAAACGACTGATGGTTTACGCCAAAGCATGGTGCACAGTGCAAAACGACTGTTGGTTTACGCAAAAGCATAGTGCACAGTGCAAAACGAGTGTTGGTTTACGCCAAAGCACAGCGCACAGTGCAAAACGACTGCTGGTTTACGCCAAAGCATGGTGCACAGTGCAAAACGACTGCTTTTTTACGCCAAAGCATGGTGCACAGTGCAAAACGACTGTTGGTTTACGCAAAAGCATAGTGCACAGTGCAAAACGACTGTTGGTTTACGCCAAAGCACAGCGCACAGTGCAAAACGACTGCTGGTTTACGCCAAAGCATGGTGCACAGTGCAAAACGACTGTTAGTTTACGCCAAAGCACAGCGCACAGTGCAAAACGACTGTTGGTTTACGCAAAAGCATAGTGCACAGTGCAAAACGACTGTTGGTTTACGCAAAAGCATAGTGCACAGTGCAAAACGACTGTTGGTTTACGCCAAAGCACAGCGCACAGTGCAAAACGACTGCTGGTTTACGCCAAAGCATGGTGCACAGTGCAAAACGACTGTTGGTTTACGCCAAAGCACAGCGCACAGTGCAAAACGACTGTTGGTTTACGCAAAAGCATAGTGCACAGTGCAAAACGACTGCTGGTTTACGCCAGAGCATAGTGCACAGTGCAAAACGACTGTTGGTTTACGCCAAAGCACAGCGCACAGTGCAAAACGACTGCTGGTTTACGCCAAAGCATGGTGCACAGTGCAAAACGACTGCTGGTTTACGCCAAAGCATGGTGCACAGTGCAAAACGACTGCTGGTTTACGCCAAAGCATAGCGCACAGTGCAAAACGACTGTTGGTTTACGCCAAAGCATAGTGCACAGTGCAAAACGACTCTTGGTTTACGCAAAAGCATAGTGCACAGTGCAAAACGACTGCTGGTTTACGCCAAAGCATAGTGCACAGTGCAAAACGACTGTTGGTTTACGCAAAAGCATAGTGCACAGTGCAAAATGACTGCTGGTTTACGCCAAATCATAGTGCACAGTGCAAAACGACTGTTGGTTTACGCCAAAGCACAGCGCACAGTGCAAAACGACTGTTGGTTTACTCAAAAGCATAGTGCACAGTGTAAAACGACTGTTGGTTTACGCCAAAGCACAGCGCACAGTGCAAAACGACTGTTGGTTTACGCAAAAGCATAGTGCACAGTGCAAAACGACTGCTGGTTTACGCGACAGCATAGTGCACAGTGCAAAACGACTGCTGGTTTACGCCAGAGCATAGTGCACAGTGCAAAATGACTGTTGGTTTACGCCAAAGCACAGCGCACAGTGCAAAACGACTGCTGGTTTACGCCAAAGCATAGCGCACAGTGCAAAACGACTGCTGGTTTACGCAAAAGCATAGTGCACAGTGCAAAACGACGGTTGGTTTACGCAAAAGCACAGCGCACAGTGCAAAACGACTGTTGGTTTACTCAAAAGCATAGTGCACAGTGTAAAACGACTGCTGGTTTACGCCAAAGCATAGTGCACAGTGCAAAACGACTGTTGGTTTACGCAAGAGCATAGTGCACAGTGCAAAACGACTGCTGGTTTACGCGACAGCATAGTGCACAGTGCAAAACGACTGTTGGTTTACGCCAAATCATAGTGCACAGTGCAAAACGACTGTTGGTTTACGCCAAAGCACAGCGCACAGTGCAAAACGACTGCTGGTTTACGCCAAAGCATAGCGCACAGTGCAAAACGACTGCTGGTTTACGCAAAAGCATAGTGCACAGTGCAAAACGACTGTTGGTTTACGCAAAAGCATAGTGCACAGTGCAAAACGACTGCTGGTTTACGCAACAGCATAGTGCACAGTGCAAAACGACTGCTGGTTTACGCCAGAGCATAGTGCACAGTGCAAAATGACTGTTGGTTTACGCCAAAGCACAGCGCACAGTGCAAAACGACTGTTGGTTTACGCCAAAGCACAGCGCACAGTGCAAAACGACTGCTGGTTTACGCCAAAGCATGGTGCATAGTGCAAAACGACTGTTGGTTTACGCAAAAGCATAGTGCACAGTGCAAAACGACTGCTGGTTTACGCCAAATCATAGTGCACAGTGCAAAACGACTGTTGGTTTACGCCAAAGCACAGCGCACAGTGCAAAACGACTGTTGGTTTACGCAAAAGCATAGTGCACAATACAAAACGACTGCTGGTTTACGCCAAAGCATAGAGCACAGTGCAAAATGACTGTTGGTTTACGCAAAAGCATAGTGCACAGTGCAAAACGACTGCTGGTTTACGCCAAAGCATAGTGCACAGTGCAAACCGACTGCTGGTTTACGCCAAAGCATAGTGCACAGTGCAAAACGACTGCTGGTTTACGCCAAATCATAGTGCACAGTGCAAAACGACTGTTGGTTTACGCCAAAGCACAGCGCACAGTGCAAAACGACTGTTGGTTTACGCCAAAGCACAGCGCACAGTGCAAAACGACTGTTGGTTTACGCCAAAGCACAGCGCACAGTGCAAAACTACTGTTGGTTTACGCAAAAGCATAGTGCACAGTGCAAAACGACTGCTGGTTTACGCCAAAGCATAGTGCACAGTGCAAAACGACTGCTGGTTTACGCAAAAGCATAGTGCACAGTGCAAAACGACTGTTGGTTTACGCCAAAGCACAGCGCACAGTGCAAAACGACTGCTGGTTTACGCCAAAGCATGGTGCACAGTGCAAAACGACTGTTGGTTGACGCAAAAGCATAGTGCACAGTGCAAAACGACTGCTGGTTTACGCCAGAGCATAGTGCACAGTGCAAAACGACTGTTGGTTTACGCCAAAGCACAGCGCACAGTGCAAAACGACTGCTGGTTTACGCAAAAGCATAGTGCACAGTGCAAAACGACTGCTGGTTTACGCCAAAGCATGGTGCACAGTGCAAAACGTCTGTTGGTTTACGCAAAAGCATAGTGCACAGTGCAAAACGAGTGTTGGTTTACGCCAAAGCACAGCGCACAGTGCAAAACGACTGCTGGTTTACGCCAAAGCATGGTGCACAGTGCAAAACGACTGCTTTTTTACGCCAAAGCATGGTGCACAGTGCAAAACGACTGTTGGTTTACGCAAAAGCATAGTGCACAGTGCAAAACGACTGTTGGTTTACGCCAAAGCACAGCGCACAGTGCAAAACGACTGCTGGTTTACGCCAAAGCATGGTGCACAGTGCAAAACGACTGTTGGTTTACGCCAAAGCACAGCGCACAGTGCAAAACTACTGTTGGTTTACGCAAAAGCATAGTGCACAGTGCAAAACGACTGTTGGTTTACGCAAAAGCATAGTGCACAGTGCAAAACGACTGTTGGTTTACGCCAAAGCACAGCGCACAGTGCAAAACGACTGCTGGTTTACGCCAAAGCACAGCGCACAGTGCAAAACGACTGTTGGTTTACGCAAAAGCATAGTGCACAGTGCAAAACGACTGCTGGTTTACGCCAGAGCATAGTGCACAGTGCAAAACGACTGTTGGTTTACGCCAAAGCACAGCGCACAGTGCAAAACGACTGCTGGTTTACGCCAAAGCATGGTGCACAGTGCAAAACGACTGCTGGTTTACGCCAAAGCATGGTGCACAGTGCAAAACGACTGCTGGTTTACGCCAAAGCATAGCGCACAGTGCAAAACCACTGTTGGTTTACTCAAATGCATAGTGCACAGTGTAAAACGACTGTTGGTTTACGCCAAAGCACAGCGCACAGTGCAAAACCACTGTTGGTTGACGCAAAAGCATAGTGCACAGTGCAAAACGACTGCTGGTTTACGCCAGAGCATAGTGCACAGTGCAAAACGACTGTTGGTTTACGCCAAAGCACAGCGCACAGTGCAAAACGACTGCTGGTTTACGCAAAAGCATAGTGCACAGTGCAAAACGACTGCTGGTTTACGCCAAAGCATGGTGCACAGTGCAAAACGACTGTTGGTTTACGCAAAAGCATAGTGCACAGTGCAAAATGACTGCTGGTTTACGCCAAATCATAGTGCACAGTGCAAAACGACTGTTGGTTTACGCCAAAGCACAGCGCACAGTGCAAAACCACTGTTGGTTTACTCAAATGCATAGTGCACAGTGTAAAACGACTGTTGGTTTACGCCAAAGCACAGCGCACAGTGCAAAACGACTGTTGGTTTACGCAAAAGCATAGTGCACAGTGCAAAACGACTGCTGGTTTACGCGACAGCATAGTGCACAGTGCAAAACGACTGCTGGTTTACGCCAGAGCATAGTGCACAGTGCAAAATGACTGTTGGTTTACGCCAAAGCACAGCGCACAGTGCAAAACGACTGCTGGTTTACGCCAAAGCATAGCGCACAGTGCAAAACGACTGCTGGTTTACGCAAAAGCATAGTGCACAGTGCAAAACGACTGTTGGTTTACGCAAAAGCACAGCGCACAGTGCAAAACGACTGTTGGTTTACTCAAAAGCATAGTGCACAGTGTAAAACGACTGCTGGTTTACGCAAAAGCATAGTGCACAGTGCAAAACGACTGTTGGTTTACGCAAAAGCATAGTGCACAGTGCAAAACGACTGCTGGTTTACGCGACAGCATAGTGCACAGTGCAAAACGACTGCTGGTTTACGCGACAGCATAGTGCACAGTGCAAAACGACTGCTGGTTTACGCGACAGCATAGTGCACAGTGCAAAACGACTGCTGGTTTACGCCAGAGCATAGTGCACAGTGCAAAATGACTGTTGGTTTACGCCAAAGCACAGCGCACAGTGCAAAACGACTGCTGGTTTACGCCAAAGCATAGCGCACAGTGCAAAACGACTGCTGGTTTACGCAAAAGCATAGTGCACAGTGCAAAACGACTGTTGGTTTACGCCAAAGCACAGCGCACAGTGCAAAACGACTGTTGGTTTACGCCAAAGCACAGCGCACAGTGCAAAACGACTGCTGGTTTACGCCAAAGCATGGTGCACAGTGCAAAACGACTGTTGGTTTACGCAAAAGCATAGTGCACAGTGCAAAACGACTGCTGGTTTACGCCAAATCATAGTGCACAGTGCAAAACGACTGTTGGTTTACGCCAGAGCACAGCGCACAGTGCAAAACGACTGTTGGTTTACGCAAAAGCATAGTGCACAATGCAAAACGACTGCTGGTTTACGCCAAAGCATGGTGCACAGTGCAAAACGACTGTTGGTTTACGCAAAAGCATAGTGCACAGTGCAAAACGACTGCTGGTTTACGCCAAATCATAGTGCACAGTGCAAAACGACTGTTGGTTTACGCCAAAGCACAGCGCACAGTGCAAAACGACTGCTGGTTTACGCCAAAGCATGGTGCACAGTGCAAAACGACTGTTGGTTTACGCAAAAGCATAGTGCACAGTGCAAAACGACTGTTGGTTTACGCCAAAGCACAGCGCACAGTGCAAAACGACTGTTGGTTTACGCAAAAGCAGAGTGCACAATGCAAAACGACTGCTGGTTTACGCCAAAGCATGGTGCACAGTGCAAAACGACTGCTGGTTTACGCCAAATCATAGTGCACAGTGCAAAACGACTGTTGGTTTACGCCAAAGCACAGCGCACAGTGCAAAACGACTGCTGGTTTACGCCAAAGCATGGTGCACAGTGCAAAACGACTGTTGGTTTACGCAAAAGCATAGTGCACAGTGCAAAACGACTGCTGGTTTACGCCAAATCATAGTGCACAGTGCAAAACGACTGTTGGTTTACGCCAAAGCACAGCGCACAGTGCAAAACGACTGTTGGTTTACGCAAAAGCATAGTGCACAGTGCAAAACGACTGCCGGTTTACGCCAAAGCATAGTGCACAGTGCAAAACGACTGCTGGTTTACGCAAAAGCATAGTGCACAGTGCAAAACGACTGTTGGTTTACGCAAAAGCATAGTGCACAGTGCAAAACGACTGCTGGTTTACGCGACAGCATAGTGCACAGTGCAAGACGACTGCTGGTTTACGCCAGAGCATAGTGCACAGTGCAAAATGACTGTTGGTTTACGCCAAAGCACAGCGCACAGTGCAAAACGACTGCTGGTTTACGCCAAAGCATAGTGCACAGTGCAAACCGACTGCTGGTTTACGCCAAAGCATAGTGCACAGTGCAAAACGACTGCTGGTTTACGCCAAATCATAGTGCACAGTGCAAAACGACTGTTGGTTTACTCAAAAGCATAGTGCACAGTGTAAAACGACTGCTGGTTTACGCAAAAGCATAGTGCACAGTGCAAAACGGCTGTTGGTTTACGCAAAAGCATAGTGCACAGTGCAAAACGACTGCTGGTTTACGCGACAGCATAGTGCACAGTGCAAAACGACTGCTGGTTTACGCCAAATCATAGTGCACAGTGCAAAACGACTGTTGGTTTACGCCAAAGCACAGCGCATAGTCAAAACGACTGCTGGTTTACGCCAAAGCATAGCGCACAGTGCAAAACGACTGTTGGTTTACGCAAAAGCATAGTGCACAGTGCAAAACGACTGCTGGTTTACGCAACAGCATAGTGCACAGTGCAAAACGACTGCTGGTTTACGCCAGAGCATAGTGCACAGTGCAAAACGACTGTTGGTTTACGCAAAAGCATAGTGCACAGTGCAAAATGACTGCTGGTTTACGCCAAATCATAGTGCACAGTGCAAAACGACTGTTGGTTTACGCCAAAGCACAGCGCACAGTGCAAAACGACTGTTGGTTTACGCCAAAGCACAGCGCACAGTGCAAAACGACTGTTGGTTTACGCCAAAGCACAGCGCACAGTGCAAAACGACTGCTGGTTTACGCCAAAGCATGGTGCACAGTGCAAAACGACTGTTGGTTTACGCAAAAGCATAGTGCACAGTGCAAAACGACTGCTGGTTTACGCCAAATCATAGTGCACAGTGCAAAACGACTGTTGGTTTACGCCAAAGCACAGCGCACAGTGCAAAACGACTGTTGGTTTACGCAAAAGCATAGTGCACAATGCAAAACGACTGCTGGTTTACGCCAAAGCATGGTGCACAGTGCAAAACGACTGTTGGTTTACGCAAAAGCATAGTGCACAGTGCAAAACGACTGCTGGTTTACGCCAAATCATAGTGCACAGTGCAAAACGACTGTTGGTTTACGCCAAAGCACAGCGCACAGTGCAAAACGACTGCTGGTTTACGCCAAAGCATGGTGCACAGTGCAAAACGACTGTTGGTTTACGCAAAAGCATAGTGCACAGTGCAAAATGACTGCTGGTTTACGCCAAATCATAGTGCACAGTGCAAAACGACTGTTGGTTTACGCCAAAGCACAGCGCACAGTGCAAAACGACTGCTGGTTTACGCCAAAGCATGGTGCACAGTGCAAAACGACTGCTGGTTTACGCCAAAGCATGGTGCACAGTGCAAAACGACTGCTGGTTTACGCCAAAGCATAGCGCACAGTGCAAAACGACTGTTGGTTTACGCAAAAGCATAGTGCACAGTGCAAAACGACTGCTGGTTTACGCCAAATCATAGTGCACAGTGCAAAACGACTGTTGGTTTACGCCAAAGCACAGCGCACAGTGCAAAACGACTGCTGGTTTACGCCAAAGCATGGTGCACAGTGCAAAACGACTGCTGGTTTACGCCAAAGCATGGTGCACAGTGCAAAACGACTGCTGGTTTACGCCAAAGCATAGCGCACAGTGCAAAACGACTGTTGGTTTACGCAAAAGCATAGTGCACAGTGCAAAACGACTCTTGGTTTACGCAAAAGCATAGTGCACAGTGCAAAACGACTGCTGGTTTACGCCAAAGCATAGTGCACAGTGCAAAACGACTGTTGGTTTACGCAAAAGCATAGTGCACAGTGCAAAATGACTGCTGGTTTACGCCAAATCATAGTGCACAGTGCAAAACGACTGTTGGTTTACGCCAAAGCACAGCGCACAGTGCAAAACCACTGTTGGTTTACTCAAAAGCATAGTGCACAGTGTAAAACAACTGTTGGTTTACGCCAAAGCACAGCGCACAGTGCAAAACGACTGTTGGTATACGCAAAAGCATAGTGCACAGTGCAAAACGACTGCTGGTTTACGCGACAGCATAGTGCACAGTGCAAAACGACTGCTGGTTTACGCCAGAGCATAGTGCACAGTGCAAAATGACTGTTGGTTTACGCCAAAGCACAGCGCACAGTGCAAAACGACTGCTGGTTTACGCCAAAGCATAGCGCACAGTGCAAAACGACTGCTGGTTTACGCAAAAGCATAGTGCACAGTGCAAAACGACTGTTGGTTTACGCAAAAGCACAGCGCACAGTGCAAAACGACTGTTGGTTTACTCAAAAGCATAGTGCACAGTGTAAAACGACTGCTGGTTTACGCAAAAGCATAGTGCACAGTGCAAAACGACTGTTGGTTTACGCAAAAGCATAGTGCACAGTGCAAAACGACTGCTGGTTTACGCGACAGCATAGTGCACAGTGCAAAACGACTGCTGGTTTACGCCAAATCATAGTGCACAGTGCAAAACGACTGTTGGTTTACGCCAAAGCACAGCGCACAGTGCAAAACGACTGTTGGTTTACGCAAAAGCATAGTGCACAGTGCAAAACGACTGTTGGTTTACGCAAAAGCATAGTGCACAGTGCAAAACGACTGCTGGTTTACGCCAAAGCATAGCGCACAGTGCAAAACGACTGCTGGTTTACGCCAAAGCATGGTGCACAGTGCAAAACGACTGTTGGTTTACGCAAAAGCATAGTGCACAGTGCAAAACGACTGCTGGTTTACGCCAAAGCATAGTGCACAGTGCAAAACGACTGCTGGTTTACGCCAAATCATAGTGCACAGTGCAAAACGACTGTTGGTTTACGCCAAAGCACAGCGCACAGTGCAAAACGACTGTTGGTTTACGCAAAAGCATAGTGCACAATGCAAAACGACTGCTGGTTTACGCCAAAGCATGGTGCACAGTGCAAAACGACTGTTGGTTTACGCAAAAGCATAGTGCACAGTGCAAAACGACTGCTGGTTTACGCCAAATCATAGTGCACAGTGCAAAACGACTGTTGGTTTACGCCAAAGCACAGCGCACAGTGCAAAACGACTGTTGGTTTACGCAAAAGCATAGTGCACAATGCAAAACGACTGCTGGTTTACGCCAAAGCATGGTGCACAGTGCAAAACGACTGTTGGTTTACGCAAAAGCATAGTGCACAGTGCAAAACGACTGCTGGTTTACGCCAAATCATAGTGCACAGTGCAAAACGACTGTTGGTTTACGCCAAAGCACAGCGCACAGTGCAAAACCACTGTTGGTTTACTCAAAAGCATAGTGCACAGTGTAAAACGACTGTTGGTTTACGCCAAAGCACAGCGCACAGTGCAAAACGACTGTTGGTATACGCAAAAGCATAGTGCACAGTGCAAAACGACTGCTGGTTTACGCGACAGCATAGTGCACAGTGCAAAACGACTGCTGGTTTACGCCAGAGCATAGTGCACAGTGCAAAATGACTGTTGGTTTACGCCAAAGCACAGCGCACAGTGCAAAACGACTGCTGGTTTACGCCAAAGCATAGCGCACAGTGCAAAACGACTGCTGGTTTACGCCAAATCATAGTGCACAGTGCAAAACGACTGCTGGTTTACGCCAGAGCATGGTGCACAGTGCAAAACAACTGTTGGTTTACGCCAAAGCATAGTGCACAGTGCAAAACGACTGCTGGTTTACGCCAAAGCATAGTGCAGAGTGCAAAACGACTGTTGGTTTACGCAAAAGCATAGTGCAGAGTGCAAAACGACTGCTGGTTTACGCCAAATCATAGTGCACAGTGCAAAACGACTGTTGGTTTACGCCAAAGCACAGCGCACAGTGCAAAACGACTGCTGGTTTACGCCAAAGCATGGTGCATAGTGCAAAACGACTGTTGGTTTACGCAAAAGCATAGTGCAGAGTGCAAAACGACTGCTGGTTTACGCCAAAGCATAGCGCACAGTGCAAAACGACTGTTGGTTTACGCAAAAGCATAGTGCACAGTGCAAAACGACTGTTGGTTTACGCAAAAGCATAGTGCACAGTGCAAAACGACTGCTGGTTTACGTCAAAGCATAGCGCACAGTGCAAAACGACTGCTGGTTTACGCCAAAGCATGGTGCACAGTGCAAAACGACTGTTGGTTTACGCAAAAGCATAGTGCACAGTGCAAAACGACTGCTGGTTTACGCCAAAGCATAGTGCACAGTGCAAAACGACTGCTGGTTTACGCCAAATCATAGTGCACAGTGCAAAACGACTGTTGGTTTACGCCAAAGCACAGCGCACAGTGCAAAACGACTGTTGGTTTACTCAAAAGCATAGTGCACAGTGTAAAACGACTGCTGGTTTACGCAAAAGCATAGTGCACAGTGCAAAACGACTGTTGGTTTACGCAAAAGCATAGTGCACAGTGCAAAACGACTGCTGGTTTACGCGACAGCATAGTGCACAGTGCAAAACGACTGCTGGTTTACGCCAAATCATAGTGCACAGTGCAAAACGACTGTTGGTTTACGCCAAAGCACAGCGCACAGTGCAAAACGACTGCTGGTTTACGCCAAAGCATAGCGCACAGTGCAAAACGACTGTTGGTTTACGCAAAAGCATAGTGCACAGTGCAAAACGACTGTTGGTTTACGCAAAAGCATAGTGCACAGTGCAAAACGACTGCTGGTTTACGCCAAATCATAGTGCACAGTGCAAAACGACTGTTGGTTTACGCCAAAGCACAGCGCACAGTGCAAAACGACTGTTGGTTTACGCAAAAGCATAGTGCACAATGCAAAACGACTGCTGGTTTACGCCAAAGCATGGTGCACAGTGCAAAACGACTGTTGGTTTACGCAAAAGCATAGTGCACAGTGCAAAACGACTGCTGGTTTACGCCAAATCATAGTGCACAGTGCAAAACGACTGTTGGTTTACGCCAAAGCACAGCGCACAGTGCAAAACGACTGCTGGTTTACGCCAAAGCATGGTGCACAGTGCAAAACGACTGTTGGTTTACGCAAAAGCATAGTGCACAGTGCAAAACGACTGTTGGTTTACGCCAAAGCACAGCGCACAGTGCAAAACGACTGTTGGTTTACGCAAAAGCATAGTGCACAATGCAAAACGACTGCTGGTTTACGCCAAAGCATGGTGCACAGTGCAAAACGACTGCTGGTTTACGCCAAATCATAGTGCACAGTGCAAAACGACTGTTGGTTTACGCCAAAGCACAGCGCACAGTGCAAAACGACTGCTGGTTTACGCCAAAGCATGGTGCACAGTGCAAAACGACTGTTGGTTTACGCAAAAGCATAGTGCACAGTGCAAAACGACTGCTGGTTTACGCCAAATCATAGTGCACAGTGCAAAACGACTGTTGGTTTACGCCAAAGCACAGCGCACAGTGCAAAACGACTGTTGGTTTACGCAAAAGCATAGTGCACAGTGCAAAACGACTGCTGGTTTACGCCAAAGCATAGCGCACAGTGCAAAACGACTGCTGGTTTACGCAAAAGCATAGTGCACAGTGCAAAACGACTGTTGGTTTACGCAAAAGCATAGTGCACAGTGCAAAACGACTGCTGGTTTACGCGACAGCATAGTGCACAGTGCAAGACGACTGCTGGTTTACGCCAGAGCATAGTGCACAGTGCAAAATGACTGTTGGTTTACGCCAAAGCACAGCGCACAGTGCAAAACGACTGCTGGTTTACGCCAAAGCATAGCGCACAGTACAAAACGACTGTTGGTTTACGCAAAAGCATAGTGCACAGTGCAAAACGACTGCTGGTTTACGCAACAGCATAGTGCACAGTGCAAAACGACTGCTGGTTTACGCCAGAGCATAGTGCACAGTGCAAAATGACTGTTGGTTTACGCCAAAGCACAGCGCACAGTGCAAAACGACTGTTGGTTTACGCCAAAGCACAGCGCACAGTGCAAAACGACTGCTGGTTTACGCCAAAGCATGGTGCACAGTGCAAAACGACTGTTGGTTTACGCAAAAGCATAGTGCACAGTGCAAAACGACTGCTGGTTTACGCCAAATCATAGTGCACAGTGCAAAACGACTGTTGGTTTACGCCAAAGCACAGCGCACAGTGCAAAACGACTGTTGGTTTACGCAAAAGCATAGTGCACAATGCAAAACGACTGCTGGTTTACGCCAAAGCATGGTGCACAGTGCAAAACGACTGTTGGTTTACGCAAAAGCATAGTGCACAGTGCAAAACGACTGCTGGTTTACGCCAAATCATAGTGCACAGTGCAAAACGACTGTTGGTTTACGCCAAAGCACAGCGCACAGTGCAAAACGACTGCTGGTTTACGCCAAAGCATGGTGCACAGTGCAAAACGACTGTTGGTTTACGCAAAAGCATAGTGCACAGTGCAAAACGACTGCTGGTTTACGCCAAATCATAGTGCACAGTGCAAAACGACTGTTGGTTTACGCCAAAGCACAGCGCACAGTGCAAAACGACTGCTGGTTTACGCAAAAGCATAGTGCACAGTGCAAAACGACTGTTGGTTTACGCAAAAGCATAGTGCACAGTGCAAAACGACTGCTGGTTTACGCAACAGCATAGTGCACAGTGCAAAACGACTGCTGGTTTACGCCAGAGCATAGTGCACAGTGCAAAATGACTGTTGGTTTACGCCAAAGCACAGCGCACAGTGCAAAACGACTGTTGGTTTACGCCAAAGCACAGCGCACAGTGCAAAACGACTGCTGGTTTACGCCAAAGCATGGTGCACAGTGCAAAACGACTGTTGGTTTACGCAAAAGCATAGTGCACAGTGCAAAACGACTGCTGGTTTACGCCAAATCATAGTGCACAGTGCAAAACGACTGTTGGTTTACGCCAAAGCACAGCGCACAGTGCAAAACGACTGCTGGTTTACGCAAAAGCATAGTGCACAGTGCAAAACGACTGTTGGTTTACGCAAAAGCATAGTGCACAGTGCAAAACGACTGCTGGTTTACGCAACAGCATAGTGCACAGTGCAAAACGACTGCTGGTTTACGCCAGAGCATAGTGCACAGTGCAAAACGACTGTTGGTTTACGCCAAAGCACAGCGCACAGTGCAAAACGACTGCTGGTTTACGCCAAAGCATGGTGCACAGTGCAAAACGACTGTTGGTTTACGCAAAAGCATAGTGCACAGTGCAAAACGACTGCTGGTTTACGCCAAAGCATAGCGCACAGTGCAAAACGACTGCTGGTTTACGCAATAGCATAGTGCACAGTGCAAAACGACTGTTGGTTTACGCAAAAGCATAGTGCACAGTGCAAAACGACTGCTGGTTTACGCGACAGCATAGTGCACAGTGCAAAACGACTGCTGGTTTACGCCAAATCATAGTGCACAGTGCAAAACGACTGTTGGTTTACGCCAAAGCACAGCGCACAGTGCAAAACGACTGCTGGTTTACGCAAAAGCATAGTGCACAGTGCAAAACGACTGTTGGTTTACGCAAAAGCATAGTGCACAGTGCAAAACGACTGCTGGTTTACGCAACAGCATAGTGCACAGTGCAAAACGACTGCTGGTTTACGCCAGAGCATACTGCACAGTGCAAAATGACTGTTGGTTTACGCCAAAGCACAGCGCACAGTGCAAAACGACTGTTGGTTTACGCCAAAGCACAGCGCACAGTGCAAAACGACTGCTGGTTTACGCCAAAGCATGGTGCACAGTGCAAAACGACTGCTGGTTTACGCCAAATCATAGTGCACAGTGCAAAACGACTGTTGGTTTACGCCAAAGCACAGCGCACAGTGCAAAACGACTGCTGGTTTACGCAAAAGCATAGTGCACAGTGCAAAACGACTGCTGGTTTACGCCAAATCATAGTGCACAGTGCAAAGCGACTGTTGGTTTACGCCAAAGCACAGCGCACAGTGCAAAACGACTGTTGGTTTACGCAAAAGCATAGTGCACAATGCAAAACGACTGCTGGTTTACGCCAAAGCATGGTGCACAGTGCAAAACGACTGTTGGTTTACGCAAAAGCATAGTGCACAGTGCAAAACGACTGCTGGTTTACGCCAAATCATAGTGCACAGTGCAAAACGACTGTTGGTTTACGCCAAAGCACAGCGCACAGTGCAAAACGACTGCTGGTTTACGCCAAAGCATGGTGCACAGTGCAAAACGACTGTTGGTTTACGCAAAAGCATAGTGCACAGTGCAAAACGACTGCTGGTTTACGCCAAATCATAGTGCACAGTGCAAAACGACTGTTGGTTTACGCCAAAGCACAGCGCACGGTGCAAAACGACTGTTGGTTTACGCAAAAGCATAGTGCACAGTGCAAAACGACTGCTGGTTTACGCCAAAGCATAGTGCACAGTGCAAACCGACTGCTGGTTTACGCCAAATCATAGTGCACAGTGCAAAACGACTGTTGGTTTACGCTAAAGCACAGCGCACAGTGCAAAACGACTGTTGGCTTACGCCAAAGCATAGTGCACAGTGCAAAACGACTGCTGGTTTACGCAAAAGCATAGTGCACAGTGCAAAACGACTGCTGGTTTACTCCAAATCATAGTGCACAGTGCAAAACGACTGTTGGTTTACGCCAAAGCACAGCGAACAGTGCAAAACGACTGTTGGCTTACGCCAAAGCATAGTGCACAGTGCAAAACGACTGCTGGTTTACGCAAAAGCATAGTGCACAGTGCAAAACGACTGCTGGTTTACGCAAAAGCATAGTGCACAGTGCAAAACGACTGTTGGTTTACGCAAAAGCATAGTGCACAGTGCAAAACGACTGCTGGTTTACGCCAAAGCATAGTGCACAGTGCAAAACGACTGCTGGTTTACGCCAAAGCATAGTGCACAGTGCAAAACGACTGCTGGTTTACGCCAAATCATAGTGCACAGTGCATAACGACTGTTGGTTTACGCCAAAGCACAGCGCACAGTGCAAAACGACTGCTGGTTTACGCAAAAGCATAGTGCACAGTGCAAAACGACTGTTGGCTTACGCCAAAGCATAGTGCACAGTGCAAAACGACTGCTGGTTTACGCAAAAGCATAATGCACAGTGCAAAACGACTGCTGGTTTACGCAAAAGCATAGTGCACAGTGCAAAACGACTGTTGGTTTACGCCAAAGCACAGCGCACAGTGCAAAACGACTGCTGGTTTACGCCAAAGCATGGTGCACAGTGCAAAACGACTGTTGCTTGACGCAAAAGCATAGTGCACAGTGCAAAACGACTGTTGGTTTACGCCAAAGCACAGCGCACAGTGCAAAACGACTGCTGGTTTACGCAAAAGCATAGTGCACAGTGCAAACCGACTGCTGGTTTACGCCAAAGCATGGTGCACAGTGCAAAACGACTGTTGGTTTACGCAAAAGCATAGTGCACAGTGCAAAACGACTGTTGGTTTACGCCAAAGCACAGCGCACAGTGCAAAACGACTGCTGGTTTACGCCAAAGCATGGTGCACAGTGCAAAACGACTGCTTTTTTACGCCAAAGCATGGTGCACAGTGCAAAACGACTGTTGGTTTACGCAAAAGCATAGTGCACAGTGCAAAACGACTGTTGGTTTACGCCAAACCACAGCGCACAGTGCAAAACGACTGCTGGTTTACGCCAAAGCATGGTGCACAGTGCAAAACGACTGTTGGTTTACGCCAAAGCACAGCGCACAGTGCAAAACGACTGTTGGTTTACGCCAAAGCACAGCGCACAGTGCAAAACGACTGCTGGTTTACGCCAAATCATAGTGCACAGTGCATAACGACTGTTGGTTTACGCCAAAGCACAGCGCACAGTGCAAAACGACTGTTGGTTTACTCAAAAGCATAGTGCACAGTGTAAAACGACTGCTGGTTTACGCAAAAGCATGGTGCACAGTGCAAAACGACTGTTGGTTTACGCAAAAGCATAGTGCACAGTGCAAAACGACTGTTGGTTTACGCCAAACCACAGCGCACAGTGCAAAACGACTGCTGGTTTACGCCAAAGCATGGTGCACAGTGCAAAACGACTGTTGGTTTACGCCAAACCACAGCGCACAGTGCAAAACGACTGCTGGTTTACGCAAAAGCATAGTGCACAGTGCAAAACGACTGCTGGTTTACGCCAAATCATAGTGCACAGTGCATAACGACTGTTGGTTTACGCCAAAGCACAGCGCACAGTGCAAAACGACTGTTGGTTTACTCAAAAGCATAGTGCACAGTGTAAAACGACTGCTGGTTTACGCAAAAGCATAGTGCACAGTGCAAAACGACTGTTGGTTTACGCAAAAGTATAGTGCACAGTGCAAAACGACTGTTGGTTTACGCAAAAGCATAGTGCACAGTGCAAAACGACTGCTGGTTTACGCAAAAGCATAGTGCACAGTGCAAAACGACTGCTGGTTTACGCCAAAGCATAGTGCACAGTGCAAAATGACTGTTGGTTTACGCCAAAGCACAGTGCAAAACGACTGTTGGTTTACGCCAAAGCACAGCGCACAGTGCAAAACGACTGCTGGTTTACGCCAAAGCATGGTGCACAGTGCAAAACGACTGTTGGTTTACGCAAAAGCATAGTGCACAGTGCAAAACGACTGTTGGTTTACGCAAAAGCATAGTGCACAGTGCAAAACGACTGCTGGTTTACGCCAAAGCATAGCGCACAGTGCAAAACGACTGCTGGTTTACGCCAAAGCATGGTGCACAGTGCAAAACGACTGTTGGTTTACGCAAAAGCATAGTGCACAGTGCAAAACGACTGCTGGTTTACGCCAAAGCATAGCGCACAGTGCAAAACGACTGCTGGTTTACGCCAAAGCATGGTGCACAGTGCAAAACGACTGTTGGTTTACGCAAAAGCATAGTGCACAGTGCAAAACGACTGCTGGTTTACGCCAAATCATAGTGCACAGTGCAAAACGACTGTTGGTTTACGCCAAAGCACAGCGCACAGTGCAAAACGACTGTTGGTTTACGCAAAAGCATAGTGCACAGTGCAAAACGACTGTTGGTTTACGCAAAAGCATAGTGCACAGTGCAAAACGACTGCTGGTTTACGCCAAAGCATAGCGCACAGTGCAAAACGACTGCTGGTTTACGCCAAAGCATGGTGCACAGTGCAAAACGACTGTTGGTTTACGCAAAAGCATAGTGCACAGTGCAAAACGACTGCTGGTTTACGCCAAAGCACAGCGCACAGTGCAAAACCACTGCTGGTTTACACCAAAGCATGGTGCACAGTGCAAAACGACTGTTGGTTTACGCAAAAGCACAGCGCACAGCGCAAAACGACTGTTGGTTTACGCAAAAGCATAGTGCACAATGCAAAACGACTGCTGGTTTACGCCAAAGCATAGAGCACAGTGCAAAATGACTGTTGGTTTACGCAAAAGCATAGTGCACAGTGCAAAACGACTGCTGGTTTACGCCAAAGCATAGTGCACAGTGCAAACCGACTGCTGGTTTACGCCAAAGCATAGTGCACAGCGCAAAACGACTGCTGGTTTACGCCAAATCATAGTGCACAGTGCAAAACGACTGTTGGTTTACGCCAAAGCACAGCGCACAGTGCAAAACGACTGTTGGTTTACGCCAAAGCATAGTGCACAGTGCAAAACGACTGCTGGTTTACGCAAAAGCATAGTGCACAGTGCAAAACGACTGCTGGTTTACGCCAAATCATAGTGCACAGTGCAAAACGACTGTTGGTTTACGCCAAAGCATGGTGCACAGTGCAAAACGACTGTTGGTTTACGCCAAAGCACAGCGCACAGTGCAAAACGACTGCTGGTTTACGCCAGAGCATAGTGCACAGTGCAAAATGACTGTTGGTTTACGCCAAAGCATGGTGCACAGTGCAAAACGACTGTTGGTTTACGCCAAAGCACAGCGCACAGTGCAAAACGACTGCTGGTTTACGCCAAAGCATGGTGCACAGTGCAAAACGATAGTTGGTTTACGCAAAAGCATAGTGCACAGTGCAAAACGACTGCTGGTTTACGCCAAAGCATGGTGCACAGTGCAAAACGACTGCTGGTTTACGCCAGAGCATAGTGCACAGTGCAAAACGACTGTTGGTTTACGCCAAAGCACAGCGCACAGTGCAAAACGACTGGTGGTTTACGCCAAAGCATGGTGCACAGTGCAAAACGACTGTTGGTTTACGCAAAAGCATAGTGCACAGTGCAAAACGACTGTTGGTTTACGCCAAACCACAGCGCACAGTGCAAAACGACTGCTGGTTTACGCCAAAGCATGGTGCACAGTGCAAAACGACTGTTGGTTTACGCCAAAGCACAGCGCACAGTGCAAAACGACTGTTGGTTTACGCCAAAGCACAGCGCACAGTGCAAAACGACTGCTGGTTTACGCCAAATCATAGTGCACAGTGCATAACGACTGTTGGTTTACGCCAAAGCACAGCGCACAGTGCAAAACGACTGTTGGTTTACTCAAAAGCATAGTGCACAGTGTAAAACGACTGCTGGTTTACGCAAAAGCATGGTGCACAGTGCAAAACGACTGTTGGTTTACGCAAAAGCATAGTGCACAGTGCAAAACGACTGTTGGTTTACGCCAAACCACAGCGCACAGTGCAAAACGACTGCTGGTTTACGCCAAAGCATGGTGCACAGTGCAAAACGACTGTTGGTTTACGCCAAATCATAGTGCACAGTGCATAACGACTGTTGGTTTACGCCAAAGCACAGCGCACAGTGCAAAACGACTGTTGGTTTACTCAAAAGCATAGTGCACAGTGTAAAACGACTGCTGGTTTACGCAAAAGCATAGTGCACAGTGCAAAACGACTGTTGGTTTACGCAAAAGTATAGTGCACAGTGCAAAACGACTGTTGGTTTACGCAAAAGCATAGTGCACAGTGCAAAACGACTGCTGGTTTACGCAAAAGCATAGTGCACAGTGCAAAACGACTGCTGGTTTACGCCAAAGCATAGTGCACAGTGCAAAATGACTGTTGGTTTACGCCAAAGCACAGTGCAAAACGACTGTTGGTTTACGCCAAAGCACAGCGCACAGTGCAAAACGACTGCTGGTTTACGCCAAAGCATGGTGCACAGTGCAAAACGACTGTTGGTTTACGCAAAAGCATAGTGCACAGTGCAAAACGACTGTTGGTTTACGCAAAAGCATAGTGCACAGTGCAAAACGACTGCTGGTTTACGCCAAAGCATAGCGCACAGTGCAAAACGACTGCTGGTTTACGCCAAAGCATGGTGCACAGTGCAAAACGACTGTTGGTTTACGCAAAAGCATAGTGCACAGTGCAAAACGACTGCTGGTTTACGCCAAAGCATAGCGCACAGTGCAAAACGACTGCTGGTTTACGCCAAAGCATGGTGCACAGTGCAAAACGACTGTTGGTTTACGCAAAAGCATAGTGCACAGTGCAAAACGACTGCTGGTTTACGCCAAATCATAGTGCACAGTGCAAAACGACTGTTGGTTTACGCCAAAGCACAGCGCACAGTGCAAAACGACTGTTGGTTTACGCAAAAGCATAGTGCACAGTGCAAAACGACTGTTGGTTTACGCAAAAGCATAGTGCACAGTGCAAAACGACTGCTGGTTTACGCCAAAGCATAGCGCACAGTGCAAAACGACTGCTGGTTTACGCCAAAGCATGGTGCACAGTGCAAAACGACTGCTGGTTTACGCAAAAGCATAGTGCACAGTGCAAAACGACTGCTGGTTTACGCCAAATCATAGTGCACAGTGCATAACGACTGTTGGTTTACGCCAAAGCACAGCGCACAGTGCAAAACGACTGTTGGTTTACTCAAAAGCATAGTGCACAGTGTAAAACGACTGCTGGTTTACGCAAAAGCATAGTGCACAGTGCAAAACGACTGTTGGTTTACGCAAAAGTATAGTGCACAGTGCAAAACGACTGTTGGTTTACGCAAAAGCATAGTGCACAGTGCAAAACGACTGCTGGTTTACGCAAAAGCATAGTGCACAGTGCAAAACGACTGCTGGTTTACGCCAAAGCATAGTGCACAGTGCAAAATGACTGTTGGTTTACGCCAAAGCACAGTGCAAAACGACTGTTGGTTTACGCCAAAGCACAGCGCACAGTGCAAAACGACTGCTGGTTTACGCCAAAGCATGGTGCACAGTGCAAAACGACTGTTGGTTTACGCAAAAGCATAGTGCACAGTGCAAAACGACTGTTGGTTTACGCAAAAGCATAGTGCACAGTGCAAAACGACTGCTGGTTTACGCCAAAGCATAGCGCACAGTGCAAAACGACTGCTGGTTTACGCCAAAGCATGGTGCACAGTGCAAAACGACTGTTGGTTTACGCAAAAGCATAGTGCACAGTGCAAAACGACTGCTGGTTTACGCCAAAGCATAGCGCACAGTGCAAAACGACTGCTGGTTTACGCCAAAGCATGGTGCACAGTGCAAAACGACTGTTGGTTTACGCAAAAGCATAGTGCACAGTGCAAAACGACTGCTGGTTTACGCCAAATCATAGTGCACAGTGCAAAACGACTGTTGGTTTACGCCAAAGCACAGCGCACAGTGCAAAACGACTGTTGGTTTACGCAAAAGCATAGTGCACAGTGCAAAACGACTGTTGGTTTACGCAAAAGCATAGTGCACAGTGCAAAACGACTGCTGGTTTACGCCAAAGCATAGCGCACAGTGCAAAACGACTGCTGGTTTACGCCAAAGCATGGTGCACAGTGCAAAACGACTGTTGGTTTACGCAAAAGCATAGTGCACAGTGCAAAACGACTGCTGGTTTACGCCAAAGCACAGCGCACAGTGCAAAACCACTGCTGGTTTACGCCAAAGCATGGTGCACAGTGCAAAACGACTGTTGGTTTACGCAAAAGCACAGCGCACAGTGCAAAACGACTGTTGGTTTACGCAAAAGCATAGTGCACAATGCAAAACGACTGCTGGTTTACGCCAAAGCATAGAGCACAGTGCAAAATGACTGTTGGTTTACGCAAAAGCATAGTGCACAGTGCAAAACGACTGCTGGTTTACGCCAAAGCATAGTGCACAGTGCAAACCGACTGCTGGTTTACGCCAAAGCATAGTGCACAGCGCAAAACGACTGCTGGTTTACGCCAAATCATAGTGCACAGTGCAAAACGACTGTTGGTTTACGCCAAAGCACAGCGCACAGTGCAAAACGACTGTTGGTTTACGCCAAAGCATAGTGCACAGTGCAAAACGACTGCTGGTTTACGCAAAAGCATAGTGCACAGTGCAAAACGACTGCTGGTTTACGCCAAATCATAGTGCACAGTGCAAAACGACTGTTGGTTTACGCCAAAGCACAGCGCACAGTGCAAAACTACTGTTGGTTTACGCAAAAGCATAGTGCACAGTGCAAAACGACTGTTGGTTTACGCAAAAGCATAGTGCACAGTGCAAAACGACTGCTGGTTTACGCCAAAGCATAGTGCACAGTGCAAAACGACTGCTGGTTTACGCCAAAGCATGGTGCACAGTGCAAAACGACTGTTGGTTTACGCAAAAGCATAGTGCACAGTGCAAAATGACTGTTGGTTTACGCCAAAGCACAGTGCAAAACGACTGTTGGTTTACGCCAAAGCACAGCGCACAGTGCAAAACGACTGCTGGTTTACGCCAAAGCATAGTGCACAGTGCAAAATGACTGTTGGTTTACGCCAAAGCACAGTGCAAAACGACTGTTGGTTTACGCCAAAGCACAGCGCACAGTGCAAAACGACTGCTGGTTTACGCCAAAGCATGGTGCACAGTGCAAAACGACTGTTGGTTTACGCAAAAGCATAGTGCACAGTGCAAAACGACTGTTGGTTTACGCAAAAGCATAGTGCACAGTGCAAAACGACTGCTGGTTTACGCCAAAGCATAGCGCACAGTGCAAAACGACTGCTGGTTTACGCCAAAGCATGGTGCACAGTGCAAAACGACTGTTGGTTTACGCAAAAGCATAGTGCACAGTGCAAAACGACTGCTGGTTTACGCCAAAGCATAGCGCACAGTGCAAAACGACTGCTGGTTTACGCCAAAGCATGGTGCACAGTGCAAAACGACTGTTGGTTTACGCAAAAGCATAGTGCACAGTGCAAAACGACTGCTGGTTTACGCCAAATCATAGTGCACAGTGCAAAACGACTGTTGGTTTACGCCAAAGCACAGCGCACAGTGCAAAACGACTGTTGGTTTACGCAAAAGCATAGTGCACAGTGCAAAACGACTGTTGGTTTACGCAAAAGCATAGTGCACAGTGCAAAACGACTGCTGGTTTACGCCAAAGCATAGCGCACAGTGCAAAACGACTGCTGGTTTACGCCAAAGCATGGTGCACAGTGCAAAACGACTGTTGGTTTACGCAAAAGCATAGTGCACAGTGCAAAACGACTGCTGGTTTACGCCAAAGCACAGCGCACAGTGCAAAACCACTGCTGGTTTACGCCAAAGCATGGTGCACAGTGCAAAACGACTGTTGGTTTACGCAAAAGCACAGCGCACAGTGCAAAACGACTGTTGGTTTACGCAAAAGCATAGTGCACAATGCAAAACGACTGCTGGTTTACGCCAAAGCATAGAGCACAGTGCAAAATGACTGTTGGTTTACGCAAAAGCATAGTGCACAGTGCAAAACGACTGCTGGTTTACGCCAAAGCATAGTGCACAGTGCAAACCGACTGCTGGTTTACGCCAAAGCATAGTGCACAGCGCAAAACGACTGCTGGTTTACGCCAAATCATAGTGCACAGTGCAAAACGACTGTTGGTTTACGCCAAAGCACAGCGCACAGTGCAAAACGACTGTTGGTTTACGCCAAAGCATAGTGCACAGTGCAAAACGACTGCTGGTTTACGCAAAAGCATAGTGCACAGTGCAAAACGACTGTTGGTTTACGCCAAATCATAGTGCACAGTGCAAAACGACTGTTGGTTTACGCCAAAGCACAGCGCACAGTGCAAAACTACTGTTGGTTTACGCAAAAGCATAGTGCACAGTGCAAAACGACTGTTGGTTTACGCAAAAGCATAGTGCACAGTGCAAAACGACTGCTGGTTTACGCCAAAGCATAGTGCACAGTGCAAAACGACTGCTGGTTTACGCCAAAGCATGGTGCACAGTGCAAAACGACTGTTGGTTTACGCAAAAGCATAGTGCACAGTGCAAAATGACTGTTGGTTTACGCCAAAGCACAGTGCAAAACGACTGTTGGTTTACGCCAAAGCACAGCGCACAGTGCAAAACGACTGCTGGTTTACGCCAAAGCATGGTGCACAGTGCAAAACGACTGCTGGTTTACGCAAAAGCATAGTGCACAGTGCAAAACGACTGTTGGTTTACGCAAAAGTATAGTGCACAGTGCAAAACGACTGTTGGTTTACGCCAAAGCACAGCGCACAGTGCAAAACGACTGCTGGTTTACGCCAAAGCATGGTGCACAGTGCAAGACGACTGCTTTTTTACGCCAAAGCATGGTGCACAGTGCAAAACGACTGTTGGTTTACGCCAAACCACAGCGCACAGTGCAAAACGACTGCTGGTTTACGCCAAAGCATGGTGCACAGTGCAAAACGACTGTTGGTTTACGCCAAAGCACAGCGCACAGTGCAAAACGACTGTTGGTTTACTCAAAAGCATAGTGCACAGTGTAAAACGACTGCTGGTTTACGCAAAAGCATAGTGCACAGTGCAAAACGACTGCTGGTTTACGCCAAATCATAGTGCACAGTGCATAACGACTGTTGGTTTACGCCAAAGCACAGCGCACAGTGCAAAACGACTGTTGGTTTACTCAAAAGCATAGTGCACAGTGTAAAACGACTGCTGGTTTACGCAAAAGCATAGTGCACAGTGCAAAACGACTGTTGGTTTACGCAAAAGTATAGTGCACAGTGCAAAACGACTGTTGGTTTACGCAAAAGCATAGTGCACAGTGCAAAACGACTGCTGGTTTACGCAAAAGCATAGTGCACAGTGCAAAACGACTGCTGGTTTACGCCAAAGCATAGTGCACAGTGCAAAATGACTGTTGGTTTACGCCAAAGCACAGTGCAAAACGACTGTTGGTTTACGCCAAAGCACAGCGCACAGTGCAAAACGACTGCTGGTTTACGCCAAAGCATGGTGCACAGTGCAAAACGACTGTTGGTTTACGCAAAAGCATAGTGCACAGTGCAAAACGACTGTTGGTTTACGCAAAAGCATAGTGCACAGTGCAAAACGACTGCTGGTTTACGCCAAAGCATAGCGCACAGTGCAAAACGACTGCTGGTTTACGCCAAAGCATGGTGCACAGTGCAAAACGACTGTTGGTTTACGCAAAAGCATAGTGCACAGTGCAAAACGACTGCTGGTTTACGCCAAAGCATAGCGCACAGTGCAAAACGACTGCTGGTTTACGCCAAAGCATGGTGCACAGTGCAAAACGACTGTTGGTTTACGCAAAAGCATAGTGCACAGTGCAAAACGACTGCTGGTTTACGCCAAATCATAGTGCACAGTGCAAAACGACTGTTGGTTTACGCCAAAGCACAGCGCACAGTGCAAAACGACTGTTGGTTTACGCAAAAGCATAGTGCACAGTGCAAAACGACTGTTGGTTTACGCAAAAGCATAGTGCACAGTGCAAAACGACTGCTGGTTTACGCCAAAGCATAGCGCACAGTGCAAAACGACTGCTGGTTTACGCCAAAGCATGGTGCACAGTGCAAAACGACTGTTGGTTTACGCAAAAGCATAGTGCACAGTGCAAAACGACTGCTGGTTTACGCCAAAGCATAGTGCACAGTGCAAAACGACTGCTGGTTTACGCCAAAGCATGGTGCACAGTGCAAAACGACTGTTGGTTTACGCAAAAGCACAGCGCACAGTGCAAAACGACTGTTGGTTTACGCAAAAGCATAGTGCACAATGCAAAACGACTGCTGGTTTACGCCAAAGCATAGAGCACAGTGCAAAATGACTGTTGGTTTACGCAAAAGCATAGTGCACAGTGCAAAACGACTGCTGGTTTACGCCAAAGCATAGTGCACAGTGCAAACCGACTGCTGGTTTACGCCAAAGCATAGTGCACAGCGCAAAACGACTGCTGGTTTACGCCAAATCATAGTGCACAGTGCAAAACGACTGTTGGTTTACGCCAAAGCACAGCGCACAGTGCAAAACGACTGTTGGTTTACGCCAAAGCATAGTGCACAGTGCAAAACGACTGCTGGTTTACGCAAAAGCATAGTGCACAGTGCAAAACGACTGCTGGTTTACGCCAAATCATAGTGCACAGTGCAAAACGACTGTTGGTTTACGCCAAAGCACAGCGCACAGTGCAAAACTACTGTTGGTTTACGCAAAAGCATAGTGCACAGTGCAAAACGACTGTTGGTTTACGCAAAAGCATAGTGCACAGTGCAAAACGACTGCTGGTTTACGCCAAAGCATAGTGCACAGTGCAAAACGACTGCTGGTTTACGCCAAAGCATGGTGCACAGTGCAAAACGACTGTTGGTTTACGCAAAAGCATAGTGCACAGTGCAAAACGACTGTTGGTTTACGCCAAAGCACAGCGCACAGTGCAAAACGACTGCTGGTTTACGCCAAAGCATGGTGCACAGTGCAAAACGACTGTTGCTTGACGCAAAAGCATAGTGCACAGTGCAAAACGACTGCTGGTTTACGCCAGAGCATAGTGCACAGTGCAAAACGACTGTTGGTTTACGCCAAAGCACAGCGCACAGTGCAAAACGACTGCTGGTTTACGCAAAAGCATAGTGCACAGGGCAAAACGACTGTTGGTTTACGCCAAAGCACAGCGCACAGTGCAAAACGACTGCTGGTTTACGCCAAAGCATGGTGCACAGTGCAAAACGACTGCTTTTTTACGCCAAAGCATGGTGCACAGTGCAAAACGACTGTTGGTTTACGCCAAAGCACTGCGCACAGTGCAAAACGACTGCTGGTTTACGCCAAAGCATGGTGCACAGTGCAAAACGACTGTTGGTTTACGCCAAAGCACAGCGCACAGTGCAAAACGACTGTTGGTTTACGCCAAAGCACAGCGCACAGTGCAAAACGACTGCTGGTTTACGCCAAAGCATGGTGCACAGTGCAAAACGACTGTTGGTTTACGCAAAAGCACAGCGCACAGTGCAAAACGACTGTTGGTTTACGCAAAAGCATAGTGCACAATGCAAAACGACTGCTGGTTTACGCCAAAGCATAGAGCACAGTGCAAAATGACTGTTGGTTTACGCAAAAGCATAGTGCACAGTGCAAAACGACTGCTGGTTTACGCCAAAGCATAGTGCACAGTGCAAACCGACTGCTGGTTTACGCCAAAGCATAGTGCACAGCGCAAAACGACTGCTGGTTTACGCCAAATCATAGTGCACAGTGCAAAACGACTGTTGGTTTACGCCAAAGCACAGCGCACAGTGCAAAACGACTGTTGGTTTACGCCAAAGCATAGTGCACAGTGCAAAACGACTGCTGGTTTACGCAAAAGCATAGTGCACAGTGCAAAACGACTGCTGGTTTACGCCAAATCATAGTGCACAGTGCAAAACGACTGTTGGTTTACGCCAAAGCACAGCGCACAGTGCAAAACTACTGTTGGTTTACGCAAAAGCATAGTGCACAGTGCAAAACGACTGTTGGTTTACGCAAAAGCATAGTGCACAGTGCAAAACGACTGCTGGTTTACGCCAGAGCATAGTGCACAGTGCAAAACGACTGTTGGTTTACGCCAAAGCACAGCGCACAGTGCAAAACGACTGCTGGTTTACGCAAAAGCATAGTGCACAGGGCAAAACGACTGTTGGTTTACGCCAAAGCACAGCGCACAGTGCAAAACGACTGCTGGTTTACGCCAAAGCATGGTGCACAGTGCAAAACGACTGCTTTTTTACGCCAAAGCATGGTGCACAGTGCAAAACGACTGTTGGTTTACGCCAAAGCACAGCGCACAGTGCAAAACGACTGCTGGTTTACGCCAAAGCATGGTGCACAGTGCAAAACGACTGTTGGTTTACGCCAAAGCACAGCGCACAGTGCAAAACGACTGTTGGTTTACGCCAAAGCACAGCGCACAGTGCAAAACGACTGCTGGTTTACGCCAAAGCATGGTGCACAGTGCAAAACGACTGTTGGTTTACGCAAAAGCATAGTGCACAGTGCAAAACGACTGCTGGTTTACGCCAAATCATAGTGCACAGTGCAAAACGACTGTTGGTTTACGCCAAAGCACAGCGCACAGTGCAAAACGACTGTTGGTTTACGCAAAAGCATAGTGCACAGTGCAAAACGACTGTTGGTTTACGCAAAAGCATAGTGCACAGTGCAAAAACGACTGCTGGTTTACGCCAAAGCATAGCGCACAGTGCAAAACGACTGCTGGTTTACGCCAAAGCATGGTGCACAGTGCAAAACGACTGTTGGTTTACGCAAAAGCATAGTGCACAGTGCAAAACGACTGCTGGTTTACGCCAAAGCATAGTGCACAGTGCAAAACGACTGCTGGTTTACGCCAAAGCATGGTGCACAGTGCAAAACGACTGTTGGTTTACGCAAAAGCACAGCGCACAGTGCAAACCGACTGCTGGTTTACGCCAAAGCATGGTGCACAGTGCAAAACGACTGTTGGTTTACGCAAAAGCATAGTGCACAGGGCAAAACGACTGTTGGTTTACGCCAAAGCACAGCGCACAGTGCAAAACGACTGCTGGTTTACGCCAAAGCATGGTGCACAGTGCAAAACGACTGCTTTTTAACGCCAAAGCATGGTGCACAGTGCAAAACGACTGTTGGTTTACGCCAAAGCACAGCGCACAGTGCAAAACGACTGCTGGTTTACGCCAAAGCATGGTGCACAGTGCAAAACGACTGTTGGTTTACGCCAAAGCACAGCGCACAGTGCAAAACGACTGTTGGTTTACGCCAAAGCACAGCGCACAGTGCAAAACGACTGTTGGTTTACTCAAAAGCATAGTGCACAGTGTAAAACGACTGCTGGTTTACGCAAAAGCATAGTGCACAGTGCAAAACGACTGCTGGTTTACGCCAAATCATAGTGCACAGTGCATAATGACTGTTGGTTTACGCCAAAGCACAGCGCACAGTGCAAAACGACTGTTGGTTTACTCAAAAGCATAGTGCACAGTGTAAAACGACTGCTGGTTTACGCAAAAGCATAGTGCACAGTGCAAAACGACTGTTGGTTTACGCAAAAGTATAGTGCACAGTGCAAAACGACTGTTGGTTTACGCAAAAGCATAGTGCACAGTGCAAAACGCCTGCTGGTTTACGCAAAAGCATAGTGCACAGTGCAAAACGACTGCTGGTTTACGCCAAAGCACAGTGCAAAACGACTGTTGGTTTACGCCAAAGCACAGCGCACAGTGCAAAACGACTGCTGGTTTACGCCAAAGCATGGTGCACAGTGCAAAACGACTGTTGGTTTACGCAAAAGCATAGTGCACAGTGCAAAACGACTGCTGGTTTACGCCAGAGCATAGTGCACAGTGCAAAATGAGTGCTGGTTTACGCCAAAGCATGGTGCACAGTGCAAAACGACTGTTGGTTTACGCAAAAGCACAGTGCACAGTGCAAAACGACTGCTGGTTTACGCCAAAGCATGGTGCACAGTGCAAAACGACTGTTGGTTTGCGCAAAAGCATAGTGCACAGTGCAAAACGACTGCTGGTTTACGCCAGAGCATAGTGCACAGTGCAAAATGACTGTTGGTTTACGCAAAAGCATAGTGCACAGTGCAAAACGACTGCTGGTTTACGCAACAGCATAGTGCACAGTGCAAAACGACTGCTGGTTTACGCCAAAGCATAGTGCACAGTGCAAAATGACTGTTGGTTTACGCCAAAGCACAGTGCAAAACGACTGTTGGTTTACGCCAAAGCACAGCGCACAGTGCAAAACGACTGCTGGTTTACGCCAAAGCATGGTGCACAGTGCAAAACGACTGTTGGTTTACGCAAAAGCATAGTGCACAGTGCAAAACGACTGCTGGTTAACGCCAGAGCATAGTGCACAGTGCAAAATGACTGCTGGTTTACGCCAAATCATAGTGCACAGTGCAAAACGACTGTTGGTTTACGCCAAAGCACAGCGCACAGTGCAAAACGACTGCTGGTTTACGCCAAAGCATGGTGCACAGTGCAAAACGATAGTTGGTTTACGCAAAAGCATAGTGCACAGTGCAAAATGACTGTTGGTTTACGCAAAAGCATAGTGCACAGTGCAAAACGACTGTTGGTTTACGCCAAAGCACAGCGCACAGTGCAAAACGACTGCTGGTTTACGCCAAAGCATAGTGCACAGTGCAAAATGACTGTTGGTTTACGCCAAAGCACAGTGCGAAACGACTGTTGGTTTACGCCAAAGCACAGCGCACAGTGCAAAACGACTGCTGGTTTACGCCAAAGCATGGTGCACAGTGCAAAACGACTGCTGGTTTACGCCAGAGCATAGTGCACAGTGCAAAATGACTGTTGGTTTACGCAAAAGCATAGCGCACAGTGCAAAACGACTGCTGGTTTACGCCAAATCATAGTGCACAGTGCAAAACGACTGTTGGTTTACGCCAAAGCACAGCGCACAGTGCAAAACGACTGCTGGTTTACGCCAGAGCATAGTGCACAGTGCAAAATGGCTGTTGGTTTACGCCAAAGCATGGTGCACAGTGCAAAACGACTGTTGGTTTACGCAAAAGCATAGTGCACAGTGCAAAACGACTGTTGGTTTACGCCAAAGCACAGCGCACAGTGCAAAACGACTGTTGGTTTACGCCAAAGCACAGCGCACAGTGCAAAACGACTGCTGGTTTACGCCAAATCATAGTGCACAGTGCAAAACGACTGTTGGTTTACGCAAAAGCATAGTGCACAGTGCAAAACGACTGTTGGTTTACGCCAAAGCACAGCGCACAGTGCAAAATGACTGTTGGTTTACGCAAAAGCATAGCGCACAGTGCAAAACGACTGCTGGTTTACGCCAAAGCATGGTGCACAGTGCAAAACGACTGTTGGTTTACGCCAAAGCACAGCGCACAGTGCAAAACGACTGTTGGTTTACGCCAAAGCACAGCGCACAGTGCAAAATGACTGTTGGTTTACGCAAAAGCATAGCGCACAGTGCAAAACGACTGCTGGTTTACGCCAAATCATAGTGCACAGTGCAAAACGACTGTTGGTTTACGCCAAAGCACAGCGCACAGTGCAAAACGACTGCTGGTTTACGCCAGAGCATAGTGCACAGTGCAAAATGACTGTTGGTTTACGCCAAAGCATGGTGCACAGTGCAAAACGACTGTTGGTTTACGCAAAAGCATAGTGCACAGTGCAAAACGACTGCTGGTTTACGCAAAAGCATAGTGCACAGTGCAAAACGACTGCTGGTTTACGCCAAAGCATAGTGCACAGTGCAAAATGACTGTTGGTTTACGCCAAAGCACAGTGCAAAACGACTGTTGGTTTACGCCAAAGCACAGCGCACAGTGCAAAACGACTGCTGGTTTACGCCAAAGCATGGTGCACAGTGCAAAACGACTGTTGGTTTACGCAAAAGCATAGTGCACAGTGCAAAACGACTGCTGGTTTACGCCAGAGCATAGTGCACAGTGCAAAATGACTGCTGGTTTACGCCAAAGCATGGTGCACAGTGCAAAACGACTGTTGGTTTACGCAAAAGCACAGTGCACAGTGCAAAACGACTGCTGGTTTACGCCAAAGCATGGTGCACAGTGCAAAACGACTGTTGGTTTACGCAAAAGCATAGTGCACAGTGCAAAACGACTGCTGGTTTACGCCAGAGCATAGTGCACAGTGCAAAATGACTGTTGGTATACGCAAAAGCATAGTGCACAGTGCAAAACGACTGCTGGTTTACGCAACAGCATAGTGCACAGTGCAAAATGACTGCTGGTTTACGCCAAATCATAGTGCACAGTGCAAAACGACTGTTGGTTTACGCCAAAGCACAGCGCACAGTGCAAAACGACTGCTGGTTTACGCCAAAGCATGGTGCACAGTGCAAAACGATAGTTGGTTTACGCAAAAGCATAGTGCACAGTGCAAAACGACTGCTGGTTTACGCCAAATCATAGTGCACAGTGCAAAACGACTGTTGGTTTACGCAAAAGCACAGCGCACAGTGCAAAACGACTGCTGGTTTACGCCAGAGCATAGTGCACAGTGCAAAATGACTGTTGGTTTACGCCAAAGCATGGTGCACAGTGCAAAACGACTGTTGGTTTACGCAAAAGCATAGTGCACAGTGCAAAACGACTGCTGGTTTACGCCAAAGCATGGTGCACAGTGCAAAACGACTGTTGGTTTACGCAAAAGCATAGTGCACAGTGCAAAACGACTGCTGGTTTACGCCAGAGCATAGTGCACAGTGCAAAATGACTGCTGGTTTACGCCAAATCATAGTGCACAGTGCAAAACGACTGTTGGTCTACGCCAAAGCACAGCGCACAGTGCAAAACGACTGCTGGTTTACGCCAAAGCATGGTGCACAGTGCAAAACGACTGTTGGTTTACGCAAAAGCATAGTGCACAGTGCAAAACGACTACTGGTTTACGCCAAATCATAGTGCACAGTGCAAAACGACTGTTGGTTTACGCCAAAGCACAGTGCAAAACGACTGTTGGTTTACTCAAAAGCATAGTGCACAGTGTAAAACGACTGCTGGTTTACGCAAAAGCATAGTGCACAGTGCAAAACGACTGCTGGTTTACGCCAAATCATAGTGCACAGTGCATAACGACTGTTGGTTTACGCCAAAGCACAGCGCACAGTGCAAAACGACTGTTGGTTTACTCAAAAGCATAGTGCACAGTGTAAAACGACTGCTGGTTTACGCAAAAGCATAGTGCACAGTGCAAAACGACTGTTGGTTTACGCAAAAGTATAGTGCACAGTGCAAAACGACTGTTGGTTTACGCAAAAGCATAGTGCACAGTGCAAAACGACTGCTGGTTTACGCAAAAGCATAGTGCACAGTGCAAAACGACTGCTGGTTTACGCCAAAGCATAGTGCACAGTGCAAAATGACTGTTGGTTTACGCCAAAGCACAGTGCAAAACGACTGTTGGTTTACGCCAAAGCGCAGCGCACAGTGCAAAACGACTGCTGGTTTACGCCAAAGCATGGTGCACAGTGCAAAACGACTGTTGGTTTACGCAAAAGCATAGTGCACAGTGCAAAACGACTGCTGGTTTACGCCAGAGCATAGTGCACAGTGCAAAATGACTGCTGGTTTACGCCAAAGCATGGTGCACAGTGCAAAACGACTGTTGGTTTACGCAAAAGCACAGTGCACAGTGCAAAACGACTGCTGGTTTACGCCAAAGCATGGTGCACAGTGCAAAACGACTGTTGGTTTACGCAAAAGCATAGTGCACAGTGCAAAACGACTGCTGGTTTACGCCAGAGCATAGTGCACAGTGCAAAACGACTGCTGGTTTACGCCAAAGCATAGTGCACAGTGCAAAATGACTGTTGGTTTACGCCAAAGCACAGTGCAAAACGACTGTTGGTTTACGCCAAAGCACAGCGCACAGTGCAAAACGACTGCTGGTTTACGCCAGAGCATAGTGCACAGTGCAAAATGCCTGCTGGTTTACGCCAAAGCATGGTGCACAGTGCAAAACGACTGTTGGTTTACGCAAAAGCACAGTGCACAGTGCAAAACGACTGCTGGTTTACGCCAAAGCATGGTGCACAGTGCAAAACGACTGTTGGTTTACGCAAAAGCATAGTGCACAGTGCAAAACGACTGCTGGTTTACGCCAGAGCATAGTGCACAGTGCAAAACGACTGCTGGTTTACGACAAAGCACAGCGCACAGTGCAAAACGACTGCTGGTTTACGCCAGAGCATAGTGCACAGTGCAAAATGACTGTTGGTTTACGCCAAAGCATGGTGCACAGTGCAAAACGACTGTTGGTTTACGCCAAAGCACAGCGCACAGTGCAAAACGACTGCTGGTTTACGCCAGAGCATAGTGCACAGTGCAAAATGACTGTTGGTTTACGCCAAAGCATGGTGCACAGTGCAAAACGACTGTTGGTTTACGCCAAAGCACAGCGCACAGTGCAAAACGACTGCTGGTTTACGCCAAAGCATGGTGCACAGTGCAAAACGATAGTTGGTTTACGCAAAAGCATAGTGCACAGTGCAAAACGACTGCTGGTTTACGCCAAAGCATGGTGCACAGTGCAAAACGACTGCTGGTTTACGCCAGAGCATAGTGCACAGTGCAAAACGACTGTTGGTTTACGCCAAAGCACAGCGCACAGTGCAAAACGACTGGTGGTTTACGCCAAAGCATGGTGCACAGTGCAAAACGACTGTTGGTTTACGCCAAAGCACAGCGCACAGTGCAAAACGACTGTTGGTTTACGCAAAAGCATAGTGCACAGTGCAAAACGACTGTTGGTTTACGCAAAAGCATAGTGCACAGTGCAAAACGACTGTTGGTTTACGCCAAAGCACAGCGCACAGTGCAAAACGACTGCTGGTTTACGCCAAAGCACAGCGCACAGTGCAAAACGACTGCTGGTTTACGCAAAAGCATAGTGCACAGTGCAAAACGACTGCTGGTTTACGCCAAAGCATAGTGCACAGTGCAAAACGACTCTTGGTTTACGCAAAGGCATAGTGCACAGTGCAAAACGACTGTTGGTTTACGCAAAAGCATAGTGCACAGTGCAAAACGACTCTTGGTTTACGCAAAAGCATAGTGCACAGTGCAAAACGACTGCTGGTTTACGCCAAATCATAGTGTACAGTGCAAAATGACTGTTGGTTTACGCAAAAGCATAGTGCACAGTGCAAAACGACTGCTGGTTTACGCAACAGCATAGTGCACAGTGCAAAACGACTGCTGGTTTACGCCAAAGCATGGTGCACAGTGCAAAACGACTTTAGGTTTACGCCGCAGCATAGTGCACAGTGCAAAAAGGCTCTTGGTTTACCCCAGAGCATGGCGCACAGTGCAAAACGACTTTAGGTTTACGCCGCAGCATAGTGCACAGTGCAAAAAGGCTCTTGGTTACCCCAGAGCATGGCGCACAGTGCAAAACGACTTTAGGTTTACGCCGCAGCATAGTGCACAGTGCAAAAAGGCTCTTGGGTTAGCCCAGAGCATGGCGCACAGTGCAAAACGTCTTTAGGTTTACGCCGCAGCATAGTGCACAGTGCAAAAAGGCAGTTGGTTTACGCCACAGCATAATGCACAGTGCAAAACTACTGTAAACTTACGCAAAGTCATAGTGCACAGTGCAAGACGGCTGTTGGTTTACTCCACAGCATAATACACAGTGTAAAACGACTGTAGGTTTACGCAAAAGCATAGTGCACAGTGCAAAACGGCTGTTGGTTTACGCAAAAACATACCGCACAGTGCAAAACGACTGTAGGTTTACGCCACAGCATAGCGCACAGTGCAAAAAGGCAGTTGGTTTACGCCACAGAATAATGCACAGTGCAAAACTACTGTAAACTTACGCGAAGTCATAGTGCACAGTGCAAGACGGCTGTTTGTTTACGCCACAGCATAATGCACAGTGTAAAATAGCTGTTGGTTTACGCAAAAGCATAGTGCACAGTGCAAAACGACTGTTGGTTTACGCAAAAGCATAGTGCACAGTGCAAAACGACTGTAGGTTTACGCAAAAGCATAGTGCACAGTGCAAAACGGCTGTTGGTTTACGCCACAGCATAGCGCACAGTGCAAAATAGCTGTTGGTTTACGCCACAGCATAGCCCACAGTGCAAAACGACTGTTGGTTTACGCCACAGCATTGCGCACAGTGCAAAATAGCTGTATTTTTACGCAAAACCATAGTGCACAGTGCAAAACGGCTTCTGGTTTACGCCACAGCATAGCGCACAGTGCAAACCGGCTGTTGGTTTACGCCAAAGCATAGCGCACAGTGCAAAACTGCTGCAGGTTTACGCAAAAGCATAGTGCACTGTGCAAAACGGCTGTTGGTTTACGCAAAACTACGCACAGTGCAAAAAGGCTGTTGGTTTACCCCAGAGCATGCCGCACAGTGCAAAACGACTTTAGGTTTACGCCGCAGCATAGCGCACAGTGCAAAAAGGCTGTTGGTTAACGCCACAGCATAAGGCACAGTGTAAAACGACTGATGGTTTACGCAAAAGGGTAGTGCACAGTGCAAGAACACTGTTGGTTTACTCCACAGCATAGCGCACAGTGCAAAAAGGCTGTTGATTTACCCCAGAGCATGGCGCATATTGCAAAACGACTTTAGGTTTACGCCGCAGGATTGCGCACAGTGCAAAAAGGCTGTTGGTTTACGCAAAAGCACAGCGCACAGTGCAAAACGACTGTTGGTTTACGCAAAAGCATAGTGCACAGTGCAAAACGACTGTTAGTTTACGCAAAAGCATAGTGCACAGTAAAAAACGTCTCTTGGTTTACGCAAAAGCATAGTGCACAGTGCAGAACGACTGCTGGTTTACGCCAAAGCATAGTGCACAGTGCAAAATGAATGTTGGTTTACGCAAAAGCATAGTGCACAGTGCAAAACGACTGTTGGTTTACGCACAAGCATAGTGCACAGTGCAAAACGACTGCTGGTTTACGCCAAAGCATGGTGCACAGTGCAAAACGACTGTCGGTTTACGCAAAAGCATAGTGCACAGTGCAAAACGACTGCTGGTTTACGCCAAAGCATGGTACACAGTGCAAAACGACTGTTGGTTTACGCAAAAGCATAGTGCACAGTGCAAAACGACTGCTGGTTTACGCCAAAGCACAGCGCACAGTGCAAAACGACTGTTGGTTTACGCAAAAGCATAGTGCACAGTGCAAAACGACTGTTGGTTTACGCAAAAGCATAGTGCACAGTGCAAAACGACTGCTGGTTTACGCCAAAGCATAGTGCACAGCGCAAAACGACTGTTGGTTTACGCAAAAGAATAGTGCACAGTGCAAAACGACTGTTGGTTTACGCAAAAGCATAGTGCACAGTGCAAAACGACTCTTGGTTTACGCAAAAGCATAGTGCACAGTGCAAAACGACTGCTGGTTTACGCCAAAGCATAGTGTACAGTGCAAAATGACTGTTGGTTTACGCCAAAGCACAGCGCACAGTGCAAAACGACTGTTGGTTTACGCAAAAGCATAGTGCACAGTGCAAAACGATTGCTGGTTTACGCCAAAGCATGGTGCACAGTGCAAAACGACTGTTGGTTTACGCAAAAGCATAGTGCACAGTGCAAAACGACTGCTGGTTTACGCCAAAGCATAGTGCACAGTGCAAAATGACTGTTGGTTTACGCCAAAGCACAGCGCACAGTGCAAAACGACTGCTGGTTTACGCCAAAGCATGGAGCACAGTGCAAAACGACTGTTGGTTTACGCAAAAGCATAGTGCACAGTGCAAAATGACTGCTGGTTTAGGCAAAAGCATAGTGCACAGTGCAAAACGACTCTTGGTTTACGCAAAAGCATAGTGCACAGTGCAAAACGACTGCTGGTTTACGCCAAAGCATAGTGCACAGTGCAAAATGACTGTTGGTTTACGCAAAAGCATAGTGCACAGTGCAAAACGACTGTTGGTTTACGCCAAAGCATAGTGCACAGTGCAAAATGACTGTTGGTTTACGCAAAAGCATAGTGCACAGTGCAAAACGACTGTTGGTTTACGCAAAAGCATAGTGCACAGTGCAAAATGACTGCTGGTTTACGCAAAAGCATAGTGCACAGTGCAAAACGACTCTTGGTTTACGCAAAAGCATAGTGCACAGTGCAAAACGACTGCTGGTTTACGCCAAAGCATAGTGCACAGTGCAAAATGACTGTTGGTTTACGCAAAAGCATAGTGCACAGTGCAAAACGACTGCTGGTTTACGCCAAAGCATAGTGCACAGTGCAAAATGACTGTTGGTTTACGCAAAAGCATAGTGCACAGTGCAAAACGACTGTTGGTTTACGCAAAAGCATAGTGCACAGTGCAAAACGACTGCTGGTTTACGCCAAAGCATGGCGCACAGTGCAAAACGACTGTTGGTTTACGCAAAAGCATAGTGCACAGTGCAAAACGAATGCTGGTTTACGCCAAAGCATAGTGCACAGTGCAAAATGACTCTTGGTTTACGCCAAAGCATAGTGCACAGTGCAAAATGACTGTTGGTTTACGCCAAAGCACAGCGCACAGTGCAAAACGACTGCTGGTTTACGCCAAAGCACAGCGCACAGTGCAAAACGACTGCTGGTTTACGCAAAAGCATAGTGCACAGTGCAAAACGACTGCTGGTTTACGCCAAAGCATAGTGCGCAGTGCAAAACGACTGTTGGTTTACGCCAAAGCACAGCGCACAGTGCAAAACGACTGTTGGTTTACGCAAAAGCATATTGCACAGTGCAAAACGACTGTTGGTTTACGCAAAAGCATAGTGCACAGTGCAAAACGACTCTTGGTATACGCAAAAGCATAGTGCACAGTGCAAAACGACTGCTGGTTTACGCAAAAGCATAGTGCACAGTGCAAAACGACTGCTGGTTTACGCCAAAGCATGGTGCACAGTGCAAAACGACTGTTGGTTTACGCCAAAGCACAGCGCACAGTGCAAAACGACTGTTGGTTTACGCAAAAGCATATTGCACAGTGCAAAACGACTGTTGGTTTACACAAAAGCATAGTGCACAGTGCAAAACGACTCTTGGTATACGCAAAAGCATAGTGCACAGTGCAAAACGACTCTTGGTATACGCAAAAGCATAGTGCACAGTGCAAAACGACTGCTGGTTTACGCAAAAGCATAGTGCACAGTGCAAAACGACTGCTGGTTTACGCCAAAGCATGGTGCACAGTGCAAAACGACTTTAGGTTTACGCCGCAGCATAGTGCACAGTGCAAAAAGGCTCTTGGTTTACCCCAAAGCATGGCGCACGGTGCAAAACGACTTTAGGTTTACGCCGCAGCATAGTGCACAGTGCAAAAAGGCTCTTTGTTTACCCCAGAGCATGGCGCACAGTGCTAAACGACTTTAGGTTTACGCCGCAGCATAGTGCACAGTGCAAAAAGGCTCTTGGTTTACCCCAGAGCATGGCGCACAGTGCTAAACGACTTTAGGTTTACGCCGCAGCATTGCGCACAGTGCAAAAAGGCTCTTGGTTTACGCCACAGCATAATGCACAGTGCAAAACTACTGTAAACTTACGCAAAGTCATAGTGCACAGTGCAAGACGGCTGTTGGTTTACGCCACAGCATAATACACAGTGTAAAACGACTGTAGGTTTACGCAAAAGCATAGTGCACAGTGCAAAACGGCTGTTGGTTTACGCAAAAGCATACCGCACAGTGCAAAACGACTGTAGGTTTACGCCACAGCATAGCGCACAGTGCAAAAAGGCAGTTGGTTTACGCCACAGCATAATGCACAGTGCAAAATTACTGTAAACTTACGCAAAGTCATAGTGCACAGTGCAAGACGGCTGTTTGTTTACGCCACAGCATAATACACAGTGTAAAACGACTGTAGGTTTACGCAAAAGCATAGTGCACAGTGCAAAACGGCTGTTGGTTTACGCCACAGCATAGCGCACAGTGCAAAATAGCTGTTGGTTTACGCCACAGCATAGCCCACAGTGCAAAACGACTGTTGGTTTACGCCGCAGCATAGTGCACAGTGCTAAAAGGCAGTTGGTTTACGCCACAGCATAATGCACAGTGCAAAACTACTGTAAACTTACGCAAAGTCATAGTGCACAGTGCAAGACGGCTGTTGGTTTACGCCACAGCATAATACACAGTGTAAAACGACTGTAGGTTTACGCAAAAGCATAGTGCACAGTGCAAAACGGCTGTTGGTTTACGCAAAAGCATACCGCACAGTGCAAAACGACTGTAGGTTTACGCCACAGCATAGCGCACAGTGCAAAAAGGCAGTTGGTTTACGCCACAGCATAATGCACAGTGCAAAACTACTGTAAACTTACGCAAAGTCATAGTGCACAGTGCAAGACGGCTGTTTGTTTACGCCACAGCATAATGCACAGTGTAAAACGACTGTAGGTTTACGCAAAAGCATAGTGCACAGTGCAAAACGGCTGTTGGTTTACGCCACAGCATAGCGCACAGTGCAAAATAGCTGTTGGTTTACGCCACAGCATAGCCCACAGTGCAAAACGACTGTTGGTTTACGCCACAGCATAATGCACAGTGCAAAACTACTGTAAACTTACGCAAAGTCATAGTGCACAGTGCAAGACGGCTGTTTGTTTACGCCACAGCATAATACACAGTGTAAAACGACTGTAGGTTTACGCAAAAGCATAGTGCACAGTGCAAAACGGCTGTTGGTTTACGCCACAGCATAGCGCACAGTGCAAAATAGCTGTTGGTTTACGCCACAGCATAGCCCACAGTGCAAAACGACTGTTGGTTTACGCCGCAGCATAGTGCACAGTGCAAAAAGGCTCTTGGTTTACCCCAGAGCATGGCGCACAGTGCAAAACGACTTTAGGTTTACGCCGCAGCATAGTGCACAGTGCAAAAAGGCTCTTGGTTTACCCCAGAGCATGGCGCACAGTGCAAAACGACTTTAGGTTTACGCCGCAGCATAGTGCACAGTGCAAAAAGGCTCTTGGTTTACCCCAGAGCATGGCGCACAGTGCTAAACGACTTTAGGTTTACGCCGCAGCATAGTGCACAGTGCAAAAAGGCAGTTGGTTTACGCCACAGCATAATGCACAGTGCAAAACTACTGATAACTTACGCAAAGTCATAGTGCACAGTGCAAGACGGCTGTTGGTTTACGCCACAGCATAATACACAGTGTAAAACGACTGTAGGTTTACGCAAAAGCATAGTGCACAGTGCAAAACGACTGTAGGTTTACGCCACAGCATAGCGCACAGTGCAAAAAGGCAGTTGGTTTACGCCACAGCATAATGCACAGTGCAAAACTACTGTAAACTTACGCAAAGTCATAGTGCACAGTGCAAGACGGCTGTTTGTTTACGCCACAGCATAATACACAGTGTAAAACGACTGTAGGTTTACGCAAAACCATAGTGCACAGTGCAAAACGGCTTCTGGTTTACGCCACAGCATAGCGCACAGTGCAAACCGGCTGTTGGTTTACGCCAAAGCATAGCGCACAGTGCAAAACTGCTGCAGGTTTACGCAAAAGCATAGTGCACTGTGCAAAACCTCTGTTGGTTTACGCAAAACTACGCACAGTGCAAAAAGGCTGTTGGTTTACCCCAGAGCATGCCGCACAGTGCAAAACGACTTTAGGTTTACGCCGCAGCATAGCGCACAGTGCAAAAAGGCTGTTGGTTAACGCCACAGCATAAGGCACAGTGTAAAACGACTGATGGTTTACGCAAAAGGGTAGTGCACAGTGCAAGAACACTGTTGGTTTACTACACAGCATAGCGCACAGTGCAAAAAGGCTGTTGATTTACCCCAGGGCATGGCGCATATTGCAAAACGACTTTAGGTTTACGCCGCAGCATTGCGCACAGTGCAAAAAGGCTGTTGGTTTACGCCACAGAATAAGGCACAGTGCAAAACGGATGTGCACAGTGCAAAACGACTGTTGGTTTACGCAAAAGCATAGTGCACAGTGCAAAACGACTGTTAGTTTACGCAAAAGCATAGTGCACAGTGCAAAACGACTGTAGGTTTACGCCACAGCATAGCGCACAGTGCAAAACGGCTTCTGGTTTACGCCACAGCATAGCGCACAGTGCAAACCGGCTGTTGGTTTACGCCAAAGCATAGCGCACAGTGCAAAACTGCTGCAGGTTTACGCAAAAGCATAGTGCACTGTGCAAAACGGCTGTTGGTTTACGCAAAACTACGCACAGTGCAAAAAGGCTGTTGGTTTACCCCAGAGCATGCCGCACAGTGCAAAACGACTTTAGGTTTACGCCGCAGCATAGCGCACAGTGCAAAAAGGCTGTTGGTTAACGCCACAGCATAAGGCACAGTGTAAAACGACTGATGGTTTACGCAAAAGGGTAGTGCACAGTGCAAGAACACTGTTGGTTTACTACACAGCATAGCGCACAGTGCAAAAAGGCTGTTGATTTACCCCAGGGCATGGCGCATATTGCAAAACGACTTTAGGTTTACGCCGCAGCATTGCGCACAGTGCAAAAAGGCTGTTGGTTTACGCCACAGAATAAGGCACAGTGCAAAACGGATGTGCACAGTGCAAAACGACTGTTGGTTTACGCAAAAGCATAGTGCACAGTGCAAAACGACTGTTAGTTTACGCAAAAGCATAGTGCACAGTGCAAAACGACTCTTGGTTTACGCAAAAGCATAGTGCACAGTGCAGAACGACTGCTGGTTTACGCCAAAGCATAGTGCACAGTGCAAAATGACTGTTGGTTTACGCAAAAGCATAGTGCACAGTGCAAAACGACTGTTGGTTTACGCACAAGCATAGTGCACAGTGCGAAACGACTGCTGGTTTACGCCAAAGCATGGTGCACAGTGCAAAACGACTGTTGGTTTACGCAAAAGCATAGTGCACAGTGCAAAACGACTGCTGGTTTACGCCAAAGCATGGTGCACAGTGCAAAACGACTGTTGGTTTACGCAAAAGCATAGTGCACAGTGCAAAACGACTGCTGGTTTACGCCAAAGTACAGCGCACAGTGCAAAACGACTGTTGGTTTACGCAAAAGCATAGTGCACAGTGCAAAACGACTGCTGGTTTACGCCAAAGCATAGTGCACAGTGCAAAACGACTGTTGGTTTACGCAAAAGCATAGTGCACAGTGCAAAACGACTGCTGGTTTACGCCAAAGCATAGTGCACAGTGCAAAACGACTCTTGGTTTACGCAAAAGCATAGTGCACAGTGCAAAACGACTGCTGGTTTACGCCAAAGCATAGTGCACAGCGCAAAATGACTGTTGGTTTACGCCAAAGCACAGCGCACAGTGCAAAACGACTGTTGGTTTACGCAAAAGCATAGTGCACAGTGCAAAACGACTGTTGGTTTACGCAAAAGCATAGTGCACAGTGCAAAACGACTCTTGGTTTACGCAAAAGCATAGTGCACAGTGCAAAACGACTGCTGGTTTACGCCAAAGCATAGTGCACAGTGCAAAATGACTGTTGGTTTACGCAAAAGCATAGTGCACAGTGCAAAACGACTGTTGGTTTACGCAAAAGCATAGTGCACAGTGCAAAACGACTGCTGGTTTACGCCAAAGCATGGTGCACAGTGCAAAACGACTGTTGGTTTACGCAAAAGCATAGTGCACAATGCAAAACGACTGCTGGTTTACGCCAAAGCATAGTGCACAGTGCAAAATGACTGTTGGTTTACGCCAAAGCATAGTGCACAGTGCAAAATGACTGTTGGTTTACGCCAAAGCACAGCGCACAGTGCAAAACGACTGCTGGTTTACGCCAAAGCACAGCGCACAGTGCAAAACGACTGCTGGTTTACGCAAAAGCATAGTGCACAGTGCAAAACGACTGCTGGTTTACGCCAAAGCATAGTGCACAGTGCAAAACGACTCTTGGTTTACGCAAAAGCATAGTGCACAGTGCAAAACGACTGGTGGTTTACGCCAAAGCATATTGCACAGTGCAAGACGACTGTTGGTTTACGCAAAAGCATAGTGCACAGTGCAAAACGACTCTTGGTTTACGCAAAAGCATAGTGCACAGTGCAAAACGACTGCTGGTTTACGCCAAAGCATAGTGTACAGTGCAAAATGACTGTTGGTTTACGCAAAAGCATAGTGCACAGTGCAAAACGACTGTTGGTTTACGCAAAAGCATAGTGCACAGTGCAAAACGACTGCTGGTTTACGCCAAAGCATGGTGCACAGTGCAAAACGACTTTAGGTTTACGCCGCAGCATAGTGCACAGTGCAAAAAGGCTCTTGGTTTACCCCAGAGCATGGCGCACAGTGCAAAACGACTTTAGTACGCCGCAGCATAGTGCACAGTGCAAAAAGGCTCTTGGTTTACCCCAGAGCATGGCGCACAGTGCAAAATGACTTTAGGTTTACGCCGCAGCATAGTGCACAGTGCAAAAAGGCTCTTGGCTTACCCCAGAGCATGGCGCACAGTGCAAAACGACTTTAGGTTTACGCCGCAGCATAGTGCACAGTGCAAAAAGGCAGTTGGTTTACGCCACAGCATAATGCACAGTGCAAAACTACTGTAAACTTACGCAAAGTCATAGTGCACAGTGCAAGACGGCTGTTGGTTTACGCCACAGCATAATACACAGTGTAAAACGACTGTAGGTTTACGCAAAAGCATAGTGCACAGTGCAAAACGGCTGTTGGTTTACGCAAAAGCATACCGCACAGTGCAAAATGACTGTAGGTTTACGCCACAGCATAGCGCACAGTGCAAAAAGGCAGTTGGTTTACGCCACAGCATAATGCACAGTGCAAAACTACTGTAAACTTACGCAAAGTCATAGTGCACAGTGCAAGACGGCTGTTTGTTTACGCCACAGCATAATACACAGTGTAAAACGACTGTAGGTTTACGCAAAAGCATAGTGCACAGTGCAAAACGGCTGTTGGTTTACGCCACAGCATAGCGCACAGTGCAAAATAGCTGTTGGTTTACGCCACAGCATAGCCCACAGTGCAAAACGACTGTTGGTTTACGCCACAGCATAGCGCTCAGTGCAAAATAGTTGTATTTTTACGCAAAACCATAGTGCACAGTGCAAAACGGCTTCTGGTTTACGCCACAGCATAGCGCACAGTGCAAACCGGCTGTTGGTTTACGCCAAAGCATAGCGCACAGTGCAAAACTGCTGCAGGTTTACGCAAAAGCATAGTGCACTGTGCGAAACGGCTGTTGGTTTACGCAAATCTACGCACAGTGCAAAAAGGCTGTTGGTTTACCCCAGAGCATGCCGCACAGTGCAAAACGACTTTAGGTTTACGCCGCAGCATAGCGCACAGTGCAAAAAGGCTGTTGGTTAACGCCACAGCATAAGGCACAGTGTAAAACGACAGATGGTTTACGCAAAAGGGTAGTGCACAGTGCAAGAACACTGTTGGTTTACTCCACAGCATAGCGCACAGTGCAAAAAGGCTGTTGATTTACCCCAGAGCATGGCGCATATTGCAAAACGACTTTAGGTTTACGCCGCAGCATTGCGCACAGTGCAAAAAGGCTGTTGGTTTACGCCACAGAATAAGGCACAGTGCAAAACGGATGTTGGTTTACGCCACAGCATTGCGCACAGTGCAAAAAGGCTGTTGGTTCACCCCAAAGCATAGCGCACAGTGCAAAATGTCTGTAGGTTTACGTAAAAGCATAGTGCACAGTGCAAAACGGCTGTTTGTTTACGCCACAGCATAGTGCACAGTGCAAAGCGACTGTAGGTTTACGCCACAGCATAGCGCACAGTGCAAAAAGGCTGTTGGTTAACCCCAAAGCACAGTGCAAAACGACTGTAGGTTTACGCCACAGCACAGTGCACAGTGCAAAACGACTGTAGGTTTACGCCACAGCATAGCGCACAGTGCAAAAAGGCTGGTCATTTGCGCCGCAGCATAATGCACAGTGTAAAACGACTGTAGATTTACGCAAAAGCATAGTGCACAGTGCAAAACGGCTGTTGGTTTACGCCACAGCATAGCGCACAGTGCAAAAAGGCTGTTGGTTTACCCCAAAGCATAGTGCCTAGTGGAAAATGGCTGTAGGTTTACGCAAAAGCATAGTGCGCAGTGCAAGACGGCTGTTGGTTTACGCCACAACATAGCGCACAGTGCAAAAAGGCTGTTGGTTTACGCCGCAGCATAATGCACAGTGTAAAACGGCTGCTGGTTAACCCCAAAGCACAGTGCAAAACGACTGTAGGTTTACGCCGGTGCACAGTGTTGAACGGCTGTAGGTTTACGCCAAAGCATAGTGGACAGTGTAAAACGACTGAAGGTTTACGTCACAGCATAGTGCACAGTGTTGAACTGCTGCAGGTTTACGCCAGAGCATAGTGGACAGTGTAAAACGACCGTAGGTATACCCCAAACCATAGTGCACAGTGTAAAACGGCTGTAAATTTACGCCGCAGGATAGTGCATTGTGTTAAACGGCTGTAGGTTTAACCCTTGTGTCAACACGTAAAAAATTATACATCAACATACACTCAACACACCCGGGTGTGTCATACATTTTTTATGCCCACGGGCGTCGGAAGGAGTTGGAAGGAGTCGGTTGGAGTTGGAAAGAGTCGGTTTTAGTTGGACGCTTTTATTTTTGATGCAACGCATTTGAGAAAAAATATTTCAAGAAGTAGGCATACAGGCTATCAGTCGTTTTATCAGATTTGATAATGGAAATAGGTACTAGCAGCGTAAACAAACTGACAAAGCAACAGCCATATGTGACATTTTCCTTATGTTGAATAGCAATGTCCAGGATAACTATAAAGCAGGCAACGTCACTGTTGATGAACAACTTTGTCCTTATCGTGTTGGCACCGGATTCACTCAATATATACCTTCAAACCCGGCTAAATATGGAATTAAGGTTTAGTGGGTATGTGATGCCATTACTTCTTATCCAGTCAAAGGACAAATTTTTACTGGTATGGCACCTTCTGGCGAAAGAGAAAAAATTCAAGGTGAACGTGTGGTCAAAGATTTGTGTTGCAATCTGTTCCGTGGTAGTGCTCGAAACATCGTATGTGGCAACGTCGTATTTTGCAAACTTTAATTCGGCTTCTACTTTGATGTTAGACTACAATTTGTCAATACTGGGAAGAATACTCAAAAGACGTAAATTTGTACCAGCCGAATTTTCTAATCCAAAAGGAAGAGCAGTAGAATCATCAATCTTTGGATTCCCCAGCAACATAAGTATGTGCTCATATGTTCCAATAAGGAACAAATTGGTTGTGTTTCTTTCCGCTTCCCATTATAGTATCGAAATTGAAGGTCCTAAAAGAAAGCCAAAAATGATACTCGATTACAAAAGCAAAGGAGGTGTTGACAATATGGACAAGTGCCTTAGTGAATACACTACGAAGAGAAGAACAAAGCGATGGCCTTTGGCTTTTTTTTATAACATTGTGGATGTGGCTGCATTTGCAGCATTCGTGATATACGTGGAAAATAATCCACACTTGAAGACCTCAACAAACCGTAAAAGGTTGTTCCTACAACAGTTGATTGAACAATAAGCTATTACAAAAATCCAATCTTCTACTAAGGGCTCAAGAAGGACGTGACAATTCTGGCAGAATCAAGCAAACAGGAAATTGTTACTTACTTATGTCCCAGAAGAAGACTAACACGAAAAGTCTGCAAAGAACGCAAAAAGCCCGTTTGTGCTGAACATTCAGTAAATATAACTCAATGTGATAGATGTCCATTACAAAATAACAATTTTTGATATAAAATGTAATATTTTCCTTTTTTTTCCAAACAAAATGAAAGAATAATGTCAAATGAATAAAAAATATGAATTTATAATGAAAGAAAAGTTCTTTTCCACATTTCTAGCCAACAACTTACATACATTTTTCCATGCCCACCCGGGTGTGTTGGGTGTTGATAGAAGAGGTAAAACGCAAAAACTGCTTGTAAATCTTGACCCAAAAAAAAAAATTTTAACTTTATTATTTATTTATTTATATTATAAAAAACAATATATTAGGAGGCTATTGAAAATCCTAAATTGATACGGCACATAAAACTCAAAATATATCAATTTGAAAACGAAAAACACACCCGGGAATGCGGGTGTTGACACAAGGGTTAAGCCACAGCATATCGCACGGTGTAAAACGACTGTAGGTTTACGCAAGAGCATAGCGCTACGCTATGTGCGTATGCTGTGGCGTAAATCTACAGTCGTTTTACACTGTGCGATATGCTGTGGCGTAAACTTACAGCCGTTCAACACTGTGCACTATGCTTCGGCATAAACTTACAACCGTTTTACACTGCGCACTATGCTGTGGCGTAAACATACAGTCGTTTTACACTGTGCGCTATGCTGTAACGTAAACCTACAGTCGTTTTACACTGTGTGCTATGCTGTAACGTAAACCTTCAGTCTTTTTACACTGTGCGCTGTGCTGTGGCGTAAACCTACAGTCGTTTTACACTGTGTGCTATGCTGTGGCGTAAACTTACGGTCGTTTTACACTGTGCGCTATGCTGAGGCGTAAACCTACAGTCGTGCTTTGGTGTGACGTAAATCTACAGTCGTCTTACACTCTGCACTATGCTTTGGCGTAAACCTACAGACGTTTAACACAATGCACTATGTTGTGGCGTAAACTTACAGCCGTTCAACACTGTGCGCTATGCTTCGGCATAAACTTACGGCCGTTCAACACTGTGCACTATGCTTCGGCATAAACTTACAGCCATTTTATACTGTGCACTATGCTTTGGCGTAAACTTACAGCCGTTTTACACTGTGCGATATGCTGTGACGTAAACCTTCAGATATTTAGCACAATCCACTATGCTGCTGCGTAATTTTACAGCCGTTTTGCACTGTGCACTATGCTTTGGCGTAAACCTACGGTCGTGTTACATTGTGCACTTTGCTTTGGCGTAAACCTACAGTCGTTTTATACTGTGCGGTATGCTGTGGCGTAAACCTACAGTCATTTTACACTGTTCGCTACGCTGTGGCGTAAACCTACAGTCGTTCTACACTGTGTGCTTTGCTGTGGCGTAAATCTAATGTCGCTTTACTCGGTGCGATATGCTGTGGCGTAAACCTTCAGTCGTTTTACACTGTGCACTATGCTTCGGCTTAATTCTACGGTCGTTTTACGCCGTGCACTATAATGTGGATTGAGCCTACAGTCGTTTTACACTGTGCACTATGCTTTGGCGTAAACTTACAGCCGTTCAACACTGTGCACCATGCTTTGGCGTAAACTTACAGCCGTTCAACACTGTGCACTATTCTTCGGCATAAACTTACAGCCGCTCAACACTGTGCACTATGCTTCGGCATAAACTTACAGCCGTTGTACACTGTGCACTATGCTTTGGCGTAAACTTACAGCCGTTTTGCACTGTGCACTATGCCATGGCGTAAACCTACTGCCGGTTAACGCTGTGCAGTATACTGTGGAGTAAGCCTACAGCCGTTTTACACTGTGCACTATGCTTTGGCGTAAGCCTACAGTCGTTTTATACTGTGCGCTATGCTGTGGCGTAAACCTACAGTCGTTTTACACTGTGCGCTATGCCGTGGCGTAAACCTTTAGTCGTTTTACACTGTGCGCTTTGCTGATTCGTAAAATTAATGTCGTTTTACTCTGTGCGATATGCTGTGACGTAAGCCTACAGCCATTGAGCACAATCCACTATGCTGCTGCGTAAATTTACAGCCGTTTTACACTGTGCACTATGCTTTGGCGTAAACTTTTTTACACTGTGCACTATGCTTTGGCGTAAACTTACAGCCGTTTTGCACTGTGCGCTATGCTGTCGCGTAAACTTACAGCCATTTTACTCTGTGCGATATGCTGTGACGTAGACCTACAGTCGTTTTACACTGTGCACTATGCTTTGGCGTAAACCCACAGTCCTTTTATACTGTGCGCTTTGCTGTGGCGTAAACCTACAGTCGTTTTACACTGTGCACTATGCTTTGGCGTAAACCCACAGTCCTTTTATACTGTGCGCTATGCTGTGGCGTAAACCTTCAGTCGTTTTACACTGTGCACTATGCTTTGGCGTAAACCTACGGTCGTTTTACATTGTGCATTATGCTGTGTCGTAAATCTACAGCCGTTTTACACTGTGCACTATGCTTTGGCGTAAACTTTTTTACACTGTGCACTATGCTTTGGCGTAAACTTACAGCCGTTTTGCACTGTGCGATATGCTGTGACGTAGACCTACAGTAGTTTTACACTGTGCACTATGCTTTGGCGTAAACCCACAGTCCTTTTATACTGTGCGCTATGCTGTGGCGTAAACCTTCAGTCGTTTTACACTGTGCACTATGCTTTGGCGTAAACCTACGGTCGTTTTACATTGTGCATTATGCTGTGTCGTAAATCTACAGCCGTTTTACACTGTGCACTATGCTTTGGCGTAAACTTTTTTACACTGTGCACTATGCTGTCGCGTAAACTTACAGCCATTTTACTCTGTGCGATATGCTGTGACGTAGACCTACAGTCGTTTTACACTGTGCACTATGCTTTGGCGTAAACCCACAGTCCTTTTATACTGTGCGCTTTGCTGTGGCGTAAATCTACAGGCGTTTTACATTGTGCACTATGCTTTGGCGTAAACTTACTGCCGTTTTACACTGTGCACTATGCTGTGGCGTAAACCTACAGTAATTTTACATTGCTACACTGTGCACTATGCTTTGGCGCAAACTTTCGGTCGGTTTACACTATGCACTATGCTGTGGCGTAAACCTACAGCCTTTTAACACAATGCACTATACTGCGGCGTAAATTTACAGCCGTTTTACACTCAGTACTATGATTTGGGAAACATTTTACACTGTGTGTTATTCTGTGACGTAAACCTTCAGTCGTTTTACACTGTGCGCTATGCTGTGGCGGAAATATACAGTCGTTTTACACTGAGCACTATGCTTCGGCGTAAACTTGCAACCGTTTTACACTGTGCAGTATGCTTTGGCGTAAACCTACGGTCGTTTTACACTGTGCACTGCGCTTTGGCGTAAACTTACAGTCGTTTTACACTGTGCACTATGCTTTGGCGTAAACTTACAGCCGTTTTGCACTGTGCGCTATGCTGTGGCGTAAACCTTCAGTCGTTTTACACTGAGCACTATGCTGCGGCGTAAACTTGCAACCGTTTTACACTGTGCAATATGCTTTGGCGTAAACCTACGGTCGTTTTACACTGTGCACTGCGCTTTGGCGTAAACTTACGGTCGTTTAACACTGTGCACTCTGCTTTGGCGTAAACTTACTGCCGTTTTACTCTGTGCGATATGCTGTGACGTAAACCTACAGTCGTTTTACACTATGTGCTTTGCTGTGACGTACATCTACAGTCGTTTTACACTGTGCACTATGCTTTGGCGTAAACTTGCAGCCGTTTTGCACTGTGCGCTATGCTGTGGCGTAAACCTTCAGTCGTTTTACGCTGTGCTTTTTGCTGTGGCGTAAACCTACAGCCGTTTTACACTGTGTGCTATGCTGTGACGTACACTTACAGTCGTTTTACACTGTGCACTATGCTTTGGCGTAAACTTACAGCCGTTTTGCACTGTGCGCTATGCTGTGGCGTAAACCTTCAGTCGTTTTACGCTGTGCTTTTTGCTGTGGCGTAAACCTACAGCCGTTTTACACTGTGTGCTATGCTGTGACGTACACTTACAGTCGTTTTACACTGTGCACTATGCTTTGGCGTAAACTTGCAGCCGTTTTGCACTGTGCGCTATGCTGTGGCGTAAACCTTCAGTCGTTTTACGCTGTGCTTTTTGCTGTGGCGTAAACCTACAGCCGTTTTACACTGTGTGCTATGCTGTGACGTACACTTACAGTCATTTTACTCTGTGCACTATGCTTTGGCGTAAACCTACGGTCGTTTTACACTGTGCACTGCGCTTTGGCGTAAACTTACGGTCGTCTTACACTGTGCACTCTGCTTTGGCGTAAACTTACTGCCGTTTTACTCTGTGCGATATGCTGTGACGTAAACCTACAGTCGTTTTACACTATGTGCTTTGCTGTGACGTACATCTACAGTCGTTTTACACTGTGCACTATGCTTTGGCGTAAACTTGCAGCCGTTTTGCACTGTGCGCTATGCTGTGGCGTAAACCTTCAGTCGTTTTACGCTGTGCTTTTTGCTGTGGCGTAAACCTACAGCCGTTTTACACTGTGTGCTATGCTGTGACGTACACTTACAGTCGTTTTACACTGTGCACTATGCTTTGGCGTAAACTTGCAGCCGTTTTGCACTGTGCGCTATGCTGTGGCGTAAACCTTCAGTCGTTTTACGCTGTGCTTTTTGCTGTGGCGTAAACCTACAGCCGTTTTACACTGTGTGCTATGCTGTGACGTACACTTACAGTCATTTTACTCTGTGCACTATGCTTTGGCGTAAACCTACGGTCGTTTTACACTGTGCACTGCGCTTTGGCGTAAACTTACGGTCGTCTTACACTGTGCACTCTGCTTTGGCGTAAACTTACTGCCGTTTTACTCTGTGCGATATGCTGTGACGTAAACCTACAGTCGTTTTACACTGTTTGCTATGCTGTGACGTACATCAACAGTCGTTTTACACTGTACACTATGCTTTGTCGTAAACTTGCAGCCGTTTTGCACTGTACGCTATGCTGTGGCGTAAACCTTCAGTCGTTTTACACTGTGCACTTTGCTGTGTCATAAATCTACAGTCGTTTTACACTGTGCACTGTGCTTTGGCCTAATTCTACAGTCGTTTTACGCCGTGCACTATAATGTGGAGTAAGCCTACGCCGTTTTGCAGTGTGCAGTATTTTTTTTTTTTTTTTTTTCCTTGGGTTGGTGAGAATCTTCAAAAGACACTATGAGACACCGTGTACTCATAGTAGTGTCAGATTTTTACTGACTAAACGCACCCTTCCCTTTTATTATTTTTGTTTACTACAACTAATTTACCTTAACAAGTAGTTTAAGCTTCAATAATATTCGCGTGAGGCAGGTAGATTTTCAGCAAAATCACCTGCTAATGCCGTCATTATATGCGGTTGCTTCTTATTGCGCTAAATCGAACGGTTTCGTTCTTTGAAGTCGGCGCATAAGGTTTCTCACGTTCAATATTTGGAGTATATCATGGTTGCAGTGACTATGAAGGCGAAGATGAAGCTTCCTAGCGAAGTTTGTTATTTCGTCGTTCACAGTTGCGATCCCTAAGTCTCTTTGTATATCATTGTTTCTAATATACCAGGGAGCATTCACGATTCGTCTTATCACTTTATTTCGGAATAATTGAATAAATTCTCTATTGCTTGCTTTAGTACAACCCCAGAGTTGTATGCCGTATGTCCATATAGGCTTAAGCACTTGCTTGTATATAAGCAGTTTGTTAAGTACACTTAGCTTGGAATATCTTCCAAGGAGCCAATACATTTCTCTAAAACGATTTTCAAGCTCATCGCGTTTTTTTTAACGTGCGTTTTCCACTTGAGCTTCGCATCTAGTGTCATCCCTAGATATTTAGCTTCATTTGCATGTGGTATTTGTACCGAGTTAATAAAAACGGGTAGATTGTTTATTTTCTTGTATGTAAAGTTCACATGCGTCGATTTGTTCTCGTTAAGAACACTGCGCCATTGTTTTGTCCAGTCACAGATTTTATCCAAAGCTTGTTGGAGTTTATCAGTTGCTGACTCAATTGAACTATCCGTTGCTAAAATTGCCGTATCGTCCGCGAACGTAGCTACTACGGTGCCTTCAGTTTGGGGTATGTCTATCAGGTCAGGTGTTTTTGCAGCATCGGAGGGCCAATATGTCGGTTGCCCTGTCGAATAGAAGTCAACCCCGAATTGCATACCAACTTCGTATAGGAGTCTGTCTGACCTACAGTCGTTTTACACTATGTGCTATGCTGTGACGTATATCTACAGTCGTTTTACACTGTGCGCTATGCTGTGGCGTAAACCTTCAGTCGTTTTACGCTGTGCTTTTTGCTGTGGCGTAAACCTACAGCCGTTTTACACTGTGTGCTATGCTGTGACGTACACTTACAGTCGTTTTACACTGTGCACTATGCTTTGGCGTAAACTTACAGCCGTTTTGCACTGTGCGCTATGCTGTGGCGTAAACCTTCAGTCGTTTTACACTGAGCACTATGCTGCGGCGTAAACTTGCAACCGTTTTACACTGTGCAATATGCTTTGGCGTAAACCTACGGTCGTTTTACACTGTGCACTGCGCTTTGGCGTAAACTTACGGTCGTTTTACACTGTGCACTCTGCTTTGGCGTAAACTTACTGCCGTTTTACTCTGTGCGATATGCTGTGACGTAAACCTACAGTCGTTTTACATTATGTGCTTTGCTGTGACGTACATCTACAGTCGTTTTACACTGTGCACCATGCTTTGGGGTAAACTTGCAGCCGTTTTGCACTGTGCGCTATGCTGTGGCGTAAACCTTCAGTCGTTTTACGCTGTGCTTTTTGCTGTGGCGTAAACCTACAGCCGTTTTACACTGTGTGCTATGCTGTGACATACACTTACAGTCGTTTTACACTGTGCACTATGCTTTGGCGTAAACTTACAGCCGTTTTGCACTGTGCGCTATGCTGTGGCGTAAACCTTCAGTCGTTTTACACTGAGCACTATGCTGCGGCGTAAACTTGCAACCGTTTTACTCTGTGCACTATGCTTTGGCGTAAACCTACAGTCGTTTTACACTGTGCACTGCGCTTTGGCGTAAACTTACGGTCGTTTTACACTGTGCACTCTGCTTTGGCGTAAACTTACTGCCGTTTTACTCTGTGCCATATGCTGTGACGTTAACCTACAGTCGTTTTACACTATGTGCTATGCTGTGACGTACATCTACAGTCGTTTTACACTGTGCACTATGCTTTGGCGTAAACTTGCAGCCGTTTTGCACTGTGCGCTATGCTGTGGCGTAAACCTTCAGTCGATTTACGCTGTGCTTTTTGCTTTGGCGTAAACCTACAGCCGTTTTACACTGTGTGCTATGCTGTGACGTACACTTACAGTCGTTTTACACTGTGCACTATGCTTTGGCGTAAACTTACAGCCGTTTTGCACTGTGCGCTATGCTGTGGCGTAAACCTTCAGTCGTTTTACACTGAGCACTATGCTGCGGCGTAAACTTGCAACCGTTTTACTCTGTGCACTATGCTTTGGCGTAAACCTACGGTCGTTTTACACTGTGCACTGCGCTTTGGCGTAAACTTACGGTCGTTTTACACTGTGCACTCTGCTTTGGCGTAAACTTACTGCCGTTTTACTCTGTGCCATATGCTGTGACGTTAACCTACAGTCGTTTTACACTATGTGCTATGCTGTGACGTACATCTACAGTCGTTTTACACTGTGCACTATGCTTTGGCGTAAACTTGCAGCCGTTTTGCACTGTGCGCTATGCTGTGGCGTAAACCTTCAGTCGTTTTACGCTGTGCTTTTTGCTGTGGCGTAAACCTACAGCCGTTTTACACTGTGTGCTATGCTGTGACGTACATCTACAGTCGTTTTACACTGTGCACTATGCTTTGGCGTAAACTTGCAGCCGTTTTGCACTGTGCGCTATGCTGTGGCGTAAACCTTCAGTCGTTTTACGCTGTGCTTTTTGCTGTGGCGTAAACCTACAGTCGTTCTACACTATGTGCTTTGCTGTGACGTACATCTACAGTCGTTTTACACTGTGCACTATGCTTTGGGGTAAACTTGCAGCCGTTTTGCACTGTGCGCTATGCTGTGGCGTAAACCTTCAGTCGTTTTACGATGTGTTTTTTGCTGTGGCGTAAACCTACAGCCGTTTTACACTGTGTGCTATGCTGTGACGTACACTTACAGTCGTTTTACACTGTGCACTATGCTTTGGCGTAAACTTACAGCCGTTTTGCACTGTGCGCTATGCTGTGGCGTAAACCTTCAGTCGTTTTACACTGAGCACTATGCTGCGGCGTAAACTTGCAACCGTTTTACTCTGTGCACTATGCTTTGGCCTAAACCTACAGTCGTTTTACACTGTGCACTGCGCTTTGGCGTAAACTTACGGTCGTTTTACACTGTGCACTCTGCTTTGGCGTAAACTTACTGCCGTTTTACTCTGTGCCATATGCTGTGACGTTAACCTACAGTCGTTTTACACTATGTGCTATGCTGTGACGTACATCTTCAGTCATTTTACACTGTGCACTATGCTTTGGCGTAAACTTGCAGCCGTTTTGCACTGTGCGCTATGCTGTGGCGTAAACCTTCAGTCGTTTTACGCTGTGCTTTTTGCTGTGGCGTAAACCTACAGCCGTTTTACACTGTGTGCTATGCTGTGACGTACACTTACAGTCGTTTTACACTGTGCACTATGCTTTGGCGTAAACTTACAGCCGTTTTACACTGTGCGCTATGCTGTGGCGTAAACCTTCAGTCGTTTTACACTGAGCACTATGCTGCGGCGTAAACTTGCAACCGTTTTACTCTGTGCACTATGCTTTGGCGTAAACCTACGGTCGTTTTACACTGTGCACTGCGCTTTGGCGTAAACTTACGGTCGTTTTACACTGTGCACTCTGCTTTGGCGTAAACTTACTGCCGTTTTACTCTGTGCCATATGCTGTGACGTTAACCTACAGTCGTTTTACACTATGTGCTATGCTGTGACGTACATCTACAGTCGTTTTACACTGTGCACTATGCTTCGGCGTAAACTTGCAGCCGTTTTGCACTGTGCGCTATGCTGTGGCGTAAACCTTCAGTCGTTTTACGCTGTGCTTTTTGCTGTGGCGTAAACCTACAGCCGTTTTACACTGTGTGCTATGCTGTGACGTACACTTACAGTCGTTTTACACTGTGCACTATGCTTTGGCGTAAACTTACAGCCGTTTTGCACTGTGCGCTATGCTGTGGCGTAAACCTTCAGTCGTTTTACACTGAGCACTATGCTGCGGCGTAAACTTGCAACCGTTTTACTCTGTGCACTATGCTTTGGCGTAAACTTACAGCCGTTTTGCACTGTGCGCTATGCTGTGGCGTAAACATACAGTCGTTTTACACTGAGCACTATGCTGCGGCGTAAACTTGCAACCGTTTTACTCTGTGCACTATGCTTTGGTGTAAACCTACGGTCGTTTTACACTGTGCACTGCGCTTTGGCGTAAACTTACGGTCGTTTTGTGGAGGTCGTGGCTCAATGGTTAGTGCGTTGAACTATGGAGCAAGGGGTTCGAGATCGAATCCCAGTCGGGGAACACCTAAAAAGTTTTTCACGGCCCCACCTCTCGCGAGAGTCTGACAAACATCCGTGAGTACAGTTGTCCTGAGAAAGCTTCTCAAATAACAAACTGCCCTTCGGATACGGCATTAAACAGTAGGCCCCTTCCATTCGTGTAAAGAATATAACACGCACAACACGAATGGTTGTGAGAAGCTAGGCCCTGGGTCCCATCGACCTGTAGCGCCAAGTATTTATTTTTTTTTTTACTCTGCTTTGGCGTAAACTTACTGCCGTTTTGCTCTGTGCCATATGCTGTGACGTTAACCTACAGTCGTTTTACACTATGTGCTATGCCGTGACGTACATCTACAGTCGTTTTACACTGTGCACTATGCTTTGGCGTAAACTTGCAGCCGTTTTGCACTGTGCGCTATGCTGTGGCGTGAACCTTCAGTCGTTTTACGCTGTGCTTTTTGCTGTGGCGTAAACCTACAGCCGTTTTACACTGTGTGCTATGCTGTGACGTACACTTACAGTCGTTTTACACTGTGCACTATGCTTTGGCGTAAACTTGCAGCCGTTTTGCACTGTGCGCTATGCTGTGGCGTAAACCTTCAGTCGTTTTACGCTGTGCTTTTTGCTGTGGCGTAAATCTACAGCCGTTTTACACTGTGTGCTATGCTGTGACGTACACTTACAGTCGTTTTACACTGTGCACTATGCTTTGGCGTAAACTTACAGCCGTTTTGCACTGTGCGCTATGCTGTGGCGTAAACCTTCAGTCGTTTTACCCTGAGCACTATGCTGCGGCGTAAACTTGCAACCGTTTTACTCTGTGCACTATGCTGTGGCGTAAACCTTCAGTCGTTTTACACTGAGCACTATGCTGCGGCGTAAACTTGCAACCGTTTTACTCTGTGCACTATGCTTTGGCGTAAACCTTTAGTCGTTTTACACAGAGCACTATGTTGCGGCGTAAACTTGCAACCGTTTTACTCTGTGCACTATGCTTTGGCGTAAACCTACAGTCGTTTTACACTGTGCGCTATGCTGATGCATAAGCCTAATGTCGTTTTACTCTGTGCGATATGCTGTGACATAAACCTACAGCTATTTAGCACAATCCACTATGCTGCTGCGTAAATTTACAGCCGTTTTGCACTGTGCACTATGCTGCGGGGTAAACCTACAGTCGTTTTACACTGCCCGCTCTGCTGCGCGTAAACCTACAGCCGTTTTACACTGTGCGCTGTGCTGTTTCGTAAAATTACAGTCGTTTTACACTGTGCGCTATGCTTTGTCGTAAACTTACAGCCGTTTTGAATTGTGCACTATGCTGTGGCTTAAACCTATATCCGTTTTACACTGTCCGCTATGCTGTATCGTAAACTTACAGTCGTTTTACACTGTGTATTATGCTGCGGTGTAAACTTACAGCTGTTTTACACTGTGCACAATGTTTTGGCGTAAACCTACAGTCGTTTTATTCTGTGCGCTACACTGTGGCGTAGACCTTCAGTCGTTTTACACTGTGCACTATGTTGTGGCGTAAACCTACAGTTGTTTTACACTGTGCATTGTGCTTTGGCGTAAACCTACAGCCGTTAAACACTGTGCACTATGCTGTAGCGTAAACCTATTGCCGTTCTACACTGTGCACTATGCTGCGGCGTAAACCTACAGCCGTTCAACACTGTGCACTATGCTTTGGCGTAAACCTACAGTCGTTTTACACTGTGCGCTATGCTGATGCGTAAACCTAATGTCGTTTTACTCTGTGCGATATGCTGTGACATAAACCTACAGCTATTTAGCACAATCCACTATACTGCTGCTTAAATTTACAGCCGTTTTACACTGTGCACTATGCTTTGGCGCAAACCTATAGTCGTTTTACACTGTGCGCTATGCTGATGCGTAAACCTAATGTCGTTTTACTCTGTGCGATATGCTGTGACATAAACCTACAGCTATTTAGCACAATCCACTATGCTGCTGCTTAAACTTACAGCCGTTTTGCACTGTGCTTTATGCTTTGGCGTAAACCTATGTTCGTTTTACATTGTGCACTTTGCTTTGGCGTAAACCTGCAGTCGTTTTATACTGCGCGCTTTGCTGTGGCGCAAACCTTCAGTCGTTTTACACTGTGCGCCTTGCTGATGCGTAAACCTAATGTCGGTTTACTCTGTGCGATGTGCTACAGCCATTTAGCACAATCCACTATGCTGCTGGGTAAGTTTACAACCGTTTTGCACTGTGCACTATGCTTTGGCGTAAGCCTACAGCCGTTAAACACTGTGCACTATGCTGCGGTGTAAACCTACAGTCGTTTTACCGGCCCGCTATGCTGCGCGTAAACCTACAGCCGTTTTACACTGTGCGCTGTTCTGTGGCGTAAAATTACAGTCGTTTTACGCTGTGCGCTATGCTTTGACGTAAACTTACAGCCGTTTTGAATTGTGCACTATGCTGTATCGTAAACCTGCATCCGTTTTACACTGTCCGCTATGCTGTATCGTAAACTTACAGTCATTTTACACTGGGCATTATGCTGCGGCGTAAACTTACAGCCGTTTTACACTGTGCACAATGTTTTGGCGTAAACCAACAGTCGTTTTATTTTGTGCGCTACGCTGTGGCGTAGACCTTCAGTCGTTTTACACTGTGCACTATGCTGTGGCGTAAACCTACAGTAATTTTACATTGCTACACTGTGCACTATGCTTTGGCGTAAACTTTCGGTCGGTTTACACTATGCATTATGCTGTGGCGTAAACCTACAGCCTTTTAACACAATGCACTATACTGCGGCGTAAATTTACAGCCGTTTTACACTGAGTACTATGGTTTGGGAAACATTTTACACTGTGTGTTATTCTGTGACGTAAACCTTCAGTCGTTTTACACTGTGCGCTATGCTGTGGCGGAAATATACAGTCGTTTTACGCTGTGCACTGGGCTTTGGCGTAAACTTACGGTCGTTTTACACTGTGGACTCTGCTTTGGCGTAAACTTACTGCCGTTTTACTCTGTGCGATATGCTGTGACGTAAACCTACAGTCGTTTTACACTATGTGCTATGCTGTGACGTACATCTACAGTCGTTTTACACTGTGCACTATGCTTTGGCGAAACTTGCAGCCGTTTTGCACTGTGCGCTATGCTGTTGCGTAAACCTACAGTCGTTTTACACTGTTTGCTATGCTGTGACGTACATCAACAGTCGTTTTACACTGTGCACTATGCTTTGGCGTAAACTTGCAACCGTTTTGCACTGTGCGCTATGCTGTGGCGTAAACCTTCAGTCGTTTTACGCTGTGCTTTTTGCTGTGGCGTAAACTTACAGCCGTTTTACACTGTGTGCTATGCTGTGACGTACACTTACAGTCGTTTTACACTGTGCACTATGCTTTAGCGTAAACTTACAGCCGTTTTGCACTGTGCGCTATGCTGTGGCGTAAACCTTCAGTCATTTTACACTGTGCACTATGCTTTGGCGTAAACCTACGGTCGTTTTACACTGTGCACTGCGCTTTGGCGTAAACTTACGGTCGTTTTACACTGTGCACTCTGCTTTGGCGTAAACTTACTGCCGTTTTACTCTGTGCGATATGCTGTGACGTAAACCTACAGTCGTTTTACACTATGTGCTTTGCTGTGACGTACATCTACATTCGTTTTACACTGTGCACTATGCTTTGGCGTAAACTTGCAGCCGTTTTGCACTGTGCGCTATGCTGTGGCGTAAACCTTCAGTCGTTTTACGCTGTGCTTTTTGCTGTGGCGTAAACCTACAGCCGTTTTACACTGTGTGCTATGCTGTGACGTACACTTACAGTCGTTTTACACTGTGCACTATGCTTTGGCGTAAACTTACAGCCGTTTTGCACTGTGCGCTATGCTGCGGCTTAAACCTTCAGTCGTTTTACACTGAGCACTATGCTGCGGCGTAAACTTGCAACCGTTTTACTCTGTGCACTATGCTTTGGCGTAAACCTACGGTCGTTTTACACTGTGCACTGCGCTTTGGCGTAAACTTACGGTCGTTTTACACTGTGCACTCTGCTTTGGCGTAAACTTACTGCCGTTTTACTCTGTGCGATATGCTGTGACGTAAACCTACAGTCGTTTTACACTATGTGCTATGCTGTGACGTACATCTACAGTCGTTTTACACTGTGCACTATGGTTTGGCGTAAACTTGCAGCCGTTTTGCACTGTGCGCTATGCTGTTGCGTAAACCTACAGTCGTTTTACACTGTTTGCTATGCTGTGACGTACATCAACAGTCGTTTTACACTGTACACTATGCTTTGGCGTAAACTTGCAGCCGTTTTGCACTGTACGCTATGCTGTGGCGTAAACCTTCAGTCGTTTTACACTGTGCACTTTGCTGTGTCGTAAATCTACAGTCGTTTTACACTGTGCACTGTGCTTTGGCCTAATTCTACAGTCATTTTACGCCGTGCACTATAATGTGGAGTAAGCCTACGCCGTTTTGCAGTGTGCAGTATTTTTTTTTTTTTTTTTTTCCTTGGGTTGGTGAGAATCTTCAAAAGACACTATGAGACACCGTGTACTCATAGTAGTGTCAGATTTTTACTGACTAAACACACCCTTCCCTTTTATTATTTTTGTTTACTACAACTAATTTACCTTAACAAGTAGTTTAAGCTTCAATAATATTCGCGTGAGGCAGGTAGATTTTCAGCAAAATCACCTGCTAATGCCGTCATTATATGCGGTTGCTTCTTATTGCGCTAAATCGAACGGTTTCGTTCTTTGAAGTCGGCGCATAAGGTTTCTCACGTTCAATATTTGGAGTATATCATGGTTGCAGTGACTATGAAGGCGAAGATGAAGCTTCCTAGCGAAGTTTGTTATTTCGTCGTTCACAGTTGCGATCCCTAAGTCTCTTTGTATATCATTGTTTCTAATATACCAGGGAGCATTCACGATTCGTCTTATCACTTTATTTCGGAATAATTGAATAAATTCTCTATTGCTTGCTTTAGTACAACCCCAGAGTTGTATGCCGTATGTCCATATAGGCTTAAGCACTTGCTTGTATATAAGCAGTTTGTTAAGTACACTTAGCTTGGAATATCTTCCAAGGAGCCAATACATTTCTCTAAAACGATTTTCAAGCTCATCGCGTTTTCTTTAACGTGCGTTTTCCACTTGAGCTTTGCATCTAGTGTCATCCCTAGATATTTAGCTTCATTTGCATGTGGTATTTGTACCGAGTTAATAAAAACGGGTTGATTGTTTATTTTCTTGTATGTAAAGTTCACATGCGTCGATTTGTTCTCGTTAAGAACAATGCGCCATTGTTTTGTCCAGTCACAGATTTTATCCAAAGCTTGTTGGAGTTTATCAGTTGCTGACTCAATTGAACTATCCGTTGCTAAAATTGCCGTATCGTCCGCGAACGTAGCTACTACGGTGCCTTCAGTTTGGGGTATGTCTATCAGGTCAGGTGTTTTTGCAGCATCGGAGGGCCAATATGTCGGTTGCCCTGTCGAATAGAAGTCAACCCCGAATTGCATACCAACTTCGTATAGGCGAGTTATATCTTGAACCCCAAAAGGTGTGTTTTGCTTTAAAGTCACCACCAATAATGAAATTCGTTCCAAACGAGTTGAAGAGATCTACAAAGTCGTTACTTTTAATTGTGCATCGTGGGGGACAATAAATGGACGCGATGTTGTAGTATGAGTTCTTGTTTTTAACACGAACTGAAGTTGCTTGCATAATGTCAAGTTCAATCGTTGTATTCATGGAGTGCTTAATGCAGTCTCTGATGAATAGGGAGGATCCGCCTCTGGCTCTCTCAGAAGGATGATAAGCGTGATACGCACGAAATCCTCTTATTTTTACCTCAGATTCTTTTGTCAAATGAGTTTCAGATATCAAGCATATGTCAATATTGTCGTTTCGCAGGAATACCTCTAGTTCGGTGATTTTTTGTTGGAGGCCGTTTGCGTTCCATCTTAAAATTTTTAATAACCGTTTCATGATCATGTGGGAGTTCTTTTTGTTCGTGGTTTAAACTCGAGCTTGCTCAATTTGTCAAATATGGTCTTGTTAATCTTGGTTTGCTCCTCAAGTTTTGCGAGAATAATAGAGAAGACTTGCGAGATTGGGTCTACCGTAACACTCGGCGGTTTGTTTGCTTGTGATACGGTTTGAGCATATGACTGCACTCTTGGAGATTTTGGCTTTTCATTATTTTTTGTTAGAGGAACTTTGGTTTGGTCTCCTTTCGTCTTAGTTTTAGTGGGTTTAGTTTCGTTCGTAACTTTTTCCTTAATAGTTACTCGTCTTTCTTTAATCAGCTGTGCGTTTTTGACTAAAGTATTCTTGAATGTATCGCGTCGTTTTTGGAGCACCTTAGCTACTTCACAACCTCTACAGTTTGCTGGGTGGTTACCTTTACAGTTTATGCACGTCGCCGGGGCTTGCCTATTAAGGTCACATCTTACTGATAGGTGGTTACCAGCACATTTTACGCATTTTGGGTCTTTTTGGCAATATGCTTGGGTGTGATTGAAACCTTGGCAGCGTTTGCACTGTGGTATCGATCTTGTGTTCGTACGCATTGGTTCGATTTTAACCACGATATTTAAAATTGTTTTAATGTTGTAAATAACGTCTACATTTTCACTCCTATCGAAAGTGAGCATAAAGAGCGGGAGTCCATGCTTGGCCAAAATTTCCTGGCCTTGTTCCGTTTTCTGCTTTGTTTTTTTTAGTATATTAACTGCGTCGATAATTTTCAAACCTTTTGCTTTAAGATCTGTTATAACGTCGTCTTCAGTGCACGAAGGGTGGAGACCCCTTGCTATGACACGTAGTGGTCTTTCTGACTTATTTTCATAAGTGTACCATTGGATCTTTTCCGCGTTTAACTTCTTGGATATGGCTCGGTAGCCTTCGGGGTCAGCTACGTTAATTTTCCAAGCATTGTTTCGGAATGACGTTACCTTAAACTCCGACGTCACAGTTCCTTTGAGAAGGCGATGTAGTTCATTGTACTCCGTAATCCCGACTACGTTTATTGCAGGCGGAGGACGTAATTTATCCTGAGCTTGTTTCTTCTTCGGCTCGTTTTCGTTGTTTTGTTTCCGTGGCTCGATTTCGGGTGAAAAACCGGCTCTTCGCTTTTTACTGGGTCTTTTCTTTTCTAAACAATTTGTTGCGCGTGCTAGCTCTTCTTCATCCGTGTGATAATTGGGACTAGCTGCATGAGCCAGAGTAACTTCGCGTTCTTTGTGCGAAAGAGAATTCTTTAGAGCCTGGTTTTCTTCTTTAAGTGAATCTATTTCTCTCTTGAGTTCTTGGTAGAGAAGATCCATTTTGTTAAGCTTAGTACGGAGTTCATTGTTTTCCTCCTCAAAGCTTTTACAAATCGCTGAGTCCCTTTTCCTTGCGCTTGCGCACCCGGCGGACTTCTTTTTCCGGAGACGGTCGGTCTTGATGGTGGAGACCGAGTTACCATGGAATTTTTCACGAAGGGATTTATTAAATGCAATAATTGGCTCTCCCCAGAATCCGTAGAGCCTACCTCCGAAGAGGGTGGATTTTCCAGCGAACCTGGACTGCCACCTGGGGTACTATATCTATTTGTTTTACTCATTGCATATTATGTATACATCTTATCCCTGGTATACGAAGGGTGGATTTTAGTCGCCTCTTACGACAGGCATACCTACCTCGGGTATATTCTGGCCCCTACGCTATGCTGTGGCGTAAACTTACTGCCGTTTAACTCTGTGCAATATGCTGTGGCCTAAACCTACAGCCGTTTTACACTGTGTGCTATGTTGTGACGTACATCTACAGTCGTTTTACACTGCGCACTATGCTGTGTCGTAAATCTACAGTCGTTTTACACTGTGCACTATGCTTTGGCCTAATCCTACAGTCGTTTTACACTGTGCTATATGCTATGGCGTAAACTTACTGCCGCTTAACTCTGTGCGATATGCTGTGACGTAAACCTACAGTCGTTTTACACTGTGTGCTATGCTGTGACGTACATCTACAGTCGTTTTACACTGTGCACTATGCTTTGGCGTAAACTTGCAGCCGTTTTGCACTGTGCGCTATGCTGTGGCGTAAACCTACAGTCATTTTACACAGCGTGCTATGCTGTAACGTACATCAACAGTCGTTTTACACTGTGCACTATGCTTTGGCGTAAACTTACAGCCGTTTTGCACTGTGCGCTATGCTGTGGCGTAAACCTTCAGTCGTTTTACACTGTGCACTTTGCTGTGTCGTAAATCTACAGTCGTTTTACACTGTGCACTATGCTTTGGCCTAATCCTACAGTCGTTTTACGCCGTGCGCTATAATGTCGAGAAAACCTACAGCCGTTTTGGAGTGTGCAATATGCTGTGGCCTAAACCTACAGTCGTTTTACACTCTGCGCTATGCTGTGGCGTAAACCTACAGTCGTTTTACACTGTGCACTTTGCTGTGGCGTAAACCTACAGTCGTTTTACACTGTTCACTATGCTTTGGCGTAGACCTACAGTCATTTTACACTGTGTGCTATGCTGTGACGTAAACCTTCAGTCGTTTTACACTGCGCAATTTGCTGTGGCGTAAACCTACAGTCGTTTTACACTGTGCACTATGCTTTGGCGTAAACTTACGGTCCATTTACACTGTGCACTATGCTTTGGCGTAAACCTACAGTCATTTTACATTGTGCGATATACTATGACGTAAACTTACTGCCGTTTAACTCTGTGCGATATGCTGTGACGTAAACCTACAGTCGTTTTGCACTGTGTGCTATGCTGTGACGTACATCTACAGTCGTTTTACACTGTGCACTATGCTTTGGCGTTAACTTGCAGCCGTTTTGCACTGTGCGCTATGCTCTGGCGTAAACCTACAGTCATTTTACACAGCGTGCTATGCTGTAACGTACATCAACAGTCGTTTTACACTGTGCACTATGCTTTGGCGTAAACTTACAGCCGTTTTGCACTGTGCGCTATGCTGTGGCGTAAACCTTCAGTCGTTTTACACTGTGCACTTTGCTGTGTCGTAAATCTACAGTCGTTTTACACTGTGCACTATGCTTTGGCCTAATCCTACAGTCGTTTTACGCCGTGCACTATAATGTGGAGTAAGCCTACAGCCGTTTTGGAGTGTGCAATATGCTGTGGCGTAGACCTGCATTCGTTTTACACTGCGCGCTATGCCGTGGCGTAAACCTTCAATCGTTTTACACTGTGCGCGATGCCGTGGCGTAAACCTTCAGTCGTTTTATACTGTGCGCTATGCTGTGGCGTAGACTTACAGCCGTTTTACTCTGTGCGATATGCTGTGACGTAAACCTACAGTCGTTTTACACTGTGTGCTATGCTGTGACGTACATCTACAGTCGTTTTACACTGTGCACTATGCTTTGGCGTAAAGTTACAGCCGTTTTGCACTGTGCGCTATGCTGTGGCGTAAACCTTCAGTCGTTTTACACTGTGCACTTTGCTGTGACGTACATCTACAGTCGTTCTACACTGTGCACTTTGCTGTGGCATAAATCTACAGTCGTTCAACACTGTCGTTTTACACTGTGCACTGCGCTTTGGCGTAAACTTACGGTCGTTCTGCACTGTGCACTATGCTTTGTCGTAGACCTACAGTCATTTTACACTGTGTGCTATGCTGTGACGTAAACCTTCAGTCGTTTTACACTGCGCAATTTGCTGTGGCGTAAACCTACAGTCATTTTAAACTGTGCACTATGCTTTGGCGTAAACTTACGGTCCATTTACACTGTGCACTATGCTTTGGCGTAAACCTACAGTCATTTTACAGTGTGCGATATGCTATGGCGTAAACTTACTGCCGTTTAACTCTGTGCGATATGCTGTGACGTAAACCTACAGTCGTTTTACACTGTGTGCTATGCTGTGACGTACATCTACAGTCGTTTTACACTGTGCACTATGCTTTGGCGTAAACTTGCAGCCGTTTTGCACTGTGCACTATGCTTTGGCGTAAACCTACAGTCATTTTACAGTGTGCGATATGCTATGGCGTAAACTTACTGCCGTTTAACTCTGTGCGATATGCTGTGACGTAAACCTACAGTCGTTTTACACTGTGTGCTATGCTGTGACGTACATCTACAGTCGTTTTACACTGTGCACTATGCTTTGGCGTAAACTTACAGCCGTTTTACACTGCGCACTATGCCGTGGCGTAAACCTTCAATCGTTTTATACTGTGCGCTATGCTGTGGCGTAGACTTACAGCCGTTTTACTCTGTGCGATATGCTGTGACGTAAACCTACAGTCGTTTTACACTGTGTGCTATGCTGTGAACCTTCAGTCGTTTTAAACTGTGCACTTTGCTATGGCGTAAATCTACAGTCGTTTTACACTGTGCACTATGCTTTGGCGTAAACTAACAGCCGTTTTGCACTGTGCGCTATGCTGTGTCGTAAATCTACAGTCGTTTTACACTGTGCACTATGCTTTGGCCTAATCCTACAGTCGTTTTACGCCGTGCACTATAATGTGGAGTAAGCCTACAGCCGTTTTGGAGTGTGCAATATGCTGTGGCCTAAACCTACAGTCGTTTTACACTGTGCGCTATGCTGTGGCGTAGACCTGCATTCGTTTTACACTGCGCGCTATGCCGTGGCGTAAACCTTCAGTCGTTTTATACTGTGCGCTATGCTGTGGCGTAGACTTACAGCCGTTTTACTCTGTGCGATATGCTGTGACGTAAACCTACAGTCGTTTTACACTGTGTGCTATGCTGTGACGTACATCTACAGTCGTTTTACACTGTGCACTATGCTTTGGCGTAAAGTTACAGCCGTTTTGCACTGTGCGCTATGCTGTGGCGTAAACCTTCAGTCGTTTTACACTGTGCACTTTGCTGTGACGTACATCTACAGTCGTTCTACACTGTGCACTTTGCTGTGGCATAAATCTACAGTCGTCCAACACTGTCGTTTTACACTGTGCACTGCGCTTTGGCTTAAACTTACGGTCGTTCTGCACTGTGCACTATGCTTTGTCGTAGACCTACAGTCGTTTTACACTGTGTGCTACGCTGTGACGTAAACATTCAGTCGTTTTACACTGCGCAATTTGCTGTGGCGTAAACCTACAGTCATTTTAAACTGTGCACTATGCTTTGGCGTAAACTTACGGTCCATTTACACTGTACACTATGCTTTGGCGTAAACCTACAGTCATTTTACAGTGTGCGATATGCTATGGCGTAAACTTACTGCCGTTTAACTCTGTGCGATATGCTGTGACGTAAACCTACAGTCGTTTTACACTGTGTGCTATGCTGTGAACCTTCAGTCGTTTTAAACTGTGCACTTTGCTATGGCGTAAATCTACAGTCGTTTTACACTGTGCACTATGCTTTGGCGTAAACTTACAGCCGTTTTGCACGGTGCGCTATGCTGTGGCATAAACCTACAGTCGTTTTACACTGTGTGCTATGCTGTGACGTAAACCTTCAGTCGTTTTACACTGTGCGCTATGCTGTGGCGTATACCTACAGTCGTTTTACACTGTGTGCTATGATGTGACGTAAACCTTCAGTCGTTTTACACTGTGCACTATGCTTTGGCGTAAACTTACAGCCGTTTTGCACTGTGCACTATGCTTTGGCCTAATTCTACAGTCTTTTTACGCCGTGCACTATAATGTGGAGTAAGCCTACAGCCTACAGCTGTGACGTACATACATCTACAGTCGTTCTACACTGTGCACTGTGCACTTTGCTGTGGCGTAAATCTACAGTCGTTCAACACTGTCGTTTTACACTGTGCACTGCGCTTTGGCGTAAACTTACGGTCGTTCTGCACTGTGCACTATGCTTTGTCGTAGACCTACAGTCGTTTTACACTGTGTGCTACGCTGTGACGTAAACATTCAGTCGTTTTACACTGCGCAATTTGCTGTGGCGTAAACCTACAGTCATTTTAAACTGTGCACTATGCTTTGGCGTAAACTTACGGTCCATTTACACTGTACACTATGCTTTGGCGTAAACCTACAGTCATTTTACAGTGTGCGATATGCTATGGCGTAAACTTACTGCCGTTTAACTCTGTGCGATATGCTGTGACGTAAACCTACAGTCGTTTTACACTGTGTGCTATGCTGTGACGTACATCTACAGTCGTTTTACACTGTGCACTATGCTTTGGCGTAAACTTACAGCCGTTTTACACTGCGCACTATGCCGTGGCGTAAACCTTCAATCGTTTTATACTGCGCGCTATGCCGTGGCGTAAACCTTCAATCGTTTTACACTGTGCGCGATGCCGTGGCGTAAACCTTCAGTCGTTTTATACTGTGCGCTATGCTGTGGCGTAGACTTACAGCCGTTTTACTCTGTGCGATATGCTGTGACGTAAACCTACAGTCGTTTTACACTGTGTGCTATGCTGTGACGTACATCTACAGTCGTTTTACACTGTGCACTATGCTTTGGCGTAAAGTTACAGCCGTTTTGCACTGTGCGCTATGCTGTGGCGTAAACCTTCAGTCGTTTTACACTGTGCACTTTGCTGTGACGTACATCTACAGTCGTTCTACACTGTGCACTTTGCTGTGGCATAAATCTACAGTCGTTCAACACTGTCGTTTTACACTGTGCACTGCGCTTTGGCATAAACTTACGGTCGTTCTGCACTGTGCACTATGCTTTGTCGTAGACCTACAGTCGTTTTACACTGTGTGCTATGCTGTGACGTAAACCTTCAGTCATTTTACACTGCGCAATTTGCTGTGGCGTAAACCTACAGTCATTTTAAACTATGCACTATGCTTTGGCGTAAACTTACGGTCCATTTACACTGTGCACTATGCTTTGGCGTAAACTTACAGTCATTTTACAGTGTGCGATATGCTATGGCGTAAACTTACTGCCGTTTAACTCTGTGCGATATGCTGTGACGTAAACCTACAGTCGTTTTACACTGTGTGCTATGCTGTGACGTACATCTACAGTCGTTTTACACTGTGCACTATGCTTTGGCGTAAACTTGCAGCCGTTTTGCACTGTGCGCTATGCTGTGGCGTAAACCTACAGTCATTTCACACTGCGTGCTATGCTGTAACGTACATCAACAGTCGTTTTACACTGTGCACTATGCTTTGGCGTAAACTTGCAGCCGTTTTACACTGCGCACTATGCCGTGGCGTAAACCTTCAATAGTTTTATACTGTGCGCTATGCTGTGGCGTAGACTTACAGCCGTTTTACTCTGTGCGATATGCTGTGACGTAAACCTACAGTCGTTTTACACTGTGTGCTATGCTGTGAACCTTCAGTCGATTTAAACTGTGCACTTTGCTATGGCGTAAATCTACAGTCGTTTTACACTGTGCACTATGCTTTGGCGTAAACTTACAGCCGTTTTGCACGGTGCGCTATGCTGTGGCATAAACCTACAGTCGTTTTACACTGTGTGCTATGCTGTGACGTAAACCTTCAGTCGTTTTACACTGTGCGCTATGCTGTGGCGTATACCTACAGTCGTTTTACACTGTGTGCTATGATGTGACGTAAACCTTCAGTCGTTTTACACTGTGCACTTTGCTGTGGTGTAAACCAACTGTCGTTTTACACTGTGCACTATGCTTTGGCGTAAACTTTCGGTCGTTTTAAACTGTGCTTTATGCTTTGGCGTAAACCTACAGTCGTTTTACACTCTGCGCTATGCCGTGGCGTAAACCTACAGTCGTTTTACACTGTGCACTATGCTTTGGCGTAAACCCACAGTCGTTTTACACTGTGCGCTATGCTGTGGCGTAAACCTGCAGTCGTTTTACACTGTGTGCTATGCTGTGAAGTAAACCTTCATTCGTTTTACACTGAGCCATATGCTTTGGCGTAAACTTATGGTCGTTTTACACTGTGCGCTATGCTGTGGCATAAACCTACAGTCGTTTTACACTGTGCGCTGTGCTGTGGCATAAACCTACAGTCGTTTTACACTGTGCGCTGTGCTGTGGCATAAACCTACAGTCGTTTTACACTGTGTGCTATGCTGTGACGTAAACCTTCAGTCGTTTTACACTGTGCGCTATGCTGTGGCGTATACCTACAGTCGTTTTACACTGTGTGCTATGATGTGACGTAAACCTTCAGTCGTTTTACACTGTGCACTTTGCTGTGGTGTAAACCAACTGTCGTTTTACACTGTGCACTATGCTTTGGCGTAAACTTTCGGTCGTTTTAAACTGTGCTTTATGCTTTGGCGTAAACCTACAGTCGTTTTACACTCTGCGCTATGCCGTGGCGTAAACCTACAGTCGTTTTACACTGTGCACTATGCTTTGGCGTAAACCCACAGTCGTTTTACCCTGTGCGCTATGCTGTGGCGTAAACCTACAGTCGTTTTACACTGTGTGCTATGCTGTGAAGTAAACCTTCATTCGTTTTACACTATGCCATATGCGTTGGCGTAAACTTATGGTCGTTTTACACTGAGCGCTATGCTGTGGCATAAACTTACAGTCGTTTTACACTGTGCGCTGTGCTGTGGCATAAACCTACAGTCGTTTTACACTGTGCGCTGTGCTGTGGCATAAACCTACAGTCGTTTTACACTGTGTGCTATGCTGTGACGTAAACCTTCAGTCGTTTTACACTGTGCGCTATGCTGTGGCGTATACCTACAGTCATTTCACACTGCGTGCTATGCTGTAACGTACATCAACAGTCGTTTTACACTGTGCACTATGCTTTGGCGTAAACTTACAGCCGTTTTACACTGCGCACTATGCCGTGGCGTAAACCTTCAATCGTTTTATACTGTGCGCTATGCTGTGGCGTAGACTTACAGCCGTTGTACTCTGTGCGATATGCTGTGACGTAAACCTACAGTCGTTTTACACTGTGTGCTATGCTGTGAACCTTCAGTCGTTTTAAACTGTGCACTTTGCTATGGCGTAAATCTACAGTCGTTTTACACTGTGCACTATGCTTTGGCGTAAACTTACAGCCGTTTTGCACGGTGCGCTATGCTGTGGCGTAAACCTACAGTCGTTTTACACTGTGCGCTGTGCTGTGGCATAAACCTACAGTCGTTTTACACTGTGCGCTGTGCTGTGGCATAAACCTACAGTCGTTTTACACTGTGTGCTATGCTGTGACGTAAACCTTCAGTCGTTTTACACTGTGCGCTATGCTGTGGCGTATACCTACAGTCATTTTACACTGTGTGCTATGATGTGACGTAAACCTTCAGTCGTTTTACACTGTGCACTTTGCTTTGGCGTAAACTTTCGGTCGTTTTAAACTGTGCTTTATGCTTTGGCGTAAACCTACAGTCGTTTTACACTCTGCGCTATGCCGTGGCGTAAACCTACAGTCGTTTTACACTGTGCACTATGCTTTGGCGTAAACCCACAGTCGTTTTACACTGTGCGCTATGCTGTGGCGTAAACCTACAGTCGTTTTACACTGTGTGCTATGCTGTGAAGTAAACCTTCATTCGTTTTACACTATGCCATATGCGTTGGCGTAAACTTATGGTCGTTTTACACTGAGCGCTATGCTGTGGCATAAACTTACAGTCGTTTTACACTGTGCGCTGTGCTGTGGCATAAACCTACAGTCGTTTTACACTGTGCGCTGTGCTGTGGCATAAACCTACAGTCGTTTTACACTGTGTGCTATGCTGTGACGTAAACCTTCAGTCGTTTTACACTATGCACTATGCTTTGGCGTAAACTTTCGGTCGTTTTAAACTGTGCTTTATGCTTTGGCGTAAACCTACCATCGTTTTACACTCTGCGCTATGCCGTGGCGTAAACCTACAGTCGTTTTACACTGTGCACTATGCTTTGGCGTAAACCCACAGTCGTTTTACACTGTGCACTATGCTTTGGCGTAAACCCACAGTCGTTTTACCCTGTGCGCTATGCTGTGGCGTAAACCTACAGTCGTTTTACACTGTGTGCTATGCTGTGAAGTAAACCTTCATTCGTTTTACACTATGCCATATGCGTTGGCGTAAACTTATGGTCGTTTTACACTGAGCGCTATGCTGTGGCATAAACTTACAGTCGTTTTACACTGTGCGCTGTGCTGTGGCATAAACCTACAGTCGTTTTACACTGTGCGCTGTGCTGTGGCATAAACCTACAGTCGTTTTACACTGTGTGCTATGCTGTGACGTAAACCTTCAGTCGTTTTACACTATGCACTATGCTTTGGCGTAAACTTTCGGTCGTTTTAAACTGTGCTTTATGCTTTGGCGTAAACCTACCATCGTTTTACACTCTGCGCTATGCCGTGGCGTAAACCTGCAGTCGTTTTACACTGTGTGCTATGCTGTGAAGTAAACCTTCATTCGTTTTACACTGTGCCATATGCTTTGGCGTAAACTTATGGTCGTTTTACACTGTGCGCTATGCTGTGGCATAAACCTACAGTCGTTTTACACTGTGCGCTGTGCTGTGGCGTAAACCTACAGTCGTTTTACACTGTGTGCTATGCTGTGAAGTAAACCTTCATTCGTTTTACACTGTGCCATATGCTTTGGCGTAAACTTATGGTCGTTTTACACTGTGCGGTATGCTTTGGCGTAAACTTTCGGTCGTTTTAAACTGTGCTTTATGCTTTGGCGTAAACCTACAGTCGTTTTACACTCTGCGCTATGCCGTGGCGTAAACCTACAGTCGTTTTACACTGTGCACTATGCTTTGGCGTAAACCCACAGTCGTTTTACACTGTGCGCTATGCTGTGGAGTGAACCCACAGTCGTTTCACACTGTGTGCTATGCAGTGGCGTAAACCTTCAGTCGTTTTACACTGTGCACTTTGCTGTGGCGTAAATCTACAGTCGTTTTACACTGTGCACTTTGCTGTGGTGTAAACCAACTGTCGTTTTACACTGTGCACTATGCTTTGGCGTAAACTTTCGGTCGTTTTAAACTGTGCTTTATGCTTTGGCGTAAACCTACAGTCGTTTTACACTCTGCGCTATGCCGTGGCGTAAACCTACAGTCATTTTACACTGTGCACTATGCTTTGGCGTAAGCCCACAGTCGTTTTACACTGTGCGCTATGCTGTGGAGTGAACCCACAGTCGTTTCACACTGTGTGCTATGCTGTGGCGTAAACCTTCAGTCGTTTTACACTGTGCACTTTGCTGTGGCGTAAATCTACAGTCGTTTTACACTGTGCACTATGCTTTGGCGTAAACCCACAGTCGTTTTACAATGTGCGCTATGCTGTGGCGTAAACCTACAGTCGTTTTACACTGTGTGCTATGCTGTGAAGTAAACCTTCATTCGTTTTACACTGTGCCATATGCTTTGGCGTAAACTTACGGTCGTTTTACACTGTGCACTATGCTTTGGCGTAAACCCACAGTCGTTTTACAATGTGCGCTATGCTGTGGCATAAACCTACAGTCATTTTACACAGTGTGCTATGCTGTGACGTACATCTGCAGTCGTTTTACACTGTGCACTATGCTGCGGCGTAAACTTACGGTCGTTCTGCACTGTGCACTATACTTTGTCGGAGACCTACAGTCGTTTTACACTGTGTGCTATGCTGTGCCGTAAATCTACAGTCGTTTTACACTGTACACTATGCTTTGGCGTAAACCTACAGTCGTTTCACATTGTGCGCTATGCTGTGGCGTAAACCTACAGTCGTTTTACACTGTGTGCTATGCTGTGACGTACATCTACAGTCGTTTTACATTGTGCACTTTGCTGCGGCGTAAACTTTAAACCGTTTTACACTGTGCACTACGCTTTGGCGTAAACCTACAGTCGTTTTACACAGTGTGCTATACCGTGACGATAACCTTCAGTCGTTTTACATTGTGCACTATGCTTTGGCGTAAACTTACAGCCATTTTGCACTGTGCGCTATGCTGTGGCGTAAACCTTCAGTCGTTTTACACTGTGCAATTTGCTGTGGTGTAAACCAACTGTCGTTTTACACTGTGCACTATGCTTTGGCGTAAACTTTCGGTCGTTTTAAACTGTGCTTTATGCTTTGGCGTAAACCTACAGTCGTTTTACACTCTGCGCTATGCCGTGGCGTAAACCTACAGTCGTTTTACACTGTGCACTATGCTTTGGCGTAAACTTACAGCCGTTTTGCACTGTGCACTATGCTTTGGCCTAATTCTACAGTCTTTTTACGCCGTGCACTATAATGTGGAGTAAGCCTACAGCCTACAGCTGTGACGTACATCTACAGTCGTTCTACACTGTGCACTGTGCACTTTGCTGTGGCGTAAATCTACAGTCGTTCAACACTGTCGTTTTACACTGTGCACTGCGCTTTGGCGTAAACTTACGGTCGTTCTGCACTGTGCACTATGCTTTGTCGTAGACCTACAGTCGTTTTACGCTGTGTGATATGCCGTGACGTAAACCTTCTGTCGTTTTACACTGTGCAATTTGCTGTGGCGTAAAAATACAGTCGTTTTACACTGTGTGCTATGCTGTGACGTACATCTACAGTCGTTCTACACTGTGCACTTTTCTGTGGCGTAAATCTACAGTCGTTCAACACTGTGCACTATGCTTTGGCGTAAACTTGCAGCCGTTTTGCACGGTGCGCTATGCTGTAGCGTAAACCTACAATCGTTTTACACTGTGTGCTATGCTGTGACGTACATCTACAGTCGTTCTACACTGTGCACTATGCTTTGGCGTAAACTTGCAGCCGTTTTGCATGGTGCGCTATGATGTGGCGTAAACCTACAGTCGTTTTACACTGTGTGCTATGCTGTGCCGTAAATCTACAGTCGTTTTACACTGTACACTATGCTTTGGCGTAAACCTACAGTCGTTTCACATTGTGCGCTATGCTGTGGCGTAAACCTACAGTCGTTTTACACTGTGTGCTATGCTGTGACGTACATCTACAGCCGTTTTACATTGTGCACTTTGCTGCGGCGTAAACTTTAAACCGTTTTACACTGTGCACTCCGCTTTGGCGTAAACCTACAGTCGTTTTACACAGTGTGCTATACCGTGACGATAACCTTCAGTCGTTTTACATTGTGCACTATGCTTTGGCGTAAACTTACAGCCATTTTGCACTGTGCGCTATGCTGTGGCGTAAACCTTCAGTCGTTTTACACTGTGCACTATGCTTTGGCCTAATTCTACAGTCGTTTTACGCTGTGCACTATAATGTCTAGTAAGCCTACAGCCGTTTTGCAGTGTGCAATATGCTGTGGCCTAAACCTACAGCCGTTTTACACTGTGCGCTATGCTGTGACGTAAACCTTCATTCGTTTTACACTGTGCGCTTTGCCGTGGCGTAAACCTTCAGTCGTTTTATACTGTGCGCTATGCTGTGGCGTAGACCTACAGCCATTTTACTCTGTGCGATATGCTGTGACGTAAACCTACAGTCGTTTTACACTGTGTACTATGCTATGACGTACATCTACAGTCGTTCTACACTGTGCACTATGCTTTGGCGTAAAGTTACAGCCGTTTTGTACTGTGCGCTATGCTGTGGCGTAAACCTTCAGTCGTTTTACACTGTGCACTATGCTTTGGCCTAATTCTACAGTCGTTTTACGCTGTGCACTATAATGTGGAGTAAGCCTACAGCCGTTTTGCAGTGTGCAATATGCTGTGGCCTAAACCTACAGCCGTTTTACACTGTGCGCTATGCTGTGACGTAAACCTTCATTCGTTTTATACTGTGCGCTTTGCCGTGGCGTAAACCTTCAGTCGTTTTATACTGTGCGCTATGCTGTGGCGTAGACCTACAGCCGTTTTACTCTGTGCGATATGCTGTGACGTAAACCTACAGTCGTTTTACACTGTGTGCTATGCTGTGACGTACATCTACAGTCGTTTTACACTGTGCACTATTCTTTGGCGTAAAGTTACAGCCGTTTTGCACTGTGCGCTATGCTGTGGCGTAAACCTTCAGTCGTTTTACCCTGTGCACTATGCTTTAGCCTAATTCTACAGTCGTTTTACGCTGTGCACTATAATGTGGAGTAAGCCTTCAGCCGTTTTGCAGTGTGCAATATGCTGTGGCCTAAACCTACAGCCGATTTACACTGTGCGCTATGCTGTGACGTAAACCTTCATTCGTTTTACACTGTGCGCTTTGCCGTGGCGTAAACCTTCAGTCGTTTTATACTGTGCGCTATGCTGTGGCGTAGACCTACAGCCGTTTTACTCTGTGCGATATGCTGTGACGTTAACCTTCAGTCGTTTTACACTGTGCACTATGCTTTGGCGTAAACTTACAGCCGTTTTGCACTGTGCGCTATGCTGTGGCGTAAACCTTCAGTCGTTTTACACTGTGCACTATGCTTTGGCCTAATTCTACAGTCGTTTTACGCTGTGCACTATAATGTGGAGTAAGCCTACAGCCGTTTTGCAGTGTGCAATATGCTGTGGCCTAAACCTACAGCAGTTTTACACTGTGCGCTATGCTGTGACGTAAACCTTCATTCGTTTTACACTGTGCGCTTTACCGTGGCGTAAACCTTCAGTCGTTTTAAACTGTGCGCTATGCTGTGGCGTAGACCTACAGCCGTTTTACTCTGTGCGATATGCTGTGACGTAAACCTACAGTCGTTTTACACTGTGTGCTATGCTGTGACGTACATCTACAGTCGTTTTACACTGTGCAATATGCTGTGGCCTAAACCTACAGCCGTTTTACACTGTGCGCTATGCTGTGACGTAAACCTTCATTCGTTTTACACTGTGCGCTTTGCCGTGGCGTAAACCTTCAGTCGTTTTATACTGTGCGCTATGCTGTGGCGTAGACCTACAGCCGTTTTAGTCTGTGCGATATGCTGTGACGTTAACCTTCAGTCGTTTTACACTGTGCACTATGCTTTGGCGTAAACTTACAGCCGTTTTGCACTGTGCGCTATGCTGTGGCGTAAACCTTCAGTCGTTTTACGCTGTGCACTATGCTTTGGCCTAATTCTACAGTCGTTTTACGCTGTGCACTATAATGTGGAGTAAGCCTACAGCCGTTTTGCAGTGTGCAATATGCTGTGGCCTAAACCTACAGCCGTTTTACACTGTGCGCTATGCTGTGACGTAAACCTTCATTCGTTTTACACTGTGCGCTTTGCCGTGGCGTAAACCTTCAGTCGTTTTATACTGTGCGCTATGCTGTGGCGTAGACCTACAGCCGTTTTACTCTGTGCGATATGCTGTGACGTACATCTACAGTCGTTTTACACTGTGCATTATGCTTTGGCGTAAAGTTACAGCCGTTTTGCACTTTGCGCTATGCTGTGGCGTAAACCTTCAGTCGTTTTACACTGTGCACTATGCTTTGGCCTAATTCTACAGTCGTTTTACGCTGTGCACTATAATGTGGAGTAAGCCTACAGCCGTTTTGCAGTGTGCAATATGCTGTGGCCTAAACCTACAGCCGTTTTACACTGTGCGCTATGCTGTGACGTAAACCTTCATTCGTTTTACACTGTGCGCTTTGCCGTGGCGTAAACCTACAGTCGTTTCACATTGTGCGCTATGCTGTGGCGTAAACCTACAGTCGTTTTACACTGTGTGCTATGCTCTGACGTACATCTACAGTCGTTTTACATTGTGCACTTTGCTGCGGCGTAAACTTTAAACCGTTTTACACTGTGCACTATGCTTTGGTGTAAACCTACAGTCGTTTTACACAGTGTGCTATACCGTGACGTTAACCTTCAGTCGTTTTACACTGTGCACTATGCTTTGGCGTAAACTTACAGCCGTTTTACACTGTGTGCTATGCTGTGACGTACAACTACAGTCGTTTTACATTGTGCACTATGCTGCGGCGTAAACTTTAAACCGTTTTACTCTGTGCACTATGCTTTGGCGTAAACTTACAGTCGTTTTACACTGTGCAATATGCTGTGGCCTAAACCTACAGCCGTTTTACACTGTGCGCTATGCTGTGACGTAAACCTTCATTCGTTTTACACTGTGCGCTATGCTGTGGCGTATACCTACAGTCGTTTTACACTGTGTGCTATGATGTGATGTAAACCTTCAGTCGTTTTACACTGTGCACTTTGCTGTGGAGTGAACCCACAGTCGTTTCACACTGTGTGCTTTGCTGTGGCGTAAACCTTCAGTCGTTTTACACTGTGCACTTTGCTGTGGCGTAAATCTACAGTCGTTTTACACTGTGCACTATGCTTTGGCGTAAACCCACAGTCGTTTTACACTGTGCGCTATGCTGTGGCGTAAACCTACAGTCCTTTTACACTGTGTGCTATGCTGTGAAGTAAACCTTCATTCGTTTTACACTGTGCCATATGCTTTGGCGTAAACTTATGGTCGTTTTACACTGTGCGCTATGCTGTGGCATAAACCTACAGTCATTTTGCACAGTGTGCTATGCTGTGACGTACATCTGCAGTCGTTTTACACTGTGCACTATGCTGCGGCGTAAACTTACGGTCGTTCTGCGCTGTGCACTATGCTTTGTCGGAGACCTACAGTCGTTTTACACTGTGTGCTATGCTGTGACGTAAACCTTCAGTCGTTTTACACTGTGCAATTTGCTGTGGTGTAAACCAACAGTCGTTTTACACTGTGCACTATGCTTTGGCGTAAACTTTCGGTCGTTTTAAACTGTGCTTTATGCTTTGGCGTAAACCTACAGTCGTTTTGCACTCTGCGCTATGCCGTGGCGTAAACCTACAGTCGTTTTACACTGTGCACTATGCTTTGGCGTAAACTTACAGCCGTTTTGCACTGTGCGCTATGCTGTGGCGTAAACCTTCAGTCGTTTTACTCTGTGTGCTATGCTGTGACGTACATCAACAGTCGTTTTACACTGTGCACTATGCTTTGGCGTAAACTTACAGCCGTTTTGCACTGTGCACTATGCTTTGGCCTTATTCTACAGTCGTTTTACGCCGTGCACTATAATGTGGAGTAAGCCTACAGCCTACAGCTGTGACGTACATCTACAGTCGTTCTACACTGTGCACTTTGCTGTGGCGTAAATCTACAGTCGTTCAACACTGTCGTTTTACACTGTGCACTGCGCTTTGGCGTAAACTTACGGTCGTTCTGCACTGTGCACTATGCTTTGTCGTAGACCTACAGTCGTTTTACGCTGTGTGCCATGCCGTGACGTAAACCTTCTGTCGTTTTACACTGTGCAATTTGCTGTGGCGTAAACCTACAGACGTTTTATACTGTGCGCTATGCTGTGGCGTAGACTTACAGCCGTTTTACTCTGTGCGATATGCTGTGACGTAAACCTACAGTCATTTTACACTGTGTGCTATGCTGTGACGTACATCTACAGTCGTTCTACACTGTGCACTTTGCTGTGGCGTAAATCTACAGTCGTTCAACACTGTGCACTATGCTTTGGCGTAAACGTGCAGCCGTTTTGCACGGTGCGCTATGATGTAGCGTAAACCTACAGTCGTTTTACACTGTGTGCTATGCTGTGACGTACATCTACAGTCGTTCTACACTGTGCACTATGCTTTGGCGTAAACTTGCAGCCATTTTGCATGGTGCGCTATGATGTGGCGTAAACCTACAGTCGTTTTACACTGTGTGCTATGCTGTGCCGTAAATCTACAGTCGTTTTACACTGTACACTATGCTTTGGCGTAAACCTACAGTCGTTTCACATTGTGCGCTATGCTGTGGCGTAAACCGACAGTCGTTTTACACTGTGTGCTATGCTGTGACGTACATCTACAGTCGGTTTACATTGTGCACTTTGCTGCGGCGTAAACTTTAAACCGTTTTAGACTGTGCACTATGCTTTGGCGTAAACCTACAGTCGTTTTACACAGTGTGCTATACCGTGACGTTAACCTTCAGTCGTTTTACACTGTGCACTATGCTTTGGCGTAAACTTACAGCCGTTTTGCACTGTGCGCTATGCTGTGGCGTAAACCTTCAGTCGTTTTACACTGTGCATTATGCTTTGGCCTAATTCTACAGTCGTTTTACGCTGTGCACTATAATGTGGAGTAAGCCTACAGCCGTTTTGCAGTGTGCAATATGCTGTGGCCTAAACCTACAGCCGTTTTACACTGTGCGCTATGCTGTGACGTAAACCTTCATTCGTTTTACACTGTGCGCTTTGCCGTGGCGTAAACCTACAGTCGTTTCACATTGTGCGCTATGCTGTGGCGTAAACCTACAGTCGTTTTACACTGTATGCTATGCTGTGACGTACATCTACAGTCGTTTTACATTGTGCACTTTGCTGCGGCGTAAACTTTAAACCGTTTTACACTGTGCACTATGCTTTGGTGTAAACCTACAGTCGTTTTACACAGTGTGCTATACCGTGACGTTAACCTTCAGTCGTTTTACACTGTGCACTATGCTTTGGCGTAAACTTACAGCCGTTTTACACTGTGTGCTATGCTGTGACGTACAACTACAGTCGTTTTACATTGTGCACTATGCTGCGGCGTAAACTTTAAACCGTTTTACACTGTGCGCTATGCTGTGACGTAAACCTTCATTCGTTTTACACTGTGCGCTATGCTGTGGCGTATACCTACAGTCGTTTTACACTGTGTGCTATGATGTGATGTAAACCTTCAGTCGTTTTACACTGTGCACTTTGCTGTGGAGTGAACCCACAGTCGTTTCACACTGTGTGCTTTGCTGTGGCGTAAACCTACAGCCGTTTTGCAGTGTGCAATATGCTGTGGCCTAAACCTACAGCCGTTTTACACTGTGCGCTATGCTGTGACGTAAACCTTCATTCGTTTTACACTGTGCGCTTTGCCGTGGCGTAAACCTTCAGTCGTTTTATACTGTGCGCTATGCTGTGGCGTAGACCTACAGCCATTTTACTCTGTGCGATATGTTGTGACGTAAACCTACAGTCGTTTTACACTGTGTGCTATGCTGTGACGTACATCTACAGTCGTTTTACACTGTGCAATATGCTGTGGCCTAAACCTACAGCCGTTTTACACTGTGCGCTATGCTGTGACGTAAACCTTCATTCGTTTTACACTGTGCGCTTTGCCGTGGCGTAAACCTTCAGTCGTTTTATACTGTGCGCTATGCTGTGGCGTAGACCTACAGCCGTTTTACTCTGTGCGATATGCTGTGACGTTAACCTTCAGTCGTTTTACACTGTGCACTATGCTTTGGCGTAAACTTACAGCCGTTTTGCACTGTGCGCTATGCTGTGGCGTAAACCTTCAGTCGTTTTACGCTGTGCACTATGCTTTGGCCTAATTCAACAGTCGTTTTACGCTGTGCACTATAATGTGGAGTAAGCCTACAGCCGTTTTGCAGTGTGCAATATGCTGTGGCCTAAACCTACAGCCGTTTTACACTGTGCGCTATGCTGTGACGTAAACCTTCATTCGTTTTACACTGTGCGCTTTGCCGTGGCGTAAACCTTCAGTCGTTTTATACTGTGCGCTATGCTGTGGCGTAGACCTACAGCCGTTTTACTCTGTGCGATATGCTGTGACGTACATCTACAGTCGTTTTACACTGTGCATTATGCTTTGGCGTAAAGTTACAGCCGTTTTGCACTTTGCGCTATGCTGTGGCGTAAACCTTCAGTCGTTTTACACTGTGCACTATGCTTTGGCCTAATTCTACAGTCGTTTTACGCTGTGCACTATAATGTGGAGTAAGCCTACAGCCGTTTTGCAGTGTGCAATATGCTGTGGCCTAAACCTACAGCCGTTTTACACTGTGCGCTATGCTGTGACGTAAACCTTCATTCGTTTTACACTGTGCGCTTTGCCGTGGCGTAAACCTACAGTCGTTTCACATTGTGCGCTATGCTGTGGCGTAAACCTACAGTCGTTTTACACTGTGTGCTATGCTGTGACGTACATCTACAGTCGTTTTACATTGTGCACTTTGCTGCGGCGTAAACTTTAAACCGTTTTACACTGTGCACTATGCTTTGGTGTAAACCTACAGTCGTTTTACACAGTGTGCTATACCGTGACGTTAACCTTCAGTCGTTTTACACTGTGCACTATGCTTTGGCGTAAACTTACAGCCGTTTTACACTGTGTGCTATGCTGTGACGTACAACTACAGTCGTTTTACATTGTGCACTATGCTGCGGCGTAAACTTTAAACCGTTTTACACTGTGCACTATGCTTTGGCGTAAACTTACAGTCGTTTTACACTGTGCAATATGCTGTGGCCTAAACCTACAGCCGTTTTACACTGTGCGCTATGCTGTGACGTAAACCTTCATTCGTTTTACACTGTGCGCTATGCTGTGGCGTATACCTACAGTCGTTTTACACTGTGTGCTATGATGTGATGTAAACCTTCAGTCGTTTTACACTGTGCACTTTGCTGTGGAGTGAACCCACAGTCGTTTCACACTGTGTGCTTTGCTGTGGCGTAAACCTTCAGTCGTTTTACACTGTGCACTTTGCTGTGGCGTAAATCTACAGTCGTTTTACACTGTGCACTATGCTTTGGCGTAAACCCACAGTCGTTTTACACTGTGCGCTATGCTGTGGCGTAAACCTACAGTCCTTTTACACTGTGTGCTATGCTGTGAAGTAAACCTTCATTCGTTTTACACTGTGCCATATGCTTTGGCGTAAACTTATGGTCGTTTTACACTGTGCGCTATGCTGTGGCATAAACCTACAGTCATTTTGCACAGTGTGCTATGCTGTGACGTACATCTGCAGTCGTTTTACACTGTGCACTATGCTGCGGCGTAAACTTACGGTCGTTCTGCGCTGTGCACTATGCTTTGTCGGAGACCTACAGTCGTTTTACACTGTGTGCTATACTGTGACGTAAACCTTCAGTCGTTTTACACTGTGCAATTTGCTGTGGTGTAAACCAACAGTCGTTTTACACTGTGCACTATGCTTTGGCGTAAACTTTCGGTCGTTTTAAACTGTGCTTTATGCTTTGGCGTAAACCTACAGTCGTTTTGCACTCTGCGCTATGCCGTGGCGTAAACCTACAGTCGTTTTACACTGTGCACTATGCTTTGGCGTAAACTTACAGCCGTTTTGCACTGTGCGCTATGCTGTGGCGTAAACCTTCAGTCGTTTTACTCTGTGTGCTATGCTGTGACGTACATCAACAGTCGTTTTACACTGTGCACTATGCTTTGGCGTAAACTTACAGCCGTTTTGCACTGTGCACTATGCTTTGGCCTTATTCTACAGTCGTTTTACGCCGTGCACTACAATGTGGAGTAAGCCTACAGCCTACAGCTGTGACGTACATCTACAGTCGTTCTACACTGTGCACTTTGCTGTGGCGTAAATCTACAGTCGTTCAACACTGTCGTTTTACACTGTGCACTATGCTTTGTCGTAGACCTACAGTCGTTTTACGCTGTGTGCCATGCCGTGACGTAAACCTTCTGTCGTTTTACACTGTGCAATTTGCTGTGGCGTAAACCTACAGACGTTTTATACTGTGCGCTATGCTGTGGCGTAGACTTACAGCCGTTTTACTCTGTGCGATATGCTGTGACGTAAACCTACAGTCATTTTACACTGTGTGCTATGCTGTGACGTACATCTACAGTCGTTCTACACTGTGCACTTTGCTGTGGCGTAAATCTACAGTCGTTCAACACTGTGCACTATGCTTTGGCGTAAACTTGCAGCCGTTTTGCACGGTGCGCTATGATGTAGCGTAAACCTACAGTCGTTTTACACTGTGTGCTATGCTGTGACGTACATCTACAGTCGTTCTACACTGTGCACTATGCTTTGGCGTAAACTTGCAGCCGTTTTGCATGGTGCGCTATGATGTGGCGTAAACCTACAGTCGTTTTACACTGTGTGCTATGCTGTGCCGTAAATCTACAGTCGTTTTACACTGTACACTATGCTTTGGCGTAAACCTACAGTCGTTTCACATTGTGCGCTATGCTGTGGCGTAAACCTACAGTCGTTTTACACTGTGTGCTATGCTGTGACGTACATCTACAGTCGGTTTACATTGTGCACTTTGCTGCGGCGTAAACTTTAAACCGTTTTACACTGTGCACTATGCTTTGGCGTAAACCTACAGTCGTTTTACACAGTGTGCTATACCGTGACGTTAACCTTCAGTCGTTTTACACTGTGCACTATGCTTTGGCGTAAACTTACAGCCGTTTTGCACTGTGCGCTATGCTGTGGCGTAAACCTTCAGTCGTTTTACACTGTGCACTATGCTTTGGCCTAATTCTACAGTCGTTTTACGCTGTGCACTATAATGTGGAGTAAGCCTACAGCCGTTTTGCAGTGTGCAATATGCTGTGGCCTAAACCTACAGCCGTTTTACACTGTGCGCTATGCTGTGACGTAAACCTTCATTCGTTTTACACTGTGCGCTTTGCCGTGGCGTAAACCTTCAGTCGTTTCACATTGTGCGCTATGCTGTGGCGTAAACCTACAGTCGTTTTACACTGTGTGCTATGCTCTGACGTACATCTACAGTCGTTTTACATTGTGCACTTTGCTGCGGCGTAAACTTTAAACCGTTTTACACTGTGCACTATGCTTTGGTGTAAACCTACAGTCGTTTTACACAGTGTGCTATACCGTGACGTAAACCTTCAGTCGTTTTACTCTGTGCACTATGCTTTGGCGTAAACTTACAGCCGTTTTACACTGTGTGCTATGCTGTGACGTACATCTACAGTCGTTTTACATTGTGCACTATGCTGCGGCGTAAACTTTAAACCGTTTTACACTGTGCACTATGCTTTGGCGTAAACTTACAGTCGTTTTACACTGTGCAATATGCTGTGGCCTAAACCTACAGCCGTTTTACACTGTGCGCTATGCTGTGACGTAAACCTTCATTCGTTTTACACTGTGCGCTATGCTGTGGCGTATACCTACAGTCGTTTTACACTGTGTGCTATGATGTGATGTAAACCTTCAGTCGTTTTACACTGTGCACTTTGCTGTGGAGTGAACCCACAGTCGTTTCACACTGTGTGCTATACTGTGGCGTAAACCTTCAGTCGTTTTACACTGTGCACTTTGCTGTGGCGTAAATCTACAGTCGTTTTACACTGTGCACTATGCTTTGGCGTAAACCCACAGTCGTTTTACACTGTGCGCTATGCTGTGGCGTAAACCTACAGTCCTTTTACACTGTGTGCTATGCTGTGAAGTAAACCTTCATTCGTTTTACACTGTGCCATATGCTTTGGCGTAAACTTATGGTCGTTTTACACTGTGCGCTATGCTGTGGCATAAACCTACAGTCATTTTGCACAGTGTGCTATGCTGTGACGTACATCTGCAGTCGTTTTACACTGTGCACTATGCTGCGGCGTAAACTTACGGTCGTTCTGCACTGTGCACTATGCTTTGTCGGAGACCTACAGTCGTTTTACACTGTGTGCTATGCTGTGACGTAAACCTTCAGTCGTTTTACACTGTGCAATTTGCTGTGGTGTAAACCAACAGTCGTTTTACACTGTGCACTATGCTTTGGCGTAAACTTTCGGTCGTCTTAAACTGTGCTTTATGCTTTGGCGTAAACCTACAGTCGTTTTACACTCTGCGCTATGCCGTGGCGTAAACCTACAGTCGTTTTACACTGTGCACTATGCTTTGGCGTAAACTTACAGCCGTTTTGCACTGTGCGCTATGCTGTGGCGTAAACCTTCAGTCGTTTTACTCTGTGTGCTATGCTGTGACGTACATCAACAGTCGTTTTACACTGTGCACTATGCTTTGGCGTAAACTTACAGCCGTTTTGCACTGTGCACTATGCTTTGGCCTTATTCTACAGTCGTTTTACGCCGTGCACTATAATGTGGAGTAAGCCTACAGCCTACAGCTGTGACGTACATCTACAGTCGTTCTACACTGTGCACTTTGCTGTGGCGTAAATCTACAGTCGTTCAACACTGTCGTTTTACACTATGCACTGCGCTTTGGCGTAAACTTACGGTCGTTCTGCACTGTGCACTATGCTTTGTCGTAGACCTACAGTCGTTTTACGCTGTGTGCCATGCCGTGACGTAAACCTTCTGTCGTTTTACACTGTGCAATTTGCTGTGGCGTAAACCTACAGACGTTTTATACTGTGCGCTATGCTGTGGCGTAGACTTACAGCCGTTTTACTCTGTGCGATATGCTGTGACGTAAACCTACAGTCGTTTTACACTGTGTGCTATGCTGTGACGTACATCTACAGTCGTTCTACACTGTGCACTTTGCTGTGGCGTAAATCTACAGTCGTTCAACACTGTGCACTATGCTTTGGCGTAAACTTGCAGCCGTTTTGCACGGTGCGCTATGATGTAGCGTAAACCTACAGTCGTTTTACACTGTGTGCTATGCTGTGACGTACATCTACAGTCGTTCTACACTGTGCACTATGCTTTGGCGTAAACTTGCAGCCGTTTTGCATGGTGCGCTATGATGTGGCGTAAACCTACAGTCGTTTTACACTGTGTGCTATGCTGTGCCGTAAATCTACAGTCGTTTTACACTGTACACTATGCTTTGGCGTAAACCTACAGTCGTTTCACATTGTGCGCTATGCTGTGGCGTAAACCTACAGTCGTTTTACACTGTGTGCTATGCTGTGACGTAAATCTACAGTCGTTTTACACTGTGCACTATGCTTTGGCGTAAACCCACAGTCGTTTTACACTGTGCGCTATGCTGTGGCGTATACCTACAGTCGTTTTACACTGTGTGCTATAATGTGATGTAAACCTTCAGTCGTTTTACACTGTGCACTTTGCTGTGGAGTGAACCCACAGTCGTTTCACACTGTGTGCTATGCTGTGGCGTAAACCTTCAGTCATTTTACACTGTGCACTTTGCTGTGGCGTAAATCTACAGTCGTTTTACACTGTGCACTATGCTTTGGCGTAAACCCACAGTCGTTTTACACTGTGCGCTATGCTGTGGCGTAAACCTACAGTCCTTTAACACTGTGTGCTATGCTGTGAAGTAAACCTTCATTCGTTTTACACTGTGCCATATGCTTTGGCGAAAACTTGCAGCCGTTTTGCATGGTGCGCTATGATGTGGCGTAAACCTATAGTCGTTTTACACTGTGTGCTATGCTGTGCCGTAAATCTACAGTCGTTTTACACTGTACACTATGCTTTGGCGTAAACCTACAGTCGTTTCACATTGTGCGCTATGCTGTGGCGTAAACCTACAGTCGTTTTACACTGTGTGCTATGCTGTGACGTACATCTACAGTCGTTCTACACTGTGCACTATGCCTTGGCGTAAACTTGCAGCCGTTTTGCATGGTGCGCTATGATGTGGCGTAAACCTATAGTCGTTTTACACTGTGTGCTATGCTGTGCCGTAAATCTACAGTCGTTTTACACTGTACACTATGCTTTGGCGTAAACCTACAGTCGTTTCACATTGTGCGCTATGCTGTGGCGTAAACCTACAGTCGTTTTACACTGTGTGCTATGCTGTGACGTACATCTACAGTCGGTTTACATTGTGCACTTTGCTGCGGCGTAAACTTTAAACCGTTTTACACTGTGCATTATGCTTTGGCGTAAACCTACAGTCGTTTTACACAGTGTGCTATACCGTGACGTTAACCTTCAGTCGTTTTACACTGTGCACTATGCTTTGGCGTAAACTTACAGCCGTTTTGCACTGTGCGCTATGCTGTGGCGTAAACCTTCAGTCGTTTTACACTGTGCACTATGCTTTGGCCTAATTCTACAGTCGTTTTACGCTGTGCACTATAATGTGGAGTAAGCCTACAGCCGTTTTGCAGTGTGCAATATGCTGTGGCCTAAACTACAGCCGTTTTACACCGTGCGCTATGCTGTGACGTAAACCTTCATTCGTTTTACACTGTGCGCTTTGCCGTGGCGTAAACCTACAGTCGTTTTACACAGTGTGCTATACCGTGACGTTAACCTTCAGTCGTTTTACACTGTGCACTATGCTTTGGCGTAAACTTACAGCCGTTTTGCACTGTGCGCTATGCTGTGGCGTAAACCTTCAGTCGTTTTACACTGTGCACTATGCTTTGGCCTAATTCTACAGTCGTTTTACGCTGTGCACTATAATGTGGAGTAAGCCTACAGCCGTTTTGCAGTGTGTAATATGCTGTGGCCTAAACCTACAGCCGTTTTACACTGTGCGCTATGCTGTGACGTAAACCTTCATTCGTTTTACACTGTGCGCTTTGCCGTGTCGTAAACCTTCAGTCGTTTTATACTGTGCGCTATGCTGTGGCGTAGACCTACAGCCGTTTTACTCTGTGCGCTATGCTGTGACGTAAACCTACAGTCGTTTTACACTGTGTACTATGCTATGACGTACATCTACAGTCGTTCTACACTGTGCACTATGCTTTGGCGTAAAGTTACAGCCGTTTTGTACTGTGCGCTATGCTGTGGCGTAAACCTTCAATCGTTTTACACTGTGCGCTATGCTGTGGCGTAAACTTACTGCCGTTTTACTCTGTGTGATATGCTGTGACTTACACCTTCAGTCGTTTTACACTGTGTGCTATGCTGTGACGTACATCTACAATCGTTTTACACAGTGTGCTATGCTGTGACGTAAACCTTCAGTCGTTTTACACTGTGTGCTATGCTGTGACGTAAACCTTCACTCGTTTTACACTGTGCAATTGGCTGTGGCGTAAACCTACAGTCGTTTTGCACTGTGCACTATGCTTTGGCGTAAACTTACGGTCCTTTTAGACTATGCACAATGCTTTGGCGTAAACCTACAGTAGTTTTACACTGTGCGCTATGCTGTGGCGTAAACCTTCACTCGTTTTACACTGTGCAATTGGCTGTGGCGTAAACCGACAACCGTTTTACACTGTGCACTATGCTTTGGCGTAAACTTATGGTCGTTTTACACTGTGCGCTATGCTGTGGCATAAACCTACAGTCATTTTGCACAGTGTGCTATGCTGTGACGTACATCTGCAGTCGTTTTACACTGTGCACTATGCTGCGGCGTAAACTTACGGTCGTTCTGCACTGTGCACTATGCTTTGTCGGAGACCTACAGTCGTTTTACACTGTGTGCTATGCTGTGACGTAAACCTTCAGTCGTTTTACACTGTGCAATTTGCTGTGGTGTAAACCAACAGTCGTTTTACACTGTGCACTATGCTTTGGCGTAAACTTTCGGTCGTTTTAAACTGTGCTTTATGCTTTGGCGTAAACCTACAGTCGTTTTACACTCTGCGCTATGCCGTGGCGTAAACCTACAGTCGTTTTACACTGTGCACTATGCTTTGGCGTAAACTTACAGCCGTTTTGCACTGTGCGCTATGCTGTGGCGTAAACCTTCAGTCGTTTTACTCTGTGTGCTATGCTGTGACGTACATCAACAGTCGTTTTACACTGTGCACTATGCTTTGGCGTAAACTTACAGCCGTTTTGCACTGTGCACTATGCTTTGGCCTTATTCTACAGTCGTTTTACGCCGTGCACTATAATGTGGAGTAAGCCTACAGCCTACAGCTGTGACGTACATCTACAGTCGTTCTACACTGTGCACTTTGCTGTGGCGTGAATCTACAGTCGTTCAACACTGTCGTTTTACACTGTGCACTGCGCTTTGGCGTAAACTTACGGTCGTTCTGCACTGTGCACTATGCTTTGTCGTAGACCTACAGTCGTTTTACGCTGTGTGCCATGCCGTGACGTAAACCTTCTGTCGTTTTACACTGTGCAATTTGCTGTGGCGTAAACCTACAGACGTTTTATACTGTGCGCTATGCTGTGGCGTAGACTTACAGCCGTTTTACTCTGTGCGATATGCTGTGACGTAAACCTACAGTCGTTTTACACTGTGTGCTATGCTGTGACGTACATCTACAGTCGTTCTACACTGTGCACTTTGCTGTGGCGTAAATCCACAGTCGTTCAACACTGTGCACTATGCTTTGGCGTAAACTTGCAGCCGTTTTGCACGGTGCGCTATGATGTAGCGTAAACCTACAGTCAATTTACACTGTGTGCTATGCTGTGACGTACATCTACAGTCGTTCTACACTGTGCACTATGCTTTGGCGTAAACTTGCAGCCGTTTTGCATGGTGCGCTATGATGTGGCGTAAACCTACAGTCGTTTTACACTGTGTGCTATGCTGTGCCGTAAATCTACAGTCGTTTTACACTGTACACTATGCTTTGGCGTAAACCTACAGTCGTTTCACATTGTGCGCTATGCTGTGGCGTAAACCTACAGTCGTTTTACACTGTGTGCTATGCTGTGACGTACATCTACAGTCGGTTTACATTGTGCACTTTGCTGCGGCGTAAACTTTAAACCGTTTTACACTGTGCACTATGCTTTGGCGTAAACCTACAGTCGTTTTACACAGTGTGCTATACCGTGACGTTAACCTTCAGTCGTTTTACACTGTGCACTATGCTTTGGCGTAAACTTACAGCCGTTTTGCACTGTGCGCTATGCTGTGGCGTAAACCTTCAGTCGTTTTACACTGTGCACTATGCTTTGGCCTAATTCTACAGTCGTTTTACGCTGTGCACTATAATGTGGAGTAAGCCTACAGCCGTTTTGCAGTGTGCAATATGCTGTGGCCTAAACCTACAGCCGTTTTACACTGTGCGCTATGCTGTGACGTAAACCTTCATTCGTTTTACACTGTGCGCTTTGCCGTGGCGTAAACCTACAGTCGTTTTACACTGTGTGCTATGCTGTGACGTACATCTACAGTCGTTTTACATTGTGCACTATGCTGCGGCGTAAACTTTAATCCGTTTTACACTGTGCACTATGCTTTGGCGTAAACCTACAGTCGTTTTACACAGTGTGCTATACCGTGACGTTAACCTTCAGTCGTTTTACACTGTGCACTATGCTTTGGCGTAAACTTACAGCCGTTTTGCACTGTGCGCTATGCTGTGGCGTAAACCTTCAGTCGTTTTACACTGTGCACTATGCTTTGGCCTAATTCTACAGTCGTTTTACGCTGTGCACTATAATGTGGAGTAAGCCTACAGCCGTTTTGCAGTGTGCAATATGCTGTGGAATAAACCTACAGCCGTTTTACACTGTGTGCTATGCTGTGACGTACATCTACAGTCGTTTTACATTGTGCACTATGCTGCGGCGTAAACTTTAATCCGTTTTACACTGTGCGCTATGCTGAGACGTAAACCTTCATTCGTTTTACACTGTGCGCTTTGCCGTGGCGTAAACCTTCAGTCGTTTTATACTGTGCGCTATGCTGTGGCGTAGACCTACAGCCGTTTTACTCTGTGCGCTATGCTGTGACGTAAACCTACAGTCGTTTTACACTGTGTACTATGCTATGACGTACATCTACAGTCGTTCTACACTGTGCACTATGCTTTGGCGTAAATCCACAGTCGTTCAACACTGTGCACTATGCTTTGGCGTAAACTTGCAGCCGTTTTGCACGGTGCGCTATGATGTAGCGTAAACCTACAGTCAATTTACACTGTGTGCTATGCTGTGACGTACATCTACAGTCGTTCTACACTGTGCACTATGCTTTGGCGTAAACTTGCAGCCGTTTTGCATGGTGCGCTATGATGTGGCGTAAACCTACAGTCGTTTTACACTGTGTGCTATGCTGTGCCGTAAATCTACAGTCGTTTTACACTGTACACTATGCTTTGGCGTAAACCTACAGTCGTTTCACATTGTGCGCTATGCTGTGGCGTAAACCTACAGTCGTTTTACACTGTGTGCTATGCTGTGACGTACATCTACAGTCGGTTTACATTGTGCACTTTGCTGCGGCGTAAACTTTAAACCGTTTTACACTGTGCACTATGCTTTGGCGTAAACCTACAGTCGTTTTACACAGTGTGCTATACCGTGACGTTAACCTTCAGTCGTTTTACACTGTGCACTATGCTTTGGCGTAAACTTACAGCCGTTTTGCACTGTGCGCTATGCTGTGGCGTAAACCTTCAGTCGTTTTACACTGTGCACTATGCTTTGGCCTAATTCTACAGTCGTTTTACGCTGTGCACTATAATGTGGAGTAAGCCTACAGCCGTTTTGCAGTGTGCAATATGCTGTGGCCTAAACCTACAGCCGTTTTACACTGTGCGCTATGCTGTGACGTAAACCTTCATTCGTTTTACACTGTGCGCTTTGCCGTGGCGTAAACCTACAGTCGTTTTACACTGTGTGCTATGCTGTGACGTACATCTACAGTCGTTTTACATTGTGCACTATGCTGCGGCGTAAACTTTAAACCGTTTTACACTGTGCACTATGCTTTGGCGTAAACCTACAGTCGTTTTACACAGTGTGCTATACCGTGACGTTAACCTTCAGTCGTTTTACACTGTGCACTATGCTTTGGCGTAAACTTACAGCCGTTTTGCACTGTGCGCTATGCTGTGGCGTAAACCTTCAGTCGTTTTACACTGTGCACTATGCTTTGGCCTAATTCTACAGTCGTTTTACGCTGTGCACTATAATGTGGAGTAAGCCTACAGCCGTTTTGCAGTGTGCAATATGCTGTGGCCTAAACCTACAGCCGTTTTACACTGTGCGCTATGCTGAGACGTAAACCTTCATTCGTTTTACACTGTGCGCTTTGCCGTGGCGTAAACCTTCAGTCGTTTTATACTGTGCGCTATGCTGTGGCGTAGACCTACAGCCGTTTTACTCTGTGCGCTATGCTGTGACGTAAACCTACAGTCGTTTTACACTGTGTACTATGCTATGACGTACATCTACAGTCGTTCTACACTGTGCACTATGCTTTGGCGTAAAGTTACAGCCGTTTTGTACTGTGCGCTATGCTGTGGCGTAAACCTTCAGTCGTTTTACACTGTGCGCTATGCTGTGGCGTAAACTTACCGCCGTTTTACTCTGTGTGATATGCTGTGACTTACACCTTCAGTCGTTTTACACTGTGTGCTATGCTGTGACGTACATCTACAATCGTTTTACACAGTGTGCTATGCTGTGACGTAAACCTTCAGTCGTTTTACACTGTGTGCTATGCTGTGACGTAAACCTTCACTCGTTTTACACTGTGCAATTATCTGTGGCGTAAACCTACAGTCGTTTTACACTGTGCACTATGCTTTGGCGTAAACTTACGGTCCTTTTACACTATGCACAATGCTTTGGCGTAAACCTACAGTAGTTTTACACTGTGCGCTATGCTGTGGCGTAAACCTTCACTCGTTTTACACTGTGCAATTGGCTGTGGCGTAAACCTACAACCGTTTTACACTGTGCACTATGCTTTGGCGTAAACTTACGGTCCTTTTACACTATGCACAATGCTTTGGCGTAAACCTACAGTCGTTTTACACTGTGTGCTATGCTGTGACGTACATCAACAGTCGTTTTACACTGTGCACTATGCTTTGGCGTAAAGTTACAGCCGTTTTGTACTGTGCGCTATGCTGTGGCGTAAACCATCAGTCGTTTTACACTGTGCACTTTGTTGTGTCGTAAATCTACAGTCGTTTTACACTGTGCACTATGCTTTGGCCTAATTCTACAGTCGTTTTACCCCGTGCACTATAATGTGGTAAGCTTACAGCAGTTTTGCAGTGTGCAATATGCTGTGGCCTAAGCCTACAGCCGTTTTACACTGTGTGCTATGCTGTGACGTACATCTACAGTCGTTCTACACTGTGCACTATGCTTTGGCGTAAAGTTACAGCCGTTTTGTACTGTGCGCTATGCTGTGGCGTAAACCTTCAGTCGTTTTACACTGTGCACTTTGCTGTGTCGTAAATCTACAGTCGTTTTACACTGTGCACTATGCTTTGGCCTAATTCTACAGTCGTTTTACGCCGTGCACTATAATGTGGTAAGCTTACAGCAGTTTTGCAGTGTGCAATATGCTGTGGCCTAAGCCCACAGCCGTTTTTCACTGTGTGCTATGCTGTGACGTACATCTACAATCGTTTTACACTGTGTGCTATGCTGTGACGTACATCAACAGTCGTTTTACACTGTGCACTATGCTTTGGCGTAAACTTGCAACCGTTTTACACTGTGCACTATGTTTTGGCGTAAACCTACGGTCGTTTTACACTGTGCACTGCGCTTTGGCGTAAACTTACGGTCGTTCTGCACTGTGCACTATGCTTTGTCGTAGACCTACAGTCGTTTTACACTGTGTGCTACGCCGTGACGTAAACCTACAGTCGTTTTACACTGTGCGCTCTGCTGTGGCGTAAACTTACTGCTGTTTTACTCTGTGCGATATGCTGTGACGTAAACCTTCAGTCGTTTTACACTGTGTGCTATGCTGTGACGTACATTTACAGTCGTTTTACACTGTGCACTATGCTGCGGCGTAAACTTGCAAACGTTTTACACTGTGCACTATGATTTGGCGTAAACCTGCGGTCGTTTTACACTGTGCACTGCGCTTTGGCGTAAACTTACGGTCGTTCTGCACTGTGCACTATGCTTTGTCGTAGACTTTCAGTCGTTTCACACTGTGCACTATGCTTTGGCGTAAACAATCGTTTTACACAGTGCGCTATGCTGTGGCGTAAACTTACTGCCATTTTACAATGTGCGATATGCTGTGACGTAAACCTACAAAACGCTTTACACTGTGTGCTATGCTGTGACGTACATCTGCAGTCGTTTTACACTGTGCACTATGCTTTGGCATAAACTTCCAGCAGTTTTGCAACTTTCAGTCGTTTTACACAGTGCACTTTGCTGTGGCGTACATCTGCAGTCGTTTTACACTGTGCACTATGCTTTGGCGTAAACTTACAGCCGTTTTGCAATGTGGGCTATGCTGTGGCGTGAACCAACAGCCGTTTTGCACCGTGCACTATGCTTTTGCGTAAACCTACAGTCGTTTTGCACCGTGCACTATGCTTTTGCGTAAACCTACAGTCGTTTTACTTTGTGCACTATGCTCTGGCGTAAACCAGCAGCCGTTTTGCGGTGTGCATTATGATTTTGCGTAAACCTGCAGCCGTTTCGCACTGTGCGCTATGCTTTTGCGTACACCTGCAGCAGTTTTGCACTGTGCACTTTGCTTTTGGGTAAACCTACAGCCGTTTTGCACTGTGCCTATGCTTTTCCGTAAACCAACAGCCGTTTTGCACTGTGCATTATGCTTTTGCGTAAACCTGCAACCGTTTTGCACTGTGCACTTTGCTTTTGGGTAAAAATACAGTCGTTTTGCACTGTCCACTGTGCTTTGGCGTAAACCAAAAGCCGTTTTCCACTGTGGTCTATGCTTTTGCGTAAACCTACAGCCCTTTCGCACTGTGCGCTATGCCTTGGCGTAAACCAGCAGCCGTTTTGCAATGTGCTCTATGCTTTTGCGTAAACCTGCAGTCGTTTTGCACTGTGCACTGTGCTGTGGCGTAAACCTACAGTCGTTTTACACTGTGCACTATGCTGTGGCGTAAACCAGCAGCCGTTTTGCGGTGTGCATTATGCTTTTGCGTAAACCTGCAGCCGTTTTGCACTGTGCACTTTGCTTTTGGGTAAACCTACAGCCGTTTTGCACTGTGCACTATGCTTTTCCGTAAACCAACAGCCGTTTTGCACTGTGCACTATGCTTTTGCGTAAACCTACCGTCGTTTTGCACTGTGCACTGTGCTTTGGCGTAAACCAACAGCCGTTTTGCACTGTGCGCTATGGTTTTGCGTAAACCAACAGCGGTTTTGCACTGTGCACTATGCTATTCCGTTCACCTACAGTCGTTTTGCACTGTGCACTATGTTGTGGCGTAAAACAACAGCCGTTTTCCACTGTGCTCTATGCTTTTGCGTAAACCTGCAGCTGTTTTGCACTGTGCGCTATGCTTTGGCGTAAACCAACAGCCGTTTTGCACTGTGCGCTATGCTGTGGAGTAAACCAACAGCCGTTTTGCGCTGTGCACTCTGCTTTTGAGTAAACTTACAGTCGTTTTGCACTGTGCACCGTGCTGTGGCGTAAACCTACAGTCGTTTTACAATGTGCACTATGCTGTGGCGTAAACCAGCAACCGTTTTGCAGTGTGCGTTATGCTTTTGCGTAAACCAACAGCCGTTTTAACTTGTGCTCTATGCTGTGGCATAAACCAACAGCCGCTTTGTACTGTGCGCTATGCTGTGGCGTAAACCAGCAGCCATTTTGCACTATCCACTATGCTTTGGCGTAAACCAACAGCCGCTTTGCACCGTGCACTATGCTGTTGCGTAAACCTTCAGTCGTCTTGCACAGGGCGCTGTGCTGTGGCGTAAGCCAATAGCCGTTTTGCACTGTGCACTATGCTTTTGGGTAAACCTGCAGCCGTTTTGCACTGTACCAACAGCCGTTTTGCAATGCGCACTATGCTTTTGCGTAAACCTACAATCGTTTTGCACTGTGCACTTTGCTTTTGGGTAAACCTACAGCCGTTTTGCACTGTGCCTATGCTTTTCCGTAAACCAACAGCCGTTTTGCACTGTGCATTATGCTTTTGCGTAAACCTGCAACCGTTTTGCACTGTGCACTTTGCTTTTGGGTAAAAATACAGTCGTTTTGCACTGTCCACTGTGCTTTGGCGTAAACCAAAAGCCGTTTTCCACTGTGGTCTATGCTTTTGCGTAAACCTACAGCCCTTTCGCACTGTGCGCTATGCCTTGGCGTAAACCAGCAGCCGTTTTGCAATGTGCTCTATGCTTTTGCGTAAACCTGCAGTCGTTTTGCACTGTGCACTGTGCTGTGGCGTAAACCTACAGTCGTTTTACACTGTGCGCTATGCCTTGGCGTAAACCAGCAGCCGTTTTGCACTGTACCAACAGCTGTTTTGCAATGCGCACTATGCTTTTGCGTAAACCTACAGTCGTTTTGCACTGTGCACTGTGCTGTGGCTTGAGCCAACAGCCGTTTTGCACTGTGCACTATGCTTTTGCGTAAACCTGCAGCCGTTTTGCACTGTACCAACAGCTGTTTTGCAATGTGCACTATGCTTTTGCGTAAACCTACAGTCGTTTTGCACTGTGCACTGTGCTGTGGCTTGAGCCAACAGCCGTTTTGCACTGTGCACTATGTTGTGGCGTAAACCAACAGCCGTTTACCACTGTGCTCTATGCTTTTGCGTAAACCTGCAGCTGTTTTGCACTGTGCGCTATGCTTTGGCGTAAACCAACAGCGGTTTTGCACTGTGCACTATGCTATTCCGTTCACCTACAGTCGTTTTGCACTGTGCACTATGTTGTGGCGTAAACCAACAGCCGTTTTCCACTGTGCTCTATGCTTTTGCGTAAACCTGCAGCTGTTTGCACTGTGCGCTATGCTTTGGCGTAAACCAACAGCCGTCTTGCACTGTGCGCTATGCTGTGGAGTAAACCAACAGCCGTTTTGCGCTGTGCACTATGCTTTTGAGTAAACTTACAGTCGTTTTGCACTGTGCACCGTGCTGTGGCGTAAACCTACAGTCGTTTTACAATGTGCACTATGCTGTGGCGTAAACCAGCAACCGTTTTGCAGTGTGCGTTATGCTTTTGCGTAAACCAACAGCCGTTTTAACTTGTGCTCTATGCTGTGGCATAAACCAACAGCCGCTTTGTACTGTGCGCTATGCTGTGGCGTAAACCAGCAGCCATTTTGCACCGTGCACTATGCTGTTGCGTAAACCTTCAGTCGTCTTGCACAGGGCGCTGTGCTGTGGCGTAAGCCAACAGCCGTTTTGCACTGTACCAACAGCCGTTTTGCAATGTGCACTATGCTTTTGCGTAAACCTACAATCGTTTTGCACTGTGCACTATGAATTTGGTTAAACCTACAATCGTTTTGCACTGTGCAAAATTCTTTTGGGTAAACCTACAGTCGTTTTGCACTGTGCGCTATGCCTTGGCGTAAACCAGCAGCCGTTTTGCAATGTGATCTATGCTTTTGCGTAAACCTGCAGCCTTTTTGCACTGTGCGCTATGCTGTGGCATAAACCAACAGCCGTTTTGTACTGTGCGCTATGCTTTGGCGTAAACCAACAGCCGTTTTGCACCATGCACTATGCTTTTGCGTAAACCTACTGTCGTTTTGCACTGTGCACTGTGCTGTGGCTTGAGCCAACAGCCGTTTTGCACTGTGCACTATGCTTTTGCGTAAACCTGCAGCCGTTTTGCACTGTACCAACAGCTGTTTTGCAATGTGCACTATGCTTTTGCGTAAACCTACAATCGTTTTGCACTGTGCACTATGATTTTGGTTAAACCTACAATCGTTTTGCACTGTGCAAAATTCTTTTGGGTAAACCTACAGTCGTTTTGCACTGTGCGCTATGCCTTGGCGTAAACCAGCAGGCGTTTTGCACTGTGCACTGTGCTTTGGCATAAACCAACAGCCGTTTTGCACTGTGCACTATGCTTTGTCGTAAACCAACAGCCGTTTTGCACAGTGCGCTATGCTTTCGCGTAAACCAACAGCCGTTTTGCTCTGTTCGATATGCTTTCGCGTACACCTACAGTCGGTTTGCACTGTGCGCTATGTTGTGGCGTAAACCAACAGCCGTTTGGCACAGTGCGCTCTGCTGTGGCGTAAACCAACAGCCGTTTTGCACTGTCCACTATGCTTTGGCGTAAACCTACTCTCGTTTTGCACTGTGCACTGTGCTGTGGCGTAAACCTACAGACGTTTTACACTGTGCGCTATGTTGTGGCGTAAACCAACAGCCGTTTGGCACAGTGCGCTATGCTTTGGCGTAAACCAACAGCAGTTTTGCACTCTGCACTATGCTTTTGGGTAAACCTACAGTCGTTTTGCACTGTGTACTGTGCAGTGGCGTAAACCAGCAGCCGTTTTGCAGTGTGCATTATGCTTTTGTGTAAACCAACAGCCGTTTTAACTTGTGCACTATGCTGTGGCGTAAACCAACAGTCGTTTTGTACTGTGCGCTATGCTGTGAGCAATTTGGAGATTCATCAAGCCCAAACCTGTTTAGATAAGCTCTGAAGCAGCCGTGTCCGGTTAAGAACTGGGTGAGATAAAAATCCACTTCTCCGTGATGCCGGTCCATCCATTTATGTATATCCGGTATAAGTCGATGGGTCCATCTTCCCTTCGTTGACTGATTCCATATTTCCTGCCATGTTCTAATCCTTCGCTGTTTTTCTGCCAGCTTAATCTCATTGACTGGAGTAAGGGGTTGCTGGATTCCTGGATTGTGTCGTCGTAGGTCCTCTATAGCTTAATAGCCAAGATATCCGCTGGTAGCATTCCCGCAATAACACATATAGCAACGTCGGATACCGTCCGAAAATTCGCAACACACTCTCAGCGCGCACAGTCTGTTGACGGCATTAACTCTTCTTGAGTGGGACTTAATTTTCACTTTGCCCATATTGGTGCATTATTATTGCTCTGATGTTGGCATAGTACCTGCAGTAGTGGAAGACTCCCTGTGACCGGATAATGAGACAATCCCCTGTCCTGACTGGCGATGGCTTGTCGCGAACTTGGTCCCATCAGCCCATCAATGCGCTGGTCTCTTACAGGTGTTGTCACCACCAGAGGGCTAGCAGTAGACTCACCATCTGATACTGACAACTCCTGAAAGTTGGCCCTTGCATTATGGAGTCTCTTCGTTTCCAGCTCCGTGAGTTCGTCCCATCTCTTTGTCCCTAATCTCTTTACAGTCAGCTTGCAGTTCCTAGACCGCTCTGAGCTGCTGGAGCAGTTAGAGAAGGACGAGCTGGCGACGAAACAGTTGTCACTGGTATCTAGACCTCCAGTCGTTATACACTATGTATTATGCTCTACTTGTAAATCTCTCCTAGTGCTATACTATCCGTTGTTGAACAGCTAAACTTTTAGTTGTTTTACACTATGTTTGTGCTGTACGAATAAAACTCTAGTCACTTTTTGCTCCGCAGGTAGACCCCTAGTCGTTTTGCACTATATTCTAAGATGTATGGGTACACTTTTAGTAGTTTTATATAATACGTTGTGCTGGACTGCTATACCTTTAGCCGTTTCAGATTGTATTTGTGCTGTAAGGGTAAATCTTTAATCGTTTTGTGCTCCACAGGTAGATCTACAGTCGTTCTACCATATGTGTAATACCAAGTGCCATATTAAAACAATAGTTTACTATTTTAAGTTAATAGCACGCCTACATACAGTTCTTTATTTTAAGTAATTTTCTTTACGCTTGTGTAGTGTACCCAGCAAACCTAAGAAGACCCTTCCTACGTTGTATAACATACATTATATCATGTGACATTAAAATCAAGAGTCACAAAACAAAAACACAACGGCACACGCCAAAATGCTGACACCATAAGAAGACGGGCAGAAATAATTTGAAAAACAAATTCGCTGCGCAAATGTGTCACAGATGGTGTATAATGTCGCATCGCATAATACTGCCCTATTAACATGCCACCTGAGAAGAGACTCTTTGTGTATGATCAATGCCAAAAAATATGATGACGTGCGACCCACCTTTTGTCGATAAACATTGTGAATGCTGAGGCAAGAGACAGTATATAAAGAGCGATTTTTGAACAATAAAATCAGATTCAACTAGATCACCTACTAGTGTTTCTCACTTTTGGCAGACCTTTATGGCACTCCTGCCCTGCCCTACGTTTACATTTTTCCTTTTGGCGGATACCTATGGCATTCGTGCCCCGCCGGGTAATTAGGTAGATTCTTACACGTCCCTCTGTCTTTACTGGCACAGTTGGACCCTATTCATACACGTACCTTACACTTGTTTTAGTGAACTACACACCACGTCTTCATACCTTCGCCGTCATGTACCGACTGACTCTTTCCTCACACAAGTGTGTGTCCAGTGCACGCGTGAGCAGCGTGTGTGTAGCGCATGCGCGGTGGGTGCATGCAATCGCCTGTGTGTACATGCAGTCGTCCACACATCATCGGGGCCCTTAGTTACGGATCTCCACATCCCTCCCATGTTTTAAAACTTTAGCTTCAACTGTGAGCCGCTTTCTTCGCCCAGCGATGTACCCTGAAGTTGCGAGGGATCAGTGTTCCAATCAGCCATGACCGGCGCCGTGGAAACTGCATCTTCACCTGAAATACTAGATGAATTCAGAACAGGGTTAGAAATTGAAATAGGACCTGATTCCTGAGAAGCCGGTATTCTTTTAAAACGACTAATGTTCCTCATAAACAATTTACCATTGTCGTTTCTCCGAACCACAACATTGTTCCCTTTCTGCTCAATTACCTCGAACTCCTCCGCCTCACAGACTTCCGCCTCACAGAAGCACCAACTGCTGGCTTGACGCCTGAAACCAACAAGGAAGAAAGGCGAAGAGAAAGCAGCGAAGAAAGAGAAAAACGTGAAGCCATGCAATCCCTGGGAAAGGACATCAATGCGTTGATTGAATTAATCAAAGGGAAAACAAACGTGTACCACGAAATCAGAAAGCTGACTAGTGCTATACGCAGACACTACAACTGTATAGCAAATTCCCAGAAAGACAACGTGGTAAAGAATAGAGCGTCTAAAGCTACGCAAACCATTGAGTCATCAGACATAAGCAAATCGGCGCCTTCTCATCCGTTGAAGCAACTACCAGAACCCAAGCGGAAAAGGACTAGATCCCCGAGCAATGAAGAACCCTCGACATTGACATACGCTGAGATAGTCACAAAAAAAACAGCAATCTCAGTGCAACAAAACGTCCAGAAGTGCCAAAGTGAGAAGAAAGAAGAAGCGCTCCAAAAAAAAAACCGGGAAAGACGGCAAAACCGCGAGGCAAAGATGTACACGAAAAAACCGTGAATCAAAACCACAACAAAGCCGATTGGAAAAGAGTGGTAAAAAAAGGGTCCCAGCAAGACACATGCCAAGGCGGACGCATTGGTGATAAAAAAAACTGGAGAAGCATCCTATTGCGATATACTCCGAAAAGTGAAGACCAACCCTGAGTTAAATGGTCTGGGGTCGGACGTAATTCACAAAAGGAAGACGACCAAGGGAGAGTTACTGCTTGAGCTCAAGAAAGCAGTAGCTGGAAAAACCTCTGAGCACCAAAGCAAAGTAGGGCAAGTTCTCGGGGAAATGGCGGAAGTAAGGACCCTAACGCACGAGGTGCTGATTGAGTGCAAAGACCTAGACGATGTCACTACCAAAGAAGAGATCTGTCAAGCCCTGGCCGAGCAATTCGAGGAAGTACGAGGTATGCAGGCCTCATCCATCAAATCCATGAGGAAAGCCTATGCAGGAACACAAACTGCGGTCATTAGCCTCCCGATAAACGCTGCCAAAAAAGTTCTGGAGGTTGGAAGAGTTAAAATCGGATGGCCGATATGCAGAATACGAAAGAAAGTGGTGCCGCTGCGATGTTTTAGGTGCCTTAACTTCGGGCTTCTAGCAAAGGCGTGTTCAAATACGGTGGACAGAAGTGAGGATTGCGTCAAGTGTGGACAGAAAGGCCATGTTTCTAAGAACTGCACCAATGATGAAAGGTGTGTGCTCTGCGAAGAAAAGGGGAGCACCAACTGCAAACACGCGGCAGGAAGCGCAGTATGTCCTGTATACCAGGAAGCTAAAAAAACCGCAAGAAGAATATGAAAGTGCTGCAATTAAAGTTAAATAAGTGCGAAGCGGCACAGGACCTCCTAACACAAGCCATTCGTGAGTCAAAAATAGATGTTGCCATATTATCCGAACAGTACAAGAATCTCGACGAAAAAGTCTGGGTAGCTGATTACTCAAAAAGAGCTGCTATTTAGACCTGTGGAGAGTACGCCTTCGAAGAAAAAATGAAGACACCCCAACCTGGATTCGTTCGAGCCAAAGTCAAGGGTGTACACATCTATAGTTGTTACGCATCCCCAAACAGCACTCTAGAAGAATTCCAGCGTATGTTGGATAGGCTCGTGGATGATGCTAGAGGCCGTAGCCCAATCATCATGGCTGGGGATTTCAACGCATGGGCCACTGATTGGGGCAGCACTCGAACCAACAGAAGAGGCGAGGCACTACTCGAAGCGGTATCGTCACTAGATGTCATGCTGCTCAATACGAGAAGCGAGAATACCTTTAGCAGAAACGACGTAGGTTCCGTAGTTGACATCACCTTCGTAACTAGTTCCCTAGCGAGAGGCGCCAAGTGGAGAGTAAGTGAACAGTACACCCACAGCGCACACCTGGCTATCCTGTTTGGAATTGACCAGAAAAGATCCAACCAGGAACTCCCACCAAAGAAGGCACAACGAATGGGGTGGAAAATAAGCACATTAGACGAGGATTCTTTTACTTTCACCTTTAGTGAAAGCCAGGAACAGCAAATGCTATGGCTGCTGAGATTGCGAAAGATTACAAAGATAGGCGTAGAGACCTGAAATTAGCAATCCGGAGAAGCAAAAGTGACAACTTTAAAGAACTCTATCAGCAAGCAGATGTAAATCTTTGGGGTACAGCGTATAAGGCAGTCATGGCAAAACTCAAGGGCACCACTAGGGCACCCTCGCCCTCATGCCCTTTGCTAATGCAAAAAATAGTGTCGGGCTTATTTCCACCGCAGAGAACTGCAGAGCGTATAGCAGCGCCCCAGGATTTTCATGAAATCACAACCGTCACGCAAACGGAACTTTTGGAAGTGTGCAAACGGTTCGAGGACAATGGATTGGATGGGATACCCAACAAGGCTCTTAAGTTAGCCATAAAAACAAATACGGAACCATTTCTGGAAATGTATAATAAGTGTCTAACCGAAGGGGTCTTTTCAGATAAGTTGAAGAAACAACGTCTGGTGCTGCTGCCCAAAGGGAAAAAACCGCCAGATGAGCCCTCGTCATACCGTAATATATGCCTGTTAGACACAATGGGTAAAATATTAGAAAAAATTATATGCAAACGACTGGAGGTGGCAATACATGAAGCCGGGGGACTTTCAAACGAACAGTATGGATTTAGACAAGCCCGTTCTACAATCGATGCTATACGGAGGGTAACCACAATCGTGGAAGAGGCTATCCAGGGCAGAAGATGGAGAGGAGGCGCAAAGAAATACGGTGCTGTAATAACACTGGACGTCAAAAATGCGTTTAATTCTGCAAACTGGGGACATATTTTGTACTCTTTTAGAGAAATGATGTTGCCAGGGTTCCTCATTAAAATAATATTAAATTATTTCGAGAAACGGTACCTGTTTTACGATACCGATGATGGGGTAAGACAGTACCACATATCTGGCGGAGTACCACAAGGATCGGTGCTAGGTCCTATCTTGTGGAATCTTATGTATGATAGGGTGCTGTGGCTTGAAATCTCCAACGAGGCAAAAATCATAGGCTTTGCCGATGACATCGCAATCGTAGTGACAGCACAACACCTGGAAGAATTGAGGACATTGGAAATGAATGTATCCGAAAAGTGAGACGGTGGATGGCAGCAGTCGGTTTAGAACTCGCTGAACATAAAACGGAAGCAGTACTAGTAAGCAGCCGCAAGAAAAGAGAAGCAATCACTATCAGGGTAGGCAACCAAAATATAACGTCAAAACCGGTGATCAGATACCTAGGTGTGATGATTGACGCTAGGCTAGCTTACAAAGAACACCTTGAAATAACGTGCGACAAAGCTGCTCGGGTGTGTACTGCCTTATCCAGAATAATGACAAACATTGGAGGACACAGACAACCAAGGAGACTAATTTTGTCAAGAGTGGCGCAGTCAATAATAATGCACCAATATGGGCAAAGTGAATTAAGTCCCACCCAAGAAGAGTTAATTCCGTCAACAGACTGTGTGCGCTGAGAGTGTTTTGCGCTTTTCGGACGGTATCCGATGATGCTACATGTGTTATTGCGGGGAATGCTACCAGCGGATATCTTGGCCATTGAGCTACAGAGGACCTATGACGCCGAAATCCAGGAACCCCTTGCTCCAGTCAAAGATATTAAGCTGGCAGAAAGACAGCGAAACATGAGAATATGGCAGGAAAGATGGAATCAGTCAACGAAGGGAAGATGGACCCATCGACTTATACCTTATAATGGATGGACCAGCATCACGGAGAAGTGGATTTTTATCTCACCCAGTTCTTAACCGGACACGGCTGCTTCAGAGCTTATCTAAACAGGTTCGGGCTTGATGAATCTCCCATACCATATGCTGACATCGAACGCAGTATGGAATACTGTGAAACAAACAGCAGCGGTGATCATATTCACATTCCTGGCATCGAGTATTCAGGTTTACGAATCGTGCATGCCAGTAGCCCGGGTTACTGGTATCTTTAGAAGATTACACATCTGTTGGCGCAACCAAAAAAAAAAAAACAAAAATCTCGAACTCCTGCGGGTCAAAAGAGGGTGTTAGTTTATTTGGTAATATGACACTTCGACCCTTCGATCTCTGTCTGCTCTCGCTTTCCCCTTTGCTTACTAATAAGGTCCAGATCTCGTGCTTCGGAGTCCCAAATATTCTCGGTGATGTCTTGGATCAACGGTATTTTGTCTCAGATAATGCGACTAAACAAACGCTCTGAAGGGCTCTTTCCGGTTGTCCCATGTCTAGTTACATTGTACACCAGAATAAAGTTTTGAATCTCCTTTTTATAGTCACTCCCTTTGCTATATGTAATCGTTTTAATATCGAACGATCCATCTTTTCTACCTCACCATTAGCTTTTGGCCAATAGGGTGATGACGTCGTTGACTCAACGTTATTGTCCGCACAATACTGTTTAAATTGCTCGCTCACAAACTGATGTCCGTTGTCGGCTGTTATGGATTTTGAATATCCTAGCGTCGAAAGCACTTTCTCCAAACTCTCAATGATCACACTTGATGTAATCCGTTTAAGGAACTTGACCTAATGATACCTCGAATAATAAATCGATGATTACAAAAATGTATTCAAGATTCGGTAAGGGTTCCTTCAAATCTATCACTAGGTATAGCCATGGTCTATCCGGGAATGCGCGTCTACTCATTGGGGCTGGTTGTATCGGCCTCGATACCAGCAAACAGTCCCTATAGCTCTTTACGAATTCTTCCACGTCCTTGTCGACCCTTGATCTTAACGGATTGGGTATAACTATTTTAGTACCCCGTAGTAGAATATTCCCCAATGTATGTACATAACTCTAGGCGATGGGCGAATGGGAAGAATCGATTTCTGTCATTCGTATTCCGGGAATTAGTTTTAACATTGCCTACTGTTTCCATCAATTCCGCGTCTGCACTGGTGTTTTCTAGTACTTCCGCTTTGGTAAACGCTTTTGGTATAGCTTCTTCGATTATTGCACAGATGTTCTGTTGACAATGCTCATCAAAGGTATCGGGGTGTTCCGTTCTACATAATCTAGAAAATGAATCTGCAATATTGAATTTTCCCGCTTGGTATATGGCTTTGAACTGGAATGACTGCAATCTTAAGACCCATCATTCAATGCTACATTATATTCTTCAAATACTCCCAATACCGCCTTCAGGTTTGCGTCATGTTCTTCCTCGGTCAACCCAAAAATAACTATGCGTCGTCGCATTTTTACATCCCTCCAAAATGTTTTCCATCTGCCTCTGAAAAATTTCTCGGGGCAGATGGTTATTTCTCGACTTCGCTCGTCTAATTCCAATTTCACTTTGAAAAGTATTTTCCACCTTATCACCGCATCATATATGAGTCAAACGTTGGCAGCGGGTGATTCTCTCTCAATAACCTCGCCTCATGAGAAAGCACAATCGAATGTCACCATTATGTTTAAAGACGACCACAAAATATATCCAGGAACTCGGCCGCGCGAGTAGCTCCATGATGTCTCAAGCCACCGGCTCCATCAACTTAGCTTGCACCTTTTCTTCTAGGGCGGATGGAATTCTTCGCAACGACTGTTGGACCGGCTTTCGGTCGATAGGGAAATAGTTATGGCTTTAATTTTTGGAAATGGCTGAAATCCTAGCTTCAGAACATTCAATTTAATGGCTGTATCACGACCCAAAAGCGATTGTCTTCCATTCTCAATTACATAGAAAAAAGATATAAGATTGGTGTTCCTATTTAACCCCTATTGTCGCTTCAAAAGCCATTTTTACCTTTTGCAAGTCATTTCCGGCATAAGCCCGACATTGGTTCTCCGATTCCGTTCAAAGATTCTATATGGTAGGCATCGAAACTACGCGAGCTATAACATAACAATGAACTATCTCTTCCATCGTGCTATTCCTGAGCCACTCATTTCAATCTGCCTGTCCTGCAAGTAATTACTCTTTCTTTTTACTTGCATTCGTGAAAAAAAAATCGAACTCGAGATTTTAATCAAACTTGACATTACTATGATAGAGAAGTCCAAAAAAGTATGTCCGGCAATTCCGTCTGTCTGTCTGACTGCAGCCTAAACGGCTGGACGGATTTGCTTCAAACTTCATATCTATGGTCTGTGAGATAATCCCTAGAGGCGAAATTCGAATTTTCATTCTAAGTGTGTGTCCAGTGCACGCATGACCAGTGTGTGTGTAACGCATGCAGTCGTCTAAATATCATCGGGGGACATACATAGTTACAGATATCCACAATATGTATTATGCTGTACTGGTAAAACTCTCTTAGCTTTACTTTATGTGTTGTTCTGACCAGCTAAACCTTTAGTCGTTTTACACAATGTTTGTGCTGCAGGAGTAGAGCTCTAGTCGTTTTGTGCTCCACAGGTAGATTTCCAGTCGTTTTACACTATGTTTTATGCTGTATGGGTAAATCTCTAGTAGTTTCTAAGGAATGGTGTGGGAAGACACTGTTGTAAACCAAATGAAAAAATTTTTATTTAATCATTATTTCTTATATCTTCCTTGTCCTTTCCCCTGCTTTTGTACGCCATATAAGCGCCTTATGATGTTCATCCTGTTTTTTTTTTAACAAAAGTGTGCCTTCTCCATTGATTGCTTCCATTTCTATTTTTGTTTTTAATATTTCTTATTTATAGCAGGTATCTAGCTTAGGCTTTTTAAATTTAATATTCATTGAATATTTTTGAAAAAGTAGAAATTGAAGCTACTGATTTGTATTTTTCACAGTATACATCAGAAATCATTGAACAACAAGATATTAAATTTTCCCGGCTTTTTCCAGTTGCCTACAACCTATTTTCACCCATATTGTTCCATTTTCACGCACATTTGTTACATTTGACTTGGCGAATTTACCCCGGACTTGGTTAATTCACCCCTAAATTACAACGACAAATCGATTAATTTCACCTTAAATCAAGGACAACAGCAACTAGTAATTTGACGGGCGATGACAACCGATTACTGAAGAAGGAGCTGAAAAGTATGATGGAGCCGTTCACTACATATTACAAATATTTAAATTTGTATTCTTTAGTAAAAGACGCGAAAAATTTGAATCAAATAAAAATCAAAATATAAAAATTAAGGAACACAAAAACAGAAAGATTACTAGAATGCTATTCAACCAATTGCGAACAGGTTAAAACAATTGTTATTGCAAATTAAAATATAAAATTCTCTAAATTTTTTTTTAAAAACGTAAAATTGCTTTAATATATAGAAATTTTGCAAACAATAATTGCCAAAGGTTGTGGATGAATTATAATAATAGGTTCTTTAAAAGGTAAAGATTGTATATATGTACATACCTTTTATCTGATTATAGAAACATAATAGTTGTTATATTTCGGCATATGCTTACATATGTACATTTCAGTAATGAATTTTCTTTTTTATCGAGTTTAAGTTTCTGCGTTTATATCGCCATTTAAAAATATTTCATTTATTCTCGATTGATGGGTTTTTTTCAGTGGGGCTATTTATTCAATTAGTACGTACGTTTGTATATTTAGGGTGCTGTAATTTGTCCCTAAGTTAAACCTTAGAAATATGTACATATATTATTTTGCTTGTTGAATAAGCCTTATCCAGAGCAAAGTTCTATAAAACAGAACTATGTATTCTATTTGAAGATCTATGTACACATGTCACTTTCAAGTAGTGTGTTTAAACAATTCATTTGTATAGGAAAATTATACATGAAGAGTAGAAAACCAAAAACCACAAGGAATCAAACCATTAACAAAGAAAACTGAATTTATTTATATTATAGATTAAATTATAGAGTCGTTACAAGGAGAACCAAAGAAAGAAAGCGATGCCGAATTACGGTGCTTGTCAAAAAACTAGTGTATTATCGAACATTTACTGCCCGGCTGAACCGGTAGGATCAGGAACAGTGCCAAAGAGTCGACATACCTTCTGTGCCGGTCGAGTTGCAAGCTGAAATTTGCCGCCAGGGTGCCCATTCTCTAGGCAGTATTCCGGACGTGCGCTGTGCCCCAATTCGAATGTTAAAAGGTCCGCATTAATCGACGCCTGATGACGAAAAGGGTGGAGATGCCACGACCCGCGCGGTCGGTAACGATGCCATTTGTTACTTAGCCATCCGCTGAGAGTGTCGTCGACATATAACACACTCATGTATGCATTGTTTGTGGAGCGCACGGCCACAGATGATCCAATATTGTTGCCGAATTGTTTGCAGCATAAGTGCAGCCTGTGCATGCGAGTTTGTGAGATGAATGTTCTGTACGATGAGTCGTGATAGGGTGCTTTCCCTTGCCATAATGATTGGATGTTTTTGTTCAGCTGAACTATCAGCATGTCTCAGTCGACCACCGACTCGCAATATACCATCTGGATCTTAATATGACGCCAAAGATGCCAACTTGCTCGTTACTGCAACCTGTCGGGAATTTGTTAGTTGTTGAATTTCATTGCAAAAATACCTGTCTTGTTCAGCTCGAATGTGCCATTTCAAAGTCATAGTCATGCCAATATTGTCGTCGAATTAGAAGCACATACGCCGTAGTTCGTATTAGCCTACCAATGCTAGAAAAGCGTTCGACCAAGTCGATGACGATGACTTCGTCACCGCAGCGATATCTCGTTTGTATGATATTGGATGGGGAAACGCGCATAATATGAGTTTTGAGTGATTTAGTTTCCATATCCATTACCTTTATATCTACTTCCGAAGGAATTGGGATATCAGTTGCCATGTTGACACGCATTAATTAGGTCGGTCCCTTCTACCATAATACATGACCGACCAATGATTCAGCCGAAATACCGCAACTCGCACAATCGGCTGGATTGAGATGAGTGCGGACATGTCACCAGTCATCCACGTTAGTGTGTTGTTGTATGTAGCCAATTCTGTGCGCAGCATAGGGTTTGAGCGTCGCAGGTGATTTGCGTAGCCAACAAAGAACGATCGTAGAGTCCATAGAGTGCATGGTGCATGCGCCTAGTCCAATGCATATTTTACACTTACAATAGTTTCATGTTGGCAAACAGTCGTGCTGCGCACAATTCTAGACGTGGTATCGTTGTCATCGGACTGCCTTGATTGTCCACTCGAGATGGTGCAATACGAGTTTTCGCAGTAACAAGTTCTGATGTGAAGTCGCCATTGGGTCTCGTTGTACAAACGTACACGACCTCCGCATTTGCCTTAATGCTAGCATCGCAGAAGCCATGCAAGTGTGTGGTGACTGATGCTTGCATCTGCAAACACCGTGGAATTCGGAGATGTTGCAATTGATGCAAACCGTTGTGGTAAGCCATCCATTCCTGAAGCAATTCCAAGCCAGCACGCCATAAAGTCTGATTGAATATTTTTGCCACGATGATAACTGGTGCCAGCATGTTTGTAGGATCACTCAATACCTGCCGTTTAGTTGTGGATGTTGGTTCGTCAATGTTGATCCGATAGGAAAATTCGCCCGTTGTTAGATCTCAATGCAACCCAAGTACTGTCACTTCCGGAGATTTCAATTCGAAGTCAACCGCTGGACATGGACTATCTGTGATTCGAGCCAATGCCATCTTGTCGTTGGACTGCCATTTATGTAAGTGGAAATGACCTTGATGCAATATCTTATCGACGTCATTTGCCAATTGAATCGCCTGTTTAGTTACAGTACTAGTTTCGACACTCGACAGATAATCATCGACATAAAAGTCACGCAAAACGCTTGTGAGAGCGGTCGCCGCTCGGAGGTCATCCACCAATATGTTACAGTTATCGCGGGCGCACTGCTGCATTGCCCGAATAGCATTGTACGGTCTCGAAGCCATGCCATATGTGATGGTAGCCAATTGGTATGTGCGAATCGGTTGGTCAGATGCTTCGCGCCATAGAATTTGCTGCCATCGTTGGTGACGTTCGTTGATTCGAACTTGCCGAAACATCTTCTCTACGTCCGCCGATAAAGCTAACGAACAATTCGTGTATGAGCGGTCCACTCAACTGTGTCTCATTTAAGGAAACTGCATTTAATGTCTTCGCCGACGCGTTGAAAACGACGCGAAATTTTGACAACACAGCATGATATGGTATAAGATATGACAAATCCGAAACATCCTTCATATGCCCCAAAGCAATGTATTCTTGCATGAATGCCACGTATTTTGCCTTAAGCTCTGGATTATTAGCCATTTTACGCTCCAATTGGTAAAATTGTCGTAGTGCCAGTGGATGAGAGTTGCCAAGAGTCGGTGCATCCGGACGGAATGGAATTTGTACGATGCAACGCCCATCGGAAGCACGATGATGTGTAGCCAGAAACAAATTCTCGCAGATATCGTTAGCAACATCCCTTGTCAGTTTGTCTGCATCGACTTCGAATATACGAGACATCACCAAGTCGAGACGTTCGTCATCATCGCTAATGTTGCCATTAACTGTCTGTAACGAGCGAATGGATGATGCAAATGAAGTGTTGACTGTGGCTGGTCCAAAGACTACCCAACCCAGCGAAGTTGATTGTGCAAAAGGAACCACGTACGATGCCTTCTTGGACGATATCACCGCCTACATCAGCGCCAACGAGCGCATCGATTCGTCCAGTTTGACCAAATGACGGATCTGCCAAAGCCAAGGTGCGTAGATGTTGCCAGCAAGGCGGCGCAATATCAGCTATCGGTGTCGGTGTAGTGATTGTAGGAAGCAAATAGAAGTTCACCTTGATGCCAAATGTGTCGTCGCACGACGCCAAATTAATTGTAGCACGCCCACGCGAGTACGTTATAGAAGAACCAACACCTTTTATTGGAATTGCACAGGGCTTCCTGCAAAGAGCCAACTGATTAAAAAAACCATATTTCATAAAACTAACCTGACTGCTCGGATTGCAAATGATCCGGCAGTGATGTGTAAAGCCATAGCCATCCCTTATGTGAACAATTGCAGTCGCCAATAAGACTAATCGCTCGCAGCAGCTGAAGTTGATTTAGCGGTGGATCCAGTGCCGGAAGATATAAGATTGGTGTTCCTATTTACCCCTATTGTCGCTTCAAAAGCCATTTTTAACTTTAGCAACAAACAAATTGCCCTTCGGACACGGCATTAAACAGTAGGCCCCTTCCATTCGTGTAAAGAATATAACACGCACAACACGAATCGTTGTGAGAAGCTAGGCCTTGGGTCCCATCGACCTGTTGCGCCAAGTATTTATTTTATTTATTTTAAGTAAATAGCAAGCCAATATAGTTTTTTATTTCAAGTAACTTTCTTTACACTTGTTTTAGTGAACTGCACGTCTTCACACTTTCGCCGTGATAGATCGACTGACTCGGTTCTCCCACAAGTGTGTGTCCAGTGCACGCATGACCAGTGTGTGTGTGTAACGCATGCAGTCGTCTAAATATCATCGGGGGACATACATAGTTACAGATATCCACAAAATGTATTATGCTGTACTGGTAAAACTCTCTTAGCTTTACTTTATGCGTTGTTCTGACCAGTTCTGAACATTTAGTCGTTTTACACTATGTTTGTGCTGCAGGAGTAGAGCTCTAGTCGTTTTGTGCTCCACAGGTAGATTTCCAGTCGTTTTACACTATGTTTTATGCTGTATGGGTAAATCTCTAGTAGTTTCTAAGGAATGGTGTGGGAAGACACTGTTGTAAACCAAATGAAAAAAATTTTGTTTAATCATTATTTCTTATATCTTCCTTGTCCTTTCCCCTGCTTTTGTACGCCATATAAGCGCCTTATGATGTTCATCCTGTTTTTTCTTTTAACAAAAGTGTGCCTTCTCCATTGACTGCTTCCATTTCTATTTTTGTTTTTAATATTTCTTATTTATAGCAGGTATCTAGCTTAGGCTTTTTAAATGTAATATTCATTGAATATTTTTGAAAAAGTAGAAATTGAAGCTACTGATTTGTATTTTTCACAGTATACATCAGAAATCATTGAACGACAAGATATTAAATTTTATTTATTTATAAAAATCAAAATATAAAATTAAGGAACACAGAAACAGAAAAATTACTAGAATGCTATTCAACCAATTGCGAACAGGTTAAAACAATTATTATTGCAAATTAAAATATAAAATTCTTTAAATTTTTTTTGAAAAACGTAAAATTGCTTTAATATATAGAAATTTCGCAAACAATAATTGCCAAATTTTGTGGATGAATTATAATAATAGGTTCTTTAAAAGGTAAAGATTGTATATATGTACATACCTTTTATCTGATTATAGAAACATAATAGTTGTTATATTTCGGCATATGCTTACATATGTACATTTCAGTAATGAATTTTCTTTTTTATCGAGTTTAAGTTTCTGCGTTTATATCGCCATTTGAAAATATTTCATTTATTCTCGATTGATGGGTTTTTTTCAGTGGGGCTATTTATTCAATTAGTACGTACGTTTGTATATTTAGGGTGCTGTAATTTGTCCCTAAGTTAAACCTTAGAAATATGTACATATATTATTTTGCTTGTTGAATAAGCCTTATCCAGAGCAAAGTTCTATAAAACAGAACTATGTATTCTATTTGAAGATCTATGTACACATGTCACTTTCAAGTAGTGTGTTTAAACAATTCATTTGTATAGGAAAATTATACATGAAGAGTAGAAAACCAAAAACCACAAGGAATCAAACCATTAACAAAGAAAACTGAATTTATTTAAATTATAGATTAAATTATAGAGTCGTTACAAGGAGAACCAAAGAAAGAAAGCGATGCCGAATTACGGTGCTTGTCAAAAAACTAGTGTATTATCGAACATTTACTGCCCGGCTGAACCGGTAGGATCAGGAACAGTGCCGTGTCGACATACCTTCTGTGCCGGTCGAGTTGCAAGGTGAAATTTGCCGCCAGGGTGCCCATTCTCTATGCAGTATTCCACTGTGACGTTACGAACAAGGCCGTCAATTCCCGGACGTGCGCTGTGTCCCAATTCGAATGTTAAAAGGTCCGCATTAATCGACGCCTGATGACGAAAAGGGTGGAGATGCCACGACCCGCGCGGTCGGTAACGATGCCATTTGTTACTTAGCCATCCGCTGAGAGTGTCGTCGACATATAACACACTCATGTATGCATTGTTTGTGGAGCGCACGGCCACAGATGATCCAATATTGTTGCCGAATTGTTTGCAGCATAAGTGCAACCTGTGCATGCGAGTTTGTGAGATGAATGTTCTGTACGATGAGTCGTGATAGGGTGCTTTCCCTTGCCATAATGATTGGATGTTTTTGTTTAGCTGAACTATCAGCATGTCTCAGTCGACCACCGACTCGCAATATACCATCTGGATCTTAATATGACGCCAAAGATGCCAACTTGCTCGTTACTGCAACCTGTCGGGAATTTGTTAGTTGTTGAATTTCATTGCAAAAATACCTGTCTTGTTCAGCTCGAATGTGCCATTTCAAAGTCATAGTCATGCCAATATTGTCGTCGAATTAGAAGCACATACGCCGTAGTTCGTATTACCCTACCAATGCTAGAAAAGCGTTCGACCAAGTCGATGACGATGACTTCGTCACCGCAGCGATATCTCGTTTGTATGATATTGGATGGGGAAACGCGCATAATATGAGTTTTGAGTGATTTAGTTTCCATATCCATTACCTTTATATCTACTTCCGAAGGAATTGGGATATCAGTTGCCATGTTGACACGCATTAATTAGGTCGGTCCCTTCTACCATAATACATGACCGACCAATGATTCAGCCGAAATACCGCAACTCGCACAATCGGCTGGATTGAGATGAGTGCGGACATGTCACCAGTCATCCACGTTAGTGTGTTGTTGTATGTAGCCAATTCTGTGCGCAGCATAGGGTTTGAGCGTCGCAGGTGATTTGCGTAGCCAACAAAGAACGATCGTAGAGTCCATAGAGTGCATGGTGCATGCGCCTAGTCCAATGCATATTTTACACTGCCAATAGTTTCATGTTGGCAAACAGTCGTGCTGCGCACAATTCTAGACGTGGTATCGTTGTCATCGGACTGCCTTGATTGTCCACTCGAGATGGTGCAATACGAGTTTTCGCAGTAACAAGTTCTGATGTGAAGTCGCCATTGGGTCTCGTTGTACAAACGTACACGACCGCCGCATTTGCCTTAATGCTAGCATCGCAGAAGCCATGCAAGTGTGTGGTGACTGATGCTTGCATCTGCAAACACCGTGGAATTCGGAGATGTTGCAATTGATGCAAACAGTTGTGGTAAGCCATCCATTCCTGAGGCAATTCCAAGCCAGCACGCCATAAAGTCTGAATGACTATTTTTGCCACGATGATAACTGGTGCCAGCATGTTTGTAGGATCACTCAATACCTGCCGTTTAGTTGTGGATGTTGGTTCGTCAATGTTGATCCGATAGGAAAATTCGCCCGTTGTTAGATCTCAATGCAACCCAAGTACTGTCACTTCCGGAGATTTCAATTCGAAGTCAACCGCTGGACATGGACTATCTGTGATTCGAGCCAATGCCATCTTGTCGTTGGACTGCCATTTACGTAACTGGAAATGACCTTGATGCAATATCTTATCGACGTCATTTGCCAATTGAATCGCCTGTTTAGTTACAGTACTAGTTTCGACACTCGACAGATAATCATCGACATAAAAGTCACGCAAAACGCTTGTGAGAGCGGTCGCCGCTCGGAGGTCATCCACCAATATGTTACAGTTATCGCGGGCGCACTGCTGCATTGCCCGAATAGCATTGTACGGTCCCGAAGCCATGCCATATGTGATGGTAGCCAATTGGTATGTGCGAATCGGTTAGTCAGATGCTTCGCGCCATAGAATCTGCTGCCATCGTTGGTGACGTTCGTTGATTCGAACTTGCCGAAACATCTTCTCTACGTCCGCCGATAAAGCTAACGAACAATTCGTGTATGAGCGGTCCACTCAACTGTGTCTCATTTAAGGAAACTCCATTTAATGTCTTCGCCGACGCGTTGAAAACGACACGCAATTTTGACAACACAGCATGATATGGTATAAGATATGACAAATCCGAAACATCCTTCAAATGCCCCAAAGCAATGTATTCTTACATGAATGCCAAGTATTTTGCCTTAAGCTCTGGTTTTTTAGCAATTTTACGTTCCAATTGGAAAAATTGTCGTAGTGCCAGTGGATGAGAGTTGCCAAGAGTCGGTGCATCCGGACGGAATAGAATTTGTACGATGCAACGCCCATCGGAAGCACGATGATGTGTAGCCAGAAACAAATTCTCGCAGATATCGTTAGCAACATCCCTTGTCAGTTTGTCTGCATCGACTTCGAATATACGAGACATCACCAAGTCGAGACGTTCGTCATCATCGCTAATGTTGCCATTAACTGTCTGTAGCGAGCGAATGGATGATGCAAATGAAGTGTTGACAGTGGCTGGTCCAAAGACTACCCAATCCAGCGAAGTTGATTGTACAAAAAGAACCACGTACGATGCTTTCTTGGACGATATCACCGCCTACATCAGCGCCAACGAGCGCATCGATTCGTCCAGTTTGACCAAATGACGGATCTGCCAAAGCCAAGGTGCGTAGATGTTGCCAGCAAGGCGGCGCAATATCAGCTATCGGTGTCGGTGTAGTGATTGTAGGAAGCAAATAGAAGTTCACCTTGATGCCAAATGTGTCGTCGCACGACGCCAAATTAATTGTAGCACGCCCACGCGAGTACGTTATAGAAGAACCAACACCTTTTATTGGAATTGCACAGGGCTTCCTGCAAAGAGTCAACTGATTAAAAAAACCATATTTCATAAAACTAACCTGACTGCTCGGATTGCAAATGATCCGGCAGTGATGTGTAAAGCCATAGCCATCCCTTATGTGAACAATTGCAGTCGCCAATAAGACTAATCGCTCGCAGCAGCTGAAGTTGATTTAGCGGTGGATCCAGTGCCGGAAGGGTTGACGTGACACAACAATGTATGATGTCTGGCTTGGCCATTTCGACAGTTGCCACTTGAACATGCCTTGGTTACATGTCCCGGCCTCAAGCAATTGAAGCAAAGATTAGATCCACGAAGTTTGTTGAACCATTCAGCCACAGGCAAATCCATCAACTTCGGACAATTACTGATGCGATGTGAGTTAGAGTCCCAAAACTCACAATTGCCAGGTGCGGTTGCAGCCAAGTTTGTTCGATTTGAAGGGTTTGAATTCCTCTTCAAGCCTGGTTATTTGTGAATATCGACTGCATTCCATCGCAGTACATCTGACGTCAAACTGTGAGCCCATTTCTCCACAAAATTCAACAAGTCTTATAGCTTAGGGACTTCGTTCGAAGTTCGGCTCATGCCCCAAGCCTGCTGGGTCGCTGCAGGAACTTTCGATGTGACAATAGGAACTGCCAATGCATCCCAGCTTTCCACGGGTAGCTTCATCACTGTCAGTGCACGGGATGACTCCCTAACTGTGTCGACTACGGAGAGCAATGTTGAAGTGGATTCAACTGTTTGTTGTTTGAGGCCAATAAATCTTGTTTTGGGCTGTCGTAGCGGATCTTTAATTCCTTCCATACATCGTCATAGCCGCCAGTGTACATTCCACCAACCAATGCCACTGCGTCACTTTCAATTCGAAGTCAACCGCTGGACATGGACTATCTGTGATTCGAGCCAATGCCATCTTGTCGTTGGACTGCCATTTACGTAAGTGGAAATGACCTTGATGCAATATCTTATCGACGTCATTTGCCAATTGAATCGCCTGTTTAGTTACAGTACTAGTTTCGACACTCGACAGATAATCATCGACATAAAAGTCACGCAAAACGCTTGTGAGAGCGGTCGCCGCTCGGAGGTCATCCACCAATATGTTACAGTTATCGCGGGCGCACTGCTGCATTGCCCGAATAGCATTGTACGGTCCCGAAGCCATGCCATATGTGATGGTAGCCAATTGGTATGTGCGAATCGGTTAGTCAGATGCTTCGCGCCATAGAATCTGCTGCCATCGTTGGTGACGTTCGTTGATTCGAACTTGCCGAAACATCTTCTCTACGTCCGCCGATAAAGCTAACGAACAATTCGTGTATGAGCGGTCCACTCAACTGTGTCTCATTTAAGGAAACTCCATTTAATGTCTTCGCCGACGCGTTGAAAACGACACGCAATTTTGACAACACAGCATGATATGGTATAAGATATGACAAATCCGAAACATCCTTCATATGCCCCAAAGCAATGTATTCTTACATGAATGCCAAGTATTTTGCCTTAAGCTCTGGTTTTTTAGCAATTTTACGTTCCAATTGGAAAAATTGTCGTAGTGCCAGTGGATGAGAGTTGCCAAGAGTCGGTGCATCCGGACGGAATAGAATTTGTACGATGCAACGCCCATCGGAAGCACGATGATGTGTAGCCAGAAACAAATTCTCGCAGATATCGTTAGCAACATCCCTTGTCAGTTTGTCTGCATCGACTTCGAATATACGAGACATCACCAAGTCGAGACGTTCGTCATCATCGCTAATGTTGCCATTAACTGTCTGTAGCGAGCGAATGGATGATGCAAATGAAGTGTTGACAGTGGCTGGTCCAAAGACTACCCAATCCAGCGAAGTTGATTGTACAAAAAGAACCACGTACGATGCTTTCTTGGACGATATCACCGCCTACATCAGCGCCAACGAGCGCATCGATTCGTCCAGTTTGACCAAATGACGGATAAGCCAAAACATTGCGTTGCGATGCCATCTCCTCAATGTTTTCGGCACATCGGTTTGCTTGAGCAGTAGAAAGCATGCGATGTAACTTAGCAATTGTAGTGTTGTAATGAGCCTCAACATCATCCCATAGCGTCGTATGCGTTTCGATTTCTGCAGGTTATGCTGCAGGAATAACTGCATCATGAGCAGTCAAAAAACGGTCGAATTGCATTTGGAAGGAGCTTATTTCCTGTTGAAGGCCAAATTCGTCGTCAGAGAATCCATCCTTAGCGGTTTTCGCAGGGATACGCTTGATTGCGGTAACTGCGGTGGTACGCCGGTTCAAATCTGCCATTGTTGTGGAAGGCTCATTTGTACCTTATGACCCTGAAGAAGATTGTGCAAAACGATCTGACTCACCTACCACTATCGATTCCAAGCAATCCGACTCCTCATCAGACATCCACTAAGCAGATAAGTAAAATCGCATCCGGTATGGTTTTATCGATTAATATATTAGTTGTTGAGAACATAGATTAGCTTACCTAATATAAAATCCCTAATGTATGCGCAAGTTGTCTTAATTTTTATGTATTTGTTACACGTTCCCTTACTCGAAAAATCGTAAGAATTCGAACGTTAGATTCCTTATCTAACTCCTTTCTCTTACACAAGAAAGTCGTAAAAGGGACAAAACAAAACAGGGTAAAACATTTTCGCTCAGTACAAAACTTACGACTTTTTACCCACAAATTTCTGTTAATATTTGGTTTGTAATTTGTCAAACTTATTTGAAATATTGTTCTTTTTTCAGATTTTAGTTATTTTGAACTGTTTTTGATGTAAACGTTTCAGAATAGCTAGCATTCGTTGTGTCAAGCGTTCGTATTTTTACCTCTATCTTTAAGAATTTACGATTTTTAATGCAGAACGTAAGGGAAGGTTCGTATTTTTACCTCTATCTTTAAGAATTTACGATTTTTAATGCAGAACGTAAGGGAACAGACCAAATCAATGAATAATAATTCAGTACGTCATGCACCTACTTTAATTCTTAATATGGGAACGTAAACTAGTCTTAAGCAAAATCAATGTCTAGAAAAGAACACAGGATTAGAATCAAGTCGAAAGAGTAGACATGAAACATGGACCCTAACAAAAACCATAAGACCATACTACACCCATAACACAAACAACGCACAAAATATCAACGAGCTAAATTTTCGTACGTTTACTGAAATCATTATACATTACAAATAATTCAAAAACAAAAAACCTATATTCTTTTTTTCTTTATTTCGAATTGATTTTCCAGATTTTTTTTCAATGAACAATATTTCTAGTAAATTGAAGTTGAATGCTTCCGTTTTATGTGAGCACATCCGAGAACGTACTCGCTTCACCACTAACAAATTGCTGTTACCAAGCATTGATAGTAACATTCATCATTGAAATCCTGTTTTTTTCTTTTTTTTTATTTCGAATTGATTTTCCAGAATTTTTTTCAATGAACAATATTTCTAGTATATTTAAGTTGAATGCCTCCGTTTTATGTGAGCACATCCGTAAACGTACTCGCTTCACCACTAACAAATTGATAGTAACAATTTTTGACAAGAAGTTATGAAAATTTATTGTTTCACCATAGTTTATAAGGGGCTACATTCCGCCAAATTCATTTTTGAGAGCTGACATCTATTGAGAGTAGTTTAGACAAGCCCCAAAGGGTTTTGCCAATCCTCACACGTATTCACAGACGAGAAGCAAATTACAACAAAAACAATGTAAACAAATGGGTTTTGTCAGGAAAGAGGGACGAAAGTTTAATATCTCTTTACTCAATGATTTCTGGTATAAATTATACATATGTAGATGAAAGTGTCAGACTACTATGGAAATATTTTTGGGCAGCGTCTTTTCGGGTATAGTGCGATTCATACGATGGAAAAGAAATTCAGAAATTTTTATTTGTAATCGCATATCTGCTGTTAGAAATACCAAATATTTTTAATTATTTTCTTTAAATAAAACTCTATAATTCACCTTGTTTACTACAACTACTGACATTAGATCTGCTTTGCTCGTTTTCCAAATTTTTAGTAATTTTGTTAAATGCTAAAGCCAATACTTGTCTTGATCTGTTAATTTTTGTTTTTGGTATTTTATTAATTCCAAAAATTGAAAATTGTTTGCACTGATTCTGATTGAAACTAGTCAAACTATTAAAAATAAAATTTAAAAAAATATATGAAAAAGCACTTACCTACTCGAAGTCTTTTTACGACTACTGATTCAATTTGTCACTTAACTCCCGTTTAGGACTTCGGTTACATTTGAAAAAATAGCTTTAAGTCGACCTAAGCACACGATTTTGTAGAAATTTCAAAAAGCTAAAAAAGAGCTTATGTGACTCAATCTATTTTGTAAAATTGGTTTTCATTCAATACATATTTCTTTCAAATAACATAAGAATAAGAATAATTCAATTGAGCACAAGTTTAAATAGCTAATGATGACTTAAGCGATGATATTCTTTAAATTTCAGAAATCATAATATTTAAAGCTATTTTAAATACATATATTATTTGTAAGATTTTAACAGATTTTACTTAACATAGACATAAGCTATTATCTAAAAGTTATTTTTGTCAAAAAAAAACATAGGCTAATATGATTTTCTTTGAATTGAACGGTTTAATTTTGCGTAGAGTGCTGAGAACCAAACCAAAAAAAATATAAACAAAGGGTTAAGGTGCTAAACAAAAAAAATCGATCGCCACTTATGTCTACATAAGCTCTTTTAACTCACTGCCACGGCTTTAATGAACTCCTCCAATCTATCAGAGCTATAACCTTACCTGAAATGTTCTTAAAACGTGTTGAAATGGGGCTCTTTTGCCTTGATTATGCTGCTTTAGAATCTCGTATTTCGGTTATTCTGGTATAATATTTTGCTTTCATACTTTTCGTTTCTTTTTGCATTTTCTACATTTCCTTTTTTACTTGCACCTATACCTATAGGGCAAGTATTGTATTCGTGCAAAATTTGGAACTCGAGATTTTAATCAAAGTTGACATTACTATAATGGAGAAGTCCAAAAAAGTATGTCCGCCAATGCCGTCTGTCTGTCTGTGCACGAGGCTACAGCCTAAACGAGTGGATGGATTTAGATCAAACTTCATATATAGGGTCTGTGTGATAATCCCTAGAGGCGAAATCGGAATTTTCATTCTAACCTCAAAATTAAGGGTAGTTTACTTAAGGCCGATTTTAGTTAAAATGGATTTTCTCGAAAACGGCTCTAACGATTTTTATTAAACTTCATATTTGAATTAGTCTGGTTAATTGCAATCAGATGATGTATCGTACTGCTTACCACAATTGGCAACAATGGTACTTTACTTACAGCCAATTTGGCAAAAAGTCAATTTGCGAGAAAATGGCGTCAATGATTTAGTTCAAATTTCATATTTGGACTAGTACGAGGTAATGCAACATAACGGCGTACCACGTTTCGGTGTGAGTATGATATAACGGTACTTACGACCAAGTTGACTAAAAGCCGATTTGCTTGAAAGTGCCTTCAACGATTTTATTTAGATTTTGACATATGATTAAACATCTCAAATTCTATCAGGAACTATATCACATTGTTGGCCTAAAGTTAGTATAACTGTATTTTTCGCGAAATGGAGCAGCTGGAGCCAATTTATTCGAAAATGGCTCCAACGATTTTTATTAAATTTTATATTAGAATAAGCCTTTTCAAACCTTATAAGATGGCATACCACGTTTTTGGTTAAAACTGCCTAAAATTCCACTTTCCTTACAACCAGCTTAACAAAAACACGATTTTCATATCATATTAATAGGCAAACATGAATTTTATCCCTACTTCTTCCTACTGAACCGATTTTCTCAATTATATACCATTGCAAAAGCTTTTCCCCACAGATACTCCTTATTTAATAGTTAAAGGCCAGATTGATAACAATGGTACAATAGCTTTTTAAAGATAAGTCAATACATGTGTATTTACGGAAGTACACGCACACTATAGTGAATCGAAAATATGTATGGATGTATTGTACTTGACTTCTTGCACCATCCCACCGCAGTATTGCTGCCAAGGTTTGAGAAAAAAATTTCAGCAGAAAGGAAAAACGAACCTAAAGTATCAAAATACGAATTCTGTATAATATTGCCATTATTACTAACAAAATATATTCCCATGGCAGTGGAACTATGTCGCAGAATCAAAAAGTTAGAAATTGTTATAAAGATGGCATCTGTAGTTGAAAGTGAAACTATCAACATAGCCATTTTTAAGAAAACGAAGCATCACATTTAAATTAATAATCACTTTTGATATGTATCTATTACTTAGCAACACTCTAGAACACAGCTGTTGTCATGGTACGGTTTCCATACAATACAGGTTTTGATTGGTGCGCACGTGCTACTGGATTTGTCTTAAATTCATTTTCATTGGTTAAAAGACAGAGAGAGAGAAAGAAAATATTGTTACATTTTTAGGGACTTACTTTGGGTTTTCGCATATTCACCGGAGTTCAAAGGCAATGAATTTATGAGTGAAATTGAAGAAAAAGTAACGACGATGCTTAATTTTCAAGAGCTTTATCAAATCCTACAGATGATATATGACGTTTTTGGCCAATCTGCTTAGAACGATGGTTTACTTACAGTCAACTTGCATATGCTTACCTACTTATGTATATATTCGTTTATTTATTTTTACCTCAAATACACACAGGACCTTGAGATATAGGTGCAAGTTTGTACGGCCCAGTCGTGCACTTTATTTATTATTGTTTCAATTTTTTTTTTTTTTTTATAAATTTCTTTTACTTTGAATTCTTAAAGGGTGACCTTACCCTCTATTTTTTTTTTTAAAATCTATTTAACTTTTGTATTAAAATATTTATAAAATATTTTATATAAAATGTCACCAACCTTTCTTATATTTTGTTAACTTTTTTTTTTTTTAATGTATTATAAGATCATAATAAATAATAAATAACTTTAACCTTCACCTTATACTATCCGTTGTTGAACCTTTAGCCGTTTTAAACTATGTATGTGCTGTAGCGTAAATCTTTAATCGTTTTGTGCTCTACAGGTAGACTTCCAGTCGTTTTACACTATGTATTATCCTGTAAGGGTAAAATTCTAGTCGTTTTATACTATGCGTTGTGCTCCACAGCTAAACATTTAGTCGTTTTACACCATGTATGTATGCAACAAAGCTTAGCTTAGGCGCAAAGTAAAGAGACTTAAGTTGGTTGGTTACTTCGTTATCTGATAGAATGGGTAATGTGTCTAGAAAAAAAAAATAAATACTTGGCGCAACAGGTCGATCGGACCCAAGGCCTATCTTCTCACAACTATTCGTGTTGTGCGTGTTATATTCTTTACACGAATGTAAGGGGCCTACTGTTTAATGCCGTGTCCGAAGAGCAATTTGCTATTTGAGAAGCTTTCTCGAGACAGTTGTACTCTCGGATGTTTGTCAGACGCTCGCGAGAGGTGGGGCAGTGAAAAACTTTTAGGTGTCCCCCGACTGGGATTCGATCTCGAACCCCTTGCTCCATAGTCCAACGCACTAACCACTGAGCCACGGCGACCACCTCTGGGTCCTAGACCTTAGACAATGCCTACGAGCCATCGTGTGCGATTTCTGGAAATGTGCCTCAGCTCTCCTCAACTCTTTCCCAGTTGACGGGCTTCCTTCTCAACTGTACTGCGCCGCGTACTCCTAGGATCGCCGCGTATCCTGCTATCCTGAGTAAGCGGGTTCCATTGCATCGCGTGGTTAGCTATGGACCTGTCACCCTTTCGGAGAGTATGTCCAATCCACTGTCACTTTTGTCGTCGTATTGTTGTGTCTATAGGTTCATGGCCCGTTCTCTGATAGAGTTGTTCGTTAGAGATACGGTTTGGTCAGAAAATCCTAAAGATATAACGTAAGCACCTATTGACGAACGTTTGCAGCTTCCTCGTGATAGTGGCGGTCACCCTGCAGCTACCACACCCATTTAGCAGCACGGATTCAACATTGGAACGAAACACTCGTAGCTTGGTGGTTAAACTAATCGCATTGCTACGCCAAACTGTGGATAGCATCCCAAACGCAGATTTTGCTTTGCCTATTCGGCTGGCTACATCCAGTTCGGTTCCGCCATTGGTTCAGACAATACTCCCAAGGTATTGGAAACTTTCTACCCTCTCAACCTTTTATCCAGCTATTCATACATACATGAGTTGATGAGTTCGGTCCTAGGCTGATCATTTTTGTTTTTGCCGAGTTAATTTTCAGCCCAACGACGCACAGTGGGGCAAGAAGCCCTCAAAGTGCGTATCAAATAAAATATTCGACCGATTATCACGAAATTTGGACCACAGTTGAACGATTATATTATAGTTGTTATGCGTAAATTTAAAGGAAATCCAATAACAATAGAGGGAGATATAAGGAAAATAAAATAATACAACAATAAAGAAATTAAAAAAATTTCTTCCAATTTTCGAAAATCATCCGTTTTACTTTTTCATTTTAATTCTATCTGCATGTTTATTTTTTCTGTTACATTACAACCATTATAGTATTTAAAATTCGAATTCAAATATTTTAAAATTATATGTATGTATATCTACATATGTATGTATTTTTTGTTTGCAATGAAGAGGGAATGCTTGATGCACCATCAGGATCGGCCATGATTCACTGGTGTGTCTAACGACTAAACCCTCTCCATCTTCAAACAACCCAACCCTGGGATTGCTTCTTGCATTACTTCAGGGTGTGGTGCCATTTTTGTTAAGCCTCTATGGTGCTTCAATCAGTATGGCACAACCACTTGTCATCAATTTCATAATAGGCATTATCGGCGTCATCCGTTATATCCGTTATATGTCGCGACGTATGCATCCCTCTCCACGTTTGCTGTAATTTGGTAAAGGTCCATATTGAAATAGTGAAATTCCATGAAACAGTTCTTTTCACTGCTGAGCCGTTTCATCGGACGATAAGTTAGGTTAGGTTAGGCATGTGGGTAGGCGACTAGAGTAAATTATAACATCGCCATACTCAGGTCAGTACAGACCCATTGTGATACCCATAGGGGAAAAAGTCCCTTGGCCATTGGTAAACCCTAGTACTAATTTGTGTCCTGTGAATCACCAAACCATCCTGTGGATTTGATGAATTTAAAGATTTCGATAATTGGTCTATTTGATAATTCTTCAAGATCACAGCAAAAGTGTCGCCCTTGAATCTAAGGTGGATAAGCCCAGGGCAGTGACAGAGAAAGCGGGTTATATCCTCATTAGCTTCCTCGTCTCCACATCCCCGACATAAATCTTCATCCGTGAGTCTTAGCTTTCTCATGTGGTACCAAAGAGAGTTCAGCCCCGTGATAATTCCTATCATGGCAGAAAGGGATTTCCTGTCCGTTTGCATAATTCGGTCGGTGATATTCTTGTCAGAGCAAGGCCATAGGCTTCTGTGATCACACAGGTGTCCAGAGAGGTCCATCTACTATTGGCTACTATCGGTCGATAAATATGGTTTGATTGATACGGAAACAAACTTTTTTATATATGCTCACATATAATACATTTTATGGCCTGAGTGCCCAGCGTGCCATTTTGGGCACGAACAAAGAATCAAAAAAAAAGTATGAAATTTTTTTTAATTTTTTATTTTGAACATTCACATTACTTTCTAAACATAATAATAAACACGGAAATAATTTTTTCACCGTCGGATTCGACCGATTTATCACAAATACATACTGTGTGAAAAGTACAAATTCACAAAAATGCATATCGCCGAACGGGACAAACTCAACTGAATTTCAAGCTCTCAAATGCAGTTGGTTTCAAACGGCAACCGGTGCAAATTGTGTCGCTTGTATCGTAGAATATAATAAAATGGTTCGCATGCATTTTGAAATATTTTCGTTGAACAAACTTTTTGTCCAAAGAGTGCGTGCCCAAAATAGACTTAAAAAAGTAGGCATGGCCATATAGAGTGTGATTAGAAAATTTTAAGGCCCATTTCTTTGTTTAAAATTTTTTTCTCAATTTCTAGTAAAAATTTTGTACAAAATTCAGTTTATTAAGTCGACGTGGCAATTCCAAAATTTGGTACGTCATTACCTTGCATTTGTCTTATAACCGAAGAAATATCCGAGAAATAGCCAATTTTCAAATCTTTTAAAGTAGACAATTGACAATTTAATGCTTTGTTACAAGTGTGTCTGATACATACCTACATACATATGTTTGTACTATCTGCACATAGAATTATTGTAGGAAACCGTTTTGAAAACAGAACACTCCTAACTCCACAGAGAATTACATCTTAAGAAAAGAACATTTATTCCTCCAGCGAAAATTATGTTTTGAAGTGGACTTCTGTCGGATTTTCGATGCAATCAAAGGCACTAAAGAAATACCCAATACTTCACAAAAAAACAAATTGCTTGCAATTTGGTTTAATTTTTCCATTTTATTTTACACTCTACAGGTTTCACTCATGAAAATTCTTGAAAATGGGTTTAACAAAATTAATTAATACAAATTGTAACACTAATCACTTTTGTGAATGAATATTATTTTATTTCTTTTGTGTTAGGAAATAAGGTACAACGAAAAAAGAATATATATTATAATAATAATGACAATTTCATATTTCTAATCCAAGTTCCTGACTTCGAACCTTTTGAAAGTGTAGTTTATGAAGACCCAATCCTTCGCAATTTCACTGCCTTGTGGAATCGGTGCAGAAGCTGAATAAAGAAAAAAATATAAAATATAATGGTTTGTACTAGAATAATGAACTAAAACATTGTATTAAAACATACAGAAATGCTACAACCCGACTGGAACGCATCGCACAATACCCTATTGGTCTTCTTTTGTCCCAACCCTATTAAGAGGCTTTTACCCAAAAAACACGAAAAAAGCGAACAATTAGCAATCGGTTTTCCTGCCATTCGGCGAATTCTGAACCGATTTAAACGGTAGCTATCAGATATTTAAAGTCGGGCGCCGTGGCTCAGCGGTTAGTGCGTTGGACTATGGAGCAATGGGTTCGAGATTCGAATCCCAGTCGGAACACCTAAAATTTTTCACGGCCCCACCTCTCGCGAGCGTCTGGCAAACATCCGAGCGTACCTACATATATAACTGTCCTAAGAAAGCTTCTCAAATAACGAATTGCCCTTCGGACACGGCATTAAACAGTAGGCCCCTACCATTCGTGTAAAGAATATAACACGCACAACACGAATGAATGTGAGAAGCATCGACCTGTTGCGCCAAATATTTATGTATGTATGTCACATATTAAAGAATAGAGTTTTATCTGTAATATGACCGACCATATTTTTGAATTAAATTTTTGTTGCTGTAATATTTGAAAATTCCGCAGCCTACTTTCAATTTTTTGCACAATATTGTGAATCAGTTTCCCATTTTACTACATATAAGAAAACGTCGTTGGTCGTTGGTGCCTTTGGAAAGGTAATGAATAGATCTCCAATGTGACCGATCAAAATTTTGAAATTGTTTTTAGTTTTCGAGATATTAGTGTTTGAAAATTGATAAAATTAAACAATAATTTTCATGTACTATTTTCAATATTTTCAAACTAAACTTTCGGTAACATATTAAAGGGACATTTCATGTATTTGATAAAGGAAACAAACAACGCATTCATTCCATAATTAATGATTACCATTGCATTTTATGACACTCTTTTTTGATGTAAGTTAATTTTTTTAGTGGAAAATTCAGTTTTTGATTCAAATTTCTAGCACTAGGCGCTTATTTCCAAAAAATATTATTTTCGATCTCGAAAATTTTTTATTAGGGTTTGGTTGATTGTACCAAATATATGTACTAGTCGGTGTGCCATGATGTGAATGTATTTTAGATTACTAAATTTTGTTCTTTTTTTTCGAAAGAATGTATCACGTCGAGACATAGTATAAATATATGTATGTACATACATGTATTTATTGACGAACTAATTGAACTCTCAAGAAAAGTTTTATTCTTATGAATTTAGATATAATTATCTAGTGATTACAATATGAAGAAGGCTTTGTATTGGCTTTGTATATGTACCAGAATTAGTTGGATATGGCGAACATAATAGTATTACAAGACATTGACAGAGAAAAGCGTTTTTTGGCGAAAAGTGTGCTAGACGGATTCCCTTTTTTGAGCAATGGTTCGAGAAGCTATGATCTTATTCATATCTCTCAAAGTTTGACATAAGTAAATACTAAAATCTTCAAAATCGATAAGATTTATGTACATATACAAATTTTATAGGAAAACCACGGATAGCTGATCTCTAATCAAATCATCATCAGCACAATAGACAAAAGTAATATCTGGATAAGAAAATGCATCATTGAATTTACTCAGGGTCTAGCTTCTCATCATGAGTCTTGTGCGTGTTATATTCTTTACTTTTTTTAATGCTCTATCTGAAATTTGTTATTTGAGAAGGTTTCTCATGATAGTTGTACTATCGAATGTTTGTGAAAAATATGTTAGACGTTGACTGTGGATTGAACTTGCAACCCCATGCCCTAACCACTTGAACCACGGACCCCATCAATAAATGGATTTTTCAGATTGGAAGCCAACCGAATTAACGAAATTTGCTTTGGTTTGAAGTGAAATAGACTTAAAAGGGATCAACTAAACTCAAGATCTTACATCGGGGTGGTGTCAAATTTCATTTGAAGGAATTACGTCATGGTTAAGAGTTCTGTACGATGTGCCATTGAGAGCTATTCAAAACTCAATAACAGCTATTTCTAATGTGAACAATATGGACGCACTGATATTTGGAGTCAACTATTCGGGGTTTAGATGGACAGTTTTAAATGTATTTCTTTTGACTATGTAACTTAACTTTTTCATCATTCATAACCAATTTGGTTCATTGGTACAAATCAAACAAATGCTTATGTTCGTTTGGACTATGTTTTCTCTTCAACTTAAAGTACATTTCAGAAAATTATTTATTAATAAAAAATACTACTTATAATAGATAAAAATGTAAATTATATGACGAAAAAGAGAAAAAAACAAACAAATCCCTTTGCAGGGGTCCATTTCTACTACTGCTATTATATCAATTAAAAAGATTTACCGTTTCTTTTTAAATTTCGAACCTGTTTGAAAACCAGAAAATACGCTACAAGCAGAAAACGTTACTACTGTAGTACTCTACAGTTATTTAACGGTCGAACCAGATTTGCAATACATGAAATTGTTCATAAAAATACTAAATTTAAATTTTTCGTGCTTTATATGAAGCAAAATCAAAATAACACACACATTTAAAACTCGTCCTAATACAACAAAGAAAAGCTATCTGTACATCCGTATTCTACTTCTATATTTACATATATTGTTGCCCAGCAACGCAAATATAGATAAAAATTGAATAAAGAGCTACATCCTTCTACAACTAGTCAGTTTGCCTCCAAGGCAAATCAGAAATCACTGAGTAAAGAGATATTAAACTTTCATTCCTCTTTCCTGACAAAACCCATTTGTTTACATTGTTTTTGTTATAATTTGCTTCTCGTCTGTGAATACGTGTGAGGATTGGCAAAACCCTTTGGGGCTTGTCTAAACTACTCTCAATAGATGTCAGCTCTTAAAAATGAATTTGGCTGAATGTAACCCCTTATAAGCTATGGTGAAACAATAAATTTTCATAACTTCTTGTCAAAAATTGTTACTATCAATTTGTTAGTGGTGAAGCGAGTACGTTTACGGATGTGCTCACATAAAACGGAGGCATTCAACTTAAATTTACTAGAAATATTGTTCATTGAAAAAAATTCTGGAAAATCAATTCGAAATAAAAAAAAAAGAAAAAAACAGGATTTCAATGATGAATGTTACTATCAATGCTTGGTAACAGCAATTTGTTAGTGGTGAAGCGAGTACGTTCTCGGATGTGCTCACATAAAACGGAAGCATTCAACTTCAATTTACTAGAAATATTGTTCATTGAAAAAAAATCTGGAAAATCAATTCGAAATAAAGAAAAAAAGAATATAGGTTTTTTGTTTTTGAATTAATTGTAATGTTTAATGATTTCAGTAAACGTACGAAAATTTAGCTCGTTGATATTTTGTGCGTTGTTTGTGTTATGGGTGTAGTATGGTCTTATGGTTTTTGTTAGGGTCCATGTTTCATGTCTACTCTTTCGACTTGATTCTAATCCTGTGTTCTTTTCTAGACATTGATTTTGCTTAAGACTAGTTTACGTTCCCATATTAAGAATTAAAGTAGGTACATGACGTACTGAATTATTATTCATTGATTTGGTCTGTTCCCTTACGTTCTGCATTAAAAATCGTAAATTCTTAAAGATAGAGGTAAAAATACGAACGCTTGACACAACGAATTCTAGCTATTCTGAAACGTTTACATCAAAAACAGTTCAAAATAACTAAAATCTGAAAAAAGAACAATATTTCAAATAAGTTTGACAAATTACAAACCAAATATTAACAGAAATCGTAATCGTCGTAAGTTTTGTACTTAGCGAAAATGTTTTATCCTGTTTTGTTCTCTCCTTTTTACGACTTTCTTGTGTAAGAGAAAGGAGTTAAATAAGGAATCTAACGTTCGAATTCTTACGATTTTTCGAGTAAGGGAACGTGTAACAAATACATAAAAACATACATTAGCGATTTTATATTAGGTAAGCTAAGCTATGTTCTCAACAACTGATATATTAGTCGATAGAACCATACCGGATGCTGCCCTGATAATCGCACAATCTTCAGGTGGTAACATATTACAAAAATGAATTGTTTAACATATAGATGCTGCTTTTGCCCTTACAAAGAGACTGTTTTATAGCAGCCAACTCGATGCGAGGGTGAAGGGAATCTGCTACACGGCCCTCATACGGCCAATGCTCACCTATGGCTGTCCGGTGTGGTTCAACGTGGGAGCAAGCTTAATGGAAAGGATTCGGGTGTTTGAGAGGGCTTGTCTTCGGGCTTGCCTTCATTTATACAGAACACCAGAGTCCGAGTACAAAAAATTCTACTCTAATGAGGTCCTTTATAACAGGGCGAATCTGATCAGAGTGGACAATTTCCTGGCGAAGTTGATTCGCGGTCATATTGCAAGAGCAATGAACTCGACCAATAGCCTGATCTTTGGGGCTTACTACCCCAACGACATGTACCACGAAAATGTGCGCCTCAACGGCTTTATCCCCCCAGAGGCGTTTCTCTATTTTGACAGACAAGGTCTGATACAGGATAGAACGGGTACTCCGATTATCTTAAACGTCGCCAGAAAAGCTGTGGATAGGCGACTTAACTACGAGCGAGGCGTAGCACAGAGTACTGAGGATCGTCTCCGATTCAGTAGGTCGGTTTCTGGGCGTGATCGTAAAGATGTAGAAAGACAGCACCAGAATTTTTGTTGTAGGTGTCCTAATTATAAGGTAGTTGTAGAGCACAGCACTCGGGTATGTAAAAAAAAAAAAAAAATAGCAGCAGTCGGCTAAAAAAAAAAAAAAAAGAGCGTATTTAATTACGTTTTTAGCTTAAGTAGGTTAAGTAGTTTAAGATTTATTTTAAGGTAGACTTAAGTTTTATATATAAAAACAAAAAAAAATAGTTCAGCTACAAAGTTTTTTTCAAAAAAAACATTTTCTTTGTTTTAGTTAGGTTACGTCCAAAGACATAGATTAAGCATTAAGTTTAGCTTAGAGCGCCCGCATAGGGTCAGTAAGTTAGTCATAACATAGTTAAGTTAGTTAAGCTAGTCTTAAGCACTTTTGTCTAGCATGTAAGTTTTTCTGAATTACAACAAACAAAAATGCATTTAAAAAAACAAAAAAAATTAATTGTTTAAACTACTTGATATTGACATATGTACATAGATCTTCAAATAGAATACATAATTCTGTTTTATAGAAATTAAAAACTTTGCTCTGGATAAGGCTTGTTCAATAAGCAAAATAATATATGTACATATTTCTAAATTTTAACTTAGAGACAAATTACAGTACCCTAAATATATCTACATACACTGCTGTGCAAAATAATAAGCACAGGCATGTCAGATAAATTATTTCCGAAAATTAAAAGTAAAGCGACGAGTTAATCCTCAAAAAATAATTTATTTCTCTTCTAAATTAATCGTACTATAGAGCACAAAACATAAAGGCCGAATTCACAGAAAACTATTTTGACGTTTTCAGCTGTGCAAAAAAATAAGCACAAAAAATAAAAATAAATGTATGTATGCACCTATGTATGTATATCTAAAATTCTTGTGTTTATTTGAGGTAAAAAGAAATAAACGAATATATACATAGGTATGCATATGTAAGTTGACTTTAAGTAGGTAAACCTTCGTTCTAAGCTGATTGGCCAAAAACGATATCAGCTGTAGGATTTGATAAAGCTCTTAAAAATCAGGCAACGTCGGTACTATATCATTTTCCTTCAGTTTCACTCATAAATTCATTGCCTTTGAACTTCGGTGAATATGCGGAAACCCAAAGTAAGTCCCTAAAAAAGGAACAATATTTTCTTTCTTTCTTCTATGTCTTTTTTACTTGCACCTATACCTATAGGGCAAGTATTGTATTCGTGCAAAATTTTTAACTCGAGATTTTAATCAAACTTGACATTACTATAATAGAGAAGTCCAAAAAAGTAGGTCCGCCAATGCCGTCTGTCTGTCTGTCTGTCTGTCAGTCTGTCAGTCTGTCAGTCTGTCAGTCTGTCTGTCTGTCTGTATATTCGACTACAGCCTAAACGGCTGAACGGATTTACTTCAAACTTCATATATAGGGTCTGTGGGATATTCCCTAGAGGCGAAATTTGAATTTTCATTCTAACCTCAAAATTAAGGGTAGTTTACTTAAGGCCGATTTCAGTTAAAATGGATTTTCTCGAAAACGGCTCTAACGATTTCGATAAAATTTGATGTGTGGGTTAGTTTGGGCATATGCTATGAGGTGGCATACCACGTTTTTCACGAAAAATTCGAATAACGGTAATATTGAAAATCAGCTGTTTCTCGGGTATTTGTTCGGCGATTGGGCTAAAAATTATTATTTATAGGTTATAAGACAAGTGCAAAATAATGGCATACCAAATTTTGCAATGCCACGCCCACTTTTATAAAACTTATTTTTTTTCAAAATTTTTACTAGAAATTGAGAAAAAATTATTTTAGCAAAGTAATAGGCCTTAAAATTCTCTATAATTCACTCAAACACCTTATCTGGCCACGCCCACTTTTTAAAGGTGTTTTAAAAAAAAAAAAACATTGAGTAAACTCCTACAATGTTATGACTATTATTCTATCGAAACGCGGAATGCCACGCCTACTTTACTGGGATAAGCAAGACTTGGACTTTAATCCTGATAAAATTATACACTTATAGCATTACGGTGCAAGTACGACCCAGTCGTGCACTTTATTTAACCAATGAAAATGAAATTCACACAAATCCAGTAGCACGTGCGCACCAATCACAACCTGTATCGTAAGGAAAAAAAACGTTTCCATGACAACAGCTGTGTTCTAGAGTGTTGCCTTGTAATAGATACATATCAAAAGTGATTATTAATTTAGATGTGATGCTCCGTTTTCTTAAAAATGGCTATGTTGATAGTTTGAGCTTCGACTACAGATGCCAAAAAAGAACATCTTTATAACAATTTATAACTTTTTGATTCTGCAACATAGTTCCACTGCCATGGGAATATATTTTGTTAGTAATAATGGCAATATTATACAGAATTCGTATTTTGATACTTTAGGTTCGTTTTTCCTTTCTGGTGAAATTTTTTTCTCCAACCCTTGCAGCAACACTGCGGTGTGATGGTGCAAGAAGTCAAGTACAATATATACATACATATTTTTGGTTCACTATAGTGTGCGTGTACTTCCGTAAATGCACATGTACTGACTTATCTTTAAAAAGCTATTGTACCATTGTTATCAATCTGGCCTTTAACTATAAAATAAGGAGCATCTGTGAGGAAAAGCTTTTGAAATGGTAAATCATTTTGAAAATCGGTTCAGTAGGAAGAAGTTGGGATAAAATTCATGTTTGCCTATTAATATGATATGAAAATCGTGTTTTTCTTAAGCTGGCTGTAAGGGAAGTAGAATTTAAGGCACTTTGGACGAAAAACGTGGTATGCCATCTTATAGAGTTTTGTAAAAGAAGACTAGATATGAAAATAAAACAGTAACTATCAAGAAAAGTTTTCGAGAAAAACGTATTTTTATGAAGTTGGCTATAAGTAAAGTTCCTTTTAAAAAAGTTTTGGTCAAAAACGTTGTATGCCATCTCATAGGGTTTAAAAAGGCTTGCTCTAATATAAAGTTTAATAAAAATCCGTTGGAGCCGTTTTCGAATAAATTGGCTCCAACTGCTCGATTTCGCGAAAAATACCATTATATTAACTTTTGACCAAAAATGTGATACAGTTCCTGATAGGATTTGAGATGCTTAATCATATGTCAAAATCTAAATAAAATCGTTTAAGGCACTTTCAAGCAAATCAGCTTTTAGTCACCTTGGTCGTAAGTACCGTTATATCATACTCAGACCAAAACGTGGTACGCCATCGTGTTGCATTACTTCGTACTTTTGAAGTTGCATTACTTCGAATCATTGAAGCCGTTTTCTCGCAAATTGACTTTTGGCTAAATTGGCTATAAGTAAAGTACCATTGTTGCCAGTTTAGGTAAGCAGCACGAGACGTCATCTGATTGCAATTGACCAGACTAATTCAAATATGAAGTTTAATTAAAATCGCTAGAGCCGTTTTCGAGAAAATCCATTTTAACTGAAATCGGCCTTAAGTAAACTACCCTTAATTTTGAGGTTAGAATGAAAATTCCGATTTCACCTCCAGGGATTATCACACAGACCCTATATATGAAGTTTGATCTAAATCCATCCACTCGTTTAGGCTGTAGCCTCGTGCACAGACAGACAGACAGACGGCATTGGCGGACATACTTTTTGGACTTCTCCATTATAGTAATGTAAAGTTTGATTAAAATCTCGAGTTCCAAATTTTGCACGAATACAATACTTGCCCTATAGGTATAGGTGCAAGTAAAAATTAAGTAAATTACTATTAGTTGGTACCGATGTGCCTTTTAATATTTGGTAATACTGCCTTTGTTTTTAATTACGGCAGTGCATCTACGGGACATTGAATCCACCAGTTTTTGACAGAGTGGATTAGGTATTTCATACCAATTTTTTTTTAAATTTGCCAGAGTTAATTTGTTTTTTTGGTTTAGACGTCTTACTTAGCTCTCTTTTAACCCTTGTGTCAACACCCGTATACCCGGGTGTGTTTTTCATTTTCAAATTGATATATTTTGAGTTATATGTGCCTCCTCCTCCTAAAATATTGTTTTTTATCATATTTCAAAAAAAAAAGTTAAAATTTTCTTTTTGGGTCAAGATTTACAAGCAGTTTTTGCGTTTTACCTCTTCTATCAATACCCAACACACCCGGGTGTGCATGGAAAAATGTATGTAAGTTGTTGGCTAGAAATGCAGAAAAGAAATTTTCTTTCATTATAAATTCATATTTTTTATTCATTTTACATTATTTTTTCATTTTGTTTGGAAAAAAAGGAAAATATTACATTTTATAACAAAAATTGTTATTTTATAATGGACATCTATCACATTGAGTTATATCCACTGAATATTCAGCACAAACGGACTTTTTGCATTCTTTGCGGACTTTTCGTATTAGTCTTCTTCTGGGACATAAGTACGTAACAATTTCCTGTCTGCTTGATTCAGAATTGTCACGTTCTTCTTGAGAAGAAGAAGATTTTCAACAGTCGGTATTACTGGGTGCCCCAACATACTTTCAATTTCACTACATGATTGAAAATTTCGCATGACTTGGGCATTTTCTGAACGATCCTGGATTTTTGTAATGGCTTATTGTTCACTCAACTGTTGTAGGAACAAACTTTTACGGTTTGTTGAGGTCTTCAAGTGTGGATTATTTTCCATGTATATCACGAATGCTGCAAATGCAGCCACATCCACAATGTTATAAAAAAAAGCCAAAGACCATCGATTTGTTCTTCTCTTCGTAGTGTATTCACCAAAGCATTTGTCCATATTGTCAACACCTCCTTTGCTTTTGTTGTAATCGAGTATCGTTTTTGGCTTTCTTTTAGGACCTTCAATTTCGATACTATAATGGGAAGTGGAAAGAACCACAACCGATTTGTTCTTTTTTGGAACATATGAGCACACAGATTGATGATTCTACTGCTCTTCCTTTTGGTTTAGAAAATTCGGCTTGTGCAAATGTACGTCTTTTATTTACAGTTCCCAATATTGACAAATTGTAGTCTAACATTAAAGTAGAAGCCAAATTAAAGCTTGTAAAAATGTTGCCACATACAATGTTTCGAGCAGTTCCACAGAACAGATTGCAACACAAATCTTTAGCTTATTATTCACTCAACTGTTGTAGGAACAACCTTTTACGGTTTGTTGAGGTTTTCAAGTGTGGATTATTTTCCATGTATATCACGAATGCTGCAAATGCAGCCACATCCACAATGTTTAAAAAAAAAAAGCCAAAGACCATCGCTTTGTTCTTCTCTTCGTAGTGTATTCACCAAAGCATTTGTCCATATTGTCAACACCTCCTTTACTTTTGTTGTAATCGAGTATCGTTTTTGGCTTTCTTTTAGGACCTTCAATTTCAATACTATGATGGGAAGTGGAAAGAACCACAACCGATTTGTTCTTTTTTGGAACATATGAGCACAAAGATTTATGATTCTACTACTCTTCCTTTTGGTTTAGAAAATTCGGCTTGTACAAATGTACGTCTTTTATTTACAGTTCCCAATATTGACAAATTGTAGTCTAACATTAAAGTAGAAGCCAAATTAAAGCTTGTAAAAATGTTGCCACATACGATGTTACGAGCAGTTCCACAGAACAGATTGCAACACAAATCTTTGACCACACGTTCACCTTGATTTTTTTCTCTTTCTCCAGAAGGTGCCATACCAGTATAAATTTGTCCTTTGACTGGATAAGAAATAATAGCATCACATACCCACTAAACCTTAATTCCATATTTGGCCGGTTTTGAAGGTATATATTGAGTGAATACGGTGCCACCACGATAAGGATAAAGTTGTTCATCAACAGTGACGTTGCCTGCTTTATAGTTATCCTGGATGTTGCTATTCAACATAAGGAAAATGTCAGATATGGCTGCTGCTTTGTCAATTTGTTTACGTTGCTGGTACCTATTTCCATTATCAAATCTGATAAAACGACTGATAGCCTGTATGCTTACTTCTTGAAATATTTTTTTTTTCTCAAATGAGTTGCATAAAAAATAAAAGCGTGCAACGTTTCCACCACCATGTTTTATTGTAAATATGGGATCGAATTCTTGTTGAATTTTTGAAGGTTGGCTTCTTAAGTACTTTTTTTTTGGTATTTGGTCCAAATAAATTAATTTTTGTCACGTCAGTTGCAAAGTGAATTCTATCCCTAATGTTTTTGTTTTATAGAAGAGGACAGTTTTTAAGAGGGTAAGCTTTCAAATTGTGTTCTATTAACTTTCTCCTAATAGCTGATGTATCAATGGTAAGATTTAGCTCGGTTTTGATCGCGATGGATGTTATAAATGGATCTTTTTCGCATACCAAACTAGTAGCAGGTCAGTTTTAAAGGACGTTTTGCGTTTCTGACCGCGAATTTCTGCAGAATCTTGGTGTTTCAAAGCATTCTTTACCATTCCAATAGAACACGACATATTTTTGGCGATAACTCTTAATGAATTTCCTTCATATCTTAGCTTCTTTATAATGTCCTGCAGTACTGTCGAGAAATGCTTATTTCGGCTCATTTTGTTTACAAACTATTACAAATCTTATTGAAAAATTAAGAAAAAAAAAAATAAAGTTTCAAAAAAATGCAATACGATTGCTTACTGTACCTATTATTTTGCACAGCAGAAAAAACGACAACCTCATTAAAACTTGTGTATGCTTCTGAACACAGCAATATTGAGGAAGCTGCTTTCTCGTATTTTAAGCGTTACTACAGCTCAACAAAAAATAGTAAAAAATTAAATCATTTCAAGAGCGTTTAAAATGTGAGTGTGCCTATTATTTTGCACAGCAGTGTACGTACGTACTAATTGAATAAATAGTCCCACTGAAAAAATACCAATAATAAATGAAATATTTTCGAATTGCGATATAAACGCAGGAACTTAAACTCGATAAAAATTTCAAAAGGCAGATAGACATACTCCTTACCTTGTTAAAGAACCTATTAATAGATATAATTCATCCACAATGTTTGGCATTGTTGTTTGCAAAATTTCTATATATGTATAAAAATTTTACGTTTTTAAAAAAAATTTCATGAATTTTATATTTTAATTTGCCATAACAATTGTTTCAACCTGCTCGCAATATGGTGAAAAGCAATCTTTCTGTTTTTTGTGTTCATTATTTTTCAAAAGAATAAACTATCTGAAAACATATTTGTATTTTGATTTTACATTTTCGGTCAACCGACGAAATTCAAATTTTTGTCGCCTTTTACTAAAGAATATGAATTTAAATATTTGTAATACCTAGTGAACGGCCCCAAAATACATTCCAGCTCCTTCCATAAATTCAAAAATCGGTTGCCATCGCCCATCTAATTACTAGTTGTTCTTGTAATTTAAGGTGAAATGGACCGATTTGTTGTTGTTTTTCAGGGTGAATTGACCGATTTAGAGGTGAATTGATGGATTTCTAACAAATGTGCGGGAAAATGTAACAATATGCGTGAAAATAGCTTGAAGGCAACTGGAAAAAGCCGGAAAAGTTTAATATCTCGTTGTACAATGATTTCTGAGGCAAATACTGAAAAAGAATTTTGAATAGAATATATCAAATATTTTAATTTCGAAAAATTAATTGTCTATCTTAAGTTTTAACCGATTTGGTTGTTGTCTAAATAAGTGTATGTTCGAATATGAATTGGACATTTTGGGTAGAGGCCTCTTAAAGTGAACATGGCGTACCATTGGCAAGAATTGCGAATCATTGATAACCAAATAAAAACACAAATATTTGGCGCAAGAGGTTCACGAATAAAATGAACCTGCTGCTTAAGGTTGTCCCTAATAGGCAATTGTTTTTTTGAGAATGTTTGTCAAACTCTCGCGAAGTACTGAGTCGTTATATTTTTAATTGTTTGGTTCTTGTCAAAACCAGTTAAGCCCCTACCCAACAAAAAAGAGTAAAATGAGCAATCGGTTTTCCATGCCATTACTCAAATGCTGAACCGATTTAAATGGTAGTTATCACATTTCACAGGACAGAGTTTTATGTGCAATGTGGTCGACCAGATTTTTGAATTTGGTTTGTATTGCTGTAATATGTATTTGAATACTCCACAGACAACGTTCAGTTTAGTTTTGTAAATCGGTTTCCCATTTTGCAACAATAAAACGTTGTTGGTGTAATATAAAATTAGAATCCTTGGAAAGGTAATGAATAGATCTCCAATGTGGTCAAACAGAATTTTGAAATTTCTTATTTTCGAGTTATTAGTATTTGAAAATTGATAAAATTAGTAAAATTAAACAATGATTTACATGAAAGTCATCAGCTCAGTGGTTATGCGTTATGCAAGGGGTTCGAGGTTCGAATCCCAGTCGGAACACGGCCCCACCTCTCGCGAGCGTCTGTTAAACATCCGAGTACAACTGTGCTAAGCAAGTTTCTCAAATAAAAAACTGCCCTTCGGACACGGCATTAAACAGTAGGCCCCTTCCATTCGTGTAAAGAATATAACACTCACAACAAGAATGGTTGTGAAAAGCTAGGCCCTGGGTTGCATCGAGCTTTTGCGCCAAGTATTTTTTTTTAAACGAAAATCAAAATTTTTTAATCATTTTTAAAAATTTTCGGTAACATGTCAAAGATGTAACTGATAAGGGAGAAAAACCTAACATAACAAGAACCACTGCATTTCATGACACTCCTTTTTTAAATTGTCACTATTTCGGAAAATTATTATTTTCGAAAATATTTTATTAGGGTTTAGTTAATTGTGACAAGCAAATTGAGTAAAAGAGCCCTATCCCGAAGAACTAAGGAGATTGGGAGGAGAAGATTCAATGACAAACCATACGAGCTGTACAGTGACATCGACCTAGTCAGAAAAATGCACATCAGTCGTTTGAGGTGACTAGGACATGTAGAGCGAATGGACAACAATGTTCTGACCCGTAGAGTATTCGAATCAAGTGTGTTTTAGGTCCAAAGTGGACACAATTATATCTCAATACTTAGCTAAAAGTTGCATTTATTTCTGATATTGCAAGTGTAAGTTTATATGTTTATACGTTATACGTAAGTTGCATTACAATATTAAACGTGTCGATAGTCAATATCATAATAATGTATGTAATGTATTGATTTTATACAAAAAAGGAAATCCAAATCGCAGAAGTGCTTCCAGACGGATTCATTTTTTAGTGCAATGGTTCGAAAAACTATGAATCGATTGATTTCTCTCATACGAGTAGCTTGGAGACTGGATTTGCTAAGCTATACTACGTTCCTACATAAATACTAAACTCTTCATAATCGACGAAATCATGTGAATATCAGAAAGCAGGGATATTTAATGTGCATATTAGTATATTTGTAGATATAGGTTATACACATGCAAATTTTATAGGAAGACCACGGATAGCTGATCTTTCATCAAATCATTATCAGCACAATAGACAGAACTAATATCCGAGTAGTAAAAACCACCATTGAATTTGCACACATTTCCAATTTTCACCGATATCATCACACAAGTTCCATCACACATAACCATACCACCAACAACCAAGTCAACGACATTAAAAATAAAACCAGTTTAATTTTACTCGCAACGTGTCTGGCACGCATGGACGTAGTGCATTCACTATACTTCTTGGATGCGAAATCATTTGTGTGGATGCTTTTTTTGGTATGAATAGGTATGTATATGCTTTGGGTATGGTACTTGTGGAAAAGTAACCAAATGATGCGAGTAACTATATTGATTGGGAAGTAACGTTTGGGTACTTGGTATGAAATGAAATACCTAGTACAAAGTAACGAATACATACGGTTTGTTACAGCCTTACTCTTTACCAGTCAAACCAAAACATTACATTGTTCATAAAAATAAAAAAATTCAATTAACACTCTTATCAACTAAGGAAAGCTATCTATACATCCCTACTGTACTTATATTGTTGCCCAGGAACGTAAATAAAAATAAATATACAGAAAAGCTACAATCCGTCTGCAACACCATTTCTTTCTCCGATTACAACGATATTCTCGCATGGTGATGTTTTGTGATTTCAATTAAATCAGTTTTTTGATGCAAACGCCCTTAAAAGCACTGCTAAAATTGAAGTATAAACGAATTGTAGAGAATTCAAATAGTGGATTTCAAAAATATTTACACTTGTACTGCTTCTATTTCTCAGAAGCTTTAATATGAAATTTTATCCTCCTAGATCAAAATTTAAGGCCCAAAAACTGATGACATACGGACGAACGGACGTGGATCATGCTTTATAAAGCGAGAACTCAAAGGGGACAAGATGCAAGAGTCTTACCGTAGATGAAGCTATTAAAGATCTTAATGATATGCACAATGAAAACCAATGCTTTATGCAACCTTATAGGAATGTGGTGAACTCCTAACGAGATAACAGAGTCCTACCTATTATTGCGGTACAGCTGCCTCAGGATAGCAAGAACATTTGGTGTCCTTAGAAAAAATTCAAAACGAAGAGGCTTTCTTCAAGTCGTCCTTTGGACATGTTGCTTCGAATTGCAAAATGATTCGAAGGTACGTCAAATACTAAAATACGCATGTACATATGTACATATGTACCTGCTGAGTGCCATGTGGAGAAGAATTCGGTCAAGAAACAGTTATTTTGTTTTCTTTGTCAGAAGGCTGGTCAACTAAGAGACTAGCACACCGGATTCTGGCACAGAAGCGAGGAGTACAACAAACACAGTAGCGCAAAGTCGCTATGGTTGACATAAACATCCCTGTTTAACACCCGTTTTTGAATAAAACCACTTGGATAACTCGTCAGCAATAAAGTGGGCGTGGAATTTTTCATATTTGAAGGAACTATTTTAACATCGTATTATCTGGGAGATTTCCTAATTTTTTTCAATGTAAATTCCGATTTCACCTTGATATGTGAACCCACAGAGGCAACCATACACACAGACAGACGGAATTGTCGAACCCAGTTTTTGGACTTCTCTATTATAACAACGTAGAGTTTGATTAGAATCTTGGGTTTGAATTTTTTTACGAAACAATTCTCCTGGCGCCTGATTAAGACTGCAACGATTTATCACCGAAGTGATTTCTTAGACTATGATTAAACGGTCTAGACCATCGTTTTCAAGATGTGATAACGCGTACTGTATTGGGCTTCAAATTACTAGAAGATTTAGCACTCTCTTAAAATGGTCAGCTAAAACAGTCGCGAGCGTATTACATTATGAGAATACCTTTTTTGTTTTACCTTGCATACATTTTTTATGACATGTTTGCATTCTGATACATGCTTTTTGCAAAAAATACTCCTTACTAAGCTTATGTAGGCGAACGATTTTTGTATGGGCTTCTTACATTCGGAGTCAAAAGTCGGTTCTTTCCTGTTTTTTTTGTGTTAATTGGAATGGCATTGCGGAAGCTCTGATGCCAGACATAATATATCTGCACCACAAGTGGAACAAGTGGCCAGACCATTAAATCCACAACGTAATCGAGCCATATTCCAGGCAAAAAACAGTAATCAATTGTGGAATCGGAAGTTCCTCTGATAAAAGTTATGGGGGCTTGCTGACCGGGTTTCAATCTCCGTGTACAAATAAACATTTTCTTTGTTTCGGGTAAAGACAGAGAATCATAGTGGATCCCCAGTGATCGGAGTGTTGGCTGCACCTGCGGCCACCCCGTTCTACCTACCTAAAGAGGAGGACATTTTTAAGTGGGAATTGAAAATTATTCAGGCGTAACAAGTCTCTTATCATAATTTACATAAATAACTTTGCTTTTGTTGACGTAGCAATTTCGAAAATTTACTTAAAGAAACCAGCGTGAATGAAAAAAAAGACTCGTGTGGACCGAGTGCAATATGTGTATGTACATATGAACTCGAGTTCACAATGTAACTATGTAAAAGAAAAAAAAATTCGATTCAGGTGGAAGTGATGAATAACAATAATAAAATAGTTAAAATGTATAAGCCGCATAATATGTAATTTCGAAATCGACGGGCATAAATAATAATCGGAAAATTCTGTGTTTTAAATCGACCAGTAGCGTGTTGTGTTTAAATGCTAAATTTATGTATAAAATTAAGTATAAAACGAAGTGAAGCCATGGCTCAAGTTATTAGTGCGTTGTAATTCGGTTTTTGACTTAGCAATGCCCAGAGTGGAATCCTGTGACTATACGAGTCTGACTTCTAGTTAGACTTTAGTTAGACCTAAATGTTTGGCATGACCATTTTAGCTTGTCTGTTAACTACTATAGTCGTCCAGTAATGGTGAGCTTTGGTTTTCACCCAGTTTTTAATACAGCATTTCGCAGTGCTGATGGATCTTGGCATCATGAAGGTAGATGTACATAGATCCTTTTCTGGTTAGTATGTCTGCAATTTCATTTCCTATATCACCGTTGTGTCCTGGGACCCAAATGAGATCAACTCTCCTGCTGGCTTATAACATGACTACTTGAAAGTGCTGATGTAATACTATAGGCTTTTAATGCTAAGAGCGTAGCTTTGCTATCAGAGAGAATATAAATGTTATTATTTGTTATAGATCTGTTGACATTTTCTCTTAGACATAGTTCTATAGCAAAGTTTTCATCTTCAAATACGAAGTTACACTTGTCCATCCTTGTGTAAATGATTTTTTTCGTGTTGACACCGCAAACTCCAGCCCTAACTCCTGTACTATATATGAAAATCGGTAACAAATGTAGGTTTGTTCTGTTCTCAATAGTACGGGTCTGGGAATGTAATCCTAAGGTTTTGACTGGAGCTAAATTTTGATACGTTATCTTTAAGGTAATTCCCCGTAGTTTATCAAACCACCAAAAACTAATGGTGACCACATTATGATGTAAATAATTTATCTGATTAGTTTTTTGACATGGAATAATCCCTTTTGGTTCCGTGAAAAATTTCGAACAGAATATTTTAATCAAACTTATATTACTATCATGGAAAATTGCAAACAAACGTGGATCCTAGACAAATGTACCAATTTCTTTCAAACTACATACATATGTATCTATGATTTGTAAGCATACAGCTCGAGGCTAAATCGAAATTTTTATATTATATTTATTTATAATACATATGTATAATCAATGAGTATTGGTTCAATCCGCTCATATAAACACCACTTCAAACCCCATTAAAATACTCAATCCGCATTCGTTTATTCCTGCTTATAAACCGCATTGAAAATTGAATATCATTTAATTGCCCATACGCAATGGTGAAGCTGAAGTAGAAGTAGCCGCCGCAGTACGAACTGTCAAAGTTGAATGCACCCAATCTCCAAACTGCGAACACAAGAGGTACCTGATGCCACTTACGCGAATTTATCCTCTTATCTTCTTTTCTTGGTACAAAGGACGCACCCACCATCTCCTTTTCCTTTAACAATTTGTATGTTAAATAATACAAATGAAGCGCAGTTGTTAGAAATTTTATTTCTTCACGTTCATCATTTATTATTTCCATTTTTTTTAAATTTATTTCACAAATCTATTTAAATTAAAGTGCTTGCATTTGCACCTAGGTATATCTACAGGTATTAGAGATAAAACAATATAAACGTATATGTGTATGTACATACCTACATATGTTATGTATATGTAAGTTAAAATAAATACTTGACGCAACAGGTCGATAGGACCCAGGACCTAGCTTCTCATAACCAGGAGCCAGGAGAAACTTTAAAGGCGTAGTTACAGATTTTAGTGGGTAGTGTCTTGAAGATTTTCACATATCTTCGGGGGAAAAAATCACAAATAATACAAATAGTACGGGGCAAGATGACTTTCTTGAGGGACGCCAGAAGTTACTGCCAAACGTGTCAATCCATCGACTTTATTAATTTGCTTTCTATCATTTAAATAATATGGGTACCACTTAGGTATTGAGGATTAAAAACCTACGAATTTAAGTTTCACTAAAAGTAAGGTGTGATGGACTCTGTCAAAGACCTTAGTAAAATCTGTGTAGAATACATCAATTTCCAATCTATTCTCAAAGCTATTAAAAATAGTACATGAAACCTTTTCACAATGCTTTCGTACAATTTAGGAATCGCGGTAGTTTACAATTTTTTGTCTAGAAAGAGTAAAAGTATAACAAAGTATTTCCAGTTCTAAGAAAATAACCAGTTCTACATAATTGGATTGAATTTAAAAATTAAAAAATACAAGGTTCATATTTTGTGCATTTAAAAAAAAAACACTTATTGAAAAAAGTCTATTAACTATAAAAATACACAATAAGGTTTTATTTAATAATTCGAATCCTTTTTACTTGCACCTATACCTATAGGGCAAGTATTGTATTCGTGCAAAATTTGGAACTCGAGATTTTAATCAAACTTGACATTACTATAATGGAGAAGTCCAAAAAAGTAGGTCCACCAATGCCGTCTGTCTGTCTGTCTGTCTGTGCACCAGGCTGCAGCCTAAACGAGTGAATGGATTTAGATCAAACTTCATATATAGGGTCTGCGTGATAATCCCTAGAGGCGAAATCGGAATTTTCATTCTAACCTCAAAATTAAGGGTAGTTTACTTAAGGCCGATTTCAGTTAAAATGGATTTTCTCGAAAACGGCTCTAACGATTTTGATTAAACTTCATATTTGAATTAGTCTAGTCAATTGCAATCAGATGATGTATCGTGCTGCTTACCAAAATTGGCAACAAAAGTACTTTACTTATAACCAATTTGGTGAAAAGTCAATTTGAGAGAAAACCGCTTCAATGATTTAGTTCAAATTTTATATTTTGACTAGTACGAGGTAATGCAACACAATGGCGTACCACGTTTTGGTCTGAGTATGATATAACGGTACTTACGACCAAGGTGACTAAAAACCGATTTGCTTGAAAGTGCCTTCAACGATTTTATTTAGATTTTGACATATGATTAAACATCTCAAATCCTATCAGGAACTGTATCACATTTTTGGCCTAAAGTTAGTATAATAGTATTTTTCGCGAAATCGAGTAGTTGGAGCCAATTTATTCGAAAACGGCTCCAACGATTTTTATTAAATTTCATATTAGAGCAAGCCTTTGTAAACCCTATGAGATGGCATACAACGTTTTTGACCAAAACTGTTTTAAAAGGTACTTTACTTATAGCCAACTTCATAAAAATACGCTTTTATCGAACATTTTTCTCAATCGTTACTGTTTTATTTTCATATCTAGGCTTCTTTTACAAAACTCTATAAGATGGAATACCACGTTTTTGGTTAAAACTGCCTAAAATTCTACTTTTCTTGCAGCCAGTTTAACAAAAAAACACTTTTCATATCATATTAATACGCAAACATGAGTTCTGTCCCTAATTCTTCCTACTGAACCGATTTTCAAAATTATATACCATTGCAAAAGATTTTCCTAGAACACAGCTGTTGTCATGGAAACGTTTTTTTCCTTACGATACAGGTTTTGATTGGTGCGGACGTGCTACTGGATTTGTCTGAATTTTATTCTCATTGGTTAAAAGACAGAGAGAGAGAAAGAAAATTGAAGGGACTTATTTTGGGTTTTCGCATATTCACCGGAGTTCAAAGGCAATGAATTTATGAGTGAAGCTGAAGGAAAATTACATAGTAACGATGTTGCTTGGTTTTCAAGAGCTTTACCAAATCCTACAGATGATATCTGACGATTTTGGCCAATCTGCTTAGAACGATGGTTTACTTATAGTCAACTTACATATGCATATATTTGTTTATTTCTTTTTACCTCAAATACACACAAGAATTTGAGACATAGGTGCAAGTTTGTACGACCCAGTCGTGCACTTTATTTCTTTTTATGTTACATAAATTAACCAATCTTTTATTGAACCAAGGGAATTTAAACCTATTCAAATGACGCGTTTTAGGAACAAATAAATCAAAACCAGAATTCGTTTTTTTCATGAATTTTTAATTACCTTTGAATTAATAATTGCCTTTTAAATTGGGGGATTTTAACAGTCCATGTCAATTAAAAAATTTAAATCTAAAAGTAATGCATTGTGGTGGATTTTATTGGAATCAATAAGATCCAAGGCTTCTGAAATACTAAACTTAATTTTATTATTAAGAAATATCAAATCTAAAATTCTATTCAACGCGTCCGTACATTGTTTAGTTTAAATAGATTCAAAGACAGAAGACCATCGATTAAAACTTGTTTCTATTTGTTTTTTAAATGGAAGGTTGATATATTTGTATCACTACTCACATTCTTCCAAATGATATCACCAATATTGGAGTCAGCTAATACACAAGGCAATTGAATGGCATCAAGACGAGTAACGTCACACAGATGTCTTGAATGTGTTTTTCATACAAATTGGTAACACTGTTTGGGGGAACGTAGGAGACAAAAATATATAACTGAGGGAGGACTCCGTTTGGTTAGCACATTTTTAAATTAATTAAAACAAGAGATTTGGCCGTCCGGCATAGCCAATTTACTTACAATGTAGTTAACCACCAGCGTATCAACGAAAGGCAGCGACATGCAGTCACTAGGGTTATAGGATAAGGGGGCCTTGCGCCCGATGTGTTGTCAGTGCCTTCGGAGGTAGTTACTATTTCGACCGATGAGATTTCACAACGATGTTCATATCTGCACATAGAATGTTGAGACCCTGAACAGACCGCGTGCAGCCGAACAACTAGCGGAGGCCTTAGACTGCTATAAAACAGATATCACCTACATCCAAGAGGTGCAGTGGGACGGGCCGAGCATAAAAACTGTGTTGTAGACGTCAGACTTCGGCATGTGGTTTTGGGCTTTAAACACGGTAGAGAACGCCTTATGACAATCCGCATCAAGCATAAAATCGCTAAAATCAGACGACCATCCTCCTGAAACCCCTACAAACCCGCGCTTCATAGAAGACCGAGAGGGGCCTGCTCTACGACGAGAATAAGAAGGAAGAACTCCCCGGAGAAAATAAAGTGCACGACTGAGTCGTACCTACTTGCACCTGAATACTCAAGTCAAGCGTTCTCCGTTGCCATATATTGTCCTCAAGCGAATTATAGAGAACTCCAAGGTCTATTAATTTTCCCTTCACAGTTTTAATACTAAATAAATTTCTAAAAAGTGGCCGTGGCTGTTCCAAAATTTAGCATGCCATTACTTTGCATTAGTAGTATAATCATCAGATACTAATTTAAACCGAATCGCTCAAGAAATAACTGATTTTCAGTTTTACCGATATTTGCATATCGGTAACACGCGGTATGTCATACATAAACCCAAACTAGCCCAAATATCAAATTCTATCAAAATCGTAAGATCTCTAAAGGATGTAAAGATGAAGAAGGCAACCTCGTAGTTAAGTCACAGTCGGTGCTAAGAATATGGAAAAACTTTTTCTGTAGAATGTACATATAACAGCGACGAAGGCCTACATCAAGCTTTTCAGTCCAGCTGAGAAAAATGAAGTGAGAATAGTAATATCTAAGCTGAAATCTCATCTCGCATCTCAGCACCGTTGATCCGATCCACAAGAAAGAAGACCCTCTCAATTTCGCCAATTATAGGGTTTTTAAGGCGCATATGACAGCATTAATTGGAACGAGCTATACAGAGTCATGTCTAGTTTTGGCACCCCTGCCAATCTCGACAGATTGTACAGAATGACAATGAAATCAGTGACGATTTCACCGAGAACTTTGATTTCAAAAAAGGATTTAGACAAGGTGATTCGCTGTCATGTTATTTCTTTAACATTATACTTGAAAGAATTGTGCGAAATACACAAGCCACCAGCGGAGGCACAATCTTTCAAAAGTCTGTGCAGCTACTAGCGCACGTTGACATCATTGACATTATTAAAATACGTCACAATCGCACGCTATATCTTTGAGCTAGCAAGGGACTTTATCTACCTCAGCTCTCCTATTTATTCAACAACACCTGTTGCTTTGAACTGAGAAATGAATTGTGTAATAGAGCCATATCCCGAAGAACTAAGGAGATTCTATATAAGACATATTCTTAGGGTCCTGAAGAGTTCACTCTATCTAAGGTGGATGAAGATCTACTCTGCCGCTTCGAGAGAAAGATTCTTTGTAAAATGTATTAATATTGAAATATTATTTCAAATATTGCAAATGGGCTCATGTGACAAAAGAGAGATTCATTTGCTTAGAAACTTCAAAAATCAATTTACTCGTTGTGGAAGTGAGCAAACTTGAACGAAAACTTCACGAATTTGAGCAAGAAGCTATTATGATTAAAGTATACAAATTCCAAGAGAAATACACTCTAAAACATACATACATATGTAATAATGTAGAATTTTCTTGGAACTCATATTTTATTTAATATTTTATTTTAGAAACAGCCCTGAAATTGTGTTTCAATTTTTGTTTTTGTGGATAAAATAGTGGTAAAGGTCCTAATGTGATAAGTGTGTTCAATTATTGAACCTCACCTTTAGCAAAGAACATACATATACGTACACACAAATTTTCAGAAAGTTTTGTATAGGGGGTCTTATAACACAACCCTTAAGCTTTTTTGATACGTTATCGTTAAGGTAATTCCCAGTAGTTTATCAAACCCCCAAAAACTAATGGTCACCACATTATGATGTAAAAAATGGAAAATTGCAAACAAACGTGGATCCTAGATAAATGTACCAATTTGTTTCAAACTACATATCTATGATTTGTAGGCATACAGCTCGAGGCTAAATCGAAATTTTTATATTATATTTATTTATAATACATATGTATAATCAATGAGTATTGGTTCAATTCGTTCATATAAACACCACTTTAAACCCCATTAAAATACTGAATCCGCATTCGTTTATTCCTGCTTATAAACCGCATTGAAAATTGAATATCATTTAATTGCCCACACGCAATGGTGAAGCTGAAGTAGAAGTAGCCGCCGCAGTACGAACTGTCAAAGTTGAATGCACCCTATCTCCAAACTGCGAACACAAGGGGTACCTGATGCCACTTACGCCAAGTTTTAACTTTTGCGGCGAAACGACAAATTTGACAGTCAAATAAAGGCAATTAATGGAAAACTGTTTAGTTGAATAATTCATCGAGCTGGTAAAATATTCTGAAATTAAAATTCCATCCGCTTTAAAAATGATTTGAGTTGATTTGAAAAATACCCGGGGTCATGCATTTTCATAAAACGAAATACTGTTTTGTAAAATCCTCTTATCTTCTTTTCAAGGTACAAAGTACGCACCCACCATCTCCTTTTCCTTTAACAATTTGTATGTTAAATAATACAAATGTTAGAAATTTTATTTCTTCACGTTCATCATTTATTATTTCCACTTTTTTTTAATTTATTTCACAAATCTATTTAAATTAAAGTGCATGTATTTTCACCTAGGTATATCTATAGGTATTAGAGATAAAACAATATAAACGTATATGTATATGTACATACCTACATATGTTATGTATATGCAAGTTAAAATAAATACTTGACGCAACAGGTCGATGGGACCCAGGGCCTAGCTTCTCATAACCATTGGTATTGTCCGTGTTATATTCTTTACAAGAATGGAAGGAGCCTACTGTCTAATACCGTGTCCAAAGGGCAATTTGTTATTTGAGAAGCTTTCTCAGGACAGTTGTACTCTCGGATGTTTGTCAGACGCTCGCGAGAGGTGGGGCCGTGAAAAGCTTTTAGGTGTTCCGATTGCGATTCGAACCTCGAATCCTTTGCTCCATAGTACAACGCACTAACCAGTGAGCCATGGCGCCCACTTTATTATATACTGACGATAAAAGTGTTTAGATCACCGTGGTATACCAGAAACTGCGATATCCATAGAGATTTCGGCATTAAAACAATCAAAGACGAAATAAAATATTTTCAAGTTTTGTATGATCGAATGATTTACCGCGCCGTCTACAAAGAATCAAACCATTAGACTAACCGCGATAGCGAGTAACCGTGTCTAAATTGCGGAGCCAGGAGAAACTTTGAAGGCGTATTACAGATTTTAGTGGGTAGTGTCTTGAAGATTTTCACATATCTTCGGGGGAAAAAATCACAAATAATACAAATAGTACGGGGCAAGATGACTTTCTTGAGGGACGCCAGAAGTTACTGCCAAACGTGTCAATCCATCGACTTTATTAATTTGCTTTCTATCATTTAAATATTATGGGTACCACTTAGGTATTGAGGATTAAAAACCTACGAATTTAAGTTTCACTAAAAGTAAGGTGTGATGGACTCTGTCAAAGACCTTAGTAAAATCTGTGTAGAATACATCAATTTCCAATCTATTCTCAAAGCTATTAAAAATAGTACATGAAACCTTTTCACAATGCTTTCGTACAATTTAGGAATCGCGGTAGTTTACAATTCTTTGTCTAGAAAGAGTAAAAGTATAACAAAGTATTTCCAGTTCTAAGAAAATAACCAGTTCTACATAATTGGATAAAAATAATTTTAATTTTTTTAATTTAAAAATTAAAAAATACAAGGTGTCTCAAGAGAATGTTCATATTTTGTGCATTTAAAAAAAAAAACACTTATTGAAAAAAGTCTATTAACTATAAAAATACACAATAAGGTTTTATTTAATAATTCGAATCCTTTTTACTTGCACCTATACCTATAGGGCAAGTATTGTATTCGTGCAAAATTTGGAACTCGAGATTTTAATCAAACTTGACATTACTATAATGGAGAAGTCCAAAAAAGTAGGTCCGCCAATGCCGTCTGTCTGTCTGTCTGTCTGTCTGTGCACGAGGCTGCAGCCTAAACGAGTGGATGGATTTAGATCAAACTTCATATATAGGGTCTGCGTGATAATCCCTAGAGGCGAAATCGGAATTTTCATTCTAACCTCAAAATTAGGGGTAGTTTACTTAAGGCCGATTTCAGTTAAAATGGATTTTCTCGAAAACGGCTCTAACGATTTTGATTAAACTTCATATTTGAATTAGTCTAGTCAATTGCAATCAGATGATGTATCGTGCTGCTTACCAAAATTGGCAACAAAAGTACTTTACTTATAACCAATTTGGTGAAAAGTCAATTTGAGAGAAAACCGCTTCAATGATTTAGTTCAAATTTTATATTTTGACTAGTACGAGGTAATGCAACACAATGGCGTACCTCGTTTTGGTCTGAGTATGATATAACGGTACTTACGACCAAGGTGACTAAAAACCGATTTGCTTGAAAGTGCCTTCAACGATTTTATTTAGATTTTGACATATGATTAAACATCTCAAATCCTATCAGGAACTGTATCACATTTTTGGCCTAAAGTTAGTATAATAGTATTTTTCGCGAAATCGAGCAGTTGGAGCCAATTTATTCGAAAACGGCTCCAACGATTTTTATTAAATTTCATATTAGAGCAAGCCTTTGTAAACCCTATGAGATGGCATACAACGTTTTTGACCAAAACTGTTTTAAAAGGTACTTTACTTATAGCCAACTTCATAAAAATACGCTTTTATCGAACATTTTTCTCAATCGTTACTGTTTTATTTTCATATCTAGGCTTCTTTTACAAAACTCTATAAGATGGAATACCAAACATGAGTTCTGTCCCTAATTCTTCCTACTGAACCGATTTTCAAAATTATATACCATTGCAAAAGATTTTCCTAGAACACAGCTGTTGTCATGGAAACGTTTTTTTCCTTACGATACAGGTTTTGATTGGTGCGGACGTGCTACTGGATTTGTCTGAATTTTATTCTCATTGGTTAAAAGACAGAGAGAGAGAAAGAAAATTGAAGGGACTTATTTTGGGTTTTCGCATATTCACCGGAGTTCAAAGGCAATGAATTTATGAGTGAAGCTGAAGGAAAATTACATAGTAACGATGTTGCTTGATTTTCAAGAGCTTTACCAAATCCTACAGATGATATCTGACGATTTTGGCCAATCTGCTTAGAACGATGGTTTACTTATAGTCAACTTACATATGCATATATTTGTTTATTTCTTTTTACCTCAAATACACACAAGAATTTGAGACATAGGTGCAAGTTTGTACGACCCAGTCGTGCACTTTATTTCTTTTTATGTTACATAAATTAACCAATCTTTTATTGAACCAAGGGAATTTAAACCTATTCAAATGACGCGTTTTAGGAACAAATAAATCAAAACCAGAATTCGTTTTTTTCATGAATTTTTAATTACCTTTGAATTAATAATTGCCTTTTAAATTGGGGGATTTTAACAGTCCATGTCAATTAAAAAAATTAAATCTAAAAGTAATGCATTGTGGTGGATTTTATTGGAATCAATAAGATTTAAAATACTAAACTTAATTTTATTATTAAGAAATATCAAATCTAAAATTCTATTCAACGCGTCCGTACATTGTTTAGTTTAAATAGATTCAAAGACAGAAGACCATCGATTAAAACTTGTTTCTATTTGTTTTTTAAATGGAAGGTTGATATATTTGTATCACTATTCACATTCTTCCAAATGATATCACCAATATTGGAGTCAGCTAATACACAAGGCAATTGAATGGCATCAAGACGAGTAACGTCACACAGATGTCTTGAATGTGTTTTTCATACAAATTGGTAACACTGTTTGGGGGAACGTAGGAGACAAAAATATATAACTGAGGGAGGACTCCGTTTGGTTAGCACATTTTTAAATTAATTAAAACAAGAGATTTGGCCGTCCGGCATAGCCAATTTACTTACAATGTAGTTAACCACCAGCGTATCAACGAAAGGCAGCGACATGCAGTCACTAGGGTTATAGGATAAGGGGGCCTTGCGCCCGATGTGTTGTCAGTGCCTTCGGAGGTAGTTACTATTTCGACCGATGAGATTTCACAACGATGTTCATATCTGCACATGGAATGTTGAGACCCTGAACAGACCGCGTGCAGCCGAACAACTAGGGGAGGCCTTAGACTGCTTAGACTTAACGCGAAATACTGTTTTGTAAAATCCTCTTATCTTCTTTTCAAGGTACAAAGGACGCACCCACCATCTCCTTTTCCTTTAACAATTTGTATGTTAAATAATACAAATGTTAGAAATTTTATTTCTTCACGTTCATCATTTATTATTTCCACTTTTTTTAATTTATTTTACAAATCTATTTAAATTAAAGTGCATGCATTTGCACCTAGGTATATCTATAGGTATTAGAGATAAAACAATATAAACGTATATGTGTATGTACATACCTACATATGTTATGTATATGCAAGTTAAAATAAATACTTGACGCAACAGGTCGATGGGACCCAGGGCCTAGCTTCTCATAACCATTGGTATTGTCCGTGTTATATTCTTTACAAGAATGGAAGGAGCCTACTGTCTAATACCGTGTCCAAAGGGCAATTTGTTATTTGAGAAGCTTTCTCAGGACAGTTGTACTCTCGGATGTTTGTCAGACGCTCGCGAGAGGTGGGGCCGTGAAAAGCTTTTAGGTGTTCCGATTGCGATTCGAACCTCGAATCCTTTGCTCCATAGTACAACGCACTAACCAGTGAGCCATGGCGCCCACTTTATTATATACTGACGATAAAAGTGTTTAGATCACCGTGGTATACCAGAAACTGCGATATCCATAGAGATTTCGGCATTAAAACAATCAAAGACGAAATAAAATATTTTCAAGTTTTGTATGATCGAATGATTTACCGCGCCGTCTACAAAGAATCAAACCATTAGACTTAACGCGATAGCGAGTAACCGTGTCTAAATTGCGGAGCCAGGAGAAACTTTGAAGGCGTAGTTACAGATTTTAGTGGGTAGTGTCTTGAAGATTTTCACATATCTTCGGGGGAAAAAATCACAAATAATACAAATAGTACGGGGCAAGATGACTTTCTTGAGGGACGCCAGAAGTTACTGCCAAACGTGTCAATCCATCGACTTTATTAATTTGCTTTCTATCATTTAAATAATATGGGTACCACTTAGGTATTGAGGATTAAAAACCTACGAATTTAAGTTTCACTAAAAGTAAGGTGTGATGGACTCTGTCAAAGACCTTAGTAAAATCTGTGTAGAATACATCAATTTCCAATCTATTCTCAAAGCTATTAAAAATAGTACATGAAACCTTTTCACAATGCTTTCGTACAATTTAGGAATCGCGGTAGTTTACAATTCTTTGTCTAGAAAGAGTAAAAGTATAACAAAGTATTTCCAGTTCTAAGAAAATAACCAGTTCTACATAATTGGATAAAAATAATTTTCATTTTTTACTTGCACCTATACCTATAGGGCAAGTATTGTATTCGTGCAAAATTTGGAACTCGAGATTTTAATCAAACTTGACATTACTATAATGGAGAAGTCCAAAAAAGTAGGTCCGCCAATGCCGTCTGTCTGTCTGTCTGTCTGTCTGTCTGTGCACGAGGCTACAGCCTAAACGAGTGGATGGATTTAGGTCAAACTTTATATATAGGGTTTACTTTATATATAGGGTCTGTGTGATAATCCCTAGAGGCGAAATCGGAATTTTCATTCTAACCTCAAAATTAAGGGTAGTTTACTTAAGGCCGATTTCAGTTAAAAGGGATTTTCTCGAAAACGGCTCTAACGATTTTGATTAAACTTCACATTTCAATTAGTCTAGTCAATTGCAATCAGATGACGTATCGTGCTGCTTACCGAAATTGGCAACAATGGTACTTTACTTATAGCCAATTTGACAAAAAGTCGATTTGTAGGAAAACGGCTCCAATGATTTAGTTCAAATTTAATATTCGGACTAGCACGAAGTAATGCAACATGATGGCGTACCACGTTTTGGTCTAAGTATGATACAACAGTACTTAGAACCAAGCTGACTAAAAGCCGATTTGTTTGAAAACGCCTACAACGATTTTATTAAAATTTTCACATAAGATTAAACGTCTCAAATCCTATCAGGAACTGTATCACATTTTTGGCCAAAAGGTAGTATAACGGTATTTTTCGCGAAATCGAGCAGTTAGAGCTAATTTATTCGAAAACGGCTCCAACGATTTTTATTAAATTTTATATTAGACGCCTATAAGATGGCATACCACGTTTTTGGTTAAAACTGCCTAAATTTCCACTTTCCTTACAACCAGCTTAACAAAAACACGATTTTCATATCATTATTAGCCAAACATGAATTTTATCCCTACTTCTTCCTACTGAACTGATTTTCAAAATTATATACTTACCATTGGAAAAAATTTTCCTAGAACACAGCTGTTGTCATGGAAACGTTTTTTCCTTACGATATAGGTTTTGATTGGTGCGCTCGTGCTACTGGATTTGTTTGAAATTCATTTTCATTGGGTAAAAGACAGAGAGAGAGAGAAAGAAAATATTGTTACATTTTTAGGGACTTACTTTGGCATATTCACCGGAGTTCAAAGGCAATGAATTTGAGTGAAATTGAAGAAAATTTAACGACGATGCTTAATTTTCAAGAGCTTTATCAAATTCTACAGATGATATATGACGTTTTTGGCCAATCTGTTTAGAACGATGGTTTACTTATAGTCAACTTACATATGCTTACATACTTATGTACATATATATGTATATTCGTTTATTTATTTTTACCTCAAATACACACAAGAATTTGAGACATAGGTGCAAGTTTGTGCACTTTATTTAATTTAAAAATTAAAAAATACAAGGTGTCTCAAGAGAATGTTCATATTTTATGCATTTACAAAAAAAAAAAACACTTATTGAAAAAAGTCTATTAACTATAAAAATACACAATAAGGTTTTATTTAATAATTCGAATCCTTTTTTCTTTTTATGTTACATAAATTAACCAATCTTTTATTGAACCAAAGGAATTTATACCTTTTCAAATGACGCGTTTTAGGAACAAATAAATCAAAACCAGAATTCGTTTTTTTCATGAATTTTTAATTACCTTTGAATTAATAATTACCTTTTAAATTGGGGGATTTTAACAGTCCATGTCAATTAAAAAATTTAAATCTAAAAGAAATGCATTGTGGTGGATTTTATTGGAATCAATAAGATCCAAGGCTTCTGAAATACTAAACTTAATTTTATTATTAAGAAATATCAAATCTAAAATTCTATTCAACGCGTCCGTACATTGTTTAGTTTAAATAGATTCACAGACAGAAGACCATCGATTAAAACTTGTTTCTATTTGTTTTTTAAATGGAAGGTTGATATATTTGTATCACTATTCACATTCTTCCAAATGATATCACCAATATTGGAGTCAGCTAATACACAAGGCAATTGAATGGCATCAAGACGAGTAACGTCACACAGATGTCTTGAATGTGTTTTTCATACAAATTGGTAACACTGTTTGGGGGAATGTAGGAGACAAAAATATATAACTGAGGGAGGACTCCGTTTGGTTAGCACATTTTTAAATTAATTAAAACAAGAGATTTGGCCGTCCGGCATAGCCAATTTACTTACAATGTAGTTAACCACCAGCGTATCAACGAAAGGCAGCGACATGCAGTCACTAGGGGTATAGGATAAGGGGGCCTTGCGCCTGATGTGTTGTCAGTGCCTTCGGAGGTAGTTACTATTTCGACCGATGCGATTTCACAACGATGTTCATATCTGCACATGGAATGTTGAGACCCTGAACAGACCGCGTGCAGCCGAACAACTAGCGGAGGCCTTAGACTGCTATAAAACAGATATCACCTACATCCAGGAGGTGCAGTGGGACGGGCCGAGCATAAAAACTGTGTTGTAAACGTCAGACTTCGGCATGTGGTCTAGGGCTTTAAACACGGTAGAGAACGCCTTATGACAATCCGCATCAAGCATAAAATCGCTAAAATCAGACGACCATCCTCCTGAAACCCCTACAAATCATAGAAGACCGAGAGGGGCCCGCTCTACGACGAGAATAAGAAGGAAGAACTCCCCGGAGAAAATAAAGTGCACGACTGAGTCGTACCTACTTGCACCTGAATACTCAAGTCAAGCGTTCTCCGTTGCCATATATTGTCCTCAAGCGAATTATAGAGAACTCCAAGGTCTATTAATTTTCCCTCCACAGTTTTAATACTAAATAAATTTCTAAAAAGTGGCCGTGGCTGTTCCAAAATTTAGCATGCCATTACTTTGCATTAGTAGTATAATCATTAGATACTAATTTAAACCGAATCGCTCAAGAAATAACTGATTTTCAGTTTTACCGATATTTGCATATCGGTAACACGGTATGTCATACATAAACCCAAACTAGCCCAAATATCAAATTCTATCAAAATCGTAAGAGCTCTAAAGGATGTAAAGATGAAGAAGGCAACCTCGTAGTTAAGTCACAGTCGGTGCTAAGAATATAGAAAAACTTTTTCTGTAGAATGTATAACAGCGACGAAGGCCTACATCCCGCTTTTCAGTCCAGCTGAGAAAAATGAAGTGAGAATAGTAATATCTAAGCTGAAATCTAACAAGGCTCCTGAACCTGACGGCTTACCAGCTGAGTTGTTCAAAGCAATTGGATATGACCTGGTAGAGAGCATACACCAATATATCTCTAAGATTATGTGAGATGAGTGTATGCGTGATGAATGGCATCCCAGCACCGTTCATCCGATCCACAAGAAAGGATAAATTTCGCCAATTATAGGGTTTTTAAGGCGCATATGACAGCATTAATAGGAACGAGCTATACAGAGTCATGTCTAGTTTTGGAAGCCCCTGCCAATCTCAACATATTGTACAGAATGACAATGAAATCAGTGACGATTTCACCGAGAACTTTGATTTCAAAAAGGATTTAGACAAGGTGATTCGCTGTCATGTTATTTCTTTAACATTATACTTGAAAGAATTGTGCGAAATACACAAGCCACCAGCTGAGGCACAATCTTTCAAAAGTCTGTGCAGCTACTAGCGCACATTGACATCATTGACATTATTAAAAGACGTCACAATCGCACGCTATATCTTTGAGCTAGCAAGGGACTTTATCTACCTCACTTCTCCTATTTATTCAATACCTGTTTCTTTGGACTGAGAAATGAATTGTGTAAAGAGCCATATCCCGAAGAACTAAGGAGATTCTATATAAGACATGTTCTTAGGGTCCTGAAGAGTTCACTCTATCTAAGGTGGATGAAGATCTACTCTGCCGCTTCGAGAGAAAGATTCTTTGTAAAATGTATTAATATTGAAATATTATTTCAAATATTGCAAATGGGCTCATCTGACAAAAGAGAGATTCATTTGCTTAGAAACTTCAAAAATCAATTTACTCGTTGTGGAAGTGAGCAAAATTGAACGAAAACTTCACGAATTTGAGCAAGAAGCTATTATGATTAAAGTATACAAATTCCAAGAGAAATACACTCTAAAACATACATCCATATGTAATAATGTAGAATTTTCTTGGAACTCATATTTTATTTAATATTTTATTTTAGAAACAGCCCTGAAATTGTGTTTCAATTTTTGTTTTTGTGGATAAAATAGTGGTAAAGGTCCTAATGTGATAAGTGTGTTCCATTATTGAACCTCACCTTTAGCAAAGAACATACATATACGTACATACAAATTTTCAGAACGTTTTGTATAGGGGGTCTTATAACACGACCGTTAAGCTTTTCAGTATAATTTTGCTTTCTTATGTTTATTCGCTGTCAAAGCTTTAACATATTTATTGTTTTTTTCCTTGTTTACTTTCGCAAAGTAATAAAAGGTAGGTAAAAACAGCTAAATATTTGGCGCAACATATCGATGGAACCCAGGCCCTTACTTCGCACAACCACACGAATGCAAGGGTTCTAATAATTAAAGCCGTCTTTCAAGGGCAATTTTTTATTTAAGAGGCTTTTTAATGAGTTTTATTAGCGAATGTTTATAAGACCATACCCAGAGGTGGGACCTGGAACTTTGAGAAGCTTTCTCAGGACAGTTATACTCTCGGATGTGAAAAACTTTTTTAGGTGTTCCCCGACTGGAACTCGATCTCGAACGCCCACACAAAATACAAACATAAAAGATTTTATCTCACCCAATGAACGCCTGGCTGCTATAAATACATGCGATGGACTTACTTGTGGGTGCAATCCACAGGACATGCCAATATGCTATTGATGTATCGTCATCACCCACATGTCACAGACCACCTGCCCATCGAACACAATTTCAATAATGGGTATAAAATCTCGGTACCTAATAGAACCGAACCGAGATAACTGGACAGTATAAACTCACCCTTTGCTGCGTAACAGGTCACAGTGACGGGAAATTGCGAAGCTGACGCATTGGCTAGAAGAGGTTCCTCTGGTCTAGATAGCATAAACGTCATCGACGTCGAGGCGCCAACTTCATATGCTAAATACCTGATCAACGCCGACGCCATCAATCATCGATGGCATCAGTTTGACCATTGCAACACTGCCAGATTGGTCTTGGCAATTTTAAAGGAAAATAGGAACACATGACTCCTAAAACACACGAGGGGAGCCCTCTCCCTGATAATTAATATGCTAACCGGCCACTGTGCTATTGGAAGGCATGCTCAAAGAGTGGGCATCCCCTACAATGACTTCTGCAGAAGCTGTAAGGACGAGGAGAAAGAGAAGACCATATGTCACCTCCAATGCACATGCCCTGCACTTGCCAACATTAGACTAAACTAGGTAAATACCCTTTGAACGATCTCAATTATCTGAATACCGCCTACACGGCTAATATTAGCTCCTTCATAAAAAGGAGCGGATGGTTTCAAGAGTAAGAGGGTGACCCACCCACCTTACCTAACGGCAGCACAATGGACCTTTTCTGGTCTAAATGCATCCTTATCGAGGGCCGGTCTAACCAACCAACCAACTCGTAGGTGCTCAAATTGTTAGCACTTGCAGTAGTTAAAAGACAAGAAGAAAGATTCGAATTTGGATCATAAAGTTATCACAAAGTAAAGATACACAAAATAGAAGCCGGAAAAATAAAGAATATCGTGAAATTTTCATTTACTATACGAAAAACAGAGAAAAAGCTTTCCTCGCTTTATATAAAAGTCTTTTTCCCTGTCCGCGGGAGAACTTTTTACTTTTCATTAGTTTGGTAAATGAAAACAGTCGCAGTAGTTTTTGTACTGTTTTCAATGCATAAATGTAGATGTTTTGTGCCAATACTAATGTAAATACTGACTAAGTTAAAGTTACTTACGAATTTCTAAGGAAACATCTGGAAAATCGTCGAAGTTCGAAGTATCATCAATAGAACGGACCTCAACAGGTATTGCAGCTGGCCGTTCTCTTATATGTTCCCAATCGACTCCTCGAAAAAATGGCACTGATTTCAAATCATCAATACCTCTTTGCGTCCCAATTCTTCTGTCTGCTTCACAGCAAAATTTTATTATAGTTTCCTTAGCTTCTTCAGAGATTGGAATTTCTGGTGGAAATATTAAAGTTTCTCTCCAGTTCATAACTTTTCTATATGTATCTTGTGGGTTGTCTGAACAAAATGGTGGATAACCCATAAGCATTTCATACATAATAACTCCTAAACTCCACCAATCACATGCTGGTCCATACCCAGTTTGCAAAAACACTTCAGGTGCTATGTAATCTGGGGTTCCAACTGTACTATATGCCAAAGCCCGTCTATTTCGTTTCCAAGATTCTGCACGACGTTTCGAATCCATTGGACTGTAAATAAAAATATTAATAACCTATGATTTATGAATTAAAAAAGTGTTACCTTGCACAAGTTCCTATAAAGTCAGATGGCTTCGCTTGCGATAAATCACGGTAAAAGTCGGTGCGATGTGATTTCTTTAATCCAGTACAAAGTCCAAAATCAGAGAGCTGTGAGTAAAAATTAAAGTATGGAAGACTAAATTCAGTCTGTAATAATAATTCACTAGAAATTAAAAAAAAAGATTGAAAAAATAACAATAATAAATAATTATACAATGACACAGAAACCTAATTTCGCTCGCGAGAGGTGGGGCCGTGAAAAAACTTTTAGGTGTTTTGGCTGGGGCTCGAACCGGGAACTCCTTGCTCCAACACACTAACCACTGAGCCACGGCGCCCATTTTAACTAAAATAATTAAAGTACCCTTAAATTTGAGGTCATATAATATGAACGAATCATGAAGAGTTTAATTGCCTCGAGTTTGAAGAAAATCTGTTTAGCCGTTAAGCCTACAGTCGACCATTCAGACAGACGGGAGTTTACACCCACCATTACATCAACCGACTCAAATACCTTATCTTCTCCCGATAAGATTACCGAATACTTTCAAATACGCCTAAGACTCTAACTATTCTACTAAATTTCTCCACAAAAAATATGAATGTGAGATAATGAACCACCTCATTATAGTATATCAGCTTCAGGTAAGTTAATTGAATTATCAATCAAACCATTAGAATTCGAAAATTGCTTTTGCATTCGACCAAATGTCATACCCAATGTTAAAAAAATACCCAATTTATTTAAAGACCTGGATCCTTATTCTACGGATAAGAATGCATTAATTTTTAAGGTTTAACCCACATTCTTTTTTACTTGTACCCATACGTATAGGGCTTGGTTTCTTGAAAAGTTCATAGCTCGATATTTCGACCAAACGCGACATTACTATGATGTAGAAGTCCAAAAAGTCCGCCAATTCCGTCCGTCTGTATGTAGCCTAAGCGAGTAGACGGATTTGCTTTAAACTTTATATCTGTGGTCTGTGGGCTCACAACTCGAGGCAATTAAACTCTCCATGATTCATTCACACATATTATATGGCCACGCCCACGCGTTTAAAAAACAAACATTTTTTACTGAAATTTCTTCGATAACATCCATTAAAAAGCATTGCGATAGTCTCAAAAATGCGGTATTTTATGACCACTTTGTTCATCCGAAATAATCTATAAATCTTCACCATTATGGTGCAAGTACGAACGACCCAGTCCTGTAATTTATTTTATTTTATTTTTACTTGCCCTATAGGTAGGCAAGTATTGCATTCGTGAAAAAAATCGAACTCGAGATTTTAATCAAACTTGACATTACTATGATGGAGAAGTCCAAAAAAGTAGGTCCGGCAATTCCGTCTGTCTGTCTGTCTGTATATGCGACTGCAGCCTAAACAGCTGGACGGATTTGTGGGATAATCCCTAGAGGCAAAATCAGAATTTTCATTCTAAAGTCAAAATTAAGGGTAGTTTACTTAAGGCCGATTTCAGTTAAAATGGATTTTCTCGAAAACTGCTCTAACGATTTCGATAAAATTTGATATGTGGGTTACTTAGGGCATATGCTATGAGGTGGCATACCACGTTTTTCGAATAATGGTAATATTGAAAACCAGCTGTTTCTGGGGTATTTGTTCGTCGATTGGGCTAAAAAATAATATTTCTAGGTTATAAGACAAAGGCAAAGTATTGGCGTACCAAATTTTTTTTTAATTTTATAAAAATTATATTTTTTCAAAATTTTTACTAGAAATTGAGAAAAAATTATTTAAGCAAATAGATAGATCGCAAATAGACCTTCAATTTTCTATAATTCACTCAAACATCCTATCTGGTCACGCCCACTTTTTTATAGCATTACGGTGCAAATACGTACGACCCAGTCGTGCACTTTATTTTTCTCATTTTCCAATATCTCATCGATGACACGGCCCGCCCTCCTGTTCACAGTTAGATTACAAGTAATGAGAGCAAGCGATACATCAATAGTGATCCAGAGGTTTGCCCTCCCACCAGAATCTACAGGTACAATACAGGGCGTATTGACCTGAAATTAGCCATTTGAAAAAGCAGACAACTTTTTGACAACTTTAAAAAACGCTGCAAGCAAGCAGATATAAATCCTTGGGGTACCGCCTATAAGACAGTTATACCAAAATTACCATCGAATGGATAGAAACCTTAACGCGGTGCGAGGACTTGAAATTGACCTACAAGTCTGCTGAAAGACCAGCATTGCTTGGTGCTGGTGCACTACCTTGGTCTCTGGCCTAGTCTGGACTGTCCTAGTCAAAAGACTGAGGAGTCAGGTGAACTAAGTCTATCCCCCCTAATCCATGATGTCAAGCAACCCGTGCCTATTGCACGCCAGGGGGTATACCGGCTGTATTATAACGGAGCCTCTGCGATACAGTGCGGCTTGGAGAATAACCATGGCATTACCGCGTTAATGCGAGGCTCTGACGCGGCCGACGACAAATTCCTGCGCTAATCGTGGGAAAAACAAATTACAAACGCATCCAGTCTGGTTAACCGCATTGAGCAAAGGCTCTGCGCGGTTAGCAGCAAAGCCCAGTTCTCCGCCAACACCCTCACCGAAAAGGACCAGCAACTTAATTTCACCCCCTGTCCCTAATGTACAGAGAAGACCGAGGATGGCTGAAAAGTCAGAGGGGTCGAGGGGAAAGTCCTAAGCACTCCGTAGTCTCCTATGGCAAGGCGAAAGGCGGCGTCGACAGCTGAGCAGGAAATGCCATGTACCCAAAAGACCTGGAGAACGCATTAGTGTATAAAATGGCCTTGAGAGTATAAGCTCAAACATAACTGAGCATAAGCTCAGAAGAGGAATACCTGTCCCTCTCGGTGAGCTCGCTCTCAGACGAGAAACATAACAAGACGGTCAATGAGGTGGAGGAAAAAATACTTCTGGAAGAAGATAGGGCACCAGCAACGCAATAGCAATAGCTCGATGACTTCTTCCGGAAGTTTGAAGATAGCCCAGGTCCATCATCATATCTATAGCGGCCTCTGCTGTTATACCAAGGATGTTCATCACTAGAGATCTGGGCCTTGACCATTTTCCGAAAGCCTTTGACAACTACTTTCAAAATTCGCCAAATATTAACACACACAAACAATGTATAGCACTTTTAATTTAAAAAAACATTCCTCATAGAATTCTTCCCTACAACGACAAACAAAATTTATACACGGTGGGCAAAATACAAGTTTCCTTTTAAAAATGCAATAAAATGAATAAAATTAATTTTTTTCCATGTAATATGGCTTTATTAGTAAGAGCAAGCATTCCCATTAATTATGCAACACAACGTCTTTTAAGTACATGTAACATGGAGAAAATGTTATTTTGTTCATTCCATTGCATTTCCAAAAAGAAAATGAACAAAATTGAATTTTTCTCATGTATTATGGCTTTATTAGTAAGAGCAAACATTCCCATTAATTATGGAATCCAACGTCGTTCAAGTACTTACGATCCCAGCTCCGCCCCTTCAAAATTTCACCCGCAACACGTGTCGTGCTTCGAATGCACATCAGTTTACGTTCAATCATCACTTCGGACGTTCTGTCATATATAGGGATTCATTTATAAGCCGTACAACACGAATGTGGAACGATCTTCCAGGCTCTGTATTCCCTCATCGTTACAGAATTAAAACATTTAAAGCCAACATCAACCTGTACCTCCTTTTTTTTATTTTTCTCCCTTTCCTTACCACTTGTGCCCTGATTGTCAGTCAAAGATATTCATAACCTCTTTGGCACGCGAAAATTTAAAAACAAAAACCCTTATTTAAGATCACGACCCGGACCGTTCACGGACTATCAACTGAGAGTATGCACCTGGAACGTACGCACACTGAACACCCCTACTGCTACTAAAAAAAATTTGAATCTGTTATCACGCGGTACAAGGCAGATATTATCGCGATCCAGGAGATACGATTGATAGCATCAGGGCCCAATTTCACCAACCACTTTTCAACTTTTCAAAAAACTTAATTCCTGCAAAGTACAAGTGCGATGTGTTTCTCTAAAAATGCAAAGTTTTGACGATTTTGCACTTTGCACTTTTTCAAACATTTTCGTAAAGTGAAAAGGGTAAGCGTTTTACCAATTAAAGAGCGAACTTTGCATTTGTAATTGTATTTTGCAAAGTTGCAAAGTAAAACATACGCGTGTATGTAAAGGGTCCTCCAATAGGGACTTCCGAATTTTGACAGTTGATAGCGGCTATATTGTTGAAGCTACATCTGTCAAATTGGCTGTCATTTATTTAGTCTGTTTTTCCAAATCACCATGGATGGATATATCGTTCAACAACACGTGCACATAATGAAATTGTTTTATCAAAATTTATGTTCTATTCGGGCAACGTTCCGCGCGCCTGCACCCGTACAAAATTCAACTGACCCAGGAGCTGAAGATAAACGACCATAAACAACGACGTGTTCGCGGAATGGGCTCTGAAGCAGTTTGAAACTGACCCTAATTTTCATCGAAAAATCAACTTCAGCGATGAGGCCCATTTTTGGATGAATGTGTACGTCAACAAACAAAATTGTCAAATTTGGAACGATATCAATCCACATGAGATTCGGTTCGGTGTGGATTTTGGGTTGGCGGCGTTATCGGTCCATATTTCTTTGAGAACGATGTTGGCCAGCCCATCACCGTCTACGGCGAGCGCTATAGGTCGATGATTACCAACTTCTTTTGGCCTGAATTGGATTACATGAACACCAACAACATGCGATTTCAACAGGATGGCGCTACGTGCCACACAGCTCACGCCACATTGGAAATTCTGAACGAGCGATTCGAGGGCATGGTCATCTCACGTGGAGGTGATGTGAACTGCCCACCGAGATCGTCCGATTTGACCCCCTTAGACTTTTTCTTGATGGTTTCTGAAGTTGGAGGTGTATGCGAATAAGCCACAAACCACAGCGTCCCTCAAAGCCAACATAACCCATGCTATCGGTCAAATTCAGCCTGAATTATGCACCAGAGTCATGGAAAATTGGGCATTTCGGATGCGTGCTATCCAGAGAAGACGCGGCGAACATTTGAACGATGTTATATTCCATACATAATGGCATCGATAGGCCTTTCAAACGAATAAAAAATTCGATGATATCTCACACATATTTTGTTTTATTTAAATTTAAAGATAGGAAACGCGAAATGAAACCCCCTTTATATTTAATTGCACATTTTTACTTGCACCTATAGCTATAGGGCAAGTATTGCATTCGTGAAAAAAATCGAACTCGATATTTTGATCAAACTTGACATTACTATGATGGAGAAGTCCAAAAAAGTGGGTCCGCCAATTCCGTCTGTCTGTCTGTCTGACTGCAGCCTAAACGGCTGGACGGATTTGCTTCAAACTTCAAATCTGTGGTCTGTGAGATAATCCCTACAGGTGAAATTGGAATTTTCATTTTGATATGTGGGTAAGTTTGGGCATACGCTATGAGGTGGCATACCACGTTTTCATGAAAAATTCAAATAACGGTAATATTCAAAATTAGCTGTTTCTCGGGTATTTGTTCGGCGATTGGGCTAAAAATTAATATTTCTAGGTTATAAGAAAAAGGCAAAATAATTGCTTTACCAAATTTTGAAATTGCCACGCCCACTTTTATAAAAATTACTTTTTTAAAAAGGAAACTAGAAATTGAGAAAAAATTATTTGAGCAAACTAATCGACCTTCGAAATTTTCTATAATTTACTCAAACGCCCTATCTGGTCACGCCCACTTTTTAAGGGCGTTTTTATGAAAACAAAACATTGAGTAAACTCCTACAATGTTATGACTATTAATCCATCGAAACGCGGAATGCCACACCTACTTTACTGGGAAGAGCAAGACTTGGACCTCAACCCTGATAAAATTTTACACTTATAGCATTACGGTGCAAGTACGAACGACCCAGTCGTGTACTTTGTTTTTTTTTGCATATTATTGACAACTTTTGCAAAATTTTATATATAAAGTGCAAAACTAATTTGTTTAGTGAAACGAAATGGAAGATTTTTTTGCAAACTGACAATAGCCTGTATTTTGCAAAAACATACTTGTCACTTTGCAAATTTGTGTTTGGTGAAACGAAAAATGCAAAAAGGTAATTTTTACTACATACTTTTCAAAAGAATAAAAAAAATTTAAAACTTGCAAAGTACAAAGTGAAAAGTGTTGGTGAAATAGGGCCCAGGTATGCAAAAACGACAAAATTGCGACAGTTATTAAGCTGAAAAAAAGGATCTACATGTTAGAATGCGGATTCGGAAAATCGGCTACGCTCAATGATCATTGACTTCGCCTGACTGTGATCCACATCAAGGCTACATTTCAGAACATCAGCCCATACCGACAAAGCTGAAGACTCTATCAAGGAGGAGTCTTATACCTCCTAGAGCCTGTCCGGAGTATGATGTCAAAATCACACCTACAAATACTGCAGCGAAAAATTAGAACAGCAATAAAAGTGTATAGAGCCAGGAGGAGAAAAAGATACAGCATAGAAAAAGGGCTCACGCAGTATCCCAGCTCAAGGGAATCGAAGAGTCTCGTTCAGGAACAACACTCGGTGATTTTTCAGAAAAGCCAAGCAGCTAGTAGCTGGATTAAAGAGGTCTCTAACCAAAATGTCGACCTTCGAACTCGTATTCGAATATACACTTATTTAGAGAACAACCAAATAGGTTGAAATATAAAAGAGACATTTATTTTCGAAATTAAAATGTTTGAAAATATTCTAATCAAAACTATTTGTCAGTATTTGCCTCGATGGCAAACTGACTGGTTATGGGAGGGTGTAGCTCTTTCCTCAATTTTTATTTATATTTCCGTTGCTGGGCAACGATATAAGTATAGTATTAACATATGGATGGCTGGATGCTGTAGGAATAGGGTAGTAACTGATTGGCGTCAACTTGGCGACGTCCAGTGCTGTAACTGTTACTACACATCAATTGTGCTTATTTTACTTCCAAGGGGTAGCCATCGGGTACTGGTTGATGTCCATCCGGACGCGACTTGCTGAACTTATAAGCGCGAGTGTTGAACAAGGACGAACTCTCTCGATGGGGTCATCGGTGGCGTAAAAGTGCAAGCGGAAGCAGAAACTCACTTTATCCGGGCTACTTCGACATCGTCGGACCCCAGGCCGGTAAGGATTTCCAAAAATAGGTCAGGTTTTTGGAAAAGAGACGGTGGCGGACGAGCCTTTAATAGGCCAACGGCAGCGCTCACATCTCCGAAGCCGGTTACTGACATCGGTTTTCTCAACCGGCCCCTCGTCTCAGGGGTTTCACCAAAAGGAACTGGCCCTCCAGGTTGGGGGTTGTGCCGTCGAGGTAACTTCCCTACCACGTAAAAAACATTAGTTACGAGAGATACGCGCCTCGGATATAAATCGACCCCGTCATACAAGATCACGACCCGAAACTTTTACGAACTACGAACTAAGAGTATGCACCTGGAACGTACGCACACTGTACACCCCTGGTGCTGCTCAAAAACTTGAATCTGTCCTCACGCGGTACACGGCAGATATGATCGCGATCCAGGAGATACGATGGATAGGATCAGGAATACAAAAACCACAAAACTGCGACATTTATTACAGCTGCCACAAAAGACTGCACATGTTAGGATGCGGATTCGTCGTGGGAAATCGGCTACGCTCAATGATTATTGACTTTAAGCCGATCAGCGATCGCCTGGCTGTGATCCGCATCAAAGCCACATTTCAAAACATCAGCATAATATGTGCACACGCCCCTACCGACGAAGCTGAAGACTCTATCAAGGAGGAGTTTTATGACCTCCTGGACGGAGTCTGTCCGGAGTATGATGTCAAAATCGTACTCGGAGACTTCAATGCCAAAATCGGTAAGGAAAACATCACTGGCGGATTAGTCGGAAAGTACAGCCTCCACGATACGACAACAGACAACGGCTTCCGACTAAACGACTAAACGACTTTGCAGCAGCTCGTAATACGGTGATAAGTAGCACTAGGTTTCAAAGACTACGAATCCCCACAGCAACCTGGCTATCTCCAGATGGTCCAACCGCCCACCAAATCAACCACGTGCTAATCGATGCGAGGCACGCATCCAGCATTCTAAATGTGCAAACGTTTAGAGGGACAAATGTCGACTCTGACCATTATCTTGTTGCAGCCAAATTCAGAGCTCGACTATCCAACGAGAAGAAGCTGTGAAATGCCCAGAAAAAGAAATTCAACGTTGAAAACCTTAGCACGACTGGAGTAGCCAGAGTCTACAAAGAGCGTCTGAGTGAGAAACACTCCGCTGTGCATTCACCTTCCACAAATGCCAACAACCAGTGGAACCAGTACCGCGACATCATCAAAGAGGTAGCCAAGACCACCATAGATTACCAACCACCACCTAAGAGGAGCCCTTGGTAGGATGATGAATGCGTACGTCGGAAAAGGTGACAGAAAATGCACACCTACAAATGCTGCAGCGGAAAACAAGAGCAGCAAGGGAAGAGTATCGAGCCAGAAGAAGGAAGGAGAAAAAGATCCTGCGTAAAAAGAAATGGGCCCACACAGTCTCCCAGCTCAAGGGTATCGAAGAGTCTCGCGACAGGAACAACACCGGATGTTTTTTAAGAAAGCCAAGCAGCTGGCAGCTGGGTCTTCGAAATAGTGAAGGAAACCTAGTCACCGAAGCACAGGGAATAGTAGATGTATTTAAGGAGCATTTCCAGCTGCTACTTAATGGGCATCAAATAGAGAGAGTGATAGGGCGTGTACTCCCGTAAATTGACTTATCTTTAAAAAGCTATTGTACCATTGTTATCAATCTGTCCTTAAACTATAAAATGAGGAGTATCTGTGGGGAAAAGCTTTTGCAACGGTATATAATTTTGAAAATCGGTTCAGTAGGAAGAAGTAGGGATAAAATTCATGTTTGCGTATTAATATGATATGAAAATCGTGTTTTTGTTAAGCTGGCTGTAGGGAAAGTGGAATTTTAGGCAATTTTGACGAAAAATGTGGTAAGCCATCTTATAGAGTTTTGTAAAAGAAACCTAGATATGAAAATAAAACAATAACGATCAAGAAAAGTTTTTGAGAAAAGAGTATTTTTATGAAGTTGACTACAAGTAAAGTACCTTTTAAAACAGTTTTGGTCAAAAACGTTGTATGCCATCTCATAGGGTTTAAAAAGGCTTGCTCTAATATAAAATTTAATAAAAATCGTTGGAGCCGTTTATACTAACCGTTATACTAACTTTTGGCCAAAAATGTGATACAGTTCCTCATAACATTAACCCTTAAACTCGATAATTCCATCTAACTAAAACAAACATGTACCTTAAATCTAGCCGATAGCCCTGGTAGTTAGTGCTGTACCCTAGATATTAAGATGTAAATTTATTTATGTTTTAATGAATAATAACAATAATAATTTAATCATATGTCAAAATCTAAATAAAATCATTAAAGGCACTTTCAAGCAAATCGGCTTTTAGTCACCCTGGTCGTAAGTACCGTTATATCATACTCAGACCAAAACGAACTAGTCCAAATATGAAATTTGAACTAAATCATTGGAGCGTTTTCTCGCAAATTGACTTTTCGCAAAATTGGCTATAAGTAAAGTAAAATTGGCAACAATGGCAACAATGGCAATTTTGGTAAGCAGCACGATACATCATCTGATTGCGATTGACCAGACTAATTCAAATATGAAGTTTAATCAAAATCGTTAGAGCCGTTCTCGAGAATATCCATTTTAACTGAAATCGGCCGTAAGTAAACTACCCTTAATTTTGAGGTTAGAATTAAAATTCCGATTTCGCCTCTAGGAATTATCACACAGACCCTATATATGAAGTTTGATCTAAATCCATCCACTCGTTTAGCCTGTAGCCTCGGGCACAGACAGATAGACGGACAGAAGACATTGGCGGACCAACTTTTTTGGACTTCTCCATTATAGTAATGTCAAGTTGGATTAAAATCTCGAGTTCCAAATTTTGCACGAATACAATACCTATATAATGAAGACAAAAATAATACATTACAATACGTACATTACCAACACTATTTAGTATGGATTTGCAACTTACGTATAATATATAAACTGACATGTGCAATACCAGAAATATAAGACGTTCTTAGTTAAGTATTGAGATATGAGTGTCTCCACTTTATAAAATGGAATCCAAAACTCATAAGAAAAAAATCTTTCCTTGTGAGTTCAATTAGTTTTTCAATATATACTATATACAGAGGTACATATATGTCGTGACATAATACATACAGCAAACAACAAAGTATAGCAATCTGAAATATATATATTCACATCATGGCACACCGACGTAGTACTCATATTTGGCACAATCAACCAAACCCTGATAAAAAATATTTGAAATCGAAATTAATATTTTTTTCTAAAATAGGTGCCATAGTGATAAAAATTTGAATCAAAAACTGAATTTTTCGATAAAAAAGTGAAATTTTTCGTTAAAAAAGAGTGTTATAAAATGCAGTGGTTATCATTAACTATGAAATGAATGATGTGTTTTTCTCCTTTATCAGATACATGAAATGTACCTTTAACATGTTACATAAAATTTAGTTTGAAAATATTGAAAATTGCATGTGAAAATCATAGTTAAGTTAACTAATTTTACCGATTTTCAAACACGAATTTCAAAATTTTGATCGGTCACATTGGAGATCTATTCAATTCCTTTCCAAAAAATCTAATTTCATATTATACCAACGATGTTTTCTTATAGTATAATGGGAAACCCATTTACAATTTTGTGCAAGAATGCGAAAGTTGGGTGCGGTATTTTCAAATTACAACAACAAAAACCTAATTCAAAAATCTCGTCGGTCACATTGCAGATAAATCCCTATTTTTTAATATGTAATAAATTTAGATCGGTTCAGAATACATCGAATGACATGGGAAACCGATTGCTCAATGTTCGCCGGTTTTTTACCCAAACTGTCGAACTCATATTCGAACATATGTACACTTATTTAGTGAACAACCAAATTGGTTAAAACATAAGATAGACAATTTATTTTTCGAAATTAAAATATTTGAAATATTCTATTCAAAATTATTTTTCAGTATTTGCCTTAGTGGCAAACTGACTGGTCATAGAAGGGTGTAGTGTAGTTCAGTTATTCAATTTTTATTTATATTTACGTTGCTGGGCAACAATATAAGTAGAGTAGTAGTGTAGGGATATATAGATAGCTTTCCTTGGTTGTATAGGACGAGTTTTAATTGTGTATGTTATTTTGATTTTGCCTCCCAGAAAAATATGAAAAATTGAATTTTTGTATTTTTATGAACAATTTTACATTTTGGGAGTCTGGTTCGACCGTTAAACAACTGTAGAATACTACAGTAGAAACGTTTTCTGTTTGTAACGTATTTTCATGTTTTCAAACAGGTTGGAAATCTAATAAGAAACGTTAACTTTTTTTAATTGATATAATGGCAGTTGTAAAAATCGAATCCTGCGATGGAACTCATTTGGTTTTTTCTTGTTCCTTATATCAATTTACCTTTCTACCTTTTATAAGAGAAATTATTTATCATTGATAAGCAATTTTCTGTAAAGTGCGTGCGATAAGAAAAAACAATTTAAAGACGTAACAAAATTGTACATATGTATGTGAATATGTATGTATAGATGTACGTTCTTTTATTTTTATGTTAAATATTAAACTTTCAGGAAATACATAGAGGGCAGGTATTGGATCTTCGAACTCAAGAATCATTATATACAGAAGTTAAGAAAACTATATCTGCCATTACTGTCTGTCTGTTTAAACGTTTTTCTTGAAGGCAAAATTTAAGTTTCTTACTTAGACTTAATTTTCGATAAAAAAGGTATTCCCCATATTAGATCTAACGATTTCATAACTTATAACAGTGCTTTATTTCAAACACACACAAGAAAGAGGTTCCATGTTCCATAACACCTAGAGAACACCTTTTGCGAAATTCTCAAAAACAGCCTAGACTAAAGCCAAGATTAAAGATTAGCCTTCCGATATGACATAAATCATAGGCCCTTTTGACTCGTGTAAGTAATACAATACGTACAACAAAAACAGTTATGAGAAGCTAAGGCCTGGGTCCCATAGAACTACTGCGCCAAATATTAATGTTTTTTTTTTTTTGCTATAATTCTACAAGAGGGTTTTGGGGAAAAATATACATATACATGTATGTAAAAGAAAATTAAAATTTCTTCAATCATAATTCAACTTACTTTTTCTTCATAATTTCACAGCGAATAGATTTTACTTTTTTTACTGATAACCTTTTATACTGTATTTTACGTTTTCCCATTTCACTATTTTTCAAAGCACTACCACTTGAACTTTTATTTTAAGATATGTATGTAAAGTCCACTCAAATATTAGACCCAAGCTAAATATATGCTTATTGCGAGTTGTTCTTTCTAATATCTTAAAACAATTTCAATTCGGATATATTATTGTTCCTGAGCATAATGATTTGATTAAAGATCAAGATACGTACATATGTAGATATAAACAGACAATTAAATCACCAAGTAAGGGCATACTGGTAGAAAACATAATTTGGTTAACATCGAAATAAAATCAGTCTTACAGCCTTACAATTTCGTGAATTGTTTAGAGTTAAATATTTAAGTACATAGTACATAGTTACATTATGGACGGAATGTACAAATAAATCTATCTTGTATATATTATGATAATGAATAGGAAAGTATTGAGGTCTTATTGTCTGATCTTTAGATCAAAAATTAACTTCTCACCAAAATACCCTCAAGTTTGTCAACTCTTTCAAACATTTCATTGAAATATAACATGAAATCTAAAATTCATAAGAAAAAAAAAACTTTTCACGAGTTCAAATATTTTTTCAATAAATACACACACATATGTGAAGATATAATACTTACTTTCACCCCACACAACAAAGTATAGCAATCTGAAATATATTCACATCATGGCACACCGACATAGTACTCATATTTGTCACAATCAACCAAACCCTTATAAAATATTTTCGAAATCGAAAATAATATTTTTCTGAAATTAGTGCCCTTAGTGATATAAATTTGAATCGAAAACTGAATATTTCGCTAAAAAATTTAAATTTACGTTAAAAAAGAGTGTTATAAAATGCAGTGGTTATCATTACCTGTGGAGTCAATGCTGTGTTTTTCTGCTTTATCAGATACATGAAATGTGCTTTTAACATGTTACCGAAAATTTAGTTTAAAAATATTGAAATCATTACACGAAAATCATGGCTTAATTTCACAAATTTTATCAATATTCAAGCACTAATATCTCGAGAAAGAATAAAAATTTCAAAATTCTGTTCGACTGGAGATCTATTCATTAGCTTTCAAAAGAGTCTAATTTCAGATTTCACCAACGATGTTTTCTTATAGTAAAATGGGAAACCGATTCACAATTTTGTGCAAAAAAGCGAAAGTTGGCTGCGAAATATTCAAATATTACAGCAACGAAAACCTTATTCAAAAATCTGTTCGACCACATTGCAGATAAAACCCTATTCTTTAAAATGTGATAAATACCATTCAAATCGGTTCAGAATTCGCCGAATGGCATGGGAAACCGATTGCTCATTTTTCGCTGGTTTTTTCGTGTTTTTTGGGTAGAGGCCTCTTAAGTCCAGATCGCAGGCTCTTCGAAATAGTTAAGGAAACCTAGTAACCGAAAGCACAGGAAATAGTAGATGTATTTAAGGAGCATTTCCAACAGCTACTTAATGGGCATCAAGTAGAGTGATAGGGCAAGAAGAGAACCCACGTCAAGTCAATGAAGAAGCCATTCCCCTTTCAGTTTGGAAGAGGTTGGCCTACCAGCAGAGCTTTTCAAATATAGTGGTGATGTTTTGGTGGGGTGCATGGACCAAATCATCAAGCAAGTATGAGTGGATGAAGCCATGCCCGATGACTGGACTATCAACTCTATATGCCCCATCTTCAATAAAGGCGATCCTATGTCTTGAAAGAACGTTCGAGGCATATCCCTTATACTTGAAAATAAAATCCGTAGCACGCGCACTTCAACCAGATTATGAAAGAATTGTTTAAGATTTTTACTCGGACGTCAACGGGCTTATACAAAGACTCGACGAATTAGAAATATTTATAAGATAAAAAGATATGGATATATGCTTGGTTTGTAAAACTTGGTTTTAACCCATCGGGAAGGGCTAGAGGCGGATCCTCTATGTTCATAAAAGAATATATTGAACATTCGGCAGAAATAAAAGTTGAATTAGAAGTAATGCAAGTAAGCACCATACATTTTTCTTTCAACGTTTCATTTATTATCTAGACTTGAACGAAAGGCGTTTTTCCTTTTAGTTGCACCTACATATATGTATGTACAATGTACAATGTATGTACAATGTACATTCATACATACATATATAGGGTAAGTTATGGATTCGCGAAGATTTTCAAACTCGAGATTTTGATCAAACTTGACATTACTATGATAGAAAGTCCAAAAAAGTGGGTTTGGCAATGCCGTCTGTCTGTCTGTCTGTCTGTCTGTCTGTGCACGAGGCTACAACCTAAACGAGTGGATCGATTTAGATCAAACTTCATATATAGGGTCTGTGCGATAATCCCTAGAGGCGAAATCGGAATTTTCATTCTAACCTCAAAATTAAGGGTAGTTTACTTAAGGCGAATTTCAGTTCAAATGGATTTATTCGAAAACGGCTCTAACGATTTTGATTAAACTTCATATTTCAATTAGTCTAGTCAATTGCAATCAGATGATGTATCGTGCTGCTTACCAAAATTGGCAACAATGGTACTTTACTTATAGCCAATTTGACACAAAGTCGATTTGTAGGAAAACGGCTTAATTTAAATTTAATATTCGGACTAGTACGAAGTAATGCAACATGATGGCGTACTACGTTTTGGTCTAAGTATGATACAACGGTACAAAGGTGACTAAAAGCCGATTTGCTTGAAAACGCCTTCAACGATTTTATTAAAATTTTCACATAAGATTAAACGTCTCAAATCCTATCAGGAACTGTATCACATTTTTGCCCAAAAGTTAGTATAACGGTATTTTTCGCGAAATCGAGCAGTAGGAGTCAATTTATTCGAAAACGGCTCCAACGATTTTTATTAAATTTTTGAACAAACCTGTTTTGAAAGGTACTTTACTTATAGCCATCTTCATAAAAATACACTTTTCTCGAAAACTTTTCTCGATCGTCAATCCATGTGCATTTACGGAAGTACACGCACACTATAGTGAACCAAAAAATATGTATGTATTGTACTTGACTTTTTGCACCATCTCACCACAGTGTTGCTGCCAAGGTTTGAGAAAAAAATTTCACCAGAAAGGAAAAACGTACCTAAAGTATCAAAATACAAATTCTGTATAATATTGCCATTATTACTACCAAAATATATCCCAATGGTAATGGAACTATGTTGCAGAATCAAAAAGTTGGAAATTGTTATAAAGATGCCCTTTTATGGCATCTGCAGTCGAAACTGAAACTATCCACATAGCCATTTTTAAGAAATCGAAGCATCACTAGATTAAAATCTGAATTAATAATCACTTTTGATACGTATCTATTACTTGGCAACACTCTAGAACATAGCTGTTGTCATGGAAACGTTTTTTTTTTCTTACGATACAGGTTTTGATTGGTGCGCACGTGCTACTGGATTTGTTTGAATGTCATTTTCATTGGTTAAAACACAGAGAGAGAGAAAGAAAATATTGTTACATTTTTAGGGACTTATTTTGGGTTTTCGCATATTTACCGGAGTTCAAAGGCAATGGATTTATGAGTGAAATTGAAGGAAAAGTAACGACGATGCTTAATTTTCAAGAGCTTCATAAAATCCTACAGATGATATATGACGTTTTAGGCCAATCTGCTTAGAACGATGGTTTACTTATGGTCAACTTACATATGCTTACCTACTTATGTATATATTCGTTTATTTATTTTTACCTCAAATACACAAAGGATTTTGAGATATAGGTGCAATAAAGTCGTGCACTTTATTTTTTTTTTCTTTTCATTTTTTGGGCATCGGCCTACTACGTTATTGGCATAGTAAGATCGGTCCGGCCCACAAACTGCTCTTCATTTTCCCTGGGTGCATCAATAATGATCATCGTACCGTCAACCCAAACAGCTACACAAGGGAATCCTTGAGCAGAAAATTGGGTACCTATTTCCAAAGAATTTTCTGGACAGCAAATGGTGTTTGCAACAAATTCATCGATTATTGCGTCCGAAACTCAGTATACTACTCTGCAGACTGTAGCTTTACTTATTCCGTGCACAGCAGCGACACCATGATATTGGCCTTCATTTCCATTCCAAGTTGTTGCAAAGGACTTAAGAAATTATTTCTTTGGCCGGTAAACCTTGCTTATGTCCAATTTTGAACAATACACATTCAATATTCGTCTTTCTTAAACGGAAGCTTTCCACGGTTGAAAAATTATTTCCAATTTTAAAATTGGTTCTTAATTTTACAATTTGAGTATTTTTAGTATTTTTTTATTATTTTCACCAACTGTTCACAGCAAAAGTTCAACTGCAAATTAGTTTTTACTTGAACCTACATATATGTATATACATACATACCTTCATACATATAGGGAAGTATAGCAATGGTGAAAAAAATGGAAATCGAGATTTTAACCAAACTTGACATTACTATGATGGAGAAGTCCAAAAAAGTGGGTCCGGCAATTCCGTCTGTCTGTCTGACTGCAGCCTAAACGGCTTTACGTATTTGCTTCAAACTTCATATCTGTCGTCTGAGATAATCCGTACAGGTGAAATTGGAACTTTCATTTTGATATGTGGGTAAGTTTGGGCATATGCTATGAGGTGGCATACCACGTTTTCATGAAAAATTCAAATAACGGTAATATTGAAAATCAGCTGTTTCTCGGGTATTTGTTCGGCGATTGGGCTAAAAATTAATATTTCTAGGTTATAAGAAAAAGGCAAAACAGTTGCTTACCAAATTTTGAAATTGCCACGCCCACTTTTATAAAAAAAATTTTTTTTTAAAAATGTATACTAGAAATTGAGAAAAAATTATTTGAGCAAACTAATAGACCTTCGAAATTTTCTATAATTTACTCAAACACCCTATCTGGCCACGCCCGCTTTTTAAGGGCGTTTTTATGAAAACAAAAGCTCCTACAATGTTATGACTATTATTCCATCGAAACGCGGAATGCCACGCCTACTTTACTGGGAAGAGCAAGACTTGGACCTCAATCCTGATAAAATTTTACACTTATAGCATTACGGTGCAAGTACGTACCACTCAGTGGGGGCCGTGGCTCAGTGGTTAGTGCGTTGGACTATGGAGCAAGGGGTTCGAGATCGAATCCCAGTCGGGGAACACTTAAAAGTTTTTCACGGCCCCACCTCTCGCGAGCGTCTGACAAACATCCGAGAGTACAACTGTCCTGAGAAAGCTTCTCAAATAACAAATTGCCCTTCGGATACGGCATTAAACAGTAGGCCCCTACCATTCGTGTAAAGAATAAAACACGCACAACACGAATGGTTTTGAGAAGCTAGGCCCTGGGTCCCATCGACCGGTGGCGCCAAGTATTTATTTTTTTTTTTACGTACGACCCAGTCGTGCACTTTGTTTTTTTTTGCATATTATTGACAAAATTTTATATATAAAATGCAAAACTAATTTGTTTAGTGAAACGAAATGGAAAAGTGGTTGGTGAAATAGGGCCCAGGTATGCAAAAACGACAAAATTGCGACAGTTATTAAGCTGCCACAAAAGACTCCACATGTTAGAATGCGGATTCGTCGTGGGAAATCGGCTACGCTCAATGATAATTGACTTCGCCTGACTGTGATCCACATCAAGGCTACATTTCAGAACATCAGCCCATACCGACAAAGCTGAAGACTCTATCAAGGAGGAGTCTTATACCTCCTAGAGCCTGTCCGGAGTATGATGTCAAAATCACACCAACAAATACTGCAGCGAAAAATTAGAACAGCAATAAAAGTGTATCGAGCCAGAATGAGAAAAAGATACAGCATAAAAAAAGGGCTCACGCAGTATCCCAGCTCAAGGGAATCGAAGAGTCTCGTGGCAGGAACAACACCCGGTGATTTTTCAGAAAAGCCAAGCAGCTGGTAGCTGGATTAAAGAGGTCTCTAATCAAAATGTCGACCTTCGAACTCGTATTCAAATATACACTTATTTAGAGAACAACCAAATAGGTTGAAATATAAAAGAGACATTTATTTTCGAAATTAAAATGTTTGAAAATATTCTAATCAAAACTATTTGTCAGTATTTGCCTCGATGGCAAACTGACTGGTTATGGGAGGGTGTAGCTCTTTCCTCAATTTTTATTTATATTTCCGTTGCTGGGCAACGATATAAGTATAGTATTAACATATGGATGGCTGGATGCTGTAGGAATAGGGTAGTAACTGATTGGCGTCAACTTGGCGACGTCCAGTTCTGTAACTGTTACTACACATCAATTGTGCTTATTTTACTTCCAAGGGGTAGCCATCGGGTACTGGTTGATGTCCATCCGGACGCGACTTGCTGAACTTATAAGCGCGAGTGTTGAACAAGAGAAAATTGCAGCACTATAAACACGACAGCGGACGAACTCTCTCGATGGGGTCATCGGTGGCGTAAAAGTGGAAGCGGAAGCAGAAACTCACTTTATCCGGGCTACTTCGACATCGTCGGACCCCAGGCCGGTAAAGATTTCCAAAAATAGGTCAGGTTTTTGGAAAAGAGACGGTGGCGGACGAGCCTTTAATAGGCCAACGGCAGCGCTCACATCCCCGAAGCGGGTTACTGACATCGGTTTTCTCAACCGGTCCCTCGTTGGGGGTTGTGCCGTCGAGGTAACTTCCCTACCACGTAAAAAACACTAGTTACGAGAGAGATATGCGCCTCGGATATAAATCGACCCCCTCATACAAGATCACGACCCGAAACTTTTACGATCTACGAACTAAGAGTATGCACCTGGAACGTACGCACACTGTACACCCCTGGTGCTGCTCAAAATCTTCAATCTGTCCTCACGCGGTACAAGGCAGATATTACCGCGATCCAGGAGATACGATGGATAGGATCAGGAATACAAAAACCACAAAACTGCGGCATTTATTACAGCTGCCACAAAAGACTGCACATGTTAGGATGCGAATTCGTCGTGGGAAATCGGCTACGCTTAATGATTATTGACTTTAAGCCAATCAGCGATCGCCTGGCTGTGATCCGCATATGTGCACACGCCCCTACCGACGAAGCTGAAGACTCTATCAGGGAGGAGTTTTATGACCTCCTAGGAAACCGCTGCTACTTCGGTTTGGCAAAACAAATGGGTTCAAAACTCCTATCTCGGAAGACGAAATGCCAGTTCTGCTATATGGAGCCCAGTGCTGGACGATAAGCAGGAAAGCAGAGCACATTTTGGGCCCTTTCGAAAGGAAAATTCTTAGTCGAATTTTCGGTCCCATATGCGAGGAGGGCGAATCTGTATGTAAGTAAATAGTATGCAGTTACAGCAAATACAGCAAATACAGCCACCAAGCTATGAGAGAAATGACTAAGATCATAGATTTTCGAACCATTGGACAAAAAAGGGAATCCGCCTGAAAATACAATCAGACAATCGGAGTCTGTGATTTCGACTTTGTAAGAAAAAAAGCTGTTACATAATGGATATAATGAAGACAAAAATCAATACATTACATTACGTACATTACCAACACTACTTAGTATGAATTTGCAACTTACGTATAAAATATAAACTGACATGTGCAATACCAGAAATACATATATGCCGTTCTTAGTTAAGTATTGAGATATGAGTGTGTCCACTTTGTAACTAAAACACACTGCTCACCAAAATACCCTTACATTTGTCAAATATCTCAATAGAGGTTAGATACACTTAGTCTTTTTCATATTGTCATCATTTCATTAGAATATAAAATGGAATCCAAAACTCATAAGAAAAAAATCTTTCCTTGTGAGTTCAATTAGTTTTTCAATAAATAAATAAATAAATAAATAAATAAAATACAGAGGTATATGTACATATGTCGTGACATAATACATACAGCAAACAACAAAGTATAGCAATCTGAAATATATATATTCACATCATGGAATACCGACGTAGTACTCATATTTTGCACAATCAACCAAACCCTAATAAAAAATATTTGAAATCGAAATTATTATTTTTTCTAAAATAAAAATTTGAATCAAAAACTGAATTTTTCGATAAAATAGTGAAATTTACGTTAAAAAAAAGTGTTATAAAATGCAGTGGTTATCATTAACTATGAAATGAATGATGTGTTTTTCTCCTTTACCAGATACATGAAATGTGCCTTTAACATGTTACTGAAAATTTAGTTCAAAAATATTGAAAATTGCATGTGAAAATCATAGTTAAGTTAACTAATTTTACCAATTTTCAAACACTAATATCTCAAATATGAAAAAAAATTTCAAAATTTTGATCGGTCACATTGGAGATCTATCCAATTCCTTTCCAAAGAGTCTAATTTCATATTATACCAACGATGTTTTCTTAAAGTATAATGGGAAACCGATTTACAATTTTGTGCAAAAATGCGAAAGTTGGTTGCGGTATTTTCAAATTACAACAACAATAACCTAATTCAAAAATCTCGTCGGTCACATTGCAGATAAAACCCTATTCTTTAATATGTAATACTTACATCGGTTCAGAATACGTCGAATGACATGGGAAACCGATTGCTCATTTTTCGCTGGTTTTTGGGTAGAGGCCTCTTAAGTCAAGATCGCAGTCTCTTCGAAATAGTTAAGGAAACCTAGTTACCGAAGCACAGGAAATAGTAGATGTATTTAAGGAGCATTTCCAACAGCTACTTAATGGGCATCAAGTAGAGTCATAGGGCAAAAACAGAACCCACGTCCAGTCAATGAAGAAGCCATTCCCCTCCCAGTTTGGAAGAGGTTGGATCAGCTATCTGCCTACCAGCAGAGCTTTTCAAACATAGTGGTGATGTTTTGGTGGAGTGCATGGACCAAATCATTAAGCAAGTATGGGTGGATGAAGCCATACCCGATGACTGGACTATCAACTCTATATGCCCCATCTTCAATAAAGGCGATCTTATGTCTTGAAAGAATTTTCGAGGCATATCCCTTACATTTGAAAATAAAATCCGTAACACGGGCACTTCAACCAGATTATGAAAGAATTGTTTAAGATTTTTACTTGGACGTCAACGGACTTATACAAAGACTCGACGAATTAGAAATATTTATAAGATAAAAAGATATGGATATATGCTTGGTCTGTAAAACTTGGTTTTAACCCATCGGGAAGGGCTAGAGGCGGATCGGATCCTCTATGTTCATAAAAGAATATACTGAACATTCGGCAAAAATAAAGGTTGATTTAGAAGTAATGCAAGTAAGCACCATACATTTTTCTTTCAACGTTTCATTTATTATCTAGACTTGAACAAAAGGCGTTTTTCTTTTTACTGGATGCTATTTAATTAACTAGGATGCTGTCGAATTTTTGCAGCTGGATGCTCCCCTATTAGTAGAGACTTTTTTATAAATTTCTATAAGATTACATATGATGTTTTCGCTCAAAACTACTTAAAGAGGTATTTTGGTTTTAGTCACCTTAACAAAAGCTTTATACTTGCAAGATGATATACTACGTTTTTGACCGCTGCGTTACTTATAGCCAAGTTATGTAAAATCTGCACATGCAAATGATTTTGTTTTTTTACATAAAATACACACAAGACTTTTAGATATAGGTGCAAGTTTGTACGACCCAGTCGTGCACTTTATTCATTTATTTATTTAACGCCTACTACGTTATTGGCATAGTAAGATCGGTCCGGCCCACAAACGGCCCATTTTCCCTGGGTGCATCAATAATGATCATCGTACCGTCAACCCAAACAGCTACACAAGGGAATCCTTGAGCAGAAAATTGGGTACCTATTTCCAAAGAATTTTCTGGACAGCAAATGGTGTTTGCAAAAAATTCATCGATTATTGCGTCCGAAACTCAGTATACTACTCTGCCGACTGTAGCTTTACTTATTCCGTGCATAGCATCGACACCATGATATTGGCCTTCATTTCCATTCCAAGTTGTTGCAAAGGACTTAAGAAATTATTTCTTTGGCCGGTAAACCTTGCTTATGTCCAATTTTGAACAAAACACATTCAATATTCGTCTTTCTTAAACGGAAGCTTTCCACGGTTGAAAAATTATTTCCAATTTTAAAATTGGTTCTTAATTTTACAATTTGAGTATTTTTAGTATTTTTTTATTATTTTCACCAACTGTTCACAACAAAAGCTCAACTGCAAATTAGTTTTTACTTGAACCTACATATATGTATATACAGTGCTGATCAAAATAATAGGTAATGAGTTGTAATAGTAATGGCAACACTGAAATCGGCTATCTGCTGACATTTTTTCCATTAATTAACGGTACCGGTAACTAAGCAGACAAATTTCCTTTGTCTTGATGTATATAAGGAAAGTCATCAATTCTCATATGTAGTGTTGCAGTAGTAAATGTGAAAGGACGTAATTTTCGGCTTGATCAAAATAATAGGTAACTGCTCTTCATCTGGGATTTTTAGTGTTTTTTTATTCAGCAAAAGGTTATTTTCTTTACGTTTTTTATAGCATTGATTATTTTTATTAAAACGGTGCCAGTTTTTTCATAAAGATGGGTCGCAGTAAGCATTGCACTGCTGAGGAACGCCGCATCATACAAAATTTGAGAAATGCTGGCAAAACATTAAAATTTATTGCTGAAAACTTGGATAGATCCATCAATTTTGTAGCCAATGCTTTGAAAAGGACACCTACCGAAGAAACACGAGGTCGACCTAGAAAAACAACCTCAGTGACGGATGCTCGAATTGTATTGCTGGCAAAAAAGGATCCATTCATGTCATCAAAAGCAATCGCAGCGAAAATAAACAAGGTCATCAGTCCGCGAACGGTGCGCAAACGACTACAGCAAAGTCAATTACCAGGAAGAGTAGCCAGAAAAGTTCCATTACTGAGCAGGAAAAATATTGCGAATAGGAGACAGTTCGCGCTAGATTTCCAATCCCATACAGCAGAACGGTTCCGCAATATACTGTGGAGCGATGAAACGAAAATTAATTTATTTGGCTCCGATTGCAAAAGAAATGTGCGAAGACCAAAAGGAAAAGAGTTTCACAACCGTTACCCGAAAAAGACTGTTAAACATGGGGGCGGTTCAGTAATGGTATGGGGGTGCTTTTCTTGGTTCGGTGTGGGACCTATTTTCCACATCAATAATATCATGACCAAGGAGATCTACTGCGAGATCTTGGAAAATATTATGTTGCCGTATGCGGAGGACAACATGCCAGTACGCTGGCATTTCCAACATGACAATGATCCCAAGCATTCGTCCAAATTGGTGAGATCTTGGTTGAATCGTGAACGAGTATCGGTGATCCAATGACCTTTCCAGTCACCAGATCTTAATCCGATTGAGAATTTGTGGGGGGAACTTAAGAGATCTTTGGCTAAGGAAGTATTTCAAAACAAAGAGCAATTGTGTTCAGCCATAGAAAAATGTTGGAATGCTATTCCTGCTGAAACCTGTCGCAAGTTGATTGACTCAATGCCTAGCCGAATACAGGCAGTCTTAAAAAATAAAAGTGGTCATTCGGGTTATTAAATAGACAGCTCCTTCACTATAAAATGAATTTTTAAGAAAAATTTTTTTTTTCGTATTTTATTTTTTTTTGTAATGTTAATTTACCTATTATTTTGATCAGGCGTTTTTTAAAAATAATAAAAAAAAATATAATGAAATGAAAAAATTAAAAAATATTTTGATTTACGTATTCACTATTTACAGCCTAATATTAGTTTACAAAAAAAAAAGGGGATTAGTTCTTTCCTTGTGCAAGCTTCGTGGTTTTTTTCATTTTACCTATTATTTTGATCAGCACTGTACATACATACCGTCATACATATAGGGAAGTATCGCAATGGTGAAAAAAATGGAAATCGAGATTTTAATCAAACTTGACATTACTATGATGGAGAAGTCCAAAAAAGTGGGTCCGGCAATTCCGTCTGTCTGTCTGACTGCAGCCTGTCTGTCTGACGGCTTTACGGATTTGCTTCAAACTTCATATCTGTCGTCTGAGATAATCCGTACAGGTGAAATTGGAACTTTCATTTTGATATGTGGGTAAGTTTGGGCATATGCTATGAAAAATTCAAATAACGGTAATATTGAAAATCAGCTGTTTCTCGGTATTTATTCGACGATTGGGCTAAAAATTAATATTTCTAGGTTATAAGAAAAAGGCAAAATAACTGCTTACCAAATTTTGAAATTGCCACGCCCACATTTATAAAAAAATTTTTTTTTTAAATGTATACTAGAAATTGAGAAAAAATTATTTGAGCAAACTAATAGACCTTCGAAATTTTCTATAATTTACTCAAACACCCTATCTGGTGTCCCGCTTTTTAAGGGCGTTTTTATGAAAACAAAAGCTCCTACAATGTTATGACTATTATTCCATCGAAACGCGGAATGCCACGCCTACTTTACTGGGAAGAGCAAGACTTGGACCTCAATCCTGATAAAATTTTACACTTATAGCATTACGGTGCAAGTACGTACCACTCAGTGGGGGCCGTGGCTCAGTGGTTAGTGCGTTGGACTATGGAGCAAGGGGTTCGAGATCGAATCCCAGTTGGGGAACACTTAAAAGTTTTTCCGAGAGTACAACTGTCCTGAGAAAGCTTCTCAAATAACAAATTGCCCTTCGGATACGGCATTAAACAGTAGGCCCCTACCATTCGTGTAAAGAATATAACACGCACAACACGAATGGTTGTGAGAAGCTAGGCCCTGGGTCCCATCGACCGGTAGCGCCAAGTATTCATTTTTTTTTTTTTCGTACGACCCAGTCGTGCACTTTGTTTTTTTTGCATATTATTGACAACTTTTGCAAAATTTTATATATAAAGTGCAAAACTAATTTGTTTAGTGAAACGAAATGGAAGATTTTTTTGCAAACTGACAATAGCTTGTATTTTGCAAAAACATACTTGTCACTTTGCAAATTTATGTTTGGTGAAACAAAAAATGGAAAAAGGTAATTTTTACAAAAATTGTAAACTTGCAAAGTACAAAGTGAAAAGTGGTTGGTGAAAAAGGGCCCAGGTATGCAAAAACGACAAAACACATGTTAGGATGCGGATTCGTCGTGGGAAATCGGCTACGCTCAATGATAATTGACTTCGCCTGACTGTGATCCACATCAAGGCTACATTTCAGAACATCAGCCCATACCGACAAAGCTGAAGACTCTATCAAGGAGGAGTCTTATACCTCCTAGAGCCTGTCCGGAGTATGATGTCAAAATCACACCTACAAATACTGCAGCGAAAAATTAGAACAGCAATAAAAGTGTATAGAGCCAGGAGGAGAAAAAGATACAGCATAGAAAAAGGGCTCACGCAGTATCCCAGCTCAAGGGAATCGAAGAGTCTCGTTCAGGAACAACACTCGGTGATTTTTCAGAAAAGCCAAGCAGCTAGTAGCTGGATTAAAGAGGTCTCTAACCAAAATGTCGACCTTCGAACTCGTATTCGAATATACACTTATTTAGAGAACAACCAAATAGGTTGAAATATAAAAGAGACATTTATTTTCGAAATTAAAATGTTTGAAAATATTCTAATCAAAACTATTTGTCAGTGTTTGCCTTGATGGCAAACTGACTGGCTATGGGAGGGTGTAGCTCTTTCCTCAATTTTTATTTATATTTCCGTTGCTGGGCAACGATATAAGTATAGTATTAACATATGGATGGCTGGATGCTTTAGGAATAGGATAGTAACTGATTGGCGTCAACTTGGCGACGTCCAGTGCTGTAACTGTTACTACACATCAATTGTGCTTATTTTACTTCCAAGTGGTAGCCATCGGGTAATGGTTGATGTCCATCCGGACGCGACTTGCTAAACTTATAAGCACAAGTGTTAAACAAGAGAAAATTGCAGCACTATAAACACGACAGCGGACGAACTCTCTCGATGGGGTCATCGGTGGCGTAAAAGTGGAAGCGGAAGCAGAAACTCACTTTATCCGGGCTACTTCGACATCGTCGGACCCCAGGCCGGTAAGGATTTCCAAAAATAGGTCAGGTTTTTGGAAAAGAGACGGTGGCGGACGAGCCTTTAATAGGCCAACGGCAGCGCTCACATCCCCGAAGCGGGTTACTGACATCGGTTTTCTCAACCGGCCCCTCGTCTCAGGGGTTGTGCCGTCGATGTAACGTCGATACCACGTAAAAAACACTAGTTACGAGAGAGATACGCGCCTCGGATATAAATGGACCCCCTCATACAAGATCACGACCCGAAACTTTTACGGACTACGAACTAAGAGTTTGCACCTGGAACTTACGCATACTGTACACCCCTGGTGCTGCTCAAAATCTTTAATCTGTCCTCACGCGGTACAAGGCAGATATTACCGCGATCCAGGAGATACGATGGATAGGATCAGGAATACAAAAACCACAAAACTGCGGCATTTATTACAGCTGCCACAAAAGACTGCACATGTTAGGATGCGAATTCGTCGTGGGAAATCGGCTACGCTTAATGATTATTGACTTTAAGCCAATCGGCGATCGCCTGGCTGTGATGCGCATATGTGTACACGCCCCTACCGACGAAGCTGAAGACTCTATCAAGGAGGAGTTTTATGACCTCCTGGGCGGAGCCTGTCCGGAGTATGATGTCAAAATCGTACTCGGAGACTTCAATGCCAAAATCGGTAAGGAAAACATCACTGGCGGATTAGTAGGAAAGTACAGCCTCCACGATACGACAACAGACAACGGATTCCGACTAATCGACTTTGCAGCAGATATTTACTTCCGGAGTAAATATCAACTCCACGAACGACACCCTAGTGGAGATTCGACGAATACTTACCCTAGGAAACCGCTGCTACTTCGGTTTGGCAAAACAAATGGGTTCAAAACTCCTATCTCGGACGACGAAATGCCAGTTCTGCTATATGGAGCCCAGTGCTGGACGATAAGCAGGAAAGCAGAGCACATTTTGGCCCCTTTCGAAAGGAAAATTCTTCGTCGAATTCTCGGTCCCATATGCGAGGGCGAATCTGTATGTAAGTAAATAGTATGCAGTTAAAGCAAATACAGCAAATACAGTCCCCAGCTATGAGAGAAGTGACTAAGATGATAGATTTTCGAACCATTGGACAAAAAAGGCAATCCGCCTGAAAATACAATCAGACAATCGGAGTCTGATTGCTTCTGTGATTTCGATTTTGTAAGAAAAAAAGCTGTTACATAATGGACATAATGAAGACAAAAATCAATACATTACATTACGTACATTACCAACACTATTTAGTATGAATTTGCAACTTACGTATAACATATAAACTGACATGTGCGATACCAGAAATACACATATGCCGTTCTTAGTTAAGTATTGAGATATGAGTGTGTCCACTGGAACTAAAACACACTGCTCACCAAAATACCCTTACATTTGTCAAATATCTCAATAGAGGTTAGATACACTTGGTCTTTTCATATTGTCATCATTTCATTAGAATATAAAATGGAATCCAAAACTCATAAGAAAAATTCTTTCCTTGTGAGTTCAATTAGTTTTTCAATAAATAAATAAATAAATAAATAAATAAATAAAATACAGAAGTATATGTATATATGTCGTGACATAATACATACAGCAAACAACAAAGTATAGCAATCTGAAATATATATATTCACATCATGGAATACCGACGTAGTACTCATATTTTGCACAATCAACCAAACCCTAATAAAAAATATTTGAAATCGAAATTATTATTTTTTCTAAAATAAAAATTTGAATCAAAAACTGAATTTTTCGATAAAAAAGTGAAATTTACGTTAAAAAAAAAATGTGTTATCATTAACTATGAAATGAATGATGTGTTTTTCTCCTTTATCAGATACATGAAATGTGCCTTTAACATGTTACTGAAAATTTAGTTCGGAATTATTGAAAATTGCATGTGAAAATCATAGTTACATAAGTTAACTAATTTTACCAATTTTCAAACACTAATATCTCAAATATGGAAAAAAATTTCAAAATTTTGATCGGTCACATTGGAGATGTGACTCTTTTCAAAGAGTCTAATTTCATATTATACCAACGATGTTTTCTTAAAGTATAATGGGAAACCGATTTACAATTTTGTGCAAAAATGCGAAAGTTGGTTGCGGTATTTTCAAATTACAACAACAACAACCTAATTCAAAAATCTCGTCGGTCACATTGCAGATAAAACCCTATTCTTTAATATGTAATACCTACAATTTACATCGGTTCAGAATACGTCGAATGACATGGGAAACCGATTGCTCATTTTTCGCTGGTTTTTGGGTAGAGGCCTCTTAGGTCAAGATCGCAGTCTCTTCGAAATAGTTAAGGAAACCTAGTTACCGAAGCACAGGAAATAGTAGATGTATTTAAGGAGCATTTCCAACAGTAGAGTGATAGGGCAAAAAGAGAACCCACGTCCAGTCAATGAAGAAGCCATTCCCCTCCCAGTTTGGAAGAGGTTGGATCAGCTATCTGCCTACCAGCAGAGCTTTTCAAACATAGTGGTGATGTTTAGGTGGAGTGCATGGACCAAATCATTAAGCAAGTATGGGACTATCAACTCTATATGCCCCATCTTCAATAAAGGCGATCTTATGTCTTGAAAGAACTTTCGAGTCATATCCCTTACATTTGAAAATAAAATCCGTAACACGCGCACTTCAACCAGATTATGAAAGAATTGTTTAAGATTTTTACTCGGACGTCAACGGACTTCTACAAAGACTCGACGAATTAGAAATATTTATAAGATAAAAAGATATGGATATATGCTTGGTTTGTAAAACTTGGTTTTAACCCATCGGGAAGGGCTAGGAAGGGCCTCTATGTTCATAAAAGAATATATTGAACATTCGGCAGAAATAAAAGTTGAATTAGAAGTAATGCAAGTAAGCACCATACATTTTTCTTTCAACGTTTCATTTATTATCTAGACTTGAACAAAAGGCATTTTTCTTTTTACTGGATGCTATTTAATTAACTAGGATGCTGTCGAATTTTTGCAGCTGGATGCTCCCCTATTAGTAGAGACTTTTTTATAAATTTCTATAAGATTACATATGATGTTTTCGCTCAAAACTACTTAAAGAGGTATTTTGGTTTTAGTCACCTTAACAAAAGCTTTATACTTGCAAGATGATATACTACGTTTTTGACCGCTGCGTTACTTATAGCCAAGTTATGTAGAATCTGTGTACACGCATATGACTTCGTTTTTTACATAGAATACATACAAGACTTTTAGATATAGGTGCAAGTTTGTACGACCCAGTCGTGCTCTTTATTTAGTTCAGAGCTCTAGAAAAAAACATCAAAAAACAATTCAAATTGCTCGCAATGTCTTGTTGTTGATTAAATTCGTGTTTTATTTGTGTATTAATATTATCATTGTGTTTTAAAAGCTTTAAGGCTTGCATTTTCAATTGTCTTCGTGTTATGTGGTGAATCATGTTTCTTAAATAAATCAGAGCGTTCGGAGCAGAAGTCTGAACAGAGCCTGAACACACAAAAACAAAAACGCCTTAAGTGATTTCACAAACATCTTTCACTTTGTTAAACCAATTGGTTTATGTTGGTGGCGCCTTCAACCCGAAACACACCTTCTGGTACATTTCTCAGTAAGACAGAATGCTTTATTCTGTAAGTATGGAATACGATTGTAATTACCTCTCGACGGGTAAACACACATAGATAGATATAAGATACCAGATTTGATCGAAGGATTTGTAAAAAGAATACCTGACATATAGTAGTTGAAGAAAGTTTATGAAGAAACTTAAGTTAGAAATAAGGAAACTCAAGGCCAAGAAAGCTTCTGGATACGACATAATCACGGGAGAAGTCTTTAAAAAAATACCTAAAAAGGCTTTAGTTAAGCTACTTTCTATAATTAATGCCGCACTTAGACTAGAATATGTCTCCAGTCAATGGAAGGACGCAAAGGTCATAATGGTCCTTAAACCCGGAAAACCGGCGAATGAGAAAACGTCTTATAGATCAATCTCGCTTCTTCCTATTATATCTAAAGTATTTGAGAGAATTTTACTTAGACGAATACTGCCAGTTATGGAAGAAAAGCATTTAATCAAAAATCCGTTGAAGGAAAAAAGATTTGTTCAAGCGTATTTCTCGACGTCTCTCAAGCTTTTGACTAAGTCTGGCATGAAGGCTTAAATTTCAAACTGCGGCAAGCACTGCCCAGTACTTGTATAGCATTTTGAAGATTTACTTCAAGAATCGACTATTTCCCATTAAATCCGCAAGTGATTATTAAGACTTTAAGGACATAAAGGCTGGGGTACCGAAAGAAAGCGTCATTGGTCCAATTTTTTATTTACTATATACTAGTTACATTTGCCGACGACACTGATATTTTGGGAGTATGTAAAACGGTCGAAGAAACGACCGGAAAGTTGCAAAAAGGCTTTGGATAGAGTAAATGAGTGGACAAAGATTTTGCGTATGCACCCAACGAAACCAAATTCGTTCATGTAAGTCTTACTTATAAAAAAAATTAACATTTTGCCGATTTCTCTAATACGATTCAAATTTCGTTTGCGAACGAAGTTAAGTATATTGGAATGAAGCTACATGCAAAGCTTACATGGAAGTCGCATGTGAAGAAAAAAACGCAAGGAGCTAGACAATAAATACAGAGAAACGTATTGGTTGCAGGGAAAATATTCCAAGTTTAATATAGAAAACAAGCTTCTTTTATACAAGGAAGTACTTAAACTAATGTGGACGTATGGTATACAACTCTGGGGTTATACCAAAATAAGCAGTATTAATATTTTAAAAACTTTTGAAAACAAAGTTCTTAGAGGAATTGTTAATGCATATCAGAAATGGTATATCAGAAACTGCGAAAGTCACGTTAATAATACTGGCCATCAAATTTTAAATGATCGAAATTTGTTATTTTGTCAGACACTCGCGAGATGTGGGGCCGTGAAAAACTTTTAGGTGTTCCGACTGGAATTCGAACCTTGAACCCCTTGCTCCGTAGTCCAACGCACTAACCACTGAGCCATGGCCGAATTGGGGATCACGGCAAAACTGATCCGGCTATTCCGCGTGACGCTGGAAAACACGCGGTGCAATGTGCTATTTGGGAACAGCTCCTCTGAACTTTTCCAAACATGCACCGGATTTCAGCAAGGAGATGCGCTGTCGTGTGATTTATTTAATCTAGTGTTGGAACAGATAGTGCGAAGGGCAGGTATTAACACGGAAGGCAATATCTTCAACAAATCTGTTCAACTGCTGGGATACGCAAATGACATAGACATCATCGGTCGTTCCAGGGCGCAGTTATAGACGCTTTTACGGCAATTGAAGAACAGGTGAAACGAGTTGGTCTTCAAGTGAATGAGGACGAATCCAAGTACCTCTTGTCAAAATCGGTCCACCGTCTAGGACAAAACGTCACTGTTGGCAACAGTAACTTTGAGGTAGTTAAGGAGATTACCTTCCTCGGAGTAAATATCAACTCCACGAACGACACCCTAGTAGATTCGGAGAAGACTTACCCTAGGAAACCGCTGAACAAATGGGCTCAAAACTCCTAATTCGTAAGACTTATAGAGAAATGTATGCTCTACAAAGCATTCATCCTGCCAGTTTTGCTATATGGAACCGAGAGCTGGACGATAAGCAAGAAAGCAGAGCAGATTTTGGGCACTTTCGAAAGAAAAATTCTTCGTCGAATTTTCGGTTCCGTATGGGAGGAGGGCGAATGGAAAAGATATAACCGCAAACTCTATGACCTGTACCAAGATGTGGATGAATTCCAAAAAGTCAAAATACGTCGAATACTGGCTCGGCCACATCGACCAAATGGACAATAATGCTCCAGCAAAGAGGATCTTCGAATCACAGCCCCAGGTTCGAGACGACGAGGAAGACCGAACCTCCGGTTTTACGACAACTCCGTCTGGACAACTGGAAGCAGCCTTCCCGGGATCCAAGAGAATGGAAGGCTGCCGTGTCTTAGGCAGAAATTCTTTACGGGTCGGAACCCTGTTACGTAAGAAACTCTTCAAAACAACATTATTTAGAACTTAAGAAATCCCTAGTTGCAAGAACTCATATTGAAAACTATAGAGTGAATACTGTCTTTTTCTACTTTTTCAGATACATGAAATCTGCTTTTAACATAAGTACATATTATCGAAAATTGAATTTAAAAATATTGAAATCATTACACGAAATTCATTCCTTGACAAATTTTATCAAACTTCAAGCACTAATATCTTAAAAAAGAAGAAAAACATTGGAGATCTATTCATTACCTTTCCAAAGAGCCTATTACACTAACAACGTTTTCTTACTGTAAAACCGATTTACAATTTTGTGTAAAAATGTGAAAGTTGTCTGCCGAGTTTTAAAATATTAGAGCAACAAAAACGCAATTCAAAAATCTGCTCGACCACATTCCAGATAAAACTCAAATTGGTACAGAATTGCCAAATGGCATGGGAACCCGATTGGTCATTTTACGCTTTTTTCGAGTTTTTTAGCCTCTTAAAATATATAATTGTTTTGACGTTTACACAACCTGCAATAGAAATTTTTTGCACACTTTTAGATGTGAATATATAACGTTGCATAAATTTAGGAGTATGGAACTGAAACCTACTTTATAAAAAATTCTCCACTTACTTTAGAAGAAAATAAACATAGAAGACATTACCTTCAAATGGCCCCTGGCGTCTAATAATAAATTGTCCGGTTTAATATCCCTGTGTATAAACCCAAGTTTGTGTATGGAATCTATGGCCAATGCAGTTTCCCCAATATAAAATTGAGTACATTCCTCGGAAAGTGTATCTTTTTTCATTAATAGGGTCATCATGTCGCCACCCGGAAGAAATTCCATTATTAAATACAAATTTACTGGATCCTAGATTAAAAATTGATTAATATGTACATATTTTGACGGTAAAATCAAATAACTTACTTGGAAACTGTAATACATTTTTACCACCCACTGGTGATCAGCTTCCACTAAAACATCTCTTTCCGCCCTGACATGGGCAACCTGCTCTTTTTCAAGCATGTCAGCTTTTCGCAGAACTTTCATTGCATACACATGACCAGTATCCTTTTTTTGTACTAAACGAACTTCACCGAATGCTCCTCTCCCAATAACTTTTAATGCTTCAAAATCCTCAACTCCCAATCTAAGCCTTTTTAATCTTAGGTATTCAGTTTCTTTCTGAGCATGCTGTTGCCTTTTTTCCTGCTTCTGTGATTCTGATAGTGTTTCATCTTTTAGTTGTGCTTCAAGTTTTGCTAAGCGTTGTTTTCTTTCTCCATATTGGGTTACAAGATTACTATAATAATTCTCCAGCGTTACCTTAGCTTTTGTAGCTTTGTCTAAAGTATGATCACTAAATCGCATTGATGAACCATCGGTGGTGGCCATATTATAGAAGAAATACACGTTTTTAATATATTATGCAAAGATTCTAACAAATTTTGAAAAAAAAAATATATTCTGCGGTTGATAATAAACTTCACATGTATTCTTTCCTTTAAACATAAATTTAATTCCAATACGATAAATCTTGACAGCTGTTTTTACTCAATAATAAAAAGAACAGGTTCAAGTTGCCCTTAGCGCTCTGCGGCGAGTGAAACGTGTTGAAATTTCGAACTACTTAGGTAGTTGGACACATCAAGTCGACTAATGGAGTCCAAATGGGTTTGAAACGTAGTTGAACTGGGAACTCTGCAAAAAAAGAAGCAATAAACAAAAGAAAACTGAAAAATTTAAGTTAAATCGCACGCCAACCCGATGGAAATAAAACCAATTAGTTTTTGTCTTTACAAAAGAAAAATTACCGAAAAAATTACCAGTTGTCAGATCGACTTCTTAACTCTGTTATTTACACACATTTGGGCTCGACCCAGCTAAAATATAACTTGTATATACAAATGTAGAGTTCAACCTAGATTCAACCGGATCAAAATGCATTTATACGAAGGTCGAGTGCAAACCTAATCGACTGGACTCGACTCTGCCATTAACACGTTAATATGACCGCATTGAAGAAAAAATGAGTTTCAATCTTCGTTCTTGCTGTAAGCGGACTGTGGGATCGAGCTAGAATCAAATCGAAGGAGAATTGAACCTCGAAAGATAATTTGATCTTCCTTTTCTATTTGAATTGCTTGACGCCTCAGTTTTCTTTCAATCTTTTGATCCGGGTTTACATGGAAAAAACTCAAATCTATCGCGGAGAATTTTGTGATCGGATCAAAACAATCCTGTTTCAAACCAATCTGCGTTTACATGGCACAGAACTCGAATTGAGTCCGTATTCAATACGCCATTCAAATGTTGCAAATTTTAGGTAGGTCGTATCCAACTACCTTGGTCGAGGAGTCGAACGACAGATGGTCCTTGTTTAGGTTTTTTTTTTTTTTTTTTGATGATAAGCAGTTGCTGTCGGTCAGAATTGACGCATGACCACTCGATGCTTTTCGATGAAGATCTGTGGGTCAGGCAAAAAATTATCATTAATAAAGAACTCACCAGGAACTCTAAGGTCAGTTCCAGAAAGTATTTCTGCTGCGGAGGCCTTGATATCGCCTTTATATGCTGGCAGCAGAAATGCTAACGCTGACATTTCCAGTGGAAATGCTGCAACTGCGATTGATTTAATAAAACGCAAACATAAAATATAAAATAATGTTCACTTTGATTATTCCCGATCGACGACACTTCTCGAAGGAGAACAAATAATTAATAAGTTCAGAATTATATTTACACTCCTGAGAGCGTATTTTCGTAATAATTGAATAAAACCTAAGTAAACTAAAGTTTATTTGTGTTTTAATAGCTTTAACAAGCGTGGTCGGTAGAATCCAATTCACAAGAAAAAGGCTCTATTGATCGACACACTCTCCAAACGTCGCGATTAAAACATAAAATAAAGTATAATGAAAATAAAATACATAAGTGTTACTAACATAAGTTTAAATCATAACACAGTCTATGAATAAAAACACAACAGAACTTTTCGACAACAATCTTCCATCATATAAAAAACATGAAAGATCTACAAAATGAACTTCAGCGGTTACAACAAGTAATCATACAACAACAGCTGGCACAGCATGAACAACAAATACTGCAACAAACACAGTTACAAGCTCAACAACAGTCAACCTCATTTATGCTAATTCCAGAAGGTGGTTTAAATCAATTCAGGCAATTAAAAGTGTATAACGGATTAGGTGACTACTCTCTGTCTGCCTTTGCAAAATCAGTGGAATTAACATCAACACTTTGTGGGAACTCTACAGCTGTACAATGCAAATTGTGTACAACGAAACAATGCAAGGGGAAGCAGAAAAATGTATTCGGGAATTTGGAAACAACCTTGACTGCAATGCAGTGAAATCTAAAGGATTATGAAAATTGATAAACATTTTCAAATAAAGCCATGATTTTCGTGTAATGATTTCAATATTTTTAAACTAAATTTTCGGTAACATCTTAAAAGCATATTTTATGTACATATCTGATAAAGGAGAAAAACACAGAATTCATTCCATAGCTTCTGATATCCACTACCAGAAATCATTCAACAACGAGATATTAAACTTTCCCGACTTTTTCCAGTTGCCTACAACCTATTTTCACCCATATAGTTACATTTTCACGCACATTAGTTTGACTTGGTGAATTCACCCCTAAATGACAACAACAAATCGGTCAATTTCACCTTAAATCACAACAACAACTAGTAATTTGACGAGCGATGACAGCCGATTTTCCAGAATTCTTTCAAATGAACAATATTTCTACTAAATTTAAGTTGAATGTTTCCGTTTTGTGTGAGCACATTCGTAAACGTACTTGCTTCACCACTAACAAATTGTTGTTGCCAAGCATTGACAGTAACAATTTTGGTCAAAAAGTTATCAAAATTTATTGTTTCACCTTAGCTTATAAGGGGTTACATTCAGTCAAATTCATTTTTGAGTGCTGACATCTATTGAGAGTAGTTAGACAAGCACCAAAGGTTTTTGCCAATGCTCACACGTATTCACAGACGAGAACCAAATTACAACAAAAACAATGAAAGCAAATGGGTTTTGGCAGGAAAGAGCGACGAAAGTTTAATATCTCTACTCAATGATTTCTGTAATAACCGAAGAAAAATTAAAGGAGCAGAATAAGCAAAAGAAACAAACATTAATTTGCTTTATTGCTAGGTTTCAATTTCACACATTTTTTTTTCGTCGCTATATGCGAAAGAAAAAGTTTAAATTCATGGAAAAAATGGACGCTTTATCCGGAATCGTGTTTATATCCGACGATTGCTTGCTTTCTTATTCGAAGAATGGCAAACCGTAAAACGTAAAAGAAGAAATCAAGAGTTTTATTCGGTTAGTTGTTGTTTTTGTTTTAGGTGTAAAACAAAAAAAAAATAAATACTTGGCGCAACAGGTCGATGGAACCCAAATCATTGCTTCTCACAACCATTCGTGTTAGGCGTGTTATATTTTTTTACACGAATGGAAGGGGCCTACTGTTTAATGCCGTGTCCGTAGGCAATTTTGTTATTTGAGAAGCTTTACTCGAGACAGTTGTACCCTCGGATGTTTGTCAGACGCTCGCGAGAGGTGGGGCCGTGAAAAACGTTTTTTTTTAGGTGTTCCCCGACTGGGATTCGAACTTCGGGCCCCTTTCTCCATAGTCCAATGCACTTTTTTTTTTTTTTTTTTAATTCATTTTTGTTTATTAAGTCATTAACTCTTCCATGCTAGACAAAATTGTTTAAAACTAGCTTAACTAACTTAACTATGTTATGACTAACTTACTGGCCCTATGCGGGCGCTCTAAGCTAAACCTAATGCTTAACCTATGTCTTTCGACGTAAGCTAACTAAAACAATTAATTGTTTCTTATTTTTTTGTTTATTTACTTCTAATTTAACAAAGAAAATGATTTTTTGGAAAAACTTTGTAAAACGAAAATTTTTTTTTTTTTGGTTTTATGTAAAACTTAATTCTACCTTAAAATAAATCTTAAACTACTTAACCTACTTAAGCTAAAAACGTAATTAAATACGTTCTTTTTTTTTGTATTTTTTATGTTTTTTTTTTTTTTAGCCAACTGCTGCTTTTTTTTTTTTGTAATATATACAAGCCGAGTGCTGTGTTTTCTTACTACCTTATACCTAGGACATTCACACCAATCACAACATACACCTACGACTACCTTAGAACTATGTAAGCCGGCCAGGCTAGTTATAAAAAAAAAAATAAATAAAATGGCCAGTTTGCCCTACAAGGGTTAGCCAGGATTAAGAGGGATCCACCAACAATTTTGGTGCTACCGTTTTACATCATTAACATCTTGCCCCAATACCGACCTACTGAATCGGAGACGATCCTCAGTTATCTGTGCTACGCCTCGCTCGTAGTTAAGTCGCCTATCCACAGCTTTTCTGCCGACGTGGAAGATAATCGGAGTACCCGTTCTATTCTGTATCAGACCTTGTCTGTCAAAATAGAGAAACGCCTCTGGGGGGATAAAACCGTTAAGGCGCACATTTTCATGGTACATGTCGTTGGGGTAGTAAGCCCCAAAGATCAGGTTATTGGTCGAGTGTATTGCTCTTGCAATATGACCGCGAATCAACTTCACCAGGAAATTGTCCGCATAGAGTTGGCTGCTATAAAACAGTCTCTTTGTAAGGGCAAAAGCAGCTCGGGGTTTGGCCAAAGCAGCATCTATATGTTTATTAAAATATAGATACTGGTCTAGCCATATCCCAAGGAACCTGACTACACTTCTACTCGCCAATGGGCGTCCGTTTGGTCCCACGATAGAGAACTTTCGCCAATTCTTTCTGGTGTCTCTTGAGGCCCCAGATAACAGCGTTCTGAACAGGATGGTTTCCGATTTCTGGAAGTAGATCTTTAACTTCCAGTCATCGCAATATCGCTGGATATTGTCGAAGTCACGTTGCAAGAGAGTTGCAATGACCTCGACTTTAGGACCTGACCTGTACGCAATCAAGTCGCCTGTGTACGCAATAGCATGGTGAAGAGAACCTATTAAATCACTTGTGTAAATGTCGAGCAGGATAGGCGAATTAACCGCACACTGTTGCAGACCGTTTTTAGTTTGAAACGTACCAGCAGAAGTCACGTTGCCATTTTTACACAACGAACTGTCTACTGGTGAGCATATTACATATGATGTACAGTAGTGGTTTGCTGATACCCAGCCTGCTCACCTTGTAGAAGAGCCCCTCCAACCATACGGTATCGAAGGCTTTCTCCAAGTCAACCAGGCAAGCACCCGTGCATTGATTCTTGCTTTTATTCCATTGGACGTCCGACACCAGTTTAGACGCGGCATGTAGGGTATTATGCCCCGCCTTAAAACCGAATTGGTTGTCCGGAATTATGTGTTTGTCCTCAACCCACTTATTCAGGGCTCTATGAATAACTTTCTCGAATACTTTGCTGATGTTCGGAAGGAGACTTATCGACCGGAGATTTGCCGGATTGGATGTATCTTTTCCCCTTTTGGGAATGGGCTGCAACACTCTGTTGAACAGGGTGGTGTATATGTCTACCGCTTCTAGAGGAACAGAGCACAATGTTCGGAATTCCGTCGATTCCCACGGATTTCTTACTCCTTAATGAGACGAAGATCGCTTGGAGTTCTACCTTCGATGTGAACGGGGTTCGCCATGTTCCCTTCATTGAACACGGTGAAACCAGTGTTCTCAGATCGCCATTCCTGCATATCATTTCGAAGGTAGAAGTTGTGCACAAGGACGCGATTTTCCAGGTCATGGTTCGGGTGAACGCTATCATTCGCCTTGTACACTTCGTCGCTCCAATAGCCTCTACTTTCTCCTGCGGATCTTCTATCACGAAGAAGTCGTCATCCTCGACAGCTTTATCTGGGTCTATGCATGCTGCTATCAGTACTCCTTCGTTGTTCGTTGTTCAGGGTAACTTAAGACACGGAAGGTCGTTGATGTTATTTCTCCGAAATACCTTATTGATATGCGGGAACATGCTTGGATTATTGGCTCTTATGGCCGAAATATTCCCGTCCCAATGCGCATTGACCGTCATTCTATAATTCTCTTTGATCAATTTTTGGAGATTTTTGATCAACGACTTCTGTCAGCAAACTGCCTGTACAAGGTTTTTAATCTTGACAGGAGTCTACTTTTCAGTCGGTGTAGTGCGTCGATTGTCGCGTTGCGGAATATGTCGGTGTTGTCAGTATGTTGATACCGAGGTATCGTACTGTCCATCGTTTGTTTGATTGTCTCGTCAAATCGTTTCAGATATCTGTCAATCTCCTCGTTTGACAGGTTCCTATTGGACGGTGGGTAGAGCGAGTTCGAGGAGAGTGCTCTCGTTAGTACTCGGGAGAAGCGTGTCCAGCGCGTCCTACTGTAGTTGTAGGTGTGCGTTTGAACAAACTCTTCCAGTTCCGCAATCTCGTTGGGAATAGTTATTTCGGCACTAAGTCCGCAATGGTCACTGTCGTACACAAAAGTGTGTAAACAGTTCATAGTCTGTCGGTCCGTGTCGGCCATTTGTAACCGTACGTCGAACAGCATGAGATCCAGATAAGAGCCGCCTCTGGGAAAGGACGGAATGTCCGATGCTTTCACATCGAGTCTAAACTCGACATTGTGCTGACCCCACCAATTGAGTAGTAGGTTCCCTCTAGGATTTGGCGTATTATTTCCCTTCGCGTTTAAATCTCCGGCCATGAGATAATAGTTCTCATCCGACTCTAGCCTTAGGATTCGAAAAAGTGATTCGAGTTCTGATATAAATAAGGGAGGTTGAGTAGCTTCAGGTGCATAGACCGAGACCACGTACATCTTCTTTCCACTATGGAGAGGGATGCACAAGATGCACGCTTCCAGCACCTGGAACCTTCGCACTTCAGCACTGTACACTGTCTTGTAACGTAGCTCTTTACGTACGAAGATCGCGACACCACCTCCTTGGGTGGAGTTGGGCCGGTCTCTTCTTATTATATTATATTTATTGTTCCTTAATTTATGTCTCTGAGTTAGCTTAGTTTCGCTAATCAGAAGCAAATCAGGATTTTTATCGTCTAACAACTTAAAAAGTGAGCTCCTACGTTCTATCCTTATCAGTGAATTCACATTCATCGCAAGGATCTTTAAGGGAGTCTCCGCCGTGGTACCCATTACGACTGGAGGTGCGCTAGGCCCGGCAGAAGCGCGTAGATTTGGTCCACCCGCGTCGCCTGCTCTTGTATCTGACGTTGAAGTTGACCCATCTGCCCTTGAATTGAGAGCAAGATAGCCATCAGATCAGTTTGAGCCTCAGGTGCTTTAGGCACTGACGCCTTTGGAGCAGCTTTGGCAGTTGTTTTTGCGTCTTGCCCTGACCCGACGCCATTTGGGCGTAGGTCAACTGGGGTGTGACGGCTTGGGGGATTAGAGCGGGACCAGGTGGACGTTTCACCTCGATCTTCTGCTGACGAACCAGATTTACTTTCTTTATGAATTGGAAGTTAGGGCAACCCCGATAGTTAGCGGTGTGCCCCGTGTTCCTGCATAGAGCACACGAGAGTTGCTCCTTGTCAGCGGCCCTGTCCTTACCTAAAGAGCATTCTTCTGCCTTGTGGTCTTTGCTGGACTTAACGCATCGAGACTGCATGTCGCAGTTCGACGCGGCGTGATCGAACCTCTTAATTTATCCCACCGTACAACCTGGTGGTCGAGGACTTTAATGCCTCTTAGACCATCCAGTTTGTTGCTAGGAGACAGCTGAACAAGGAAGAACGGTAACTTCCGGTTCTCCCTCTTCGTCTTTGCCGTGATAAAAGGCTTGACCCCTATGCAATCGAGGCCGTCGCACTGTTTATTCTTTAGCAACTTAAGGATCTCCTCCGGCTCGGTAGACGGTTCCAACCCCTTCAAAAGCACAGTTTGGAGCTTTTCCCCTTTCGGGATGAAGGAGAAGAACTCCGTCGTCGAGTCCCACAACAAGTTTTTAATATGCGATAATCCTCTAAATTCTCGCATTGAATTGAGTGCCTATCGCTTGAAAATCTTATAATAGTAAATTTATTGCCTATGGCCGACTTACATAAATCCTTGGTCTCCTTTAGTTCCATTTTATAGGTGTTGATTGGTGGAACTCGTTGTTTGGTTGTATTCTGCTGCTGTTGTTGTTGCTGTTGTGTCTGCTGCTTCTGTTGTGTCTGCTGCTGCTGTTGAGGTTGTTGTACCTGTTGCTGTTGTTGTTGCTGCTGCTGCTGCTGCTGTTTCTGCTGCTGTTGCTGCTGTTGCTGCTTTGGCTGCTGCGCCTTCTGCTGCTGTTGCTTTGGCAGCTGTTGCTTTTGCTGCTTAGCTTGTTGTGGGGTCTTTTGTTGTTGCTGCTTGGTTTGCTGCAGCTGTTGCCCTTATTGTTGTTGTTGCTCTTTCAGCTGCTGGCGTTGCAGCTGTTCCTCCCGTTCTTTCTCTCTTCTAGCCATCTGTTTGGCTTTAATTTCCATTACTTTTTGCTGTAGGAGTTGTATGCTACAGCAAATGTTTTCAAGTGTCTCATCCTCGTCTTCTGATTCCGAAGACGCTAATTTGGCGAAGGTGTTATTTTCACCCATATACCGCCCCTCCCCTCCGTCGGAGACGTATGGGTAATGTTCTTCCTCGTCGGACGATTCCAGCTGCATTTGTGTTTTCGTTGGCGCCCCCCCTTTGCTTCTGCAGGCAGCTTCACTGCAGAGCGTGTCAGAGACGGGCGCTTTACCAGGTTGGGAGATGGCTTTAACTTCCTCCTCCTCTTCACCGTCCCTTCGGTTGCTACGACGGCTGAGTAGCCAGATGTGGAAGCCGTATTATCATCGGCTGATGTTTGTTTGTCCGCTTTTCCCGCTATCGGTATTGCGGACCGTTTGTTTGCGTCCATGACGCCACACACTCACTTCTGTTCTTTGCGAAAACTTTCCACAGTTTATGTTTATTAATTTATTAAATAAAAAAAGTACTTTTAATGTCACTTGCCGGTATTGAACCAGCGTATGTTCGGTCACTGGTCAAAAACACCTCCACTGCGCCACTGGGGCTCTTAAGGATCGTCGTACTTTACTCGTAGTTAATGAAATCACTCGAACACTGCGAGAAGCCGAAACACGTCTTTCCACGCTGATGGTCTGTGAACGACTGAGTCCAATGCACTAACCACTGAGCCACGGCGTCCACAGAGTGGTGTAAAACAGAGTGCTATAATCTTAGTGCCTGACTACATTCTCATGGGAACGATCGTTTGCTCTTGAAGAAGTGCATGTCTTGCTACAATTAATTATATCCTTTATTTTAATGACTTCTTCCATAAGAAAATTATGATGTATTATGAATTGTTACTTTCATTCATAAAACCATTAAGTGATTTCCTTAACAGGCATACAGAAAAATACATACATCCTCTTCCTTGCTGACAATGATTAAATTATCATCGCAAAAATTGCACAGTATTCATACATTCAATTGAATTCTTTGCGTATTAAAAGAAAACACATTTCATTATCATAAAATATCCAACAACAACAACAAAACAACTACTTCAAACTCCTTCGCACTCTACTTTCCGTCTTCAGTATGATGATCAGCGAAAAATGAAGAAAATGTATGGAGGGAAACTTTTTGAAAACGGAACACTTCTACCTCCAGAGAGAAGTATATTTTGGCCGGAAAAAAATGGAAAAAACTAAAACGTTTTGAGAAAACAAGATGCATTCTTCCGCAAGATTTATGTTATGAAGTGCATTTGCTTTTTGCTCAACCCATCTGTTTTTGACGCACGTAAAATCTGCATTTCTAATATGCATTAACGTCGAAGCTACATGTTTAAAGCGTGCTCCCAAAGCTCTGATTTATTTAAGAAACACGATTAAGCACATTACGGCAAATAAATCGAAAGTTTATACTTTTGGGCTTCTAAAACACTGAAATTATTAAACAGGTTCCTCGCTTTCAAATTCGGAATAATACTTCATTTAAGTGTTGCCGTTGTTTTTTAATCATTTTTTTTTCATTTTAAGTTCTTTTTTTCTAAAAATGCCTCTATCTCCTAAGCGAGGCGACAACTCGTTTCGCCTCTTCTTCAATTGCCGTGAAAGCTTCTATAACGGCACGCTGGGAACGACCGATGATGTCGATGTCGTCTGTGTATCACAGCAGCTGGACAGATTTATTGAAGATAGTGCCTTCCGTGTTGACACCTGCCCCGCGCACTATCTGTTCCACCACTAGATTAAATAAATCACACGACAGCGCATCTCCTTGCTGAAATCCGGTGCATGTTTGGAAAAGTTCAGAGGAGCTGTTCCCAAATAGCACATTGTACCGCGTGTTTTCCAGCGTCACGCGGAATAGCCGGATCAGTTTTGCCGTGATCCCCAATTCGGCCATGGCTCAGTGGTTAGTGCGTTGGACTACGGAGCAAGGGGTTTAAGGTTCGAATTCCAGTCGGAACACCTAAAAGTTTTTCACGGCCCCACATCTCGCGAGTGTCTGACAAAATAACAAATTTCGATCATTTAAAATTTGATGGCCAGTATTATTAACGTGACTTTCGCAGTTTCTGATATACCATTTCTGATATGCATTAACAATTCCTCTAAGAACTTTGTTTTCAAAAGTTTTTAAAATATTAATACTGCTTATTTTGGTATAACCCCAGAGTTGTATACCATACGTCCACATTAGTTTAAGTACTTCCTTGTATAAAAGAAGCTTGTTTTCTATATTAAACTTGGAATATTTTCCCTGCAACCAATACGTTTCTCTGTATTTATTGTCTAGCTCCTTGCGTTTTTTTCTTCACATGCGACTTCCATGTAAGCTTTGCATGTAGCTTCATTCCAATATACTTAACTTCGTTCGCAAACGAAATTTGAATCGTATTAGAGAAATCGGCAAATTGTTAATTTTTTTTATAAGTAAGACTTACATGAACGAATTTGGTTTCGTTGGGTGCATACGCAAAATCTTTGTCCACTCATTTACTCTATCCAAAGCCTTTTTGCAACTTTCCGGTCGTTTCTTCGACCGTTTTACATACTCCCAAAATATCAGTGTCGTCGGCAAATGTAACTAGTATATAATAAATAAAAAATTGGACCAATGACGCTTTCTTTCGGTACCCCAGCCTTTATGTCCTTAAAGTCTTAATAATCACTTGCGGATTTAATGGGCAATAATCGATTCTTGAAGTAAGTCTTCAAAATGCTATACAAGTACTGGGCAGTGCTTGCCGCAGTTTGAAATTTAAGCCTTCATGCCAGACTTAGTCAAAAGCTTGAGAGACGTCGAGAAATACGCTTGAACAAATCTTTTTTCCTTCAACGGATTTTTGATTAAATGCTTTTCTTCCATAACTGGCAGTATTCGTCTAAGTAAAATTCTCTCAAATACTTTAGATATAATAGGAAGAAGCGAGATTGATCTATAAGACGTTTTCTCATTCGCCGGTTTTCCGGGTTTAAGGACCATTATGACCTTCGCGTCCTTCCATTGACTGGAGACATATTCTAGTCTAAGTGCGGCATTAATTATAGAAAGTAGCTTAACTAAAGCCTTTTTTGGTATTTTTTTAAAGACTTCTCCCGTGATTATGTCGTATCCAGAAGCTTTCTTGGCCTTGAGTTTCCTTATTTCTAACTTAAGTTTCTTCATAAACTTTCTTCAACTACTATATGTCAGGTATTCTTTTTACAAATCCTTCGATCAAATCTGGTATCTTATATCTATCTATGTGTGTTTACCCGTCGAGAGGTAATTACAATCGTATTCCATACTTACAGAATAAAGCATAAAAGGAAGTGCTTCAACAGGAAGTGCTGACGACGGTTGAATGAAAATAATGAAAAGAAAATTAAAGTACAAAAAATGAAAAGCAAGGTATAAAATAGGTTTCTTGTTTCAAGGTGCGGTCGTTGGCTTGCTGGTGTTGCCGCTCGCTGCTGGTGGTGGTAACTGACCTATCTTAACATCCTGCCCCCGTTGAACTGGGTTCAATCCTGTGGTTATGGTTGCTCTGAGCTCGTAGGGTTATGAAGTCACCCTTTGCGATGCAATTAGGTTGCAATTTCAAAGTGCCAGATCCCTCAATTGTAACTAATGTTACTGTGTCCTTGCATGCTATGTTTAATGATGTTTTTGAAGTTACGGCGTATATCCAATGGTTGGTGTTTAAAAATTTGGTCCATATCGGGTTGTTGTGAACTAGCCTTATTTGACATGCAGATAGATCCTCCATTTTATTGAGAATGTGTATTTCGCATTCACTGATTGTAGATCCTCTACGATAAATAGGATGCATTTGCGTACAGAGATGCCTTGTTTTTTCTACAATGACGCAAGTTGATAGTTCGGGTTCCGTTAGCGGATAATACTGGTCATGATGACGGTTGACCACTAAGAATGTAGATGATGGCTGAGCACAATTGTGTCGTTTAGTGCTGCTGGAATCGGAACTAATCTGTATAATTAAAGGTCTTCAGAATTTATCAGCGGTATTTTTATTTGAAATATAACATGGTTATTTGTTTTTTGGCCAGCAGTCACCATAATTCTATAGAGTTCCAGTACGTTGTCAGTGCTCGTTGGCAGGCGGTATGTAGATGATAAACTGTTCTTTATTATGATGGCTTGTTGTTTCATTTGGTGTGGAGAAATTAACGAATGACTTACTTTTCCTTGACGAATGTCTGACAAGGCGCTTGTTATTGCTGATTGTGTGCGTTGAACATTTGATATAAGCAGTGTAGTATATAAGGACCACGATGAAAAGAGTTGTTGAATCTTGAGTTGATATGATTCGTCCGTGTTGTTGTTGATTCGGTTAATTACTGCATTCAGCAGGGTTTGCAATATCGCATGCCGTTGATCCAAAGTTTCTTGATTTTGCTTGATTATGTTTATTGTGGATTCTACAATTGATGTGTGGTTTTTTGAAAGCGCTAGCAAGTAGTCTTCATTAGTTTGTATCCCTTCAATAGTCTTAGACATCTCTTCTTCATAGTGAGAATCAAGAACTCCAAACAAGGAATTTGCCATGTTTCCAATTAAGTTGAATGCTCCTCTTTTGGTCGACGTAATTTTGTATTCACAAAGGTCATGCTATCTTCATATAAATCCTGATGCGTGAGGTGAATGACATTGGTCACATGGGTACACAACGTTTTTTGCCGTAACCTGTCACAGAGATGCTGCAATATTCTGGTGCTATTTCCAATTGCCTCTAGTTTGCTCCAATATGGCGCTAGATCATAGTATATAACTAAGTTCCATGTATGAGTTATTAAGTTCGATGTTCCAACATTGTCGAAATATATTCCAGGTCGAGAGTCAAACGTGCTGATTTCAAATTCCCTTGCATTTATTGTAGTCGTCATTGTGCAAGCGATGAACAAGCTGACCAATGCTGTGCTAAGAGTTATGCCTCCCTTTCGTTTACGTGGTGTGGGAGCATCTTCATGATGGTTGTTTTTTAGCAATGGTTCAGCTGACTTTTCCCCTTCGTTATTGTGACGTTTTAAATGGCCAGATGAAGTTTCATCAGTGGATTGCGATTGTTGCATTGGGAGTGATGCTAACCTATGTATGGCACGACGGAACACGCCAGTTGCTGTTTGTACATCTGCCACTCTTACTAATCCATCTTGTCCCTTGACGGCATTAATGATTCTGCCTATCGGCCATTTAAGGCTTGGTTGGCTATCCTCTTTTAGTATGACCATCATTCCTGGTTCCACATTCTGACATCTTTCCTTCCATTTATACCTGTGCTGCAGTTGATTCAAATATTCACTTGACCATCGTCGCCAGAATTCGTTTTTGATATGGGTGACTAGCTTCCATCGAGTAAGAATCGAAGACTCTTCAGATGTGGCAATACGGTCAATGTTGCTGGTGATTGGCTCTCCAATGAGGAAGTGACCGGGGGTGAGAGCAGCAAAGTCGTTTGGAGATGCTGACATCGGTGTTATAGGTCGAGAATTTAGTATAGCCTCGACTTCAATTATAGCAGTCTCGAGTTCTTCATATGTCAACGATGCAGAAGCCAATGTGTGTTGTAGAAGATGTTTAGCAGACTTGACTGCAGCTTCCCACAATCCGCCGAAGTGTGGTGATCGTGGAGGTATAAAATTAAAGTCACATCCTTTCCTTGTGCATGAGGCTATGATTTTCTCTCTATCCTGCTGAGTCAATAATTTTGTTTAGCTCTGATAATTGATTTTTTGGCTCCCACGAAATTGGTAGCGTTGTCACAGTAAATGTTATTGCAGTGCCCTCGCCTTGCCATGAATCTCTTTAATGCGCCAATAAATCCTTCTGATGTTAGATCGGTTACCAGTTCAAGATGACAAGCCTTTGTTGCGAAGCAGCAGAACACTGATATGTATGATTTTTGAGGACGTTTTCCCCGTAGCTTGTAATGTGTGTAGATAGGTCCACAAAAGTCAATGCCTGTGTTCAAGAATGGTCGTGCTGGTTGAATTTTGTCAGCCGGAGGATTTCACATCATTTGTGATAGAAGTTCGATCTTGAGCAAAAAACACAACCGTGAACTATAGATCGAGCTAGTGTTTTGCCCCTTATCGGCCAGTATCTTTATCGAGCGATTGCCAAGACAGTTTGCGGCCCAGCCATTTTGTTTTCGTGATGAATTTCCATTAGCAATAGCTTCGTGAATGGATGGGAGTAGGGCATCAGTACTGTATGTTTGGCGTCATATTGTAATGCAGATGACTACAATCGTCGGATTTTTGCAGCCAAGTCATTCTGACTGTTTTGATGTGCTCTTCGATATTGTTGGCAAAGTCCAGCTTTGTTTCTCTGTCGTTGAGAGGTATGTTTCTGATGAGTGATTCATAATTGGTGCACCATTTTCGGAGTTTAAAACCCGCACACGGCAATAATCCTTGAAGCTCCGATTGCATTGCTTGGGCCGTTGTCAAACTATCCGACTCTCTGTGCATAAAAACATCGTGGACCGACAGTAAACGAGTAACAAAGAGGAGTGCGTATTCAGACATTGCCCACTTATTCGATCCATTAGGAATTATGGCACCAGTTGTAGTAACCGCGAAGCTATTTCTTCAACAGCTATGGGAATTAAAATACGACTGGGATGCCACATTACCTCAAGACATGCAAACTACATGGTTGAAATACCGCGAAGAACTGAAATCATTACATGACATCAAGATACCAAGACATGTCTTCTCTAACAAGGTTCCAAAAATCGTGCAATACCACATATTCGCTGATGCTTCGGAAAAGGCATATGGATCAGCAGCATACGTAAGAGCCGTAAAATCAGCGGTGAAATTACAGTTCGCCTACTCTGCGCCAAATCAAGGGTAGCTCCGTCAAAAAAGACCAAATTGTCCCTTCAAACAACAATCCCTAGATTGGAATTGTGTGCAGCTAAGCTGGCATCCGAGCTGATGCTCCGTATACAAACTGACCTGGATATTCAAAATAACTCCCATTCCCACACTATCCGTTCATCCATCACGAGACTCAGTGAGATTCCAAATGATACTCTTTTCGAGTATATAAGCCACCTAGATGGACACAGCACACCAATATCCAATTCGGCTTGACGAACAAGAAAGGTCAAGCTAGGCCGTTGTCAAACTATCCGATCCTGTCATTACATCATCGACATAAAAATCTCTTAATAGCACCCTTGAACCTAGGGGAAATTGTTGTTGATTATCTCTTGCTAGCTTCTGAAGACATTTTATTGCAAGATATGGTGCTGACCTTGTTCCATACGTAACTGTATTGAGCTTGAAGCATTTTAGTGGTTCACTGGGGCTGTCTCTCCACCAGATAAGTTGATATTTTGTGTCGTTTTCGTGTATGAGGACTTGGCTATACATTTTTTCTATATCTGCTGTAAAGACGAACCTGGGCATGCGAAATCTCACTAGAATAGAGAAGACATCATCTTGAATGGTTGGACCTGTTGCTAATATGTCGTTTAATGAAAAATTGGTGGTAGTTTTTGCTACCGAAGACAACTATAAGTTTTGTGGTGCTACTGTCACTCTTTGTGACACAATGATGTGGTAGAAAATAGTAGGGCTTGTCCAGTAGCTTGTTGGTAGTTTATCTCTTCCATGTGCCCAAGGTGTCGAAACTCTTGCATAAATTCAACGTTCTGCTGCTTCGCAACAAAGGCTTGTCATCTTGAACTGGTAACCGATCTAACATCAGAAGGATTTATTGGCGCATTAAAGAGATTCATGGCTACTGCAATAACATCTCTGTGACAGGTTCGGCAGCCTCCAGAAGGGCTCTCATTGAAGCATGTCCGTCTTTCAAGCATCAATTTATGCATACCTTAGATCCCTTGACTATGTTCAGCCGTTGAGAGGGAGATAAATGCAAAAATGTTGGGCAATAGAATAATTGGTGCTTGTCCTTGCAGCATATGCACTGAATTGTTGCTTGCGCTATGGTAGTGAGCGATTTATACGCACTCGTTGATCGACGATTGTTGACTTCGATGGGGCTTAATTTTTTGCCCAGTGACTGGAATCTGGTTTCAATGTATTTGAGGAAGGCATCTAGGGACTGGAGAATCCTTGGATCCTCGAGTGATTGTTCCCATGCGGTATGTGTAGTTTTATCTATTTTTTACTTGCACCTATACCTATAGGGCAAGTATTGTATTCGTGCAAAATTTGGAACTCGAGATTTTAATCAAACTTGACATTACTATAATGGAAAAGTCCAAAAAAGTTGGTCCGCCAATGCCGTCTGTCTGTCTGTCTGTCTGTCTGTCTGTCAGTCTGTCTGTCTGTCTGTATATTCGACTACAGCCTAAACGGCTGGACGGATTTACTTCAAACTTCATATATAGGGTCTGTGGGATATTCCCTAGAGGCGAAATTTGAATTTTCATTCTAACCTCAAAATTAAGGGTAGTTTACTTAAGGCCGATTTCAGTTAAAACGAATTTTCTCGAAAACGGCTCTAACGATTTCGATAAAATTTGATGTGTGGGTTAGTTTGGGCATATGCTATGAGGTGGCATACCACGTTTTTCCCGAAAAATTCGAATAACGGTAATATTGAAAATCAGCTGTTTCTCGGGTATTTGTGCGGCGATTGGGCTAAAAATTATTATTTGTAGATTATAAGACAAGTGCAAAATAATGGCGTTCCAAATTTTGGAATTGCCACGCCCACTTTTATAAAACTTTTTTTTTCAAAATTTTTACTAGAAATTGAGAAAAAGTTATTTAAGCAAAGTAATAGGCCTTAAAATTTTCTATAATTCACTCAAAGACACTGTATGGCCATGCCCACTTTTTAATGGGGGTTTTTATAAAAACAAAACATTGAATAAACTCCTACAATGTTATGACTATTATTCCATCGAAACGCGGAATGCCACGCCTACTCTACTGGGAAGAGCAAGACTTGGACTTCAATCCTGATAAAATTTTACACTTATAGCATTACAGTGCAAGTACGTACGACCCAGTCGTGCACTTTATTTGATGAGGATGCGCAACAGTAACGGGTCCCAATTACTTATGTCTATGCCAAGATTATTTAGTCCTTGCATACACTCAGAAGTAGTGTCATGAACGTTCTTTAATGCTGACGCTGTTTCAACCGCGATCTGAGGCTGAGTTAGTAGTTTTTCTACGAGTGAGGCTACCAATAGTCTTTTATTCTTGAAACGCCTTTTTAGAATGTTCCAGGCTGAGTCATAATTGTCGTTACTTATTGAAAGGTGGCTGATTAATCAAAGTGCTTCGCCTGTAATATTTGTTTTAAAATACCACATCTTCTGTGCAGCTCCGATAGGTTGTGAATGAATAATTTGCACAAAAAGATCGTGGAATTGCCTCCAGGTTGAATATGTCCCATCATATTTGGGTAGCGTTATTTTGGGCAACTGGATGGCAGATGTCGAATTTGTTGAGATTGTTGTATCAGAGAAGGAGTAGATTAATTCTTGTAGATTGGCCAGTCCCTTCTGCGCGTTGGCTTCAATGCTAATGAATTGGTCCATGTTATAATTAATTTGAGTGGGATCTTCGTGGTGCTCGCATATTGCATGATGCAAGCTGTCTATCTCGTGCCAGTGTTTTTCCAATGTGGAGAGCTGTACCTGGTAGTAGTGTTTTGACTGTTTGTCCTTGATAGTTGAATCCAGATTTGACAAGATCCTCTGAACCGTGGCGATCAATGCCTGCTGTCTCCGGAGTTATCTCTGGATGTCATCTGCAACCGAAATCTTGATGGAGTCCAATTGTCCTTCAGACTCTTCCTCAGTATGTGAGGGTGTAATTGCTAGGAGTATTGCCTTTAGTTCTTCATAATTGCTCTTTACCCTTCCAAACATATCTCCTTGTATGTAGGGAGTGTCTGGCTTGACAGTGTCTATGAGGCGAGTATGATTTTGTGAAAATTCTTGCCATATTGTTTCGATGGTGTGCAATCTATCCAACTTGTATTGTTGGGTTTTCCTTGATGGACCATCCTTCTTCGTATTTGTTGTTAGCTTTGCTAACTGATCTGCTAGTAGCTTTTGTCGTCCTACTAGCGCAAATACTTCAACTTCCTCCATGATGATATACTGCGATCAATATGGATATGTTTATAGTGTTGTAATGGATTTTATGATGCGAGCAGTGTATGGCCCTGTCGACGCCTTTAATGTGTATGACTGTGATATGACTTCATGGCCTCGCCAGTGTTTAGCCCTGGCGAACGCTTTTATTGATTGTTATACGTTGATTTGTAATCACGTCGGGGTCACCAAAAATGTATACAGTGCTTTTACTGTAAAGTTGTAGGATAGATCACGGTTCTTGTACCGTGACTACCAGTGGTATTACCAGTACATTAACTAGAACACCAAAAATTTAACAGCCTTCCAAGCAGACTCACTTGGAATAAAATAAAAGTCTTGGTTAGCTGTCTGATCACAAGTGATCGCTGATATTTATTTCAAGCTATTTATACATCTAAATTGCTTATTTAGCATAAACTAACAATATTAAGAATAACAGAAACAAAAGTAATAGGCTTAATACTAATATAACAATATTGATGACATTGCAAAGGTAAAAAGTACACGCTTCAACACACGAAGTGCTGACGTCAGTTGAATGAAAATAATGAAAAGAAAATTAAAGTACAAAAAAGAAAAGCAAGGTTTAAAATAGGTTTCTTGTTTCAAGGTGCGGTCGTTGGCTTGCTGGTGGTGCCGCTCGCTGCTTGTGGTGGGAACATAATCTTATATATAATCTATCTTAACATAAATCTTAAACTACTTAACCTACTTATTCTAAAAACGTAATTAAATACGTTATTTTTTTTTTTGTTTTTTTTAAATTTTTTTTTTAAATATTTGCATACGCCGAGTGCTGTGTTTTTCCTACTCACTACCTTATATTTAGGACAATCACACCAATCACAACATACACATACGACTACCTTAAAACTATGTAAGCCCCCCAGGCTAGATATATAAAAAATAAATAAAATGGCCAGCTTGCCCTACAAGGGCTAGCCAGGATTAAGAGGGATCGACGAGGGAGTTCCCTCTTCGTAATACTACCAACAATTTTGGTGCTACCGTTTTACATCATTAACATTTTGCCCCAATACCGACCTACTGAATCCGAGACGATCCTCAGTTGTCTGTGCTACGCCTCGGTCGTAGTTGAGTCGCCTATCCACAGCTTTTCTGGCGACGTGGTAGATTAACGGCGTACCCGTTCTTTCTTAGACTAGACCTTGTCTATCGAAATAGAGGAACGCCTCTGGGAGGACAAAGCCGTTAAGGCGCACTCTCTCGTGGTACATATCATTGGGGTAGTAAGCCCCAAAGATCAGGCTATTGGTCGAGTTCATTGCTCTTGCAATATGACCGCAAATCAACTTCACCAGGAAATTGTCCACTCTGATCAGATTCGCCCTGTTATAGAGGACCTCATTGGAGTAGAATTTTTTGTACTCGGACTCTGGTGTTCTGTATAAATGAAGGCAAGCCCGAAGACAAGCCCTCTCAAACACCCGAATCCTTTCCATCAAGCTTGCTCCCACGTTGAACCACACCGGACAGCCATAGGTGAGCATTGGCCGTATGAGGGCCGTGTAGCAGATTACCTTCACCCTCGCATGAAGTTGGCTGCTATAAAACTGTCTCTTTGTGAGGGCAAAAGCAGCTCGGGCTCTGGCCAAAGCAGCATCTATATGTTTGTTGAAATACAGATACTGGTCTAGCCAGATCCCAAGGTACCTGACTACACTTCTACTCGCCAATGGGCGTCCGTTAGGTCGCACGATAAAGAACTTTCGCCAATTCTTTCTGGTGTCCCTTCAGGACCCAGATAACGGCGTTCTGAACAGGATGGTTTCCGATTTCTGGAAGTTGATCTTTAAGAAGTCACGTTGCCATTTTTCACAACGAACTGTCAACTGGTGAGCATATTGCAGATAATGTACAGAAGTGGTTTGCAATTAATTATATCCTTTATTTTAATGACTTCTTCCATAAGAAAATTGTGATGTATTATGAATTGTTACATTCATTCATAAAACCATTAAGTGATTTCCTTAACAGGCATACAGAAAAATACATACATCCTCTTCCTTGCTGACAATGATTAAATTATCATCGCAAAAATTGCACAGTATTCATACATTCAATTGAATTCTTTGCGTATTAAAAGAAAACACATTTCATTATCATAAAATATCAAACAACAACAACAAAACAACTACTTCAAACTCCTTCGCACTCTACTTTCCGTCTTCAGTATGATGATCAGCGAAAAATGAAGAAAATGTATGGAGGGAAACTTTTTGAAAACGGAACACTTCTACCTCCAGAGAGAAGTATATTTTGGCCGGAAAAAAATGGAAAAAACTAAAACGTTTTGAGAAAACAACATGCATTCTTCCGCAAGATTTATGTTATGAAGTGCATTTGCTTTTTGCTCAACTCATCTGTTTTTGACGCACGTAAAATCTGCATTTCTAATATGCATTAACGTCGAAGCTACATGTTTAAAGCGTGCTCCCAAGGCTCTGATTTATTTAAGAAACACGATTAAGCACATTACGGCAAATAAATCGAAAGTTTATACTTTTGGGCTTCTAAAACACTGAAATTATTAAACAGGTTTCTCGCTTTCAAATTCGGAATAGTACTTCATTTAAGCGTTGCCGTTGTTTTTTAATAATTTTTTTTTTATTTTAAGTTCTTTTTTTCTAAAAATGCCCCTATCTCCTAAGCGAGGCGAGAGATAGACCCAACATTTTTTCTCTCGAAAGTGCCCAACATGTGCTCTGCTTTCCTGCTTATCGTCCAGCACTCGGCTCCATATAGCAGAACTGGCAGGATCAGAGTTTTGTAGAGCATACATTTCGTCTTCCGAGATACGAGTTTTGAACCCATTTGTTTTGCCAAACTGAAGTAGCAGCGGTTTGCTAGGGTAAGTCTTCGTCGAATCTCCACTAGGGTGTTGTTCGTGGAGTTGATATTTACTCCGAGGTAGGTAAACTCCCTAACTACCTCAAAGTTACTGTTGCCAACAGTGACGTTTTGTCCGATGCTTCTTTGTTTGTTGACAACAGGTACTTGGTCTTGTCCTCATTTACTTCAAGGCCAACTCGTTTCGCCTCTTCTTCAATTGCCGTGAAAGCTTCTATAACGGCACGCTGGGAACGACCGATGATGTCGATGTCGTCTGTGTATCACAGCAGCTGGACAGATTTATTGAAGATAGTGCCTTCCGTGTTGACACCTGCCCCGCGCACTATCTGTTCCAGCACTAGATTGAAGAAGTCACACGACAGCGCATCTCCTTGCCGAAATCTGGTGCAAGTTTGGAATAGTTCAGAGAAGCTGTTCCCAAATTGCACATTGCACCGCGTGTTTTTCAGCGTCACGCGGCACAGCTGGATCAGTTTTGCCGGGATCCCGAATTCGGCCATCCCCTTGTAGAGCTCAAGACGATGAATGCTGTCGCATGCGGCTTTAAAGTCGATGAAGAGGTGGAGGGTTTCGACTTGAAATCCGTTATTGTTTTCCAGGATTTGCCTTAGCGTGAAGACTTGGTCGATCGTCGATCTGCCGGGCCGGAAGCCACACTGGTACGTGCCAGTTAGTGGCTTGCAGAAAGGCTTCAGACGTTCACACAGTACATTGAATAGATCTTATACGCGACATTTAGCAGGGATATGCCTCGGTAGTTTTTGCAAGACATAGGATCGCCTTTCTTGAAGATGGGGCATATAGAGCTGATAGTCCAGTCATCGGGCATGGCTTCATTCACCCATACTTGGTTGATGGTTTGGTGCATGCACCCTACCAAAACATCACCACCATGTTTGAAGAGCTCTGCTGGTAGACCATCAGAGCCAGCGGCTTTGTTGTTCTTCAGCTTTTTGATTGCTGAGTCAACTTCTTCAAAACTGGGGAGGGGGATGGCTTCTTCATTGATTGGACGTGGGTTCTCTTCTTGCCCTATCACTCTCTCTATTTGAAGCCCATTAAGTAGCAGCTGGAAATGCTCCTTAAAAACACCTACTATTCCATGTGCTTCGGTGACTAGGTTTCCTTCACGTTTTCGAGAGCCTGCGTTCCGGGCTTAAAGCCAGCTGCCAGCTGCTTGGCTTTCTTAAAAAATATCCGGGTGTTGTTCCTGTCGCGAGACTCTTCGATACCCTTGAGCTGGGAGACTGCGTGAGCCCTTTTCTTTTTACGCAGGATCTTTTTCTCCTCCCTTCTTCTGGCTCGATACTCTTCCCTTGTTGCTCTTGTTTTCCGCTGCAGCATTTGTAGGTGTGCATTTTCTGTCACCTTTTTCCGACGTACGTATTCATCATCATACCAAGGGCTCCTCTTAGGTGGTGGTTGGTAACCTATGGTGGTCTCGGCTACCTCTTTGATGATGTCGCGGTACTGGTTCCACTGGTTGTTGGCATTTGTGGAAGGTGAATGCACAGCGGAGAGTTTCTCACTCAGACGCTCTCTGTAGACTGTGGCTACTCCAGTCGTGCTAAGGCTTCCAACGTTGAATTTCTTCTTCTGGGCATTTCGCAGCTTCTTCTCGTTATATAGTCGAGCTCTGAATTTGGCTGCAACAAGGTAATGGTCAGAGTCGACATTTGCCCCTCTAAATGTTTGCACATTTAGAATGCCGGATGCGTGCCTCACATCGATTAGCACGTGGTCGATTTGGTTGGCGGTTCGACCGTTTGGAGATAGCCAGGTTGCTGTGTGGATTCGTAGTCTTTGAAACCTAGTGCTACTTATCACCGTATTACGAGCTGCTGCAAAGTCGATTAGTCGGAAGCCGTTGTCTGGTGTCGTATCGTGGAGGCTGTACTTTCCGACTAATCCGTCAGTGATGATTTCCTTACCGATTTTGGCATTGAAGTCTCCGAGTACGATTTTGACATCATACTCCGGACAGGCTCCGTAGGCCCCGTCCAGGAGGTCATAAAATTCCTCCTTGATAGAGTCTTCAGCTTCGTCGGTAGGGGCGTGTGCACATATTAAGCTGATGTTTTGAAATGTGGCTTTGATGCGGATCACAGCCAGGCGATCGCTGATCGGCTTAAAGTCAATTATCATTGAGCGTAGCCGATTTCCCACGACGAATCCGCATCCTAACATGTGCTGTCTTTTGTGGCAGCTGTAATAAATGTCGCAATTTTGTCGTTTTTGTATTCCTGATCCTATCTATCGTATCTCCTGGATCGCGGTAATATCTGCCTTGTACCGCGTGAGGACAGATTCAAGTTTTTGAGCAGCACCAGGGGTGTACAATGTACGTACGTTCCAGTTGCATACTCTTAGTTCATAGACGGTAAACGTTCCGGGTCGTGATCTTGTATGAGGGGGTTGGTTTAATTCCGAGGCGCGTATCTCTCTCGTAACTATTGTTTTTTTACGTGGTAGGGAAATTACCCCGACGGCACAACCCCCAACCTATCATTGGGGTAGTAAGCGCCAAAGATCAGGCTATTGGTTGAGTTCATTGCTCTTGCAATATGACCGGACTCTGGTGTTCTGTATAAATGAAGGCAAGCCCGAAGACAAGCCCTCTCAAACACCCGAATCCTTTCCATCAAGCTTGCTCCTACGTTGAACCACACCGGACAGCCATAGGTGAGCATTGGCCGTATGAGGGCCGTGTAGTAGATTACCTTCGCCCTCGCATCGAGTTGGCTGCTATAAAACTGTCTCTTTGTGAGGGCAAAAGCAGCTCGGGCTCTGGCCAAAGCAGCATCTACATGTTTGTTGAAATACAGATACTGGTCTAGCCAGATCCCAAGGTACCTGACTACACTTCTACTCGCCAATGGGCGTCCGTTAGGTCGCACGATAAAGAACTTTCGCCAATTCTTTCTGGTGTCCCTTCAGGACCCAGATAACGGCGTTCTGAACAGGATGGTTTCCGATTTCTGGAAGTTGATCTTTAAGAAGTCACGTTGCCATTTTTCACAACGAACTGTCAACTGGTGAGCATATTGCAGATAATGTACAGAAGTGGTTTGCAATTAATTATATCCTTTATTTTAATGACTTCTTCCATAAGAAAATTATGATGTATTATGAATTGTTACATTCATTCATAAAACCATTAAGTGATTTCCTTAACAGGCATACCGAAAAATACATACATACATCCTCTTCCTTGCTGACAATGATTAAATTATCATCGCAAAAATTGCACAGTATTCATACATTCAATTGAATTATTTGCGTATTAAAAGAAAACACATTTCATTATCATAAAATATCCAACAACAACAACAAAACAACTACTTCAAACTCCTTCGCACTCTACTTTCCGTCTTCAGTATGATGATCAGCGAAAAATGAAGAAAATGTATGGAGGGAAACTTTTTGAAAACGGAACACTTCTACCTCCAGAGAGAAGTATATTTTGGCCGGAAAAAAATGGAAAAAACTAAAACGTTTTGAGAAAACAACATGCATTCTTCCGCAAGATTTATGTTATGAAGTGCATTTGCTTTTTGCTCAACCCATCTGTTTTTGACGCACGTAAAATCTGCATTTCTAATATGCATTAACGTCGAAGCTACATGTTTAAAGCGTGCTCCCAAGGCTCTGATTTATTTAAGAAACACGATTAAGCACATTACGGCAAATAAATCGAAAGTTTATACTTTTGGGCTTCTAAAACACTGAAATTATTAAACAGGTTCCTCGCTTTCAAATTCGGAATAATACTTCATTTAAGTGTTGCCGTTGTTTTTTAATAATTTTTTTTTCATTTTAAGTTCTTTTTTTCCAAAAATGCCTCTATCTCCCCCCCTTGTTTTTGACCTCTCTACAAAACCCGTTATCAATTTCTGCCGCCAAAGTTATCGTACTCCTGCCCAAATTAGAATAATAAGTTATTGCATACAATTTGTAATTACGTAAATAAAATATAAAAAGGAAACTATAAATAAGAGGAGATGTAGTATATTGACAACACTACAACGTGGGTACATGCTGTTTGATTTGTCATAATACTTATGACATGCGTAAGTGCTCACTCAGATCTCAGCTCTTATCCCTGATTTTTTTTTTATGCATTTTTATTTATTAATTCATTAACTCTTACATGCTAGACAAAATTTCTTAAAACTAGCTTAACTTACTTAAATATATTATACTAACTTACTGACCCTACTGGCGGGCGCTCTAAGCTAAACTTAATTCTTAACCTATGTCTTTCGGCGTAGCCTACTTACTTACTTAACGGGCTCCCGACCCGTGAAGAGTCCCTGCCTGAGACACGGTAGCCTTCCATTCTCTTCGATCCCGGGCATGCTGCTTCCAGTTGTCCAGACCAAGCGCCATAGCTTGGTCTTTAAAACGGAGGTTCGGTCTTCCTTGTCGTCTCGAACCTGGGGGCTTTTTTTTTCTTTTTTACTGTTTATTTATCCACTTATACATTATTATACATTATATTTGCGTAAATAAACCTAAAAATTACGACCTTATTTATAACTTAAAGTAAATGACCTCAAGGGTTCTAAATACTTATACTATTATAATTTTTTTTGAAGTACTTAGTTCTAACAATTACTTTTTTTTTTTTTTTGTCTTATTAATTTTGTTATTATTATAAGGAAAATGTGGCTAAACCTTTTGTAATTACATTATCTTTTCTTCTATCTTTTTTTTATCAAAATCTAACCTAAACAAGAAAAACTAAAACTAACTTAACCTACCTTAACCTAGGGATGGGATTGGGCCCTGACATATGATCCTTAGCTCGCCAATAACAAGTTAAGCAAAGTCAGTTCACCCAACTATTTCATTGAAGGACTTAAGATCACATGTCAGGGCCCACTCCTACTTAACCTAAACGTTAGTTTCAACCCAGTCGAGCCACCAGTATCTTTGTCGATTCAATCTTTCGACGCTCAATAAGTCCCTTTCAGGCACACTTACGCAGTATCTCAGATCAGCATTTCCATCACCCGAGGATATTGGTTCATAGAGAATACGTTTATCTGTCGCCCTTCTAGCAAGATGGTAAATAATGGGTACGTTCGTCGAGTCTGATAAGTAGTCATGTGCATCCAGATATAGGAATGCCTCAGGTAATTAGAATATAACCACTCGCCAAAGTGTTTCTGAAATACTCAGGGTTGGGATAAAACAAGCCCGAAACGAGTTCGTTCTCCGCAACGCTAGCTGACCGCGCGAAATAATTCCTCACAAGATCCAGAATGACATTGTCAATTCTGGATACACCGGAAGCATCCAATAGTCTCTTATTAGAGACGTAATGCCGAAAGTTGGAATGTGAGCTTCTACACATCCGCATACAAGCTCGAAGACATTTTCTTTCAAATAGCCGAAGCTTTTCCATATAAGATGGGCTTATGTTCCACCATACTGGACTCGCATAAGTCAGAATTGGACGAATGAAGGCTTGGTAACATATGATCTTCACATCGGATCTTAGATAGTTGGAGTAAAAAAGACTTTTGAGTGACATAAATGCCGCCCTTGCTTTTTGTAACTGCATATTTATGTGCTCATTGTAGTACAAGAATTTGTCCAAATAAACACCTAAATACTTCACAACAGTCTTTGACTCTATGTGGAGACCATTGGAACTCGTTATCCGAAGATTTTTCCAATTTCGTCTCAAATCTGAACTGCCGCGTCTTACTGGGATGCGGAACAGTATGGTTTCACATTTCATGTGGTTGATCTTTAGCTTCCATTCTGAACAAAATGTCTGTAGCTTATCAAAATTGTCTTGAAGCTCTCTTTGTGTATCCTGTATTTTTGAGTCACTTGCGTACAGAACAACGTCGTCAGCAAACGCTATCGAATTACCCAATCCGTGTAGCATTTCAGCAACATAGATGTTAAAGAGGAGCGGTGCAGTAACTGTGCCCTGTGGGAGGCCATTGATAACATTAAAAACTTTAGTCGTCGTGTATTGTCTATCTGTTACAACAAATTTCTTCTCGTACACCATAGATGTAATCATCTTTACTAAATGATTTGGGAATTCATATAGAAGAAGTTTATATAATAACCCGTCAATCCAGACCGTGTCGAAGGCTTTTTCGATATCCACTAGACAGGCAGCTGTACATCGTTCCAATTGATATCTGAAATCAGTTTTGTAACAGCGTGCACCGCCGAATGGTTTCTTTTGAACCCGAATTGGTTTCGCGGTATAATCTCCTTTCTTTCACAATCAAACAAAATTGACTTACTAATTATTACTTCGAAAACTTTCCCGATGTTAGACAGGAGACTAATTGGCCTATAGTTAGAGGGATCAGAGGGATCCTTTTTTTTTTATTATTGGAAAAACCTTCGATGTTTTCCAACATCTCGGGAAGTAGCAGTTGTTTAGTAGGTTGTTGAATATGACGCAGTATTGCCGTATAATTTCCTGGGGTATATGCTTAAGGATGATGTTGGGAATGTTGTCTAAACCGCTTGACTTTTTGTTATTCAGTTTCCTAAATATTTGTATCAGGTCGTCTAATGTTGTAAAGTAATTGTCTGTCTGTTCAGTAGTTAGTTGGTCAGCTTTTAATCCTTCAGAAAATCTACGAATTGTTGGGTTGTCACTATTGCGAAACCTCAACAATTCGTCATTCACTTCACCAGTTTTGCAGCTAGAGAGTTCTCTAGCGTGAATAGCCTCAAAATGAGAGCCGATCAGGTTTAGCTTATCCATCCCACTATCTATAACAAAGTGGTTATCAATGATGGTGCAGTGTTGGCTATTAATCTCAGCTTGGGAGAGAAGCGACTGAAAAGACAGTGGGACTTTCAGTTTCTGAATTTTGACAGTGTTACGAGGCTTATATATCTGATTTATTTGAGGAAACATGGTCCTGGAATCTGCCCTCAATACATTTTCGGCGCGCTGCTTCCAGTATTCGTTGACACTATTCCAGAACTGCTGGTTTATCAGTGTCCTCACATTTCTCAGGAGAGATTTTAACCTTCGCAACTCCACATTGGACGCATCTTCTTGGAACTGGCGACGTATACGATTTATCTGGGTTATTAAAAAACTTTTGTATGTCTGTAGTGTTTGTATCTCACGGTTTAGATAACATTCAATGCAATTTTTTGATTTCATTTTCGGAACTGGCGACTCCATAGCTTGTAATACCACTGTATTAAGATTCCCGATATAGGAATCACATTCCTCATTCGTAAGATTTCTATTGTTAGGAATATTAGAAGAGGAAGGACAGTTCCTATATTTTCTAGTGGCGCAACGTTGGAATTTGCACCAATCAGTCTGCCTAAAATTTAATTTAGGGACATCGTGCTGCATTGCGAAGCTAAACATAGAGTCGCCAACAAATGTCACTGGCATAACTATAGCATTATGATCGCTATCATACGGCAATATTGAAAGTTTATTACTATGGATTGATTGGATTTGCAATTGCGCGTCCGCAATGCAAAGGTCAAGATATGAATTCCCTGAAGGAAAACTCGGTGTAACTGAGCTATATAATTTCATTATTTTAAATTAAATATAGACAACCATTATTTCTGAGAGGCAGCGCAATAATGGTTGTCTCAAGACAGCTAAAACTTCTAATATCATTTCGTTCGATGGTGGCGAAACGCAGTGGCTTCCGAACGAGAATCGCCGTACCGCCACCTCGAATCGAGTCGCGCCTATCTGTTCGTATTATTTCATAGTCTTGAAAATGTAAGTTATGTCGGTCGTTAAGTTTTGTCTCGCTCAAAAAGAGTACGTCTGGTCTATGGTCCACCACAAAGCGTAGAAGGTCACCGCGCCTACTATTGCGAATAATAGAATTGACATTAAGAGCAGCTATTTTTAAAGTTGCAGAATTTGGTCTAGTCATTTTGACGGGCAAGAATGTTGAGAAGAGTATCCACTTTCGCCGATAGATCTGCAACAGTCCTGGTCAGGCTGTCGACTTGTGTTTGCAAACTGTTGTTTTCGGGACGTACAATATTCCTGGACCCAGCCATATTAGGACCAATACCGGGGCCAGAACTGTTCCCTACCACGCTTGTGAATGATATCCCTCCCCGAACATGATTGTCGATCATATTGACTTTATGCGCAACCCTTTCCTGTGTTTCCCGTTTCTTTGCCAGAAACCGGTCTGCTAGTCTCTTATAGCTTTCGCAACCCCGCCAAGAGGCAGGGTGACCAGGTTTCTGGCAAAGAACACAAAATAGCCGCTCTTTGCCGGCATCTTTTTGCACTTGGCACTCACCAGGTTCATGCGAATTTTGGCACTTGACGCACCTCCTTACCATCTTACAATTCGGAGAAGCATGCCCGAATCTCTGGCATCGGTGACATTGAAGGACACCGTTCCTCCTGATTTTTTCGAAGGACACTAAATGCCCCTCTATATACTTTATATCCTTTAGGCTTTGTACTTTGCTATCTGGAGATAGCTGTACCGCTATAATGGGTAGGGGTCTATTTTCCCGTCTAGACTTCGCCGTAACGTACCTGAAAGCGCGCACGAAGTTCAAGTTGTCGATGTTCGTTCTTTTAAGCTCTTCAAGGACCTCTTCTGGGTTGTAACCAACGCTGAGACCCTTGAGTAAGAATGACTGTAACTTTTCATCTTTAGGGGTATACGAAAAATATTCGGTACCTGCTTCTGTAAGAAGATCTTTGACTTTGTTACAGTCATTCTTATTATTTAAACTTAAGCATAATTTGTTGTTGTTTATGGCCTTAATATGGAAATTATCTACACCTAACTCACATTTTAATAATTTCGAGAGTACCTTACTGTCCTCTTTGAAGATCTTTATGGTTGGTGGTTTCTTATTCGCCGCCACTGTTTCCTCCGTTGCGGTCTTATTTTTGTCGCCTTTATTGTGTTGTGGTGTGCCGTTATTTTGCCTGATTGCATGTTGTTGACCTTTTGCTTCATTTTTTTCTTTCATTTCTTGGAGAAGCATCCGAGATGTTGGTGGTGTAAAGTTCGTATATCTATCGTTAGTAGTTAGCTGTTGATCATCGTCAACGACCAGAAGGGCAAATTGGTTTTCCTGCAGGTTGTTATGATTAATATCACTTTTATTCACTGTCTTCGTTTTTTTTTTTTGTTTGGTTTATAAGAAGTGTCACTGTCACCGTCTTGCATTTTTTTTTAATTTTTTTTAGTTCAATCACTTCCTCTTTGTATTTTTTTGCCATTTCTATGGCTTCTATAAATTCTCTCCTTAAGATATCGGAGAGATTCATGGTCTCTTCTCCCCTCGGAGGGGACCCCATTTCTGTGTCTTTTTTCACTTCGTGCTTTATTTTTTGTTTTTTTTTTTGTTTATTTCCTTCAAGGAAAAGATACTTTTTAGTATGTTATTATGTACTAGTATAATACTTAAATTATAATTAGATAATAATTAACTAGTTAGTTTTTTTAGATTTTTCACTAATTTTTTGATTGCTGAGTCAACTTCTTCAAAACTGGGGAGGGGGATGGCTTCTTCATTGATTGGACGTGGGTTCTCTTCTTGCCCTATCACTCTCTCTATTTGATGCCCATTAAGGCATCCCATTAAGTAGCTTCGGTGACTAGGTTTCCTTCACTATTTCGAAGAGCCTGCGTTCCGGGCTTAAAGCCAGCTGCCAGCTGCTTGGCTTTCTTAAAAAACATCCGGGTGTTGTTCCTGTCGCGAGACTCTTCGATACCCTTGAGCTGGGAGACTGCGTGGGCCCTTTTCTTTTTACGCAGGATCTTTTTCTCCTCCCTTCTTCTGGCTCGATACTCTTCCCTTGTTGCTCTTGTTTTCCGCTGCAGCATTTGTAGGTGTGCATTTTCTGTCACCTTTTTCCGACGTACGCATTCATCATCATACCAAGGGCTCCTCTTAGGTGGTGGTTGGTAACCTATGGTGGTCTCGGCTACCTCTTTGATGATGTCGCGGTACTGGTTCCACTGGTTGTTGGCATTTGTGGAAGGTGAATGCACAGCGGAGAGTTTCTCACTCAGACGCTCTCTGTAGACTGTGGCTACTCCAGTCGTGCTAAGGCTTCCAACGTTGAATTTCTTCTTCTGGGCATTTCGCAGCTTCTTCTCGTTATATAGTCGAGCTCTGAATTTGGCTGCAACAAGGTAATGGTCAGAGTCGACATTTGCCCCTCTAAATGTTTGCACATTTAGAATGCTGGATGCGTGCCTCGCATCGATTAGCACGTGGTCGACTTGGTTGGCGGTTCGACCGTTTGGAGATAGCCAGGTTGCTGTGTGGATTCGTAGTCTTTGAAACCTAGTGCTACTTATCACCGTATTACGAGCTGCTGCAAAGTCAATTAGTCGGAAGCCGTTGTCTGTTGTCGTATCGTGGAGGCTGTTCTTTCCGACTAATCCGTCAGTGATGATTTCCTTACCGATTTTGGCATTGAAGTCTCCGAGTACGATTTTGACATCATACTCCGGACAGGCTCCGTAGGCCCCGTCCAGGAGGTCATAAAATTCCTCCTTGATAGAGTCTTCAGCTTCGTCGGTAGGGGCGTGTGCACATATTAAGCTGATGTTTTGAAATGTGGCTTTGATGCGGATCACAGCCAGGCGATCGCTGATCGGCTTAAAGTCAATTATCATTGAGCGTAGCCGATTTCCCACGACGAATCCGCATCCTAACATGTGCTGTCTTTTGTGGCAGCTGTAATAAATGTCGCAATTTTGTCGTTTTTGTATTCCTGATCCTATCTATCGTATCTCCTGGATCGCGGTAATATCTGCCTTGTACCGCGTGAGGACAGATTCAAGTTTTTGAGCAGCACCAGGGGTGTACAATGTACGTACGTTCCAGTTGCATACTCTTAGTTCATAGACGGTAAACGTTCCAGGTCGTGATCTTGTATGAGGGGGTTGGTTTAATTCCGAGGCGCGTATCTCTCTCGTAACTATTGTTTTTTTACGTGGTAGGGAAATTACCCCGACGGCACAACCCCCAACCTATCATTGGGGTAGTAAGCGCCAAAGATCAGGCTATTGGTTGAGTTCATTGCTCTTGCAATATGACCGCGAATTAACTTCAAAAGGAAATTGTCCACTCTGATCAGATTCACCCTGTCATAAAGGACCTCATTGGAGTAGAATTTTTTGTACTCGGACTCTGGTGTTCTGTATAAATGAAGGCAAGCCCGAAGACAAGCCCTCTCAAGCACACGAATCCTTTCCATCAAGCTTGCTCCCACGTTGAACCACACCGGACAGCCATAGGTGAGCATTGGCCGTATGAGGGCCGTGTAGTAGATTACCTTCACCCTCGCATCGAGTTGGCTGCTATAAAACTGTCTCTTTGTGAGGGCAAAAGCAGCTCGGGGTCTGGCCAAAGCAGCATCTATATGTTTGTTAAAATATAGCCAGATCCCAAGGTACCTGACTACACTTCTACTCGCCAATGGGCATCCGTTTGGTCCCACGATAGAGAACTTTCGCCAATTCTTTCTGGTGTCTCTTGAGGATGGTTTCCGATTTCTGGAAGTAGATCTTTAACTTCCAGTCATCGCAATATCGCTGGATATTGTCGAAGTCACGTTGCAAGAGAGTTGCAATGACATCGACCTTAGGACCTGACCTGTACGCAATCAAGTCGCCTGCGTACGCAATAGCATGGTGAAGAGAACCTATCAAATCACTTGTGTAAATGTCGAGCAGGATAGGCGAATTAACCGCACACTGTTGCAGACCGTTTTTAGTTTGAAACGTACCAGCAGAAGTCACGTTGCCATTTTTACACAACGAACTGTCTACTGGTGAGCATATTACATATGATGTACAGTAGTGGTTTGCTGATACCCAGCCTGCTCAACTTGTAGAAGAGCCCCTCCAACCATACGGTATCGAAGGCTTTCTCCAAGTCAACCAGGCAAGCACCCGTGCATTGATTCTTGCTTTTATTCCATTGGACGTCCGACATCAGTTTAGACGCGGTATGTAGGGTATCATGCCCCGCCTTAAAACCAAATTGGTTGTCCGGAATTATATTTTTGTCCTCAGCCCACTTATTCAGGGCTCTATGAATAACTTTTTCGAATATCTTGCTGATGTTCGGAAGGAGTTTATGCCTGCTGCTATTAGTACTCGTTCGTTGTTCGGGGTAACTTAAGACACGGAAGGTCGTTGATGTTATTTCTCCGAAATACCTTATTGATCTGCGGGAACGTGCTTGGATTATTGGCTCTATGGCCGAAATCTTCCCGTTCCAATGCGCATTAACCGTCATTTTATAATTCTCTTTGATCAATTTTGGAGATTTTTGATCAACGACTGCAGTGTCCTAACCTCCGAGTTGTGTTCTGTCATCTTGACAGAAGTCTACTTTTTTATGTCGGTGTTGTCAATATGTTGATACCGTGGTATCGTACTGTCCATCGTTCGTTTGATTGTCTCGTCCAATCGTTTCAGATATCTGTCAATCTCCTCGTTTGACAGGTTCCTATTGGACGGTGGGTAGAGCGAGTTCAAGGAGACTGCTTTAGTCAGTACTCGGAAGAAGCGTGTCCAGCGCGTCCTACTGTAGTTGTAGGTGTGCGTTTGAACAAACTCTTCCAGTTCCGCATTCTCGTTGGGAATCTTTATTTCGGCACTAAGTCCGCAATGGTCACAGTCGTGCAAACAGTTCATAGTCTGTCGGTCAGTTGTAGCCGTACGTCGAACAGCATGAGATCCAGATAAGAGCCGCCTCTGGGAAAGGACGGAATGTCCGATGCTTTCACATCGAGTCTAAACTCGACATTGTGCTGACCACACCAATTGAGTAGTAGGTTCCCTCTAGGATTTGGCGTATTATTTCCCCAATCCCCATGCTTCGCGTTTATATCTCCAGCCATGAGATAATAGTTCTCATCCGACTCTAGCCTTAGGATTCGAAAAAGTGATTCGAGTTCTGATATAAATAAGGGAGGTTGAGTAGCTTCAGGTGCATAGACCGAGACCACGTACATCTTCTTTCCACTATGGAGAGGGATGCACACGATGCACGCTTCCAGCACCTGGAACCTTCGCACTTCACCACTGTACACTGTCTTGCAACGTAGCTCTTTACGTACGAAGATCGCGACACCACCTCCTTGGGTGGAGTTGGGTCGGTCTCTTCTTATTGTATTATATTTCTTGTTCCTTATTTTATGTCTCTGAGTTAGCTTGGTTTCGCTTATCAGAAGCAAATCAAAATTTTTATGGTCTAACAACTTTAAAAGTGAGTTCCTACGTTCCATCCTTATCAGTGAATTCACATTCACCGCAAGGATCTTTAAGGGAATCTCCGCCGTGGTACCCATTACGACTGGAGGTGCGCTACCCCCGGCAGAAGCGCGTAGATTTGGTCCACCCGCGTCGCCTGCTCTTGTATCTGACATTGAAGTTGACCCATCTGCCCTTGCATTGAGAGCAAGATAGCCATCAGATCAGTTTGAGCCTCAGGTGCTTTAGGCACTGACGCCTTTGGCCTTGCCCTGACCCGACGCCATTTGGGCGTAGGTCAATTGAGGTGTGACGACTTGTGAAATTAGAGCGGGACCAGGTGGACGTTTCACCTCGATCTTCTGCTGTCGAGCCAGATTTACTTGTTTTATGAACTGGAACTTAGGGCAACCCCGATAATTAACGGTGTGCCCCGTGTTCCCGCATAGAGCACACGAAAGTTGCTCCTTGTCTATAGCCCTATCCTTCCCTAAGGGGCATTCCTCTGCCTTGTGGTCTTTACTGCACTTTACGCATCGGGGCTGCATGACGCAGTTCGACGCGGAGTGTCCGAACCTCTGGCAGCGAACGCATTGCAAAATGGTAAAGGAAAAGAACTCCGTCGTCGAGTCCCATAATAAATCTTTCATTATATGGTAATTATCCACTGTATTGCAGTGGGTAGCATGCCTATCTACACTAAGTCTATTAATATAGAAATTATTGCCTATGGCCGACTTACGTAGCTCAATGGTGTCCTTCAGTTCCAATTTGTAGGTGTTTATTGGAGGCACCCTCTGTTTTGTTGTCTTCTCCTGTTGCGGTTGTATCTGCTGCTGCTGCTGCTATTGTTTCGGTTGCTGCTGTTGTGGTTGCTGTACCTTTCGTTGCTGTTGCAGCTGTGGCTGGTGTTGTTTCGGCTGCTGCTGCTTTGCCTGCTGTACTTGTTTTTGCTGCTGCTGTTGTGGCTTTTGATTTTGTTTTTGTGGGTTGTTTTGATTCCCTTCTTCGCCTTGTTGTTGTTGATGCTGGCGCTCGAGTTCAGCCTTCCGCTCCTTCTCCCTTCTGGCCATTTGCTTGGCCCTTATTAGGAGCACCTTTTGCTGCAGCCTTTATGATGCTGCTGTTGAGGTTATCTAGGACGTCCTCCTCGTCCTCTGACTCAGAGGCGGCTAATCGGGCAAAGCCGTTGTTATCGCCCGTATATCTTCCTTCTCCACCGTCGGAGACGTATGAGAAGGTGTCATCATCGTCAGTTGTGTCCAGCTGTGTTTATGTTGTTGTTGAATGTTCTTTCTTTTATTTGAAAGAAATACACCGATTAAAGAGGGAACATGGGTAAGAAATTGACAATTGTTTTGAAATGGAGAATAGCCTCAAATCCACCGCTCAATTATCCCAATGCAAAACCTAATGTTATAACTCACTAACAAACCAAATCGATACTAAAGCCACTATTAGAGGTCATTATTCTCTGCAGTTTAACGTCACAATCATTTTCGAATTTGTACACGAAACTACACGTGTGTAGTGGAGCGGCACTTCACATTTCCTAACTTCCTCCGATTCGTGACCATTACCTTTCGAAAAGTTGTTCTTCTATCTCCCAGAATTTTCGAAGCTGGACATTAAGGTCGAAGAACTGAACGAACCTTCTAATAGGTTTTGGAATCTCCACAGGTGTCTTAGGTGTTTAAATACGAAGGTACGGGTGTGCCCTACGTAGGATCAGTGAAGCGAGCTGAATATATGTATATATATGTCATGCTCCGCTGCTGACCTTCATCAACCCAGATACTTCTATAAATGTTAGCTGCAACACTTGCTTAGAAGTTCGATGCAAGAAGAAGACCTAAAAGATAGCCTTAATTGCTAGCTTCATAAAGTACACTTCATATTATTTTATATTTATTTACTCATTTTAGATTTGGTTAATATTAGGGTATTATATTTTAAGTTTACATAATTTTAAGGAATTATATGTGAAACTACTCACTCACCTGGCGCCGTGGCTCAGTGGTTAGTGCGTTGGCCCCACCTCTCGCGATCGTCTGACAAACATCCGAGAGTATAACTGTTCCGAGAAAGCTTCTCAAAAAACAAATTGCCCTTCGGACACGGCATTAAACAGTAGGCCATTTCCATTCGTGTAAAGAATATAACACGCACAACACAAATGGTTGTGAGAAGCTAGGCCTTGGGTCCCATCGACAAGTTGCGCCAAGTATTTATTTATTTTACGCACTCACCTGTGCGCGACTCGATTGGCATTAAAACTCACAATAATTGCCGATTCCATTTTTAATTGTTTTTTTTATCTGGCTCGAAGGACCTATATTTATCTCAAAAACACATCCTCTGTAATTTTTATAATGAATTTTTATTCTCCTACTTCGATTTTTGTATTAATTCTGTTCATTTATTAATAATCGGTAAATTGGCGATAATTTTATACACATAACCGAAAAAAGTGATATTAAAACGCAACAACAAAATAATTCATTATTTAAATTTAACTTAGCGAAAAGTATTCATAATGGTTCTGCTACATTAATTGATCATCATAACGATTAGAATATTAATAATTACTGATGCAATACATCATAGTATGACAGTAGTACGCTAGACAGATTTCATATGCTATGCTCCGTTATGGTGCTCGTCCTTGATAGAATCTTCAGCCTCGTCGGTAAGGGGGTGTGCATTTATGTATGCATGTGTTGTGGTTATATCTTGGAATGTCGTCTCGATTCGGATTATGATCAGCAGAGCGTCGATCGCCCTAAAGTGGCTTAATATTGAGTGTAGCTGCACCAATCCGCTTCCTAACATGTGCAGTCTTTTGTAACAGTGCCTTGTACAAGGTGAAGTCAGATTCAAGTTTTTGAAAAGCACGAAGGTTATACAGTGTGCATACTCTCGATTCATAATTCGTGAGTAATTTTAATTGAGGTCGGTCATTTTCTGAAGCTTGTCTCTCTCGTACCTATACTCCCCTTTGTGACTTTTCAGAAACCAATTCTCCCCTCACACTATAATCCACAAACATTTAAAGCCAACGTCTTAATATTATAAGGGTAGCAATAAACCTTGAGAGCGCGTAAATTATAAAACAAAAATCTACAGTGACCAGTTAAGAACGATAGGAAAAAAAATAAAACAACAAAACGGTGTGAGATTTAAATTGGTTCTGGCTTTATTTCGAATAGTACATCATTCAAATGGCCGCCTCGGCTTCAGAGCAAATAATCGAGCATGCTTTGATGCATGGCCGAACACCAATAACGGCACTTCAGCATGTCGGCATAGTCGCTGGCCGAAAATTGGAAATCTGAGATGATTTTTTGAGCAAAATCCGAGTCCCCGGCCAACATTTCCAGCGTCCATTAGTGAACTCACGATGTTTTCTATCCCCGAATCAACATTTCTAAATTTTCTTCTATACTAGGCGTTACGGTGAGTACGTTTTCTTCATTTCGCATGTCTGGTCGATGGCTTTAGACCAGAAAGAGTCCGACGATTTGCCTGCATACTGAAGCCATTCTAATGACCGACTTACGACCAAATTCACTTTGTGTATTTACAACTGAGCCGGGGTTCCGATAATATATTTCAGTACATTTGGCAAACTTTATTGAATATTTTAGCAGCTGCATGTCATTGGTAACTTTGATAGCTGCTGAAACATAACAATTGGAAAAAGTATCATTAATATCTGGTCACCCTATACTAGACTACCAATATACATATATCAGTTAGCCGTCAACTCTTTGTTAACGACTAATGAATGCTAACAGTTACAATGTTACTTCTTATTTATGTAGATTTTCCGAATACATATATAATATTAAATTAATTGATTAAACTATATGCATCATTTATGTCTGATCGTCCACTAAGAGCATAATTTGTTCCGAATTTTCCATAGGATTTCTTCCACATTCAACCTGATGCGAATTCCAATCTTTCCTTTGACAAAAAGTTGAACAGTAAGGCGTTCTTCTGCACAACGAACATTCAGCCAAAGCTTCACGGTTACAATTAGCACACTGAAATGGTAACAGAGACTAAAGTCAATGATAAATTTAATTTAAGTTATTTTACCTTTTTTGTTGACAGCAACTCATTACTTAACAAAGATCCTGAAACATTTTGTTGTTCCATATCTGCAGAATGAATTTTTGGATTTGATTGGATTGTATTTTTCTCTCTTGCGACTAGTTCTAATGTTTTATTGTACGAAGTTTGGAGATCCATGATTATTCGTTTAAAATCATTTGTTGCTTTGACCATTGTTGAGTAAACGGTTTCTAAATTCTTCAGAGTTTGCTGATTGCAATGTACACCTGTAAAAAACTTGTATCATCGTATGTCATAGAATCTTTAAAATTTCTGTAGGTAAGATGCTAACGATCGATATGAAATTATCTGACACTTTAGTTTTGATATTTCTTTTCAACCTGATAACATCTTAAATTTCGGTTTGACGAGAAAAGTTCACGTAAAGAAATTCAATATGATTTTGAAACCTTCATGTTACTGATAAGTTTAATTTATTTAGTTATCTTTATGATTTTCACAACAGGTTTTCTACTGATACAGTTGGTACATTGTAAGCGAATGTTTGTTTAATAGACAAGACAAAAGACCTAAGTGTGACGGCAATACAGAAAAGGACGACATTTTTAGTAGAAAAGCACACCACTTCTAGCAACGAACATAGGCTTATTGACTTTGAGGCAGTCCAAAATGTCACTATACCAAGCACACGGTTTCCTCATCTCAATATTCATAAGGGGACATGGCGAAGAACGAAGAAGAATCGGGAAGAACATCGGCTTCTTCGGAGAAAAAAGAAAGCGCATGCGAAACGCGCGCTAGACGACTGTACTAAATAATGTACAGAAGAGAATAAGCCAAAAGACCCGTACAAAAGCCTGTAGAGATAAAGAAGGAAACTCGTATTAGAATCATAGTCGGTGCTGAGAATATGAAAAAACTTCTTCTGCAGACTGTATAACTGCGACGAAGACCAACAAAAGCAGAATGAATCATTCAGCCAAGACGATGACAGCCAGAACTTCCGTCCGCCTGACCAAGATTAAGAGTACCGCCGTATTGTTCAAAGCAGTTGGAAATGACCTGGTCAGATGAGTGTATGCCTGATCCACAAGAAAGGAGATCCCCTCAATTGAACCAATTACATAGATATCAGCTTCTTCAAGGTCGCGTATAAGATCTTATCTGTCCTTCTGTGTGAAACTCACAAGCCAACACCACAATCTGTGGAACTACTAGCGGGCGCCGATGGCATTGATATTATTGGCAGAACTCAGCGGGCTGTCACTGCTGCTTTCACTAGTATTGAAACCGAAGCAAAATGGGTTTAGCTGTAAACGAGGGCAAAACCAAGTACTCGTATATGCTGTCCACAAGAAGGGACAGAAAACATCGACGAATTGGACAGAATGTCACACCTCAGCAGACATAAAACCAAGAGTAACTTATTCGGTCTTTCTTTTGGCGGAGAAGGCAATTGAGTAGTAGAGCCTTATCCCGAAAAATTTAAGAGACTCTATTAAAGACCTTGATCATCCCAGTCCTGGTTTATGGCGCTGAAGCGTGGACTTTGTTTAAAGCGTATAAAGATATCCTCAGTAGCTTCTTCGTAAAATTCTCGGTCCCGTTTGCGTTGGGAGGAGGAGATTCAACGACGAACTATACGAGCAGTACAGTGACATCGACGTTGTCGAAAAACCGCGCATTAGTCGTTTAAGATGGCTAGGACATGCAGATCGAATGGACACCAATGCTCAGGCCCGCAGAGTCTTAGGTGGAGCGCATAATTAGAAGGGAAAGGACTCGGAGTGCGCAACTTGAGGCAGCTACCTAAGGACCGATCTAACTGAAGAGACTTGTTGGTTGATGCCCAGGTTTACCTCGAACTGTAGTGCCACCTAAGTAAGTTAGGTTTACTTTATATTTAATCGATCCGAAAGACATACATAGGTTGGAAATTAAGTTTAGCTTAGAGCTAGAGAGTTAAGCTAATTTTAAGCATTTTCTTTAGCATTCTCATAATGATAAATTGAGTTGATGCAATAACAACCTTATACGTTAATCAGATCAAAGATCCAGGTTAATATACCACTGGTAAACAAAAAATAATATTTATTCGTTTCAAATCACTTGTCAATTTCCGTAGTGAGATTCTAGGAGAAACATTTATGTCATTGTCCGGTTTACTGAAAAGAATTTTAATCCATGATCCTGATCTGTTTTCACACCTGGCAACAAACTTTTAGACTTCCACACTACTATTAGAATCCATTATTCTCTGCCTGTAACATTACAAACATTTTTGGACTTTCTTGCCATTTTTTGTTTTGCGATCACACGGCAGTGAAGTATACTGAGACCAGTGGCGACGCGTCCTATTGTTCATTTCGTTCATGAACGCCTAACTTTCGGAGAACAATATTTTTGTTTTAATCATGCTCTTAACTGACATCAACCACTCACAAAATGTGTTTACATTGTCACCTAAGTCCTACCTCCAGTCAATTTCTCAGTGTATTTCCCAACTCGTGCCATCCTCTCGTGCACTTGAGCAAAATCGAAATTCATAGCAGAAGAAAATACTAACCTGCAACAACAATACTTTGCTTTTCATTCGACTCGTTCAGTTGAGTTGGAAACGAAATGTATCCATCGAAAATATGTAAAAAAAAATAAAGTGCACGACTGGGTCGTACGTACTTGCACCGTAATGCTATAAGTGTATAATTTTATCAGGATTAAAGTCCAAGTCTTGTTCTTTCCAGTAAAGTAGGCGTGGCATTCCGCATTTCGATAATAGTCATAGCATTGTAAGAGTTTACTCAATGTTTTGTTTTTAATAAAACACCTTTAAAAAATGGGCGTGGCCAGATAGGGTGTTTGAGTAAATTATAGAAAATTTCGAAGGTCGATTAGTTTGCTCAAATAATTTTTTCTCAATTTCTAGTTTCGTTTTTAAAAAAGTAATTTTTATAAAAGTGGGCGTGGCAATTTCAAAATTTGGTAAGCAATTATTTTGCACTTGTCTTATAACCTATAAATAATAATTTTTAGCCCAATCGCCGTACAAATACCCGAGAAACAGCTGATTTTCAATATTACCGTTATTCGATTTTTCGTAAAAAAACGTGGTATGCCACCTCATAGCATATGCCCAAACTAACCCACACATCAAATTTTATCGAAATCGTTAGAGCCGTTTTCGAGAAAATCCATTTTAACTGAAATCGGCCTTAAGTAAACTACCCTTAATTTTGAGGTTAGAATGAAAATTCAAATTTCGCCTATAGGGAATATCCCACAGACCCTATAATGAAGTTTGAAGTAAATCCGTCCGGCCGTTTAGGCTGTAGTCGAATATACAGACAGACAGACAGACTGACAGACAGACAGACAGACGGAAATGCCGGACCTACTTTTTTGGACTTCTCCATCATAGTAATGTCAAGTTTGATTAAAATCTCGAGTTCGATTTTTTTCACGATTGCAATACTTGCCCTATAAGTAGGTGCAAGGGATCGCACAATGTATCAACCAGTTCGTGCATCTACGCTGTGAACGAAATCAAGCAAAAGGAGTGAGTTTTGCTCAAGCAACCCTCAAATGCGGATATAGATCACTTATAAGTATAGTGCACGTGGATAGGTACTGTAAGAGGTAGAAGTATGTGTGGTCGTTGTTTGCATGTGGCGATAATAAAAACAAAAGTTGAGTAATTATGTTACTTTTACGTTCTATTCTATGATTACCATTGAAAAAAAACTTTTGAGAACAAAACAGTTTAAAGATTCTTTATACGAAAATGTCATTAAAATATTTTTAAACAAATCTAGGTGGTTGGACTTAACATATGTATATGTAAGTAATATTTCAGTGTTCATAGTATGTATTTACATATACATATAAATCATATGCATTAAAACAATAAAAATATTGAATTTCATTAATTGAACGCCTACATTTTTACTTGCACCTATACCTATAGGGCAAGTATTGCAATCGTGAAAAAAATCGAACTCGAGATTTTAATCAAACTTGACATTACTATGATGGAGAAGTCCAAAAAAGTAGGTCCGGCAATTCCGTCTGTCTGTCTGTCTGTCTGTCAGTCTGTCTGTCTGTCTGTCTGTCTGTCTGTCTGTCTGTCTGTCTGTATATTCGACTACAGCCTAAACGGCTGAACGGATTTACATCAAACTTCATATATAGGGTCTGTGGGATATTCCCTAGAGGCGAAATTTGAATTTTCATTCTAACCTCAAAATTAAGGGTAGTTTACTTAAGGCCGATTTCAGTTAAAAGGGATTTTCTTGAAAACGGCTCTAACGATTTCGATAAAATTTGATGTGTGGGTTAGTTTGGATATATGCTATGAGGTGGCATACCACGTTTTTCACGAAAAATTCGAATAACGGTAATATTGAAAATCAGCTGTTTCTCGGGTATTTGTGTGGCGATTGGGCTAAAAATTATTATTTGTAGGTTATAAGACAAGTGCAAAATAATGGCATACCAAATATTGGAATGCCACGCCCACTTTTATAAAACTTATTTTTTTCAAAATTTTTACTAGAAATTGAGAAAAAATTATTTAAGCAAAGTAATAGGCCTTAAAATTCTCTATAATTCACTCAAACACCCTATCTGGCCACGCCCACTTTTTATGGGCATTTTTATAAAAACAAAACATTGAGTAAACTCCTACAATGTTATGACTATTATTCCATCGAAACGCGGAATGCCACGCCTACTTTACTGGGAAGAGCAAGACTTGGACTTTAATCCTGATAAAATTATACACTTATAGCATTACGGTGCAAGTACGTACGACCCAGTCGTGCACTTTATTTACTCACGCGTCGCCACTGACTGAGACCTACAGTATTTTTTGGCGAAACTACACGTGTATTGTGCACAACACAAGTTGTGCGTGTAGTAAAATATCGTTTACATTTCTTATTTTCCTCCGATTCGTACCTCTCGGAAGGCTGTTCTTCTATCTCCCAGAATTTTCGAAGCTGGGCATCAAGGTGGAAAGGTCGAACTGACCTAATTTGGAAACATTTCCAACTGCGCGAATTGTGCTATCGCTAATGTAGCTGATTGTTCCTCCGCAGGTTGGAGGCAAATCCTTTGAAGTACGCAAATAGCTTTATTAATTTGCTAAGAGTTGACTACCTCTGGATAGCTTCGTTACTTACTTACTTAAGTTCTGGCTTCCTTGTGGGTCCTAGGGCCTCGACAATGCCTACGCGCCATAGTGTGCGATTTCTGGAAATATGTCTCAGTTCTCCCCAACTCTTTCCCAGTTGCCGTGCTTGCTTCTAAACTGTACTGCGCTACATACTTCGGGGACCGCCGCGTATCCTGCCATCCTGAGTAAGCGGATTCCATTGCATCGCGTGGTTAGCTATGGACCTGTAACCCTTTTGGAGAGTATGTCTAATCCACTGCCACTTTCGTCGTCGTATTGTTGTGCCTGTGGGCTCATGGCCCGTTCTCTGATAGAGTTGTTCGTTAGAGATACGGTTTGGCCAGAAAATCCTAAAGATATATTGACGAACGTTTGCCGATTCCTCGTGATAGTGGCGGTCACATTCCAGGTACCACATCCATACAGCAGCACGGATTCACCGTTGGAACGGAACAGTCATAGCTTGGTGGTTCAGCTAATCGCATTGCTACACCAAACTGTAGATAGCATCCCAAACGCAGTTTTTGCTTTGCCTATTCGGGTGGCTACATTAAGTTCGGTTCCGCCATCGGTTGAGACAACACTCCCAAGGTATTGAAACTCTCAACTCTCTCAACCGTTTGTCCAGCAATGCATACATGAGTTGATGAGGTCGGTTTTTGCCGAGTTAATTTTCAGTACAACTACGCCTGCTCCCTCTCTACGTTTGCTGTCATTTGGTGAAGGTCCATAATTCTGTGTGACAGCAGGCATATGTACGTGGTCGGCGTAGTCGAGGTGTTTGAGTTCAGATGTAAGAGTCCATGGGATTCGTCCGTTTACTGTTGATAAGGTCGCATCTAGCACGTCGCTAATCACCAATAAAAAGTATGCAGCCTTACCGTACCCCACTTTGGACTTCGAATTCCTGTGCAAAACGTGATATGTGGACCCATTATATATAGCCTTGATAATTGCTATTATGATATTGCCAAATAAATTCCCGATTGACACTACCAAACGCCTCTTCAAAATCGATGAACTACAGGTGAAGGGGCGATCGATATTCAACACATTGCTCGATAATGATCCGCAGGGTGTTGATGTGGTCGACACAGGAGGATCCAGAGCGGAAACCTGTTTGTTCGGCGTCGAGTGTCTTCAAGGTGTACTTTGATTCGCTCCAGGATCATTCTAGCAATTATCTTGCCTACAGCAGGTAGCACGCAGACTCCCATCCAGTTTTCGCACTGCATTAGATTGCCTTTTTTAGAGAGCTTGACGATCATTCCTTTCTTCCACTCATCCGGAAAACTCTCGGCTTTCCATGTTGTCGTGACAAGTGGGAACAGTAGCTCTGCCGATGCAGTTGGCGCAGCTCGTAAAAGCTCCGCGGGTATGCCGTCAAGTCCTACCGCCTTATTAGATTTCAGTGCTCTGATCGCGGTAATAATCTAATCTTTACTGGGGGTTGTGATGCGGATTTGGGAATTTTTTTCTACGAATTGATTGTTTCTACTCCACGTGGGGGATGGTCCCTTAGTTCTTGGCGCACTGTGGGCTCTCTCAGTCGGTCTACGTTGAACCTAGGTGTTCCTGTGTTGTTAAATCTTCGAAGGACTTTTTGCAGCGGGAGGTCATTTCAGCTGGCTTGTGCTCGGAGGGAATATGTCTCCAGCTATCGTTGTCCGTGTATTTCTGTATCTCAGCAACTCGATTGCGGACAAATGTTACCAATTTGGATGGAGGTGCCTTGAACCAACACAGCCTTGTAGTTTACTACTTTGAGAGCTCTGACTGTCTCCAGTGGCAGTTTTGTTCACAAAGCAGCGCCACACAACTTCAGACGGGAAAGATTTACTGCTTTTAGTGGAGCTACCTTAGTTTTTGATATTAAAAGATGCATGTGCAATTTGTTGTGCTGATCAAGCACACGCAGGTAAGTTGCTGCTGCATAGGCTTTTTCCGACGCATCACTTAACCCATGTATTTCCATTTCTTGTCCTGATCCACCTAGGAATCCGATGTGTGTGTCCCTTTCGAGTCCTTGCGTCTAAAGTTCCTGCATCAACATCTTGGGCTTGATAATACATGGGGAAAGGCAACTTAGTGGATCGTGGAGCTGAAGCTGTCCCAAATGTTACTGTTTCCAAGCGATTCGTCTTCACTTGTTGTGTGTCAACTCTGAAGAAGATGAGTTGGTAATTGGCATCCCTTCAGTCCATCCGTATTTCTTCTCCATATCCGCGGTAAAGGTAAATCGATGTTTTTTCCAACGCAGTATGAAGTCTATAATTTTGTTGTGTATTTAAGGCTACCTACCAGCAAGTGATCCTTCCTTGGGGAATACAACTCGGTCATGTGGCCGTGGTAAATTATTTATACATTACATTTCTCATACCCTTTGCGTAGTTGCCAAAGGCTGCTCCAAAGGCGTCAGTGCCTAAAGCACCTGAGGCGCAAACTGATCTGATGGCTATCTTGCTCTCAATTCAAGGGCAGATGGGTCAACTTCAACGTCAGATACAAGAGCAGGCGACGCGGGTGGACCAAATCTACGCGCTTCTGCCGGGCCTAGCGCACCTCCAATCGTAATGGGTACCACGGCGGAGACTCCCTTAAAGATCCTTGCGGTGAATGTGAATTCACTGATAAGGATAGAACGTAGGAACTCACTTTTTAAGTTGTTAGACGATAAAAATCCTGATTTGCTTCTGATTAGCGAAACTAAGCTAACTCAGAGACATAAATTAAGGAACAATAAATATAATATAATAAGAAGAGACCGGCCCAACTCCACCCAAGGAGGTGGTGTCGCGATCTTCGTACGTAAAGACCTACGTTACAAGACAGTGTACAGTGGTGAAGTGCGAAGGTTCCAGGTGCTGGAAGCGTGCATCGTGTGCATCCCTCTCCATAGCGGAAAGAAGATGTACGTGGTCTCGGTCTATGCACCTGAAGCTACTCAACCTCCCTTATTTATTTCAGAACTCGAATCACTTTTTCGAATATTAAGGCTAGAGTCGGATGAGAACTATTATCTCATGGCCGGAGATTTAAACGCGAAGCATGGGGATTGGGGAAATAACACGCCAAATCCTAGAGGGAACCTACTACTCAATTGGGGTCAGCACATTGTCGAGTTTAGACTCGATGTGAAAGCATCGGATATTCCGTCCTTTCCCAGAGGCGGCTCTTATCTGGATCTCATGCTGTTCGACGTACGGCTACAACTGACCGACACGGACCGACAAACGATGAACTGTTTGCACACGTTTGTGTACGACAGTGACCATTGCGGACTTAGTGCCGAAATAACTATTCCCAACGAGATTGCGGAACTGGAAGAGTTTGTTCAAACGCACACCTACAACTACAGTAGGACGCGCTGGACTCGCTTCTCCCGAGTACTAACTAGAGCACTCTCCTCGAACTTGCTCTACCCACCGTCCAACAGGAACCTGTCAAACGAGGAGATTGACAGATACCTGAAACAATTGGACGAGACAATCAAACGAACGATGGACAGTACGATACCTCGGTATCAACATACTGACAACGTCGACATATTTCGCAACGCGACAATAGACGCACTACACCGACAGAAAAGTAGACTCCTGTCAAGATTAAAAACCTTGTACAGGCAGTTTGCTGACAGATACAACTCGGAGGTTAGGACACTGAAGTCGTTGATCAAAAATCTTCAAAAATTGATCAAAGAGAACTACAGAATGATGGTTAATGCGCATTGGAACGGGAAGATTTCGGCCATAAGAGCCAATAATCCAAGCATGTTCCCGCAGATCAATAAGGTGTTTCGGAGAAAGAACATCAACGACCTTCCGTGTCTTAAGATACCCTGAACAACGAACAACGAACGAATACTTACAACAGCAGGCATAGATCCAGATAACGCTGTCGAGGATGACGACTTCTTTGTGATAGAAGATCCGCAGGAGAAAGTAGATGCTATAGGAGCGACTTTCCAGGAAGTGTACAAGGTGAATGATAGCGTTCACCCGAACCATGAACTGGAAAACCGCGTCCTTGTGCACAACTTCTACCTTCGAAATGATATGCAAGAATGGCGATCTGAGAACACTGGTTTCACCGTGTTCAATGAAGGAAACATGGCAAACAATGCCATCGCCAATGACAGGGTTCACACCCCGTTCATATCGAAGGTAGAACTCCAAGCGATCTTCGTTTCACTGAGGAGTAAGAAATCCGTGGGAATCGACGGAATTCCGAACATTGTGCTCAGACACCTCCCTCTAGAAGCGGTAGACATATACACCACCCTGTTTAACAATGCGCTAAATAATGCACATTATCCGGCGCATTGGAAGACAGCAGTGGTGCAGCCCATTCCCAAAAGGGGAAAAGACACTTCCAATCCGGCAAATCTCCGGTCGATAAGTCTCCTTCCGAACATCAGCAAGGTACTCGAAAAAGTTATTCATAGAGCCCTGAATAAGTGGGTTGAGGACAAACACATAATTCCGGACAACCAATTCGGTTTTAAGGCGGGGCATGATACCCTACATGCCGCGTCTAAACTGGTGTCGGACGTCCAATGGAATAAAAGCAAGAATCAATGCACTGGTGCCTGCCTGGTTGACTTGGAGAAAGCCTTCGATACCGTATGGTTGGAGGGGCTCTTCTACAAGTTGAGCAGGCTGGGTATCAGCAAACCACTACTGTACATTATCTGTAATATGCTCACCAGTAGACAGTTCGTTGTGAAAAATGGCAACGTGACTTCTGCTGGTACGTTTCAAATTAAAAACGGTCTGCAACAGGGTGCGGTTAATTCGCCTATCCTGTTCAACATTTACACAAGTGATTTGATAGGTTCTCTTCACCACGCTATTGCGTACGCAGACGACTTGATTGCGTACAGGTCAGGTCCTACGGTCGAGGTCATTGCAACTCTCTTGCAATGTGACTTCGACAATATCCAGCGATATTGCGATGACTGGAAGTTAAAGATCAACTTCCAGAAATCGGAAACCATCCTGTTCAGAACGCCGTTATCTGGGGCCTCAAGGGACACCAGAAAGAATTGGCGAAAGTTCTCTATCGTGGGACCTAACGGACGCCCATTGGCGAGTAGAAGTGTAGTCAGGTACCTTGGGATCTGGCTAGACCAGTATCTATATTTTAACAAACATATAGATGCTGCTTTGGCCAGAGCCCGAGCTGCTTTTGCCCTCACAAAGAGACTGTTTTATAGCAGCCAACTCGATGCGAGGGTGAAGGTAATCTGCTACACGGCCCTCATACGGCCAATGCTCACCTATGGCTGTCCGGTGTGGTTCAACGTGGGAGCAAGCTTGATGGAAAGGATTCGGGTGTTTGAGAGGGCTTGTCTTCGGGCTTGCCTTCATTTATACAGAACACCAGAGTCCGAGTACAAATAAAGTGCACGACTGGGTCGTACGTACTTGCACCGTAATGCTATAAGTGTATAATTTTATCAGGATTAAAGTCCAAGTCTTGCTCTTCCCAGTAAAGTAGGCGTGGCATTCCGCGTTTCAATGGAATAATAGTCATAACATTGTAGGAGTTTTGTTTTTATAAAAATGCCCATAAAAAGTGGGCGTGGCCAGATAGGGTGTTTGAGTGAATTATAGAGAATTTGAAGGTCTATTACTTTGCTTAAATAATTTTTTCTCAATTTCTAGTAAAAATTTTTAAAAAAATAAGTTTTATAAAAGTGGGCGTGGCATTCCAAAATTTGGTATGCCATTATTTTGCACTTGTCTTATAACCTACAAATAATAATTTTTAGCCCAATCGCCGAACAAATACCCGAGAAATAGCTGATTTTCAATATTACCGTTATTCGAATTTTTCGTGAAAAACGTGGTATGCCACCTCATAGCATATGCCCAAACTAACCCACACATCAAATTTTATCGAAATCGTTAGAGCCGTTTTCGAGAAAATCCATTTTAACTGAAATCGGCCTTAAGTAAACTACCCTTAATTTTGAGGTTAGAATGAAAATTCAAATTTCGCCTCTAGGGAATATCCCACAGACCCTATATATAAAGTTTGAAGTAAATCCGTTCAGCCGTTTAGGCTGTAGTCGAATATACAGACAGACAGACAGACTGACAGACTGACAGACTGACAGACTGACAGACTGACAGACTGACAGACTGACAGACAGACAGACCGACAGACAGACAGACAGACAGACAGACAGACGGCATTGGCGGACCTACTTTTTTGGACTTCTCTATTATAGTAATGTCAAGTTTGATTAAAATCTCGAGTTCCAAATTTTGCACGAATACAATACTTGCCCTATAGGTATAGGTGCAAGTAAAAATTCTACTCCAATGAGGTCCTCTATAACAGGGCGAATCTGATCAGAGTGGACAATTTCCTGGTGAAGTTGATTCGCGGTCATATTGCAAGAGCAATGAACTCGACCAATAGCCTGATCTTTGGGGCTTACTACCCCAATGATATGTACCACGAGAGAGTGCGCCTTAACGGCTTTGTCCCCCCAGAGGCGTTCCTCTATTTCGATAGACAAGGTCTAGTCCAAGAAAGAACGGGTACGCCGTTAATCTACCACGTCGCCAGAAAAGCTGTGGATAGGCGACTCAACTACGACCGAGGCGTAGCACAGACAACTGAGGATCGTCTCCGATTCAGTAGGTCGGTATCGGGGCGAGATGTTAATGATGTAAAACGGCAGCACCAAAAGTTTTGGTGGCTTTACGAAGAGGGAACTCCCTCGTCGATCCCTCTTAATCCTGGCTAGCCCTTGTAGGGCAAGCTGGCCTTTTTATTTATTTATTTTTTAATTTACATTTAGCCTGGCCGGCTTATATACATAGTTCTAAGGTAGTTGTAGGCTAGGTTGTGTTGTAGTGTAAGTTTTAATGTTTTATCGCCAACACAGCAGTCGGCTTATACAAAAAAAAAAAAAAACAAAAAAAAAAAAAAATAGCAGCAGTCGGCTAAAAAAAAAAAAAAATAATAACGTATATAATTACGTTTTTAGCTTAAGTAGGTTAAGTAGATTTAAATTTATTTTAAGGTAGACTTAAGTTTTATATAAAACCAAAAAAAAAAAAATGTTCAGCTACAAAGTTTTTCAAAAATATCATTTTCTTTGTTTAAATTAGAATTAAGTAAATAAATACATACATAAATACAATAATAAACAAATAAGTGTTTAACTAGGTTACGTCGAAAGACATAGATTAAGCATTAAGTTTAGCTTAGAGCGCCGGCATAGGGCCAGTAAGTTAGTCATAACATAGTTAAGTTAGTTAAGCTAGTTTTAAGCACTTTTGTCTAGCATGTAAGAGTTTCTGAATTACAATAAACAAAAATGAATTTAAAAAAAAAAAAAAAAACCCTTTGCGTAGTATCAAGTTATTGGTGAATCTTATAACGAGCTAGTAAAATCGTCAGAGCGCCCCTTAGCATGTTGATCCAAATGCGAGGTGTATTCCCCTTGAAAGGAAGGCGGACGTGAAATCGGCCATCGGATCCCTTTGGTTTGTGTAGTTAATTTTGGCTCACATTTCGTATCTTCCTCCGATTCATACCTCTGGACATCAAGGTCGAACAACTGAATGAACATTCTTATAGGTTTTTGAATCTCCACATGCGCAAGGTCTACCCGAGTGCAAGGTCCACCGAGTTGAGTCTTTAGGCCTCACTTTTTACGAGAATGTCTATGGCATCAGGAGTGTGGAAATTAAGGTTGGCCAAAATCAGTCCATTTACGTCAATTTATCGAAGTCTATTTTTTAGTCCCGAAGACGCCCAGTTAGGGATTTAAAAAAATGTATTTACCTTATTGCAAACTTCACTCCAAGTTATAAAAATTAAAAAAAAAATTCTACAGAGTGACCAGATAAGAACGATAGGAAAAAAAATAAATAAAACAACAAAGGTGTGAGATATAAATTGGTTCGGGCTTTAGAAAAAAATAATCGAGTAATGTCAAGTCGCATGATCGCGTCGCCCAATTGCTGTACGCTTGCCATGAGATGAATAATTGAATCTCTTAATTCTATGAGAAACATTTACAATAGAATATGTCATTACCCGGTTTACTGAAAAGAATTTTAATCCATGCTCCATGCATTCTATCGAACCCTTTTCAACAAAATTTTAGACTTCCACACTCAGAGCATTCAAAATCGGATATCGTTGTAATTTAAAAAAAAAAAATGGCGTGCGGCCAACCCGACTTCGTAGGAGCTATATAATACCGATGATAGGGTATCATACGATCCGTTCTAGACGAATTGTAGCTTTTCTGTATGTTTTTTCTCTTATATTTCAGATATATACGGACTGAAGAGGGAACGTGGGCAAGAAATTGACAATTGATTTGAAACGGTGTAGCCTCAAATCCTGCGCTTTATTATCCCAATACAAACCCCCAATGTTATAACGCACTAATAAACCAGATCGGTACTAAAGCTACTATTAGAAGCCATTATTCTCTGCCAATGGTAGTGCAGCGTCACGAACATTTTTGGAATTTCGGGTCATTTTCTGTTTTGCGTGTTACTGCCATTTACACTATTCTTAGCGAAACTACACGTACACTACCGCTCTAAAGTTTGGGGTCAAAGAATCTTTGACACTTTGAATCAAAATAACATTTAAACAGTAGGAGATATTAAAAAATTAAATTTACATTTATATATGTAGGGCACTATTCTTAGCGAAACTACACGTACACTACCGCTCTAAAGTTTGGGGTCAAAGAATCTTTGACACTTTGAATCAAAAAAACATTTAAACAGTAGGAGATATTAAAAAATTAAATTTACATTTATATATGTAGGGCCGATTTCTGTTTATTAGAGGAAAATATAATTTTATTAAAAATTTTGCTGTTTATTTTTTTAAAGGCAATAATCTAATCCAACTTCTTTTCGTTAAAGTAGTTTCCGTAGTAGCGTGATCACCGCCTTACAAATTTTAGGCATTCTTTCAATTAATTTGTTTAATGTTTCACATGACAGCGATTCCCAGGTTGTTTGTAAAAATGTCCAGAGATGTGGCTTTGATTTTCGACAACTTTTTCGTACTTTCCTACCGAGTCCGTCCCATAGAAGCTCTATGAGGTTAAGGTCTGGGGATTGGGCTGGCCATATCATATTTTGAACTAATTTTTGTTGCTCTTGCAATTTTATGTACTCTTCACAAAGTTTTTAGGAATGTTTGGGATCGTTGTCTTGTTGGAGCCAGAAGTTATCCCCAATTAAACGACGTCCTGATGGAAGAGCGTGGTCCATTAATATGCTTTTGTATCCCTCTTTGTTCAATATTCCATCGATTTTTACCAAATCTCCAACTCCTTCATAACAGAACGATCCCCAGACCATAACCGAACCGCCTACATGCCTCACAGTTGGAACCACACATTGTGGAGCCATCCTCTCTTGGTCCGATCGACGAACAAATACTCGGCTATTTGACCCAAAGACTTGAAATTTGGATTCGTCAGTCCACAAGACTTTTTTTCACATTTCAATGGACCAATCTTTATGCAGACGACCCCCTCTAGCCGTTTTTTGCGATTTTGTGGAGAGGTTTTCGAGCAGCAATTCGACCTTTTAGTCCCGCCGCAACTAACGATGCTAACAGAAAGAGGGTTTATCTACTGCCATTGACCTCTGCTCGAACTTCAGGCGCTGTAAGCCGGCAATTCCTCTTTGAAATGACTCTAATGTTTAAATCCTCCGAGCTTGTTGTGATTTTAGGTCTTCCCGAGCGTTTTTTGTCATTTATGGTGCCGAATTCTTTAAAAGCTTAACCGTGGAGTAAACACCATTGTACAACGTAATAATTGCGCATCGCATTTCAATACAAATCTCTTGTTTTGCTGCTATTTTTAAATCAAAAATAAAGAAAATAATGTGGAGCTCTTTTTGCACCATTGACACCATGTGAATTAATTGTTGACAATGGTTGCTCGTGAAATACTCCCTTTTTTTTAATCATTTTTTTCTCTCTCAATCAAATAAATATTCTTCCAAATAATTATTACTCGCTATTTTAAAATAAACGCGAAAGTAAAGGGTAAGAAGGTAATTTCAAGCTAAATACTATAATAGAAATTATTAAGTAAATCCTTCGTCTCATAAAAAAAGCTTTATAATATTTTTCGTTGTCTGATTTTGTACAAATCTAATTTGGAATTAGTTACTATATAGTAAAACCTTAACAGCACAATATAAAAGAAATAATTTTTAGAAGGACTTTGTAGGATTAAAGCCATTTGAGCTCAAATTTCTGGTTGACCCCAAACTTTTGAGCGGTAGTGTATGTATGTTGTGCACAGCACAAATTATGTGTGTTGAAGAGCAGCAACGACGACGAACCTGACAACGACCCAAGGCGACGAAAGCGGAGTATTCGACAAAAGACATGGTTAGGCCATCGCAAGAAGCATCGTTTTTCTACACCATTGGTTCTCGAATCATGCATGAGTATATAACATTCTTTACAGGATCTGTTATGGTGCATTTTACCCTAGGTTACTGCTTTAATTGATTCCTCGTAAAGGAAAATTGGAAAAACAGATTAAAAGAATAGATAAAAAGATAGATTGTCGAATTGGATAATGTTCCATTTTCGGCACGAGGCCATTTAAGTGGCATGGCAGACGAAAAGCTCTGCCACTTTTCCTAACTGCAATCCAAATGGCATGAAACTGAGCAGTCATTTGCGGTGTCATTTAAATTGAGTTACAAAAGTTGCAATTAGAGAGGCACAAGATAAGACGCATTTTTGACGTCACACAGCCATTGAAATAGCAGAGAATAATGGCCGTCTGGGCCCCGCGGCTCAAGTGGTTAGTGCGTTGGATTATGTACACAGCATAAGGTTCAAGGTTCAAGTCCCATCCAAAACATGAGAAAGCTTGTTAAATAGCAAATTGTCCTTCGGACACGGCGTTCAACAGTAGGCCCCTTCGATTTATGTAAAGAATATAACACTCTTTGTGGATGAATGCTTGTGAAAAGTTAGACACTGGGTATTATAGAGCTATTGCGCCAAAAATTTGTATTTGTATTTTGTAATAAGTAGTAGTAGTAGTTTATGATATGGATATGAAAAAAAAAGTTAGACAATGTAATAACAGAACCCTACACGCTATAAACAACCAAGGAGCGGTTAGGCGAGGAGATACGATCGGTTCTCCAGTACGTACATATATCTGTCCCTATAAACCAATTCTGTTTGGAAGTGGGTCACATCGCACTAACCATTCTAGACCCAATAGGGTACCACAACCACATCCATAGTCAAATACATATATCAAAACCATTAGAATTGAACGAACCAGTTTGCAACCAAAACCAGAAGACCTTTGACAGTATATGTACATTCTTTTTAATGAAAATCTCAAAATGCCCCTGTAACAGCAGAGATCACAATCAGTAAATGGAATTGTAATAAACTCGTCACATATCAGTTTAGATCAAACAAGAACAATATCTTAAGTTGGATACATAGTTTGTAACATAGAGAAATAATCGAGGTAGTATAAGGTATATATGCATGTGTGTAAATTCGTGATCAGCATCAATAGAGAAAACGATTAAGCCATGTCTGTACGTATGTTACCAGTTTTTGGGCCTGCAATTTTAAACTAAGGGGATGAAATTTGATATCTGAGTGTAGTACCGTGTAGTGTAGTGCAGTACCAGTGTAAAAATTTTGTAATCCGTCCACTGCCACGCTTACTTTTTCATAACTTCACTATGTATGTAATCGGAAAATTTTATTAAACCAAAATATTTAGATATTCGAATTCTCTACAATTGTTCTATACATCAATTTCAGCCACACTCACTTTTTATGGGGGGTTTTCACCAAAAAACCGAATTTGATAAAATTTTGCGTGAAGCATCAGTAAAAATGCAGGATATCGTTCTAATTTGACAAAAAATTGAATGCGACCATGCCCACTGCGTAGGGGCTACATAATAGGGAGGATAGGGTACTAGACAATCCGTTCCGGATTGTAGCTTTTATTTTCGTTTTATGAACAATTGCACTAACCTGAATTTCTAAAAAAAAATGTGTGGCAATTGTTCCGGAGGAAATTTCGATATTTCCATTGGAATTTTATTGATGAAACTTATTTTTTCTGACGAAATTTTTCAAAAGTCATTCACGATACCTATTTTGGAAAAAAGGAACCATTCCGGAGGAAATGTAATTTCTGATAGGGGTGATTGACAAAATCAATCTATTATTGCCACTTCGATTTCAATAGTAACATCATATGGCATTAAAAGTAGCCCTAACCTAGCAAGATCTGCGGACTGAACAGCAAAGATTACACAATTTTCATTAAAAAGGGCCAATTCAACTTTAAGTACCGCACCTACATCCTAGCCAAGAGACACATTAACCTCTTCCTTCTAACCCGATATATCAACGCAGATCAAATAACAGTCCGACTTTAGTGGGTCAACGGAAAATCACTGATCTTCTCTGAGACCTACTTACCCTACTATGGAGGAGCCTAGGAACCTCGTCAAAGGAGTGGCCAAAAACAGGTAGAACCTAGTAGCCAGCAGCGATGCTGATTTACACATTTTATGAAGCCGCAACGATACCAACACTAAAGGTAAGTCGTTGTTAGAATTTATTATTAAAAATGATTCACAATACCACCCAGAACAGAAGCGATATACCCTACCAATCTGTCACTATTTGAAGACAGCGTCATACTAAGAAAATAAAGAAAAAGACAAAATTTACTCTTATGTAATTCCATAGCTACAGCAAATAGTATACGTCACGTGAAAATACTAAATATAAATAACAATGGGGAGAACTAAAAAGATGTAGGTCTAAAAATTAATAATTTCAACATTCTAAAGGTAAAACAAACCAACAAACCAATATAGAAAGATTAGGGAACTATTAAAAAACTAAATATGGAATACGCAAACCCTGAAGCTAGAGACTTGTTAACACAAATATTTGAAGAATACCAAAACATTTTACACTTAGATAACGAGTCAACCTTTTATTTGGTCAGAATATGAAAACGCTTTCAATATTTTGAAACAAGGATTAATCACTGCAAATACACGACATAGCCTATAAGCCTATAATAAATAAAGTGCACGACTGGGTCGTACGAATTAGGTTAGAATGAAAATTCCAATTTCGCCTCTAGGGATTATCCCACAGAATACAGATATGAAGTTTGAAGAAAATCCGTCCAGCCGTTTAGGCTGTAGTCGAATATACAGACAGACAGACAGACAGACAGACGGAATTGCCGGACCTACTTTTTTTGACTTTTCCATCATAGTAATGTCAACTTTGAATCAAGCTAAAATCTCGAGTTTGAATTTTTTCACGAAAGCAATACTTGCCCTATAGGTATAGGTGCAAGTAAAAAAGAAAGAATTACTGGTCTACTACGGAAGAAAATATAGCAGTAACAAACCGCATATCTTCAGTTTTACTATTCAGAAATAAAAGTCATTTAAACTAACGAGAATCAGAATGGACTTATCAGACTATGTTTCTAAAATAATTTATAAAAAAGGTACCATCAACATGATGCCGATGCGTTCTCAAGAATAAAAACTGATTGCAAAATAAAGTGCACGACTGGGTAGTACAAACTTGCAACTATATCTAAAAGTCTTGTGTGTATTTGATGCAAAAAACGAAAAGAATATACATATGTATGTGTTCATATGCATGTACATACACAGGTATTTACATAACTTGGTTAAACAGCGTTCTAAGAAGTATGGTCAAAAGCGTGGTATGTCATCTTACAAGCATAAAGCATGAAAACTAAGCAACTGAGGCGTATGTTCGAGAAAATCATGCTTTTGTTAAGGTAGCTAAAACCAAAATACCTCTTTAAGTAGTTTTGAGCAAAAACATCATATGTCATCTCATAGAAATTTATATAAAAGTCTCTACTAACAGGGGAGCATCCAGCTGCGAAAATTCGACAGCATCCTAGTTAATTAAATAGCATCCAGCTCCCAAAACTTCATTCCCCTTGGTGTCCAATAAACATGCGAAATCCCAAAGCGAGACCCCAAAAGTGTCACCATATCCTCTCTCTCTCTCTCTCTTTTAACCAATGGAAAACATATTTTCATATCAACAGCTATATTGCACATTGTTGCCAAGGAATATAAACGTATCAAGAGTGATATTTTTGTATCTTAATTTAGATGTGATACATATGTTCTTCGTTCTTTTTAAAAATGGCTTTGTTGATACTTTTCAGTTTCGACAACAGATGTAAAAGCATCTCTTTATAACATTTTCGCAATGTACCACTGTTCCACTGCCATTTGGATATATTTTGTTAATAATAAAGGTACTTTTTCCCAGAATTATTTTGATACTTTCTTTTTTCTAGTGAAAAATTTGTTCTCAAACCTTAGCGGTAACACTGCTGTATGAATGTGGAAAGCACAAATTATATACATATATATATTTATATATATTATATAGTCAGTCGTTCACAGACCATCGCGACATAAAGACGTGTTTCGGCTTCCCAAGAGAATCAATAGTGCTTGTCAAGTACGCAAAACGTTAAAAGTTTAATAAGAGCCAAAGTGGCGAAGTGAAAGTGTCAGTGACCCGTGACCGAACATACGCTGGTGACAACGAAATCACAAATGCAGCTGGAATCGTCCGACGAGGAAGAACATTACCCATACGTCTCCGACGGAGGGGAGGGGCAGTATATGGGTGAAAATAACACCTTCGGCAAATTAGCGTCTTCGGAATCAGAAGACGAGGATGAGACACTTGAAAACCTTTGCTGTAGCATACAACTGCTACAGCAAAAGGTAATGCAAATCAAGGCCAAACAGACGGCTAGGAGGGAAAAAAACGGGAGGAACAGCTGCAGCGCCAGCAGCTGAAAGAACAACAACAACAACAAGGACAACAGCTGCAGCAAACCAAGCAGCAACAACAAAAGCCCCCACAACAAGCGCAGCAGCGAAAACAACAGCTGCCAAAGCAACAGCAGCAGAAGGCGCAGCAGCCAAAACAAAAACAGCTGCTACAGCAGTCGACACAGCAGAAGCAGCAACAGCAACAACAACAGCAACAGGTACAACAACCTCAACAGCAGCAGCAGACACAACAGAAGCAGCAGACACAACAGCAACAACAACAGCAGCAGAATACAACCAAACAACGAGTTCCACCAATCAACACCTATAAAATGGAACTAAAGGAGACCAAGGATTTATGTAAAAGCACCTGAGGCTCAAACTGATCTGATGGCTATCTTGCTCTCAATTCAAGGGCAGATGGGTCAACTTCAACGTCAGATACAAGAGCAGGCGACGCGGGTGGACCAAATCTACGCGCTTCTGCCGGGCCTAGCGCACCTCCAGTCGTAATGGGTACCACGGCGGAGACTCCCTTAAAGATCCTTGCGATGAATGTGAATTCACTGATAAGGATAGAACGTAGGAGCTCACTTTTTAAGTTGTTAGACGATAAAAATCCTGATTTGCTTCTGATTAGCGAAACTAAGCTAACTCAGAGACATAAATTAAGGAACAATAAATATAATATAATAAGAAGAGACCGGCCCAACTCCACCCAAGGAGGTGGTGTCGCGATTTTTGTACGTAAATAGCTACGTTACAAGACAGTGTACAGTGGTGAAGTGCGAAGGTTCCAGGTGCTGGAAGCGTGCATCGTGTGCATCGTGTGAGTCCCTCTCCATAGTGGAAAGAAGATGTACCTGAAGCTACTCAACCTTCCTTATTTATTTCAGAGCTCGAATCACTTTTTCGAATCCTAAGGCTAGAGTCGGATGAGAACTATTATCTCATGGCCGGAGATTTAAACGCGAAGGGAAATAATACGCCAAATCCTAGAGGGAACCTACTACTCAATTGGTGGGGTCAGCACAATGTCGAGTTTAGACTCGATGTGAAAGCATCGGACATTCCGTCCTTTCCCAGAGGCGGCTCTTATCTGGATCTCATGCTGTTCGACGTACGGCTACAAATGACCGACACGGACCGACAGACTATGAACTGTTTACACACTTTTGTGTACGACAGTGACCATTGCGGACTTAGTGCCGAAATAACTATTCCCAACGAGATTGCGGAACTGGAAGAGTTTGTTCAAACGCACACCTACAACTACAGTAGGACGCGCTGGACACGCTTCTCCCGAGTATTAACGAGAGCACTCTCCTCGAACTCGCTCTACCCACCGTCCAATAGGAATCTGTCAAACGAGGAATATCTGAAACGATTTGAGGAGACAATCAAACAAACGATGGACAGTACGATACCTCGGTATCAACATACTGACAACACCGACATATTCCGCAACGCGACAATCGACGCACTACACCGACTGAAAAGTAGACTCCTGTCAAGATTAAAAACCTTGTACAGGCAGTTTGCTGACAGACACAACTCAGAGGTTAGGACACTGAAGTCGTTGATCAAAAATCTCCAAAAATTGATCAAAGAGAACTACAGAATGACGGTTAATGCGCATTGGAACGGGAAGATTTCGGCCATAAGAGCCAATAATCCAAGCATGTTCCCGCAGATCAATAAGGTGTTTCGGAGAAAGAACATCAACGACCTTCCGTGTCTTAAGATACCCCGAACAACGAACAACGAACGAATACTTACAACAGCAGATAGATCCAGATAACGCTGTCGAGGATGACGACTTCTTTGTGATAGAAGATCCGCAGGAGAAAGTAGAGGCTATAGGAGCGACTTTCCAGGAAGTGTACAAAGTGATTGATAGCGTTCACCCGAACCATGACCTGGAAAACCGCGTCCTTGTGCACAACTTCTACCCTCGAAATGATATGCAGGAATGGCGATCTGAGAACACTGGTTTCACCGTGTTCAATGAAGGGAACAAGGCGAACCCCGTTCACATCGAAGGTAGAACTCCAAGCGATCTTCGTCTCATTAAGGAGTAAGAAATCCGTGGGAATCGACGGAATTCCGAACATTGTGCTCTGTTCCTCTAGAAGCGGTAGACATATACACCACCCTGTTCAACAGAGTGGTGCAGCCCATTCCCAAAAGGGGAAAAGATACATCCAATCCGGCAAATCTCCGGTCGATAAGTCTCCTTCCGAACATCAGCAAAGTATTCGAGAAAGTTATTCATAGAGCCCTGAATAAGTGGGTTGAGGACAAACACATAATTCCGGACAACCAATTCGGTTTTAAGGCGGGGCATGATACCCTACATGCCGCGTCTAAACTGGTGTCGGACGTCCAATGGAATAAAAGCAAGAATCAATGCACGGGTGCTTGCCTGGTTGACTTGGAGAAAGCCTTCGATACCGTATGGTTGGAGGGGCTCTTCTACAAGTTGAGCAGGCTGGGTATCAGCAAACCACTACTGTACATCATATGTAATATGCTCACCAGTAGACAGTTCGTTGTGTAAAAATGGCAACGTGACTTCTGCTGGTACGTTTCAAATTAAAAACGGTCTGCAACAGGGTGCGGTTAATTCGCCTATCCTGCTCGACATTTACACAAGTGATTTGATAGGTTCTCTTCACCATGCTATTGCGTACACAGACGACTTGATTGCGTACAGGTCAGGTCCTAAAGTCGAGGTCATTGCAACTCTCTTGCAACGTGACTTCGACAATATCCAGCGATATTGCGATGACTGGAAGTTAAAGATCTACTTCCAGAAATCGGAAACCATCCTGTTCAGAACGCTGTTATCTGGGGCCTCAAGAGACACCAGAAAGAATTGGCGAAAGTTCTCTATCGTGGGACCAAACGGACGCCCATTGGCGAGTAGAAGTGTAGTCAGGTTCCTTGGGATATGGCTAGACCAGTATCTATATTTTAACAAACATATAGATGCTGCTTTGGCCAAACCCCGAGCTGCTTTTGCCCTTACAAAGAGACTGTTTTATAGGAGCCAAGTCTATGCGGACAATTTCCTGGTGAAGTTGATTCGCGGTCATATTGCAAGAGCAATACACTCGACCAATAGCCTGATCTTTGGGGCTTACTACCCCAACGACATGTACCATGAAAATGTGCGCCTTAACGGCTTTATCCCCCCAGAGGCGTTTCTCTATTTTGACAGACAAGGTCTGATACAGAATAGAACGGGTACTCCGATTATCTTCCACGTCGCCAGAAAAGCTGTGGATAGGCGACTTAACTACGAGCGAGGCGTAGCACAGAGTACTGAGGATCGTCTCGGATTCAGTAGGTCGGTATTGGGGCAAGATGTTAATGATGTAAAACGGTAGCACCAAAATTGTTGGTGGATCCCTCTTAATCCTGGCTAGCCCTTGTAGGGCAAACTGGCCATTTTATTTATTTTTTTTTTTATAACTAGCCTGGCCGGCTTACATAGTTCTAAGGTAGTCGTAGGTGTATGTTGTGATTGTCGTAAATATAAGGTAGTAAGTAGAAAACACAGCACTCGGCTTTGTAAATATTTATAAAAAAAAAAAAAGCAGCAGTCGGCTAAAAAAAAAAGAACGTATATAATTACGTGTTTGGCTTAAGTAGGTTAAGTAGTTTAAGGTTTATTTTAAGGTAGAATTAAGTTTTATATAAATCCAAAAAAAAATGTTCAGTTACAAAGTTTTTCGAAAATAATCATTTTCTTTGTTAAATTAGAATTAAGTAAATAAATAAATAAAATAAGAAACAAATAATTGTTTTAGCTAGGTTACGTCGAAAGACATAGATTAAGCATTAAGTTTAGCTTAGAGCGCCCGCATAGGGCCAGTAAGTTAGTCATAACATAGTTAAGTTAGTTAAGCTAGTTTTAAGCACTTTTGTCTAGCATGTAAGATTTTCTGAATTACAATAAACAAAAATCAATGGTGGAGAGAGTCAAGTACAATACTTATGTACATATTCTACGGTTCACAATACCTTACTTGAGTAAATTCATATGTATTGATTTATTTTCAAAAATTCGGTTAATAATAATATGATATGAAAAAGAAAAATATGATATGAAAAAGTGTTTTTGTTAAGTTGGCTGTAGGTAAAGTACCATTTTAGTTCATTTTGACCAAAAACGTGGTATGCCATCTTACAGGATTTTATAAAAGTAACCTAAATATGAAAATAAAACAATAACGAGCGGAAAGTTTCCGAGAAAATCGTACTTTTATGAAGTAGGCTGTAAGTATCCTTCAGAATAGTTTTAGCCAAAAACGTTGTATGCCATCTATGCCATTGTATGTATGTTCTAAGAGAGGTAATATAAAATTTAATCGAAATCGTTTGAGCTGTTTTCGAGCAAATCCATTTTTATTGAAATCGGCCTTAAGTAAAGTACCCTTAATTTTGAGGTTAGAATAAAAATTCCAATTTCGCCTCTAGGGATTATCCCACAGACCCTATATATGATCTAAGTCCGTCCACCCACTTTTCTCGACTTCTCTATCATAGTAATGTCAAGTTTGATCAAAATCTCGAGTTTGAAAATTTTCGCGAATCCAAAACTTGCCCTATTTACATATAGGTGCAAGTAAAAAGAATGTACGTACATCCTTATTTGAAACCCCTTTGGGTAGGGGCCAGAATACACTCGAGATAAGCGTCCCTGTCGTAAGAGGCTATTTAAATCCACCTCCGTATACTGAGGTATACAAAACACCGGAAGCGCCAGAACCTGAAAAACGGAAAGGAAAGGAAAAGAACGACCGAATCAATCTTACCGAAATAGGGCAACTCTACCGTGAACTTAAGAAAAAGTTAGATTATAATAGATTGCACTGTCTCCTCAAAGTTGTCATCAACATTAAAGGTAACATCTCTCCGTAAAAATACGTGGAAAATCAATGTTTATAGTACCGACGACTACCGAGCAGTATTTCAAAAATTAAATACCGAGAAGATCCACTGATTTACGTACGAGAACAAGCTAGAAAGACCTCTGTGTGTTGTGGCAAGAGGACTCTACCCTTCATGCACTAAGGAAGAGGTCATGACTACTTTAATAAGATAAATGCAAAAGAAATGAAAAAGACAATTTCGATAATTAATGAAAGCTAAGTAATAAATATAAAAGATAATGATAATGTATGCGAAGGCTGTTATGGGTATGTAACTCGCTGTAGAATTATCCGTGTCCCGCCTTTTTTAGAAACTCTTTGGCCACTCGCAACTTGTATAATTGGCTGGGTGTTTCCTATGCAGTTTATGAATGTGGTTGAGGTTTGTTTATTTAAGAGGCACTGCTCTGAGAGGTGTTCACCGGTGCATTTCATGCATCACGGCTCTTTCTGGCAATACGTTTGCAGGTGGTTAAATCCTTGTCAGCGCTTATACTGCGGGATCGATCTTGTGTTCTTGCGGATTGGTTCAATTTTGACAACAACGTTTAAGATCGTATTTATACCGTAAATTAAATCTTAAGCATAAATAGTATAAGCGTATGTCTTACCAATATTTCCTTGTCTTCTTATTGTTGCCTTTCTCTTCTGATAATATTCCCATGGTGAAGTATTCTAAAAAGTTTTATGTTCAAAGTCTCAGCGTTACGCTGCCGAAATGAAATTTGGTATTTTTTTTTTCATAAAACTCTCGGTCTAACCTTTAACTGACGCAGTCGGACTTGATGCCCTCACCCCACTCGGAGCAAAAATTGATTTAGCCAGAAACTAAAACCCAATTCTATAAACAAGATTTCTGTGAACTAAATAACTTTGGAATTAATAGTCACATTACTAATCTAATACGAACATCTCACCTCAATGCCGAAGAGAAGAAGAAGAGAAAGTCATCCATAAACAATGTCGAGCATATGACATGTTCTCTAATGACGGGCAAAAACTAACCTTCAACAACCAGATAAAACGTAGTATCAAAGCCACGGACGATAGTCTTGTACATTTAAAATCTTATCGTTACCCCCATGTTCGTAAAGAAGAAGTCTAATTGCAAATAAACTTAAATGTTAGAACATAAGTGTCATAAGACCAGGCAGAAAGAACAGCTTACATCAGAAAGCAAATTTAATATCTTTCAATCTGATGGGAGGATCCTCGTGTGGAGAAAACCTAACACAGAACTGCACTTATAAAATATCACTAGCATAGTAAAGCATGGCGGTGGGGGAGTTATGGTTTGGGGCTGCATTGCCGCGTCAGATGTTGGTGAACTTACTTTTATTCAACAAACCATGAATCAGTACATTTACCTCAACATCCTTAAGGAAATTGTCAAAAAAAGGGCTGAAAAACTGGGACTAGATGAAAATTTATATTTTTAACAGGATAACGATCCCAAGAATACGGCTCACAATGTACGAATGTGGATCGTTTATAACATTGCACATACTCTTAAACACCCTCCACTGAACTCGAAAATAGTATCAGAAAGCATACTGTATCCAACAAAGAGCAATTGAAACAGATCTTTAAGCTGGATTGGCAAAATATTACATCTGATTACACGAAAAAACTTGTGCAATCAATGCCTAAGAGATTAAGGGAGGTTTTTAAACAAAAAGGGCTATCAACTAAATACTAGTTTTAACTTTATTTATAAATTTTGTGTAACATCTTCTTACTGTGTGAAAACTTTTGTCCACACTAGAATGTTACGTTTTTTGTTATTTTATTTTGTTGCTTTTCAAAAACAAATAATTATTTTTATTTCTGTGTTGGTAAGTATCTTAATATTAAATAATTATTTTCCCAAAAGAAAGAATTTAAGTTCTTGCTTAGTTTTACTTTAAACGCATATTGTACTTGCAAAATGTCTTTGTGTGAAAACTTTTGTCCATGACAGTATTTACCGTGGAGTTCACCAGTTTGGATCGTCCCAAAAAGGAAAAAACGGCAGCGGGAAAATAAAATGGCAACTCGTGATCGATTACCGCAAACTGAATGAGAAAACAGTTAGCGACAGATACCCCCCACCTAACATAACTACTACACTCGATCTTGCTGGTGGTTTCCATCAGATTGAGATGAACATGGTAGACATAGAGAAAACCGCAATCGCAGTAGAGGGTGGACATTACGAGTACTTCCGAAAGCCTTTTCGCTTGTAAAATGCTCTATCGACCTTCCAAAGAGCCATGCACAACGTTTTGAAGGATTTGGAATGCGCAATTAGTCTAGTTTATCATATTTTCCACATCTCTTCAGGAACATATTGAAAATCTAAAGAAAGTGTTCGATAGAGTATATAAAGCAAACGTAAAAATTCAGTTAGATAAGAAGGTATTTCTGCACAAGGAAGTAGCATTCCTTGGACTTATAACCACATGGTTACTAGCCAAGTCGTGAAGCCAAATCCTGACAAGATCAAGGCTATACAAGACTTTCCTACTATCGAAAATTTATCCGAGACTTACCAAATTAGCCAAACCTCTAACACAGTGTCTTAAAAAAGGTTGTGCAATAAAACACCTGGAAAATTTTCGATAGGAGAGAAGAGAGAGCAGAAACTGTATTCATTCAATCTTTTAGCGACAGTGACAAAATTAAATGTCACTAATCCTTTATTTACATTAGTACATACATATATGAAGAATAAATTAGTTATATTAGTATGATGGGTGAAAACATAGAAAATCTGTTTGATTTGAATTACATTGAGTTTAATGATTTTAATCAAGCAAAGAATCTACCAGTGTGAACTTAAATATAGGCAGCTACACTCTTATTGATCACATTTTGGTCAGTATTAAAAAAGTCAGAATGTTTTCGGCTGTAGTAGAAAATAACATATTCGTTCGTTACGGCACTATGTATGGAATCTAGAAGAGCTTATAACTGAAAATTACACGTCCATGGGCTCCATCATAATATTAACAAAAGTAAATGATTTAACCTGAGCTACTGATTGGACCTTCACTCTAGAAGAAAACGATCCAGGAAATCTACCATGCTCTCTAATAACTAAGATTCGAAAGCAGTTTACAATGGATTACTGAGGACATTCTCGAGATTTGTAAGAAAAGAGGCAGACAATACCGCAGATGGAAAAACAATCGGAAGAACCTAGCCTACGTTGTTTCGTAATGAAGTAAACAAAAAATTTCTCAAACCAAGTACCAACATTATAAAGAATCATTTTGAACAGACAAGAGGTGATCCGAAAAAAACATAAATGAAGTGTAAGGACGATGAAAAATATCCTTAGATGATACAATGCAGATGAGTTGGCAGATGAATTTGCAATCTTTTTTTTCGAGACAGGCAGAGTCTATTATTCATAAGAGTAATGTAGTAACCTCCAGTCACCAAAAGATTAAGTACGTCTATATACTTTGAAGGAAAAGATTATGCAGGGGTAGAACGTCTGGTGCATCCGGAAAACACCTGGTGCATCAACCTAAGCTCCGACACTCTAACGATTCCTAAAAAAAACTAAAAGAGGCAGTTGTGCGTCCTATTTACAAAGGAGCAACGACAATATCACTAACTATAGCCTAATAGAAATTTTACCGGCAATCATGGAGCAAATCGTTTTGGACCGTATATGGGACTTCGTAACAAATAAAGTGCACGACTGGGTCGTACGTACTTGCACCGTAATGCTATAAGTGTATAATTTTATCAGGATTAAAGTCCAAGTCTTGCTCTTCCAGTAAAGTAGGTGTGGCATTCCGCGTTTCGATGGAATAATAGTCATAACATTGTTGGAGTTTACTCAATGTTTTGTTTTTATAAAAATGCCCATAAAAAGTGGGCGTGGCCAGATAAGGTGTTTGAGTGAATTATAGAGAATTTTAAGGTCTATTACTTTGCTTAAATAATTTTTTCTCAATTTCTAGTAAAAATTTTGAAAAAAAATAAGTTTTAAAAAAGTGGGCGTGGCATTGCAAAATTTGGTATGCCATTATTTTGCACTTGTCTTATAACCTACAAATAATAATTTTTAGCCCAATCGCCGAACAAATACCCGAGAAATAGCTGATTTTCAATATTACCGTTATTCGAATTTTTCGTGAAAAACGTGGTATGCCACCTCATAGCATATGCCCAAACTAACCCACACATCAAATTTTTTCGAAATCGTTAGAGCCGTTTTCGAGAAAATCCATTTTAACTGAAATCGGCCTTAAGTAAACTACCCTTAATTTTGAGGTTAGAATGAAAATTCAAATTTCGCCTCTAGGGAATATCCCACAGACCCTATATATGAAGTTTGAAGTAAATCCGTTCAGCCGTTTAGGCTGTAGTCGAATATACAGACAGACAGACAGACTGACAGACTGACAGACTGACAGACAGACAGACAGACAGACAGACAGACAGACGGCATTGGCGGACCTACTTTTTTGGACTTCTCCATTATAGTAATGTCAAGTTTGATTAAAATCTCGAGTTCCAAATTTTGCACGAATACAATACTTGCCCTATAGGTATAGGTGCAAGTAAAAACACAATTTGATCTGCAAAAGTCAATACGGATTTCAAAAGGAAAAGAGCACCAACAAACTTCTTGGCGTCTTCGCGAACGTAATTAATAAGGACCTCAGCAAGCGACACCATATCCTTGTTCTGTTTTTGGATTTTGGTAAGGCGCACTTATCCACTTATCAATGCTTTGTAAAAGGTAGGAAATAGGGTGCAGGGTCATAACTCCACAGGTCAAAAGTCCACAATATTTCGGGTCATAACTCCGCAATCTTTAAAAGGAAGTGGGCCATAAGTCCATAATTAAAAAAAAAAACAAACATCAGGGCCGAACTAATATGTGAAAAACTGCCTTAAAGCGAGTAAGTTCAGAATACATAAATAGTGGAATAAATATGGGGGGCAACATGCAATCCCCCTGCTTGAAATCACTGTAGGATTTGAGGTAGGTGCGAGGTGACGACCATAATCATCGTGTAATGCGCGTAAAGTGGCACGTTTGAATCACCACTTTTGTAGTAACTTTTAATAAATTTAACGTGTTGTTAAGCAATCTATTATCGTAAAGGGTAGACATTCAAATAATATTATGACACTTCAAATGACAGCTGAGTTTAGCAGGCGTCAAATGCCAGCGCTACCAAATTAGAACCACGAAATAAAAGACCCTATATATGGCTTAGTGAGCTATAAGACCACAAGCGATGGGTCAATAGTCCACAAAAGTTTCACTTTTGGACCTCTGAACCAGGAATTAGAGGCAGCTTACCGGATTGGTTACGTAATTATCTTGCAGAAAAATTTTTCGTGTACAAATTAAGAATCGCTGTTGTGATGAGCATGAAGTCCAATATGCAGTGGCACAAGGTTCAAAACTTGGTCCTCTACTATTCATATTGTACACAAATGAAATGCTTAAAAAAAGTATACCATTTGCATTTGCTGATGACACGCAATCATTGTGTGTCGTAAATCAGTGGAAGAAGCAACAAAGGTAATACAGGAGGAGTTCGATGTAGCTGCTAATGGCTTGTAATAAACGGTTCGAAAACGGAGCTTATGCATATGCGTCTCTAACATAAATGTGCAAAAAGTAAGACAGATATTCAACATGACTGTGGCCTTGGAGTACTATGAAGATGCAAGTTTTCGCACACCAATTAGACATTTGTTTGGTACTAGAAGACAAGCCGAAGGAATGTATCAACTCCCACCACTTATTAATGAATACGGCAGACGACGATTGATGTACACCGTGCCAAATGCGTTAAATAATCTTCCTCAAGACTTGAGAAACATCAACCAAATCAATGCCCGAAAAAAATATTAAAACTATATTTTTTAGAAACAATAACTAAACTTTTGATTCAAATTGAAATTTTATTTATATTTTTTAAATTGAAAAGTATTCTTTAAAAACAATTATGTAGTATGAATTACATATACTTTTTACTTGTACCTATACCTATATATATTCGTGCAAAATTTGGAACTCGAGATTTTAATCAAACTTGACATTACTATAATGGAGAAGTCCAAAAAAGTAGGTCCGCCAATGCCGTCTGTCTGTCTGTCTGTCTGTCTGTGCACGAGGCTGCAGCCTAAACGAGTGGATGGATTTAGATCAAACTTCATATATAGGGTCTGTGTGATAATCCCTAGAGGCGAAATCGGAATTTTCATTCTAACCTCAAAATTAAGGGTAGTTTACTTAAGGCCGATTTCAGTTAAAATGGATTTTCTCGAAAACGGCTCTAACGATTTTGATTAAACTTCATATTTGAATTAGTCTAGTCAATTGCAATCAGATGATGTATCGTGCTGCTTACCAAAATTGGCAACAAAAGTACTTTACTTATAACCAATTTGGCGAAAAGTCAATTTGAGAGAAAACGGCTTCAATGATTTAGTTCATATTTGGACTAGTACGAGGTAATGCAACGTAATGGCGTACCACGTTTCGGTCTGAGTATGATATAACGGTACTTACGACCAAGGTGACTAAAAGCCGATTTGCTTGAAAGTGCCTTCAACGATTTTATTTAGATTTTGATATATGATTAAACATCTCAAATTCTATCAGGAACTGTATCACATTTTTGGCCAAAAGTTAGTATAACGGCATTTTTCGCGAAATCGAGCAGTTGGAGCCAATTTATTCGGAAACGGCTCCAACGATTTTTATTAAATTTTATATTAGAATAAGCCTTTTCAAACCCTATGAGATGGCATACAACGTTTTTGACCAAAACTGTTTTGAAAGGTACTTTACTTACAGCCATTTTCATAAAAATACGCTTTTCTCGAAAAGTTTTCTCGATCGTTACTGTTTTATTTTCATATCTAGGCTGCTTTTACGAAACTCTATAATATCGCATACCACGTTTTTGCTTAAAACGGCCTAAAATTCTACTTTCCTTGCAGCCAGTTTAACAAAAAACATTTTCCATATCATATTAATACGCAAACATGAATTTTTTCCCTCCTTCTTCCTACTGAACCGATTTTCAAAATTATATACCACTGCAAAAGATTTTCCTAGAACACAGGTGTCGTCATGGAAACGTTTTTTTTTTCCTTACGATACAGTTTTGATTGGTGCGCGTGTGCTACTGGATTTGTCCGAATTTCATTTTCATTGGTTAAAAGACAGAGAGAGAGAAAGAAAATATTGTGACATTTTTAGGGACTTACTTTGGCTTTTCGCATATTCACCGGAGTTCAAAGGCAATGAATTTATGAGTGAAATTGAAGGAAAAGTAACGACGATACTTTATTTTCAAGAGCTTTATCAAATCCTACAGATGATATATGACGTTTTTGGCTAATCAGCTTAGAACGATGGTTTACTTATGGTCAACTTACATATGCTTACCTACTTATGTATATACTCGTTTCTTTATTTTTACCTCAAATACACACAAGAATTTGAGACATAGGTGCAAGTTTGTACGGCCCAGTCGTGCACTTTATTTCAAATGTTTTCATAGATAGTCTTTAAATCTCAGATAAATCGCCGATAAGCCATTGGGCTCCGCAGGTAAAGATATATGATGGATATATTTGTAAAATTTGTTGAAATTAAATAAATAAATGAAAAATAAAACTTAATGAAGAATACAACCGAACCTTGGAGCTAAGATTTTTAATCAACGAACCAATATTAAAATTTCTCGATTTCTTTAAACCATTTGTTTAGGCAGTGACAAGCCGATATGTATGACAAACCAATAGAACATTAACTAATACGGAAACTAGGTATTCAACAATAGTGAAAAAATACGGCAAAATTGACTAAAAGAACATGGATTAATCGAGCAAAAGTAAAAAAAAAACTACTATTACAGCGAATCAGTGTAAGCAAAGGCACTTGGCAAATGAGTAAATTTCAAGTTAAATTCAAAACATCCAAGCAAAAAATAGAAATAAATATATATATATAATTTAATCAAAAAGTGCAATCTAACAGAGCGAGTGCAATATATGTACATGTTACAGACATGCAAGTGACAGAAACATAACTGCAGGGAACTTCGTTAATTAATAGTTGAACAATGAAATTATTTAAAACAATCACATTTGAACGCAGGTGGACTTTTAAAATCAAAGAAAGCCGCTGTAGAAAAACATCTTACAGATAACGACATAGACGACTTCAGCATAGTAGAAGCAAACATCACCGAAGAAAATCAAAAATACTACAAATTTACCGGCTACAACACATACATTTTACCTAAACATCGACAAATCGCTAGCGAATTTTGATTGGAGCCAAAATCAAACTAATAGCAGACTTCAAAATAGTAAAAACTATGAACAATTTAGACACCTCGGAAATAGCGAAGCTCGAAATCTGGATAAATAAACATAAACTCACATATTACAGCATATATAGCCCGCCTAATAACAAAAAATTGAACCTGGACAACATCAGAGATTGCAACAGCACCATCGTCACCGGAGATTTCAATGGCCACTCACGGAAATGGGGATACAACGACCTCAACCCCGCCGGAAAGGAAATCGAAAACTTCATAGATGGTAAGTCGTACGAACTACTCTACGACCACAATGCTCTCAAGACATTTATACACTATACAGGGCACTCTACAACCCCAGATCTAGTTTTAGTATCGTCAAATCTAATAACTTGTTGCAAAAAACAGGTCATAGAAGACGCAGGCAGCGGCCATAGAATGCTGGAAACCTCAATCAAACTTAACCTCAAACCAGATGAAAGTATAATTGACAAGAGCGCTATACGCACTCAATGGAACTTTTAAAAAACAAACTGGGACCGCTACAACAACCAACTGCAAGTCCTCCTGCAAAACATCAACCCGCAAGAAAATGCTAACACCTACATGAATCTTTTCTCAAAAAATATCTTCTTTGCTGCGAAACAATCAATACCAAGAGTGAAGACCAAAAAATACAAGAGTTTTTGAAACAAGAACCTGGAAACTCTCAAAAAGAACAAAAACAAAATCAGGACAGAAGCAGAAAAAACCGAAAATCCAGCACTGGTACAGAAATGGAGAAAGCTAAACGCTCAGTATCACCGGCTGAAACCCAAGAAACAACCCGGATGTGACGATATCTTACCAGAGATGATCAAAAATCTAAACAAACACATCAGATTAACACTCAAAATTTTTAACACCATCTGAAATACAGAAGACGGAATCCCAGCAATATTAAAACCAGGTAAACCGGCAAACCAAATTACAAGCTACAAGCCGGCTTCCGCAAAGATTTTTCCACCATACACCAAGTAACAAACCTTAAACAAAACATAACAACTTCTTTTAACAACAGGAAAAGTGTGATCGCCCTTTTCATAGACTTTAAAGGAGCCTTTGATGGAGTATGGCGAGAAAAGCTCTACAAAATAAAGTGCACGACTGGGTCGTACGTACTTGCACCGTAATGCTATAAGTGTATAATTTTATTGAGATTAAAATCCAAGTCTTGCTCTTCCCAATAAAGTAGGCGTGGCATTCCGCGTTTCGATGGAATAATAATCATAACATTGTAGGAGTTTACTCAATGTTTTGTTTTTAAAAAAAACACCTTTAAAAAGTGGGCGTGGCCAGATAAAGTTTTTGAGTGAATTATAGAAAATTTGAGCGCCTATTACTTTGCTTAAATAATTTTTTCTCAATTTCTAGTAAAAATTTTGAAAAAAAAAATATTTATAAAAGTGGGCGTGGCAATTTCAAAATTTGGTATGCCATTATTCTGCACTTGTCTTATAACCTAGACGTATTAATTTTTAACCCAATCGCCGAACAAATACACGAGAAACGGCTGATTTTCAATATTACCGTTATTCGAATTTTTCGTGAAAAACGTGGTATGCCACCTCATAGCATATGCCCAAACTAACCCACACATCAAATTTTATCGAAATCGTTAGAGCCGTTTTCGAGAAAATCCATTTTAACTGAAATCGGCCTTAAGTAAACTACCCTTAATTTTGAGGTTAGAATGAAAATTCAAATTTCGCCTCTAGGGAATATCCCACAGACCCTATATATGAAGTTTGAAGCAAATCCGTCCAGCCGTTTAGGCTGCAGTCGAATATACAGACAGACAGACAGACGGAATTGCCGGACCTACTTTTTGGACTTCTCCATCATAGTAATGTCAAGTTTGATTAGAATTTCGAGTTCGATTTTTTTCACGATTGCCTTATAGGCAGGTGCAAGTAAAAAATTGAAAATATGAACATCGGGAGCAAAATTCTAAGATGGATGCTTCACCAAACAACGCTGGGTCTCAGTCAGGTGGAATAAGATAAATTCAAAATGGAAACAAATCAGGGTAGGTGTTCCACAACGACGTGTCTCTAGCCTCATCCTCTTTAATATATAAATAAATGACCTAATTAAACAGATAAAAGACACTGACAACAACGGATGCGGAAAACAAAAAGGAAACCATTCAAAAATTGACAACACAAATACTTCAAGCCACAGAAAAACAACCTGGTCCAAAGAGAACAACATGACAATCAACACTGACAAAACCTCTTACCAACTATTCACATTAAAGCACAGATTGGACGACATCGAAATCCAAATCGACAATAAAGCAATAGAACGAACGTATTCCACCACCTATCTCGGGATCTCCTTAGACTCAAAACTAAACCTAAATGAGCAAATTGAAAAAACAAGGACCAAGATCCAGCAAAAATCAAACATACTTAAAAGGCTAGCAGGATGTACATAAGTGGGGCGGAACTATAGACTTACTAAACCGGACGTACAACGCATACATTAAACCAATAATAAAATACGGAGGAGAGCTATTGACAACCGTCTCAAAAAAAGGGAAAAGCTAGAAACAGCACAGAACAACGTCCTCAGAATAATTACAGGAGCAGTCAAAACCACACTAGTAACAGCTTTAAGACAATTTACAGGGAACGCGACAGTAAAACAGAGCACAATATACAATATACAGCACAACTGTACGAGAAAATAAAACTTCAACGAGAAAACTTTTTACCTCAAGACATACCCGGACTTCTCACAAAGAGCTAAAAACATCCTCGAACATATCGGTCCTTCGCTGAAAATCGCCCCAATACCACCACGTACGAACCCACTAGACCTCATATCTATGGAAGTAAGTACTAATCTCGTACTACCAGTCAACAAACATCACACAACAACAGAAGCCATAAAACAAATCGCACTAACAACAGTCAATGAAAAGTATCCAAACGAAATTTGGTTTCGAATATAGACGGACGGATCTCTTTTGAAAGATAGTATCGGTGCAGGTGCAGCAGTGCATTGTGAAAAATTTAGTCACTACTTCGCATTACCAGCCAACTCTACTGTATTTGAAGGAGAACTCGCAGCCATAGAGTATGAACTAGAGCAAATTCTTTGTAGACAAGAAACTTCAAAAAATATCGTTATCCTTTCGGACTCAAAATCTGCTCTACAATCACTTACCAACTACAACAACCAAAAAGAAACACAAACTACAAGGAACATCAGACGAACATACTACCACCTACAGCAAAGAGGACACTGCGTCAAACTACAGTGGATACCAGCCCATGTCGACATACTAGGAAACGAAACAGCAGATAAACTAGCCAAGAAGAGAGCCAACATCATAAGCAGAACCCCAGAGACGACGCCACTGATAAGTAGACTGCAAAGAATAAAAACACAACTCATACACAAAGAAGCATACATATATCTCCCACCTTTACTGGACTGCTCGAGGAAGAATGGCCTAGGCCAATTTTCTCCATTGGAAAACAACAACAATAGTGAAAAAACTTTTAGCCATCGTGTGGGCTACTAAATACTTTCGACCATATTTATTTTGCCATAATGAGTCTAAAGGGCCCTAATTCAAAATTGGTTAGAGGGCGCTTTAAACTCGAAGAATTTGTTTACGAGATAGTATATAAAAAAGGTAAATTAAACTTAAATGCAGATGCTCTGAGTCGAGTCAGAATACAGGCAATAACCATGAAAACCTCAACTCTAGCTGCTCTACAATACATTCAGCCGACGAAAACCTAGACACCATATATATACTTATTTCCGAACGTCCTCTAAATGAATTTAATATTCAGTGAATTCTTAAGAAAACTGACAAGGACAGACCATTGACATTTCAAATGTTATTTAAAAACCTAAGACGAACAAACCTTTTCCGAAAATAACGTTACTGACATTTTTAAGCAATTTCTTCGTCCTAACAAATATTGCGCTATATACATATACAGACCACGACACATTCAGAATTGTTGTAAGCGTTTATTCAAAATATTTTTCAATAGCAACATTTTTAGAAGAAACTCGTACGGAAATTTTAACAGACATAACTGAGGAAGACGCACAAGATAAGATCATTACTGATTACCACAACAAATAACCATAGAGGCATTAACGACACTCTATTACACCTCATATATAGATGAATCAAACGAAAATAGGATAGAACCAAACGATTACTTAGAAAACTCTGTAATATTCAGGAAAGAATTAAGAAGGAATAAACTAATACCTAGGTTTAGTAAACATAAAATTAAATCAAACAAGAAGGTCACAGTTATTGCGACGGATAACAAAAAATTACACAAATCTAAAATTAAAAGCAAACGAAAATTTCAGGCTAACAATGCTGTCAATAATGACGACAATAACAAACAAACAGAATGAAATACTTCCCATGAGACTAGGAGACAGAAGAGTCACAAGCAACTTTAACAACCTGATAGACATAGTAAAACTAGAAGCCTATCAAGAAAATATTCTTACTATTACCAGTTCATTTTCAGAATTTAAGAATTATTCTGACTTCAAAGACAAAACTAAAGTCACTAATGCCAAAATTAAAAACGAAAAGAGGACTTAATAAAATAGGATCGGTAATTAAAGGCATAACAGGCAACATGGACGCAGACGACGCCTTACACCTAAACGAAAAAATAATACAATTAACACGAAGCCAATCGGCAATGACGGACGAAATAAACAGACTAACCCAAATTAACCATCAAATGACACACAGATTCAGTAACATTACTAACGACATAAACAGGCAACAAGAAATAATTCAAAGGTACTTAAAGTATTCACGATCCGAAATAAAAAATAGAATCAAATCCGACGAGAATGGAATAGGGTTTAGACAATTCCATCAATCAAATCAACTACAATATTGACTTGCTGAATAGTCAGTTTTTAAACATAGCAGAAGCTATAGTACTCGCTAGACTTAATATTATATTGATGCAAATTTTGAATTCCGAAGAACTTAAAGCAGTATTTAATTATTTTGAAAATAGATCTATAGAAATCAAATCAGAAGAGCATATCTATGAACTCCTTGATCTCCAAGCCTACTTCAACGATAGTAACATTATATTTAATATCAAAATCCCGCAAATCTCCCCCGAAACTTCCTCATTTTTTCATATGATTCCACTACACATTAACAACACTAAAATGATAATTACCACACCCTATGTATATAATGACCAATCCCAATAATATACGTTCTTTGTTTGCCAACAAATCGAGGGAACCAGGAAATACAGAAGTAACACCAATCATACCTGCATAGCCAAACTACTAATCAACCAACCAGCGGATTGTAACCAGAATGTAAAGTGAAGATACCTGACAGAGTTGAGATTTGGCAACCAGAACACATCTACATATTAGCAATCCACGTTCCGGAGACAGCTATTAAAACAACCTGTAGACCCAACCGTCAAAAAGTAAAAGGAGTACACTTTATCAATTTTGAAAACTGCGAAATAGAGATCAATCAAACCCTGCATGAAAGCAGCGAAAAGAAATACTGAAACTTCAGGCTTACCAGTTTGAAAACACGAAAACCATCCAGACACTACATACAAAAACCACCCGAACTCCGAATGAACATATTGATGCCCAACGCTATAGCATCCTTCGGCCTCACTGTCATCATTATACTGATATACCTGGCGTATCACCAAAAATCTATAACATCATTCAGCAAATGATAATCCAAATGGCTGCAGAACCCGTACCTAATAAGATCATCTCTCCTGCCTCCGAAACAGCAGAAATGCTTCATTAATTTTCGAAATTGTTTTTTCCATTTGTTTTGCATAATATCATATTTAAGTATCCAATAACACTTGTAGTCAATGCACTTTCCCATTGAATTGTTTCAGACTGTAAAGTAAGCATAAAATAATATCAGATAACATCTTGCTTACCTTAAGTCAGTCAGTCCACTTTTCCAATAGAATTTGTTTTCAATAATTGTAAAGTAAGTATAAAAAGGTATGTGAAAAGTTTTATGTTCAAAATCTTGTGAATAAAGTCCCAGCAGCGTTACGCTCCCCAAATAAAATTTTGTTTTTTTCATAAATCTCTCGATCTAACCTTTAACTAGCGCGCCCGAATTCGAAACCAATTAGGAATTAATCGAAAATAGTTACGAAAAAGGCAGCCTCGAATTCGACCACAGAAGAAAAACTAAAACGTGTTAAGGAAAATGTAACACAAGCAAAACCTTTGTAGCGAAGACTATCGTACAAAATCCCGCATGGAAAATACTACTATAAAATATATCCACTGAAAATAAAGGAGAAGATCAAAGCGCGTAAAAAACGGCAATTATATATATATAAACCGTTTGTCCAACTCACTACAAAAGGCATTAAAAGCTATTAAAACAGTGCAATACAAACTTATATTGAAAGTTTAACGACTACTGCGTTGGAAGGCTATGAAAGGTATCGAAAAACCTAAAATTCAAAAGAATAATGGGCTAGGACCGATAAAGATAAAGCTGAAGTTTTTGCACCCTATTTAGAAGAAACTTTTAAACAATTTGAAACCGCGTTCATTGGAAATACAAATGCGTCGGGTATAGACAATAGGCCAATAAGAAGCGCAACCCTAACGGAACTTAAGCTAGAAATAAAGCAACTTAAGGACAAGAAAGCTCCTGGATACGACGGGAAAGGTCCTACAAAACTAGGAAAAAAACGAGAAACTAACCAAAAAAAGCTTAAAGAAAGCTACTTTCTATAATTAATGCCGCACTTACACTAGAATTTGTCCCCAATCAATGGAAGGTCCCGGAGGTCATAGTGTTCCTTAGTATTCGTTTCTTCCAAAGTATTTGAGAGAATATAACTCAAGCGAATGCTGCCTGTCATGGAAGCAAATCATCTAATCCCGGATCACCAATTCGGATTCAGAAGCAAGCATTTGACAATTAAAGAAATACAAAATACAACAGATGTAGTTCTGAAAGAAAAAAATAAAAATAAATATTCCAGCATATTTTTTGACGCCTCTCAAGCTTTTGACAAGGTCTGGCATGAAGCCTGAAAGTTCAAATTATGACAAGCACTGTCGGAGCATTTGTATAATATTTTGAGGACTTACCTCATGAATCGACTATTTCGCGTCAAATGCGGAAATAATTATTCAGACTTTAAAGAAATAAAGGTTGGGGTACCGAAAGAAAGCGTCCTTGGTCCAATTTTGTATTTACTATACACTCGCGATATACCACAAGTAGAAGGAACTACATAAGCTACATTTGCTGACGACACCGCTATCTTGGCAGTAGGTAAAAAAGGGATTGGATAAAGTAAATGAGTTGACAAAGTTCTTGTTTAACATTTGTGTGGGGTACACGCGTATCGAGAGCTTTTTCCCAAATTGAATATTTTTCATAGTTCTATAATGTCGTGCAGAATTTGTAAATCTTAAGCTGATAGATCAGAACTTTGCAAGATTGCAAGATAATTTTTCATGCCAAGTGTACTAAGCTCACCGCCACCGAGCTTGATTACAAGAAAAAAAATCTTTCAAGCTGGCGATGTCTATCATGTACCAGCCAACGAAGAGAGTCTCTTTCCACCGACTGCCACCTCACCGAAATCTTTTCCGCCAAAGACATTACCACCACAACCATTGCCTACGCCTTTGAACTCATGAAAATCAACTTTCGACCCTACACCCACCACCGTACCAGAACTAAGAGACAAACAAATTACATTAGGGACGATATATCAAAAAATTGTTTACTTTTTACTTGCACCTACCTATAGGGCAAGTATTGCAATCGTGAAAAAAATCGAACTCGAGATTTTAATCAAACTTGACATTACTATAACGGAGAAGTCCAAAAAAGTACGTATGGCAATTCCGTCTGTCTGTCTGTCAGTCTGTCTGTATATTCGACTGCAGCCTAAACGGCTGGACGGATTTGCTTCAAACTTCATATAAAGGGTCTGTGGGATATTCCCTAGAGGCGAATTTTGAATTTTCATTCTAACCTCAAAATTAAGGGTAGTTTACTTAAGGTCGATTTCAGTTAAAATGGATTTTCTCGAAAACGGCTCTACCGATTTCGATAAAATTTGATGTGTGGGTTAGTTTGGGCATATGCTATGAGGTGGCATACCACGTTTTTCACGAAAAATTCAAATAACGGTAATATTGAAAATCAGCTGTTTCTCGGGTATTTGTTCGGCGATTGGGTTAAAAATTAATATGTCTAGGTTATAAGACAAAGGGAAAAGAATGGCGTACCAAATTTTGAAATTGCCACGCCCATTTTTATAAATATATTTTTTTTTCAAAATTTTTACTAGAAATTGAGAAAAAATTATTTAAGCAAAGTAATAGGCGCTCAAATTTTCTATAATTCACTCAAAAACCTTATCTGGCCACACCCACTTTTTAAATGTGTTTTTTTAAAAACAAAACATTGAGTAAACTCCTACAATGTTATGACTATTATTCCATCGAAACTATTATTCCATGCCACGCCTACTTTACTGGGAAGAGCAAGACTTGGATTTTAATCCCAATAAAATTATACACTTATAGCATTACGGTGCAAGTACGTACGACCCAGTCGTGCACTTCATTGTTTTTTACTTGGCGCTACATGTCGATGGGACCCAGGGCCTAGCTTCTCACAACCATTCGTGTTGTGCGTGTTATATTCTTTACACGAATGGAAGGGGCCTACTGTTTAATGCCGTGTCCGAAGGGCAATTTGTTATTTCTCGAGACAGTTGTACTCTCGGATGTTTGTCAGACGCTCGCGAGAGGTGGGGCCGTGAAAAACTTTTAGGTGTTCCCCGACTGAGATTCGATCTCGAACCCCTTGCTCCATAGTCCAACGCACTAACCCCTGAGCCACGGCGCCCACAAAGAAGAATACTTTCTCTTGAACTAAAGGTCAACAACCTGAAACAACAGCGTTGAAATATTTAACGTTCCAATCGTCAACACAGCTCTGTCAAACACTGATCTCGCTCTTAAAATATTTCGTGATGGTTTGACTGTAAAGTGGGCGTTGCCAGATATGGAGTTTGAGTGAATTATAGAAAATTTGAAGGTAAAATAATTTTTTGTCAATTTCTAGTAAGAATTTTGAAAAAAAAAGTTTTATAAATTTGGTACGCCATTATTTTGCATTTGTCTTATAACCTAGAAATATTAATTTTTAGCCCAATCGCCCAACAAATACCCGAGAAACAGCTGATTTTCAATATTACCGTTATTCGAATTTTTCGTGAAAAACGTGGTATGTCACCTCATAGCATATGCCCAAACTAACTCACATGTCAAATTTTATGGAAATCGTTAGAGCCGTTTTCGAGAAAATCCATTTTAACTGAAATCGGCCTTAAGTAAACTACTCTTAATTTTGAGGTTAGAATGAAAATTCAAATTTCGCTTCTAGGGAATATCCCACAGACCCTATATATGAAGTTTGAAGCAAATCGAGAAAATCCATTTTAACTGAAATCGGCCTTAAGTAAACTACCCTTAATTTTGAGGTTAGAATGAAAATTCAAATTTCGCCTCTAGGGAATATCCCACAGACCCTACATATGAAGCTTGAAGTAAATCCGTTCAGCCGTTTAGGCTGTAGTCGAATATACAGACAGACAGACAGACAGACAGACGGCATTGGCGGACCCACTTTTTTGGACTTCTCCGTTATAGTAATGTCAAGTTTGATTAAAATCTCGAGTTCAAAATTTTGCACGAATACAATACTTGCCCTATAGGTATAGGTGCAAGTAAAAATATTGAAGATACACGTAATAACTACTACGCTGATTTGCTTGTAAGAGCTAATGGAAATGTACGCGAAGATTGGAGAATGGTTGATAGTATTTTAAGGAATGTTAGAAATCGTGTTGAAATTGTTTACATTGAAGTGGAGGGAGCTACTGAATCTAATTTATGTAACATTGCAAATGAATTCAACGAGTATTTCCCTGAAGTTTCTGAAAATTTAAAACCAGTTGTCGAACCCTGCATAAATTGTGATTGCTCTATTTCTTCTATCGAAGATATTCAATCTAACAGTTTCGTTATTGATGCGATTACTTCGAGAGAAGAAGACAGTCTGTGTCTAAAAAATAAAAGCTCTTGTACGAGTGATGCTGTTTCTAATGATTTGTTGAAGCATATAACCTTGCATGTTGTGGATGTATTGAGCTTCTTATTTAATCTTAGTGTAGAAATGGGTTGTTTCCCTCAAAATCTTAAGAGTGCGGAAGTCATAACGCAAAAAGAGGAAACAGAAAAAAGATTTCGGATTACAGGCCTATTTCTCTTCTTCTTTCCACTTTTTCTAAAATCTTTAAAAAGTTACTTAAAGTTCACATTATGTCGTTTTTAAATAAGTTTAATTTTTTTTGTAATACTCAGTTTGGATTTAGAACATGACTATTTACAGAGGATGCTATATTGAGGGTCTGTAGTCAACTGTTTGGTACTTTAAACAGCGATAAGTCAACTATGTGTCTATTTATTGACATGACAAAAGCTTTTGATATGGTGGACCATGAATTGTTGCTTAGTAAGCTTTATAATGCTGTTTTCGGGGCATTATTCTTAAATGGTTTCAATCGTATTTCACGTACACAAAACAAAGAGTTAATGTAAATGGAATGTTTAGTAAACCAAGACAATTAAAAAGCGGTGTGGAAGATCTTGAAATTTTAAGATCGTGGTTTACCTCGTATAAAGTAATTATTAGTGAAAAAGGGAAATTGATGTCTTTCAAGATATTTGGAAATACACTTCATGATTATAACCTCTATTTTCACTCACATGACTGTACACAATTTTCATTACCTGTTCATAAGTGTGGCCAAAATAATTTTATATCTAACATCCAGTGTTTTAAAATTGAATCGGTTCAACAATTCAAATAGCTAGGCGTTGTAATTGATAATAATCTAAATTGGAAAGACCATATTCAAACATTGAAATCACATATGACGTTAGTCACACGTAAAATGTATCTTATAAAATCGTTTTGCTCAAAAAAAGTCTTAACTACTATTTACTATGGCCTGGCACACTCCAAGTTGCAATACGGTATCACAAGCTGGGGTGGCTCATACTCTAATACTTTTGGACCCTAATAATAGCTCAGAACCATTTAATTAGAATTATTTGCGTTGCTCATTACTATGATGGAGAAGTCGAAAAAAGTAGGTCCGTATGTCTGTCTGTATATGCGACTGCAGCCTAAACAGCTGGACGGATTTGCTTCAATCTTCATATCTATGGTCTGTGTGATAATCCCTAGAGGTGAAATTGGAATTTTCATTCTAACCTCAAAATTAAGGATAGCTTATTGAAAATCAGCTGTTTCTCGGGTATTTGTTTGGCGATTGGGCTAAAAATTATTATTTGTAGGTTATAAGACAAGTGCAAAATAATGGCGTACCAAATTTTAAAAATAATAATAATAAATAAAATATTTTTTTGTCAAAATTTTTACTAGAAATTGAGAAGAAATTATTTAAACAAAGTAATAGACCTTCAAATTTTCTATAATTCACTCAAACACCCTACACTACGCCCACTTTTTAAGGCCGTTTTTATAAAAACAAAACATTGAGTAAACTCATCCAATGTTATGACTATTATTCCATCGAAACGCGGAATGCCACACCTACTTTACTGGGAAGAACCAGACCTGGACTTCAATCCTGATAAAACTTTACACTTATAGCATTACGGCGCAAGTATGTACGTATGACCCAGTCGTGCACTTTATTTTTTGTTGGGTTAAGTGGGAGTATAATTGCTTATTTCCAGTTTTGCGGGATCGCCCCAGCATTGAGGATGTATAATTCCTAGTTTAGTTGATGGTGGAAGGTTCTTTAACATAGGGTTCGATATTCTGTCTCTGCTAGGAGTTTTGCCTTTGAGTCTGGTCAAACAGGTTTCGAGCTCTAGTGTGGTAATTGGGTTTTCGATGTGTTTTCCAAATGGAGACATTAATGTACTATCTGGGGTAATATTGAGAGAATTGTTGGGTCCCCCCATCGTCGGGTTAATTTACCGCGCGGCGTTAATGAAAGGTGTTTAATAAACAGGGGGAAATCAAAATCAAATAAAAAAAAACTAGAGAGAACAAAAAAACGGCCGCGCACGCGAAGATGAAATGTCGAATGACATTGCAGCAAATGTCAATTGCTACGAATTCCCGAATGCTCAGGTGGGGGTGGGTCCTGGATACAAACAAATGTTCCTTGGGCTGGAACACAAGGGCGCCAGGTAATTTTTTTGTAATAATAAAGGACGTAAACAAAGAATTGGGATTTTTTTTTTTTTTTTACTTGGCGCAACAGGTCGATGGGTCCCAAGGCCTAGTTTCTCACAACTATTCGTGTTGTGCGTGTTATATTCTTTACACGAATGGAAGGGGTCTACTGTTTAATCCCGTGTCCGAAAGGAAATTTGTTATTTGAGAAGCTTTCTCGAGAAAGTTGTACTGGTGGGGCCGTGAAAAACTTTTAGGTGTTCCCCGACTGGGATTAGATCTCGAACTCCTTGCTCCATAGTCCAACGCACTAACCACTGAGCCACGGCGCCACACGAATTGGGGTTAAAGAAATTTAAATTAAACAAAAGAAGTGAAAATGGCCACAGAGGGTAGCTTCGGATCCTCACACGGTATAACTATAACCTTCGGTTCGGCTTACGCGAATAAATTTCACGAAATATCCCACACGACCTATCTCTAAGCTAATTTACTATTAAAACACTATACTTATCTACCTTATCCTTTCTTTATGGCTCGGGAACACTGCTTCTAAAACTCCTGGTTGGAGGAGGGTGGATGGTCTCCGCCACAGTCACTGCTCTCGTAAATCTCGTTCCTGTTTGTTTCCTAGGCTCGTCCTAGGTTCCTTTCTCTTTCTCGTCCTGTCTTCCTAGTTTTCTTTGTTTTCTTTTCTCTGTTTTCTTCTTTTTCTGCCAAGCAGAATTTTCTCTCTATCTATCTATCAGTTCTAGAAGTGGCTTGTCGAAACAAGTCCGACTTCTTCCCACATATTCATGGCATTCTCACACACACACACTCATGAGGAGAATTCAGCCGTCTCCAACGTTCTTGGCAACAAACAGTTTCCTGGCGCCTGTCTCTCTGGCAGGGAACTGTAGTGGTATTGGTGGAGACTGAATTCGCCTCGTTCTCTTCGCTGCAGTTGATTTAGCTGCCAGAAGAAAGGGAATCACATCCAGAGCTCTGACAGCTTCCTCTCTTACGGCTTCGAGTCATTACTCTCTCGCCGCTCTGTTCGTTTAAATATTTCAGAGACTGCTTGGGTTCGCATCCACTCTCCCGACCAGGGCTAAGTACCAAATTATTAAAGAAATTACTAAAATCCGTAAGTGAAAGGATAAGTAAACCGCGGAACTATCGATCGCGTAAACCATCGTGCAGACTTTAAGGGCAAAAAGGTACCCAGGGAATCCTTTACAAAATAATTAGAGCTCTCTTTTTAGAGGTTTACAATTATGATTTTCTGGTGATGATGCCAAACAATTTTGGAATTAGGATGGGCCTCCTGGCCTTGTAATTGGCGAAGCAGGTCATTTCAGAACGGTGGAGATCTTACTTCACCTGTTTGTGGAATTGGTCGTTAAGGATAAGTTCAGGATGAGTCTCCAGGCATCCGTCTGGCCCCGGGATTCCTGCTTTGTCATCCCCTTCGAGCATATGGGAGAGAGTGACCACTGAGTTGCAAACCAACCCAGGAGCGCTCAGTTAACCCCTAGCTTTCAGGGAACGACGGATAAAAGAGAAAAGTCAAGGCGATAAAGGTGGATGGGTAGTAATAGATAGGATGGAGTGGTTATGGAGTTTTGTGCTTTTTTTGAACGCAGCAGAATTAACCTTACTTGATTTGAAACTGTCTGAGAAGTTGTAGTCGTTGGATAAATTTGACCAACTGCGAGCAAGGTAGTTGCTAATCTCAAAAGGAGTAATTGCGCCTTCAGAAGTTTCAATCAACTTTATCCATTGTGACGTGTAGTTACCGGTTAGGCAGCGGATGTTATGTCAGACTTTTCTAGAAGATGTGTTGGGATTGAGTGTAGTGTTGACTTATTTTTACTTCTCTACGAAATTCAGATAAGGGATACTTTAAGGGATCGATTTGTTGGAGCGATTTGCCGCGGCGTCTTTATTAACGTTCTACGAGGGTGTCTCATCTGACAGGTAGTCTAAAATGTGTTTATTAAAACAAACCCAGTTAGCATAGACAGTTTTAAATTTACGATTTATCGTTGTATTGGAAAAAAACTGGCCCAATAATAATAGTGGAAGTTAAAGGAAAGTGATCGCTGTTATTGAGATAATCTAAAATTTCCCATGAAGCCCTCATGTACAATTCTGGTGAGCAGGAAGTCCAGTCGACGTGGGTAAAGGTGTTATGGGTGGAAAAGTGGATTGAGGAACCATCATTTAGAATTATAAGATATGAGTCGTTCAGAAAGTTTCCCGAAATTTCCCTCTGGGGTTAGTAGTGGGGGAGCCCCACAGAAAGCTCCAAGCGGTAACGTCACCGACAAATAAGACGGTGGATTGGATCTGGTTGAACAGTTTCTAGATGAGCACTGCTAAATACTTGGTGAGGGAGAACATAAATGGGGACAACGGTGAGCTTAGGTCAAGATACTATATGAGTTTTATTGTGAAAGATTAGAGTTGGACAGAAGATTGGGATATACATGGCCACACCGCTGTTCAAAGACTGAAACATTCGATTCTTCTTGTTTTGTTGTATTTAGTAATTTATTTACGGTTTCCGTAAGACCATTATTTCGGACTGTAGCTCTGTATTTATAAATATTTGCTGATGGTTAGCTTCAATCAATGCCACTTCTTTTCTTTTTACCTCATTGAAGTCATTAAAATCGGAGTTCCAGCTATATACTTAAGGCCGGTGCCCAGAAAATTAATACTGCGTGCATGACGATGGTGCATGCGAATGGTACTCAGAAGACGTTGGATTTGGTCAATTTCGGACCTTAGAAGTTTTCTCATGTGTGCCTGAAACTTCTGATGGAATAACTGAAGGAACTCCTGCGTTTCTTTGACCAAGGTCTCATAAGTTATTGAGTTCGTAAGATGTGTGAGATAATCGTACCCGTCGTAAATCACCACTCTTCCCATACATACAGTGCGATCGCGTAAATTCCAGGAGCCTGCCCTAAGTAGGGTTTTGGGACATGAGAACAAATGGACTTGTTTATTATCTAACAGCATCGTCGCGACTAAGTTTTTTTGTATTGTCCTTTCGACGTATAATTTGGTATATTTATTGTCAACACGTATATTTGTACGCACAAATACCTTATCGTCAGGTTCAAAAGTGCGTGTTTGATTGTCTTTGTTTAGACGTTGTAGATAAGTCTGTTGAGTAATTTCGAATTTACTTCTTACTTCGGTTTTTAGATTATCGGGTAAAGAGTGGATTATATCAATTGGCCTATGGCCGGTAATAGAATGGATTGTTCTATTGTATTTCAAGGTTGCAAGCAATACTAATGGAGGAATATCATCTATTTGTTGTTCTAGTTTAGTGCGACGGGTTATTTCTGTGAGAGTACTACGGAAACGTTCCACCTGACCAATTGTAGTGCTGTGAATTGGTGCACAGTGAAAATGTTGACACTAAGAAAGTTTTTGAGCATTGACTTTATAGTTTCAGAGTTGAGTGATTTCTCATTGTCATAAAAGACTGTTTTGGTATCCTTGTAGAAGGAGAGAATATTTAGAAGGTGCTCTTTTACACCGATAATTGCGCGAGCTTTAATTGGAAAAACCAAGGTAAATTTTGAAAATTTATCCAAGCTTGTGAGAAAGTATGCTTTCCCTGTTGAATATACATATGTATATCTGCATGCACAACCTCACCTGAAAAACAGTAAGACGATATCGGAGTTTCGCCTGCTCTAGGTTTTGGCGGGTGGCATTTTGCCTCATTACAAATTTTACAATTTGAAATTATCTCCTTTAACTTGTTTCGCATCTTGGGGAAATGGTAATCCTGGAGAACCTGTTGAGCATTTTCGCGAACGGAAAGATGGGCACGATTGTGTTCGACTGTAAGTATTTCGCTTTGATCGTCTTGGTTAAAAATATCGGTTAGAATTTTTTCAGGATGAAGGAATATAACAGAAGGAAATATTCTGATGAGGTCATTCTGTATCTGAGCCATGGCATGCGGTTCGCATAGGATGCCGTTATGAACGTTAGGATTCACGGACTGTTTAGGAACTTCTAACGCATTCTGAGAGGAATTAAATTTTACTTAACGTCTGATATGCGTTTTAAAAACAATTTTTGTTTTTTTAGAACTTTCAGTTCAATTCAATTTCAATTATCAATTTTTGTTTCTCTTATTTTTACATATTTCATAATCTTATGTACCTGCGAAGCCAAAGTGGCTTGTCTGCAGGCGGTTAATTCAGCAAATACATTTTATTTTGAAGTGAACTATGATAGTTTGTGGTCAAAGGGTAGTGATGCGGAATATATGGAGCACAAGCGCTCTCACGCCAGCCTCTCACTATCAACTCCTACTCTACACCTCCACGTTGGTGGATGCTGGGTGCCTAGTACCTCGGCTGGAGATTGGGTAACCAACCCCTTTGGAAGGTCGTTGGTGGCAGCAAACGAGAGAGGGGGAGGAGTGTCTTCTCACTAAGGCACTTCCTCTTGATCCAGGCGGTAGCGAACAAATTTCCCCAGATGGAATCAATGGTGGCGCCTACGGTTCCAGTCAGGTTGAACTATTAGTGTTATCCCTATATGAGCTGCTTCAACGTATGTGAATCCCAACATAAGATAAGAGTTGGTGGCGGATGAACCCCTAGTGGGTCAACGGCAGCGCTCATATCCCCGAAGTGGGTTACTGGCTCCGGAGAATTTCGGCCCCTCGTCCTAGGGGTAAAAAAATGGAACTGGCCCTCCAGGTTGGGGGTTGTGCGTCGGGGTAACTTCCCTACCACATAAAACAATTTACCAGTTCAGAAACGACCGCAAGCCTCGGAAAAGGACGGATTTACCGTTGACGACCCTGCAAAACGAAAAAAGGACAACGATGTTCGAGTCTGCACGTGGAATGTTCACACCATGAATAGGCCACGTGCAGCCGAACAATTAGCGGAGGCCCTCGACTGCTACAAAGCAGATATAACCGCCAACCAGGAAGTGCGGTGGGATGGGCCGGGCAAAAGAAAGATGAAAAACTGCGACATCTACTACGGTGACTGCTATAGCGAACAGAAGCAGCGTCTATTTGGGTGCGGATTCGTTGTAAGCGGCAGACTTCGGCATGAAGTCTTGAGCTTTAGACACGTTAGTGCACGCCGAATATGCGCTCACGCCCCCACAGAGGAAAAAGACGATGTTACCAAAGATTATTTCTATGAGCTCCTAGACAAAACTTATGAGCAGTGTCCTAAGTATGACGTTAAAATCGTCCTAGGTGATTTGAACGCCAAAATAGGAAAGGAGGACATCTTTGGTAGCACCATCGGAAAGCACAGCCTACACGACACCACGTTTGGAAACGGACTTAGGCTAATTGACTTTGCTGCGGGGCGTAATGTTACTATAGCTAGCCCGCGGTTTCCTCACCTCGACATTCACAAGGGAACATGGCGGTCGCCAGATCATCAAACCGTCAACCAAATTGATCATGTTGCGATTGACGTAAGGCACTCCTCCAGTATTCTGGATGTCCGTACATTCCGGGCGGCCAACGTAGACTCGGACCACTACCTAGTTGTAGCTAAGGTACGTCTACGGATATCCCAAACGCCACAACATCGGGAAAATACTGTGAGGAGATTTAACGTTGAACGGCTGCAATCGCACCAGACCGCCAGAACCTTTGCCGATCGCGTATCCCTCAACCTCTCGAGAAGTCCTATGCAGCCAACATCAAGTACTGAAGACCAGTGAAGCGCAAGTGATGTGCTGGGTTTCACCCGACCACCCCCACGAAACCCCTGGTTTGATGAAGAGTGTCGGCAAGCACATGCAGCAAAACAACTCGCCTACAAAGCGGCGTTGCACAGAAGGACGAGAGCGGCTCGTGAGCTCTACGAGCAAAAGAGGAGGGAAGAACATCGGCTTCTCCGAAGGAAAAAGAGAGAGCATGAGAAGCGAGCGATCGAGGACATTGAGAGGTGCTACTCCAGGAAAAATGTTCGGAAGTTTTACCAGAAGGTAAAAAGAACGTGTCAAAGTAATAAAACCCGAACAGAGGCCTGTAGAGATGAACAAGGAAACCTCGTAGTTGAGTCGCAGTCGGTGTTGAGGACATGGAAAAATCACTTCTGCAGACTGTTAAACGGCGACGACGACCCAAATTCCGCCGTCAGGCAGTACGAACCATTCAACTTGGACGATGAAAGTCAAGACTCCCGTCCACCCGACCAGAGTGAAGTGAGGATAGCAATATCCAAACTCAAGTCCAACAAGGCTGCTGGACCGGACGGCCTACCAGCCGAGCTATTTAAGGCAGCGGAAAATGACTTGGTAGAGAGCATACACTAACTCATTTCCAAGATCTGGTTGGAGGAAAGTATGCATAATGAATAATGAACCTAAGCATCGTTTGCCCGATCCACAAAAAAGAAGAACCCCTCAATTGCGCCAACTATAGAGGCATTAGTCTCCTTAACATCGCATACAAGATCCTGTCGGCCGTTTTGTGTGAACGTCTGAAACCATTTGTCAACGAGCTGATTGGCCCCTATCAGTGCGGTTTTAGACCCGGTAAGTCCACAACCGATCAAATATTCACACTACGGCAGATCCTGGAGAAAACCCAAGAAGTCCAAATCGAAACTCGCCATCTTTTATCGATTTCAAGGCCGCATATGACAGCATTTATAGAGACGAGCTATACAGAGCCATGTCTAGCTTTGGCACCCCTGCCAAACTCGTTCGCTTGTGCAGGATGACGATGGAGAATGCTCGCTGCTCCGTCAAGGTCGGTAACGATCTCACCGAGACCTTTGATGTCAAAAAAGTATTTAGACAAGGTGACGCGTTGTCATGTTACTTCTTTAATATCATACTTGAAAGAATTGTGCGAAACTCACAAGCCAACACCGGAGGTACAATCTTTCAAAAGTCCATGCAACTACTAGCGTACCGCGACGATATTGACATAATTGGCAGAACTCAGCGGGCTTTCACTGGTATTGAAACGGAAGCGGCAAAAATGGGTTTAGCTGTAAATGAGGGCAAAACCAAGTATATGCTGTCAACAAGAAGGGACACACAACACCAACGAATTGGACAGAACGTCACAATAGACAGTTATAACTTTGAGGTAGTTAAAGACCTCGGCTCCGCTATAAATGCCGAACGCTTTCGAATGCAAAATCCTTCGGATGATTTTCGGTCCCGTTTGCGTTGACGGGCTATGGAGAAGGAGATTTAACAGCGAACTGTACGAGCTGTACAGCGACATCGACCTAGTCAGAAAAGTACGCATTAGCCGCCTAAGATGGCTAGGACATGTAGAGCGGATGGACATCAACGCTCCGGCCCGAAGAGTCTTCGAATCCATCCCGGAGGGACAACGCAGTAGAGGAAGACCTCGCCTTAGGTGGCGTGCACAAGTGGAAGAGAACCTTAACCAACTTGGAGTGCGTAACTGGAGGCAGTTAGCCAAAGACCGCGCTAACTGGAGAGGCTTGTTGGTTGAGGCCCAGGTCCACCCCGGACTGTAGCGCCACCTAAGTAAGTAAGTAAGAACTATGATAGTTAAAAGTTAATTCAATATAGATATTTCATTTGGTTTTTTTTGTTTTTTTTTTTCAATAATTTTTAAATAATTTTCAATAAGGTAACAATCAATGGTTACCTTTTCCTGGCTTATAAAAGATTTTAGAAGCAAATTCCTCTAAAAAAGGCCTGCACCTGCGTTTCTTGCGGATTCACCTGCACCTGCGTTTCTGCGGATTCTTGTCGGAAATGGCGGATGTTAACGGTTTGTGGTCAGTGAAAATATGTATGTGCCTAACACCGTAGCGATAGTTACGAAGCTTCTGGAGTGCCCACACGATAGCGAGTAGTTCGCGCTCATTAGTTGCGTAGTTTTCTTCAGTGGAACTTAAGGTCCAATATCATTGTAATTGGTTTACCATTTTGAGACGGAACAGCGCCTGACGCCTGTGATGATGCATCCGTCGGTAGGTCGAAGGGCTTGTTAAAATCGGGGTATAAACACAAAACATCCTCCGAAGTCAAAATTTGCTTGATTTTATTGAACTAGTCTAGTGTTTCCTTATCCAGGTCTGGTAGATATCTAGTAAGGGACTTCGCAATAAATGCATAGTTCCTGATAAATCTCATAGTACCCAGATAACCCAAGAAAGGATCGCTCGAGGACTCCTCGTAACTGACAGTATCCTTGACTTTGTTTGGACAGGTCCTGATTCCATTTTTCAACGCAACAAACCGTAAGAATATAACCTCGACTTTAAGAAATTTCGATTTCTCGGTTGAAACCCTCATATTGGCATTAAATAATTTTGTGAGGATTCGATCTATGTCCCTTCCGAAAAAATAATCACGTCATCAATGTAAACGTGGCAGCATTTTCCAATTTTTTCCCTAAATATGTCGTCAATGGCTCTCTGAAAAATACTAGGAGCATTTTTAAGACCAAATGGAAGTCGACAAAATCCAAACTTGCCATTATAGACAGAAAATGCTTTTTTTCTCTGTTACGCTCGTCCAATCGAATCTGATGAAACCAGACTTGAGATCGATTGTAGTAAAGAAGAACGATCTACCTAGATTAGCCAAAATTACCGACGTATCAGGTATCAGGTATTTGTCTGCAATAGTTTTCTCATTTGACCTGCGAAAATCTATAACCAACCGCTTTTTTTGGTTACCAGTTTCAACAAGTCTTTTCTTATCAACTACCCAGATGAGATTGGTGTACGGTGACCTAAAAGGTCTGATAAGTCCATCTCACAGTAGGTCAGATACTTCGCTATTAACGAATCCCGCGCCAGCAAAAGGATAGAGGTAGGTATTCGAGTAAACTGGCTCGTTATCGGTTGTTCTAATTGTTGCGACAACATTTGTATTATAAGGAAGGGATTCATTGGGTTCTGCAAAAACTTTTCCATTTTTCTTAATAACTATTGAAATGTGGTCATTATCAACTGAATTTAGTGAGGTTCTTCCCAGTGAATTGTTATTTATATCCTTACAAAAGTAATACATTAAAACCTCTTTGCCGCCGTTGTAATAAAGGATGCCTGCTTTAAGATCTCATTTAGCACCTGTAGAAAGGAATATTCCTTTTGAAATTGGATCCGTGAAGCGATCTTACAAAGAAGGGTGTATCAATTTCTTTAACTGCTTTAAGGGCTCTGATTTTTAATACAGTTTCCTGAAGCACCTGTATTTATAAGAAGCTTTATCTCTCTACCACCTTACGTCCGACTGACATATGGGAGGAAAGACGTTCCTCTAAAAAAATAATTTCATCCGAGATCTAAATTGCGGAACATGCAGGATCTTTCATTGGAAAGTAACCTGCCAACAGTTATTATATCGCGATAAAAAAATAGCTTGATAAGTTTTATCTTAGTTGCAGTATTTAACAATATATGTATGTATATCGAAGGGTGGTGTTTTTAGTTGGTAGAAATCTGACACTTCTATGAGCACGTGCTTGCAATTCTCATAGTGTCTTATAGAAGGTTTCCGGAAAATAAATCCGTGATCTGCGGGTTATATTCGTAATCATTACACTCTTCATACTGAGTTTCGAAGTTTTCTTCCTCATTATAAGGTACTCCTATCTCACCGCCTAGTAGTCTCGGTATAGATTGTTGATTCAGGTGGTTTATTCGCTGTAATTTTTCCAATGGTTGCCAGTCACTCTCATACTGCTGCCTTTTTAGCAGTCTTTCCCTATCATTCTGCATTGGAAAACCGTGCGAATGATAAGAGATGGTCCCCGATTGAAAGGTCTCTGTAAATTGTTAGAGATGGGTGGCGTATTTTGAAATGATTTTTGAGGATTCATATTATTATTTTGGTCTGTTGTACCTAAAGCGGGATGATGATGGATCTACTTCCATTGGGGTTGTTGTGGACCTTGATCGGTCAATCGGCCTGTAATGGGGTGAGTGCTGTGGATTGTAATAGCGGTTGTCGGGAACATGTCCGACGGGAAACGATTTTTCATTTCTTATTGCAAAAGATGTTGCAAAAGAATAACTTGCTTGATTTGCTTTGAATTCTTGGGCTAGAGCCAACGCGCTAGGCATGTCAGAGAAAAGAGCTGAAAACAGAATGTCGCCCTTTGGCATTTGTAAGCCAGAGATAAAAATTCTTAGAGCATACGCTCTGTGTTTTTGGCTGAAGGAATTAATAAGTGTAGCATCACTTCCGTGTAACATTATTGTTTTGTTAATTATTAATGTCAATTTCATCTCCACCATAATAAAACCTGGTTATAGAGATCTTGCCCTGTCGTAGGGTGAACATCTCTTGTTTAATTAGATATACCAGTCTTTTATAATAAGTAAAATCAAGCTTCGTCATTATTGCCTGGAAATTTAATACAGTATTAAAGGAGGACAGCACCTGATCCGTTGTACCGACTATTTTATTCCTTAGAATAGCAACAGACTGGTATTTAGTGTTTCGAACTACCCTCATAGGTTTCAAACATTTTGTAAGCTGTAAAGGCACTTGATCTCCGTTGAATTCTCGTAAGCTTTTAATGAGATCTAGAGACTCTTCATACTGTTTATTTGAGTCAACAGTAGCAGGTTGGTACACCTCTACAGTTGGGGGTGTTTCGATGTTACCAAGTCTTTGGGTCAATTCAGCGATTGATTTTTGGAAACTTCGTCACATGGATTCGATTGCGACCTGAACCGAAGGCATAAGCACTTGAGATTCGTCCATAATACAACAATAAAATAAAACAAAAATTACCAAATTCGTTAGGATCAACAAAGTAAAAACTATATGTTCAATATTGTAAATCTCACTACCGCTCGACAGTAAAAAAATTCACAAATTTATGGGACTCTTAATTAAATACATACTTAATACTAAGTCAATATTATCTTACGCTGGGGGTGCATTAGACGTGTGAATGACATGTGTACGGACGGATCTACCCTTAGTACCATAGAACGATCTGGTCATAGTGCATACGTTGTACGCATGTGAGATAAAGGCAAGTGCCAATGACATTTCGGGGCATATCGATCACGAAATGCATTGAATGGACCACATACAAAGTTTTTTAGAAAATACATTTTCTTCGTTAAAATTGCGGAAGCTCAAGATGCTAAAATAGAAACTCACTTTTTCGCTGGTCCTAAGAACGCCCGTCTGTAGTGAACTCTTTGTCATCCAATGTGATGTCAGTCAACTTAGTTTTGAAGATTAAAATGTTTCGTTCTTACGTGAAAGGTCATTACTTCATTATTGTCACATCGGGCTTAAGTGGTTGATGAACCAAAAAGATTGTTCGGTAGGTTAGCAAGGTTGGCATTGAAACTTGGACCTCTTGAATATTACATAGTAATTTCTTTAGTTCTAGGCTATTTGTATTTATTAGTTTTATTAATTTTAATTTATAGTGAAATAATTTTCATTATTGTCATGGAATTTCTTACCTTTTCCGTTTGGTTTATTTCTCTTATAGAGTTTACATGAACGGTTTCTATAATTCGATACTTTCTAGTCTAAATCTCCTATTTTTAAATCTGAAACATTAGTAAATTTATCATATTTTACTTTTATTTTACTCTTAACATTATTTATAATCTTTCGTTTTTCTCAATCGAATGCTTTAATCTAATTAATTATGTCATTTGTTAACACATGCGGTGTTGTCCTATACGCAAATGCATAATATAATATCCATATGTCTCATTCATTGTCTTCGGTAAAGTTTAAAATAAATTTAAACTATGGTTTCGTTCAGAAGAATCTTAACTCTGGTGGTGGTAAGGTACTGAGTAGATGGGCTTAATTTTGAACATGTCACAAATATTTTAAATTAGTTCACTCTTGATCTCTGTCCCATTGTCGGATTTTATAATTTTGAAACGTCCCCTATCCGTTAGCCTTTTTATTTTCAATATACATACAGAGCAATATCATATTTAGTTAGTTTACATGTATACAAATCCGTTTGATATTCCTAAAGATCGTACTGTGTTAAGGTGTTTGTAACAATAATTTTTTCTTTTATATGCTTTGTTTGTTTATTCCTAGAGCATAACTCACAAGAGTTTATAAATTATGTATATACATATCTTTGCTTTGATATCAAAACTGTTTTTCTTATGGCTAAATGTCCTCCATGTGGTGAATTGTGAAATTATAATAATTTTTTCTTCCATATTTGTTATTTTTTCAAGTCGAGTATTTTTAATTCAAAGTCGGGTGCAGTCCGTTATACATATCATCATGTCTTAAAAAGTAGTTTTTGTTTCGTGAAATAAGGACGTTTTGCAGGTAGCTACCCTTTGGTAGTTTCTGCAAGCAGTATTATTTACGTGACTGGTGAGCCGATTTTTTTTTTCCTCTCTGTGGATATTGCAGTTTCTGATATACCCCGGTGCATTAACAATTCCTTTGCACTTTGTTTCAAAAGTTTGTAAAATATTAATATTGCTTATTTTGGTACAATCCCATAGTTGTATACCATACATTCACACTAGTTTAAGGACTTGCTTCTATGTATTCAAGAAGCATATTTTCTAAATTAAGTTTGGAATATTTTCCAAGTATTTTCTCTGTATTTGTTGTCTAAATTTTTACGTTTTTACTTGCGTCTCTACCTATAGGGCAAGTATTGTTTTTCTGAAAATTTTCGAACTCTAGATCAAACTTGACATTACTATGATAGAAAAGTTAAAAAAAGTGGGTCCGCCAATTCTGTCTCTCTGTCTGTCTGTGGAGCGAGCCACGATTTAAGACAAAATCGGAATTTTCATTCTAACCTTAACGATAAGGGTACTTTACTAAAGGCCGATTTTAGTCTAAATAGATTTTCTCGGCTCTAACGATTTCGATAAAATTTGATATTTGAGTTAGTTTATGACAGCGTTTTTACCAAATGCGGTAATACTGAAAATCAGTTAATACCTAAGCGATTGGGCTTAAAAGTAGTATTTGATGATTATAATACTAATACATTTGAAGTAGTAGTAGTAGTAATAATTTTATTCATTTTTTAACTTTAAAATTTTTTTTTGTTGATATAAGAAAGAAATAAAGTGCACGAGTGGGTCGTACGTACTTGCACCATAATGCTATAAGTGTAAAATTTTATCAGGATCGAGGTCCAAGTCTTGTTCTTCCCAGTAAAGTAGGTGTGGCACTCCGCGTTTCAATGGAATAATGGTCATAACTTTGTAGGAGTTTACTCAATGTTTTGTTTTTATAAAAACGCCCTTAAAAAGTGGGCGTGGCCAGATAGGATGTTTGAGTGAATTATAGAAAATTTAAAGGTCTATTACTTTGCTTAAATAATTTTTTCTCAATTTCTAGTAAAAATTTTGAAAAAAAATAAGTTTTAAAAAAGTGGGCGTGTCAATTCCAAAATTTGATACGCCATTATTTTGCACTTGTCCTATAACCTACAAATAATAATTTTTAGCCCAATCGCCAAACAAATACCCGAAAAACAGCTGATTTTCAATAAGCTACCCTTAATTTTGAGGTTAGAATGAAAATTCCAATTTCGCCTCTAGGGATTATCCCACAGACCATAGATATGAAGATTGAAGCAAATCCGTCTAGCTGTTTAGGCTGCAGTCGCATATACAGACAGACATACGGACCTACTTTTTTCGACTTCTCCATCATAGTAATGTCAAGTTTGATTAAAATCTCGAGTTCGATTTTTTTCACGAATGCAATACTTGCCCTATAGGTATAGGTGCAAGTAAAAATGGCACATTGGCCCGAAGATTTTTTTCTATGTCAAATCTTTTCTCACGAATAGAAATATTTGTGTAAAAGCAAACCACTGGTTCTCTTCAGCCCATCCGCTATTCAATGGTATCCCCCAAGGCTCCCCACTATCGCTGGTGCTCTTCATCATCGCTTTTGATGATATGTATAAGTAAAATTATACTTAAACACGAACAAATGTGTCACAGTATTTATGCAAACCATATATATATACATCATGTGTTAACACACAGATTGGCATCATTAAGGCTCCTTAGACTTTGCACTTTGAAGAACATGCTGGTAGAAGCCGGTCGTCCTACAATAGAACATCGCATAGAAGTAACCAGAGCTTCGCACTATACTCTCCAAATTCCGCATGATGTTCACTCACTTCTCCATATACATTCTGCACTACCTGACGAATTTGACAGGGATGCCAAAACTACACATGGTTCCGTATAGCTCTTCTCTATAAATGCTGTCATATGCGCCCTTAAAATCGATAAAAGATGGTAGGTATCGACTTAGACTTGGACTGGATCTGCCTTAGTATGAAAATTTGGTCCAAAGTGAACTTTCCTGGTCTGACACTACACATATATGGGACAATCAAGTTGTTGACGAAAGGTTTCAGACGTTCACGCAGGATGGCAGATAGGGTTTTACATGCAAAATTGACTGATACCTCTGTAATAGGCAAATTGAGGGGGTCTACCTCCCTCCCTCCCTCTTGTACGTCTTCGTCGATGTTAGTGCACAGAAGAAGTTTTTCCATATTCTCAGCAAGGACTGTGACTTAACTACGAGATTTCCTTCTATCGCTACAGGCCTCTGTACGGGCTTTGTTGGCCTGACACGTTCTTTTTAATTTTTGGTAAAACTTCCGTACATTGCTCCTTGAGTTGCACCTCGATCGCGCGAGTTACACAAATGCAAGTCAGCAAACTTGGAGATGGCACGCTTCGCAACCACCAACAAATATCCACTTAGCATTCCGGTGTCCATAGGAACTTTCTGTTGTTTGAAGGCTATCGGAAACGGAATGCGTTGAACTTTGTTGCGATCAATACATATGATCAAATAAAAGAATAAGAAAATTCATAAAGAGCTGGCAGTCGTAATTGAGATCTAATTAATAAAAGACCTACTTAGCATTCCGGTGGAATTATTTATTTATTTTGTAACTGGCGCAGTCAACGGAAACGAATCACTTCGACTATTTTGTTTTTGTTTATTTCACCAAACGGTACACACACATATATAGTTAACGGAAACGAATCACTCCGACTATTTTGTTTTTATTTGTTTCAACAAATGGTACAAATTTAAATAAAATATTGTCTATTTTACGAACTTATATCCCAGATAGCGACTGGAATTTAAAAAATAATAAAGTGCACGACTTGCACCTACTAATATCTAAAACTCTTGTTAGGAATGTATGTATATGTAAGTTTACTATAAGTAAAGCATCGTTCTAAGCACACAGGCCAAAAACATTGTCACATTGCCATATTTCAGGATTTGACAAAGCTCTTGAAGATCAAACAATGCCGTTGGTTTCACCTATAAATTCATTGCCTTTGTACTCCGTGGCGTAGCAGTTCCAAAATGTGTACGCCATTACTTTGCATTTGTCTAATAACCTAGAAATAGTAACTTTTAGCCCAATCGCCGAACAAATACCCGAGAAACAGCTGATTTTCAATATTACCGTTATTCGATTTTTTCGTGAAAAACGTGGTATGCCACCTCATAGCATATGCTCAAACTAACCCAAATTAAATTTTATCGAAATCGTTAGAGACGTTTTCGAGAAAATCCATTTTAACCGAAATCGGCCTTAAGTAAACTACCCTTAATTTTGAGGTTGGAATGAAAATATGAAGTTTGAAGCAAATCCGCCCAGCCGTTTAGACTGCAGTCGCATATACAGAAAGACAGACAGACGGACGGAATTGCCGGACCTACTTTTTTGGACTTCTCCATCATAATAATGTCAAGTTTGATTAAAATCTCGAGTTCGATTTTTTTCACGAACGCAATACTTGCCCTATAGGTACAGGTGCAAGTAAAAACGTTTCCATGACAACAGTTGTGTTCTACAGTGTTGCCAAGTAATATAGATGTAACAAAAGTGATTATTAATTTAGATGTGATGCTTCGTTTTCTTTATAACATTTTCCAGCATTTTGATTCTGCAAAATATGTAGTTCCACTGCTATTGAGATATATTTTGTTGATAATAATGGTAATTTTACCCAGAATTCGTATTTTGATTCTTTTGGTACGTTTTTTCTTTCTGGTGAAATTTTTTTCTCAAGCCTTAGCAGCAACACTGCGGTGTGATTGTGCAAGAAGTCAAGTATAAAACATATATATTTTTTGGTTTACTATAGTATGCGTGTACTTCCGTAAATGCACATGCTTTGACTTATCTTTAAAAAGCTATTGTACCATTGTTATCAAACTGGCCTTAAACTATAAAATAGGGAGCATCTGTGGGGAAAAGCTTTTGCAATGGTATATAATTTTGAAAATCGGTTCAGTAGGAAGAAGCAGGGACAAAATTCATGTTTACGTATTAATATGATATGAAAATCGTGTTTTTATTAAGCTGGCTGCAAGTAAAGTAGAAAGAATTTTAGTTTGTAAAAGAAGGCTAGATATGAAAATAAAACAGTAACGATCAAGAAAAATTCGAAAAAAACGTATTTTTATGAAGTTGGCTTTAAGTAAAGTACCTTTTAAAACAGTTTTCTTTAAAAATGTTGTATGCCATCTCATAGGGCTTAAAAAGGCTTGCTCTAATATAAAATTTAATAAGAATCGCTGGAGCCGTTTTCGAATATTTTGGCTCTAACTGCTCTAACTTTCGCGAAAAATACCGTTATACTAACTTTTGACCAAAAATGTGATACAGTTCCTGATAGGATTTGAGATGTTTAATCTTATGTGAAAAGCTAAATAAAATCGTGGAAGGCAATTTTAAGCAAATCGTGTTGCATTACTTCGTACTAGTCCACATATGAAATTTAAACTAAATCATTTGAGCCGTTTTCTCGCAAATTGACTTTTCGTCAAATTGGCTATAAGTAAAGTACTATTGTTATCAATATTGGTAGGCAGCAGGGTATATCGTCTAATTGTAATTGTCCAGACTAATTTAAATATGAAATTTAATCAAAATCATTAGAGCCGTTTTCGAGAAAATCCATTTTTATTGAAATTGGCCTTAGGTAAAGTTTCATTAATTTTGAAGTTAGAATGAAAATTCCAATTTCGCCTCTAGTGATTATCCCACAGACCATATACATATGTATATGAAGTTTGATCTAAATCCATTCACTCATTTAGGCTGTATGCTCGTTCACAGACAGACAGACAGACAGACGGCATTGGCGGACCCACTTTTTTGGACTTCTTCATAATAGTAATGTCAAGTTTGATTAAAATCTCGAGTTCCAAATACGAATACAATACTTGCCCTATAGGTATAGATGCAAGTAATAATAGAACTAGCTTTAATATTACCGCTAACCAAACGGGCTCATTTCAAAGTAGAAATGCAGGACAAATAAAATAAATAAATACTTGGTGCAACAGGTCGATGGGACCCGAGGCCAAGCTTCTCACAACCATTCGTGTTGTGCGCGTTATATTCTTTACACGAATGGAAGGAGCCTACCGTTTAATGCCGTGCCCGAAGGACAATTTGTGATTTTGAGAAGCTTTCTCAGGACAGTTGTACTCTCGGATGTTTGTCAGACGCTCGCGAGAGGTGGGGCCGTAACTTTTAGGTGTTCCCCGACTGGGATTCGAACCTCGAACCCCTTGCTCCATAGTCCAACGCATTAATCACTGAGCCACGGCGCCCACGCAGGACAATAGGTCAACAATATTATTTTAACATAAGCCAGGGTAACAATAGACAAGATAGAAATTTCAACAATAGACCAGCACAAAACACAAAATTATAACATTCTTTCCAAGTATTTAATGATGTAGGAGCCAACGTAGCTAATGAAAGTAGAACTAGTAATTCAGCCACATTTAATGAGGAAATAAAATATTCTGCAATTTTACGGTAGTAGAATAAAATATAAAGCTTTAATAGACACTGGTTCCACAGTCAGTTTAATTAGCTCATCAAGGGTTGACTGTAATAATTTCCTTATTTTTGAAGAAATATCCGTATATCTTAACACAATAAATAGTAAAACTAAAGAACAAATACAACTTATTGTTTATTGAACAAAAATAAAGTGGTACAAAAATCTATTAACCAATAAAGACTATGATCTTCTTCTGGGCATGGATATAATTAGTAAAAACATGACTAAGCTTAATATAAACAAAAAATTCATCAAACTAATAAACACCGCAAAATTTAGTCTACGCGTATATTTAGAAGAATCCCAAGAAGTCGAATATTATGAACTATAGAAAATTAAATGAAATCACGTTAAACGACAAGTACCCTCTGCCTAATATCGACAGTATATTAGATAAGCTAGGGAGAGCTTATTTTAGTACTTTAAATATTATCAAATCAAAATGCGCCTGAGAGATATTCATAAAACTGCATTTGTCACTCCAAACGGTTTACATGAGTTTACTCGGATGCCTTTTGGCCTCAAGAACGCCCCAGCGACGTTCCAAAGGCTTATGAATAAAATATTAGGGGATCACATAAATAAAATCTGCGTCGTCTACTTTGATAATAGTTTTGAAGAACGTCTCATTGCTATTACCACGATCTTCAATGTTCTTGCCATCATAATCTGAAGGTGCAGTTTGATAAATATTATTGTCTTCAAAAGGACAGAATTTTTAGGCCATGTCCTAACTGAAAAAGGCATGAAACCTAATCCGAAAAAAGTAAAATGTATTTTAAACTATAAACGACCGTCATCAGAAAAAGATCTAAAGGCCTTCTTGGCCTCACTGGATTTTATCGAAAATTTGTCAAGAATGATTAAGTTTTTTAAAAAAAGGGGCGAAAGTCAATATTAGAGATCCAGAATACATTCAGGCTATTGAAACATTAAAACAGAATATCATAAACTATCCTTTACTCAGATTTCCAAATTCCGAAAAACAATTTACGTTCAGGGAAAAGCTGGCATTTACAAAGACTTATCATATCACGAATATAATAAAGTTCAACAATGCCAGATAGAACTTTTTCGAGATAATAAAAACCTTTCTATCATTTTCATATACTTAGGGCACTGGAAATAAGAAGTCAAGAAGACATTTGTAAATCAATTTCCCGCTATCATATACTTAAAAGAAAATAACTAACTGGAATTGTAGAGATATATAAAACTTAAATAAAGTGCACGACTGGGTCGTACGTACTTGCACCGTAGTGCTATAAGTGTCCATATCAGGATTAATATCCAAGTCTTGTTCTTCCGAGTAAAGTAGTCGTGGCATTCCGCGTTTCGATGCAATAATAGTGTTTTCAAAAGATTTTTTTTGTATAAAAACGCCTTTAAAAAGTGCGCGTGGCCATATAGGATCTTTATGTAAATTATAGAAAATTTTAAGGCCTATTACTTTGCTTAAATAATTTTTTCTCAATTTCTAGTAAAAATTTTGAAAAAAAATAAGTTTTAAAAAAGTGGGCGTGGCAATTCCACAATTGGGTACTCCATTATTTTACACTTGTCTTATAACCTACAAATAATAATTTTTGGCCCAATCGCCGAACAAATTCCCGAAAAACAGCTGATTTTCAATATTACCGCCATCTCATAGCATATGCCCGAACTAACCCACATATCAAATTTTATCAAAATCGTTAGAGCCGTTTACGAGAAAATCCATTTTAACTGAAATCGGCCTTAAGTAAACTACCCTTAATTTTGAGGTTAGAATGAAAATTCTCTAGGGATTATCCCACAGACCACAGATATGAAGCCAATCCGTCCAGCCGTTTAGGCTGCGGTCGCATATACAGACAGACAGACAGACGGAATTGCCGGACCTACTTTTTTGGACTTCTCTATCATAGTAATGTCAAGTTTGACATTACTTGCAATACTTGCCCTATAGGTATAGGTGCAAGTAAAAAGTAAAATATATTAGGTCTGTTCCCGTACTGTCCAAAACTGTGAAAAACTACGAAAAATGATCAAATCCTGTTCCCCTACGCTAAATGTTCATAGGTTTTCACAGAAGAGAGAGCACAAGAGAGAGTAAGCAATTTCCCCTATTTGTGAATTTCAGCCTAAGAAATTTCCTTTGGACAAATTTATGAATTTATGAAATCTGTCAAAGTTGACATTTGCTTTTTTTGCGTTAGTTTTCAAAAGTAAATTCAAACAAAATGATGGACAACAGATGTGCAGATGTGTTCATAGAATGCTAAATGCTTATTATTTCATTGTACATTCTTAAAATCCTTATTTTAGAGTGAAAATCGAATGAAAATACATTCATTCATAAACACTTTTATTTTTTCCTCACATATGTATGTTTCTGACGTCTAAAAAGTGGGCAGTTTTTTGCGTTCCCGTACTTTCTTTTTGAGAGTTTTTTACCCCCACTCTTAGAAATTAGACAATCTGTGAATTTAGGTGCAGAAAGTACGGGAGCAGACCTACTATCCGGGTTTAGCAAAGGAAATATCCAAGGTTATAGGGAACTATCTGACATGTCAAGAAATATAACAGAAAACCTATTAGACCTAAATTCAAAACTTCTGAAACACCAACAGAAGTAAATGAAATCTTGCATATGGATATTTACCACTTTAAAAAGCTTTTCTATTTAACATTTAGCCTTTAGTTTAACTACCAAAAACTGGGTTACCAAACTGGAATGTATCGAAAAACAATTTGCTAAATTCGGAAAATCAAAAACAAAATCATTTGCGACAACGAATTCCAGTCAGAAAACGTGAAGGAGTTTTTTAGAGAAGAAAAAGTAGAACTTCTGATATTGAGCGTTTCCATTCAAGTCTACTTGAAATTCTTTTAACTATGAAATCCAACGATCTTACAACAAATAGGATGATGCATAAAGCATTTAGAACTTATAATGACAGGTTTCACTCAACTTTATTATTATTGTTATTATTATAATTTATTAACATATGACTAAAAATACATAGCAAGAGCACTAGCTGCAGAGGCTTACGACTCAAAAGTAAATTAGAAATAGGTTAATATGTTAGTATAAGTACATAAATAATGTATAAGCTTAAATTTCAAGATTAAGTTTATTTATATAGTTATTAATTTTGAGGATGTTTTCGCGAATTGGATTTCTTAGGAAGTCGTAAGGTGATGAGTTTGTGTTCAGGTGTTGGTTTGTTGGTAGGCAGGCTCGACATTCACCAATTCCTAGGATATGAATTATGTTGATTTGGGAGTTGCAAATTTGGCATAATGGCGAAGTTTCTCTTTTAAGGAGTTGTTGGTGGGTCCCAATCGCAACCTCACGAAAGTCGTGTTTATGTGTTTTGAAGTTTAGGTGGGGTAGATTGGTTGTGATCCATTGGTGTTGATAATAGAGTAATGGTGCTGGTAAGTTTGATGGTACGTATCGACTCAACTTTAGAAATGAGCCCAAATTAAGTAGTAGCGACAGAATCGAACATTTTGAATGAACAAATTTAAAACCATTAAAAGCGTATTTTAGACAACGGAAATCCAAACAGGGAAAACTATCATGAAACAAGAAGTGAAGGTTTTATAAGAAATTATTAGCATTTGCGGCATAAGAATGAGCCTTACTACAGAAAATAAAGATTATTGAATGTATACCCAACAACAATTAAAAGATCTAATAAATTTGCAGGTTCTGAATTGCCTAACGCTTTGGACTATAGTGATGACAACCATGATGATGGCAATGGTAGTGGAACCAGCCCTCCTAAGGATTTACAATTCTTGATCGCGGACCAATCGAAGTCATCAATAATACACAAATTATTATCCATATCATAGATTCAGAAGAAATTTAATGGCTGTCGAAGCGATTGAACAAAATTTACAAAAACTTAAAATAGAAAATAGCTTCACAATAAGTCAACGAAATTGTAAATGTTAAAGCAAAAGTGAGAGCCTTAATATCCACCTACAGACAAAAGAGAGGTCTTGTAAATATTATTGGAACCGCTCAGAAGTGGTTATTCGGAACCATGGATGATTATGATAGAAGACATTGTAGAACATTTTAAAGTTTTAGATACTAATAGCCACAATGCAATAGAAAATCTTAATAAGCAAATAGATATTAATAAACAAATTATGAATAATATTAACAACTTTAAAACAATTATAAAGGAGGATAGGAAACATAAATCTGAGGTATATCATAATATATTGGATCAGCAAAGAAATTTAGCTCTCAAGCTTTTAACCGACCAGCTTTTGAAACTAAAAATTGTAGAAGACAAAATTGACAATATTCTTGATAACATAGCATGTGCCAAGCAAGGTATTTTACACCCAAGCATTCTTACAGGGGAAATAACAGCTACAAGTTTGGATTTTTTCAAATTAAAATATGCTAGAATAGGAGCATTTCAATTTAACAAAACAAACTTAATCTTAGCTATTAAGTTGCCAACATCGTACTTGAAAGAATTGGGCGAAACTCACAAGCCAACACCAGAGGCATAATCTTTCAAAAATCCGTGCAACTCCTAGCGTACGCCGATGACATCGACATTATTGACAGAAATTAGTGGACTGTCACTTTAGCGTTCACTAGTATTGAAACGGAAGCTGCCAAAATGGGTTTAACGGTAAACGAGGCTAAAACAAAGTATGCTGTCAACGAGAAGGGACACACAACATCGACGAATTGGACAGAACGTCACAGTCGACAGCTACAACTTTGAGGTCGTAAGGGACTCCGTCTACTTCGGCTCTGCTATAACCTCTGCAAATAACGCCTCAGCAGAAATAAGACGAAGAACAACTCTTGCCAATCGCTGTTTCTTTGGACTAAGAAGGCAATTGAGTAGCTAAGCACTATCACGAAGAACTAAGGAGACTCTCTATAAGACCCTGATCATCCCAGTCCTACTTTACTGCGGATCTCTGTGGATGACGAGATCCTAAGTCGCCTCGAGAGAAAGATTCTTCGTCTAATTTTCGGTCCCGTTTGCTCGGGAGTAGAATCTTCGAATCGAACCCGGAGGGACAACGCAGTAGAGGAAGACCTCGCCTTAGGTGGCGCGCATAAATAGAAGGGGACTTCAACCGACTTGGAGTGCGCAGCTGGATGCAGTTAGCTAAGAACCGGGCTAACTGGAGAGGCTTGTTGGTTGAAGCCCAGGTTCACCCCAAACTGTAGCGCCACCTAAGTAAATAAGTAAGTATTAAGTTGCCAAGAGATTACATTCAAACCCAAATAAAAATGATAGTCCCCAAGCCAAAAAAGAATTTTTAAGAAATAGATGTTACTGCTATAGATTTTATTGAAATAAACGGAACCAAATATAATTTTAATGAAAATAATATTAATCTGACAGACTTAGAGAAAATGGATGTATGTAACTTTAAAATAAGACACAAATTATAAATATTGAAGAAAATCTAATTGTATGTATGTAAAAACTTATATCAAGAAAGAATTATAAATGGTTGTGATGACCGAGATTTAGTATTAACTGGAAATTTTATAATTAATATCAATAACTGCACAATAAATGTAAGAAACGTTTCTATATCTATTTTTAATTAAGAATTTGAAAATAAATTTTCATACGATGAAAACCCAAATGTTGTTGTTGAAGAAAAACTTAATTTCGAAACTATGTTAGAAATCTATCAAATTGAAAACCTCAAACATATTAATGATTTAAAGTACCACAAAAACAATAACTACATATATAATAAGCTTGAGTATATGTTTAATTTTATGCATAGCCAAAATTGTAATAGGGTTTAAGATTTTTTTAATACAAAGGAAAAATAAAATAAACATTAAAGTAGTTGTAAAAAGTATAGAGCAAAAAATTGATACAAAGAAAAATAAAATTCAGGAGAATTCTGTGTTAAAGGGGAGTGAAGTTACACAAATGCAAGTCACCAAACTTGCTGATGGCACGTTTGTGTTGCTTCGCAACCAGCAACAAATGTCAACTTAGCATCCCGGTGTCAATGGGAACTTTCTGTTGATCTTTGCGTTGTTCTTTGTTGTGATCAATACATATGATCAAATTAGAAAATAAGAAAATTTGTGAAAAACTAGCAGTCGTAGTTGAGATCTAATTAATAAAAGACCTATTTAGCATCCCGGTGTAATTATTTATTTATTTTGTAACTATACCTATAGATAAGCCGTGGCTCAGCGGTTAGTGCGTTGGACTATGGAGCAAGGGGTCCGAGGTTTGAATCCCAGTCGGAACACCTAAAAAGTTTTTCTGACAAACATCCGAGAGTACAAATGTTCTGAGAAAGCTTCTCAAATAACAAATTGCCCTTCGGATACAACACTAAATAGAAGGTCCCTTCCATTCGTGTAAAGAATATAACACGCACAACACTAATGGTTGTGAGAAGCTAGGCCCTGGGTACCGTCGACCAGCACGGTAGTGAAGCATACTTAACGTAAAATTATGACATTTGCTTCCGGCCATTATATTTCAGCCTTATTTCATTTCCTTAATTTGCAAGTGTAAGTATTGGTTTCCTGAAAATTTTCGAACTCGAGATTTTAATCAAACTTGACATTACTATGATAGAGAAGTTAAAAATGTGGTTAGACCAATTATGTCTGTTTCTCTGTCTGTCTGTACGCTTGACTGCAGCCTAAACGGCTGAACGGATTTGCTTCAAACATCATATCTGGAGTCTGTGGGGTCACAATTCAAGGTGAAACCGAAATTTTCATTCTAACCTCAAAATTAAGTGTACTTTACTTTAGATTTTGATAAAACTTTAAATTCTGGTTATTTTGGATACATCCTAACAGATGGTATACCACGTTTTCCATAGAGATAAGTACTTTTTAAATTTGACTGTTTCTTTAGCGATTGGGCTTAAAATTATAAAATTATGGTTATAAGATAAATGCTAAGTAATGACGCACCAAGCTTTGGAATTGCCAACGCCAACTTTTTAATAATATTTTTTTTTGCAAAATTTGAGTAGAAATCGAAAAAAATTTTAAAGGAAAAATTTATAGACCTTGAAATTTTCAAAAAATCGCTTGAAAACAATAGATGGTCCCGCCGACTATTTCAGAACATTTTGAAAAAAAAGCAAAAAGAAAAATTATGAAATATCCCAAAATCAGTAAAATGTTAAAATAATTCCTTTAAATATGAAGAAATCAAGACTTCAATATAAAGGTGAAAGTACGTGCGAACCAGTCGCCCACTTTATTTACTTTAAACACTGATTGCAATTTTTCACTAGCTTCTTCCTTACCACACTTAATTGTTATCACAGTCTTTCCTATTTAACGAACCATTTACGACGGCATTTTTAATTATGCCCTCTTTTGGTATTTTTTTTTTTAACAATCTCATGCTTCATCTCTTTTACATTACTTATTACTCAATGATTATCGCTCGCAGTTTTCCTTACATCTTCAGCAAATCTTCTCATTCTTTTATCAGATAAGGATGAGTCTGACGATTCGGAACTGCCTGAACGAGTTCCAACGCCCACAGATGCTCTAGGTGCTATTTCGGGCTTGAAACGATTTGCTCTATTTGGTGAAGGTGAAAACTTCATGGAATTTTCGTGGCTTATAAAAACTGAGAAGCGACTAAAAAAAGTTTTTGCTGAAAAAAGTAACTTAAAGCAGCGAAATATTATAGACTTTTTCACGCGGAGCGAAAGTGCATTACGATCCGGAAATCGATTACAGCACGTACAGAAGAGTAACGATTGGAGATACACCAGTCGTTTGTCCACATTACAAGGCGTTGAAATTCAGTGGTGAAACTCCTGGATTGTGTTGCTCAGTTGGGAAAGAGAAATTGTCACAGATGATTCTACCCATTTTCTGGCCAAAATCCGAAAATACGATAGAATTGCCATAGATTCGGATACGCCGCTTCAAATTTCGACATGAAGCCTCGCCAAGTATGGAAAAGACCACATGAGCGAGGAATGAAGAATACGGCTTGAAACAAGGATTAACTCTCATGTGCATTATGCACGAACACAGGGTACACCGCTAACTATTGAGGTTGCCGTAAGGTCCAGTTTATTAAAAAAGTGAATCTGGCTCGGATCGAGGTGAAGTGGAAGCCCAAATGGCATCAGGCCAGCTCAAAAGCGTCAGTGCATTAAGCACCTGAGGCGCAAACTAACTTATTAGTTATCTTCCTCTCAATCCTAGGGCAGATGGGTTAGCTACAATGTCAGATACAAGACTTCAGTACTCCAGTCGTAATGCTTACCATGGCGGAAGCTCCCTTAAAGATCCTTCCATAAATGTGAATGTGCAGTTTGCATCCCTCACCATAATGGAAATAAAGTACACGACTGGGCGGTACAAACTTGCACCTATATCTAAAATTCTTGTGTGTATTTGAGGTAAAAATAAATAAACAAATATGTATATACTTAGGTATGCATATGTAAGTTGACTATAAGTAAACCTTCGTTCTAAGCAAATTGGCCAAAAAAGTTAGATATCATCTGTAGGATTTGATAAAGCTCTTGAAAACCAAGCAACGTCGTTACTATGTCATTTTGCTTCAGTTTTACTCATAAATTCATTGCCTTTGAACTCCGGTGAATATGTGAAAACCCAAAGTAAGTCCCTAAAAATGAAACAATATTTTCTTTCTCTCTCTCTGTCTTTTAACCAATGAAAATAAAATTCAGACAAATCCAGTAGCATGTGCGCACCAATTAAAACCTGTATCGTAAGGAAAAAAACGTTTCCATGACAACAGCTGTATTCTATAGTGTTGCCAAGTAATAGATACGTATCAAAAGTGGTTATTAATTTAGATGTGATGCTTCGATTTCTTAAAAATGGCTATGTTGATAGTTTACTTTCGACAACAGATGCCCTAAAAGAGCATCTTTATAACAATGAATGCACTGTCATTGGGATATATGTACATATTTTGTTAGTAATAATGGCAATATTATACAGAATTTGTATTTTGATACCTTAGGTACGTTTTTGCAGCAACACTGCGGTGTGATGGTGCAAGAAGTCAAGTACAAGGAAAAGCTTTTGCAATGGTATATAATTTAGAAAATCGGTTCAGTAGGAAGAAGTTGGGATAAAATTCATGTTTGCCTATTAATATGATATGAAAATCGTGCTTTTGTTAAGCTGGCTGTAAGGGAAGTGGAAATTTAGGCAATTTTGACGAAAAACGTCATATGACATCTTATAGAGTTTTGTAAAAGAAGACTAGATCTGAAAATAAAACAGTAACGATCGAGAAAAGTTTTCCAGAAAAGCGTATTTTTATGAAGTTGGCTGTAAGTAAAGTACCTTTTAAAACAGTTTTGGTCGAAAACGTTGTAAGCCATCTCATAGAGTTTAAAAAGGCTTGTTCTAATATAAAATTTAATAAAAATCATTTTAGCCGTTTTCGAATAAATTGGCTCCAACTGCTCGATTTCGCAAAAAATACCATTATACTAACTTTTGGCCAAAAATGTGATACAGTTCCTGATAGGATTTGAGATGTTTAATCATATGTCAAAATGTAAATAAAATCGTTGAAGGCACTTTCAAGCAAATCGGGATTTAGTCACCTTGGTCGTAAGTACCGTTATATCATACTCAGACCAGAACGTGGTACGCCATCGTGTTACATTACTTCGTACTAGTTCAAATATGAAATATGAAATTTCATTAAAGCCGTTTTCTCGCAAATTGAGTTTTCGCCAAATACTCATTAGTATTATATATATATATAGTACTCAAAGTACCATTGTTGCCAATTTTGGTAAGCAGCACGATACATCATCTGATTGCAATTGACTAGACTAATTCAAATATGAAGTTTAATCAAAATCGTTAGAGCCGTTCTCGAGAAAATCCATTTTAACTAAAATCGACCTTAAGTAAACTACCCTTAATTTTGAGGTTAGAATGAAAATCGCGATTTCGCCTCTAGGGATTATCCCACAGACCATATATATGAAGTTTGAAGCAAATCCGTCCAGCCTTTAGACAGACAGACAGACAGACGGAATTGCGGACCCACTTTTTTGGACTTCTCTTTTTTGGAATGTCAAGTTTGGTTAAAATCTCGAGTTCGATTTTTTTCACGAATGCAATATTTGCCCTATAGGTACAGGTGCAAACAGATTAAACATTTATTAATTTCCATTAGTTTTGTCCGTTTAAGAGGCCTCTACCCAAAAAACACGAAAAAAGCGAAAAATGAGCAATCGGTTTCCCATGCCATTCGGCGAATTCTGAACCGATTTGAATGGTAGTTATCACATTTTAAAGAATAGAGTTTTATCTGCAATGTGGTAGAACAGATTTTTGAATAAGGTTTTTGTTGCTGTAATATTTGGATATTTCGCAGCCAACTTTCGCTTTTTTGTACAAAATTGTGAATCGGTTTCCCATTTTACTATAGGAAAACATCGATGGTGTAATATGAAGTTAGACTCTTTGGAAAGCTAATGAATAGATCTCCAATGTGTTAGAACAGAATTTTGAAATTTTTCTTCTTTTTCGAGATATTAGTGCTTAAAAATTAATAAAATTTGTCAAATTAAGACATGATTTTCGTGTAATTATTTCAATATTTTTAAACTGAATTTTCGGTAACATGTTAAAAGCACATTTCATGTATCTGATAAAGGAGAAAAACACAGCATTCACTCCGTAGATAAGGATAACCACTGCATTTTATAACACTCTTTTTTAACGTAAATTTCAATTTTTTAGCTTATCACTAAGGGCGCTTATTTCAGAAATATATTATTTTCGATTTCGAAAATATTTTATAAGGGTTTGGTTGATTGTGACAAATATGAGTACTATATCGGTGTGCCAAGATGTGAATGTATTTCAGATTGCTATACTTTGTTGTATGGTGTGAAAGTAAGTATTATGTCTTGACGCATGTATATGTATTTATTGAAAAAATAATTGAACTCTCGTGAAAAGTTTTTTTTCTTATGAATTTTAGATTTCAGGTTATATTTCAATGAAATGTTTGAAAGAGTTGACAAACTTGAGGGTAATTCGGCGAGAAGTGTATTTTTGATCTAAAAATCAGACAATAAGACCTCAATACTTTCCTATTCATTATCATAATATGTTCAAAATTGATTTATTTGTACATTCCATCCATAATCTAACTGTGTACTATGTACTTAAATATTTAACCCTAAATAATCCATGAAATTGTAATACTATCGGGAAGCATATTGCATAAGCATATTTAATGTGTATATTTCGATACATACGTACATACATGCTTATGTACATGTTGCATATTTTCCCATGTTATATGGCTTTATGGCAAACATTCCCATTAATTATGGAACACAACAAATTTAATTTTGTTCATTTTATTGCATTTCCAAAAAACAAACTTGTATTTGGTGCGGCCTGAATATGTACATATGTATAATTTTCTCCAATACCCTCATATACTATTATAGCAAAACAAAAAAAATAATATTTGGCATTGTAGGTCTATGGGACCCAGGACTTAGCGTCTCACAACTATTTGCGTTGTTGTTTCATGTTTCACTTTTCACCAAATCATGTACTTTACAGAAAATTACAGAAAATAAGGAACAAGAAAAAACCAAATGAGTCCCATCGCAGGAGTCGATTTTTACAACTGCCATATATCATTAAAAATAGTTAACGTTTCTTATTACATTTCGAACCTGTTTTAAAAATAAAAATACGTTACAAACAGAAAACGTTTCTACTGTAGTGCTCTACAGTTGTTTAACGGTCGAACCAGATTCCCAAAATTTAAAATTGTTCATAAAAATACAAAAATTCAATTTTTCATATTTTTCTGTGAGGCAAAATCAAAATAACGTACACAATTAAAACTCGTCCTATACATCCAAGGAAAGCTATCTCTATATCCCCACACTACTACTCTACTTATATTGTTGCCCAGCAACGCAAATATAAATAAAAATTGAAGAATGAACTACACCCTTCTATGACCAGTCAGTTTGCCACTAAGGCAAATACTGAAAAATAATTTTGAATAGAATATTTCAAATATTTTAATTTCGAAAAATAAATTGTCTATCTTATGTTTTTACCAATTTGGTTGTTCACTAAATAATTGTATGTTCGAATATGAGTTCGACAGTTTGGGTAGAGGCCTCTTAATTGAAATTTCCGAAAAACTTATTTTTGTGCAAAAATATTAATTTTAAAACCTCTTCTTCATTGATTATTTGCACAGTAGCAGAAAATAATAATTGAATCCTTATAGAACAGTATTACGAGTATCCAAATAGCGACAGTATAGCTACTCCCTACGTCATAACACCAATTACCAATATTAGTGAAATACAAAAATAATATAACATAATTTTTTCCATTCACAAGAAATCCATTTCAAAAACCATACAACTCATACATATGTACATACATACATTCGTGCACATATATCTATTTTCAGAATTCCCTTCACTTAGCCCAACTCCAACTCCAACTAACTCCGGCTAAACAAAAACAACCCTTATCTGATCTGAGCAATCCCCATGCGCAATGCAAAAAGGTTTCTCTTCGAGCCTGTTGAACTACTAAACAAAATAAACTACTGAACTAGATGTCCAGTTTGTTGATGTTCATGATTTCATCAAAATCTGTTTTTTGATTAAAACGACCCTTAAAAGTGTAAAAGTGTAAGAGGCCGAAACTGATGTGTGATGTATGTTAAAAACTCGAATATCTAAATACATATTATGTCTTGATTAAATTTTTTCGATTTCATACAAAATAGTGAAGTTGTTAAAAAGTGGGCGGATTTGAAAAATGTTTTTACTTGTACTTCTCTCTTCACAAAGCGTAGATATTAAGCTCAACATTTTTTCAGATAGTTGGAGACACAATGTAACAAGTAATTCCATAATCCTGGAGGTCTAGGAAAGGTTCGTACCACAGACCACTTCACTCCGTACCTAGATTTCAACAGAGCATTTACAAGCTTGTTCCCAAACTGGTGAATGAAGTTTTAAATTAAAACCATTTAGTAAGTCAAAAGTCAAATAATCCTGCGTCGCGCTATAAATTTAAATTTAGACAGCAGCTGTTGGTTCACTAAATTATCTACATATATTTTATTTTTCCTGTCTACATTGCATTATACGTACATACATATGTATATATCAAAATCTGACCTATTTCTTAGCACCAGTGAGGCCAATTAATTTTTAATAATATTCTTGTTTCAACGGTAATATGTTTGCAACCTATCAAATAAGTTATAACTGAATGTGTTTGTTTGTTTAATTGTTATAGTTATTTACCTAGAGGATTGTGAATAATAAGATCAGCAGGACTTTCTGCATTCGAAGCAGCATTCCATGAGCTTGCGTTGGATCCGAAGTTAAACGTCGATGCACAAAGATTATTACATTTTGCAGAAAACTCAAATGGCCGTTTTTTGATATCATCACATTCGTCATCAGTCTGATTTTTTTTTTTTCTCTTGTAAGGAGTAAATAGTCGAATAGGACCAGAACCTAGTAAAAAAAATAGTGAAAATTAAAAACTATTAGATAAAATTCAAAAGAATGTGAAAGAATTTGATAACAAAAACATATAGAAAAACTACAATCTGGAACAGATCGTATGATACTCTAACCTTCCTATTATGTAGCCCTTATGAAGTGAGCGTGGCTGCATGGCATTTTGTGGTCGAATTAAAATATATCTTCGATGTCGATGTCTTTTTGATGTCTCATGCAATAATTTTTGATAAAAACATCCCCTAAAATTGAGCGTGGCCAAAGCCCATGTATGTTGTCTTAAAAAAAAGATTTTAGACTTCATACAAAATAGTGAAATTATGAAAAAATGGTTGTGACAATGGGCAGATTTTACCCATTTGCTTTTCCTTGGAAAGCGCAGACATAAAATTTCATTCTTCTAGCTCAAAATTTAAGGCCAATACACTGGTGACATACACTGGTGATATACGAATATAAACACTTTAGAGAGTCTATCTCGTTTATATTTCTCTATGTTACAAACTTAATATACACTTAGGATAGGGTGTAAACAAAACGTGATATGCCATCTTATAGCATATATGTACAAACAAGGGGATATCGAAGAAAAATGTTCACAATGCAGTGCTAAAAATCGGAGATAAAAAGTTAGACTGCGGTAAGAATATAGTATAAAATATCTGGGAACACAATTGAACGGCAAAGCCACTTCAGCCGATATAGAAGTGCTAAGGATGAATGCAAAAAGGAAACTTCTGAATACTAAAAGAGACGAAGGCTTGAATGTCTTGGACATGTGATTAGAAATGAGAACTATCAGCTGCTGCAGGTAATTCTTCAAGGTAATTCAAGAAGGAAGAGGGACAGCAGGCGGACAGAGATGAAGAATTTTCAAATTTGACTCAGTCTATCAGCAAGCCAAATAATCACGAACGCAATATAACGCGGTAAGACCAGACGGATGATAAACAACCTTCTAAGAAGAGAGATACCATAAGAAGAAGATGCACATGCACAAAAAAAATCGTTAGAGCCCTTTTCGAGAAAATCTATTTTAACTAAAATCGGCCTTAATTTTGAGTTGAGATAGAAAATTCCAATCGCCCTCGCCCACAGACCACAGATGTGAAGTTTGAGGCGAATCCGTCTAGCCGTTTAGGCTGCGGGGGCCATACAGACAGATAGCCAGGCAGCCGGAATTGCCGGACCCACTTTTTTTTACTTCTTCATCATAATAATGTCAAGTATGATTCAAATCTCGAGTTTGATTTTGTTCACGAAACCAATACTTACGCTATATGTAGGTATAGGTGCAAATAAAAACTATCACTGTATTTTTCACACACAAGTAAAATAGGACTACGAACGATGACTCAAAGGTAAGCTTACGCAATGCCACAACTGTTAAATGTTTCGCAATTTGGAAACGAACTGTCACGTAAAGACTAAATGACTGATGTGTAAATGCCACTTCATATAAATGTGCAAATTGTGGAAAACCTCAAAAATATAACACATTCCACCTGATGTTTCTACATATGGTGGACAAAAACAGGTTTCGATCAGCTCTTTGTCGAAGTTTCCAACAGCCCAGCAGACGCCGTCCAACAGGGTACCAATATTTAGAAAATACCGTTTATACTACCTCTTAACCTCGAGCACAATTATCAAATGCGTGGCTAAACTCACCTCATTCTAATGTCCAATTTAGTAATGCGTCCATCAGCATTCCAACCAACACCTCTGGTAATATTTCCAGTGGTTCACTCTTTACAGCGGAGGAACTAAACTTCTTTGCAATGGAAATGATAACAAAACTCTGTTTGTAAAACAAAAATTGAACAATTCAAGGTTCTTATATTTCGATGTCAAGTAATATAGTAATACTGAATCTTTGCTTGAAAATTCAAAATTTTAAATCTATTCACTCCTGATTTTAAATGTTTTAGGAATGACAGAATCGGAAGATGAGGTGGAGGGGTCGCAATCTTCATCAGATGATCAATTCCACCTGTTGTAAGAACACAATAGGTCTGTTCCCGTACTTTCTGCACCAAAATTCACAGATTGTCCAATTTCTAAGAGTGGGGGTAAAAAGCTCTCAAAAACAGTAAAGTGTACAAAAAAGTATGGGAACGCAACGAGCAAAAAACTGCTCACTTTTTAGACGTCAAAAACATATGTGAGAAAAAACAAAAAGTGTCTATGAACGAATGTATTTTTTATTCGATTTTCACTCTAAAATAGGGATTACAAATAGGGATTGAATGTACAAATGAAATAATAAGCATTTAGCATTCTAGGAACACATTTGTATATCTGTTATTATTTTTGAAAAACTCCCTGGTGGAAATGCCACACCACAGATGTAAATACATATATTAGACCTTAAGAGTGATTTTATAAGATTGTTTACTTAAATTGATGAACTCCTAATTGCAGGTGATCTACATAAATTGTAGGTTTGGGGTTGTCAAAGAGCAAATTATTGGGGAAATGTTCTTAATGCTATTTTTGTTACGTTACCTATTTCTGTCCTGTATCCTGCTAGTTCAATTATGTTCCTGCCTGTTTTCGAGGTAGTTCTTCTGTACTTGATATCTTTGTTACGAATATTTTTAGTCACAATATAACACAATGTATATCTTTAAATGAACTTAGCTCTGATCTTTTTAAGTAGCGAGAACCATACAAAATGGTCATTTACTTCAATTACTTTTATGTTTGTATTTAACTTTATTATTACTCAATTAAATTGTTATTATTATGATGAAATAAATAAGTTCTATAAAAAAAAAAAACTTAGCTCTGATCACAATCCAGTACTTTGCCAACTCGGTGGAAAAACAGTGCAATATGTGCAACATTTGAAAAATTTTAAATTCTGTTTCCAAAGTTCCTAATATCGCCCTTTTTAGATAAAATTAAAAAAAAACATTTAATGGTTCTTCTGCTAGACGGATTAATTTTTGATTTTTATATGAGTTGACTTGTTTTATGATATCAAGGATTATCTTTACGTATTGTGTAAAATTGACTTTACGTATTACAGTTTAATTGCTCCTCGTGTGGAACACGTATTTCAGGGCGCATTATATTTTATGTGAAATATTGTCGCATGCATTTTCATACATATATCGCGTGTATGTATGTCTAAACAGGTGTTCATCATTTACTTTACGAATTATGTATGTATGTTTAAGTGCTTCTCGTGTGGAAAACGTATTCCACGAGTAGATGCATTTTATCTACCCTGATTGTTGCCCTTCCTATCAATTAAGCTCTTCTTCTTTTCTTGCAATATACCTATAGTGCGCAATTTTGAAGGTTTTGCAAATGTGTAGATCTTAAGCCTTATTGCAACTTTATCGTAATGTCGAATATTTATGTGCTAAAGGCAAAACGCAGTTCCACCAAAGGGTGCCTAATCGTTAATCAAACTTCCGAAATCTTATCATCGATTTCCTTTTAGTCTTGAAACCAAGTTCGATCCACGTTCAATCCAGAAGATGTTGCGTCACGTGAAATTTCACCATCAGTCCTTGCTTCCACACATCTGGTGCAGAGGTTCTTAATGGGTTAATAAGTGAACGTGTGAATGGTCTTCTTAATGGGAAGTCTCCCAGTGGACCGTGTTCGATTCTCACGTCCATTTAACAAGGGTGATTGTTCCAATCAATCAATTTTCATGGCTCTAAAAGGCTGCTTGGAGAGATGTATGATCTTTTACATACCCAACAGCATAATAACATAGTTCTTAACCACCTTTCTAAGCGCAAGATCGTATAAAAATGTATACCGCTTTCTCCACCTCACTTCGGCTGGTATAAATTCTGTAAAAATGCATTTCAAACTGGTCATCGGGTATAACATTCCCACGTACGAAAAAATGTATACTCCTCCTGCTAAAATTGAAAGTTTGTTCAACTCGGATGCAATGGTCAAACATCTGATTTTAAACCTACTGCTCTAACGCCACATAAACAATACATTTTCCCTTAAAACTGATTGGTATACTTTACAAGCACTAATGCAAGGTTACCGGAACCTTGGCATCAGGATTATCTAACGTCGCTACAGCATTGTCCCAAATTACAGAGACTTCAGCGCAGTATACAAGCAGACGACATCTTTTTGCGGAAAGAACCAAAATCGCCTCCTTCAAAATAGACCAAGAACCCGCAGTCAATTATGGACGTAAGAGGCAACCGTATGAATTGCCCAAGTGGTGCTTTGATGCCCAAGAATTCAAATATGCACTTTCAAATATGTAACTTTATATTAAAAATCCGTTATGATGCAAAACAGAAATAATTGTTGCAACCAATTGAATGTACTATTAAATAATAGAGTATGATCCCCTCAGTACGAATACATGTATCCAAGACGTTATAGGTGTAGCCAAGAGCCTGCCAGACGCGCCGGAAGTGCGTAAAAATTACCAATTTCGAATAATTAATGCAACCGCACTTATTTCATGGCTGGCACTTTACTGGCTGGCTGTGATTATACTCCATCTTTTTTCAAAAAAGGAAGAATTAGGCCTTATACCATTTAAAAAAATAGACCAGACTTACAATCTGTATTTGATAGATTGGGATGTGGCACAGATTTTGCTGAAGAAGATGTCACCCAAATAGAAAACTTCGTCTGTGAAATGTATCAAACACGATCCAAAAAAGTGGATAAAGCTCGATACGAAATTGTTTATAAATCCTGTAACCCCGTATCAAAAAAGATTTTTAAGAATATCAAAAGTAATTTATATTACTTTAGGGTTAGTTCTAATTTGTTTTTGTTTCAGGTTTTAAAGGAAGCTTGTTACCTCCAAATAGGTCGGCACTATTAGAGCAGATAAAAAGATCTGATTACATATGTTGTATACGGAGAAATGCGGTGGCAAATCAGACAATAACAATATCACCAGAATTAAATGGTTGGAAAGTGAAGGATCATATGTTTCAAATTAAGTGGTTCGAGCGCAAAGTAACGCCTGACAGATTAAACGATATTTTGAAAAAAAGATATACGTAAATCTGAGAATGAGGACAAAACTTATGACTTCGATTCATCGGATGATTCAGAGAATGAATCGGTTTCTTGATTAAATATAACACAATATTGAAATTCAGTTTCATTAATACTTTTTTTTAGGATGAGTATTTTGTCCCCCTTTTGAATGCGTCTGGCAAGGATTTGGCGACAATTAAAATATTTTAGATTTATGTAGTAATATTCTTTGTATGTCATTCTATTTTTGAGAGAGATTTCTTATACATAGTTGCATCAATAATTTAAGGTACATTTGTATGCTTAATGTGGATAAATGAGGTATTTCGTAGCAAATATCGATACTTTGAATACGTCTGGCAAGGACTTGGCGACAAGTAAAACGTTTTTGACTTATATATTTGTAATTTGTAATTAGTGAGATTAACTCTAAATATTGAAATCAAAGTTAAGTGGTTGCACCAATTCTTCCAAATTGGCATTTTATCAACATTTTGACCTCGTCTCGCAAGACCTTAGCGACATCTAAAACGTCTTGGACCTACATATTTGTATTCACGTTGTAACATCCTATGTTTCAGAAGAAATAAGTGCGTTTACATTAATTACCCAAAATTGGTAATTTGTACGCACTTCCGGCGCGTCTGGCAGGCTCTTGACTTCACCTAAAACGTCTTGGATACATGTATTCGTACTGAGAAGATCATACTCTATTATTTACTAGTTCATTCAAGTGGTCGCATCAATTATTCTGGTTTTGCATCATAACGGATTTTTAATGTACAGTTACACCCTTTAGCTGCCATTACGGGCATATCTGAATTCTTGGGCATCAAAGCACCACATTAACATAGGATTCATACGGTTGCCTCTTACGTCCAAAATTTACTGCGGGCTCTTTAGGCTAAAATATTTAGTACGGCATGTCACTCATATTCATCTTGAAAATACATACTAAATTTAGAGATTATGTAGTAAATTATACTCATAGTGAAGATAACTCCATTGCCAATATCAAAAAGACGAGAATGTTTCAGGGGGGGCTCAATATTCAGAACTGTTTTCAAAATATACCGAGCACGTAAACATCACACTACATGATCCTAAAAATACTTTCATTAATTTATATTGGTTCAACTCTTTTTTTCATCAACCATAAATTTATTTATTTGCACTTGTTAATATCAGAGAACAACTTTTCATCGTTTCTTTTTGACATTATATTCTATTTGCCAAGTTGCTATATTCACTTTCTTTTATGTTCGGACCTTCAACAAGTGTAGGTCAGTTATAATATACACGAAACATGCATACACTATACTGTTTATTAAATTAAATAATTTAATACGAAACAAACATTTATTTAATCACACATAACACACACAATTAATCATTTTTAAATAAAATTACCAAACAGATGTTAATACTAATACTAATAAATCAGATCAATGTCATAATTTCACAACGCAGCGATATTTGTAAGTCATCAGAATCAGAATTATTACTTTTGGAATAAATATCTATAAGAAATAAACTTGTAATTAACGATTTAAGTAATATAGCGCTAGCAATTGCATTAGAAAAAAATAACATAATAAACCCGTAAATCTTAGATAATATAAAAATAAGTCACTTAAATGATTCTCAATACCTCCCGATTAGTAAAATTTAATTTCTGCTGCTAAAATTAAAATACCATCAAAATTCAGATGTACATAATTAATTATGTATTAAAAATTTAAAACTTTTGTGATTTTATCGAGATTCATAATAAATCTATTCAAAAGTTAGACATAACTCAGGCTGCATAAACAAAAACTGCATACAACCCGTAAAAGAATGCATTTCGACATCAGAAGTCAAAATTTGCCAACCACCAACATATGTATACAGCAACAAAAATACAAAAGCATTCCCCGAAGGCTCTTTCTGTAACGCACCTTGAGCATGAAGAAAAAATATCGCTACCATACATACATATGTATGTGCATACATCAGCTTCACATTGACAACACTTGGAACAATTAGGGAAGAGATATTAACACAAAAACCTCTCTGGTGGACCACTATTTCCCTAACAGCAGTAATTATTTGCGTATTACTTTTTATGCGCCTTAAACGCAACGCGCAAAATACAGTCACCGCAAAGCAAATTGACGCAAGTCAAAGGTCGAACGGCTGGGACTTAACAGGGGGAGGGGTTAAAACACGCGCACCTCAGCCAGCCAGCAGATCAGACAACCCAGCATAACCGGACACCGCACACCAACCTTCAAGCAAACACTGCTCTTCCATCGGACGCAACACTCCCGTACATTTACCCTTATCACCGATTTACCTCAATCCAATCTTACACTATCAGCACCTTTTAGCTATTCACCCCATGCACCGATCATTTTGCTGATTAAGCATATTATAGAAATTGTTAAATTAGAATTAAGCTGAGAAAAATAAATGCGATCAGTATCACAAACTATATAAAAAAAAAACCCAATTTCCATTTCATTCCTTTTCAGTCAATTTGTTCTTTGTTCTTTCACACTTGTGTGAGATAAGTATTCACATAGTGATTGCTTGGTTTGTGGTCAATACTTTTGACCGAACGCAGAATGTTGCGTCTAAAACATGCTAATCTCCCTTTATGGTCATTACTTACTATAATCAATGATTTTTACATAATTTAATTGATGTTTGCGGTTTTTTTTTTTGATAATTAAAGCAAAATAGCTGCTAAAAATAAAGTGCAAGACTAGGTCGTACGTACTTGCCCCGTAATGCTATAAGTGTACAATTTTATCAGGATTAATACCCAAGTCTTGCTCTTCAGAGTAAAGAAGGCGTGGCATTCCGCGTTTCGATCCAATAATAGTCCTAACATTGTAGGAAGTGGGCGTGGCCATATAAGACCTTTGGGTGAATTATAGAAAATTTTAAGGCCTATTACTTTGCTTAAATAATTTTTCTCATTTTCTAGCAAAAATTTTGAAAAAAATAAGTTTTATAAAAGTGGGAGTGGCAATTCCACAATTTGGTACGCTATTATTTTCCCGTTGTCTCATAACCCAGAAATATTAATTTTTAACCCAATTTCCCGTTATTCGAATTTTTCCTGAAAAACGTGGTATGCATATAGTGGCATATGCCCAAGCTAACCCACTTATCAAATTTTATCGAAATCGTAAGAGCCGTTTTCGAGAAAATCCATTTTAACTGAAATCGGCCTTAAGTAAACTACCCTTAATTTTGAGGTTAGAATGAAAATTCCAATTTCCCCTCTAGAGATTATCCCACAGAAATCCGTCGCATATACAGACAGACGGAATTCCCGGACATACTTTTTTGGACTTCTCCATCATAGTAATGTCAACGATTAAAATCGCGAGTTCGATTTCTTTCACGAAACCAATACTTGCCCTATAGGTATGTATGTAGGTATATACATATAAGTAGGTACAAGTAAAAACATACTTGTATTAAGTTGTGTTGTATATTAAATATAGCCCGTATACAGTTCGTCAAAACGGGTAGTATTTTGAGGGCTTAATTTACGAATTTTTTTTATAAAAGTTCGAACAACATTTTTTATATAATTAAAATTGCAAAAAAATAGTGCTTACCCTCAAGTAACGAATTCATCACTAAAATAAAATATATCACTGCTTACAAACAAAAGAGATGCAATACATGAGGGCACGCAATTGAAACTGATAAATGTATGAAAATTCACTTCCTTCAGTGCTCAACTTTGAATTTATTTTTACTCTCAATAACATAGCTTTGAGAATAAAGTGCACGACTGGGTCGTACGTACTTGCACCGTAATGCTATAAGTGCATAATTTTATCAGGATTAAAGTCCAAGTCTTGCTTATCCCAGTAAAGTAGGCGTGGCATTCCGCGTTTCGATGGAATAATAGTCATAACATTGTAGGAGTTTACACAATGTTTTTTTTTAAAAAAACACCTTTAAAAAAAGGGCGTGGCCAGATAAGATGTTTGAGTGAATTATAGAGAATTTTAAGGCCTATTGCTTTGCTTAAATAATTTTTTCTCAATTTGTAGTAAAAATTTTGAAAAAAATAAGTTTTATAAAAGTGGGCGTGGCATTCCAAAATTTGGTATGCCATCATTTTGCACTTGTCTTATAACCTACAAATAATAATTTTTAGCCCAATCGCCGAACAAATACCCGAGAAACAGCTGATTTTCAATATTACCGTTATTCGAATTTTTCGTGAAAAACGTGGTATGCCACCTCATAGCATATGCCCAAACTAACCCACACATCAAATTTTATCGAAATCGTTAGAGCCGTTTTCGAGAAAATCCATTTAAACTGAAATCGGCCTTAAGTAAACTACCCTTAATTTTGAGGTTAGAATGAAAATTCAAATTTCGCCTCTAGGGAATATCCCACAGACCCTATATATGAAGTTTGAAGCAAATCCGTCCAGCCGTTTAGGCTGCAGTCGAATATACAGACAGACAGACAGACTGACAGACTGACAGACTGACAGACAGACAGACAGACAGACAGACAGACAGACAGACAGACGGCATTGGCGGACCTACTTTTTTGGACTTCTCCATTATAGTAGTGTCAAGTTTGATTAAAATCTCGAGTTCCAAATTTTGCACGAATACAATACTTGCCCTATAGGTATAGGTGCAAGTAAAAAAATGTACTGTTATGTGGGTCCACGTGGTATTGTTAACGACCTGCAATCAACATTACCTAGATTCACGACAATGAATTTTGTCCACTTACCATGCACAAGACGAAACACTGTGGAACGGGTCAAAATGATCGAATCTTGATAAAAACTTGATAAAAACCAAAATAGTGTAGAACTGAATTAATTTTAGACATTCTTGGGGAAAATTTTACGCAACAAAACAAAAGGGAAATTCATATGTACATATGTCAAGACTAAGATAAAGATTTGCACAGCAAGTAAATAGTTACTTCGTGAATTTTTCACTTTGTCGAGGGACGGCGAATGACATTTGCAACCGTCAAAAAAAATGCACAAAATTTCAGAAAGAGACAGCGAATGACATTCAACAACACAAACACAGCTGGACACAACTGACGATGATGACACCTTCTCATACGTCTCCGACAGTGGAGAAGGAAGATATACGGGCGATAACAACGGCTTTGCCCGATTAGCCGCCTCTGAGTCAGAGGACGAGGAGGACGTCCTATAATAGGGCCAAGGGCCAAGCAAACTGCCAGAAGGGAGAAGGAGCGGAAGGCTGAACTCGAGCGCCAGCATCAACAACAACAAGGCGAAGAAGGAAATCAAAACAACCCACAAAAACAAAATCAAAAGCCACAAAAGCAGCAGCAAAAACAAGCACAGCAGGAAAAGCAGCAGCAGCCGAAACAACACCAGCAGAACCAACACCAGCCACAACAGAAACAGCTGCAACAGCAACAAAAGGTGCAGAAACTACAACAGCAGCAACCGAAACAACAGCAGCAGCAGCAGAAACAGCAACAGCAGCAGCAGCAGATACAACCGCAACAGGAGAAAACAACAAAACAGAGGGTGCCTCCAATAAACACCTACAAATTGGAACTGAAAAACACCATTGAGCTATGTAAGTCGACCATAGGCAATAATTTCTATATTAATAGACTTAGTGTAGATATGCATGCAATACAGTGGATAATTACCATATAATTAAAAATTTATTACGGGACTCGACGACGGAGTTCTTTTCCTTTACCCCGAAAGGGGAAAAGTTGCAAACGATGCTCCTTAAGGGACTAGAACCGTCTGCCAAGCCGGAGGAGAGCCTCAACCTACTCAAAAGAGTAAAGTGCGACGGCCTCGAATTTGTAGGGGTCAAGCCATTTATCACGGCAAAGGCAAAAAGGGAGAATCGGAAGTTACCGTTCTTCCTAGTTCAGATGTCACCCAATAACAAACTTGATGGTCTAAGAGGCATTAAAGTCCTCGACTATCAAGTTGTGAGGTGGGAAAAAGTAAGAAGGAGCGAACGCATTCTGCAATGCATTTTGCAATGCGTTTGCTGCCAGAGGTTCGGACACGCCGCGTCGAATTACGCCATGCAGCCCCGATGCGTAAAGTGCAGTAAAGACCACAAGGCAGAGGAATGCCCCTTAGGGAAAGATAGGGCTGTAGACAAGGAGCAACTTTCGTGTGCTTTATGCGGGAACACGGGGCACACCGCTAATTATCGGGGTTGCCCTAAGTTCCAGTTCATAAAAAAAGTAAATCTGGCTCGACAGCAGAAGATCGAGGTGAAACGTCCACCTGGTCCCGCTCTAATTTCACACCCCAATTGACCTACGCCCAAATGGCGCCGGGTCAGGGCAAGGCCAAAGGCTGCTCCAAAGGCGTCAGTGCTTAAAGCACCTGAGGCACAAGCTGATGGCTATCTTGCTCTCAATTCAAGGGCAGATGGGCCAGCTACAACGTCAGATACAAGAGCAGGCGACGCGGGTGGACCAAATCTACGCGCTTCTGCCGGGCCTAGCGCACCTCCAGTCGTACCACGGCGGAGATTCCCTTAAAGATCCTTGCGGTGAATGTGAATTCACTGATAAGGATAGAACGCAGAAACTCACTTTTTAAGTTGTTAGACGATAGAAATCCTGATTTGCTTCTGATTAGCGAAACTAAGCTAACTCAGAGACATAAATTAAGGAACAATAAATATAATATAATAAGAAGAGACCGGCCCAACTCCACCCAAGGAGGTGGTGTCGCGATCTTCGTACGTAAAGAGCTACGTTACAAGACAGTGTACAGTGCTGAAGTGCGAAGGTTCCAGGTGCTGGAAGCGTGCATCTTGTGCATCCCTCTCCATAGTGGAAAGAAGATGTACGTGGTCTCGGTCTATGCACCTGAAGCTACTCAACCTCCCTTATTTATATCAGAACTCGAATCACTTTTTCGAATCCTAAGGCTAGAGTCGGATGAGAACTATTATCTCATGGCCGGAGATTTAAACGCGAAGGGAAATAATACGCCAAATCCTAGAGGGAACCTACTACTCAATTGGTGGGGTCAGCACAATGTCGAGTTTAGACTCGATGTGAAAGCATCGGACATTCCGTCCTTTCCCAGAGGCGGCTCTTATCTGGATCTCATGCTGTTCGACGTACGGTTACAAATGGCCGACACGGACCGACAGACTATGAACTGTTTACACACTTTTGTGTACGACAGTGACCATTGCGGACTTAGTGCCGAAATAACTATTCCCAACGAGATTGCGGAACTGGAAGAGTTTGTTCAAACGCACACCTACAACTACAGTAGGACGCGCTGGACACGCTTCTCCCGAGTACTAACGAGAGCACTCTCCTCGAACTCGCTCTACCCACCGTCCAATAGGAACCTGTCAAACGAGGAGATTGACAGATATCTGAAACGATTTGACGAGACAATCAAACAAACGATGGACAGTACGATACCTCGGTATCAACATACTGACAACACCGACATATTCCGCAACGCGACAATCGACGCACTACACCGACTGAAAAGTAGACTCCTGTCAAGATTAAAAACCTTGTACAGGCAGTTTGCTGACAGAAGTCGTTGATCAAAAATCTCCAAAAATTGATCAAAGAGAATTATAGAATGACGGTTAATGCGCATTGGGACGGGAATATTTCGGCCATAAGAGCCAATAATCCAAGCATGTTCCCGCAGATCAATAAGGTATTTCGGAGAAATAACATCAACGACCTTCCGTGTCTTAAGTTACCCCGAACAACGAACAACGAAGGAGTACTGATAGCAGCATGCATAGACCCAGATAAAGCTGTCGAGGATGACGACTTCTTCGTGATAGAAGATCCGCAGGAGAAAGTAGAGGCTATTGGAGCGACGAAGTGTACAAGGCGAATGATAGCGTTCACCCGAACCATGACCTGGAAAATCGCGTCCTTGTTTCACCGTGTTCAATGAAGGGAATATGGCAAACAATGCCATCGCCAATGACAGGGTTCACCCCCCGTTCATATCGAAGGTAGAACTCCAAGCGATCTTCGTTTCATTGAGGAGCAACAAATCCGTTGGAATCCACGGAATTCCGAACATTGTGCTCAGACATCTCCCTCTAGAAGCGGCAGACATATACAATACCCTGTTCAACAATGCGCTGAATAATGCACATTATCCGGTACAATTTTATTAGGATTAATATCCAAGTCTTACTCTTCCCAGTAAAGCAGGGGTGGCATTCCGCTTTTCGATGCAATAATAGTCCTAACATTGTAGGACTTTCATAAGATTTATTTTTATAAAAACGCCTTTAAAAAATGGACGACCTTTGGGCGAATTATAGAAAATGTTTAGGCCTATTACTTTGCTTAAATAATTATTTCTCAATTTCAAGTAAAAATTTTGAAAAAAAAAGTTTTATAAAAGTGGGCGTGGCAATTCCAAAATTTGGTACGCCATTATTTTGAATTTGTCTTATAACCTAGAAATTTTAATTTTTAGCCCAATCACCGAACAAATACCCGAGAAACAGCTGATTTTCAATATTACCGTTATTGGAATCAAATTTTATCGAAATCGTTAGAGCCGTTTTCGAGAAAATCCATTTTACCTAAAATCGGCCTTAAGTAAACTACCCTTAATTTTGAGGTTAGAATGAAAATTCCAATTTCGCCTCTAGGGATTATCCCACAGACCACAGATATGAAGTTTGAAGCAAATCCGTCCAGCCGTAATGTCAAGTTTGATTAAAATCTCGAGTTCGATTTTTTTCACGAATCCATAACTTGCCCTTTATATGTACATATAGGTGCAAGTAAAAAGGAACGTATTTAGTTATGTACGTTATTATTATTTATTAAAATTTAATAAATCATTACGCTAGGTTACGTAATCATTACGCTAGGTTACGTCGAAAGACAGAGGTTAAGAACTAAGTTTAACTTAGAGCGCCTGCACAGGGCCAGTAAGTTAGTCATAACATAGTTAAGTTAGTTAAGGTCTCACTTTTGTCTAACTTTAAGTTTTTGTTTCCTGAATGAATTATTAAAAATGTGTTAAAACAAAAAAAAAAACTTATTGTAATTGATGCTTGTTGGAGGAAAAGGTCTCAGGTGTTGTTATACGAGTTGATTTGCATACGGGAAAAGTAATTTGCTATGGCCTTCGAATCAAATACTCTTTTATATGAAACAGATGGTCTCCTCTTCCTCCTCGTCCCTACAGCTTCTGCAAAAGTCATTGTAGGCGATGCCCAGTCTTTGACCATGCCTTCGTGTAGCACAGTGGCCGGTTAGCGTATTAACTACTATGGAGCAAGCTCTTCTCGTGTGTTTTATCTATAGAATAATTAGGCCTGTGTCGTGGAATGGAAATACGCGTTCCAGAAAAATATAAAGGTACATAGTATAAAAGATTTATCAGTTTGAAAATTGATCAAATTATTTGCGGACAACTAACATCGTTTTCCGGAAAAAGGCGAAATTTGCTTTTCTTTGAAGGCTTATTGGGAAAACCACAATACAAAAAACTTACTATAAGTCTTACGTCATGGGTGGTGTCGAATTATACTCGAAAGCATTATGTCATGGTCAAGAGTTCTGTACCCTGTGGGGTTGAAAGATATTTTAAACCTAAAAACAGTTTTTTCTAATGTGAACTATATTAACGCACTGATATAATATTTAGTGTCAACTATTCGGGGTTTAAATGCACTTTACTTTCATAATTTTTATTGAAAGTATAAAAGTGGACTGGAAAGTCTTATATTCAGCCCTATCGGCAATAAAATTTCCCCCGAAATGTTTCACTTTTTTGGAAAATAGGTATCGTAAATAATTTTCGAAAAATTCCATCGGAAAAAAATAGGCATCGTGAATCATTTTCAAAATGAAAAGAATTCCGTCAGAAAAAATAGAAATCGTTAATGAAATTCCGATGGAAAAATAACCGTTATTTCCCCCGGAATATTCTGCTGGCATTTTGCTTGGGAGCTCGAATTGATAAGCAGCAATGTAATCTTTTACATTTGTTTAAATATTTTGTAAAAAAAATAATATTATTGGTTTTAATAAAGGTCAAACGCAACCAATACTTATCCGGACATTGCCAATGGATTTACAAAAAAAAAAGGAAGAAATTAATAGTTTTTGGGGAAGAAAGTGGACCTCCATGAACTCTATGTTTGAGTGGAAAAAGGCGAGTTTCATCTCAGTATATGTAAAAACATCTTAATTCTTAAAAATATTAATAAACATAGGTTTGTAGCGAAAAAAAAAAAATATTTTAAAAAGAAGATGAGCGAGAACCTTTTGAAGAGTACAGGTTTTCTCCCTTGGAAGAAACAATAGTCAGGATATGCGCAATGACTGAGTCTGTTGGAGGTTCTTCTGAAACAAAGCGATTTGAATTGACTTCTTGCAATACAAATCTTAATCTTTTTCACTTCAGCAGAAGTAAGACAAATAATAATTCTTGGCAATCGCTGTTTCGTAGGGCTAAGAAGGCAATTGAGTAGCAGAGCCCTATCCCGAAGAACTAAGGAGACTATATAAGACCCTGATCATCCCAGTACTTCTTTATGCCCCTGTAGCCTTGAACTCTGTTTAAAGCGTATGAAGAGATCCTCAGTCGCTTCGAAAGAAAGATTCTTCTCTAATTTTCGGTCTCGTTTGCGTTGATGGGCTTTGGAAGAGGACATGGCGAGTTGTACAGCGACATCGACCTAGGCAGAAAAATGCACATCAGTCTTTAAAGATTGTTATGACATATAGAGCAAATGGACACCAAGGGTATACTCTTGGAATCAAACCCGGAGGGACAACGCAGTAGAAGAAGACCTCGCCTTAGGTGGCGCGCACAGTTAGCTGGAGGCAGTCATGTGATTACTTTAACGTTACTTCGTGAATTTTTCACTTTGTCGAGGGACGGCGAATGACATTTGCAAACGTCAAAAAAAATGCACAAAATTTCAGAAAGAGACAGCGAATGACATTCAACAACACAAACACAGCTGGACACAACTGACGATGATGACACCTTCTCATACGTCTCCGACAGTGGAGAAGGAAGATATACGGGCGATAACAACGGCTTTGCCCGATTAGCCGCCTCTGAGTCAGAGGACGAGGAGGACGTCCTATAATAGGGCCAAGGGCCAAGCAAACTGCCAGAAGGGAGAAGGAGCGGAAGGCTGAACTCGAGCGCCAGCATCAACAACAACAAGGCGAAGAAGGAAATCAAAACAACCCACAAAAACAAAATCAAAAGCCACAAAAGCAGCAGCAAAAACAAGCACAGCAGGAAAAGCAGCAGCAGCCGAAACAACACCAGCAGAACCAACACCAGCCACAACAGAAACAGCTGCAACAGCAACAAAAGGTGCAGAAACTACAACAGCAGCAACCGAAACAACAGCAGCAGCAGCAGAAACAGCAACAGCAGCAGCAGCAGATACAACCGCAACAGGAGAAAACAACAAAACAGAGGGTGCCTCCAATAAACACCTACAAATTGGAACTGAAAAACACCATTGAGCTATGTAAGTCGACCATAGGCAATAATTTCTATATTAATAGACTTAGTGTAGATATGCATGCAATACAGTGGATAATTACCATATAATTAAAAATTTATTACGGGACTCGACGACGGAGTTCTTTTCCTTTACCCCGAAAGGGGAAACGTTGCAAACGATGCTCCTTAAGGGACTAGAACCGTCTGCCAAGCCGGAGGAGAGCCTCAACCTACTCAAAAGAGTAAAGTGCGACGGCCTCGAATTTGTAGGGGTCAAGCCATTTATCACGGCAAAGGCAAAAAGGGAGAATCGGAAGTTACCGTTCTTCCTAGTTCAGATGTCACCCAATAACAAACTTGATGGTCTAAGATTCATTAAAGTCCTCGACTATCAAGTTGTGAGGTGGGAAAAAGTAAGAAGGAGCGAACGCATTCTGCAATGCATTTTGCAATGCGTTTGCTGCCAGAGGTTCGGACACGCCGCGTCGAATTACGCCATGCAGCCCCGATGCGTAAAGTGCAGTAAAGACCACACGGCAGAGGAATGCCCCTTAGGGAAAGATAGGGCTGTAGACAAGGAGCAACTTTCGTGTGCTTTATGCGGGAACACGGGGCACACCGCTAATTATCGGGGTTGCCCTAAGTTCCAGTTCATAAAAAAAGTAAATCTGGCTCGACAGCAGAAGATCGAGGTGAAACGTCCTCCTGGTCCCGCTCTAATTTCACACCCCAATTGACCTACGCCCAAATGGCGCCGGGTCAGGGCAAGGCCAAAGGCTGCTCCAAAGGCGTCAGTGCTTAAAGCACCTGAGGCACAAGCTGATGGCTATCTTGCTCTCAATTCAAGGGCAGATGGGCCAGCTACAACGTCAGATACAAGAGCAGGCGACGCGGGTGGACCAAATCTACGCGCTTCTGCCGGGCCTAGCGCACCTCCAGTCGTACCACGGCGGAGATTCCCTTAAAGATCCTTGCGGTGAATGTGAATTCACTGATAAGGATAGAAGGCAGAAACTCACTTTTTAAGTTGTTAGACGATAGAAATCCTGATTTGCTTCTGATTAGAGAAACTAAGCTAACTCAGAGACATAAATTAAGGAACAATAAATATAATATAATAAGAAGAGACCGGCCCAACTCCACCCAAGGAGGTGGTGTCGCGATCTTCGTACGTAAAGAGCTACGTTACAAGACAGTGTACAGTGCTGAAGTGCGAAGGTTCCAGGTGCTGGAAGCGTGCATCTTGTGCATCCCTCTCCATAGTGGAAAGAAGATGTACGTGGTCTCGGTCTATGCACCTGAAGCTACTCAACCTCCCTTATTTATATCAGAACTCGAATCACTTTTTCGAATCCTAAGGCTAGAGTCGGATGAGAACTATTATCTCATGGCCGGAGATTTAAACGCGAAGGGAAATAATACGCCAAATCCTAGAGGGAACCTACTACTCAATTGGTGGGGTCAGCACAATGTCGAGTTTAGACTCGATGTGAAAGCATCGGACATTCCGTCCTTTCCCAGAGGCGGCTCTTATTTGGATCTCATGCTGTTCGACGTACGGTTACAAATGGCCGACACGGACCGACAGACTATGAACTGTTTACACACTTTTGTGTACGACAGTGACCATTGCGGACTTAGTGCCGAAATAACTATTCCCAACGAGATTGCGGAACTGGAAGAGTTTGTTCAAACGCACACCTACAACTACAGTAGGACGCGCTGGACACGCTTCTCCCGAGTACTAACGAGAGCACTCTCCTCGAACTCGCTCTACCCACCGTCCAATAGGAACCTGTCAAACGAGGAGATTGACAGATATCTGAAACGATTTGACGAGACAATCAAACAAACGATGGACAGTACGATACCTCGGTATCAACATACTGACAACACCGACATATTCCGCAACGCGACAATCGACGCACTACACCGACTGAAAAGTAGACTCCTGTCAAGATTAAAAACCTTGTACAGGCAGTTTGCTGACAGAAGTCGTTGATCAAAAATCTCCAAAAATTGATCAAAGAGAATTATAGAATGACGGTTAATGCGCATTGGGACGGGAATATTTCGGCCATAAGAGCCAATAATCCAAGCATGTTCCCGCAGATCAATAAGGTATTTCGGAGAAATAACATCAACGACCTTCCGTGTCTTAAGTTACCCCGAACAACGAACAACGAAGGAGTACTGATAGCAGCATGCATAGACCCAGATAAAGCTGTCGAGGATGACGACTTCTTCGTGATAGAAGATCCGCAGGAGAAAGTAGAGGCTATTGGAGCGACGAAGTGTACAAGGCGAATGATAGCGTTCACCCGAACCATGACCTGGAAAATCGCGTCCTTGTGCACAATTTCTACCTTCGAAATAATATGCAGGAATGGCGATCTGAGAACACTGGTTTCACCGTGTTCAATGAAGGGAATATGGCAAACAATGCCATCGCCAATGACAGGGTTCACCCCCCGTTCATATCGAAGGTAGAACTCCAAGCGATCTTCGTTTCATTGAGGAGCAACAAATCCGTTGGAATCCACGGAATTCCGAACATTGTGCTCAGACATCTCCCTCTAGAAGCGGCAGACATATACAATACCCTGTTCAACAATGCGCTGAATAATGCACATTATCCGGTACAATTTTATTAGGATTAATATCCAAGTCTTACTCTTCCCAGTAAAGCAGGGGTGGCATTCCGCTTTTCGATGCAATAATAGTCCTAACATTGTAGGACTTTCATAAGATTTATTTTTATAAAAACGCCTTTAAAAAATGGACGACCTTTGGGCGAATTATAGAAAATGTTTAGGCCTATTACTTTGCTTAAATAATTATTTCTCAATTTCAAGTAAAAATTTTGAAAAAAAAAGTTTTATAAAAGTGGGCGTGGCAATTCCAAAATTTGGTACGCCATTATTTTGAATTTGTCTTATAACCTAGAAATTTTAATTTTTAGCCCAATCACCGAACAAATACCCGAGAAACAGCTGATTTTCAATATTACCGTTATTGGAATCAAATTTTATCGAAATCGTTAGAGCCGTTTTCGAGAAAATCCATTTTACCTAAAATCGGCCTTAAGTAAACTACCCTTAATTTTGAGGTTAGAATGAAAATTCCAATTTCGCCTCTAGGGATTATCCCACAGACCACAGATATGAAGTTTGAAGCAAATCCGTCCAGCCGTAATGTCAAGTTTGATTAAAATCTCGAGTTCGATTTTTTTCACGAATCCATAACTTGCCCTTTATATGTACATATAGGTGCAAGTAAAAAGGAACGTATTTAGTTATGTACGTTATTATTATTTATTAAAATTTAATAAATCATTACGCTAGGTTACGTAATCATTACGCTAGGTTACGTCGAAAGACAGAGGTTAAGAACTAAGTTTAACTTAGAGCGCCTGCACAGGGCCAGTAAGTTAGTCATAACATAGTTAAGTTAGTTAAGGTCTCACTTTTGTCTAACTTTAAGTTTTTGTTTCCTGAATGAATTATTAAAAATGTGTTAAAACAAAAAAAAAAACTTATTGTAATTGATGCTTGTTGGAGGAAAAGGTCTCAGGTGTTGTTATACGAGTTGATTTGCATACGGGAAAAGTAATTTGCTATGGCCTTCGAATCAAATACTCTTTTATATGAAACAGATGGTCTCCTCTTCCTCCTCGTCCCTACAGCTTCTGCAAAAGTCATTGTAGGCGATGCCCAGTCTTTGACCATGCCTTCGTGTAGCACAGTGGCCGGTTAGCGTATTAACTACTATGGAGCAAGCTCTTCTCGTGTGTTTTATCTATAGAATAATTAGGCCTGTGTCGTGGAATGGAAATACGCGTTCCAGAAAAATATAAAGGTACATAGTATAAAAGATTTATCAGTTTGAAAATTGATCAAATTATTTGCGGACAACTAACATCGTTTTCCGGAAAAAGGCGAAATTTGCTTTTCTTTGAAGGCTTATTGGGAAAACCACAATACAAAAAACTTACTATAAGTCTTACGTCATGGGTGGTGTCGAATTATACTCGAAAGCATTATGTCATGGTCAAGAGTTCTGTACCCTGTGGGGTTGAAAGATATTTTAAACCTAAAAACAGTTCTTTCTAATGTGAACTATATTAACGCACTGATATAATATTTAGTGTCAACTATTCGGGGTTTAAATGCACTTTACTTTCATAATTTTTATTGAAAGTATAAAAGTGGACTGGAAAGTCTTATATTCAGCCCTATCGGCAATAAAATTTCCCCCGAAATGTTTCACTTTTTTGGAAAATAGGTATCGTAAATAATTTTCGAAAAATTCCATCGGAAAAAAATAGGCATCGTGAATCATTTTCAAAATGAAAAGAATTCCGTCAGAAAAAATAGAAATCGTTAATGAAATTCCGATGGAAAAGTAACCGTTATTTCCCCCGGAATATTCTGCTGGCATTTTGCTTGGGAGCTCGAATTGATAAGCAGCAATGTAATCTTTTACATTTGTTTAAATATTTTGTAAAAAAAATAATATTATTGGTTTTAATAAAGGTCAAACGCAACCAATACTTATCCGGACATTGCCAATGGATTTACAAAAAAAAAGGAAGAAATTAATAGTTTTTGGGGAAGAAAGTGGACCTCCATGAACTCTATGTTTGAGTGGAAAAAGGCGAGTTTCATCTCAGTATATGTAAAAACATCTTAATTCTTAAAAATATTAATAAACATAGGTTTGTAGCGAAAAAAAAAAAATATTTTAAAAAGAAGATGAGCGAGAACCTTTTGAAGAGTACAGGTTTTCTCCCTTGGAAGAAACAATAGTCAGGATATGCGCAATGACTGAGTCTGTTGGAGGTTCTTCTGAAACAAAGCGATTTGAATTGACTTCTTGCAATACAAATCTTAATCTTTTTCACTTCAGCAGAAGTAAGACAAATAATAATTCTTGGCAATCGCTGTTTCGTAGGGCTAAGAAGGCAATTGAGTAGCAGAGCCCTATCCCGAAGAACTAAGGAGACTATGTAAGACCCTGATCATCCCAGTACTTCTTTATGCCCCTGTAGCCTTGAACTCTGTTTAAAGCGTATGAAGAGATCCTCAGTCGCTTCGAAAGAAAGATTCTTCTCTAATTTTCGGTCTCGTTTGCGTTGATGGGCTTTGGAAGAGGACATGGCGAGTTGTACAGCGACATCGACCTAGGCAGAAAAATGCACATCAGTCTTTAAAGATTGTTATGACATATAGAGCAAATGGACACCAAGGGTATACTCTTGGAATCAAACCCGGAGGGACAACGCAGTAGAAGAAGACCTCGCCTTAGGTGGCGCGCACAGTTAGCTGGAGGCAGTCATGTGATTACTTTAACGTTACTTCGTGAATTTTTCACTTTGTCGAGGGACGGCGAATGACATTTGCAAACGTCAAAAAAAATGCACAAAATTTCAGAAAGAGACAGCGAATGACATTCAACAACACAAACACAGCTGGACACAACTGACGATGATGACACCTTCTCATACGTCTCCGACAGTGGAGAAGGAAGATATACGGGCGATAACAACGGCTTTGCCCGATTAGCCGCCTCTGAGTCAGAGGACGAGGAGGACGTCCTATAATAGGGCCAAGGGCCAAGCAAACTGCCAGAAGGGAGAAGGAGCGGAAGGCTGAACTCGAGCGCCAGCATCAACAACAACAAGGCGAAGAAGGAAATCAAAACAACCCACAAAAACAAAATCAAAAGCCACAAAAGCAGCAGCAAAAACAAGCACAGCAGGAAAAGCAGCAGCAGCCGAAACAACACCAGCAGAACCAACACCAGCCACAACAGAAACAGCTGCAACAGCAACAAAAGGTGCAGAAACTACAACAGCAGCAACCGAAACAACAGCAGCAGCAGCAGAAACAGCAACAGCAGCAGCAGCAGATACAACCGCAACAGGAGAAAACAACAAAACAGAGGGTGCCTCCAATAAACACCTACAAATTGGAACTGAAAAACACCATTGAGCTATGTAAGTCGACCATAGGCAATAATTTCTATATTAATAGACTTAGTGTAGATATGCATGCAATACAGTGGATAATTACCATATAATTAAAAATTTATTACGGGACTCGACGACGGAGTTCTTTTCCTTTACCCCGAAAGGGGAAAAGTTGCAAACGATGCTCCTTAAGGGACTAGAACCGTCTGCCAAGCCGGAGGAGAGCCTCAACCTACTCAAAAGAGTAAAGTGCGACGGCCTCGAATTTGTAGGGGTCAAGCCATTTATCACGGCAAAGGCAAAAAGGGAGAATCGGAAGTTACCGTTCTTCCTAGTTCAGATGTCACCCAATAACAAACTTGATGGTCTAAGAGGCATTAAAGTCCTTGACTATCAAGTTGTGAGGTGGGAAAAAGTAAGAAGGAGCGAACGCATTCTGCAATGCATTTTGCAATGCGTTTGCTGCCAGAGGTTCGGACACGCCGCGTCGAATTACGCCATGCAGCCCCGATGCGTAAAGTGCAGTAAAGACCACAAGGCAGAGGAATGCCCCTTAGGGAAAGATAGGGCTGTAGACAAGGAGCAACTTTCGTGTGCTTTATGCGGGAACACGGGGCACACCGCTAATTATCGGGGTTGCCCTAAGTTCCAGTTCATAAAAAAAGTAAATCTGGCTCGACAGCAGAAGATCGAGGTGAAACGTCCACCTGGTCCCGCTCTAATTTCACACCCCAATTGACCTACGCCCAAATGGCGCCGGGTCAGGGCAAGGCCAAAGGCTGCTCCAAAGGCGTCAGTGCTTAAAGCACCTGAGGCACAAGCTGATGGCTATCTTGCTCTCAATTCAAGGGCAGATGGGCCAGCTACAACGTCAGATACAAGAGCAGGCGACGCGGGTGGACCAAATCTACGCGCTTCTGCCGGGCCTAGCGCACCTCCAGTCGTACCACGGCGGAGATTCCCTTAAAGATCCTTGCGGTGAATGTGAATTCACTGATAAGGATAGAAGGCAGAAACTCACTTTTTAAGTTGTTAGACGATAGAAATCCTGATTTGCTTCTGATTAGAGAAACTAAGCTAACTCAGAGACATAAATTAAGGAACAATAAATATAATATAATAAGAAGAGACCGGCCCAACTCCACCCAAGGAGGTGGTGTCGCGATCTTCGTACGTAAAGAGCTACGTTACAAGACAGTGTACAGTGCTGAAGTGCGAAGGTTCCAGGTGCTGGAAGCGTGCATCTTGTGCATCCCTCTCCATAGTGGAAAGAAGATGTACGTGGTCTCGGTCTATGCACCTGAAGCTACTCAACCTCCCTTATTTATATCAGAACTCGAATCACTTTTTCGAATCCTAAGGCTAGAGTCGGATGAGAACTATTATCTCATGGCCGGAGATTTAAACGCGAAGGGAAATAATACGCCAAATCCTAGAGGGAACCTACTACTCAATTGGTGGGGTCAGCACAATGTCGAGTTTAGACTCGATGTGAAAGCATCGGACATTCCGTCCTTTCCCAGAGGCGGCTCTTATTTGGATCTCATGCTGTTCGACGTACGGTTACAAATGGCCGACACGGACCGACAGACTATGAACTGTTTACACACTTTTGTGTACGACAGTGACCATTGCGGACTTAGTGCCGAAATAACTATTCCCAACGAGATTGCGGAACTGGAAGAGTTTGTTCAAACGCACACCTACAACTACAGTAGGACGCGCTGGACACGCTTCTCCCGAGTACTAACGAGAGCACTCTCCTCGAACTCGCTCTACCCACCGTCCAATAGGAACCTGTCAAACGAGGAGATTGACAGATATCTGAAACGATTTGACGAGACAATCAAACAAACGATGGACAGTACGATACCTCGGTATCAACATACTGACAACACCGACATATTCCGCAACGCGACACTCGACGCACTACACCGACTGAAAAGTAGACTCCTGTCAAGATTAAAAACCTTGTACAGGCAGTTTGCTGACAGAAGTCGTTGATCAAAAATCTCCAAAAATTGATCAAAGAGAATTATAGAATGACGGTTAATGCGCATTGGGACGGGAATATTTCGGCCATAAGAGCCAATAATCCAAGCATGTTCCCGCAGATCAATAAGGTATTTCGGAGAAATAACATCAACGACCTTCCGTGTCTTAAGTTACCCCGAACAACGAACAACGAAGGAGTACTGATAGCAGCATGCATAGACCCAGATAAAGCTGTCGAGGATGACGACTTCTTCGTGATAGAAGATCCGCAGGAGAAAGTAGAGGCTATTGGAGCGACGAAGTGTACAAGGCGAATGATAGCGTTCACCCGAACCATGACCTGGAAAATCGCGTCCTTGTGCACAATTTCTACCTTCGAAATAATATGCAGGAATGGCGATCTGAGAACACTGGTTTCACCGTGTTCAATGAAGGGAATATGGCAAACAATGCCATCGCCAATGACAGGGTTCACCCCCCGTTCATATCGAAGGTAGAACTCCAAGCGATCTTCGTCTCATTGAGGAGCAACAAATCCGTTGGAATCCACGGAATTCCGAACATTGTGCTCAGACATCTCCCTCTAGAAGCGGCAGACATATACAATACCCTGTTCAACAATGCGCTGAATAATGCACATTATCCGGTACAATTTTATTAGGATTAATATCCAAGTCTTACTCTTCCCAGTAAAGCAGGGGTGGCATTCTGCTTTTCGATGCAATAATAGTCCTAACATTGTAGGACTTTCATAAGATTTATTTTTATAAAAACGCCTTTAAAAAATGGACGACCTTTGGGCGAATTATAGAAAATGTTTAGGCCTATTACTTTGCTTAAATAATTATTTCTCAATTTCAAGTAAAAATTTTGAAAAAAAAAGTTTTATAAAAGTGGGCGTGGCAATTCCAAAATTTGGTACGCCATTATTTTGAATTTGTCTTATAACCTAGAAATTTTAATTTTTAGCCCAATCACCGAACAAATACCCGAGAAACAGCTGATTTTCAATATTACCGTTATTGGAATCAAATTTTATCGAAATCGTTAGAGCCGTTTTCGAGAAAATCCATTTTACCTAAAATCGGCCTTAAGTAAACTACCCTTAATTTTGAGGTTAGAATGAAAATTCCAATTTCGCCTCTAGGGATTATCCCACAGACCACAGATATGAAGTTTGAAGCAAATCCGTCCAGCCGTAATGTCAAGTTTGATTAAAATCTCGAGTTCGATTTTTTTCACGAATCCATAACTTGCCCTTTATATGTACATATAAGTGCAAGTAAAAAGGAACGTATTTAGTTATGTACGTTATTATTATTTATTAAAATTTAATAAATCATTACGCTAGGTTACGTAATCATTACGCTAGGTTACGTCGAAAGACAGAGGTTAAGAACTAAGTTTAACTTAGAGCGCCTGCACAGGGCCAGTAAGTTAGTCATAACATAGTTAAGTTAGTTAAGGTCTCACTTTTGTCTAACTTTAAGTTTTTGTTTCCTGAATGAATTATTAAAAATGTGTTAAAACAAAAAAAAAAACTTATTGTAATTGATGCTTGTTGGAGGAAAAGGTCTCAGGTGTTGTTATACGAGTTGATTTGCATACGGGAAAAGTAATTTGCTATGGCCTTCGAATCAAATACTCTTTTATATGAAACAGATGGTCTCCTCTTCCTCCTCGTCCCTACAGCTTCTGCAAAAGTCATTGTAGGCGATGCCCAGTCTTTGACCATGCCTTCGTGTAGCACAGTGGCCGGTTAGCGTATTAACTACTATGGAGCAAGCTCTTCTCGTGTGTTTTATCTATAGAATAATTAGGCCTGTGTCGTGGAATGGAAATACGCGTTCCAGAAAAATATAAAGGTACATAGTATAAAAGATTTATCAGTTTGAAAATTGATCAAATTATTTGCGGACAACTAACATCGTTTTCCGGAAAAAGGCGAAATTTGCTTTTCTTTGAAGGCTTATTGGGAAAACCACAATACAAAAAACTTACTATAAGTCTTACGTCATGGGTGGTGTCGAATTATACTCGAAAGCATTATGTCATGGTCAAGAGTTCTGTACCCTGTGGGGTTGAAAGATATTTTAAACCTAAAAACAGTTCTTTCTAATGTGAACTATATTAACGCACTGATATAATATTTAGTGTCAACTATTCGGGGTTTAAATGCACTTTACTTTCATAATTTTTATTGAAAGTATAAAAGTGGACTGGAAAGTCTTATATTCAGCCCTATCGGCAATAAAATTTCCCCCGAAATGTTTCACTTTTTTGGAAAATAGGTATCGTAAATAATTTTCGAAAAATTCCATCGGAAAAAAATAGGCATCGTGAATCATTTTCAAAATGAAAAGAATTCCGTCAGAAAAAATAGAAATCGTTAATGAAATTCCGATGGAAAAATAACCGTTATTTCCCCCGGAATATTCTGCTGGCATTTTGCTTGGGAGCTCGAATTGATAAGCAGCAATGTAATCTTTTACATTTGTTTAAATATTTTGTAAAAAAAATAATATTATTGGTTTTAATAAAGGTCAAACGCAACCAATACTTATCCGGACATTGCCAATGGATTTACAAAAAAAAAAGGAAGAAATTAATAGTTTTTGGGGAAGAAAGTGGACCTCCATGAACTCTATGTTTGAGTGGAAAAAGGCGAGTTTCATCTCAGTATATGTAAAAACATCTTAATTCTTAAAAATATTAATAAACATAGGTTTGTAGCGAAAAAAAAAAAATATTTTAAAAAGAAGATGAGCGAGAACCTTTTGAAGAGTACAGGTTTTCTCCCTTGGAAGAAACAATAGTCAGGATATGCGCAATGACTGAGTCTGTTGGAGGTTCTTCTGAAACAAAGCGATTTGAATTGACTTCTTGCAATACAAATCTTAATCTTTTTCACTTCAGCAGAAGTAAGACAAATAATAATTCTTGGCAATCGCTGTTTCGTAGGGCTAAGAAGGCAATTGAGTAGCAGAGCCCTATCCCGAAGAACTAAGGAGACTATATAAGACCCTGATCATCCCAGTACTTCTTTATGCCCCTGTAGCCTTGAACTCTGTTTAAAGCGTATGAAGAGATCCTCAGTCGCTTCGAAAGAAAGATTCTTCTCTAATTTTCGGTCTCGTTTGCGTTGATGGGCTTTGGAAGAGGACATGGCGAGTTGTACAGCGACATCGACCTAGGCAGAAAAATGCACATCAGTCTTTAAAGATTGTTATGACATATAGAGCAAATGGACACCAAGGGTATACTCTTGGAATCAAACCCGGAGGGACAACGCAGTAGAAGAAGACCTCGCCTTAGGTGGCGCGCACAGTTAGCTGGAGGCAGTCATGTGATTACTTTAACGTCTTGAAAAAATTGTGCAAAACTTACGAAACGAAGAGGCACAATCTTTAAAAGTCTGTGCAACTATAGTGTACGTCAAAGACATTGTTATTATTCAGATAGTATAACTAGTATAAAAACGGAAGCTGCCAAAATGGGCTAGGGGTAAACGAACCAAACCAATTTTCATAAGGGGAACTTCATTGGTGTTCGTGATGCCGACCGATTTCTTAAGTGCACTGCAGTTCACCGTTTTTTTTTTTTTTTAATGCATTTTGATTAATTACTTCAGGAAAAGAAAATTTAAAGCTAGACAAAGCTGCTTAAAAATAGCTTAACTAACTTAACTATATATGTTATGACTAACTTACTGGCCCTGTGCGGGCGCTTCAAGTTAAACTTAATTCTTAACCTTGTCTTTCGACGTAACCTAGCTACATGATTAGTAATTTTTTCATATTTTATTTATTAAATAAATTTTACTTTAATTTAATTCTGACAAAGAAAATTGTGTTTTTTTAAAAACTTTGTATCTGAACTTTGTTTATTTTTTATATAAAACTTAAACTACCTTAAACTACCTAAAATAAATCTTACATCTATTTAACGTACTTATAATGAAAACTTAATACAAATACGTTTTTTTTTTTTAGCCGACTGCTGTTTTTTTTTATTTTTTTTTTTTTTATTTTTTTTTTTAATAAGCCGAGTGCTGTGCTCTAAAACTACCTTATAATTAGGACACCTACAACAAACACCTACGACTACCTTAAAAACTATGTATGCCGGTCAGGCTATGTATAAAAAAATAAATAAAGTGGCCAGCCAGCCCTAAAAGGGCTAGCCAGAAATAAGCGAGTTCGACGAGGGAGTTCTCACTTCGTTAAGCCACCAAAATGTCTGGTGCTGTCTTTCTACATCTTTACGATCACGCCCCGAAACCGACCTACTGAATCGGAGACGATCCTCAGTACTCTGTGCTACGCCTCGCTCGTAGTTAAGTCGCCTATCCACAGCTTTTCTGGCGACGTGGAAGATAATCGGAGTACCCGTTCTATTCTGTATCAGACCTTGTCTGTCAAAATAGAGAAACACCTCTGGGGGGATAAAGACGTTAAGGCGCACATTTTCATGGCACATGTCGTTGGGGTAGTAAGCCCCAAAGATCAGGCTATTGGTCGAGTTCATTGCTCTTGCAATATGACCGCGAATCAACTTCACCAGGAAATTGTCCACTCTGATCAGATTCGCCCTGTTATAAAGGACCTCATTGGAGTAAAATTTTGTGTACTCGGACTCTGGTGTTCTGTATAAATGAAGGTAATCCCGAAGACAAGCCCTCTCAAACACCCGAATCCTTTCCATCAAGCTTGCTCCCACGTTGAACCACACCGGACAGCCATAGATAATCATTGGCCGTATGAGGGCCGTGTAGCAGATTACCTTCACCCTCGCATCGAGTTGGCTCCTATAAAACAGTCTCTTTGTGAGAGCAAAAGCAGCTCGGGCTCTGGACAAAGCAACATCTATATGTTTGTTAAAATATAGATACTGGTCTAGCCAGATCCCAAGGTACCTGACTACACTTCTACTCGCCAATGGACGTCCGTTAGGTCCCACGATAGAGAACTTTCGCCAATTCTTTCTGGTGTCCCTTGAGGCCCCAGATAACGGCGTTCTGAACAGGATGGTTTCCGATTTCTGGAAGTTGATCTTTAACTTCCAGTCCTCGCAATATCGCTGGATATTGTCGAAGTCACGTTGCAAGAGAGTTGCAATGACCTCGACCTTAGGACCTGACCTGTACGCAATCAAGTCGTCTGCGTACGCAATAGCGTGGTGAAGAGAACCTATCAAATCACTTGTGTAAATGTTGAACAGGATAGGCGAATTAACCGCACCCTGTTGCAGACCGTTTTTGATTTCAAACGTACCAGCAGAAGTCATGTTGCCATTTTTCACAACGAACTGTCTACTGATGAGCATATTGCAGATAATGTACCTTCCCTTCATTGAACACGGTGAAACCAGTGTTCTCAGATCGCCATTCCTGCATATCATTTCGAAGGCAGAAGTTGTGCACAAGGACGCGGTTTTGCAGGTCATGGTTCGGGTGAACGCTATCATTCACTTTGTACACTTCCTGGAAAGTCGCTCCTATAGCCTCTACTTTCTCCTGCGGATCTTCTATCACAAAGAAGTCGTCATCCTCGACAGCGTTATCTGGATCTATGCCTGCTGTTGTAAGTATTCGTTCGTTGTTCGTTGTTCGGGGTATCTTAAGACACGGAAGGTCGTTGATGTTCTTTCTCCGAAACACCTTATTGATCTGCGGGAACATGCTTGGATTATTGGCTCTTATGGCCGAAATCTTCCCGTTCCAATGCGCATTTACCGTCACTCTGTAGTTCTCTTTGATCAATTTTTGGAGATTTTTGATCAACGACTTCAGTGTCCTAACCTCCGAGTTGTGTCTGTCAGCAAACTGCCTGTACAAGGTTTTTAATCTCGACAGGAGTATACTTTTCTGTCGGTGTAGTGCGTCGATTGTCGCGTTGCGGAATATGTCGGTGTTGTCAGTATGTTGATACCGAGGTATCGTACTGCCCATCGTTTGTTTGATTGTCTCGTCAAATCGTTACAGATATCTGTCAATCTCCTCGTTTGACAGGTTCCTATTGGACGGTGGGTAGAGCGAGTTCGAGGAGAGTGCTCTCGTTAGTACTCGGGAGAAGCGAGTCCAGCGAGTCCTACTGTAGTTGTAGGTGTGCGTTTGAACAAACTCTTCCAGTTCCGCAATCTCGTTGGGAATAGTTATTTCGGCACTAAGTCCGCAATGGTCACTGTCGTACACAAAAGTGTGTAAACAGTTCATAGTCTGTCGGTCCGTGTCGGCCATTTGTAACCGTACGTCGAACAGCATGAGATCCAGATAAGAGCCGCCTCTGGGAAAGGACGGAATGTCCGATGCTTTCACATCGAGTCTAAACTCGACATTGTGCTGACCCCACCAATTGAGTAGTAGGTTCCCTCTAGGATTTGGCGTATTATTTCCCTTCGCGTTTAAATCTCCGGCCATGAGATAATAGTTCTCATCCGACTCTAGCCTTAGGATTCGAAAAAGTGATTCGAGTTCTGATATAAATAAGGGAGGTTGAGTAGCTTCAGGTGCATAGACCGAGACCACGTACATCTTCTTTCCACTATGGAGAGGGATGCACAAGATGCACGCTTCCAGCACCTGGAACCTTCGCACTTCAGCACTGTACACTGTCTTGTAACGTAGCTCTTTACGTATGAAGATCGCGACACCACCTCCTTGGGTGGAGTTGGGCCGGTCTCTTCTTATTATATTATATTTATTGTTCCTTAATTTATGTCTCTGAGTTAGCTTAGTTTCTCTAATCAGAAGCAAATCAGGATTTCTATCGTCTAACAACTTAAAAAGTGAGTTTCTGCCTTCTATCCTTATCAGTGAATTCACATTCACCGCAAGGATCTTTAAGGGAATCTCCGCCGTGGTACGACTGGAGGTGCGCTAGGCCCGGCAGAAGCGCGTAGATTTGGTCCACCCGCGTCGCCTGCTCTTGTATCTGACGTTGTAGCTGGCCCATCTGCCCTTGAATTGAGAGCAAGATAGCCATCAGCTTGTGCCTCAGGTGCTTTAAGCACTGACGCCTTTGGAGCAGCCTTTGGCCTTGCCCTGACCCGGCGCCATTTGGGCGTAGGTCAATTGGGGTGTGACGGCTTGTGAAATTAGAGCGGGACCATGTGGACGTTTCACCTCGATCTTTTGCTGTCGAGCCAGATTTACTTTTTTTATGAACTGGAACTTAGGGCAACCCCGATAATTAGCGGTGTGCCCCGTGTTCCCGCATAGAGCACACGAAAGTTGCTCCTTGTCTACTGCCCTATCTTTCCCTAAGGGGCATTCCTCTGCCCCTTCTTGTGGTCTTTACTGCACTTTACGCATCGGGGCTGCATGGCGCAATTCGACGCGGCGTGTCTGAACCTCTGGCAGCAAAAGCATTGCAAAATGCATTGCAGAATGCGTTCGCTCCTTCTTACTTTTTCCCACCTCACAACTTGATAGTCGAGGACTTTAATGCCTCTTAGACCATCAAGTTTGCTATTGGGTGACATCTGAACTAGGAAGAACGGTAACTTCCGATTCTCCCTTTTTGCCTTTGCCGTGATAAATGGCTTGACCCCTACAAATTCGAGGCCGTCGCACTTTACTCTTTTGAGTAGTTTGAGGATCTAGTCCGGATCGGCAGACGGTTCAAATCCCTTAAGGAACATCGTTTGCAACTTTTCCCCTTTCGGGGTAAAGAAAAGAACTCCGTCGTCGTTAATGACAAAATGATTGTCTATAGTCGACTTACATACATAGCTAGATGGTGTCTTTCAGTTCCAATTTGAAGGTGTTTATTGGAGGCAGCCTCTGCTTTGTTGTCTTCTGTCGTTGCGGTTGTATCTGCTGCTGCTGTTGTTGTTTCTGTTGCTGTTGTTTTGGTTGCTGATGTTGTGGTTTCTGCCCCTTTTGTTGTCGTTGCAACTGTTTATGCTGTTACTGGTGCTGGTTCTCCCTTCTGGCCATTTGTTTGGCCCTTATTAAAAACACCTTTTGTTGGAGCTTTATGATACTACTATTGAGGTTGTCTAGGACGTCTTCCTCGTCCTTTGAATCAGATTCGGTTAATCGGGCTAAGGCGTTGTTATCGCCCGTGTTAACTTCCTTTTCCACCGTCGGAGACGTATGAGAACGTATCATCATCGTCCGTTGCGTCTAGCTGCGTTTGTGTTGTTTTCGTATGCGCCCCCGTTACTTCGATAGGCAGCTTATCTTTCGAAACTGATCGAGTTTGACCAATTTAGGTGTAGGCTTTACCTTCATCCTCCTTTTAACTGCCCCTTCGGTGGCCACTGCCATTGAGTAGTCTGACGTCGATGCCGCATTTGTTTGTACGCATCTCCCGCTATTGAGAGTGCTATTGTGTTATGACAATATCAGAGATAAATTCTCTTATTAGGTAACTCAAAACACCCCACAAACACACCATGTTTGCCTATTAATATGATATGAAAATCGTGTTTTTCTTAAGCTGGCTGTAAGGAAAGTGGAAATTTAGGCAATTTTGACGAAAAACGTGGTGTGCCATCTTATAGAGTTTTGTAAAAGAAGACTAGATATGAAAATAAACGATCAAGAAAAGTTTTCGAGAAAAGCGTATTTTTATGAAGTTGGCTGTAAGTAAAGTACCTTTTAAAAAAGTTTTGGTCAAAAACGTTGTATGCCATCTCATAGGGTTTAAAAAGGCTTGCTCTAATATAAAATTTAATAAAAATCGTTGGAGCCGTTTTCGAATAAATTGGCTCCAACTGCTCGATTTCGCGAAAAATACCATTACACTAACTTTTGGTCAAAAATGTGATACAGTTCCTGATAGGATTTGAGATGCTTAATCATATGTCAAAATCTAAATAAAATCGTTTAAGGCACTTTCAAGCAAATCGGCTTTTAGTCACCTTGGTCGTAAATAACGTTATATCATACTCAGACTAAAACGTGGTACTGCATTACCTCGTACTAGTCCAAATATGAAATTTGAACTAAATCATTGGAGCCGTTTTCCCGCAAATCGACTTTTTGTCAAATTGGCTATAAGTAAAGTACCATTGTTGCCAATTTTGGTAAGCAGCACGATACATCATCTGATTGCAATTGACCAGACTAATTCAAATATGAAGTTTAATCAAAATCGTTAGAGCCGTATTCCAGAAAATCCATTTTGACTAAAATCGTCCTTAAGTAAACTACCCTTAATTTTGAGGTTAGAATGAAAATTCTGATTTCGCCTCTAGGGATTATCACACAGACCCTATATTATGAAGTTTAATCTAAATCCATCCACTCGTTTAGGCTGCAGCCTCGTGCACAGACAGACAGACGGCATTGACGGACCTACTTTTTTGGAGTTCTCCATTATAGTAATGTCAAGATTGATTAAAATCTCAAGTTCCAAATTTTGCACGAATACAATACTTGCCCTATAGGTATAGGTGCAAGTAAAAATGTTATTAAATATTAGTTTAGCTAATTTTTGAGTTATATTACCATTAAAATTTAGTATCAAAACCTTTCCACTTCAATACTGCCTGACATCTTTTTGGCATGGAGCTGATTAGATTTTGGCATCTCTCGATTGGAATGGATTCCCATGCTGCTTTTACCTTCTCGAATAGCTCATCGAAGTAGGCAATATTTTGGACGCTAATAGCCTTCATAACATCACCCCACAAATGCTCGATCGGGTTCAAATCTTCACTATTCTTGCTGAAATCTCCAAACAACCGGTAAGTGTTCTTCTGCCCACGCGAACATCACATTTCGCAGAATCTCTACGTACTTTTCCTTGGTCAGTATACCGTTAATTCGCTGAATTGGCCTGACTCCTCTCCAAGAAAAACATCCCCCCACTTTTATTGACCCTCCACCGTGCTTAACAACTGGCGAAACGTACTTGGGATCAATAGCGGCATTTTTTAGACGCTGTATATACATACGTTCTGCCTATACGATTGATCTTAGTTTCGTCGGTCCAAATTATGTTTTTCCAATTATTTGGGGTCCAGAAGGCATGTGCTTTGCAAAATTCTACCCGTCATTTCCTTTTTCACCAAAGCACCTTCGAAAATACTCAAGAGCGGTAAAAACCATCTTCTTAAAGCATTCCTATCTTTTTATATGAAAGACCTGTTGAATGCAATTCTACAATAGCTTTTCGCATGGTTGGAATACAACTTTTTGCTTTCCCCATAATTTGATGAACTAATTTTAAAAAATTAAGAGTAAACTAAACTGCTGCAATCCCTACAAATGCGAACTTACCAACAAAAAGCACAGAAAACATGAAATATAATTAATTTTGACTAAAATTGTCACCGTTTCTAATTAGCTGTCCCAACTAGTTAAGAACTAACCACAGCTGTGTACGAATTCCGAATGAAAAATTTAAATTATATAACTTCTATACTATGTATCTTATGTGAAACAACGATAAAAGAAGAAGAAATAGTTGACAACAGCTGTATTTACATATCATGGTGGGGGAAAGAACTTTGTTTACCCTTTTTAGCCATATCTCGTGAACTATACCTTTGCTACCTTTAGAAGATACGAAGTATTTAATAAGAATAAGAGTGCATTGACTTGGTACTAAAAGAACATAAAACGCCTTTACTGTAAATGAATCGTTTAATCTACACACTTGAGACACCTCTGACCAAATTCAGAACTCAGAGTCGCACATACACTCAGAGTAGCAAAGAACAACCAATGTGTTAAAATAGACAATTTGTCTATCGGAACAAAAATGGTTGAAAATACTCTATTCAAAAATATTTTCCAGTATTTCACCTTTTTGTATTAGGATAACTTTTGATTGTTTGTAGGAGGCTTTTGCCTCACAACATCAAGAATTGAATTTTAGTATTTTAATGATCAATTTCATATTTTGACCGTTTCTAGTTCGACCGATAAACAGCTGTAGAATACTACAGTAGTAACGTATATTTTTGATTTTCAAACAGTCGATATGTTTTTACTCTTGTTGATAAGCAATTTTCTGAGAGGCATTAGTTTGACGAAAATATCATACTATAATATCATAATAAGACTGTCCGGAGAAGCTCTTGGACAATAGTTTTCCAAAAAAAATGTAAACATGTAATCTCTCTTATACAGTTCACTTCTGGCATACATATATGTACATATAACAGAGTATTTGCTTCGAAGGCCGAAGCAAATTACTTTCCCTGGATGGAAATCTACTCGTATAACAACACCTGAGACCTTTTGCTCCAACAAGCATCAATTACCATAGGTATTCCGTCTACAGCATATCCGTCTAATAGCAGACGCTAACCCTCATGCACATTAAATATCTATGCTTCCCGGCTTGTATACAATCACATTACGAATGGAATGAACCAAAAACTCAATATTGTGTTATGATAATGACTATGAAGACTATCTGCATATTTGAAAGTGTTTAATATTGATTTACAACCTGCGTATAACTTATAAACACAAGCTTACATTTACAATATCAGAGATAAATTCTCTTATTAGGTAAGTCAAAACATACCTATCGCCAAGAAAAAACTCGTACCTTTACAAACTCTCTCAGTGAAATATAGATATGTGCATTAAGTGTTTTTCATATTGTAAACATACAAAAAAGTAGCAATCCGTCTAGAACGGATAGTATGATACCCGATTCTCCCTATGATGTAACCCCTACGCAGTGGACGAGGCCGCACTCAAATTATAACGATATCCTCGAATGTTTGTTGATGTTTCGTGCAAAATTTCATCAAAATCCCCCAAAAAGGGGGTGTGGCTAAAATTAATGTAAAGACGAATTGTAGAGAATTAAAATATTTAAAAATTTTGTCTTTATAAAATTTTTCGATTTCATAAACAATAGTAGTTATGAAAAAGTGGGCGTGGCAGTGGGCAGATGTCAAAACTTTTTACAGTTTTACTGCTTTTATTTCTCAGTAGCCCAGATATGAAATTTCATATTCCTAGCTCAAAATTTAAGGCCCTAAAACTGGTGACATACGAACGGACGGACATGGTTCTTTATTGATGCTGATACTATGTATCAAACCTAATATACCCTTAGGACACGATCATTTCATTAGAAATATAATATGAAATATACATATGCATATGTATGTACATATACAGCTGTGTTCAAAAAAATAGTAGTGCGCTTTTAGTTATCATGATTTTAAAAATTTCGAAAAGTTTCATTATGTCCAAGCTGAACGAAGTTTGCAGAAATTTATGACGAAAATTAACAAAGAAAATCAAATTCATAAATTTCTATTATCATGTCAAAAGTAGGATCAGTCAGTCTTTAAAGTATTAGTGAACCAAAAAGATCTGTTCAAAAAAATAGTAGTGGGCAAGTTTATTTAGAAAAAAAACTAATTTAGAGTTCAAATTAAAGCTTTAATCAAACAAATAAGAACAAATAGATATTTTTTACTTTAAGTGGTTACAAAACAAATTCTAAACTTTGGGTCAAAAAAGGCACTGCATTGAAGAAACAACAAAATGTATTTGAAAACTCCTTGCAGATAAAAAAACATATTAAGAAATCGCGGAAATAATAGGATACACAGCCTCAATGATTGCTAATGAATTCAAATATAAATATATCCTTTATCTATCCTGATGTTAAAAATTAAGAAACAAATTTTTGTTTTGGAACAGAGCTATTAAAACCCATATGCCTAGGAGCACTACTATTATTTTGAACACAATTGTACCTACATACATACATATGTATGTATATCGAATATTCATAAGAAAATAAAGTGCACGACTGGGTCGTACATACTTGCACCATAATACTTTAACTGTAAAATTTTATCAGGATTGAGGTCCAAGTCTTGCTCTTCCCTGTAAAGTAGGTGTGGCATTCCGCGTTTCGATGGAATAATGGTCATAACATTCTAGGAGTTTACTCAATGATTTGTGTTTATAAAAACGCCCTTAAAAAGTGGGCGTGGCCAGATAGGATGAGTGAAATAGAAAATTTGTAGATCTATTACTTTCTAGTAAAAATTTTGAAAAAAAAAAACAATTTCAAAATTTGGTACGCCATTATTTTGCATTTGTCTTATAACCTAGAAATATTAATTTTTAGCCCAATCGCCGAACAAATACCCGAGAAACAGCTGATTTTCATTATTACCTTTATTCGAATTTTTCGCGAAAAAACGTGGTATGGCAGCTCATAGCATATGCCCAAACTCGTCAATTGTCAAATTTTATCGAAATCGTAGAGCCGTTTTCGAGTAAATCCATTTTAACTGAAATCGGGCCTAAGTAAACTACCCTTCATTTTGAAGTTAGAATGAAAATTCCGATTTCGCGTCTAGGGAATATCCCACAGACCCTATATATGAAGTTTGAAGCAAATCCGTCCAGCCGTTAAGGCTGCAGTCGCTCTTACAAATAGGCAGACAACGGACGAAATTGCCGGACCCACTTTTTGGACTTCTCTATCATAGTAATGTCAAGTTTGATTAAAATCTCGAGTTCGATTTTTTTCACGAATGCAATACTTGCCCTACAGGTATAAATAGGTGCAAGTAAAAAAGAAGCTATAATCCATATGGAACGGGTCGTATCATACCCTACCCGCTTTCCAATACAACCCTTATGAAGTTGGCGTAGCCGCATGGCATTTTTTTGTCAAATTACAAAGACATCCTGGAATGTTTGTTAATTTTTCATGCAAAATTTTGGCAAAACCTTATTTTTTTTTAAATAAAAACGATCTCTAAAAGTATGCGTGGCCACATATGATGTACAGAAGAATTATAGAGAATACAAATATCTAAATATTTTGTCGTAACAAAATCTTTCGATTTCATACCAAATCACGAATATATGTATGTATGTACATGTGGTGCACACAAATTTAACACAATTAAAGTAGTTACTTTGTTTTAAAATTTTCTCCTTTTTTGTCTTTCTAGCTAAATGCATATTTTTTACTGAATTGCTCACGTCTATACCCCAGAATATATTCCATTAGTTCAACCCAGAAATTTCGCTTTGGTTTGTGAAACATCGTCAGTTCTTGCCATTAACGCGTGTTAATAGCTGGACATGAATTTAGCACATTTGGAGTATTGTGTAATTTTTCAGTTTTTAAATCCAAATAACTTTTAAGATAATTAAAACTGAATTAAGAAAAATTAACAAAAAGTGTAAATAGGTATGGCAAAAGGACTATGGTCCTCAGAAGAAAAAAGAGCTCTTATTTTGCAAATGAAAGGTAAAGGTAAGACAGTTCCCGAGATTTTCCAATTCTTGGAGTGTTTGAGAAGATGGTGTATAACGCTATAAGACATTTTTAAAAGTTTGGGGCAACAAAAAATGTTAAACAAGATCCTAGTGCACAGAAAACCACGCCGAGTCATTTACCGAGCTTATGTTAAAGACCCGTTTAAGGGCTCCAGTAACCTAAAGAATGAGCGTGTCCTCAAAAACAGTAAGAAACGGAAACCTTAAGGGTTGAAGAAAAACTTGAAGGCCAGGATAGAGTTCCCAAAAGACCACAGTGCTAAACCACTTTCTTTTCGGGAGAATGTACTTTGGTCTGGTAAATCAAAGTTCTGTAGGTTTGGATCAGATGGAAAAAAATATGTATGAAACCCAAAAGTATGAATAGATTCTTTTTCTTTTCAAACATATAAAAATCCCTAATAGTTTTTCTTTAATAAAATGAGTGTGCTAAACTCGAGACCACCACTGTATATGTTTGTACTTTACACGGTCTAGCTATGTTACAAACTATGTGTCAAATTTATACCCTTAGAATAGGGTATACACGTATTTCTTCCACTATGTTACAAACTAAGTATTAAATTTAATATGCCCTTAGAATAAAGTATAAATGCATTTCATGAGACTTCAAATAATTATAACCTATACAAAAAGTTTGTTACATAGAGAAATAATTGAGATAGACCCTTTAAAGTAACTACGCATATGTACATATATTCGTGTTCAGCTTCAATAGAGAAAACGATTGAGCCATGTCCGTCGGTCCGTCCGTATGTAGCCAATTTTTTACTGGACTAATTTTGTATAATTCGCCTGTACAATTCAGTTTATGAACAGCAATGTAAATGGTTTTCAATCAAATTTTTGTAAAAAAAATCTGTTTTAATCAAACGCAAGAAATATAAAACATTATAATTGTTAGTATAATTGCTAATTTTCTGGTGCGAAGATAATTAAGATATGGGTACCATCAATGCACCATAAAGATTTATTTCCTTTCTCGTCGTCCGTGATTTACATATTTCTCTGTTTATGGGTTTTACTTATAAAAATGGCGAGAAACTATACGTTTGCGACCTTTGCATACATGCATATGCATAAATACGTATGTATATCAACTAGAACATACTAAAATTTAGGGAAACCCGTAATAATTTTTTGATAGGTGACAAAGAATCCAGAATCAACCCCATTCCCTCCTGCTCCTCTGCGCCTAAGACAAAATTTGTGTTTCTAAATATGTATTGATTCTTCCATTTTAATTCTAAATATTAATATTTGCTTACATTCAGTCAGCTGTCAAAACATTCGAACTCATTTTCGAAATTAATCGAACTGTTTCTTGGGAAAAAAATTCCGATTAAAATTCACGATCCGTAGATTTAGTTCTCGGAAACTAATAATATTCGGGGGTCTCTTTTTCCCCTCTGAAATCCCGATAAGGCTAATTACCTTTTCAAAGAACTTAATATCATATTATACCCACAATTTATTCTTATACATAGTAAGAAATGGGAAACCGATTTACATTTTTGTGTAAAAAAGCAAAAGTTCAGGTATGTATTTCAGCACGAAAAGCCTAATTCAAAAATTCAGTCGGTCACAGATCAAACTCTATTCTTTCATATGCATGTGTAAATTATGTGTAATGTGCCAATGCCATTCTGCGAATTGTGAATCTATTTAAACTGTAAAATAAATTAACAATTCATTATTCGAAATTAAAATATTTGAAATATTCTATTGAAAATTATTTTTCAGTATTTCCATTTGCCTTAGTGGCGGAAATCATTGAGTAAAGAGATATTAAACTTTCGTCCCTCTTTCATAAATCTGTGCCCCACCTAAACCAACGCCGTTGCCGCAGCCAGGTAATGAAAAGGCAGACGAATTGGCAAGAAGGGGCTCTGAATCTAAATTGCAACAGGTAGACACCTCGGTGTTCATCCCGCCTTTGACATTGAAGCAAAAGGCATGGATATTGGCCAGAAGTGAGGCCAATAGTAGATGGACCTCCCTGGACACCTGGACACCAGAAGCCTTTGACAAGAGTAGGACTGACCGAATTATGCTAAAGGATAGGAAGTTCCTTTCTGTCCTTATAGGAATTATTACGGGGGATAACTCTCTTCGGTACCACATGCGAAAGTTAAGACTCACGGATGAAGATTTATGTCGGGGATGTGGAGACGAGGAAGCTAATGAGGATACAACCCACTTTTTGTGTCACTGCCCTGGGCTTATCCACCTTAGAATCAAATTTCTAGGGCGACACTTTTTCTGTGACCTTGAAGTATTAGCAAACAGACCAATAAATTAAATTTTTAGGTTCATCAAATCAACAGGATGGTTTGGTGATCCACAAGATGTGAATTAATACGAGGGTTTACCAATGGGCAAGGGACTATTTCCCCTTTGGGTATCACAATGGGTCTGTATTGAACTGAGTGTGGCGACGTGGTATTTATCTAGTCGCCTACCCACATACCTAACCTAACCTTCGTCCCTCTTCCCTGCCAAAACCCATTTGTTTACATTGTTGTTGTTGTAATTTGCTTCTCGTCTGTGAATACATGTGAGATTGGCAAAAACCTTTGGGGCTTGTCTAAACTACTCTCAATAGCTCTCAAAAATTATTTTGGCTGAATGTGACTCCTTAGGCGTTTTTCTATTTTAGTTCGGAGTAGAGCCTGAGTTGTCAAAAAAAATGTTCGTGTTTCTTTTTTAGATCAGAGTGCTCAGAGCGCTCTATGCGTGTTTCTTTTTTCGCTCAGAGGGTGCTCAGAGCGCGCTCTATGTGCTCGATATAAATTGATAGAGCACCCAGAGCAAAAACAGAGCACAATGATTTTGACGTTTGATAGGAGAAAAAAAAATTAAAAAACAAAAACGAAAACAATTGAAATCGCTCCCAATGTCTTGTTGTTTAATAAGTATTAGAAGAAATTGGAATTTTATTTGTGTCTAATTATTATTTCTGTGTTTGGAAATCAAAAAGCATTCATTTTTCATTCTCTCAGTATTACGCGCTCAATCGTGTTTCTTAAATAATTCAGAGCGTTCGGAGCACACTCTGAACAGAGCGCGCTTAATGTTTTCATGCTCTGCTCAGAGCTCTGCTCCGAACTAAAAAAGAAAAACGCCTCTTATAAGCTATGGTGAAAAAATAAATTTTGATAACTTTTTGACAAAAATTGTCACTGTCAATGCTTGGCAACAACAATTTGTTAGTGGTGAAGCGAGTACGTTTACGGATGTGCTCACATAAAACGGAAGCATTCAACTTAAATTTACTAAAAATATTGTTCATTGGAAAGAATTCTGGAAAATCAATTCGAAATGAAAAAATAATATCAGTTTTCGATGATAGGTTATTTTTTTTTTGAATTAAATAACATGATAAAGGATTTCAATAAACGTACGAAAATTTAGCTCGTGCGTTAGTTTTTTTATGGGTGTAGTATGGTCTTATGGGTTTTGTTAGGGTCCATGTTTCATATCTATTCTTTCGACCTGATTCTAGCCCTATGTTCTTTTCTGAACACAGATTTTGCGTAAGACCAGCTTACGTTCTCTTATTAAGAATTTAAGTAGGAGGTGCATGACGTACTGAATTAATATTCATTGATTATGTCTGTTCACTTACGTTCACCACTAAGAATCGTAAATTCTCAAAGAGAGAGGTAAAAATACGAACCCTTGATACAACGAATGCTAGCTATTCTGAAACATCTACAGCAAAAACACTTCAAAATAACTAAAATCTGAAAATAGAACAATATTTCAAATTAGTTTGACAAATTGTACACCACATACCAACAGAAATTTGTGGGGTAAAAAGTCGTAAGTTTTGTACTGAGCGAAAATGTTTTACCCTATTTTGTTCTCTCCTTTTTACGAGAGGAGTTAGGTAAGGAATCCAACTTTCGAATTCTTACGATTTTTCGAGTAAGAGAATGCGTAACAAATACATAAAAATATAGACAATTTGCGCATACATTACAGATTTTATATTAGGTAAGCTAAGTTATGCTCTCAAGAACTGAACTAATAAGTCGATAAAACCATACCGGATGCTGCCCTGAGAATCGCACTATTTTCAGGTGGTAACATATTACAAAAATTAATTGTTTAAAGACACTACTTGAAATTGACATATGTACATATTTAGATCTTCAAATAGAACACATAGTTCTGTTTTATAGAAATTAAAAACTTTACTCTGGAAAAGGGTTATTCAATAAGCAAAATAATATATGCACATATTTCTGAGGTTTAACTTAGGAACAAATTACAGCACCCTAAATATACATACGTACGCACTAATTGAATAAATAGTCCCACTGAAAAAATACCAATCAATGAAATATTTTCGAATGGCGATATAAAAGCAGAAACTTAAATTAGATAAAAAAGAATATTCATTACAGAAATGTACATATGTAAGTATATGCCGAAATATAACAACTATTGTGTTTCTATAATCAAATAGAAGGTATGTGTATGGCCTTAGTTTTTCGGAAATTTAGTTAAACATTAATGCAAATTTTATAAGGCAGATAGATATACTACTTACAGTGTTAAAGAACATATTATTATAATTCATCCACAATCTTTGGCAATTGTTTTTTGCGAAATTTCTATATATTGAAGCAGTTATAGGTTTTTTAAAAAAATTTAAAGAATTTTATATTTTAATTTGCAATAACAATTGTTTCAATCTACAAATTGTTTCAATACAAATTTAAATATTTGTAATATCTAGTGAATACTTTCCAGCTTCTTCCATAAATTCAAAAATAGGTTGTCATCGCCCGTCAAATTACTAGTTGTTTTTGTAATTTAAGGTGAAATTGACCGATTTGTTATTGTTTTTTAGGGTGAATTAACCGATTTAGGGGTTAATTGACGGATTTCTAACAAATGTGTGTGAAAATGTAACAATATGCGTGAAAATAGCTTGTAGGCAAATGGAAAAAGCCGGGAAAGTTTCATATCTCGTTGTTCAATGATTTCTGCTGATCACACTGGGCGCGCTCTGTTCAAAGTGCACATAACACTAAAACAATGGAAAATGAATGCTTTTTGACTTCTAAACACAGCAAAAATAATTAGACACAAATGAAATTCCAATTTCTTCTAATATTTAATAAACAACAAGACATTGGACGCAATTTCAATTGTTTTCGTTTTTGTTTTTTAATTTTTTTCTCCTATCAAACGTCAAAATCATCGTGCTCTGTTTTTCCTCTTGATGCTTTTTCAATTTATATCGAGCACATAGAGCGCGCTCTGCTCCGAACTAAATAAGAAAAACGCCTCTTATAAAATATTTTCGAAATCGAAAATAATATTTTTCTAAAATAAGTGCCCTTAGTGATCAAAATTTGAATCAAAAACTGAATTATTCGCTAAAAAATTTAAATTTACGTTAAAAAACAGTGCTATAAAAGGCAGTGGTTATAATTAACTATATTGTGAATGCTGTGTTTTTCTCCTTCGTCTAATACATGAAATGCACTTTTAACATGTTACCGAAAATTTAGTTTAAAAATATTGAAATCATTACTCGAACATCTGACACATTTGACACATTTTATCAATTTTCAAGCACTAATATCTCGAAAAAGAAGACAAATTTTAAAATTCTGTTCTACCACATTGGAGATATATTCATTAGCTTTCCAAAGAATCTAATTTCATATTACACCAACAATGTAAAATGGAAAACAGATTCACAATTTTTGGCTGCGAAATATTCAAATATTAAAACTCTATTCTTTAAAATGTGATAAATACCATTCAAATCGGTTCCGAGTTCGCCGAATGACATGGGAAACAGATTGCACATTATTTTTTCGTGTTTTTTGGGTTTAGGCCTCTGAAATGCTGTTTAGCCCTACACTTTGCAAAACGCAAATAATTTTAGACTATTTAGACATAAGGGACTATAATTTTTTAATAAACTGTATAAGAAAACACCATAAACTGCCTAATCAAATTAAAAATTAAGATAATATATGTAGTATATGTATATTGATTTAAGAAAGTCACTGTTAATATTATTAACAATTTTCCTCCTGAGCTATAATAATAATGTTTCATGACGGGAGGGAACAGTCGCGAATTGCGCTATTGACAGGTCGAATGGTATACAAATAAGTATTTGGTATATTCACATTTGTGTAGTGCAGGAGTGAATCAAGTAAATAAATTTTACTTCATTTGGCAGACAAAATTCTTAAAATGACAATTGTGAGTCCGTGGAGGCAAAGGGTTAAGCATAGATTTAGATGATAGTTTTTTTTGTAGGATTGTTCCTTGTTCTGATAAAACTTAATAAAAAAAATTCAGTTCACATTCATTCGGAATTTGTCTGCAAAAGCCAGATTTTTCGTATTGTATATATTAACCTGAGCGCCGTGGCTCAGTGGTTAGTGCGTTGAACTATGGAGCAAGGTTCGAATCCCAGTCGGAACACCTAAAAGTTTTTGACGGCCCCACCAAATAACAAACTGCCCTTCGGACACAGCTTTAAACAGTAGGCCCCTTCCATTCGTGTAAAGAATATAACGCGCACAACACGAATGGTTGTGAGAAGCTAGGCCCTGGGTCTCATCGACCTGTTGCGCCAAATATTTATTTTATATATTCATTTTGTATTTTTGCCTTATATCATCGGTATCTACAAAACGGCTTTTTAAGAACTTGGTGCCTCGGAAACTATAGCCGTGCCGCCGTATAATCATTGCAATATTTTAAGTAGTGAACTCAATTCTTTAGGATAGCAACTCAAAAGCAAAACAAAAAAATGAAGAATGTTACCAGATAAGTCATCGCAGCATACATAGCAAGTACAATTTGTGGCATGTGGTGTTAAAACTGCGTCATCTATCAAAGATTGAAGACTCCGCCCTTCATATTTTATTGACCGTTTCCAATCTTTACTTGATCCTCTCCCACAAAAATGTTCAAATTCACTTGGTGTGAACCACTGGTCCTTATATTTAATGCATCGGCCGCGTCCGCCAGACCCCAACTTATTTCGGTACAACTCCGCATTCGTCGTCTTACATCGAACTGGAAATATGTCCACGCACATAAAATTGGTTTGACTGTTTTCAGAGTCCTCCCCACGGGACTGCAAGTCGATTCCCAATTTAATATTGCGGTTACCATCGGAAATATCAATATTTTCAGATTGATAGTTATTATTTTCAACGCATAGCATTTGTTTGAAATGTGGAAGTTGTTCACTTCTTACTCCATTAAACGAAGCCCCTGCAATTAATGTTTCCATTTGCATTGAGACCGCAGAACCCCTTTCTTCACCGGAAGACACAACCATCCTAATTTTTGCTGCCTTAAAGAAAAGTTTGGGTATGGTATAATACATGAACGAAAATTAAATTAACTTTCCATACCTTATCAGTATTGGCGACTAATTGTTGATCGTGAGAACTCCTAGGAAAACTTATAGTTTTTATATCGCTTATAGTTTCTAATTGTGAGTCTATAACTATTGATTCCATTCCATCAAATTAAACAAATAAAATAGTCTTAATAAATCACAGATCAACACTCATTTTTTTTTTATCCAGTACCAACTTCTTAAATTTACTTTAACTTCAAAACAAAAACATGCACTAGTAACCAGCTCTAAACTAACGTCTACACGAAGGACTCGATGTCGAGTCGAAACATCAATGGTCGAAACTGAGTTAAGATTTAACCCTGGGCAGTTGAACGCACCGAGTCAAAAGATTGAGTCGAAATTGGATAGTGTCTGTTCACATTATTATGGGAACGAACGTCATTCCCATGAACTCTGCGGCTACACACGAAAAGCTGTTAAGATGAAATTTAAAACATAAGCGATCGTTGAAGTGGTGGTCGATACGGATGAATTTTTTTTTGCAATTGTAATTTTTAAGATGCCGTTGATAGAGTCAATTATGATAGGTATTCTCAAAGTGATAAGTAGTTTGCCCAACTCTTAAAGATGTACATTTTTTGCTGCTATTATTTATGTCCTTTATTGTAATGACTTCTTTCGGTGGGCGTCATTAGAAAATTATGATCTTCTTTGAGTTTTTCATGCTTTCATAAAACTCCTAAGTGATATCCTTACCGGAGCATTTTTACCCCCACAGAAGACTGTCGAAGAAAAATAAGAAAAAAATGTCGGAAATGAAACGTTTTAAGAAAAAAAACATTCATTCTTTCGCACATAAGAACTACCCGTCTCACGCGACACGACGTTCATTCCCATAATAGGTTAGATTTATTAATTAACGCTAATACCAACCGATCACAATTCAAATTAGAAACAGGGACAAAAAAACAATTATTGGTTGCTAGATCATAACAAACCCTAAAACTATGGCCGCGTTCCGATTTCTAGGCGATTTCAAACGTTTCTGATTGGTGTAGAGATTCAAATTTGACTGAAAAGTAAAGGAATTTTTTGTGAGGTAGTCGACTGGATTCTAAGGCAAAAAAATTCTCCCTTACTTTTAAGTCAGTTTTTGAAGTGTGAAGAATCAGCTGATCGGCTATATTTTATGTATTGTTCGGCTGTGCTTTATAATGTGAATGGATAATGGGCAATAAATAAACAAATTACTTTCCAAATAAATTGCAGGGAAGTGATCATCGAATTGATACAGTAAGAGGATATGATTATTTGATCAATATGCGCTGTGTTTTCATTAAAATATTATTTAAAATAACCATCCAACGTAAGTGAAGCAGAAATTTTTAGAAAAATTTAAGGGAACTTGTTTTTATTATCGGCTATTTTTTCAATTAAGCCTCCTTTACAGGTTCCAATTTCATATAAATATATTTATCAGTAAGATCCCTTGACAAACACAGTCCATACTTTGTCTAAAGTAAAACCTGGATATGAGGATGCGAGGTGTGACACTTGAAATGTCACCTACATTTTCAGTCAGTTTGCCGTTCCATTTGTTAGGCCTTACCTGCAAATGTAGTGCCTAGAAATCGGAACGCGCCCTATACTACGCACTATAGTGTGTTCACCATTGATGAACTATACTATATAGGTGATTTGGGGTGTTCACTATAGTACAGTAGAATTCTCTATACTACATGTGTGTCACATGCATTCATCGGAAATAACAATTGCGTGGCAACAACCAACACAAACTTCCATTATACGAAGAGATCTCGTCCGAGGCTTAGGGCTACACAACATCTGCTGCTACTGCCTAAAGTCTGCGACAGGGAAATCTGCGATACTTCAAATGATACAATTGGCCGGATTGGCCTTTCCCAATGCGTTACATACTTACTTACTTAGATGGCTCTCATTAGATAGATCTCAAACGACTAATGCGCTGTTTTTTGACTAGGTCGATGTCGCTGTACAACTCGTATAATTCGTCGTTGAATCTCCTTCCCCAAAGCCCGTCAACGCAAACGGGACCGAACATTTTACTAAGAATCTTTCTTTCGAACCGACTAGGACATCGTCACGCGTTTAGACAGAATCTGCTTTACAGTCCCATAAAGCAGGACTAGGATGATCAGGGTCTTGTATAGAGTTTCCTTAGTTCTTCGGAATAGGGCTCAACTACTCAATTATTTCTGCTGAGGTGTTGTTTTCTTGGAAACAACGGCGGAGGAGCTCCATATCGGCTAAGTGGGTTAATGACTCCGGAAAGCCGGTCCCTTGTCCCGGTATACATAGGACCTGGTCCTCCAAGTAGGGGGTTGTACATCGAGGTAACTTTCCCACCATGTAAAAAACAATCAGTTCAGAAACAACCGAAAGTCTCCGATAAAGACGCATTCACTGCCCATGCGTTACTAGTCACCGACATTTGTGTGCAACAAGTGCATCATGGGTGCGCACTTCATGAAAGCGCATGGGATAGTGTTGGACATTGGGATGCAAGACCTGAAGAATCAAAATGTAGAGATCCCTACGGGAAAGAGAATGATGCACCTGTGAGGAATGTATTTCATCAGAGACTGTAATATGGGAAACGTTGGAGGGTGATCCTGGAGAGAGATTTTTAAAAATGCATCATTGGAAAAATTCTATTGGAGTCAAAGAACAACATCGTTCCGGTGAGGGTTATGAATTTGAAACACTACAGAGAGTTTAACCCTTTCAGCCCTAGTGGTTACAAGTCGTAACAACACTTTGAAAATCGGGTGCACAGTTTCCTACTGGTTATTTTGTTACACCACCACTCCAATCTACATCTTAAAAGTACGTAAGAGTTATTATTAAAAAAAATTTTCCAGTAACATGCCATTACATTTGTAAAAATTGGTGGTGAAGTACGTGCTCCAGTCGTGTTTATATATCATTAAATATATGTAATTATAATCAGACTAATTTAGAACTTAAAACATAAGTTATAGGAACAAATATTGTGTGGTTGTGAGACTTAACCACTAGGAATATGTCGTCCCCAGGTTCAAAACAAAAATGGAATTTTCGGGAGTTGAACGCTATGGATAAGGATCTATTTAATGAATTTTTGGCCGAAATTCGAAGTGACTCCGAGTCTCTTTCCGAGTATGGTAATGACGACGATGATGAGGTGGGGCCATTTATTGAAGAATAAGCAAATGTTCATGTTATTGAAGAAGGTGATATTGCTGCGAGTGCCGATTTGGGAGGGGTGAGTTCTTGGGAAAGTGAAGATGAAGTTGTATTATCCGTTTCACAACGGAATCTAAGGAAAAAAAATATCGCATGGACAAACAACGATATGTTGTCTGCTTCAATCAACTACTTAAAAAACTTGTGCCACTGGAGCTGCGATATGACGAAAATGCACATCTTCCGGTAAGGTCAATATCCCTTAGATGTGCACACCACTGCAGCTAAGACAGTTACTAAACTGTCTCGCTTGTGCAGCTACCAAAGGACGGAGAGTTAAAAACGTGAGGCAAAATGAGTCAATATAACGTTAGTGCCCGTTATATTAACTTCCCTCCTGATGAGCCTAAAAGTGAAGCTATGTAAAAATTTGATTTATTTCTGTTTGGTGGATTCACTTTTAAGTCACAAGTAACAATTCTTGGAATAGTTACCAAAGGGTAGTTAATATAGTTGCAAAAAAAATACTTGGGATACTTCTGCGCTGTTAAGGAAATGATAAGGTAACAACTTTATTTGTTCCCCTTAACTTATTTATACACTTAACTCTACTTATTGCCTACGTTAATAATACTTAAAATTGTGCTCAGTCGCTCCGTGGACATTTCCAGATCAATAGTAGTAATATGACCAGCACGATGGACAGCGCCACTGAAACCGTCGTAGTTATAGGGTATATCGTGTCTATGTATTGGTTTCCACACGGCTTTGTCCAACTCTGCTTCGATGTTTGATGCTTCGTTAACCATATCCGAGAACGAATCTGTTGGTTGAAGCGTTCCGTGTTGCGTTTGTAGGACTCGCGGACGACCTCAAATATGTCTGGAATGTTCTTGTAACTTTCTGATGTTCTGCTGCTATTGTTATGTTCTTAGTTTTAACAATGTAATCTAGTGTAATTTGTATGATTCAGGAATTCTCAAAACACTCTATGTAGCTGTGTCCAAATGATTTTGTATACAGTGCTTTTACTGTATAGTTGGAGGATAGATCACGGTTCTTGTACCGTGACTACCAGTGGTATTGCTAGTACATTAACTAGAACACCAAAATTGAACAGCCTTCCAAGCAGACTCACTTGAAATAAAATAAAAGTCTTGGTTAGCTGTCTGATCACAAGTGATCGCTGATATTTATTTCACGCTATTTATACATATAAATTGCTACAGGAATTGGGTATTCTGTCAATCTGCTGCTACAACTGCATACTCGGAATTTCCAAACTAGTAAAATTATCATAGCGATAGTTATAAGTAGTCCTGACGAACTTATGATGGTGTGGGGTATTGCATGTCGCTGAACAATGGTTGGCAGTTCCAGATGAGTGGAGTCTATCTGTGCTGCTAGCTGTTTCAACTTCCTTTCTTATTCGTCAAGCCGAATTGGATATTGGTGTGCTGTGTAAATCTGGTTGCTAATATACTCGAAAAGAGTATCATTTGGGATCTCACTGAGTCTCGTGATGGATGAACAGATAGTGTGGGAATGATTGCCGTGAGCTTGTGGGGCTATGATGTTTGCGATGCAATTAGGTTGCAATCTCAAAGTGCCAGATCCCTCAATTGTAACTAATGTTACTGTGTCCTTGCATGCTATGTTTAATGATGTTTTTGAAGTTACGGCGTATGTATATCCAATGGTTGGTGTGTAAAAATTTGGTCCATATCGGGTTGTGGTGAACTAGCTTTGTTTGACATGATGATAGGTCCTCCATTTTATTGAGAATGTGTATTTCACATTTACTGATTGTAGATCCTCTACGATAAATAGGATGCATTTGCGTACTGAGATGTCTTGTTTTTTCTACAATGACGCAAGTTGATAGTTCGGGTTCCGTTAGCGGATAATACTGCACATGATGACGGTTGACCGCTAAGATTGTAGATGATATCTGTGTGAGCACAATTGTGTCGTTTAATGCTGCTGGAATCGGAACTAATCTGTATAACTCAAGATCTTCAGAATTTATCAGTGGTATTTTATTTGAAATATCACATGGTTATTTGTTATTTGGCCAGCAGTCACCATAATTCTATAGAGTTCCAGTACGTTGTCAGTGCTCGTTGGCAGGCGGTATGTAGATGAAATTAACGAATCACTTACATACTTTTCCTTGACGAATGTTTGACAAAGCGCTTATTATTGCTGATTGTGTCCGTTGAACATTTGATATAAGCAGTGCGGTATATAAGGACCACGACGAAAAGAGTTGTTGAATCTTGAGTTGATATGATTCGTCCGTGTTGTTGTTAATTCGGTTAATTACTGCATTCAGCTGGGTTTACAATATCGCATGCCTTTGATCCAAAGTTTCTTGATTTTGCTTAATTATGTTTATTGTGTATATTACAATTGACGTGTGGTTTTTTTGAAAGCGCTAGCAAGTAGTCTTCATTAGTTTGCATCCCTTCAATTGTCTTAGACATCTCTTCTGCATAGTGAGAATCAATAACTCCAAATAAGAAATTTGCCATGTTTCCAATTAAGTTGAATGCTCCTCTTTTGGGTCGACGTAATTTTGTATTCACAAAGGTCATGCTATCTTCATATAAATCTTGATGTGTGTGGTGAATGACCAATGTTGTACCAAGGGTTATACCTCCCTTTCGTTTACGTGGTGTGGGAGCATCCTCATGATGTTTGTTTTTTAGCAATGGTTCAGCTGATTTTTTTCCTTCGTTACTATGACGTTTCAAATGGCCAGATGAAGTCTCATCAGTGGATTGCGATTGTTGCTGTATTGGGAGTGGTGCTAACCTATGTATGGCACGACGGAACACGACAGTTGCTGTTTGTACGTCTGCCACTCTTACTAATCCATCTTGTCCCATGACGGCATTAATGATTCTGCCTATCGGCCATTTAAGGCTTCTTTGGCTATCCTCTTGGTTGGTATGACCATCATTCCTGGTTCTACATTCTGACATCTTTCCTTCCATTTATACCTGTGCTGCAGTTGATTCAAATATTCACTTGACCATCATCGCCAGAATTCGTTTTTAACATAGGTGACTAGCTTCCATCGAGTAAGTAATACAGTCTATGTTACTGAGAACGGCAAAGTCATTTGGAGATGCTGACATTGGTGTTATCGGTCGAGAATTTAGTATAGCCTCGACTTCAATCATAGCAGTCTCGAGTTCTTTATAGGTTAACGATGCCGAAGGCAATGTGTGTTGTAGAAGATGTTTAGCAGACTTGACTGCAGCTTCCCACAATCTGCCGAAGTGTTGTGATCGTGGAGGTATAAAATTAAAGTCGCATCATATCCTTGTACATGAGGCTATGATTTGCTCTCTATCTCTTGCTGAGTCAATAATTTTGTTTAACTCTGATAATTGATTTTTGGACCCCACGAAATTGGTAGCGTTGTCACAGTAAATGTTATTGCAGTGGCCTCGCCTTGCCATGAATCTCTTTAATGCGCCAGTAAATCTTTCTGATGTTAGACCGGTTACCAGTTCAAGATGACAAGCCTTTGTTGCGAAGCAGCAGAACACTGATATGTATGATTTTTGAGGGCGTTTTCCCCGTAGCTTCCAATGTGTGTAGATAGGTCCACAAAGCGTGTTTGTTTTCCTGATGAATTTCCATTAGCAATAGCTTCGTGAATGGGTGGGAGTAGGGCATCAGTAGGGCTTGGCGTCATATTGTAAAGCAGATGATTCCAATCGTTGTAAATGTTGTAAGAGTTGTTAGTAGACTCTTCTTGGATACTTCATTGTGTTTTTGGAGATGAATTATGTCATCTTGGAATTCGACCTTCTACATCAATCTAATCACGACCTTCCGAGCTTGATCAAGTTCGCTGCCCTTGCTGGTATCGCATTGTCCGTTACTGAATGTCTTGAATCGATGCATGTATGCGATGATGCGCATTGCCCGTTGAAATGAGTTCTTGAGGTGAATTGTGTCCAAGATGTTGCATTTTGAAGACAGTAAATGTTCAGAAGTTACTGATAACGAGATATCGTTTTTTGGACGATCTGGTCCCCATTCGAATTTGGGTGGCCATATCGCTTCAGTACCATGGAGGAACAGTAACCTATAAAACCATAGGCGATTTCCTTCCAATCGTGCGGGTGCTATCTCTCTTGACAAAATGTCTGCGTGATTTTCCTTGAAAGATACATGTCGCCATTGATGTGGCGCAGTTAATTGTTGTATGCTTGCCACCCGACTGGCAACGAAGGTTGGGAGTGTGTCCGATGAGGTTAAGTTTATCCAGTTGAGGACTATCGTCGAGTGTGTCCACAGAAATATATTATTATTTTGAATATACAGGTCAGTTTGTATACGGAGCATCAGCTCGGATGCCAGCTTAGCTGCACACAATTATAATCTAGGGATTGTTGTTTGATTGTTCTTGATTTGGCGCAGAGTAGGCGAACTGTAATCTCACCGCTGATATTCACGGCTTTTACATATGCTGCTGCCCCATATGTCCTTTCCGAGGCATCAGCGAATATGTAGTATTGCACGATTTTTGAAACCTTATTATCTTGGTATCTTCATGTCATGTAGTGATTTCAGTTCTTCGCGGAATTTCAACCATGTAGTTTGCATGTCTTGAGGTAATCCGGCATCCCAGTCGTATTTTAGTTTCCATAGCTGTTAAAGAAATAGCTTCGCGTTTACTACTACTGGTGCCATAATTCCTAATGGATCGAATAAGTGGGCAATGTCTGAATAAGCACTCCTCTTTGTTACTCGTTTACTGTCGCTCCACATAGTTTTTATGCATAGAGAGTCCGATTTTGGCAGCCAAGTCATTCCGACTATTTTGATGTGCTCTTCGATATTGTTGGTAAAGTCCAGCGTTGTTTCTCTGTCCTTGAGAGGTATGTTTCTGATGAGTGATTCATGATTGGTGCACCATTTTCAGAGTTTAAAACCCGCACACGACAATAATCCTTGAAGCTCCGATTGCATTGCTTGGGCCGTTGTCAAACTATCCGATCCTGTCATTACATCATCATCAACATAAAGATCTCTTAATAACACCCTTGAACCTAGGGAAAATTGTTGTTGATTATCTCTTGCTAGCTTTTGAAGACATTTTTTTTGCAAGATATGGTGCTGACCTTGTTCCATACGTAACTGTATTGAGCTTGAAGCATTTTAGTGGTTCACTGGGGCTGTCTCTCCACCAGATAAGTTGATATATGGACTTGGCGGTACATTTTTTCTATATCTGCCGTAAAGACGAACCTTGGCATGCGAAATCTCACTAGAATGGAGAAGACATCACCTTGTATGGTTGGACCTGTTGCTAATATGTCGTTTAATGAAAAATTGGTGGTAGTTTTTGCAGACCCATCGAAGACAACCCTAAGTTATATCTGGCTATTGTCACTCTTTGTGACACAATGATGTGGTAGAAAATAGTAGGGTTTATCCAACTGTTTGTAGTTTATCTCTTCCATGTGGCCAAGGTAGCGATACTCTTGCATAAATTCAACCTATAGTTTCTTCAGATTTTGTGAAATAGCAAGTCTACGTTCCAGCGAAATGAACCGATGGAAAGCTATATCTTTTGATTCGCCTAAGATGTTTTGTTGGTCCACAAATGGTAGGGTGATTACAAATCTTCCTCCAGAATTTCTTGACACTGTTTGATTAAAATCTCTCTTTTGGGATTCAGGCTCCTCTAACTTCCAAAACTTCTCTATTTGTTGATCCAAGGCCTCGTCAGCGCTGCATATTCCGCACACAGCGTGGGTAATTCCTGCATCTTTTACCTTTCCGGCAACTGTCCACCCCAGGACTGTATTTTGAAGTGTAGGCAAAGAATCTAATATCTTTATTTGACCGACCGATAGTAAGGAGTGGAATATTTCGGTTCCAATCAAGAAGTCTATTGGGCTGGGAGTGTTGAATTCAGGGTCAGGGTTTGAGACTGAACCACGAATGAGGCTACCAATAGTCTTTTATTCTCGATACGCCTTTTTAGAATTTTTCAGGCCGAGTCATAATTGTCCTTACTTATTGAAAGGTGGCTGATTAGTCGAAGTGCTTCGCCTGTAATATTTGTTTTTAAATACCACATTTTCTGTGCAGCTCCGATATGTTGTGAATGAATCATTTGCATAAAAAGATCGTGGAATTGCCTCCAGGTTGAATATCTCCCATCAAACTTGGGCAGCGTTATTTTGGGCAACTGGATGGCAGATGTCGGATTTGTTGATATTGTTGTGGATTTGGGAATATTCTTGCCATATTGTTTCAATGGTGTGCAATCTATCCAACTTGTATTGTTGGGTTTTCCTTGATGGACCATCCTTCTTCCAATTTGTTGTTAGCCTTGTTAACTGATCTGCTAGTAGCTTTTGTCGTGCTGCTAGTGCAAATACTTCGATTTCCTCCATGATGATATACTGCGATCAATCTGGATATGTAGTGGAGTTTAATGATGCGAACAGTGTATGGCCCTGTCGACACCTTTATTGTGTACGACTTAATGGCCTCGCCAGTGTTTAACCCCGGCGAACGCTTTTATTGATTGTTAAATGTTGATTTGTGATTTGCCCCTTACCACTAGTGGGGGGAAGCAGGTCACGTCGGGGTCACCATAAATGTATACAGTGCTTTTACTGTATAGTTGGAGGATAGATCACGGTTCTTGTACCGTGACTACCAGTGGTATTGCTAGTACATTAACTAGAACACCAAAATTGAACAGCCTTCCAAGCACACTCACTTGGAATAAAATAAATGTCTTGGTTAGCTGTCTGATCACAAGTGATCGCTGATATTTATTTCTCGCTATTTATACATATAAATTGCTTACTTAGCATAAACGAACAATATTGAGAATAACAGAAACAGAAGTAATAGGCTTAATATTAGTATAACAATATTGATGACATTGTAAAAGTAAAAAGTACACGATTCAACAGGAATCGTTGAACGTTTCAACGTTTCAACGTGACGTCGGTTGAATGAAAATAATGAAAAGAAAATTAAAGTACAAAAAATGAAAAGCAAAGTATAAAATAGGTTTCTTGTTTCAAGGTGCGGTCGTTGACTTGCTGGTGTTGCCGTTCGCTGCTGGTGGTGGGAGCTGACCTATCTTAACAGATTTCATGAACAGCAAGTGGTTCAATACACCGCATCTAATTTCTTCAGTTACGTCTTTCCCTTGCTGGTGATCTCGTGAGAAGTCGGTGGCTGGGATGTTTATTTCGATCCTGAATGTTTCTTTGCTCAAGAGGCCATGTCCTAATTTCTCTATATAAAGTCATCCGTCGATTTTGGTGGCATTAATCATTGCTTGTACATTTGAAATGATGACAATTGATCATAATACTCAGTAATGTTGCGATGCCAAGGTTATTTGTGATTATTTTAAGAGATTTTGGTCTCGCTTGATTTTCAATTTCAGCGTCCGTTAATTTATCTTTCCGTTTGTGAGCTACCTTCGTCAATTCTACGTCCGCTTCTTCTATTGCTGGTGCCAATTTATAGTTTTACTACTGGTAGGGGATTTTTCTCTTCAAATTAATGGATGCCACTTGAATAAGTCCATCTTTTCCTGCTCGACTAGAACTAGTTAGAAGGTTTCTCTTTATTCCTAACCACTTCGGTCTTTCTTGAAGTCTCTTCAAATATTCTTCCTTGCATCTATTGCAGAACTCGTTCGTGAGTTAAGTTGTATGGAATTGCATTGGACTGAGAACATGGAACTTCCAATAAGGAAGTGTCCTGGTAATACTGTTTGGACATCATTTACGTCATTGTTGATTGGGGTTAAAGGTCGGCTGTTCAAACAAGCTTAAATCTGTGCTAGCATAGTGTAAGATACTTTCTCCGAGAATCTTTATTAAATGCTTTGCAAAATGCGGCCTACTTGGAGGTATATGGTGCACGTATGTCATCCTTTTCAATGTTTGCTGGATTTCTTGCTTGCTCCTACGAAATTGATCCCACAATCGCTGTAGATCGCTTTGTATTAGCCGCTTCGAGGTACGAACCGTTTGATTGCAGCGATACAGGCTGCCGAGGTTAAGTCGTTTACTATAGACGTTTACTATAGACGAAATCTTGCAGATTTTGATCGTCCGTTGGACCATTTGATTTTGAGTCGGCCCGCGAAGTCAAATCGGGTAGACAAAAACGGACAGTTCATTCTCACACATTGAACTGGAAGACTTGCCATCAGTTGCTGACTTGTCTTAGCATTCAGTTTAAAGTACATGGTGCATTTATGAATGCAATTTGACGTCAATCTATGTGCATTTAATATCCAACATTCCTTCCGTAGAGTGCTGAGTGTTAGCTGTTGCGACCCGTGGAGGGTTCTTCAGTGAACATGACGCACTATTAGTTTCGCTAATGAACATTCGTTGCCTAGTATAACAGGATATTTTTCTGCGTAGGTTAACTCTGCCTTTTGCAGTCTCCCCCCTACCCTAAGAATCCCATCAGTACCCAAATACAGGCATAATTGCGACACTCTTGATTTGTTGTTGACCGCTAAGAGCGAAAAAGGCCTTTCCTGTGACAACTTGATGCTAACGACTACGTTGTAGTTCATCCGTCCTTAGAAATTGTGGGTTGTTTCCTTTGGATATCACCATGGTTTGGCTGCATTCTTAAACAATAAGCAAGCACTCGAACTAGTTTTGAGTTGTTTAAGAATCGGTCGAGGACTAACTCGTTAGTACCTACTGTGCGATGAGACGTGTGGGGAAAGTCCTCGGGTCGCACAATCCGCGGTATTATCATGCATTGATTGGGTGGTCTAGCTCTTCTCGTGAATTTTTCTTACTCTTTTGGCTACATACGTGTTCCACCGCGCGGGATGGTCACTTAGCCAGGAAAAGACGACTAATGCGTCGGTCCAATAGTACTTTTCGGATCGTTTTACTTTCGGCCGGGGTTTCGAGGGCTGTTATTATCTGATCCATCAGCGTGACTAATAGAACAGCGTTTGCCAGTTCGTCGGATGGTTTTTCCGGTTGGTGGTGGTCCTGGTGTCCATGGTGTCCTGTGACCATGTACACAACTGCGGCCCTGCGAAGCATCACAAAATGCATGCAACTCATAGATATCCCTATGGGTAACCAACGGGGTAACCTCATTTATTTGTAATCCTTGATTTTTGCATGCAACTTTCTTCTTCTTATATTATATTATTATATATTATTGCGAATTACTTTAGGTTGTATTCACAAGCGATACTGCGCTTCCTCGTCGTCTCCAAACTTACTTACTTAACGGACTCCCGACCCGTGAAGAGTCCCTGCCTGAGACACGGTAGCCTTTCATTTCCTTCGATCCCGGGCACGCTGCTTCCAGTTTTCCAGACCAAGCGCTCGGTATCGACGATAGCTTGGTCTTTAAAACGGAGGTTCGGTCTTCTTTGTCGTCTCGAGCCTGGGGGCTGTGAGTCGAAGATCTTCTTTGCTGGAGCATTATTGTCCATTATAGCTCGATATGGCCGAGCCAGTGTAGTCGACGTATTACTGTCTTTTTGGACTAATTCCACATCTTAATACAGCTCATAGAGTTCGCGGTTATATCTTCTCCTCCATTCGCCCTCCTCGCATACGGGACCGAAAATTCGACGAAGAATTTTTCTTTCGAAAGTGCCCAAAATATGCTCTGCTTTCCTGCTTATCGTCCAGCTCTCGGCTCCATATAGCAGAACTGGCAGGAGCAATGTTTTGTGGAGCATACATTTCGTCTTCCGAGATAGGAGTTTTGAACCCATTTGTTTTGCCAGACCGAAGTAGCAGCCGTTTCCTAGGGTAAGTCTTCGTCGCATCTCCACTAGCGTGTCGTTCGTGGATATGATATTTACTCCGAGGTAGGTAAACTCCCTAATTACCTCAAAGTTACTGTTGCCAACAGTGACGTTTTGTCTTAGGCGGTGGACCGATGGTTCTTTGTTAGTTGACAACAGGTACTTGGTTTTGTCCTCATTTACTTCAAGGCCAACTCGTTTCGTCTTTTCTTCAATTGCCGTGAAAGCTTCTATAACTGCGACCTGGAAGTGACCGATGATGTCGATGTTGCTGCGTATCCCAGCAGCTGGACAGATTTATTGAAGATAGTGCCTTCCGCGTTGACACCTGCCCTGCGCACTATGTGTTCCAGCACTAGATTGAAGAAGTCACTTGACAGCGCATCTCCTTGCCGAAATCCGGTGTAAGTTTGGAATAATTGCACATTGCACCGCGTGTTTTCCAGCGTCACGCATCACAGCTGGATCAATTTTGCCGGGATCCGGAATTCTGCCATCGCCTTGTAGAGCTCAAGACGGTGAATGCTGTCATATGCGGCTATAAAGTCGATGTAGAGATGGTGAGTCTTGAAGTTAATTATCATTGAGCGTAGCCGATTTACCACGACGAATCCGCATCTTAACATGTGCAGTCTTTTGTGGCAGCTGTAATAAATGTCGTAATTTTGTCGTTTTTGTATACCTGATCCTATCCATCGTATCTCCTGGATGGCTGTTATATCTGCCTTGTACCGCGTGAGGACAGATTCAAGTTTTTGAGCAGCACCAGGGGTGTGCAGTGTGCGTACGTTCCAGGTGCATACTCTCAATTCGTAGTCCGCAAACGTTCCGGGTCGTGATCTTATATAAGGGGGTCGATTTAAATCCGAGGCGCGCGTTTCTCTCATAACTAGTGTTTTTTTTACGTGGTAGGGAGGTTACCCCGACGGCACAACCCCCAACCTGGAGGGCCAGTTCCTTTTGGTGAAACCCCTAGGACGGGGGCCCGGTTGAGAAAACCGATGTCAGTAACCCGCTTCGGGGATGTGAGCGCTTGCCGTTGGGCTATTAAAGGCTCGTCCGCCACCGTCTCTTTTCCAAAACTTGACCTATTTTTGGAAATCCTTACCGGTCTGGGCTCCGAAGATGTCGAAGTAGCCCGGATAAAGTGAGTTTCTGCTTCCATCGATCGGATCTACGTATCTACTCCAGTCCGAAGATTATCTACCTCTAACCACCTCTTTGTGAGATGGTTTGCCGCTGATGGAAATACCTTGCCTTCCTCTATCGCAAGTTGTCTTAGCTATATATAATAAACTGAAACGGAGCGTTCTCTGTTCCAAACGTCAGTGTTTTTAATCGATATCGTCGGATGATATCTTCTTTCTTTGCGCGCCATAAGATACGTTGGAAATCTGAATCCTCCTTTCCCCCCATTACCTGCCGATACATTTTTTTCGGTGATGACGACTGGATATGTCCTCCATTGCAGTAGCAAGGTGGCTGGTGTCTCTTGAACTGTTGGTCCTAATATCAAAAGGTCGTTGAACGAGTTTCCGGAAGATGTTTTAGCAGAGGCGTTAAAAACTACTTGTATTTTGGTCATTGTACTATCTTTTTTAATCACGGCATGGTGTGGCATGTAGTAACGCGGTTTGTTTATGTGGTTGTTTGGAATCTCTTCTATGTGTAACAAACGTAGATATTTTTCAATGCACTTTTGTACGCCTTGAAAATGTCTGAACTTTTAAGTAGTCGTTTTTCATATCGATATATTTAGCAACTGCTGCTTTTTTAGATGGACCAAGTCCTATCCGAGGGTCTTCCTTGCTTTCCTCCTTAAGTCTTGTAACATTTTTTATGTACTGGCTTTCGGCCATCTATTTTTGTTAAAATTTTCTTTCTCTCCACCTCTTTTTGTTCCCAGAATCTGCAAAGATGTTGATCCAGCTCTGTCTTTGTGATCATGACTGATGTGGTTTTTATTCCTCTTACTATAGGACCTAATAAAATCCAGCCGAATTTAGTTTTCTGAGCGCTTGGACTCCTTGTTTTTTTCTGTCCATTAAGATTTCGCTATAAACGTCCGCTCCTAGTACCACGCAAATCTAGATCAGCCAGTTCAGATGTCTTGACTTGTTATCTTTCTACGGAGTTGATTTTAGTTCATGGTAGACAAAGCGTAATCCGACTGAGAATTACAGCGGTTGTGTGTATCTCTTTGGTAGACCATTTTTCCTTGATGACCAACTGGATCTGTCGTCCACTTCGTTTAGTGGAATTTCCGTTGATTGTAACGTTTGTCGATTCACACTTAAGCCCTGACAACTAGGCTTTCTTTTTTCTAATGAAAGTATTTTCTGATCCTTGGTGTATCAATGCTCGTAATTGTATGTATTGTCCAGAAACATTTTAAGCGTTGATGAAGGGTGTTGCTAAAAGTATTTCCCCTTTGTGCTGGCGACTTGAGCATTGAAACTCTTCGTACTGTTGCGTGCTTCTCTCATTTCCGTTTGGGTTCCGTCCACTGTTTCGTGCAGCAGAGTGTGGTGCTTTTTGGAACACATTTTGCACGTTTCTTTGCTTTTGCACTCATAAACTCTATGGTTGCCTAGGCAATTGAAACATAGGTAAGTAATGTATATTAGGCCGTTGAAATTGTGCAAATTTTACAGTAATATGGTTACTTTGCAAAGGTTACATTTAATTTCTGGTTGAGTCTCCTTGAATATGGCTTCTAAAGATCTAAATCTTCTCGAGAGAAAATAGTTCCAGGACTGCAATTCCGTTTTCGTTCCCTCTCATTGCGATTTTTTTAGTTTTGTTGTGGAGTTTGAGGTTGTAACTCTTCGCAACTGCTCCAGCCCGTCTTTAGCTTGTCCATACGTACCTCAAAATATTGAAAATTATATCTATTCCTTGAATCCTTTTTGAAATCGGCCTTCAGGCGCTCTATGTTTTAATATATATTCAACTTCTGGACAACTTCTCCTGGAGGTTCGGTCATCTTGACGATTACTGACGTAGCGGTTTCTTTAAAGCTGGGCTGTGTATCTTGTAGCGGTGTATCTAGTTTGGATCTATTAGGCGCAGGATCCGGCTATAAGAACCAATGTTTGGTAAATTCACACTTATGTGGTCACAAGTAAGAATCCAAACCAAAAGGTAGTTGATAAAGTTGCAAAAAAAACCTTCTGCGCAGTTAAGGAATTGCAAAAGTTAACAACTACGTCTGGGTTTCATCTTTCAACTCATTTATACATAAACTTAACTCTACTTATTGCTTACGTTAAAAATACTTATAATTTTGCTAAATCGTTTACATTGATGTTGACGACTGCCGGTTATTGCTCTTCGCACTGCGTCAGCTCTTCTTTTATTTGCCACCGCATTCTATTTGTATCTAGGTGAAGAAGTGCTGATATGCATTTGTTTATTTGTTATTTGCCTTCGGGTAGGTCATCATTGTTGTTTTGTACTTTGCACAATTTTACTTGTCTTTATTTCATGAGATCTAAACAATAAAAAATTTCATTACTTTAAAGTGATTGGTTGATTTTGATTTGTTTAACTACTTAAGAAGGAAGAGACAGATTGATTAGCAAGAATGTTATATTACCAGAGATATCCTTTCACATTCTAGGTAGTTTTAACGTCATAATTAGAACACTGTTGAGGGCGAACTTAGACTAGATTCTGATTGTAATGAACCGAGTACTATCTTACCTAAAGTTGAAGACCACATGGTTATGTCTGTCGCGCTTACAACAAAATTGCATTCAAATAGATCCTGTATTCCGTTTTTATAACAAATATATTTCAAAATTGATATTTTCTAATACTTTAGAAAATCTACATTACATCTATCCGAATTTGGAAACTAAAAATGATTCCAACTCTTTTTATAAAATTCAATAAATGTAAGTATTTCGTAAAACTTACTACAAAAGTGATGATTCAAGTGTAGCCACTTTTCGCGCATTACGCGATGATTACGGTTGTCATAATCGACCGACTACGCAAGCAATCGGTAAAATTGTGAGGAAATTAGAGGAGAGTGGAAGCATTACTGATGTCGTAAGGCCTGCGCATCATCGTAATGCACGCTCAGGCGAAAATATTGCTGCTGTACATATGTAAGTGCAAATGTTGCTGATGATGATTTATCAATTTTCCGGAGTTCCCAGCAGTGGTCTTAAGCATTGGGTTAGCTAGGTGGAAGCGAATATAACGGGTCGTGCAATAGGGAACTTCGTATTTTGGCAATTGATAACGACCATATTATTGAAGCTATATACATCTCTCAAATTGGCTGTCATTTATTCAGTCTGTCTTGCCAAATCACCGTGGTTGGATATATCGTTCAACAACACGTGCAAATAATGAAATTGTTTTGTCAAACTTGGTGTTCTGCTCTGCTCGAGCAACGTTCCGAGAGCTTCGCCCATTTTACGGTTGCCATAATCGTCTTTCCGAGAGGACTATTCCCAGTGTGGTGGATAAATTTGAGTCCACTGATTCAGTAAACGGTTAACCAACACCCGTACGTCGACGAAACGCAAGAACGGCCGAAAACATCGCCGCTGTGCGTAAAAGTGTACAGGAGAATCCGAGGCAGTGGATTTCGCACCGCTCACAAGAACTCGGCCTTTCGCAGACCACAACTTGGCGAATTTTGCGTCCAGATTTGGGCCTGCACCTGTACAAAATTCAACTGACCCAGGAGCTGAAGGTAAACAATCATAGAAAACGACGTGTATTCACTGGATGGGCTCTGGAGGAGTTAGAAACTGACCCTAATTTTCATCGAAAAATCATCTTCAGTGATAAGGCCCATTTCTGGATGATTGGGTACGTCAACAACCAAAATTGTTGCATTTGGGAAGAAACCAATCTACACGAAATCCAAGAGCGTCCAATTCATTCCGGACCGCATCACACGTAAAACTCGGGCCCGTGCTTGAGCGGTCTGAAGTCGCAGGTCTATGCAAATAAGCCACAAACCACAGCGGCCCTCACAGCCAATACAATCCATGCCATCACGGAGTTCTTCTCCTTGCACCCTAAAGGGGAAAAGCTCGGAACAGTGCTTTTGAAGGGGTTGGATCCGTTCACCGAGCCGGTGGAGATCCTAAAGTTGTTAAAGGACAAACAGTGAGGCAGCCTTAATTTCATAGGGGTCAAACCATCTACCACAGCTAAGGCGAAGAGGAATGACCGGCAGTTACCGTTCTTCCTTGTATAGCTGTCACCCAGCAGCAAACTGAATGATCTAAGAATCATTAAAGTCCTCGACCACGTTAAGTGCAGTAAATGCCCTTTAGGTAAGGATAGGGCTGTAGTCAAGCAGCAACTCTCGTGTGCTCTATGCAGGAACACGGGGCACACCGCTAACTATCGGGGTTGTGATAAGTTCCAACTCATCAAGAAAGTAAATCTTCGACAGCAGAATCTCTCAAGCCGTCACACCCCAATTGACGTAGGCCCAAATGGCGTCGGGTAGGGGCCATACGCAAAAGGCTGTGCCTAAAGTATCTTGCTCTCAATTCAAGGGCAGATGGGTCAACTTCAACGTCAGATACGCGGGTGGACCAAATCTACGAGCTTCTGCCGGGCCTAGCGCACCTCCAGTCATAATGGGTACCACGGCGGAGACTCCCTTAAAGATTCTTGCGATGAATGTGATTTCACTGATAAGGATAGATCGTAGAAACTCATTTTTAAGTAACTAGACGATGAAAATCCTGATTTGCTCCTGATAAGCGAAACTCAGAGACATATATTAAGGAACAATAATTAAAATATTATAAGAACAGACCGGCCCAACTTCTCCCAAGGTGGTGGTGTCGCGATCTTCGTACGTAAAGCGCTACGTTACAAGACAGTGCACAATGGTAAAGCGTGAAGGTTCCAGGTGCTGGAAGCGTGTATCATGTGCATCCCTTTCCGTAGTGGAAAGAAGACGTGCGTGGTCTCGCTCTATGCACCTGAAGACACAATCTTCTTTATTTATTTCTGAGCTCAAATCACTTTTTCGATGCCTAAGGCTGGAGTTGAAGGAAAAGTATTATCTCATGGCCGGAGATTTAAACGCGAAGCAGGGGGATTGGAGCAATAATACGCCAAATCGTAGAGAGAAACTACTACTTAATTGGGGGTCAGCACAATGTCGAGTTCAGAATCGATGTGAAAGCATCGGGAATTCCGTCCTTTCCCAGAGGCGGCTCTTATCTGGATCTCATGCTGTTCAACATACTGCTAGATCTGACCGACACGAACCGACAAAATGTGAACTGTTTACACACTTTTAAGACAGTGACCATTGCGGACTGAGTGACGAAATAACTATTCCCAACGAAATTGCGGAACTGGAAGAGTTTGTTCAAACGTACACCTACAACTACAATAGAACGGGCTGGACACGCTTCTCCCGTATACTGACTAGAGCACTTTCCTCGAACTTGCTCTACCCACCGTCCAATAGGATTGTCAAGCAAAGAGATTGACAGATATCTGGAATAATTGGACGAAACAATCAAACGAACGATTGACAGTACGATACCTCGGTATCAACATACTGTCTATGCCGACATATTCCACGACGCGACAATCAACACACTGCACCGACAGAAAAGTAGACTCCTGTCAAGATTAAAAACCTTATGCAGGCAGTTTGCTGACAGACACAACTCGGAGGTCAGGACACTGAAGTCGTTGATCAAAAATCTCCAAAAATTGGTCAAAGAGAAGTATAGAATGACGGTTAACGCGCATTGAAATGGGGAGATTTCGGCCATAAGAGCCAATAATCCAAGCATGATCCCTCACATCAATAAGGTATTTCGGAGAAAAAACATCAACGACCTTCCGTGTCTTAAGTTACCCCGAACAAGGAACAACGAACGAGTACTAATAACAGCAGGGATAGATCCAGATAACGCTGTCGAGGATGACGACTTCTTCGTGATAGAAGATCCACAAGAGAAAGTAGAGGCTAAAGGAGAGACTTTCCAGGAAGTGTACAAGGTGCATGATAGCGTTCACCCGAAAATCGCGTCCTTGTGCACAACTTCTACCTTCGATACATGATATACAGGAATATCGATCTGAGAACACTGGTTTCACCGTGTTCAATGAAATGAATAGGTTTTACCGTCTCTTATGTGTGTCTAGTTTAATGAAAATTCGAAAATTTCTAATCATAAAATGAATTCTTTTGCTTGAAGGATCGTCTGCAATTCAAGCAAAATTTTGAAAACATCTCTGATTCAGATGCAAACATCTTCCAATTCTCATTTGTGCCCTTACGTTTGTTTTGCAATTCAACCAACAGAAGTATTTGGCAAAATCCAACGCCATCCTCGCCACGCTATTGTCGTCCAATAAAAATAAGTTTTGTAAAAGAAGCTCTTGATATTACGCAAAGTGAAATAGCCTATATTGAATCCAAAATAAATACATTGAACAAAACTTTCATAGAAGGCAATAGAATATTGGAAGTAAAATACACGTTAGTTTTTACAATGGTCGGTGGTGAAGTTTGTTCTTAACAGGTTTAAAAAACATTATTAGCAGTCGAAAATAAATAATATCTCTGTTCTTCATACTATCTGCAGGTTACTTTTAAGCTCGGATCCTTTAATAACAAGCCTTTTAAAAAAACCAAACAATTTACATAAGAAGATCTAGAAATGCTGATTTCCGGTATTCCGAATTCATTATCTTTACAAAATTTTGACGAGAGATTATCCAATGAGAGTGGAAATGAAAAAACGGATGAGTAATGTATTGATGAAGAAGAATCCGGGGCAGAGTTCACTGAATAACTTAAAGTGCCACAAACATATTACGTTCCATACTAATTTTTGGCATTAATAAAATAAGATCTAAATATATAAAAGATACTTTATTTATACCTTAATTTGACTTAAATAAGCTCAATAACACTTCCAAAGTTGTTTCAGGCAAGTATCACTTCTTTAGGACAAGAAAATATTTTTGAGCGGTTTTTGAATGCAAATACCCCTATGTGCGACGAGTATCAGCAAACCACGTTGGAAGCCTTAGCACGACTGAAGTAGCTAGAGTCTACAGAGAGCGTCTGAGTGAGAAACTCTCCGCTGTGCATTCACCTTCCACAAATGCCAACAATCAGTGGAACCAGTACCGCGGAAAAGGTAGCCGAGACCGCCATACGTTACCTACCACCATCTAAGAGGAGCCCTTGGTATGATGATGAATGCGTACGTCGGAAACAGGTGACAGAAAATGCACACCTACAAGTGTTGCAGCGGAAAACAAAAGCAGCAAGGGAAGAGTATTGAGCCAGAAGATGGTTGGAGAAAAAGTACCTGCGTATCTACGCAGTCTCCCAGCTTAAGGGTATCGAGGAGTCTCGCGATAGGAACAACACTCGGTTGTTTTTCAGGAAAGCCAAGCAGCAGGCAGCTGGCTCTAAGTCTGGAACGCACGTTCTTCGAAATAGTAAAGGAAACCTAGTCACAGAAGCACAGGTAATAGTAGATATATTTAAGGAACATTTCCAGCTGCTACTTACCCTACCCCTTCGGGTAGGGGCTAGAATATACCCGAGGTAGGCATGCCTGTCGTAAGAGGCGACTAAAAATCCAATCTCCGTATACCGAGTGTATAGCGTATACAAAAACATGCAATGGAAAAAACAAAAAGATTAACTACCCCAGGTGGCAGCCCAGCTATGCTGGAAAATCCACCCTCTTCGGAGGTAGGCTCTATGGATTCTGGGGAGAGCCTTTTATTGCACAAAAATCCCTTTGAAAAAAGGACAAAGATATGTCGATCTCCACCACCTAGATCGAATGTCTCCGGGAAAAGAAGTCCGCCGGTTAATCAGGACTCAGTGATAACGAAATGCTACGTTAAAGAGAACAACGAGCTACGAGCTAAAATAAGTGAAATGGAGCGACTCTTCCAAGAGTTGAAAGAGGAAGTTTCTTCTCTGCGAAAAGAAAACGAGAAACTCAAGAACTCTCGTGTACCGAAAGATTCCGAGACAACGCCAAACCGTCCAGTAATTCAATATGTTACGGACGAGGAAGAACTTGCTCGCGAAACTAATCCGGGCTCTAAAAAAAGGCCTAGCAAAAAGCGTAAGGCTGTTACTTCACCCGAAGTCTCACAAAAGTGTGATAACCCCGCTATATTAAAGCAGGCAAAAATCCAAGCGAAACCTCGCCCACCACCCGCAATAAATGTCGTCGGGATAGCAGATTACGGAAAAATTCGTAATCTTCTTGTAAATACGCTGAGAATAAAGCATAATATAACCTCGCGCCGAAACAACGAGTGGAAAATTAACGTAGATGATGCCGATTCCTACCGAGCACTGTCTCAAAAATTAAACGACGAGAATATCCAATGGTACACATATGAAAATAAATATGAAAGACCGCTGAGAGTTTTTGTTAGGGGACTCCACCCGACATGCGAAAAAGAAGACATAATGGAAGACGTGCAAACCCAAGGGCTCAAAATTCTTGACGCCGTGAATATTCTTAAGAAGGAAAAGCAACTTACAGAAGGAGACAAAGATACCGTAGTCAAACGCGGTCTCCCACTCTTTATGCTTACCTTTGATAGAACCGAGAATGTGGACGACATTTTTAAAATTAAAACGATCTTAAATATAAGGGTTAAAATCGAGCCCATGCGTAAAGGCAAGAGAACGATACCTCAGTGCAAACGATGCCAAGGTTTTAACCACACTCAGGCATATTGCCAGAAAGAACCACGGTGCGTAAAATGTGCTGGTACACATCTCTCGGGAGAGTGCAAAGAAAATAAACAGGTCCCAGCGGTTTGCGCCAATTGTAAGAGAAACCACCCAGCGAATTATCGAGGTTGTGAAGTCGCCAAAGAACTCCAAAAAAGACGCGATACTCTCAAGAAACCGGTACTCCCGAATACTAGCCTAAAATATCCTAAAACCGATAAGCCTAAGATTGTTAAGCCAGTCAAAAAGACGAGACCAATAAAGGACAATATAAAAATTGCCAAAGAAAGTGGCGCTGGTCAAAGTACAATGAAGAAACCGCCTCTGGTAGGCGCGAGATCGTACGCGCAAGTCGCATCACATGAACCCAATTCAAGACCAGCCACAATAGATCCGGTCTGCCAACTATTATCCGTGATATTGGAAAAACTTGAGGAGCAAACTAAGATAAATCAAGTCATATTTGACAAATTGAGCAAGCTCGAAATTAAGCCTCGCAAGACAAACGACAAAACATGAATATGAAACAGTTACTCAAGATACTAACATGGAACGCAAACGGCCTTCTGAAAAAAATTGACGAACTAGAAGTATTTCTACGGAAAAACGGTATTGATATATGCCTGATATCAGAAACCCACCTAAAAAAGGGACCTGGACCCAAAATAAAAGGATACAGTGATTATCACGCACATCATCCCTCGGAAAATGCGAGAGGCGGATCTTCTCTTTACATCAAAGACTGCATCAAGCACTCCGAAAACATAAAAATAGAACTCGACTCTATGCAAATAAGTTCAGTCTCCGTAAAAATAAACCACTTAGACTACCACATCGGATCTAGTTACTTTCCTCCGGGATATAGGCTAGTAGACGACGACCTCGTTCGCCTCTTTGAATCACTCAGTCCTAATTTTATCATCGGTGGTGACTTTAACGCGAAACACACCTTCTGGGGTTCAAGATGTAATTCAACGAAAGGGAGGCTACTGTACAAAGTCAGTATGAAGCGTGGTGTGAAGTTTTTTTCGACGGGAAAGCCAACGTATTGGCCAACTGACAAAAATAAAATCCCTGACCTCGTCGACTTCTTTATCGCAAAAGGGCTAACTAAAGATCTGACGGAAGTCGAAGAATGCTATGATCTATGCTCAGATCACTCAGCAGTCACTCTAAAAATAGGTGGAAACCTAGATACGAAAGAAGGACCGCCCAGGTTAACTAGTAACAAAACTAACTGGGACGCCTTTAGAAAAGACTGCACGGAAAATGTTGCTTTAAACGTGCCGCTAAAGACACCGACCGAAATAGAAGACGAAATCGACAAACTTGTGGAAGTCATTCAGAGTGCAGCGTGGAAAAACACTCCTTTCCGGAAGACAGTAACGCAGAACAACAAAGTTAAATTCCAGCCGGAAATTGAAGACCTCATACGAGAAAAGAGGAGAGCGCGCAAGAGATGGCAACTATCCCGCGCGCCCACAGATAAAACTTATCTAAACCGTCTTTGCAACAAATTGAAAAATGAGCTGCAGGATTTAAGAAATCGCGAGACTTGTACTTACCTCGAGGGCTTGACTGCTGAAAAGAGCTCGAACTATTCACTATGGAAAGCCTTGAAGTCCGTAAGAAAACCCGTAATGCACTCGCCGCCAATAAGGAAAATTAACGGCGAATGGGCAAAAGAAGACAAGGAGAAAGCGGAATTATTTGCCGAGCACTTAGAAGAAACGTTCAAACCGTTCGATGGACAACCATTGATCGACGACCCGAATGTTAACACGGCACCCGACAACTTTAAAGTAAAAACCGTGTCTCTGTCCGAACTTCGAATGACAATAGGAAGGCTGAAAAATAACAAGGCTCCGGGATATGATTTAATCACTGGCGAAATTTTGAAGGAGCTACCAACAAAGACATTAGTTAAGCTGCTCTACATTATAAACGCTTCTTTGAGACTTTTATATGTTCCAAGGCAATGGAAAGTCGCCGAAGTCATTATGGTCCAGAAACCGGGAAAATGCGCAAACGATAAGAAATCATATAGACCCATTTCGCTTCTGCCGATAACATCTAAGGTCTTTGAGAAACTTCTGATTAAACGATTACAACCAGTAATTGAAGAAAGACACTTGATCCCGGATCATCAGTTCGGCTTTCGGGTCAAACATTCCACAATCGATCAGGTGTATCGTATAACGAATGAAATCGAAGAAGCTCTAGAAGCGAAAAAGATATGTTGTACCGCTTTTCTCGATGTATCGCAAGCCTTCGACAAGGTATGGCACGAAGGTCTAAGGTATAAGCTAAGGCTAATCCTACCGAAAAAATTGTGTAGAATACTGGGATCTTACCTTGAAAACAGGCTCTTTCGGGTTAGACACGGTACCGAATACTCAGAGTTCAAGGAAATCCACGCCGGCGTTCCGCAAGGAAGCGTACTTGGTCCAATGCTATTCCTGCTCTACACAAGAGACATGCCACAAGATGAAGGAACCGTCGTAGCAACGTTCGCAGATGATACGGCTATCCTCGCAACGGACGAGTCAGTTGAATCATCAACGGGTAAACTACAACGGGCTCTAAACAAAGTATGTGAATGGACAAAGGCCTGGCGAATCGTCCTTAACGAGACCAAGTCAACGCATGTCAATTTTACGTACAAAAAGGTAAACCACTTACCTATTTCCATCAACTCGGTACAAATACCATATGCAAACGAGGCAAAATATCTAGGAATGACCCTAGACGCAAAACTTAAGTGGAAGTCACACGTTAAAAAAAAGCGCGACGAGCTAGAAATCAGACTAAGAGACATGCATTGGCTACTCGGAAGATACTCGAAGCTAAGCGTATATAACAAACTGCTTCTGTATAAGCAAATGCTAAAACCGTCTTTGACATATGGAATACAACTTTGGGGTTGTACGAAACCAAGCAATATGGCTGTACTGCAAACATTTCAAAACAAAGCTCTACGAGCAATCGTTAATGCTCCGTGGTATATAAGGAATAGTGATATTCACAGAGATCTAGGAATTGCTACTGTGAATGACGAAGTAATGAACTTTGCTCGCAAACTTCGTACTCGTCTTTACGCTCATTGCAATAATGAAATAATCCGTACTATAGACGTGACAAACATCGAGCGCCGACTACAAAGAACAAGACCGTTCGACCTAGCGCCGTAAGGAAAACCGCATTTAATGACGGTAATAGTAGGTGCCTTCGCTGGAAGGCTACCTACCTAACGCGATTAATACTACAGAAGCATAAACTACTTGTTAAGGGAACTTAGTCGTAGTCATGAAGCAATGAAGAAATGAGAGGATTAAAGCTGTACTACTATGAGCACGCGCGACCGGTTTCTCATAGTGCCTCTCTGAGGGGTGAGGTTTAGCCCGTAGGTATATACTGACTCACACTAATGACATGGACAGGTCAGCTATATGAATCGGGCATCACCAATGGTACGGGCCATTGGTATCTTTCGAAGATTCCTCACCTCCAGGCGCAACCAAAAAAAAAAACTTAATGCACATCAAATAGAGAGAGTGATAGGGGAAGAAGAGAACACGCGTCCAGTCAATGAAGAAGCCATCCCACTCCCAGTTTTAAAGAAATTGGCTCAATTATCAAAAAGCTGAAGAACAACAAACCCGTTGGCTCTGATGGTCTACCAGAAGAACTTGTCAAACATGGCGGTGATGTTTGGAAGGGTGCATGCACCAAATCATCAACCAAGTATGGGTGGATGAAGCCATGCCCGATGACTGAACTACCGAGGCATATCCCTGCTAAATGTCGCGTATAAGATCCTATCCAATGTATTGTATGAACGTCTGAAACCCTTCTACAAACACAATCGGCACGTACCAAAAGCAAATCTTGGAAAAACCAACGAATTTCACCATTTCTTCATCGTGATGGCCGAATTCGGGATCCCGGCAAAACTGAGGCCCCTATTGTGAGTGTTGTTTATGGATCAATAAACGACTTTTATCGACTGTCGATCGTCGATTGTAGATTTTTGTATTGTGCATTTTGATTGTGATTAGGCATTTTTCTTTTTTTACAAAGCATGAACACACTGAGCGCGCTCTGTTCAGAGTGTGCTTCGAACGCTCCGAATTATTTAAGAAACTCGATTGAGCACATAACACTGAATCAATAAAAAATGAATGCTCTTTGACTTCCAAACACAGAAATAATAACTAGACACAAGTAAAATTCCAATTTCTTCTAATGTTTATTAAACAATAAGACATTTGGCGCAATTCCAATTGTTTTCGTTTTAGTATTTTTTTTTCTCCTATCAAACGTCAAAATCATTGTGCTCTGTTTTTGCTCTGGGTGCTCTATCAATTTATATCGAGTACATAGAGCGCGCTCTGAGCACCCTCTGAACGAAAAAAGGAACACGCGTAGAGCGCTCTGAGCACTCGGAGCTGAAAAAGAAACACGAACTTTTTTTTCGACAACTCAGGCTCTGCTCCGAACTAAAAAAGAAAAACGCCTATTGATACTTGTCGATTTTATAGTCACTTTTTGTCGATCCCAAATTTCTAATCGATGCTCTGTGTTCGTGCAAAATAAATAGATTTTCTGCTATTGGATTTCTGATTAATTGGAATAAAATGTCTTAAATCTTTTGGAAATAAATACCTACATACATTCACCTGGTCTTGAATTCGACCAGAACAGTGAATGGTGTGAAGAAAATCAAAATCCTGGTATATCAGTGAGTATTGAGTCTGAAGTGGAATTAAACATCACTGGAATACAGCAGAAGTATACAGTCAATGGGAGTCTCAATATTCCGAAGAAAAAGTCTCCAAAAGTCTGTAAATAACATATTCCTCTATCGATTGAGTTACACAATACCATAGCTGAAATCAATCGACGCAATCGACAATTATCGTGTCGATTGCTGATCGACAATCACAATAAGGGCCTGATCCAGTTGTGCAAACGTTTTCTTCTTCAATCTAGTGCTGGAATAGATAGTGCACAGGATAGGTGTTAGCACGGAAGGCACTATCTTCAGTAAATCTGTCCAGCTGCTGGGATACGCAGACGACATGGACATCATCGGTCGCTCCCAGCGAGCCGTTATAAAAGCTTTTACCGCAGTTGAAGAAAAGGCGAAACAAGTTGGCCTTGACAAAACCAAGTACCTGTTGTCAATAAACAAAGAAGCATTGGTCCACCATTTAGGACAACATCACTGTTAGCAACAGTAACTTTGTTAATAAGTTTACCTACCTCGGAGTAAATATCAACTCCACGAACGACTCCCTAGTGGAGATTCGGCAAAAACTTACCCTAGGAAACCGCTATCAAAACTGCTATCTCGGAAGACGAAATGTATGAACTACAAAGCATTGATCCTACTAGTTCTAATATATGGAGCCGAGTGCTGGATGATAAGTAGGAAAGCAGGGCACATTTTTCGAAAGAAAAATTCTTCGAATTTGCGGTCCCGTATCCGATGAGGGCGAACGGGGGAGAAGATATAACTGCGAACTCTATGAGCTGTACCAAAATGTGGATGTAATCCAAAAAGCCAAAATACGTCGACTACACTGGCATCGACTATAATGCTCCAGCGAAGAGGATCTTCGACTCACAGCCCCCAGGTTCGAGACGACAAGGAAGACCGAACCTCCGTTTTAAGGACCAAGCTATCACGGATGCCAGAGCGATTGGTCTGGACAACTGGAAGCAGCGTGCACTGGATCGAAGGGAATGGAACTCTACCGTGTCTCAAACAGGGACTCTTTATGGGTCGGGAGCCAATCAAGTAATCTAATCTGTAAATTTAACCCAAATGGTTACACATTGATCGTAAGTACCGTGCAACATATTTTGGCCAAAAAGTGGTACGCTACTTTTTCAGTGAAATCGTTAGGGTCGTGATCCTATGGTTATACGACTCCGTGTTAGCTCCAGTACGGAATTCAAACGAAATCATTACAACCACTTGCAAATTTACTTTCTGCTGAATTAGCATTAATTAACGTACGTTTTTTACCGATGTAGGGAAGCAACACTGCATATTATTTCCTTACTATGGAGCCCGCTAAACTCGTTTTTGAGAAAATTGTGTTTTTCAAAAATTGACCTTAAATAAAGTACCGTTAATATTATATATAAAACAAAAATTTTAATTTTTCCCCTAGGCATTATCCCATTCCATTATCCGTTCAAACATTTTAAACCAGACAGATGTATGACATTGCCAGAGCTGCTTTTTTCACTTTAATATCATAGGAATTTCAAGTTTGCTTCAAATACCAATCAAACCAATCGATTACCAAGTCAATAGTTATCTCACACAAATATGGACGAACGATACAAATGTATTGATTGAAATTAAATGAAAAGAAAATTTGAATTATGAACGAAAGAGAGAAAGAGAGAAGAAAATCAATCCAATGAAATTTGACTTACAATTGTAATTTTTCAATACAATAAATTTAAAATAAAATAAGCAAGTACAATTTTCCCAAATTCATTATACTCAGGTGTAAACATATTACTTAGAAAAATGTATAACTAAAATTCTTTCAAATTTAGTGCAAGTTACCTAATTTCGTGAGGAAAAGTTTCGCCAAAAATATCCTTGGTTGATGGCGGAAAAAACTAAACAAGGAAGATAGATATACTCCTCACCCTTTTAAAGAACCTATTACATATTATAATTTTCCCACAATCTTTGGCAATTGCTGTTTCCGGAATTTCCATACATTAAAGTAATTAAAGGTAGGTACGTTTTTTAAAAAGTTTTAATAATTTTAAATTTTAATTTGCCATAACAATTGTAACCTTTTTGCAATTGGCTAAATAGCATTGTGGTAATCTTTCTGCTTTGTTCATTATTTATCAAAAGAATAAACTATTTGAAAACATATATATGTACATATATTTTGATTTTTAGATTTTCGGTCAGCCGACGAAATTCAAATTTTTCTCGTCTTTTACTAAAGAATACAAATTTAAATATTTGTAATATCTAGTGAACGGCCATAAAATACTTTCCAGATCCTTCCATAAATTCAAAAATCGGTTGTCATCGCACGTCAAATTTCTAGTTGTAATTTGTGAAATTGACCGATTTGTGGCTGTTTTTTAGGGTGAATTGATGGATTTCCAACAAATGTGCTGAAAATAGCTTGTAGGCAACTGGAAAAGCCGGGAAAGTTTAATATCACGTTGTTCATATTTTTCTGATAAGAATCGGATTACAATTTCGATTGGCAATCTGAATAAGAAAACAATATAAAATAATGCCCCAGCTTCTGTTCTCTATACTAATCACAGTAGTACATTTCATCCCTTCTGGGCATCAAGCAGGTTTTGTTTCGCTTCAGCCCCATACCCAGCATTTTGTTCGTAGTCGAGTAAATCAGAGTAATTAACAGAAAAATTTAATCCTCAAACAAATGAATTGGAGCTCACATAGCAACACTTGCGATTACATTCGTACAAATGGAACAATATATTGAACTTTTATTCATCATATATAACGGTATGTACAAATGTGTTCTAAGCAAAATGTCATTCCGCACCTCCAGGAACATAATCATCAGACAGGCTTTGCATCACAGATTTTGTAAAATCTGGCCCCAGCCACAGGACAAATAATAATAGAGTTTCCAAAATTCCTAGAAGTATCCCAGCACACACGTCTAATAGATGGTGGCGGTACATCAACAAACGGGATATCGCAACACCTAATGCCCAAGTGATGATCGGTGGCCATATTAGTTTTGGTATAGGGTACAAAAATGTGAAAAATCCAACTATAAAAAAAGCTCTTGACGCGTGTCCAGACGGAAAACTAAACTTATCCGGTCCGATGGTAAAATCATTACTGTTTGCTGCAGGTCTGCGACGTCTAGTCGCCGCTTTTATAACTGCAACAATTATTACATCCAGGATTAAACCGAACAACATATTTATCTGCATTTCATATAGCGAAGGATTGTTAATTATCCAGGAATATGCCAGCCAACCAGTCAACCAAGCAATTCCATGGCAAGAGATTTCCAAAAACTTGCAGTGATTTTTTAGTGACCGAAACGCCACGAAATTTAACAGAAAACAAACAAAAGCCTTGGTTAATTTAACGTCGCATTCCAAAATTTTTTTAATTATCGAATACTTTGTCTCCTTCGCCATTCTGATACAACGAATAAAAATTTATTAAGTGGTAATCTATTTTGCACATATCCACTTACACACTACTACCTTCTTTGACCTAACTTAAATAATATGCATAAATCGATGACACCACATTATCCAATTTTCCATTGGTGGTTTATAAGGCATTCCATTGGGTTTCCCGGTATAATCAACTTGCCAAATATCATCCAGCTTTACACAGGATGTTTTATTAGTAGGGGTTACACAGCTTCGTTAGACCCTGTTCACACAGAATTGACGGACCTGGTTTTTTTGACATTCTATGTTTTCTCCGTTTTGTCGAGTCACGTAATACAAAATGTTCATACAATGCTTTATAATTTGAATGGATTATGTACAATAAATAGAACAAATTCCAGAGAAGTGATCTACGATTTGATGCAATTATTTGATCAATATGCGCTGTGTTTTCATTAAAATATTATATGAAAATAACAGTCCAAGGTTGTAAGTGAAGCAGACATTTTTAGAAAAAGTAAAGGGATCTTTTTTTTATTATCGGATATTTTTCCCAATTAAGGCTTCTTTACAGGTTCCTATTTCATACAAATAAGTAAGATGCTTTGACAAGCAAGTGATATACTATTAGGTCTATTTGCATACGATCCTAAAATAACAAATTTTCACGAAAATTTACGTAAAGTCACCAAATCTTGTTTGAGTACGCAAAAGTTTCGTAGTTTTTTGTAGAAAAGAGCGCTTATGAGAGAGTAAAAAATTTCCCCATGCAACGAAAATTAGTACAGGAAATTTCTTTGCACTGATTTACGAAATCTGTCAGATACCTATAAAAAAATGTTTGTTGTTTGTGTATTTGTACACATTTGCTTTTGACGTCAAAAAAGTGGGCAAATTTCGTAGCGCGTTCGTTTACTTTTTTGAAATTTAACTATTCTCTGAGCGAATTTTACCCCCACTCCTTGAAGTGTCACAGTCTACGAATTTTGGTGCAGAATGTACTCGAATAGACCTAATGTATGACAACGAACCATACAACAAATCTGAGTAAGAGAAATCTTGCAGGAAAAATGTAAAAATCATGCAATGTATATACATATGTACATATGTATGTGATGTACGATCTGAGGAATTGGCCCCTGTTCAGATTAATGTCTAAACACTAAACATTTTATATGAAATTGCACTAATTTTTTTTTTTTTTTGTATGCGCTGGAGGGGTGAAGTCCTTTATGTATACTCAGTAGCCCGTGCTATGAGTTATGCCAGACTCCATACTCTCACATATATACATGGCTAAAACACCCCCCCCCCCCCCCCCACACTGCGGTACAGCCGGTCAAGGCATTTCTTCGCAGGGGCGGGTTTTGACGTCATCTCTTCTTTTGGTCCAGGATTATATTATTGGACTTGTGCTTTTGATTTTCTCGCCGTAGTTCTTGCATAATGGTTGCAATGATGTTGTTAGCAATTTCCCATGCTTCGCTCGTTGATAACATGGACGATATCAATCTTCTTGGGGTTATAGCTTTGGCTGTCTTTTGCTTTAAAGCATTCCTGGCTGTTTCAAATGTCGTTTTGCATTTTTCCTTCACAATGACGACAGAATGGGTCTTCGGCTATCTTGTACTTGTAAAGATATTCCCGGAAGCTATAATATGCCGTTAGAAATTGGGTGAAGTAAAAGTTTATTTCTTCATGTTCTCTTTTCGTTTCCATTCTTCTACGTTCGGGCGCCGTTTGTATGTCCACTGGCCATTTTCGGATGCATCTCACCTTTGTTGCCATTCTGTTTCAGCAGCTGATCTAATGGCTCTTCTATCTATGTTTTCGTCATATTATCGCTGCTGTTTTGACCACCAACTCTATAGGCACTCACGCCGCTATCACATTTATTTGCATACGCTGTATTTGCATACGCTCAACTACTTTGTTCGGCTACTTATAAGTACAGCTTCAGTTTTGTGGTCCACTAATTTTACACCTGTTGAGCGAAGCCATATCTTCACGTCTTTGATGGTGTTGTTGCAATTTTGCGTGACCTCCTCTATGGTTTTGGCTACTACCACCACAACGATGTCATCGGCATATCCGATTATGTCCACCGCTCTTGGTCTCCGGATACGTAGCACTTTGTCATACATAATGTTCCACAGGGCAGGACCCAGAACTGATCCCTGTGGGACCCCTTTTGTAACTCTATATCTTTCTGGCCCTTCACTACAGGGTTCTGTCTTCAAAATAGCTTTTGATTATTGGTAGCAGGTAGTACGGTACTCGAATATCCCTAAGCGCTCTCATAATGCAGTTCCAGTTAGCCGAGTTACACGCATTTTTGACGTCAAGTGTAACTACAGCACAGCACTGTATTTTTCCTCCATTCCATATGGTTCCAGATATGACTTCGCGTGCAATTTCGCAGACAGATTGTATCGCATGGGTGGTGCTTCGTTTTTCCTGAAGCCGTATTGTCGGTTGGAAAGCCCGTTGTTTCCTTCGGTGTACTGTCTGATGTCTGACGCGGATGATTCTTTCTAGCACCTTTCCTGCTGTGTCTAATATACAGAGGGGTCTGTATGATGATTGTTCTTCTGGAGGCCTGTCGCCTTTTGGTAGAAGCACCAGCCGTTGTCGTTTCCATTTCAGTGGAAATTTTCCTTCTGTTAGGCATCTCGTATAGAGGTTTGCAAATGCCTCTGGCTGTATCTTGATTGCTTCTTTAATGACGAGATTCGGAATCCCATCCATTCCTGGTGCTCTATTGCTCTTCATTGCACCTGCTACTTCCAGGACTAGCTTCTATTACTATGGGGGCAAGAGCCACACTAGTATTCCTTGGGCATAGCCCGCTAACTATAGTGTTCGTCATGGTTGGGCATGTTACAATGCCAATTTTAAATTTGTCATTACTATGTTATAAGCGTCTCCCCACGGATTATGTTGAAGGTCTTCCCTTAGTGTTTGGAAAGATTCGGATTTACACTTTTTGATCAATTTCCGGATCATTTCCACCCTAGTTTTATTCACCCTTTGATTAGCTGTTTGGTATTGAAAACGCCTCGGCTCTTTTGTTTCAAATATAATAGCCCGATATTCCCTGTTTGTATAGAGATCGGAGACGTGCCATTTTGTTATTCTTGCTATACTTCTGCTGGCAAAGGTTAGATCTATGATAGAGGCAGATCTACTATTATTAAACGTTTCTTTGTCTCTTTGTTTTATTAATACTAGGTCAAGGCTAGCCAACGCATCCAGCAATGCCTCACCTCTATGGTTTGTTCTTGTACTACCCCATTCGACTGTCTACGCATTAAAGTCTTCCGCTACAATTGCTACTGATTTTCATCGTACGTCAGCCGCAAGTATGTCCAACATCTGTTTATACTCTGTTAAGGTCGGGCTCGGTGGAGCATAACAGCTGAAGAAGTGGATGGGTATTCAACATCAAATATTTTCTATATAGAACAAATCTGATGTTTTCTAAGCAATTAAATTCGGCTAGTTTCGTAATTTCGATTGGTTTAAAAAAGAACAATAAAATAAAAGAACTTCTCGCAAGCGTCTGACAAAGAAACATGTGTCATGATAAATCAGAGTATATCCACAATTATTAGAGTCACTCTCTCCATATATGCAATCGTATTATTATAAAGCAAAATCCGAAGAAAAAAACTTATACTAAGCGATAAGAGGTAGAAACTATTGAATTTCGTCCGTATGTGCGAACGCTTATAACAAAACGAGACGGAAATTCATTGTAGTAAAATAACCACATGCGACTTCCTGTGTAAAATATGTACATACATATATACATAAATGAGATTTTTTTTCTTATGGGTTTTTATTACGGGTTCACCTTTTGTGCGTGCGGTAGTTATTCATTTCTGGCATCACATGAATAGGTGTTGTCAGGTCCGGTTTTTGGTAATTTGTTTCATTTATGGCTTCTGTGACGCTTCCTTTTATAAATAAGGATAATTAGAAGTTAATTATATATATGTAGCATTTATAGTTTGGTACCACTTTTTATAATAACATAATTACAGATTTTGAAATTTATGATCATCAGATTCTACTCGTTATTTTGTATGGTACATGGTAATACTCATGATGCATTTATGTTGGGGTGAGGGTTCATTACATTTTTTAAGCATGTTTTTTAAAAGCGTTTCAAACTGAATTCTAGTCTGCCGTGCAAAATGCGTAAACCAAATTATTGCAGGGTGATCAGGCTTAACATTGGTGATTGTTTTAAATTTAAAATGAGTAAACATATTGAAAATAAGTTCATTTCTTTTTTCCCAAAACAGTACTTCCAAAATAATTTTGATATAGAGATTTATAATATTCTAAAGAATAAGTTTCAATACAACAACATAGGAGTATTCTACATATGGTATATGTAATAATACAAAAATTAAATATAAGTTAATATTCATATGAATATACATATGTATGTCTTTAATAAAAATGTAAAAAAATAATATATTGGTTTTTTTTATTTCTCGTGTCGGTGTGACAACTGATAAGAAATATTTCACAACACGTGGAGAGTGACCCTCTTCATTATGGATATACTTTGTGATAAAGCTTCTCAAATAACGAATTGCCCTTTGGTTACAGGATTACACAGTAGGCCTCTTCCATTCGTGTGAAGACTAGAGCACGAACAGAACGAATATTTGTGAGAAGCTAGGCCCTGGTTCTCATAAACTTGTTGCGACAAACAATTTTATTTGGTAGTAGGAATACACGATCGACGGATTGGTGTGATAGTGCCGACACATTTGAGTGTCATTGATTTTGAGCGGTATGATATCTTTAGTGTGACCATAAAAATGCCTGAAACACACGTGCAGTTAATGCTGGCAGCAACGCATGTGAAACAATAGTGCAGTTTTTTTTTTGTAAGAAAGTGGAAAGCATCGAAAGTCTGAGTATCGGATTTGAATCCACTAAAACCACCTCTGCCCCCAACCATCATCACAGGTGGGGCTTTCATTGAAAGACGCGAAAAATTATGCCATTTTATTTTATTACACCATTTTATTATCCATTCTTCACTTTATTTGCTTAATTAATTTTTCTTCTGTTTTTTTATATAGATTTCAAAGTAGGTTTTAAACAATAAACTGTCGTATAGGTGACAATTTGCAATGTTATTTAAAGAAATTTGTACTTAATTGTACTATTTTGATGTTCTACTACATTGAATTGTATCAAAATTAGAAATAGCGACGTCTTACATTGCTGCATAATCGTTCGCCGACATATAAAGCTCTGTTCTGTAATTTTAATGCACGCATTTTGCTGCACGTGTGTTTCAAGCATAAGTGTTCAAATTGCCAGCACTAGCTAAATACAAGAAAAAAAGATTTGAGTTTGGGCCATAAAATCCAAGTACCGAAATATCAAAATATTTTAGAATTCATCGATTACCTAAGTTTACATCACAAAAATGTTCATCAAAATTGGTAGACCAAAACTTCCATTTACACAGGTCTTTTATAAGTATGTAGAAAACAAGAAGAAATATGAAGCGAAATTTTGTTGAAAAAAAGAGCCATAAAATCCGTCCGTCCTCCCAGGTTTGAGAATATGTACATACGAATTTAGTTGGAAATTCATCAAGCGGAGTGATGAAAAATTGTTTTACTCATTACGATTACTCATCATACAAATCATGTAAATGTATGTTGAGGTGGTAGATGGGGCAACGAAACGACTTTCCCATATGTTTCAGTTGACGATATACACAAAAAATTTTAAAAAGAAAAGAGCGTTCCTCTCTAGGCGTTTTTTTTTTGTTTAGGTCAGTGAAGAATTCTGAACAGATCCTGAACACAAATGCCATGTCATTATGTCAAATCTACACTAATCAGATACGATTGTCAAATACACAATTTTGACAAGCAGCCGAAAGGTAAATTGACAGCAACATCAGATATAACAGCTGACGTGATATGCACCATATTAGGCGTGTTTCTTACATGTCGGGTTCGTAAACTCTGAAAGATTTATAAAAGTAGTAGATGTAAATGAGATATGTTTTGTTTTTGTTCTTAAAACTTCAAATAGGGTTTAAATATTTCAAGCACAAATACGTTAAGTTGTTTACTGCTAATAGGATAACAGTTAATACTTCTGTGTTATTTCAAATGTTTTCGGATGTGTTTTTATCAGATATCCCATGTAAAATACACAGGACAGGAACAATTTTCACTACTGACTACTTACGCTTTTATTCGGTGTAAAAAGCTGATAAGGATAAACACTTCATTCTAGCGGGCCCTCAAATTTTTTTTTTTTATATTTCCCATTTTGGGTGAACTAATTATTTAATGAGGTACAAGACACATAAAATTAAATTTTGTTTATATAATGTTTCCTTTACTAAATGATAAATAAAATACAAAAAAATTAAATAACATCTTCAAATAAATCTGCAAATTATATGCAACTATCGACAGATGGCAAGCAGAAGAAAAACTGACTGGGGGATCACTTGAGCCTGTTCACACATGGTTGACGGACTGGATTTTGTTTTATGTTGACAAGGAAGGGGGGAAATGAAGAAGTCACATGCCTTCGAATTCAGTCCACTACCTCAAATAAATTGCATTACTTTTAAGTCAAATTTGAATCGCTCCACCAATCAGGAACGTTTGCCTACGTAGTGCTTAGTATTCGGAACGCGACCATTGCCTCCCTACTTGACTTTATTACTTATGTGGTGTACATATTATGTCTATTTTTGACCTTTCTATCAATAAGAAATGTTTGACAAACTTGTGCCAAAAATACAGAAAGTTTCCATTATCCTCACTATTGTTCGATTGCAGAACTGCTATAAAACCTGGTTAGGCTACAAAGCACAGACTATACAGACAGGCAACTCCCAAGAGACTGGCGCTCTTTGCCCACAAGCTAAATAACAGCTGATTTTGTCCATCGCTCCTAAGATGTATGGGTGATCCCATATAAATCAAATGGGTGCACGCATACACCTTAGGAGCGATGGACAAAATCAGCTGTTTTCATGGGCGCAGCCATTTTTTTGTTATCTTATGTCAAAAAACTGACGCAATGTGGAGGGGTTGTTATGTCCAAGGAGTACCTTCCTGAAATGATCCTTGTTTCGAGGTGAATTCATTAAAAAATAAAATTTGAAATATAACGTACGCTGTATATCATTTATACTACTTTTTCAATGAAAAACAAAATAAAAGAGAAATATATATACCTCAGAATAAGCATAAATAATTGTACTTGCAATTCGGAAGCAACAAGAACATTGACCGAAAATTTTAGGCAGAGTAAAAAAGCAAAAGATGCCTGATAGTAGGAACCCTGTGTATGATAGGCATAACTTATGTTGTAGGTAGACTTGACTAATAGTTAATCGCAATTGTAATTAGTATTACATGTTTTTATACGCAAAAGTGAAACATTCAGATATTCAAACATTTTGCTATATGTTTCCTGCTCAGTTTCCATAGTTAAATATTAATATAGGATTGTTTTTCAAATAATAATTGATTAAAATCGACTTTGTAAATTGCATGTGTTAATCGAAGTATTTACGCCTTATAGTAGAACTAATAAAATTTGTGAACAGTGGCTTAATATGAAATAAAAGATTATGTTGAAATGAAAGGAATCATGTTTCCACTTTTAAAAGCAAAACATTAATGCTTTCCTTCAGGATATTGATTTACACACTTTACATTTAAGCTCCTTTATACAAATACCAATGTTTTCAAGTAGCAACAACTTTAGATATGTACATATATTTATTTCCAATTTGTTCATTTGTCAGCACGCATAAAATAATATTCTTTTAACAACGTAAACTCACCATCGTACCTTACAAACACATCCGTGCTGGTTCACCACCTTTGTTTACTTTTTTTTGCCGCTAAAGTAATAATTTCATAGTGTTATTACTCTTAAATAAAAAAACAACGAGGAAATCGTTTTACATTTTTGAATTCAGTACAATAAAGGAAATTAATTTGCATCAAAATATACTAAGGAAGTCGGATAGAATCGCAAATAAATCCAAAGATATTTTACAAAAAATGTAACCAAATGTGAACATTATTGAAGTGTCAGGATGTAGAGAAATTCACCTATGAAGTTCGTAAGTGCAACTTGTTTTCGTGGTAAATAATCAAAGGAAGTGTTTTAAGAAATTGGGAATACCTTTTTATTATTATTATTATGTGTATGCACATTTACACATTTATACTTTATTATGCATTTTTATTGATATGCATTGCACACATTACTATTTATTTGACTTGTATTATATTATATTTTACCTGGTTCGTTATATGTACATAGTAAATACAATTTTATATTTACAAATATATTAATATTGGTAATATATCAGTTATCGCATCAAAATGCAACATAGTGCTTGTTTCAGCACGCAAAATGTTACATTAATGCCTCCTGGAAAACACAATACACAGAGAAAAAAATCTCATCAGGAAATATGTACAAAGAAAGTTCATTGTTTTTGTGACATTTTATTGTAACATTTCAATTGATGAACGTATAATAAAGGTATTACTGTTGAAACACAAAAGAAATATTCTATTTATTCAATTGTATTTCCATAGTGCTCCCATAAGTGAGTTTCTTCAGAATCGAAATATGTATGTAAATACCTTTCGATGTAAAAGCCTTTTTCCGCATGTCATGTGCTTGAAACTCAATGGTATTACAATATTAAAACATAAAAACAAATGTTTATATGTTTATAAGCACGTGTTTAAATGCAGGTCAAGTCCAATAAAAAATAGAATTTATGGACACAAATAAAATCTCACCTCGCCTTACTTCAGATTTTTGTTCATCAGTTGCAAAACACAAATCTTCTGAAGCCTTTTTTTTTTAGATTAAGTTTGTTTTTATTTTGTCTTATTAAAATTACAATTGATCTTAAAACTAGACTTATAGCTAAAGGTACATATAATAAAGTTGGCTCAACAATAGGGGCCCAACGGATTTCATTTGTCAAATTACAATTTATATATTTTTTTTTTTTAAAAACATTATTTACTGGCTATCTTAATCTTTACATGGGTTTCTAATTAGTTTAAATACAAATGATGGTTGCTGGAGTGTTGCGAGTATTGGGTGGAAAAGAAAACCGGGACTATCCCCGGTAATGTGTGTTTGATGCTTTTTTGTAAAAGTCGTTGTCAATGATGTCATCAAATCTGGTGTCTATCAACGCTCTAATACTAAGGTATCGATGGCTGGGCTCGATGTGCAGTCTCAATAATTGTTGAATTTCTTCATTTGGGTGGTCGGTGAGATTTTTTATGATTTTAGCAGATGCTTCCTTCATGTACTCGCTGATTGGTACTATTCCAGCGCTCTCGTAGAGAGCTGAGTTAGAATAGTACTTCAGTGAAGCTGGTCGACGCCAAAGACCAGTACATGCTCGGAGGATTCTCCGTTCGAACGTAAGGAGCTTATTCATAGATGACGGCGAGATGGTGAACCAAATCGGACAGCCGTAGGTGATGACCGGTCGAATGAGCTGCTTGTAGATCAGGAGTTTGGTCTTTTTACTTAGACCACTCCGTCGCTTCAGCAATGGGTGCACCAAATGGAGTGCAAAGTTGGCCCGCCTTAGAATCATTGCAGCGTGAGGATTAAATTTAAACCTCTCGCTGAAATGAATTCCTAGGTACTTGGTAAATGGCTTTGATGGTACCGCTGTATTGTCTGGGAGTGTGAGGCGTAGATTTTTGCAGCGTGCTGCGAAGCGTCGTCGATTAGGGACGGCGGTTGATGGCGGTCGGAAGCAGATTAGCTCCGTTTTGGAGCTATTAATTTTTAGTCCCCATTTGAGGTAATACTCCCAGAGGTTGTGGATGTGAGACTGCACTCTTCTAATGGCTATGTCCGGAGATCGGGATACAGCGTATGTAATCGAGTCATCCGCGTACAACATGGTTCTGGTTGCTGCTGGGTTGGATGGCTGATCTGCTGTGTATAAATTGAAGAGTGTCGGGCCCAGCTTCGAACCTTGAGGTACTCCAGCGTTGATTCTCTTCATTGATGATTTTGTTGTGAAGACCTGTACAAAAAAGTGTCTATTGGTTAGGAAGTTATGAACAAACCTGACTATGTGGTGAGGGAAACCGAATCTAATCAGCTTGAAGATAAGTCCTTTGGTCCAGACGCTGTCAAAGGCCTTCTCGATGTCTAGTAGACACGCAACAGTTGATTCCTTTTTGTTTAGTCCGATCGTGACGTCGTTGTGAAGTCTGAGAAGTGGATGGATGGTGGAGTGCCTCACCCGAAAACCGAACTGATTGTTGGGGATTATCCCTCGTTCGGAGCTGAAGTGGTTAATCCTTCTTAGCACCAACGATTCTAGGATTTTGCTGACACAGCACAGTAGTGCAATTGGTCTGTATCCCTCAACATTGTCGCGGTTGGTTTTCTTCGGAACTGGCACCACTTTGGCTATTTTCCACGCAGTGGGAAAATAGCTGTTGTTGATGCAGTTGTTGAAGATCACGGTGAGCAATAGGATGGCCATACTTGGTAGCTTTTTCAGCAGGTAGTTGGAGATTCGATCTGTACCTGCAGATTTCTTGGCGTTGCTGCTTTGAAGTACCTCCGTCACCTCGTCAGTGTTTGTGAACACTGGGTCGGTGGTCGGGTTGTTGGCTGGGTTTCCATCTGCAAATGTTGTTATAGGTGGGCTGGTGTTGATGACTTCAGTCACTTCGGCGTTAACTTCAGCTAGGAAGTTGGGAAGGTGCAGGGGAGAATCTTCTGAAGCCAACTTCAGTTCGTTGATTTACACGTATTCACCGACAGGGGATCATGGGAGAAGATTTAGGCCACACCCATTTTAGGGGTTTCGGGTGCAGAGGAGGGAAAGTTGACTCTCTCGTATAGTTTCTCTATGCTACAAAGCCTGGAAGTTTGTGAATAAGAAAAGTGAGGAGAATATATATAAAAAAAAAATATGAAACTAGACTTCCACAACCGAAATATTCCACTTCTTTCATATTTTCTGAATTAACCTCCTGCAGACAAGCCATTTTGGCTTCGCAGGTACATAAGATTATGCAATATAAAAAAATAACTAATTTACGCTTCAACAATAATTGCGTAAGGCGGGCATATTTTCAGCAAATTCAGCAACATCTTATATATACTTGGAATATTCAATATAATCACGTTTGTTCCTAACGCTTCGCATCTGGCGTCATCCATAGGTGCCTTCACTTGCATTAATAGAAATGGGTAGATTGTTCATATTCTTGTATGTGAACTTAGCATGCTTTGATTTTTCGTTAAGAACAATGCAGCGACTTATTGAGTTTTTTTTTCCATTTTGGCTAAATTTAGAATGTTTCTCCAGAGCCACCAAACCAATGCTCCATACATGAGAATCGGTTTTACTACCGACGTATATAGCCAGTGTATGATGCTTGGCCGTAGGCCCCACGTGAAGGCTACACGTTTTTTTATATAAGTTATGACAGATAGGGATTTCCTGGTACGTTGGACTATATTTTCTCTCCAAAGAAGCTTGCGGTCAAGCTTTAGGCCTAGATAGTTGGCCCTGTTTGAGAGGGTGCCACTTAATATTGGTTGATTAAAGTCAGGGATTGACTGAGAGGCCACAGTTTGTAGTCCAGCTTGTTAGTTTTTAAAAGCAGACTTCCTGTTATTAGTATGACGACTTCGCCTGCGTAGGCGATGACTTTGCAACCTGTTTCAGAAGGGCTTCCTTGAGCACTTGATTCCATAGTAATTGAGACAATACTCCCCTGGGGGTACCTCGGTGTGCACGTCCTTTGACAGTGCTGCTTCCAAAGGATGCACTAATAACCCTGCTTCTCCTATAACACGGCAGATTGTTTCGCAGATATTCAGCCATCGTAGAACTTTGATTATCGAGTGCGCTTCAACGTTGTTGAAGGCTCCTTCAATGTCAACGAACGCCACTACTGTGAATTCCTTGATAGAGCCGGATTTTTCGATTGGTTAGCTATGCCTTTTTGATAGTCGTGCTGTGACGTGGAAAGCATAGTGCGATCAATGTTTCCCTTAACGTGGAGATCCAGTATTCTTTCTAGAATCTTGAGAAGAAAAGATGAGAGTATGCAATGATTTTCCTGCTTTGGGTGTGAAAATCACTCTTACTTCGATCCAGACAGATGGCATCGTTCCTAACTCCAGGCAGCCTTTTAGAATACATGCCAGGTAGTGGCGTATAATGATGAGCGTCGCCTGAACTTGTGCCGCAAAAATGGCGTCCTGCACCGGGCTATACACTGCTCACTTCAGTTTGTCATCGCTGATGAGTTCAGGGGGTGGTGGTGATCGTGAAGCCTGTACCCCCCCTGTCGTTAGGGATAGGCGTGCAGCCAGGGAAATGGATGTCAATGAGCAGGTTAATCGATGCTCCGCTTCTTTCACATCCTTTGTGAGGGCGGATTCGGGGTCTCCATAGGGTAGGTAGCCTGAACCCAGTCAGATGTTGCTGTGGCTCGATTTTAGCAGTGTTATTGCCATGTTGTTCGCGCTACAATGAGGAAAAAGAGCGATGTTGGTCGATGTCTTGTCGTTAGGAGATTGCTCGGGTTTGGGAACCATTATCACTTCTGCTACCTTCCATGCATTTGGAGGGTGTAGGAAACTAAACGAAGCTTATCTAATAAATGTTTTATAGGAATTTAATTAGTACTTTTTGTGGCAATTCCTTAATGATTCGTCCGGTTATTTTAATCTTAACAAGGGGCCTTATTATTTTCCATTGTTTTTGTTACCTTTCAAAGTTAACGACAAATGTCGTTATCATACTTATCATCTAGGAATGTTCGATATTGATATTCAAATGGTGTAAAACGGTCGGCCTTTTCTATGTCATCTTTTGCCCACTCGCCATTGTCGTTTCTTTTTGGTAGTGATTGCATTTCAGAGCGAGTTGTTTTTATTTGTCTCGTTCTTTTTGTTAATCTTGAACCCGTCTTTTAAGTTTATTACTTAAGTAGTTTGAGGTAGGTCCTATATCTTTTCTTTTATATCTGACGAATAATTAACTTCGCAGCGTTTGGATATTTTTCTCCTTTAGGGAGCTCAGGAGAGATCAAAACGTTCCTCTACTTTTTGAGTTAAAGGTACCCTTTTTGTTTATGAAGAAGTCTATCAGGTCATTTGTTTTTGCTGTATCGAAGGTCTAATATGTCTGTCTCCCTGTTGGCGAATTATATCTACTTCGAGAAATGTTTACCAAAGAGCGGATTTACAAAACCACTAAGTGATTTCCGCAACAGAAATACCGCAAAAAGTTCTTGGTATTTTGAATTTCTATCGGAATTGTTTTCAATCGGACTGAAATCGAAACAACGTTCAAAAATTTTAATAGGTAGCAATTAAAACAACTGATCCTTTAAATGTTTATTTGTGAAAATAAAGGGTAATATATAAATACAATTATGATCAGAAATGGTATAAGGGTACTAATTGTGGAGGAACAAGAAAGATAAAGTAGTGAGATCCGCTTATGAAATTAGGTAAGCTAATTCGTTTTTTGCAAAAAACTCTACTCTACTTTCCTTTAACTTAGGGTCTTATCAAGTGAGAAAACTACATCCTGGACGCAAGTCCAGCAGGATGTTTTCCCAGGAATGATTCGATCGTGAGCGGACTTAGAAACCAAAAGTTGATCACCCAAGGTAAGGTTCGACGCGCCGAGACCTGCATGGCTGGGGGGGGAGCTCAGTCGCTAGCGCAAACTCTGAATACCTGGGAGCCTTCAGTTTTAATAAAGTTCCCCTTACCTGCATACAGAGGGTGAGTGCAGGTTGACCTCTTCTTCCCCCTTACTCGTGGGACCCAAATATGAACCAAACAGAACAAAAAACAATAAAAACAGCGGGCACTTCTAAAAAATTAGCCGATTCAGATACTAAAATAGAAGATGCCCTTCTCCTTGTTTCGGACGGGACAGTTGACCTGCATCTGAAAAATCTCTTTCTAGATACCAGTGACAACTGTTCCGTCTCCAGCTCGTCCTTCTCTAACTGTTCCAACAGCTCAAAGCGGTCTAGAAACTGCAAGCTGACAGTAAAGAGACTAGGGACAAAGAGATGGGACGAACTCACGGAGCTGGAAAGGAAGAGACTCCATAATGCAAGGACCTACTTGCAGGAGTTGTCAGCATCAGATGGTGAGCCTATTGCTAGCCCTCTGGTGGTGACAACACGTGTAACAGACCAGCGCATTGATGGGCTGATGGGACCACCCAAGTTCGCGAAAAGCCATTGCCAGTCAGGACAGGGGATTGTCTCATCATCCGGTCGAAGGGAGACTTCCATTACTGCAGGTACTATGCCAACATCAGAGCCACCTTCTACTTCAACGTTGACTGGGTTAACCCTTCCGTTGAGGAAGGAGGCGCTCCTGGTAGTACAGGCAGATAAACTGAACCACTCCAACCCGACGAGCCACTGCTACTCGCAAGGAAGTGGGTCGTCTGATTCTGTTCCACGGAGTGATGCTATTCCTGCCGGCTTAGGAAACTCCACAGCGCTGAGTTGCGCCACAGTAGTAAGCGCAGGTGTGCATGGTCAGGTGTGCACAGAGACTACGCTTCCTAAAGTGCAACAAAAGGACGCTAAGAGGACAACTCTCCGTAACCGGCGGAGAAATGCCATTCGCCTTATCAAACGGCTGAAGCAGCGTGACCCCAAGTACTACACGAACAGGAAACGCGAGGCTCTGGATAGAGCGCGCATCACGCTGAAAGGCAATGGATCCAAAAAAGTCACGCTGGCAGAAGAGATAAAGGGCCAGCAGTGCAGAAGGCGGGGAGCCACTTGCTTCCCCCTTCCAGTGCTGCGGCTGCCAGCTCCTCTCAGTCCGAACTGGAACGACGACTAGGTACGGCAAGAGGACAAGGAAGGAATCCAACCGTGGTAAGGAAAGAATGCCACTTACAGTCCGCCCCAATCGCGGTCGATTCCAGGCCTCACGCGATCGGACAGGGCAACGGTTCACAGCCTAAACCCAAACCGACCGCGTGTGGTTCCACTGCCACAGAGGACGCACCTAGCGCAGGGAACTCCAAGGGAGCGGTCAAAGGTCTCTTCGGTAAGAGGGCGGGAAGCCTCTTGACATCCACCTCTACTGAAGCCACTAGAGGGTGTTAATGACTCTATTATCAATAACAAGGGATCCTCCCCCCCTCTTCGAGCAGCTCACCACCTTCAAGGGTTTCAAACTATTAAGGAATGACAACGAGTTCACCCTTAATTGGCTCAAATCCTTTGTGTCTAGTACGCAGGCTCCATGGGCAAACGCCGACATTCGACTAGTCGAAAAGAAGGACCTGCTTGAGTACACTAGACCGAAGGGGTGTATTTTGATCCCTGGCCCTCACATACCCAGAGAAAGGATCGAGAGAAATCTCCGACACCTCAATCCAGAGTTTTATAGCCAAAACTGGGAAGACGTAGAAATGGGCGAGCATTCAGAGCATGGTTCTTCTTAACCACAAATCCATGCCTATGCTCCGAAGGTACAGCAACAAGGTGCGTACCGGAATCACTCGCTGCAAAGTCCGTCGCACCATGTGCAATGCGGCAGCAGTGATACTAACCACCGCGGTGAGTCCTTATTTGATTTTATTATAGAAAATAGCCTAATAATAGCCAATAGGGGTAGTGAGTCTACCTTCGTAGTTAGGAATAGGCAAGAAGTAATAGCTATAACCCTAGAAAGTAATTCGAGTTCTCGCTTAATTGAGAATTGGAAAGTTCAGGAATCATTCTCTATGTATGTATTGCGGTCCTCTTGTGACTCTTATAAACCGTATAGGAATCCCAGGAGAACCAACTGGGACGTCTTCAATAAAATAGTGAGTCGACGACGCCTTCAAGAATGTAACTTGCAGTGTCCTTCCGACATAGATAAGAAAGCCGTGGAAGTCGCAAATGTCGTCAAAGAGGCTTTTAATATAGCTTTTCCAGTGACCAAAGGAAAGTGTAAGAAATCGCCTCCATGGTGGAACAAAGAGCTGGCAGACATCAGGAGGGCCACTAGGAGTCTCCTCAATGCTGCCAAAAGAACGAACTCACATGCGGACTTTGGTCGATATAAAGACAGTCAGAGAAGGTTCAAAAGCGAGACGCAAAAAGCAAAGCGTAGGTCTTGGCAGAGCTTCTGTAATGACATTAACGGAACTACAGAATCTGCGAGACTTCGAAAGATCCTCTCAAGACAATCTGTGGCTATTGGATCACTTAAGAATCCCAACGGTAATTGGACTGAATCTTGTTCTGAGTCACTTAAATTGCTTATTAGCACCAACTTCCCTGGGAGTGCAACTCAACCTGTCGATAGCTCAGTAAGAAATATAAACACAGAATATGAGTTACCAGCTGACTTGATTTCAAAGGAGAGAATCGAGTGGGCAATAGGTTCATTCTCACCTTATAAATCACCAGGGCTGGACGGAATCATACCGATCATGCTTCAGAGCACCTCATGTATGGTTATTCCGGTACTCAGAGAACTATTTATCAGCAGTCTCAAACACAGACATATCCCTAGAAAATGGAGAGAGGTCAAGGTGGTGCACATACCCAAGGCTGGAAAGCCAAGCCACACCACCGCCAAAGACTTCAGGCCTATTAGCCTAACCTCCGTCATTCTGAAAACATTAGAAAGGTTAGCCGATATCTACATTCGCAGCAGACTTTGTCCCGAGGTCATGTCCACAGCCCAGCACGCTTATACCAAAGGAAAAAGTGTGAAAAGGCGCTACACTGTGTAGTCGGCCTTAACGAGAAGTCCTTAAAAGACAAGGAATTCACTCTCGCCGCATTCTTGGACATTGAAGGTGCTTTAAATAATGTCAAAACGGATGCGGTTCGTAGAACTCTGTTAAATCTCAAAATTCACGATTCTCTCACCAACTGGATTGTTGCAATTCTTGAGGGTACAAAGATGGAAGCATTCGCCTCCAGAGGTACCCCTGAAGGCGGAGTAATCTCCCCGCTACTATGGGTCATTGTACTAAATGAGATGCTGCTACAACTTAGGTACAGTGGGGTTAAGGCCATCGCATATGCGGACGACTGCTGGCCACAGGTAGATTTTTACCTACCGTTAGCGAAATATTGGAGAACGCGCTTAAGATCCTAGTCACCTGAGCTGAGAAATGTGGACTAGCGGTCAATCCCCGAGCTGGTATTATTCACCAATAGAAGGAAAATTCCTGAGTTCACATTACGTCTATTGGGGGTACTCCCCTTAAAATCTCGGATAGCGCTAGATTCCTAGGACTCGTTCTTGAGAAAAAAATGAACTGGAGACCTAATATCTTCAAAAATGAAGATAGCAACTATAGCCTTCTATACTTGTAGTAGAATATTTGGAAAGAACTGGGGTCCAAAACCTAAAATTATTCTATGGATGTATACGGCGATAGTAAGACCTATTCTGACTTATGGTTGTCTTGTATGGTGGCCGTCCGCCACCAAGTCCACCAACTTAGCGGCCCTCACGAGGATCCAGAGATTGGCCTGCATTGGCACCACAAGTGCCATGAGAACAACACCTACTGCAGGACTAGAGACTATCCTCAATCTTCTACCGCTGGACATTTTTGTCAAAACCTCGGCAGCTATAAATGCCCTAAGAATAAGTCAGTCAGATAGCTGGAACCATAATGCAACAGGTCATTCCATGATCCTGGAGAAATATCTAGGAAAAGTCAATACTACGGATTACCTCACTCCGTTCCTAGATTTTGATACCTCACTCGTTCCCAAGCAGGGAAGAATGGACAGATGATCAGCCTGCCAAAACACGTTCCATCTCTATCTATGCAGATGGATCTAAGATGGATGTAGACGTAGGGTCTGGAATTTTTTCTGAACTGCTGGGGATATCTAGATCAGTCCGCCTCCCGAACCATAGCAGTGTTTTCCAGGCGGAGGTCCTGGCAGTGACAATAACTGCCCGTGAGACTGCGATGAAGGCAATACCACCGGAAGGTATCACCTTTTTCATCGAAATAAATAATCGATGAAATAAAATCCAAGCTTGTGAAGTGCTGCCGCGAAGAACTCAGGGTTCTTGGAACACAGCACAAGGTTACACTCTGCTGGGTCCCTGGACACGAAGGTATTCCAGGCAATGAGAAGGCAGACGAACTGGTAAGAAGAGGCTCTAAATCTACATCGCAACAGGTAGACACCTCGGTGTTCATCCCGCCTTGCACATTGATTCAAAAGAAAAAAGATATTGGCCAGAAGTGAGGCCAATAGTAGATGGACCTCCCTGGACACCTGTGTGATCACCAGAAGCCTATGGCCTTGCTTTGACAAGAGTAGGACCGACCGAATTATGCTAAAGGATAGGAAGTCCCTTTTTTGCCCTTATAGGAATTATTACGGGGGATAACTCTCTTCGGTACCACATGAGAAAGTTAAGACTCACGGATGAAGATCTATGTCGGGGATATGGAGACGAGGAAGCTAATGAGGATACAACTCACTTTCTCTGTCACTGCCCTGGGCGTGTCCACCTTAGATTCAAATTTCTAGGGCTACACTTTTTCCGTGACCTTGAAGAATTAGCAAACAGACCAATAAATTAAGTTTTTAGGTTCATCAAATCAACAGGATGGTTTGGTGATCCACAAGATGTGTATTAATACGAGGGTTTACCAATGAGCAAGGGACTTTTTCCCCTTTGGGTATTACAATGGGTCTGTATTGAAATAAGTGTGGCGACGTGATATTATCTACTCGCCTACCCGCATACCTAACCTAACCTAGTACCTGGGTACATTGTCATTGCAATGAACGTCATGTCGGTTGAGTTGGGTAGTTTTTACGTATGTTAAAAAGAGATGGGCTGAGCACAAAGCTAATGCGCCGTGAATCCATTTTAGAAGATAAATCACGGTGGAAGAATCAATAGGTTCAATTTAGATATATTTTTACATCATACGGACGACTTAAAAATGTACTTCTCTGTGGATGTAGAAGTGTTCCGTTTTCAAAATCTTTCCTCCGTACATTTTCCTCATTTTTCGCTGATAGTCGGAGAGACAACATCATGTGGAAGACGGAAAGTAAAGTGCGAAGGAGTTTGAAGTGGTGCACATGCTGGTTATGTTGCCGTAGTTGGGCATCTGATGCTAATAAAATGTCTGATTCATTTTAATACGCAAAGCGAAGAATTCAATTGAGTGCATAAATACTGTGTTGAGGATGTTTGCATTCTTCTGTAAGTTTATTGCGGAAGTCGCTTAATGGTTTTATGATTGAATGTAACAAATCACAATACATCATAATTTCCTAATGACGCCCACCGAAAGAAATTAAATTAATAGGAGCAGGAAATGCACTTCCTCAAGTGTTAGGAAAACTGCTAATTACTTTGAGAAAACCATACAAAACCTACTCCTTCAACGACATCTTAAGAACTGGATTGAAAATTGGAAAAAAATGCATCCATGGCTACCTACCACTTCAACGATAGTTTATGATTTGAATTTCAGCGTTCCCCGTCTGTCATATTTTCGTGTATAGCCACAGCTTTCATGGGATTGACGTTCAGTCCCATGATAATGTAGTCGGGCACTTAGAGTTCTTATATCGCACGAAGATGAGAGGAATGCAGTCATTGATGAACTATACCTATATAGGTGATTTGTGAGTGCAGCTTTGCGTACGACGTGACAAGCGCAATTACATCAATGCGCTACAGAGGCAGTAAAAGCAGCATCGAGGTGCGACATCAGAGCCGATTATAGAATTACCAGACAGTTTATACGTGGCTGAATCAAGGCGGTTCGTTGCTCATATCGGATTAAGATTAACTCAAGAGATGAAAGGAGCATTTCATCTCAGTTCTGAATCAAATATTCGCCAGCAATACGCCAGACTAAGTGTCCGTAGAAAGAAATTCCCAAATTCGCACCATGATCCCCAGTAAAGCCTAAAACACACGTACGAAAAATGCATGCATTAAATTTATAGAACTGAGCTTTATATGTGGGCGAACACATGTGCGCAATGCAAAACCATGCAGCGATGTAAGACGTCGCTATTTCTAATGTCGATGCAATGCAATGTAGTAGAACAGCAAAATAGTACAATTTAGTACTAATTTCGTAATTTGACATTCCAAATTGTTACCTATACGACAGTTTATTGTTTGAAACCTACTTTCAAATCTACAAAAAGATAAAAGAAAAATTAATTAAGCACATAAAGTGAAGAACGGATAATAAAATTATATAATGAAATAAAATAGCATAATTTTTCGCGTCTTTCAATGTCCATTGCGAAATAATTCGTTTTTGAAATTGAATTGTCCAATATAACAATGACAGCACACAATGGGCCAGCACACACTGGAGTAATTCCGGTATTATATGTATGCATTTGTTTCATTCCGATGCTGAACCGCGTCTATGCCGGAATGAAATTTCACTCCACTTCAAACTGTACACTTCGTCTCTCTCTCTCACAAACTCGGTATGATACCGGAATGATCACTCCAGTGTGCGCTGGCCCAATGCGATGCAATGTCAATGTTTCACTGCACGTGTGTTTCACATGCGTTGCTGCCAGCATTACTGCATGATGCGATGCTGCACGTGTGTCTCAGGCATTAGGATGAGATTATTTCCGCGATTAAAGCAAAATCATATATTTTTTGTTTTGCAAAAGAAAAAAAAAAAGTCAGTTCGACTCCTCGACCCAGATAGTTACACCCATTTTGGACTCGTCCCAGCTAAAATAGTGAAGTCGAGTACAGTCGAATCGGTTTGGCCTCGACCAGTGTGTATATGCATTTAGATCCGGTTTCAACCTAGGTTCGACGCTGTATATATACGGGGTAAAGTGAACGGATCAATTTCTACCAAAAAATCACGTTTGTAGAGTAGATAGAATGCGTTCAATAATTTGCACTGAATACTGCCAATTATTTGGGAAATTATTAACAGCCGCTTTTTTTTTTAATTCTATTGAGTCGCCTTGAGTGTAATTAATATTTTCTTTTGTAATTCGCCAAATATGAAATTAGTCAGGTGATTTTGTTTGTTTTCTTACATATAAACTTATTCAAGTTGATTCTTACAGATTCCTGATGAAACTTAGTCACGAAACGGTGACTGTGGAGCTGAAGAATGGGACCCAGATACACGGTACGATTACTGGTGTTGATGTTGCTATGAATACTCACTTAAAAACCGTGAAAATGACTATAAAAAACAGGGACCCTATACAATTGGAATCTTTGAGTATACGAGGAAACAACATTAGATACTTTATCCTCCCAGACAGTCTTCCATTAGAGACTTTGTTGATTGATGATACTCCAAAGTCTAAAGCGAAGAAAAAAGATTCTGGACGAAGTAATCGTGGAAGAGGTCGTGGTACTCGTGGTATACGCGGTGGTTTACGTGGAAGAGGCGGGAGAGGTCGAGGAAGTGGAAGACGCTAATTAACCGAAATCTTGGGATAACTTATTTTTTTTAACGCCATACAACCTAAGTAGTAGGAAGATGGAAATAAAAATATAAATGCTTAAATTAATTGGAATTTTGAATATTTTTTAAATCAAAGTTTTTATATATATTTCTAATCGTATGTTTATCAGTTTTTTTTTACACCCAGTTTAAGATTGCCAAAATTCGTCTTGTCCACTTATTTTGTTTTTCATTGTTCCCTCTATTTCAACTTCGAAAACTACTCGTTTTTTTGTACTTATAAGCAATTCCGATGAGAAAACGAGTATAATCCTGTAAGATGAATGAATTTTAAAACCCAGTCTAAGATAATGATTCCAAAAGCAAGGCAAAATTGTATTACAAAGCATTACGTTTTAAAATGCATCGCAGTGTCCCAAAACATAAAAATAAAAAGGCTCTATCCATATGTACATAGAAGTTTCAAAACATTAAGATTTGCATTAAAAGCAGTGTGCAGTCATGGTTTGTATTTTATTTTCATAAATTGAAAATGATTTATTTATTGATCAATGTCAACTTAAGCAATTAAAGCATTTTTAACAATATTTTAGAAACAACTCCTTTCGTCGCTATGTCATCTCATTTGGAAAATTATGTACACAAAAACCGAAAGATTACTTCAATGCTATTCAACCAATTGCGAACGGGTTAAAACGATTGTTATGCCCAATTAAAATGTAGAATTTAAACATACTGTAGTACCTCGATTTACGACGCTTCGATTAACGTCATTTCGACTTACGACGGCAGAAAAATTTAGGAAGCTACCTTTATTTACGACGTTTTTGCTTCGAACATACGTCAATATGTTGTATAGAATTTTAAAATTAAAAAAAAAAATTCCGAACAATTTATTTTAGTTCTTTTAAATTATTTTATCAGTTTGTTTAATTTTTTAGAAGACAAACATACATATTTTCAAATAAAAGCCAGAAATCATTGAACAACGAGATATTAAACTTTCCCGGCACTTTCCAGTTGCCTACAAGCTATTTTCACGCATATTGTTACATTTTAACGCACATTTGTTTGACTTGGTGAATTCACCCCGACTTGGTGAATTCACCCCTAAATCACAACAACAAATCGGTCAATTTCACCTTAAATCACAACAACAACTAGTAATTTGACGGGCGATGACAACCAATTTTTGAATTTATGGAAGGAGCTGGAAAGTATTTTGGGGCCGTTCACTAGATATTACAAATATTTAAATTCGTATTCTTTAGTAAAAGACGAGAACAATTTGAATTTCGTCGGTTGACCGAAAATGTAAAAATCAAAATATATGTTTTCAGATAGTTTATTCTTTTAAAAAATAATGTACACAAAAACAGAAAGATTACTACAATGCTATTCGGCCAATTGCGAATAGGTTGAAACAGTTGTTATGGCGAATTAAAATATAAAATTCTTAAATTTTTTTTGAAAAACGTATAATTGCTTTAATATATAGAAATTTCGCAAACAACAATTGCCAAAGATTGTGGATGAATTATAATAATAGGCTCTTTAACTGGGTAAGAAGTATATCTATCTCCCTTTTAAAATTTGCATTGATATTTAACTACATTTCCGAAAAACAAAGGCCATATATGTACATACCTTTTATCTGATTATAGAAACACAATAGTTGTTATATTTCGGCATATATGTACATTTCTCTGATGAATATTCTTTTTTATCGACTTTAAGTGTCTGCGTTTATATCGCCATTCAAGTAGTGTGCTTAAACAATTAATTTTTATAATATGTATGTTACCACCTAAAGATAGTACGATTATCAGGGCAGCATCCGGTATGGTTTAATCGACTAATGTATCAGCTGTTGAGTACATAGCTTAGTTTACCTTATATAAGATCTCTAATGTATGCGCAAATTAAATTACTTACACAAGAAAGTCATAAAAGGGAGAGAACAAAACGGGGTAGACGCTGCAGACGTTTTAGAAAAGTTGGCATTCGTTGTGTCAAAGGTTCGTATTTTTACTTCTCTCTTTGAGAATTTACAATTTTTAGTGCAGAACTTAAGGGAACAGACCAAATCAATGAACTCAGTACGTTATGTACCTACCTTACCAAAATTAGTGTCTAAAAAAGAACACAGGACTAGAATCAGGTCGAAGGAATAGCCATGAAACATGGATCGTAAGAAAAACCATAAGACCATACAACACCCATAACACAAACAACGTACAAAGCTGAACCTACGAGCTAAATTTTCGTACGTTTATTGAAATCTTCTACCTTTATCATGTTGCTTACTTCAAAAAAAAAAAAAAAACTATCATTGAAATGCTGATATTTTTTTTTTCATTGATTATTTTCATTGATTTTCCAGAATTCTTTCCAATGAAAAATATTTCTAGTAAATTTAAGTTGAATGCTTCCGTTTTATGTGAGCACATCCGTAAACGTACTCGCTTCACCACTAACAAAGTGTTGTTGCCAAGCATTGACAGTAACAATTTTTGTCAAAAAGTTATCAAAATTTATTGTTTCACCATAGCTTATAAGGGGTTACATTCAGCCAAATTCATTTTTGAGTGCTGACATCTATTGAGAGTAGTTTAGACAAGCCCCAAAGGTTTTTGCCAATGCTCACACGTATTCACAGACGAGAAGCAAATTACAACAAAAACAATGTAAACAAAAGGGTTTTTGCAGGCAAGAGGGACGAAAGTTTAATATCTCTTTACTCAATGATTTCTGATAAAAGCACTGAATAAATGAAAAGTAAGCTAAAATCCTTGCTGTATGCATTTTTCAGTTTCAGTGCTTCGGTTTAAGTCATTTTCGATTTACGTCGGGTCTGTCAGAGCCAATTAGTGACTTAAAATGAGGTATTCCTGTATACATATGTATGTAATTTAGTTCTTTCAAAGGTCATAAATATATCTCTAACTGAACACTAATTTGCATCTAATATATGTGTGCAATAATATTTTACTCGTATTTCAAAAAATTAAGGTCATGTAGCACTTATCAGATAAAAGAAATACAATGGTCGGAAAAAGAATTTTGACAAAACTGTGCAATGGTATCTCGCTTGTTTTGATAGATTGAGAGAACTAAGAGGTCTCTGTTGATGCGCAAAACGAAACAGCTCATTATAACTGTAAGAGGGCAAAATATTTAGAAAAAAATAATAAGAAATGAGATGGTGATCAAGTATAATGCAGGTATTTCAGTGGAATACTTAAGCAGACTATACAAAGTGCCTCGTCAAACGGTGTATTATCAAATAAATAACTAAAAGAAAAACAATTCCACAAGTAACTTACCACGTTCAGGCAGACCACGTAAGACAACCAAAAGAGAGGACCGTTTAATCGTGGGAAAATTTAAAGAGAATGTGCTAGACTCCAAAATCTGCAGCAATTGAATTAAATAATCAGCATAATATTCAAGTTTATGAAAGAACAGTTAGAAACCGTTTAAAAGAGGCAGGTTTTGCCAGACCAATACCCCAAATTTCGCAAAAAAAAAAACAAAATCAAACGTCTGGAATTTCCCAAAATTTTTTTACACAAGCCTTCATCATTTTGGAAGCAAGTATTGTGGACCGATGAAAGCTCTTTTCAGTACCATGCTTCACAAAAGAAAATTTTTTGCCGAATTCCTATGGAATTGCGGAAAAAGTGGCACCTGTATGTGAACGAGTACTCCATGGAGGTGGCACCGTAATGTTTTGGGGATGTATTTGCTCCAATGGCATCGGAGATTTGGTTCCAATCGACGGAACGATGAATAAAGATCAATATTTGAATATTTTAAATAATCACGCTTTTCCTTCGAGTGACAAATTGATTGGGCAGTCATTTATTTTTCAACAAGACAATGCTCCATGTCACAAAGCCAAAATGATTACTAATTTTCTAACGGATGTGGTGGTAAATACATTAGACTGGCCACCTCAAAACCCCGATTTGAATATAATTGAGAATGTGTGGGCCTATGTAAAGAGAAACAGAAGTCCATGTTTGACAAGAACGCATGAGGAAACAATAGCTGAGGTCCAAGGCCTTTGGAATGACATTTCTCCGCAAAACCCTCCAAAATTTGGTGAATTCGATACCAGGCCGATTGCAGAAAGTCATCAGTGCCAACGGAGGGTTAATTTTCCATTAAATTATGACTTTTTTTTTTTTTATAAATTTTGGTTATCAATCTTTTTTCGGAGGAATAATATTTTGTCAAAATACTTTTTTCCACATACATTTTTGAAATATAATTTTTAATTTTAATACTATTATATTGAATTAAACTTAAGTACATTTTTTTGAATGCTCATTATTATATCATCATCATGAATTTTTTTCTGATTTTTTCGATCACAATAAAGGAAGATGTAAAAAAAAATGTACAATTTTTCCGATCATTCTACAATACCTACTAATTGTATTATGATATAAGTATACACTGCTGGACAAAATAATAGGTTTGCGTACTATTTTTTTGATATTTCAGTTCAAGAATAAAACAATAAAAAGGAAAAAAAAATTATTACATACATAAACGTAAATTTAAATCAGTATATGATTTTTATTCAAATATTTTGCAATTCAGTCTGAAAAAAATAATAGGTGTGCTTGTTATGTGCAGAAATAAAACACAATTTTCTTAGCTCATGTTTTATTTGTTCAAAGATGTTGGATGAACTGTTGCATTCACCAACAGTCATTTCTGAGGAGACCTATACATTGGCCGCGTTCCGATTTCTAGGCACTATGTAGTCAAACGTTTCTGATTGGTGTAGAGATTCAAATTTGACTGAAAAGTAAGGCAATTTTTTGTTAGGTAGTGGACTGGATTGTAAGACAAAAAAATTCTCCCTTACTTTCAAGTCAGTTTTTGAAGTGTGAAGAATCAGCTGATCGGCAATATTTTGTGTATTGTTCGGCTGTGCTTTATAATTTGAATGGATTATGTGCAATAAAAAAACAAATTACTTTCCAAATAAATTGCAGGGAAGTGATCATCGAATTGATACAATAAGAGAATATGATTATTTGGTCAATATGCGCTATGTCTTCATTAAAATTTTATATTACAATAACATTCCAAGGTTGTAAGTGAAGCAGAAATTTTTAGAAAAAGTTAAAGGACCTTTTTTTTATTATCGGCTACTTTTTCAACTAAGCCTTCTTTACAGGTTCCAATTTCATATAAATATATTTATCAATAAGATCCCTTGACAAGCACAGTACACACTTTGTCCAAAGTAAAAACTGGAAGTGAGGAAGCGAGGTGTGACACTTGAAAAGTCACATTTTCAGTCAGTTTGCCGTTCCATTTGTTAGGCCTTACCTGCAAATGTAGTGTCTAGAAATCGGAACGCGCCCATTCAGAAGAGTCGTGGGAAGGTCGAGATAACAAAAATCATCGTCATCCCACTCATGAACGTTTCTTTATGAAACGCTCGAAATCTAATACTTTGAATACTTGTATACTTTGTTGCAATAAAGATAAAGAAAACGAATGAGGCGACAAAGTAAGATGCAAACGTACGTAAAAAGTACGGCATCCAGTGGCGACGCGTGAGTAAAAAATGTAGGCGTTCAATTAGTGAAATTCAATATTTTTATTGTTTTAATTCATATGATTTATATGTTAAGTCCAACCTCCTAGATTTGATTAAAAATATTTTAGTGACATTTTCATATAAACAATCTTCAAACTGTTTTGTTCTCAAAAGTTTTTTTTCAATGGTAATCATTGAAAGATCCGTCAGTCTATTTTGTCCTATTGTTGTTCTTGAATATGTTTTAATTTTTTTCAGTGTCGAAAAAGATCTTTCAACTGATGATGTTGTTAAAGGAAAAGTTAGAACCAATATACACAATTTGTATATTTCTGGAAAAACTGAAATCAGGTTTTCCGTTAAAAGTCTTTCAAAAAATTGCGAGCAAAATTGTAAAAATCTTGTTGTTGCAGATTTTTCGGTAGAATTGCATTTCGAAAAGGGTTTGCTAATTAATTTTTCAATAATGCATTCACAACTGCCTTTATTTATAACATTTTCACTACCAGAAGCTTTTTCAAGCTTTAGATAACTGCACCGTATAAAAACCAGCTTTTCCGCTGAAAATATGATATGATCAACTTTAAGATGATTTTCCTTTCCACCCCCACTCAAAATAAAAACTCAAAATAAACTCAATCCATCACATATCCTATATAAATTTTCCATTTCCTTCATATTCTTCCAGCACGAATAGAACGTAAAAGTAACATAATTACTCAACTTTTGTTTTTACTATCGTCACATGCAAACAACGACCACACATAGTCCTACCTCCTATAGTACCTGTACACGTGCCCTATACCTATAAAAGATCTATATCCGCATATGAGGGTTGCTTGAGCAAAACTTATTCCTTTTGCTTGATTTCGTTCACAGCTAAGATGCACGAACTTGTTGATACATTGTGCGATCCTTTTTTATTATACATATTTTTGATGGATACATTTCGTTTCCAACTCAACTGAACGAGTCGAATGAAAAGCAAAGCATTGTTGCTGCAGGTTAGTATTTTCTTCTGCTATGAATTTCGATTTTGCTCAAGTGCACGGGAAGTTGGCACGAGTTGGGAAATACACTGAGAAATTGACTGGAGTTAGGACTTAGGAGTTAGGTGACAGTGTAAACACATTTTGTCAGTGGTTAATGTCAGTTAAGAAAATGATAAAAACAAAAATATTGTTCTCCGAAAGTTAGGCGTTCATGAACGGAATGAACAATAGGACGCGTCGCCACTGACGGCATCCAATGTTTATACTGACTCTACTGTGAATTGTAACATGAACCCATATGAATGCATAACATACTCAGGAGTGTACAACACAATTTTCTTTCCAATTATTTATAACTCTACACATTAGCAGTAGAACCACCATTGTTCTCAAGCAGAACCCGAACACTTCTAGTCATAGATATTGTAAGATTCATTTTAGTGTAAGTAGATATTTGTTAACGAATATATTGGGAACTTGTTATTGCTTTTTGTTTATTCATATGCGCGGAAGTCATGCCACACATTCTTAATAGGCTTGAAGTCTGGTGACTGACTGGAACACGTTGGAGTGACGATATTGTGATCTCTACGACAAGCACCCAGCAGTGCCGATGAGTCCTTTGAATAATAATCTTATGCGAATCGCCAAATCAACGGCATTCTATCTTCCGCACAAAGCAATAGCACATTTATCAAAATATGTTTGCACTCGCGTTTTGTTATGGTGTCCGCTATTCGTAATATGTTCCGACATTCTTGCACCCACTATGTTCAACAGTTTTCACGAGTTTTCATGATAGCTCTTTTTTTTTTTTTTTTATATTCATTTTTGTTTATTAATTCAGAAAAACTTACATGCTAGACAAAAGTGCTTAAAACTAGCTTAACTAACTTAACTATGTTATGACTAACTTACTGGCCCTATGCGGGTGCTCTAAGCTAAACTTAATGCTTAATCTATGTCTTTCGACGTAACCTAGCTAAAACAATTTATTGTTTCTTATTTTATTTATTTATTTACTTAATTCTAATTTAACAAAGAAAATGCTTTTGAAGAAAAACTTTGTAGCTGAATATTTTTTTTTGGTTTTATGTAAGACTTAATTCTACCTTAAAATAAATCTTAAACTACTTAAGCTAAAAACGTAATTATGTATATAGGTTTTTTTTTTTTTTTTTGAGGATTCTCAAACACCCAAATCCTTTCCATCAAGCTTGCTCCCACGTTGAACCACACCGGACAGCCATAGGCAAGCATTGGCCGTATGAGGGCCGTGTAGCAGATTACCTTCACCCTCGCATCGAGTTGGCTGCTATAAAACAGTCTCTTTGTGAGGGCAAAAGCAGCTCGGGCTCTGGCCAAAGCAGCAACTATATGTTTGTTAAAATATAGAAACTGGTCTAACCAGATCCCAAGGTACCTGACTACACTTCTACTCGCCAATGGGCGTCCGTTAGGTCCCACGATAGAGAACTTTCGCCAATTCTTTCTGGTGTCCCTTGAGGCCCCAGATAACGGCGTTCTGAATAGGATGGTTTCCGATTTCTGGAAGTTGATCTTTAACTTCCAGTCATCGCAATATCGCTGGATATTGTCGAAGTCACGTTGCAAGAGAGTTGCAATGACCTCGACCTTAGGACCTGACCTGTACGCAATCAAGTCGTCTGCGTACGCAACAGCGTGGTGAAGAGAACCTATCAAATCACTTGTGTAAATGTTGAACAGGATAGGCGAATTAACCGCACCCTGTTGCAGACCGTTTTTAATTTGAAACGTACCAGCAGAAGTCACGTTGCCATTTTTCACAACGAACTGTCTACTGGTGAGCATATTGCAGATAATGTGCAGAAGTAGTTTGCTGATACCCAGCATGCTCAACTTGTAGAAGAGCCCATCCAATCATACGGTATCAAAGGCTTTCTCCAAGTCAATCAGACAGGCACCCGTGCATTGATTCTTGCTTTTATTCCATTGGACATCCGTATCATGCCCCGTCTTAAAACCGAATTGGTTGTCCGGAATTATGTGTTTGTCCTCAACCCACTTATTCAGGGCTCTATGAATAACTTTCTCGAATACCTTGCTGATGTTCGGAAGGAGACTTATCGACCGCAGATTTGCCGGATTGGAAGTGTCTTTTCTCTTTTTAGGAATGGGCTGCACCACTGCTGTCTTCCAATGCGCCGGATAATGTGCATTATTCAGCGCATTGTTGAATAGGGTGGTGTATATGTTTACCGCTTCTAGAGGAAGGTGTCTGAGCACAATGTTCGGGATTCCGTCGATTCCCACGGATTTCTTACTCCTCAATGAGAGTAAGAGAGATCGCTTGGAGTTCTACCTTCGATATGAACGGGGGGTAAACCCTGTCATTGGCGATGGCATTGTTTGTCATGTTCCCTTCATTGAACACGGTGAAACCAGATCGCCATTCCTGCATATCATTTCGAAGGTAGAAGTTGTGCACAAGGACGCGGTTTTCCAGGTCATGGTTCGGGTGAACGCTATCATTCACTTTGTACACTTCCTGGAAAGTCGCTCCTATAGCCTCTACTTTCTCCTGCGGATCTTCTATCACAAAGAAGTCGTCATCCTCGACAGCGTTATCTGGATCTATGCCTGCTGTTGTAAGTATTCGTTCGTTGTTCGGGGTATCTTAAGACACGGAAGGTCGTTGATGTTTTTTCTCCGAAACACCTTATTGATCTGCGGGAACATGCTTGGATTATTGGCTCTTATGGCCGAAATCTTCCCGTTCCAATGCGCATTAAACGTCATTCTATAATTCTCTTTGATCAATTTTTGGAGATTTTTGATCAACGACTTCAGTGTCCTAACCTCTGAGTTGTGTCTGTCGGCAAACTGCCTGTACAAGGTTTTTAATCTTGACAGGAGTCTACTTTTGTGTCGGTGTAGTGCATCGATTGTCGCGTTGCGGAATGTGTCGGCGTTGTCAGTATGTTGATACAGAGGTATCGTACTGTCCATCGTTCGTTTGATTGTTTCGTCAAATCGTTTCAGATATCTGTCAATCTCTTCGTTTGACAGGTTCCTGTTGGACGGTGGGTAGAGCGAGTTCGAGGAGACTGCTCTAGTCAGTACTCGGGAGAAGCCAGTCTAGCGCGTCCTACTGTAGTTGTAGGTGTGCATTTGCAAAAACTCTTCCAGTTCCGCAATCTCGTTGGGAATCGTTATTTCGGCACTAAGTCCACAATGGTCACTGTCGTACACAAAAGTGTGCAAACAGTTCATCGTTTGTCGGTCCGTGTCGGTCAATTGTAGTATGAGATCCAGATAAGAGCCGTCTCTGGGAAAGGACGGAATGTCCGATGCTTTCACATCGAGTCTGAACTCGACACTGTGCTGACCCCACATAAACCTACTACTGAGTAGTAGGTTCCCTCTAGGATTTGGCGTATTATTTCCCCAACCCCCATGCTTCGCGTTTAAATCTCCGGCCATGAGATAATAGTTCTCATCCGACTCTAGCCTTATTATTCGAAAAAGTGATTCGAGTTCTGATATAAATAAGGAAGGTTGAGTAGCTTCAGGTGCATAGACCGAGACCACGGACATCTTCTGTCCACTATGGAGAGGGATGCACACGATGCACGCTTCCAGCACCTGGAACCTTCGCACTTCACCACTGTACACTGTCTTGTAACGTAGCTCTTTACGTACGAAGATCGCGACACCACCTCCATGGGTGGAGTTGGGCCGGTCTCTTCGTATTATATTATATTTATTGTTCCTTAATTTATGTCCCTGAGTTAGCTTAGTTTCGCTAATCAGAAGCAAATCAGGATTTTTATCGTCTAACAACTTAAAAAGTGAGTTCCTACGTTCTATCCTTATCATTGAATTCACATTCACCGCAAGGATCTTTAAGGGAGTCTCCGCCGTGGTACCCATTACGACTGGAGGTGCGCTAGGCCCGGCAGAAGCGCGTAGATTTGGTCCACCCGCGTCGCCTGCTCTTGTGTCTGACGTTGAAGTTGACCCATCTGCCCTTGAATTGATAGCAAGATAGCCATCAGATCAGTTTGAGCCTCAGGTGCTTTAGGCACTGACGCCTTTGGAGCAGCCTTCAGCAGTTGTTTTTGCGTCTTGCCCTGACCCGACGCCATTTGGGCGTAGGTCAACTGGGGTGTGACGGCTTGGGAGATTAGAGCGGGACCAGGTGGACGTTTCACCTCGATCTTCTGCTGACGAACCAGATTTACTTGTTTTATGAACTGGAACTTAGGGCAACCCCGATAGTTAGCGGTGTGCCCCGTGTTCCTGCATAGAGCACACTAGAGTTGCTCCTTTTCAGCGGCCCTATCCTTACCTAGAGGGCAATCTTCTGCCTTGTGGTCTTTACTACACTTCACACATCGAGGCTGTATGTCGCAGTTCGACGCGGCGTGCCCGAACCTCTGGCAGCGAACGCATTGTAAGATGCTTTCGCTCCTTCTTAATTTATCCCACCGTACAACCTGGTGGTCGAGGACTTTAATGCCTCAGCTGAACAAGGAAGAACGGTAACTTCCGGTTCTCCCTCTTCGCCTTTGCCGTGATAAAAGGCTTGATCCCTACGAAATCGAGGCCGTCGCACTTTTTATCCTTCAGCAACTTAAGGATCTCCTCCGGCTCGGTAGACGGTTCCAACCCCTTCAAAAGCACCGTTTGGAGCTTTTCCCCTTTCGGGGTGAAGGAGAAGAACTCCGTCGAGTCCCTCAACAAGTTTTTAATTTTTGCGATAATCCTCTAAATTTTCGTGTTAATGTTATAATAGTAAATCTATTGCCTATGGCCAACTTACATAGATCCTTGGTCTCTCTAACCTCCAATTTGTAGGTGTTGATTGGTGGCATCCGTTGCTTTGTTGTCTTCTGTTGCTGTTGTTGATGCTGTTGTCTCTGCTGCTGTTACTGCTGCTGTTGCTGCTTTGGCTGCTGCGCCTTCTGCTGCAGTTGCTTTGGCAGCTGTTGCTTTTGCTGCTTAGCTTGTTGTGGGGTCTTTTGTTGTTGCTGCTTGATTTGCTGCAGCTGTTGCCCTTGTTGTTGTTGTTGCTCTTTCAGCTGCTGGCGTTGCGGCTGTTCCTCCCGTTCTTTTTCCCTCCTAGCCGTCTGTTTGGCCTTGATTTCCATTACCTTTTGCTGTAGCAGTTGTATGCTTATGACAGTAAAGAAATCTTCAGATTGTCTGTTTTCTTCTTCGATCAGGAACCTTACGGTATTTTAGGACATTTGTGATAAAGTTTTGGGATCGTTGTATAGATAGTGCTACATACTTATGTATTTTTAAGTTTTGTCTTGCCTTGCCGGTTTTTTTCAAGAGAGCTATTACTTTTTCGGTCAGCCTAAAACCTTGACTGATGTCATTAAATCATGTTTATATCCACAGTTTATAACAAATTTTATCAATTTTACATTAAAGAAAACACCGATTTTTTAATCCCACTAATATTACCCTGGGTGGTTACGTAATACGTATATATTTACAACCGAAAAATGCAATAAAAAAATTTTAGTAAAAAATAATATCGCTATTATTTAAACGTCCCATGTATGAAAAAATCAATTGTGTGCCATAATTTCCAAATAACGCAATACAATATAAACACACTTATTATTTTTTCCAGCAGTATGTATTATGTATTTTTATTTTCATCACAGAAGACACAGAAGACTGCACTCTCAGCATCGCTTAACACCACTGTTTTTTGTTGAGCGACTACGGAAACATCAGCCAATTTTCAATCTCATAGACTTAATAAAATAGGCATAAAATTTAATTAAAAAGTAAATAAACTCTATTCCGGAATTCTACTCGAGATAAGCAAAAATTAATTTCGTTGCAAAGCTGATTAAAGTTGGACCAACTACAAGTTTCTTTTTGGAAATGCAATGGGATGAACAAAATTGAATTTTGTCCATTAAACACATCCTAATTCAAGAACTGCAATTCACCTGTGTTTTAAAATTTGGGAACAATATTTTAATGATTTCTTGACAATTATTTTAATGAGACTTGACATTTGTTATATACAGAATACAGACTCGAAACGAACTTGTTTTATTTAATAAAAATTAGATTATGGCATGTTCTCAAAATAAGACGAGATACAGGGGCCGTGGCTCTGTGGTTAGTGCGTTGGACTGTGGAGCAAGGGGTTCGAATCCCAGTCGGGAACACCTAAAAGTTTTTCACGGCCCTACCTCTCGCGAGCGTCTGACAAACATCCGAGTGTACAGTTGTCCTGAGAAAGCTTCTCAAATAACAAAGTGCCCTTGGGGCACGGCATTAAACAGTAGGCCCCTTCCAATCGTGTAAAAAATATATATCACGCACAACATGAATGGCTGTGAGAAGCTAGACCCTGGGTCCCATCGTCCTGTTACGCCAAGTAAAGTAAAGTATTTATTTATTTATTTACAGGCGCAGATTGGCTGCGATCTCGTTTTTATCAAACATAATTAAGGGAATTTAGACCCATCCAAATGACGCGTTGTAGAAACAAATAAATCAAAGACAGTATTAATTTTGCCTTGAATAGATCATAATTACATTTTAAATGGGGGGAATTAGCAGTGCAATCCAATATAAACTATGTATTCAAATAATCAGTCAGTGCACTGAAATTAGGTTTGGAAAAGTTTAAAGTAAAGGCGGGGTTTATACGATTAGTATTATTTAATTTATTGTAGTAATTAAGAAAATATAAATCTAAAAGTAGTGCCTTGTGGTGGATTTAACTGGAATCAAAAAGATCCAAGGTTTCTGAAATACTAAAATTGATTTCATTATTATGAAATATCAAAGGTTCAAGACAGAAGACCATCGAGTAGAACGTGTTCCAATTCATGTTTTAAATTGTTTAAATAATTTAAGTTTTCACCCTTTTGCCGATTGACAGCGATTCCCCCTTCTACTGCAGTAGCAATTATTTCGGTAATCCACAGACGAAGAGTCAATGAAGCACAAATAACCTATTAGGTCTGTTCCCGTACTTTCTGCACCAAAATTCACAGATTGTCCAATTTCTAAGAGGGGGGTAAGAAACTCTAAAAAAGAGTAAAGTGTACAAAACTTTTTAGACGTCAGAAACATATGTGAGAAAAAACCAAAAGTGTCTATAAATGAATATATGTATGTATTTTTCATTCGATTTTCATTCGAAAATAAGGATATTAAGAATGTACAAATAAAAATATAAGCATTTACCATTCTATGAACACATTTGTATATCTGTTTTCCATCATTTTGTTTGAACTTGCTTTTATTAACTAACACAATAAAGCAAACGTCAACTTTAACAGATTTCATAAACTCATAAATTTGTCTAAAGAAATTTCTTGGGCTAAAATTCACAGAAAATTGCGTACTCGTTCGTGTGCGCTCTCTTCTGTGAAAAACTACGAAAAATGTGCGTACGGCAACAGGATTTGATAATTTTTCGTAGTTTTTCACAGTTTTGGACAGTACGGGAACAGAATTATTATATTGATAGTCAACTTCCCGATCCCCTGGGCGGAGAGAAAAGAGAGGAGAGGAGAAAGAGAGGATTAGGCTCTTTTGGTCCTATCGGTGAATACGTGAAATTGAACATTTGAAATTTTATTAGCTCATCTACAGTCTAAAATAAATAGCTCATGTAATATTTTTTAGCATTGGAGTTAGTCCGTGCAGTTGTTGTGGATTTCTCCCGGATAAAGTTCCGAGTTGAATTTTGTGTACGTATAGTTTTAAATGTCAGAAGTAAAAAACCAGCAGACAAATTTGAAAAAATAAAAGTTACCCAAGCACTGTCATGGAAAAGCTTATGCAGTAAATTCTAAATAGAATAGACGTCATAGAAAAATGCAACAAACCTATATAAGAAAGAATATCGCTTGTTGAAAAACAATACAACAATGCAAATGGTGTTGAGAACCGCAAGAAAGAGCTGGAAGTGACGCTCGATATAACCATGTAGATATGTCTTATCTCAGATATAAATTATATCACTCCCCACATCCCCTTAATAGTGCAAAAGGAGGAGCTGCGGTAATAAAAAAAAATAAACAGATTAACAAATACCAGAGGAAGAGCACTCTATGAAATAATTAAAGAAGGTGGCGGCAAATTCAACTCAACGGGAAAACCTGCCTATTGGCTAACAGACACGAATAATACTACGACTACTTTATAACAAAAAATATCTCTTCAAATAAAATAAGCAAAACTCTTATCCCCACGAAATATGTGTAGTTCTTGCGGAAAAGAGAACGACTAGAAAAAATTGGCAACAGACAAGGGCGCCAATTGATAAAACCAAAGTGGACCAATTAAATAATAAATTCAAGAAATGTATAAAAGAATTTAATAACGAGTCACTACAAACATACCTTAGCAACCTGACTAATGATGACCTGACTAAGTTAGTTACTGCCAAAGAACTGGCCAATGAAATAAAAAAGGGATGAATATAGGAAAAGCCCTCTTCTAAAACAATTCCCAATAAAAGGATTAAAAAAACTTGCGCAGGTTATAAACGCCGCATTCAGGTTAAGGTATGTCCCTAGCATGTGGAAAGTCGCGGAGGTAATAATGATTCCAAGCCTGATAAATCACTCAACAAGGTAGCCTCACACCGCCCAATTTCGATACCTTCAATGTTATCCAAATTATTCGAAAAGATGCTGGCGAAAAGGCTGCAAAATCGCTAGTCCCAAATCATCAATTTGGGTTTAGAAATACATAAGCATTCGACGATTGATCAGGTGCATAGAATCACAAACAAAATCGAAAAAGCATTTGGAGATAATCAAATTTCCTCCACTATATTTCTTGATATTGTAATATTTGTAATATTATTACTTTTTGTTAACTTAACGCCCTCTGTCGTTTCTCTATTATAACTTAAAAAAAATTTTAGGTTGGCAATGTTGAAAATTCAATAAAAATGGAAACGCCATAGCTTCTGGCGTGATCGTAACAAAGGAAGCGTGTCTCTTCTTTTATTTTCCCCAGGAGATTACAAATTCAGGTGTGGGGTAATACCACTAAATAAAAAAATAAAAAAAAAATAGATACAGCAGTGAGCCGACGCGCACCCCGGCAAATCATGATCGACGAACTTTCAGCAGCAAACCTCGAGTTCCCGCTAAATGCCTCGCTTTCGCAATTAAGACGGCTGCATAACGAGTTGTTAGCCGTAGAGACCGCTGAAGATAATGGTGAATGCTCTGAAATCGAGGAAGATGCACTCGCCGCCGCCGAAATACGTACTGCTGATAACATAGAGCCTCCACCTCCATTGATGCAATAGTACCCGCTGCTGTATCCGATGCTATACCTGCTGTTGTGTCCGCTTTTGCACCCGCTGCCATACCCGATGCTATAGCTGCTGCTGTGCCCGCTGTTATTCATGCTGCCATATCCGTTGGTGGACCTGCCACCATGGAAAATATACCGAACGATGAAGTTGAAGCTGAAAGAGCAGCTGAACATTTTACGAATGCGTCGTGAAATCCAACTTATGGAAGGGAGTATTTGCCAAGTGTCAACCGGACAACTTTGAAGAACTAGATACTGCAGTCCCAATGTTTTCTGGAGACAAACAACATGACATAAGTGGTTCGCGCAGTTTGAGGACTATGCTTCCGCTTGCGGCTACAACTAAAGAGAGCAGTGTTTGGGTGTCCGCCGCCGGCTAGACGGAACAGCGAAGGTGTATGTCGAACTTGGGACTGATGGACTATGATGCCATGAAAGCCAGCCTAATGAAGATGTTTAAGCGCACCATAACACGTCAGGAAATCTAAGGCCAATTAAGATTACGTACATTGAAGCAGTCTGAGTCATGTTTGAGTTACATCGTAGCAATGCAAGCCATCGCATCAAAAGCCGATATAGATGAACAGGAGTTAGTCGATATCATTATTGATGGGATTCATAACGATACTAACAGTGTCACCCTTTTATATGGAACTAACACAATAGACGATTTAGTTCAGCGAATGGATCGATACGAGCAACGCCGAGCAAAGAATATTAGCAAGCCAAGCGCTAATATTACCATTTCCAAACCGAGGGCCACCGCTGTTGCTGGGAAAGTGGCAATTAGGTGCTATAATTGTACGCAGTTAGGACACTACCAAAGGGTCTGCTCGAAACCACCTAGGCCTCCTGGATCTTGTTTACTTGTCATCAGATGGGTCATCAGCATAGAGATTGTCCCAAATTGATACGTAACCGGACAGATGCTGCAGATGGGATCATTAGAGGCGATTTCTAACCCCGATGCCAATGATGATATTGTAGAAGCCGTGCGGGCAATGCAAATGGTAAGGGTGGCTTTTATTGATTGTTGTAAGTCTTATCAAGATAGATGCACTGAGTTCATATATCTCTTTTCTCTTATTGACTCCGGTAGTCCAATTAGCCTTATTCATTGTTCAAGAGTTCCAGCATCCGTAAGATTGTCAGATGTTTTATTACCGACTAAATTCCGCGGTATTGAAAAACAAAAATATATATACTTACAGTACGGTATCATGCCTACTAAAATTTCGTAATGAATCTAAAATTATTTCTTTTTTTAACGAATCGGTCATAATGCCAGTAATTCTGTTGCGCGACTTCATGAAAACATTTAACATTTATCTTAATTAAAGTAAAATTAAATATGTATAGTCTTATAGAGATAAAGCAAATAAATTTGAAGGACATATATGTATGTTCTCATGCATCTAAGCTTATTCATTTGGGAAAAGATGTGAGTTTAGCAAACGATAGGGGTCCTCTGCGGTAACTGCAGTAAAAACATGTGAGGATGAGTCAACTGAAAGGAAGACTGCACCCTTGCCTTGCATAACTTTTAATAAGTTATGTGCTATTGACGTAGATAGACCACAGGTAGACTTAGAAGTTGTAAAAATACATGACGGATGGGACACATATTGCTTAGCGGGTGGGAACTTGGTGTTCGTGTCCTCGTGATAAGTGCGGGTTGGCACGTCTTGCTTTGCGCGACTTAAGCTCGCCGAATGGTGGTGGGTCTCGCACTTTATTGCACCGCTAACAGAAATTAAATGTATACGTGCCAAAAATCTGCATCGCTGTTACCTGGGTTTCTTTATGTGGTGACCGTAGATATTTATGGTCACCTAGGCATGCCCTCAACCATCTGAGATAACTCAGCACCTGTGCTAAACGTCGCCTAAAGGTTTCTGCTTAGCCCCTAAATTTTACTCTTTTACCTTACCTCACACGTTTCGCGTTTCCATCCACATCACATCCTTCACCAGCCTCTACCAACTAGCAATGCATTATTTGACTAAAAACACGCTCTTCATAATTCACGAATGACAATTCGTATTTATTCATATATGTTCCTACAACTTATCAGTATAAATTATCAATTCAATTTAATTCAATTAATTACGATTCAAAAAAAATTCACAAAAAAAGAAAATTATGCTTTCTTGCAAAATAACGTACCTTAATCCATCCAGATGTATGTGCGCACATAAATCCATCGGTGACATAAAAAAAAACACAGCTGTAAGATTTCTAATTATCCCTTTTTTTGTGATTACACGTGAATAATGTATAACCGCGATACAAAAGAAATTCTACACTTAAAATCGTACGAAGGGACTGTATCCGCAGCTTTTAGCACAACGGGCGAATTGGACGCAGCAGCTTTTTCGATTGGGTTGGACTTTGATCCCGAATTGCGGAGTCTGGGGAGTCCATCGGCGGAGCGGTAGACTCTGTGCCGGTAATTTGTGCTGTGCAATCGTTTAGATTGCGATATGCCCAGCTTTCTCGAACTGGTATGTTGCGCGGGAGCGAGGGGATATAGAACAACGATGTTTGGGGATTGGTCGATGATCGTTTTATTGTTGTGGAGTAGTAAACGCCCAGGGATTTATGCGATTAAGCGTATATACATATGTATGTATATATATATATATGTATATATATTTTTTTTTTAGATACTTTTTTGTAACTATACTTTTCTAATGACAAAACTGTATATATATGTACGGAATTTTTTTTACTATGTATTTCCCTTGGATTGGGAACTAAACTTAGCCAACTGGTTCTCCTCCCACGATGTGTTCTCCCTCGCTGCCAGAATGGAAAAGAAAGAAGATCACCGGAAAGGTAAGCTCCATGGGTGGACAATTCGGTTGGCTTTCGACTTAACGAAAGTCATGAAGATAGTCTGTTCTATATGTATCAACGAAATTCCGCACCTGACGTAATGGCATAGTGTACGAAATATCGAACTGGTCATTTGTATGTTGGAAATGGTAGAAAATCGCCACAGGGCCAAGTGTTTTGGAAGGGAGTTTGCAACGTACGAAACCGAAAGACTTGGAGAAGCGATGATTGAAAATTTTGGGTTATGGTTCGACCCACGCCTTGTCTCATGCTGGTACAGGAGGTTATGAGCTTTTACCGCCTCAGATCCTTGGAATGAAAAACCCCTAGTTTTTTGCCTTTCATATCTTCGATTTCGTATGCACATCTACCAACTGATCTTATTCATTTCCTCTCTTACTAACGCAAGACGATCTGATTTTGAGAGGGCCTGGAAGTCACCATCATTGAGGACTTGTAAATCTTTTAGCAATTTGTACATACTGGCATGGGTAACCATCTCAGTTCCGAAAAGAGCATGATACGGCGTTACGCCTGTGCTTTGATGAACAGATGTACATATTGCTTTCTGAATGTCATGAACATGTAGATCCCAATCTCGATGGTCATTTTTCAGATAAGTTCTAATAGCCGCCAAAATCGATTGGTTCACACACTCAGACGCATTAGACTGATGTGAGTACAAAGGTGTTCTCGTATGATGAATGCCATGTTTGACAAGAAAATTTTGGAATTGTGACGAAACAAATTGTTTGCCGTTGTCTGAGTGAATTGATTCTGGTACTCCAAATACAGTAAATATGAATTCTTCCAAGAACTTCACGACCGATGTGGTACAAGCTTTCGGCATTGGTTTTAGTAAGACAAATTTTGAAAAGCCATCTAAAACAATAAAAAGAAACAAGTTACCATGCTTAGAACGAACATAAGGTCCCACAAAGTCAATAAACAACTTTTGAAATGGACCCTCTAATTTTGCAAAAGATGTCATTGCGGGTTTTAGGGTTTAATTGGGAGATTTACTTTGCTTACACTTTTCGCATTTGCTAACATAGTCGCGAACATTAGCTGTCATATTTGGCCAATTATAAAATTGTCGCAATCGATATAATGTTTTAGCAACTCCACCATGTGAACATTCAGGTGCACTGTGTGTCTGACCAATAAGATTCATAGAGAGATTCTTTGGTATCCACAGTCTCCACTGCAAATCGGACTTAGCAATATCGCTATCGGTTTGAAAAACTTTCTTGTAGACCAGATCATTTTGAATGATTAGATCAGGAAAGCCTGTAAGGTTGTTTTTAACAGAACTAAGGAGGTGTTGGTAATCTTCCGACTGGAATTCAGGCGAGCTCAAATTTAACTGGTGATTAATTTTGACTGCATCGGTCAATTCTTCAACACCAGCACGAGAGAGCACATCGGGAACAATGTTGGACGATCCTTTCCTATGCAAGATATCGAAATCAAAAGCTTGTAACCTCAATGACCATCGCGCTAGCCTACCACTGAGGTCCTTCAATGACATAAGCCATTTGAGACTCGAATGATCCGTAACAACAGTGAAGTGTGATCCTTCCACATATGGACGGAATTTTTTCACTGCCTGGACAGCAGCTAGGCATTCCTGTTCGGTCACACTATAGTTACGTTGACTCGGGTTGAGCTTTTGCGAATAGAACGCTACTGGTTTTTCACTTCCTTCATCATCGATCTGAAATAACACTGCACCAATGCCATGGTTTGAGGCATCACACTGAATGACGAAAGGTTTGGTGAAATCAGCCTCAGACAAAACGGGCGCAGTGATCAAGGCTTCCTTCAAGGGTGCGACTGCGGCTAACATTTTTTCAGACAATTCGAATTTAATGGACTTCTTCAATGTATCGGTAAGAGGTGACGCTAATGTTGCAAAATTCTTAATGAAGCGGCGGTACCACCCACACATGCCCAGAAATCGTCGCATTTGTTTTACAGATTTCGGTGGACTGAAATCCTTTATCGCTGATACCTTATCAGGATCTGGTTTTATGCATCCTTGAGCAACGATATGACCTAGATAATTTAATTGTTTAAAACAAAAGCGAGACTTTTCAACATTTATGGTAAGGTTAGCATTTTTCAAACATTGGGCTACTGTTTCAAGAATATGCACATGGCTTTCGAAGTCTTTGGACATTATGAGAAGATCATCCAGATAGACAAACACGCATTCTCTAAGTGCTGCTGGAATTACTCTGTCCATCAACCGACACATTCTTTGCGCTGCATTGCACAACCCAAAGGGCATGACAGTAAACTGATAGAGCGGTCTACCAGGTACAGTGAATGCTGTTTTCTCTCTGGACTTCATCTCTAATGGCACCTGCCAAAAGGCATCCTTTAAGTCAACACTCGATATGAAGTATGTATCTTTCAATCGCCCCAACATTCCTTCGATATGAGGAAGTGGATACGCATCCTTTTTAGTCATAAAGTTAACCTTACGGGAGTCTAGGCAAATTGGGTTTTTTCCTGGTTTCCTGGAACTCCAAGGGCTTTGACTCTCTTCGATCACTCCTAACTGCAGCATACGATCTAATTCCTCGAAAAGCAACTTCTGTATCGCAGGTGATATGGGAAAATGCCGCTGCTTGACTGGTTCGGCATTACCAGTGTCAATGATATGAGTCTCAACATTGGTACGACCCAAACCAAGTGTTGCAAATGATGGAAATTTTCGGATTGCATCTTGGAGACGAAGTTGTTGCGTTTCGGAAAGCTCATGTTGTGGGCTAGGTAGATGTTCTATCTCAATGTTAGAAACTTCACTAAACAGATGCGGTGCGATGTTAAATTTTTGCCAGAAGTCTATCCCTAAGTACAACGGCTTTGAAAGAGATGGAACTAGATATAAATCTAAACTTTCGGTTATCCCATTGAAGGATACCTAGACTACTACCCGACCAATGATATTTTGCTCTTTTCCATCAGCTGTTCTTACTTCTGACTTAAAATTTAATAAGGGTATACCTAAACGTTGTATTAGTTCTACCGAATCTTTTCCCACAATTTTTTGCCACAAATATCAACTGTGATATAACGTCTTAGATCTAATTGGGAATTAAAACAAGTTAAACTAATAAAGTTGTGATAAATTTTGCGTTTTCTTTTTCTTATTCGAGATTTGTTAAAGAACTTAGAATGTTTTTCAAGCTGAAGCTCATTCAAGGTGAATAGTTGAGATCGGAGTTGGTTATATTTCTCAAGTCTCTTGACATAGTTGTTTGGCTTGGAGCGTAAAGCTTGCTCAGCGCTTGATTCGTTATGCGCTTTACTTTTACTTTGGTTTTTTAGGATGGTTATTTGGTCGTTGCTCGAAATGGTTGTAAGATTGAGTTGAAAATGGTGGGGTTCAGTATTTGTTGAAGCCTCAATGAATTTTACACCGGATTCGTTTGTGTCGAGCGTGATTCTCCGGTTTTCCTCGCGCTCGTCAAATTGTTTCCCGATGATGGACTACACTTTGGACAATTGGGTGTTGTCACATTATCCATTCCACATCGGTAGCAAAACAACTTTCGAAGAGAAGAAGGACACGATATAAACGAATGACCTAAGTTTTTGCAGTTAAAACAACGAAGGATACTGACGTTGCAAATTGCAATTAGATCCCATTGTATGAATCTCCTCTAATGATTCTAGTGGATCACAGAGATCAATTTCATTAATGTTTCTTAGAGGGGCTACATTTAAGCGGTTTCGGTATGCATCGCGAGATAAAATCGTTTTCTCAGCTCGCATGCATTCCTCTCTAAAGTGATCTAGTGAAAAGATAGGCATTGAATAGATAAAAGTCATGAGCCTGTTGTTCAAATTTCCTTTGACTATTATAACACGGATTCATTCATAGGCTCTCTTAGTTTATTGGTAAGTTGCATTATAGAATTGAAGAAATCTTCGAAACTTTCATTACTGTCGACGCTCCATCAACTGCTTGATCACTTCGAAATCAGATTCATGGGTTTGAAACTGCTTCAATAATGCAGTACGTAGCTGTTGCCAATTTGTACGATGTCGCTGACGTAAATATTGCCAGTACCAATTTTGAGCAATGTTACTGTCTGACATTGTAAGTGGAAGTTCTTAAGTATTTCAGTCCATGGCTTGTTGTAATTTTCCTTCAAAGTTTCGACACGAAAAAGGAAATCCTCGATGGTGATCGAGATCGTACTTTTTGGGTCAATCAAAAGTAGTGACATATGGGTTTGGTTCAAAATCAAATTGACTCTGCGTACTGGTTTCTGTTCGGTTATTAGTATTTAAATTAATATTTCTATTGGTTTTCAGAATATTAGGGGATGATCTTTGCAGATTTTGGGAAGGGGATGGTAAGCGATGTCTTAAGTCATTTCCATTCCCTTGAATAATTGGTACAGTATTTCGGTTCTCTAAAATTTCGTTATCTTCTTGAAGACGGCTCTTTGAATTTTTCGTTTTTGATTTAGATTTGTGAGACTTTAACACTTGTTCACTTAGAAGCTTGTCGTTAACAGCTTTACGAACTGAATGGTCAAGGTTCTCTTTCAAAACTTGGTCTAGGGTTTGTAGCATTGAATTTTGGAAATTTTCTAAACATTTCTGTACATACGAAGGTATTTGACTTGTAATAAGGACATTCGAGCTTTCATGATTGCTTCTGTTATAGCTGGTTTGTTGGGATTGAGGGATATCACGAGGTGAAAAATCGGTGTTTGATACCCGTGATGTGTTTAAATTATAGTTTTGGTTAGTTGGTAAATCTGTGTTATCACTAGGACCAGATTCAATGTTGAAATCGCGGATCGACTCCGCTAAATCAGAGTTAACATTTTGAAACGCTTGATGCGATTCATCACCTTCATGAAAACCTAAATGAGAACTGTTCTGATGAACAGGTGAGTGCATAACCAATGGTCTTGAAGCAGCAAAAGATGTACATATTTCCTCCTTCAAAATTATTCATGTTCAACATACGATGTACTTGCTATGTAGATCTTGATTTATTCTTAATTCGCTCGCTACTACGGTGCTTTGGAATAGCTCCTTTGTTCGTACTCATGGTCAAAAATTATCATTAGCAAATTTGTTTTTTTTTTTTTTTTCAAAAATTAATCAATATATATACATAATTTGGTTCGGATTATGATGTGGGTGGAAAGATATGTGAAAGTGTGAGGTGATCTAAATTTATAAAGAGATTCCCTGGTAAAATGAAACGATGCAATAATCTTCTCTAAACAGTCATTCAATTTGCAAGACAAGCTCTGCCCCCTGGCGGCTATCCTTACAAAGCTATACCATCTTTCTGCGGAACACTGTAACACTTCACTTAAATGTGCGGTAATCAGGCTCACTGCATTGAAAGTAAATAATATCAAAATAATTAAGGGTTCTAACGGATCTTCTTTTCACTGTCTGAATTTATGTAGATACTCATCGACTCTCAAAACAAAAAGTTTACGTAGGCAAACTTCGAACTTAAGTTTGTTCGGACGTCAAGTTCAATGCAGCTTATTTGCCTACATTAAAAACTCGAACTGCCCCACGTTGTTGGGCGCCATAATTTCTTTGTAACAATACATGACCCATGTTGAGGGATGGGACACATATTGCTTAGCGGGTGGGAACTTGGTGTTCGTGTCCTCGTGATAAGTACGGGTTGGCACGTCTTACTTTGCGTGACTTAAGCTCGCCGGGTGGTGGTGGCTCTCGCACTTCACTGCACCGCTAACAGAAATTAAATGTATACGTTCCAAAAATCTGCATCGCTGTTACCTGGGTTTCTTTATGTGGTGACCGTAGATATTTATAGTCATGAAGATAGTCTGTTCTATGTGTATCAACGAAATTCCGCACCTGACGTAATGGCATAGTGTACGAAATATCGAACTGGTCATTTGTATGTTGGAAATGGTAGAAAATCGCCACAAAGTTGACATTTGCCCGCGACTGGACAGGTTTTATTTCGATGTATTGCGAAAAATCATAACCGATTCTTATCTCGACTCAAAAATATCGATCGGAAAATATGTCACTATAAAATGAAAATTAGATTAAATGATGACATCCCGTTTCACTGCAACCCGCGTCGTTTACCATATCATGATAGATCCCAGGTCCAAAAGATAAACAATGACTTACTAGCAAGAAAGATTATCCGACCAAGTCAATCTCCATATGCGTCGGCTATAGTCTTAGTCTAAAAAAAATGGCACAGATCATTAAAAAATAAATCCATTCGGGATAATTTCCCTCTCCCATTGATTGAGGACTGTGTTGAGTATATGGCCGGTAAGCGATGGTTTACCTTACTCGACCTAATGGACGGATTCAACCAGTGCGCAATGCATCATGATTGCATCCCACTAACCGCTTTTGTCATACCTCATGCACTTTTGCGTTGAAAAACAAAAAACAAACAAAAACAGCATTTTTCGGGACTTGATTGACGTTGGCATGATTATTATTTATATTGGTGATATTTTGATTGCATCTGTCGATTTGGAATCGCAGTTGAAAACGTTTTGCGAAGGTTGTATGAAAGGGGTCTCGAAGTGAAATTAAGTAAGTGAAAATTTGGCTACGACGAAATGGAATACTTGGGTTATTTGGTGAACTGCTCAGGCATTCGGTTAGACATTAGTGATATAAAAAATTATCCGATCCCAAGAAATCAAAAAGAACTGAATACTTGTAAAGGTTTGTTCTCATATTTAGAAAGTTTGTGCCTTCCTTTTCAAAAATTGCTAGACCACTATTAGACTTACAACGTAAGGAATCCAATTTTGATTTTTCTGAAACTTGTGTGATTGCATTCAATAAACTGATAAACCGATTAGTGACTGCACCGGTCCTCGCAATTTACTGCCCAAAACGCGAAACAGAGCTTCATTGCGATGCTAGCAGCACTGGGTTTGGTGCATCTTTGATGCAACGGCAGAATGATGGCAAATTCCACCCGGTTGCGTATTTTTCAAAGTCTACATCCACGGCTGAATCAAAATATTATAGTTTGAACTGGAAACTCTTTCTGTTATTTATGCACTTCAACGATTTCGTGTGTATTTGGAAGGGATTCCTCTTAAAATAATCACAGACTGCAATTCACTCACTATGACCCTGAGCAAAAAGCAGGTGCATCCGAGAATAACTCGATGGGGTCTTGAATTAGAAAATTTCAACTATTCAACACCGAAGTGGCGTATCTATGGGCCATGTCGATGCATTGAGTCGATGTCATCCAAAGCAACCCTGTTGTGAAAATGCTTTCAATCACGAGGAAGATAAAAATAAATGTCAGACTGTTGCCGCCATAGATAATGACGATCTGGACTTCCAGATACAGGTGACGCAAAATCGTGATGAAAATCCAAGGAAAATTGGAAACCGGTTCCGTTCATGGTTTTGAGCTCTATGATGGTCTTGATTTTAAAAAAATAGATTCAGATCTCCTATTATTTGTACCAAAGGAAATGGAAGACAATGTCATTCGGATGGTGCATGAGAAGAGAGGCCATTTATCAATCGATAAATGTTACATTGAAATACGTAAGAACTATTGGTTTGAAATAATGAAGGATAAAATTGGTAATTTTATACAAAATTTTATTAAATGTATCTTGAACTCAGCACCGGTTCGCTCAGACGAGCATAATTTGTTCAACATACCCAAAAATCCAATTTCGTTTGACACAGTTCATGTGGATCACTTCGGTCCCCTGCCTTCGATCATTTCAAAACGCAAGCATGTGCTTGTGTATCAATGCATTTACGAAATTTGTTCGCCTGTACCCAGATAATTCGACCAGCACCAAGGAAGTATGTTGTGCGCTGGAAAAATACTTCAGTTACTATAGTCGCCCCAGACCAGAGTATATCAATAATGAGTAGAGTCACTCTCTCTACATATGCAATCGTACTATTGCAAAGCAAAATCCGCAACAAAAACTTATAATAAGCGAAAAGAGGTAGAAACTATTGAATTTTGTCCTTATGTGCAAACGCGTATAACAAAGTGAGATGGAAATACATTTTACCAAAATCACCACATGCGACCTCCTGTGTAAGATATACATACATATATGTACATAAATGTGTTTTTTTCATTATGGATTTTTCAAGGCGCTCCCTTCTTTTGTGCGTGTGGTGGTTATTCACTTCTGTCATCGCATGAACTGGTGTTGTCAGGTCTGCTTTTTGGTAATTTGGTTCATTTATGGGTTCTGTACCGCGTAGTTAAGAGTTGTTGTAATAAAATGTTTTATTGTCAAACGGGATAATTATATATAAATATAGCATTTATAGTTTCCTACCACTTTGTATAACATCATAATTAAGCTTTTGAATTTTATGATCATCAGATTCTACTCGCTAATCTGTATGGTACATGGTAACACTCATGGTGTATTTAGATTGGAGTGAGGGTCGTTTACATTGGCGACCAGCCATAGCAATGGTGATTATTTGAAATTTAAAATGAGTAAACATTATTTTAAGTGTTTGGCGTACGGTCGGGAGGAAAAGGAGAATTCTATAGTAAAATACGTCAAAATGCAAAAATAAAAATAGGTAAGGAATTATAGGAAAACAAGAGTTTGTGTGAAAGAATTTTATATTTTTCTAATTACAGAAGAGCAAAGTGGCTTCATTCTATTAAGAAACTGAACCAATTAGATGATAAAACTTCGAGGGATTGTAGGATCTGTGAACACGACCTCCTTAAGAATATTTAAATTCGTTGGAGTGTCTTGGAAATAAATTCATTTGTTATTTTCCAAAATAGTACTTCCGAATTAATTTAGAAATTTATAGTATTATAAAGAATAACTATCAATACAACTGTTGCAAGAATAAAAATGCAGAATATTTCATCAAATTCTACATACTCTGTACAAAACATTTTAAAGCATTTTAACAGAAATAATGAAAAAATGAATAATAAGTTGAAATTACTCAGAGTAAGTCACATGTAATTTCTTTAATAATAAAGTGCACGACTGGGTCGTACGTACTTGCACCTATAAGTGTATAATTTTATCTGGATTAAAGTCCAAGTCTTGCTCTTCCCAGTAAAGTAACCGTGGCATTCCGCGTTTCGATGGAATAATAGTCATAACATTGTTGGAGTTTACTCAATGTTTTGTTTTTATAAAAATGCCCATAAAAAGTGGACGTGGCCAGATAGGGTGTTTGAGTGAATTATAGAGAATTTTAAGGCCTATTACTTTGCTTAAATAATTTTTTCTCAATTTCTAGTAAAAATTTTGAAAAAAAATAAGTTTTATAAAAGTGGGCGTGGCATTCCAAAATTTGGTATTTTATTTTGCACTTGTCTTATAACCTACAAATAATAATTTTTAGGCCAATCGCTGCACAAATACCCGAGAAACAGCTGATTTTCAATATTACCGTTATTCGAATTTTTCGTGAAAAACGTGGTATGCCACCTCATAGCATATACCCAAACTAACCCACACATCAAATTTTATCGAAATCGTTAAAGCCGTTTTCGAGAAAATCCATTTTAACTGAAATCGGCCTTAAGTAAACTACCCTTAATTTTGAGGTTAGAACCTACATATGAAGTTTGAAGTAAATCCGTTCAGCCGTTTAGGCTGTAGTCGAATATACAGACAGACAGACAGACAGACAGACGGCATTGGCGGACCTACTTTTTTGGACTTCACCATTATAGTAATGTCAAGTTTGATTAAAATCTCGAGTTCCAAATTTTGCACGAATACAATACTTGCCCTATAGTTATAGGTGCAAGTAAAAATGTAAAAAAAATATATTGGTTTTTTTTTTTATGGATCACCCCATACACCACTTTTCCATTTCTTCTATCCCTTTTTCACTGCCGTCTATTTTTCGTGTCGGCGTGAATACTGAAAAGAAATATTTAAAAACACGTGGAAAGTGACTCTACTCATTATGGATATACTCTGGACCGGGGCTCCTGTTTCACTTCGTATGAATTCGTATGAATAATGGGTTCCAGGTCATCAGGGAATTGCAAGCAACAAACCTGCAGATTAACTAGCCAGGGCTATTTCGAAAAGCCTGCGTTTCGGGCTTAAGTACATCGGCCAGCTGCTCGGCTTTTCTGAACTCTTCGATACCTTTGAGCTGGGCCATTGCCTGAGCCCCATTCTTTTTACGCAGGATCTTTTTCTAATCTCTTCTTCTGACTCGATACTCTTACCTTCCTGCTCTTGTTTTTCGCTGCCGCATTTGTAGGTGTGCATTTTCTGTCACCTTTTCCTCGCACCTTTGCATCGCATCTATTGTAGACCAATTTTTATGTGTGAGAGGTAACCAAAAAATAACCAGATGAGTTGAAAGCTGGTGTAAGCATTATGTTAAAAACAAATGTCTTGCAGGAAATGGTCGCGGCTTTAGTGAGTAATAGTGTGCTGAAAACAATTTTTTTTTTTTTTTTTTTTTCCAGTCGTTCACTGACCTTTATTGACGAAAGACGTGTTTCGACTTCTTTCTGTTAAATAGTGCGTGTATTCTTATACGAAAAAAGTTAGTGCGCTAATAAGAGCCGAGTTGGCAAAGTGGAAGTGGTAGTGGATTACCATCCGAACAGACGCTGGTTCAATTCCAGCCAAAGTACAAGTACTTTTTTTAATTAAAGCAAAGCACAGTACAAAAATACAAAAAATAAACAAAAGCAACACGCGATGGACGAGAGGCAACGGTCCGCACTCCCAGTAGCGGGAGATGCGGACAAACAAACATCAGCCGATCCAAATACGGCATCGACGTCAGGCTACTCAATGGCAGTGGCCAACGAAGGGACTACCAAGAGGAGGTGAAAGGTAAAGCCTATGACTAACTTGGTCAAGCGCCCCACTTGATCAACTTCGAAAGATAAGCTGTCTATCGAAGTATCGGGGGGGGCGAATTCAACAACAACACAAACACAGCTGGACACAACTGACGATGATGACACCTTCTCATACGTCTCGGACGGTGGAGAAGGAAGATATATGGGCGATAACAACGCCTTTGCCCGATTAGCCGCCTCTGAGTCAGAGGACGAGGAAGATGTTCTAGATAACCTCAACAGCAGCATCATAAAGCTGCAGCAAAAGGTGCTCCTAATAAGGGCGAAGCAAATGGCCAGAAGGGAGAAGGAGCGGAAGGCTGAACTCGAGCGCCAGCATCAACAACAACAAGGCGAAGAAGGGAATCAAAACAACCCACAAAAACAAAACCAAAAGCCACAACAGCAGCAGCAAAAACAAGCACAGCAGGCAAAGCAGCAGCAGCCGAAACAACACCAGCAGAACCAGCACCAGCCACAGCAGCAACAGCTGCAACAGCAACAAAAGGTACAGAAACCACAACAGCAGCAAACGAAACAACAGCAGCAGCAACCGAAACAACAGCAGCAGAAGCAGAAACAGCAGCAGCAGATACAACCGCAACAAGAGAAGACAACAAAACAGAGGGTGCCTCCAATAAACACCTACAAATTGGAACTGAAGGACACCATTGAGCTATGTAAGTCGGCCATAGGCAATAATTTTTACATTAATAGACTTAGTGCAGATAGGCATGCTATCCACTGCAATACAGTGGATAATTACCATATAATTAAAGATTTATTACGGGACTCGACGACGGAGTTCTTTTCCTTTACCCCGAAAGGGGAAAAGTTGCAAACGATGCTCCTTAAGGGACTAGAACCGTCTGCCGATCCGGAGGAGATCCTCAACCTACTCAAAAGAGTAAAGTGCGACGGCCTCGAATTTGTAGGGGTCAAGCCATTTATCACGGCAAAGGCGAAAAGGGAGAATCGGAAGTTACCGTTCTTCCTAGTTCAGATGTCACCCAATAGCAAACTTGATGGTCTAAGAGGCATTAAAGTCCTCGACTATCAAGTTGTGAGGTGGGAAAAAGTAAGAAGGAGCGAACGCATTTTGCAATGCATTCGCTGCCAGAGGTTCGGGCACGCCGCGTCGAACTGCGCCATGCAGCCCCGATGCGTAAAGTGCAGTAAAGACCACAAGGCAGAGGAATGCCCCTTAGGGAAGGATAGGACTGTAGACAAGGAGCAACTTTCGTGTGCTCTATGCGGGAACACGGGGCACACCGCTAATTATCGGGGTTGCCCTAAGTTCCAGTTCATAAAAAAAGTAAATCTGGCTCGTCAGCAGAAGATCGAGGTGAAACGTCCACCTGGTCCCGCTCTAATCTCCCAAGCCGTCACACCCCAGTTGACCTACGCCCAAATGGCGTCGGGTCAGGGCAAGACGCAAAAACAACTGCTGAAGGCTGCTCCAAAGGCGTCAGTGCCTAAAGCACCTGAGGCTCAAGCTGACTTGATGGCTATCTTGCTCTCAATTCAAGGGCAGATGGGCCAGCTACAACGTCAGATACAAGAGCAGGCGACGCGGGTGGACCAAATCTACGCGCTTCTGCCGGGCCTAGCGCACCTCCAGTCGTAATGGGTATCACGGCGGAGACTCCCTTAAAGATCCTTGCGGTGAATGTGAATTCACTGATAAGGATAGAACGTAGGAACTCACTCTTTAGGTTGTTAGACGATAAAAATCCTGATTTGCTTCTGATTAGCGAAACTAAGCTAACTCAGAGACATAAATTAAGGAACAATAAATATAATATAATAAGAAGAGACCGGCCCAACTCCACCCAAGGAGGTGGTGTCGCGATCTTCGTACGTAAAAAGCTACATTACAAGACAGTGTACAGTGGTGAAGTGCGAAGGTTCCAGGTGCTGGAAGCGTGCATCGTGTGCATCCCTCTCCATAGTGGAAAGAAGATGTACGTGGTCTCGGTCTATGCACCTGAAGCTACTCAACCTTCCTTATTTATATCAGAACTCGAATCACTTTTTCGAATCCTAAGGCTAGAGTCGGATGAGAACTATTATCTCATGGCCGGAGATTTAAACGCGAAGGGAAATAATACGCCAAATCCTAGAGGGAACCTACTACTCAATTGGTGGGGTCAGCACAATGTCGAGTTTAGACTCGATGTGAAAGCATCGGACATTCCGTCCTTTCCCAGAGGCGGCTCTTATCTGGATCTCATGCTGTTCGACGTACGGCTACAACTGACCGACACGGACCGACAGACTATGAACTGTTTACACACTTTTGTGTACGACAGTGACCATTGCGGACTTAGTGCCGAAATAACGATTCCCAACGAGATTGCGGAACTGGAAGAGTTTGTTCAAACGCACACCTACAACTACAGTAGGACGCGCTGGACACGCTTCTCCCGAATACTGACTAGAGCACTCTCCTCGAACTCGCTCTACCCACCGTCCAATAGGAACCTGTCAAACGAGGAGATTGGCAGATATCTGAAACGATTGGATGAGACAATCAAACAAACGATGGACAGTACGATACCTCGGTATCAACATACTGACAACACCGACATATTCCGCAACGCGACAATCGACGTACTACACCGACAGAAAAGTAGACTCCTGTCAAGATTAAAAACCTTGTACAGGCAGTTTGCCGACAGACACAACTCAGAGGTTAGGACACTGAAGTCGTTGATCAAAAATCTCCAAAAATTGATCAAAGAGAATTATAGAATGACGTTTAATGCGCATTGGAACGGGAAGATTTCGGCCATAAGAGCCAATAATCCAAGCATGTTCCCGCAGATCAATAAGGTATTTCGGAGAAATAACATCAACGACCTTCCGTGTCTTAAGTTACCCCGAACAACGAACAACGAACGAGTACTAATAGCAGCAGGCATAGACCCAGATAATGCTGTCGAGGATGACGACTTCTTCGTGATAGAAGATCCGCAGGAGAAAGTAGAGGCTATAGGAGCGACCTTTCAAGAAGTGTACAAGGTGAATGATAGCGTTCACCCGAACCATGACCTGGAAAATCGCGTCCTTGTGCACAACTTCTACCTTCGAAATGATATGCAGGAATGGCGATCTGAGAACACTGGTTTCACCGTGTTCATTGAAGGGAACATGGCAAACAATGCCATCGCCAATGACAGGGTTCACCCCCCGTTCATATCGAAGGTAGAACTCCAAGCGATCTTCGTCTCACTGAGGAGTAAGAAATCCGTGGGAATCGACGGAATTCCGAACATTGTGCTCAGACACCTCCCTCTAGAAGCGGTAGACATATACACCACCCTGTTCAACAATGCGCTGAATAATGCACATTATCCGGCGCATTGGAAGACAGCAGTGGTGCAGCCCATTCCCAAAAGGGGAAAAGATACATCCAATCCGGCAAATCTCCGGTCGATAAGTCTCCTTCCGAACATCAGCAAGGTATTCGAAAAAGTTATTCATAGAGCCCTGAATAAGTGGGTTGAGGACAAAAATATAATTCCGGACAACCAATTCGGTTTTAAGGCGGGGCATGATACCCTACATGCCGCGTCTAAACTGGTGTCGGACGTCCAATGGAATAAAAGCAAGAATCAATGCACGGGTGCCTGCCTGGTTGACTTGGAGAAAGCCTTCGATACCGTATGGTTGGAGGGGCTCTTCTACAAGTTGAGCAGGCTGGGTATCAGCAAATCTCTACTGTACATCATTTGTAATATGCTCACCAGTAGACAGTTCGTTGTGAAAAATGGCAACGTGACTTCTGCTGGTACGTTTCAAATTAAAAACGGTCTGCAACAGGGTGCGGTTAATTCGCCTATCCTGTTCAACATTTACACAAGTGATTTAATAGGTTCTCTTCACCATGCTATTGCGTACGCAGACGACTTGATTGCGTACAGGTCAGGTCCTAAGGTCGAGGTCATTGCAACTCTCTTGCAATGTGACTTCGACAATATCCAGCGATATTGCGATGACTGGAAGTTAAAGATCAACTTCCAGAAATCGGAAACCATCCTGTTCAGAACGCCGTTATCTGGGGCCTCAAGGGACACCAGAAAGAATTGGCGAAAGTTCTCTATCGTGGGACCAAACGGACGACCATTGGCGAGTAGAAGTGTAGTCAGGTACCTTGGGATCTGGCTAGACCAGTATCTATATTTTAACAAACATATAGATGCTGCTTTGGACAGAGCCCGAGCTGCTTTTGCCCTTACAAAGAGACTGTTTTATAGCAGCCAACTCGATGCGAGGGTGAAGGTAATCTGCTACACGGCCCTCATACGGCCAATGCTCACCTATGGCTGTCCGGTGTGGTTCAACGTGGGAGCAAGCTTGATGGAAAGGATTCGGGTGTTTGAGAGGGCTTGTCTTCGGGCTTGCCTTCATTTATACAGAACACCAGAGTCCGAGTACAAAAAATTCTACTCTAATGAGGTCCTTTATAACAGGGCGAATCTGATCAGAGTGGACAATTTCCTGGTGAAGTTGATTCGCGGTCATATTGCAAGAGCAATGAACTCGACCAATAGCCTGATCTTTGGGGCTTACTACCCCAACGACATGTACCACGAAAATGTGCGCCTCAACGGCTTTATCCCCCCAGAGGCGTTTCTCTATTTTGACAGACAAGGTCTGATACAGGATAGAACGGGTACTCCGATTATCTTCCACGTCGCCAGAAAAGCTGTAGATAGGCGACTCAACTACGAGCGAGGCGTAGCACAGAGTACTGAGGATCGTCTCCGATTCAGTAGGTCGGTTTCGGAGTGTGATCGTAAAGATGTAGAAAGACAGCACCAGAAATTTTGGTGGCTTAACGAAGTGAGAACTCCCTCGTCGAACTCGCTTATTTCTGGCTAGCCCTTTTAGGGTAAGCTGGCCACTTTATTTATTTTTTTTTTCATACATAGCCTGGCCGGCATACATAGTTTTTAAGGTAGTCGTAGGTGTTTGTTGTAGGTGTCCTAATTATAAGGTAGTTGTAGAGCACAGCACTCGGCTTAATAAATAAAAAAAAAAAAAAAAAAAAAAAAAATAGCAGCAGTCGGCTAAAAAAAAAAAAAATAAATAAAAATACAAAAAAAAAAAAAAAAAAGCGTATTTAATTACGTTTTTAGCTTAAGTAGGTTAAGTAGTTTAAGATTTATTTTAAGGTAGACTTAAGTTTTATATATTTTTTTTTTTTTTTGGTTGCGCCTGGAGGTGAGGAATCTTCGAAAGATACCAATGGTCCGTACCATTGGTGATGCCCGATTCATATAGCTGACCTGTCCATGTCATTAGTGTGAGTCAGTATATGCCTACGGGCTAAACCTCACCCCTCAGAGAGGCACTATGAGAAACCGGTCGCGCGTGCTCATAGTAGTACAGCTTTAATCCTCTCATTTCTTCATTGCTTCATGACTACGACTAAGTTCCCTTAACAAGTAGTTTATGCTTCTGTAGTATTAATCGCGTTAGGTAGGTAGCCTTCCAGCGAAGGCACCTACTATTACCGTCATTAAATGCGGTTTTCCTTACGGCGCTAGGTCGAACGGTCTTGTTCTTTGTAGTCGGCGCTCGATGTTTGTCACGTCTATAGTACGGATTATTTCATTATTGCAATGAGCGTAAAGACGAGTACGAAGTTTGCGAGCAAAGTTCATTACTTCGTCATTCACAGTAGCAATTCCTAGATCTCTGTGAATATCACTATTCCTTATATACCACGGAGCATTAACGATTGCTCGTAGAGCTTTGTTTTGAAATGTTTGCAGTACAGCCATATTGCTTGGTTTCGTACAACCCCAAAGTTGTATTCCATATGTCAAAGACGGTTTTAGCACTTGCTTATACAGAAGCAGTTTGTTATATACGCTTAGCTTCGAGTATCTTCCGAGTAGCCAATGCATGTCTCTTAGTCTGATTTCTAGCTCGTCGCGCTTTTTTTTAACGTGTGACTTCCACTTAAGTTTTGCGTCTAGGGTCATTCCTAGATATTTTGCCTCGTTTGCATATGGTATTTGTACCGAGTTGATGGAAATAGGTAAGTGGTTTACCTTTTTGTACGTAAAATTGACATGCGTTGACTTGGTCTCGTTAAGGACGATTCGCCAGGCCTTTGTCCATTCACATACTTTGTTTAGAGCCCGTTGTAGTTTACCCGTTGATGATTCAACTGACTCGTCCGTTGCGAGGATAGCCGTATCATCTGCGAACGTTGCTACGACGGTTCCTTCATCTTGTGGCATGTCTCTTGTGTAGAGCAGGAATAGCATTGGACCAAGTACGCTTCCTTGCGGAACGCCGGCGTGGATTTCCTTGAACTCTGAGTATTCGGTACCGTGTCTAACCCGAAAGAGCCTGTTTTCAAGGTAAGATCCCAGTATTCTACACAATTTTTTCGGTAGGATTAGCCTTAGCTTATACCTTAGACCTTCGTGCCATACCTTGTCGAAGGCTTGCGATACATCGAGAAAAGCGGTAGAACATATCTTTTTCGCTTCTAGAGTTTCTTCGATTTCATTCGTTATACGATACACCTGATCGATTGTGGAATGTTTGACCCGAAAGCCGAACTGATGATCCGGGATCAAGTGTCTTTCTTCAATTACTGGTTGTAATCGTTTAATCAGAAGTTTCTCAAAGACCTTAGATGTTATCGGCAGAAGCGAAATGGGTCTATATGATTTCTTATCGTTTGCGCATTTTCCCGGTTTCTGGACCATAATGACTTTGGCGACTTTCCATTGCCTTGGAACATATAAAAGTCTCAAAGAAGCGTTTATAATGTAGAGCAGCTTAACTAATGCCTTTGTTGGTAGCTCCTTCAAAATTTCGCCAGTGATTAAATCATATCCCGGAGCCTTGTTATTTTTCAGTCTTCCTATTGTCATTCGAAGTTCGGACAGAGACACGGTTTTTACTTTAAAGTTGTCGGGTGCCGTGTTAACATTCGGGTCGTCGATCAATGGTTGTCCATCGAACGGTTTGAACGTTTCTTCTAAGTGCTCGGCAAATAATTCCGCTTTCTCCTTGTCTTCTTTTGCCCATTCGCCGTTAATTTTCCTTATTGGCGGCGAGTGCATTACGGGTTTTCTTACGGACTTCAAGGCTTTCCATAGTGAATAGTTCGAGCTCTTTTCAGCAGTCAAGCCCTCGAGGTAAGTACAAGTCTCGCGATTTCTTAAATCCTGCAGCTCATTTTTCAATTTGTTGCAAAGACGGTTTAGATAAGTTTTATCTGTGGGCGCGCGGGATAGTTGCCATCTCTTGCGCGCTCTCCTCTTTTCTCGTATGAGGTCTTCAATTTCCGGCTGGAATTTAACTTTGTTGTTCTGCGTTACTGTCTTCCGGAAAGGAGTGTTTTTCCACGCTGCACTCTGAATGACTTCCACAAGTTTGTCGATTTCGTCTTCTATTTCGGTCGGTGTCTTTAGCGGCACGTTTAAAGCAACATTTTCCGTGCAGTCTTTTCTAAAGGCGTCCCAGTTAGTTTTGTTACTAGTTAACCTGGGCGGTCCTTCTTTCGTATCTAGGTTTCCACCTATTTTTAGAGTGACTGCTGAGTGATCTGAGCATAGATCATAGCATTCTTCGACTTCCGTCAGATCTTTAGTTAGCCCTTTTGCGATAAAGAAGTCGACGAGGTCAGGGATTTTATTTTTGTCAGTTGGCCAATACGTTGGCTTTCCCGTCGAAAAAAACTTCACACCACGCTTCATACTGACTTTGTACAGTAGCCTCCCTTTCGTTGAATTACATCTTGAACCCCAGAAGGTGTGTTTCGCGTTAAAGTCACCACCGATGATAAAATTAGGACTGAGTGATTCAAAGAGGCGAACGAGGTCGTCGTCTACTAGCCTATATCCCGGAGGAAAGTAACTAGATCCGATGTGTTAGTCTAAGTGGTTTATTTTTACGGAGACTGAACTTATTTGCATAGAGTCGAGTTCTATTTTTATGTTTTCGGAGTGCTTGATGCAGTCTTTGATGTAAAGAGAAGATCCGCCTCTCGCATTTTCCGAGGGATGATGTGCGTGATAATCACTGTATCCTTTTATTTTGGGTCCAGGTCCCTTTTTTAGGTGGGTTTCTGATATCAGGCATATATCAATACCGTTTTTCCGTAGAAATACTTCTAGTTCGTCAATTTTTTTCAGAAGGCCGTTTGCGTTCCATGTTAGTATCTTGAGTAACTGTTTCATATTCATGTTTTGTCGTTTGTCTTGCGAGGCTTAATTTCGAGCTTGCTCAATTTGTCAAATATGACTTGATTTATCTTAGTTTGCTCCTCAAGTTTTTCCAATATCACGGATAATAGTTGGCAGACCGGATCTATTGTGGCTGGTCTTGAATTGGGTTCATGTGATGCGACTTGCGCGTACGATCTCGCGCCTACCAGAGGCGGTTTCTCCATTGTACTTTGACCAGCGCCACTTTCTTTGGCAATTTTTATATTGTCCTTTATTGGTCTCGTCTTTTTGACTGGCTTAACAATCTTAGGCTTATCGGTTTTAGGATATTTTAGGCTAGTATTCGGGAGTACCGGTTTCTTGAGAGTATCGCGTCTTTTTTGGAGTTCTTTGGCGACTTCACAACCTCGATAATTCGCTGGGTGGTTTCTCTTACAATTGGCGCAAACCGCTGGGACCTGTTTATTTTCTTTGCACTCTCCCGAGAGATGTGTACCAGCACATTTTACGCACCGTGGTTCTTTCTGGCAATATGCCTGAGTGTGGTTAAAACCTTGGCATCGTTTGCACTGAGGTATCGTTCTCTTGCCTTTACGCATGGGCTCGATTTTAACCCTTATATTTAAGATCGTTTTAATTTTAAAAATGTCGTCCACATTCTCGGTTCTATCAAAGGTAAGCATAAAGAGTGGGAGACCGCGTTTGACTACGGTATCTTTGTCTCCTTCTGTAAGTTGCTTTTCCTTCTTAAGAATATTCACGGCGTCAAGAATTTTAAGCCCTTGGGTTTGCACGTCTTCCATTATGTCTTCTTTTTCGCATGTCGGGTGGAGTCCCCTAACAAAAACTCTCAGCGGTCTTTCATATTTATTTTCATATGTGTACCATTGGATATTCTCGTCGTTTAATTTTTGAGACAGTGCTCGGTAGGAATCGGCATCATCTACGTTAATTTTCCACTCGTTGTTTCGGCGCGAGGTTATATTATGCTTTATTCTCAGCGTATTTACAAGAAGATTACGAATTTTTCCGTAATCTGCTATCCCGACGACATTTATTGCGGGTGGTGGGCGAGGTTTCGCTTGGATTTTTGCCTGCTTTAATATAGCGGGGTTATCACACTTTTGTGAGACTTCGGGTGAAGTAACAGCCTTACGCTTTTTGCTAGGCCTTTTTTTAGAGCCCGGATTAGTTTCGCGAGCAAGTTCTTCCTCGTCCGTAACATATTGAATTACTGGACGGTTTGGCGTTGTCTCGGAATCTTTCGGTACACGAGAGTTCTTGAGTTTCTCGTTTTCTTTTCGCAGAGAAGAAACTTCCTCTTTCAACTCTTGGAAGAGTCGCTCCATTTCACTTATTTTAGCTCGTAGCACGTTGTTCTCTTTAACGTAGTATTTCGTTATCACTGAGTCCTGATTAACCGGCGGACTTCTTTTCCCGGAGACATTCGATCTAGGTGGTGGAGATCGACATATCTTTGTCCTTTTTTCAAAGGGATTTTTGTGCAATAAAAGGCTCTCCCCAGAATCCATAGAGCCTACCTCCGAAGAGGGTGGATTTTCCAGCATAGCTGGGCTGCCACCTGGGGTAGTTAATCTTTTTGTTTTTTCCATTGCATGTTTTTGTATACGCTATACACTCGGTATACGGAGATTGGATTTTAGTCGCCTCTTACGACAGGCATGCCTACCTCGGGTATATTCTAGCCCCTACCCGAAGGGGAAGGGGTTTTTATATATAAAAACAAAAAAAAAAAATAGTTCAGCTACAAAGTTTTTTCAAAAAAAACATTTTCTTTGTTTCAATTAGAATTAAGTTAATAGTAAATAAATAAGAAACAATTAATTGTTTTAGTTAGGTTACGTCGAAAGACATAGATTAAGCATTAAGTTTAGCTTAGAGCGCCCGCATAGGGTCAGTAAGTTAGTCATAACATAGTTAAGTTAGTTAAGCTAGTCTTAAGCACTTTTGTCTAGCATGTAAGTTTTTCTGAATTACAACAAATAAAAATGCATTTAAAAAAAAAAAAAAAAAAAAAAAAAAAACAATTTTTTTTCCTTTCCTACCCCTTCGGGTAGGGGTTAGAATGGGCAAGTGAAGATAAAGTAAAAGCGGACGTTTTTGCCGCTTATCTGGAAGGAACTTTTAAGCCGTAAGATGGGCACGAGGATGTACTATCTAAAGACTTGTTAATTACAAGTCCAACGCTAAGCGAACTAAAACTCGAGATTGAGGTCCTCAAACTTAAGAAAGCTCCTGGTTATGATTTGATTACCGGGGAAGTTCTCAAAGTTCTACCTAGATAAGCATTAATTAAACTTCTCCATATTATAAATGCTGCGCTCAGATTAAAACACGTGCCGAGCCGTGAGGTAAAATCGTACAGACCAATTTCGCTTCTTCCAGTCATATCCAAAATCTTTGAGAGGATATTACTAAGGCGTATACAACCGGTTATAGAAGACAATAATCTTATCCCTGACCATCAATTTGGGTTCAAAAGTAAGCATTTGACAATTGACCAGGTGGACAGAATTGCTGACGTAATCGAGAAAGCACTCGAAGAAAAAAAGATATGCTCAAGCATATTTCTTGCCGTCTCGCAAGCCTTTGATAAGGTGTAGCACGAAGGATTAAAATACAAATACCAATCGGGAATAGACTCTTCCGAGTTAGACATGGAAACGAATACTCGGATCTTAAAGAAATTTCGGCCGGCGTACCGCAAGACACCGTTCTTATTTACCCGTGATGACACCGCTATCCTATCAGTAGGTAAAACAATCGAAGAAACGACCGCGAAGCTGCAAAACGTAGTGAATAAAGTAAATGAATGGACGAGGGACTGGCGGATCGCCCTCAACGAAACTAAATCTGTTCACGTGAATTACACATATAAGAAAACTATTGACTTGCCAATCTACCTAAACTTGGCCCGGAATAATGGCTTGGAATAACACTCGACGCACAATTGAAATGGAATTCGCACATGAAAATGAAACGTAAAGAGCTTGAAATCAAGTAAAGAGAAATGTATTGGTTACTTGGAAAACATTCCCAGCTGAGTACCGAGAACAAACTGCTTTTATAAAAGCAAGTTATAAAACCGGTGTGGACCTACGGTTTACAACTTTGGGGTTGTACCAAGAAAACAAATGCCAACATCATACAAACTTTTCAAAATAAAGTGCTTAGAGAAATTGTCCAAGCACTTTGGTGTAGTAGAAACGACGATATCCATAGAGATCTCGGAATTAGTACAATCGAAACTGAAACTAGAGACTTCGCGCGAAAGCATAAAAATCGACTAATCGGACATATCAACAATACAGTCCTACTAATTTTGGATGAGAGCAATTTATTGCGCCGAATACAAAGAACGAAACCTTTCGAATTGGTGCGATAATAATTAATCGCGTCTAAATTGCGTAACAAGCAGGATCTTTCATTGGAAAGTAACCTGCCAAAAGTTATTATATCACGATAAAAAAATTGCTTGATAAGTTTTATCTTAGTTGCAGTATTTAACAATATATGTATGTATATCGAAGGCTGGTGTTTTTAGTCAGTAGAAGTCTGACACTACTATGAGCACGCACTTGCTTTTCTCATAGTGTCTAATAGAAGATTTTCACCTACCCTCGGAAAAAAAAAATATGTACATATATGCAACAATTAATTTCTTTTTTTTGGGTTGAAAACTTTTAGGCTGGTCTGTTGTTGGGAAAGCCGGTCCGAATCATCTTTGACTTACAGTTACGCATTTAGGTGTCGTTAGCCTATATTTCGGTGTGTTTCGTTTGGTTATATGGTTGCGTTATTTCAAAAATGATAATAAAAAGATTGGTTGAAATCTACTGCTACTTATCACCGTATTACGAGCTGCTGCAAAGTCGATTAGTCGGAAGCCGTTGTCTGTTGTCGTATCGTGGAGACTGTACTTTCCGACTAGTATGCCGAAGATGTTTTCCTTACCGGTTTTGGCATTGAAGTCTTCGAGTACGATTTTGACATCATAGTCTGGACAGGCTCCGTCTAGGAGGTAGGAAACTCCTCCTTAAGATCCGAGGCTTATGTCTTCCTCGTAACTAAGGATTTTTGCATGTGGTAGGGAAGTTACCTCGACGGCACAACCCCCAACTTGGAGGGCCAGTTAATTTTTTTGAAACCCCTAGGACGAGGGCCCGGTTGAGAAACCGATGTCAGTAACCCGCTTCAGGAATGTGAGGGCTGCCGTTGGCCCATTAAAGGCTTGTCCGCCACCGTCTCTTTTCCAATAAATAGCCTGGGCTCCAAGGATGAAAGTGTGTTTTTTACTTCCGTTTGGAACTCTGACGCCATCGCTGACCCCATCAAGTGAGTTCGTCCGCTGTCGTGTTTATAGTGCTGCAATTTTCCCTTGTTTAACACTTGCGCTTATAAGTTCAGTAAGTGGCGTCTGGATGAACATCAACCAGTACCCGATGACTACCACTTGGAGGTAAAATAACCACAATGGATGTGTAGTAACAATTACAGCACTGGTCGTCCCCAAGTTGACCTAAAAATAATTTGCGTACTATTGCAATATTTTGAAGCAGTGACAAAGACGAAGATGTGGAAAAACAAAATCTCATTCGCATTCGAAGGAATATAAAATTAAAGTATAATTAAAGTAAGCCCAAGCAGCTGCAGATATAAGAAATCAATTACATCCCGTTATTTAAAAAAGTATTCTGTATAAAATTCAGTTCGGTTTCGGTTATTAGTACAGGGTCATTTGACACCTGGCAAACTAAGCTGTCATTTGAAGTGTCGTAATATTAGCTGAATGTTTGCCTTTACGAGTGGAAGCGACCGATTTTTTTTGGCCGGCTATTGAAGATCATGACTTGGACGATATGTGGTTCCAACAAGATGGGGCAACAAGCCACACCACACGGCCAATATGACTTTATTGCGTGAGAAGTTTCCTGGTCGCGTAATTTCACGTTTTGGCGACGTCAATTGGCCACCAAGATCATGTGATTTGATACCGTACAATTTTCTTCTGTGGGGTTGCGCAAAAGACCGTGTTTGCGCGAATAATTCCCGAACTATAGACACTCAAGTTATGGCCGATACCCCCCGATATGTGCGAAAAAAGGTTAAAAATTACCTCAAAAAAATCGCATGCGATATTTCCCGAGGTGGCCATTTGACTGATATTGTTTTCCACACTTAATGGCAAAGTCCGAACTTATAATGAAGTAAAGTTTTCATCAAAAATGTGTCGCTGTGTGTCTTTTAATTAGCAAATCTTATAGATTTTCGTGAGGCTTTTCAACACTGTATAGGTTAGGTTAGGTATGTGGGGAGGCAACTAGAACACGTCGCCACACTCAGGTCAATACAGACCCATTGTGATACCCAAAGGGGAAAAAGTCCCTTGCCCATTTGTAAACCCTGGTACTGATTTGCATCTTGTGGATCACCAAACCATCCTGTTGATTTGATGAACCTAAAAATGTCTTTATTGGTCTGGTTGCTAATTCTTCAAGGTCACGGAAAAAGTGTCGCCCTAGAAATTTGAATCTAAGGTGGATAAGCCCAGGGCAGTGACAGAGAAAGTGGGTTGTATCCTCATTAGCTTCCTCGTCTCCATATCCCCGACATAGATCTTCATCCGTGAGTCTTAACTTACTCATGTGGTACCGAAGAAAGTTATCCCCCGTAATAATTCCTATAAGGACAGAAAGGAACTTCCTATCCTTTAGCATAATTCAGTCGGTCCTACTCTTGTCAAAGCAAGACCATAGGCTTCTGGTGATCACACAGGTATCCAGGGAGGTCCATCTATTATTGGCCTCACTTCTGGCCAATATCTTTTTTCTTTTGAATCAATGTGCAAGGCGGGATGAACACCGAGGTGTCTACCTGTTGCGATGTAGATTCAGAGCCTCTTCTTACCAGTTCGTCTGCCTTCTCATTGCCTGGAATACCTTCGTGTCCAGGGACCCAGCAGAGTGTAACCTTGTGCTGTGTTCCAAGAACCCTGAGTTCTTCGCGGCAGCACTTCACAAGCTTGGATTTTATTTCGTTTGCAGTAATCGCTTTTATTGCCGCCTGGCTGTCGATGAAAAAGGTGATACCTTCCGGTGGTATTGCCTTCATCGCAGTCTCACGGGCAGCTATTGTCACTGCCAGGACCTCCGCCTGGAAAACACTGCTATGGTTCGGGAGGCGGACTGATCTAGATATCCCCAGCAGTTCAGAAAAAATTCCAGACCCTACGTCTACATCCATCTTAGATCCATCTGCATAGATAGAGATGGAACGTGTTTTGGCAGGCTGATCATCTGTCCATTCTTCCCTGCTTGGGAACGAGTGAGGTATCAAAATCTAGGAACGGAGTGAGGTAATCCGTAGTATAGACTTTTCCTAGATATTTCTCCAGGATCATGGAATGACCTGTTGCATTATGGTTCCAGCTATCTGACTGACTTATTCTTAGGGCATTTATAGCTGCCGAGGTTTTGACAAAAATGTCCAGCGGTAGAAGATTGAGGATAGTCTCTAGTCCTGCAGTAGGTGTTGTTCTCATGGCACTTGTGGTGCCAATGCAGGCCAATCTCTGGATCCTCGTGAGGGCCGCTAAGTTGGTGGACTTGGTGGCGGACGGCCACCATACAAGACAACCATAAGTCAGAATAGGTCTTACTATCGCCGTATACATCCATAGAATAATTTTAGGTTTTGGACCCCAGTTCTTTCCAAATATTCTACTACAAGTATAGAAGGCTATAGTTGCTTTCTTAATTCTTTCATTGATATTAGGTTTCCAGTTCATTTTTTTTATCAAGAACGAGTTCTAGGTATCTAGCGCTATTCGAGCTTTTAAGGGGAGTACCCCAAATGGACAGTAATGTGAACTCAGGAATTTTCCTTCTGTTGGTGAATAATACCAGCTCGGGGATTGACCGCTAGCCCACATTTCTCAGCTCAGGTGACTAGGATCTTAAGCGCGTTCTCCAATATTTCGCTAACGGTAGGTAAAAATCTACCTGTGGCCAGCAGTCGTCCGCATATGCGATGGCCTTAACCCCACTGTACCTGAGTTGTAGCAGCACCTCATTTAGTACAATGACCCATACTAGCGGGGAGATTACTCCGCCTTCAGGGGTACCTCTGGAGGCGAATGCTTCCATCTTTGTACCCTCAAGAATTGCAACAATCCAGTTGGTGAGAGAATCGTGAATTTTGAGATTTAACAGAGTTCTACGAACCGCATCCGTTTTGACATTATTTAAAGCACCTTCAATGTCCAAGAATGCGGCGAGAGTGAATTCCTTGTCTTTTAAGGACTTCTCGTTAAAGCCGACTACGCAGTGTAGCGCCTTTTCACACTTTTTCCTTTGGTATAAGCGTGCTGGGCTGTGGACATGACCTCGGGACGAAGTCTGCTGCGCATGTAGATATCGGCTAACCTTTCTAATGTTTTCAGAATGACGGAGGTTAGGCTAATAGGCCTGAAGTCTTTGGCGGTGGTGTGACTTGGCTTTCCAGCCTTGGGTATGTGCACCACCTTGACCTCTCTCCATTTTCTAGGGATATGTCTGTGTTTGAGACTGCTGATAAATAGTTCTCTGAGTACCGGAATAACCGTACATGAGGTGCTCTGAAGCATGATCGGTATGATTTCGTCCAGCCCTGGTGATTTATAAGGTGAGAATGAACCTATTGCCCACTCGATTCTCTCCTCTGAAATCAAGTCAGCTGGTAACTCATATTCTGTGTTTATATTTCTTACTGAGCTATCGACAGGTTGAGTTGCACTCCCAGGGAAGTTGGTGCTAATAATCAATTTAAGTGACTCAGAACAAGATTCAGTCCAATTACCGTTGGGATTCTTAAGTGATCCAATAGCCACAGATTGTCTTGAGAGGATCTTTCGAAGTCTCGCAGATTCTGTAGTTCCGTTAATGTCATTACAGAAGCTCTGCCAAGACCGACGCTTTGCTTTTTGCGTCTCGCTTTTGAACCTTCTCTGACTGTCTTTATATCGATCCCAGTCCGCATCTGAGTTCGTTCTTTTGGCAGCATTTAGGAGACTCCTAGTGGCCCTCCTGATGTCTGGCAGCTCTTTGTTCCACCATGGAGGCGATTTCTTAAACTTCCCTTTGGTCACCGGACAAGCTATATTAAAAGCCTCTTTGAAGACATTAGCGACTTCCACGGCTTTCTCATCTATGTCGGAAGGACACTGGAAGTTACATTCTTGAAGGCGTCGTCGACTCTTACTCACTATTTTATTGAAGACGTCTCAGTTGGTTCTCCTGGGATTCCTATATGGTTTATAAGAGTCACAGGAGGACCGTAGGACATATTCAATAATTTTGTGATCAGAGAATGATTCCACCTCCAGAACTTTCCAATTCTCAATTAAGAGAGAACTCGAATTACTTGCTAGGGTTGTATCTATTACTTCTTGCCTATTCCTAACTACGAAGGTAGGTTCACTACCCCTATTTGCTATTATTAGGCTATTTTCTGTAATAAACTCAAATAAGGACTCACCGCGGTGGTTAGTATCACTGCTGCCCCATTGCACATGGTGCAAGTTAGCGTCGCAGCCCAAGAGTAGGTCCCATCTTTCGTCTCTTGCCCTCTGCACAAGTTCGCGGGTTAATGAGAATGGTGGGAGGGTGATTACGTCGTAAGGCATGTAGACGGCTGATAAAATCAGTGGGGAAAGCCCCCTCCGCTCCAGCCTTATCACCGTGTGGTCCATGTCACTATAGTTAGACAGAAGAAATATGTTAATATGTCTCCTGGCTACTATACAAGTTCTGTTCTTACTATCTGCGTTACATGGAGTCGCGCTATACGTGGCAAAGTCTTTATGCCCGAGCCCGTTGATCTTGCCACGGGAGATCCATGGCTCTTGCACAAAGGCAACATCTATGTTGTCGGTACCTAAGAAATAGATGAGGTTAGCGCTAGCTGCAATGCTATGGTAGAGGTTAATTTGTACAATCTTCATCATTGTCTTACCTTAGCACCAGCATCCTTGTTCCGTCTCACTGCACCGTCGAAGAAGGGACGGACTTTGCAGCGAGTGATTCCGGTACGCACCTTGTTGCAGTACCTTCGGAGCATAGGCATGGATTTGTGGTTAAGAAGAACCAGTATCTGCGTTCCATGCTATGCACGCAATGCTCGCCCATTTCTACTACTTCCCAGTTTTCGCTTTAAAGCTCTGGATTGAGGTGACGGAGATTTCTCTCAATCCTTTCTCTGGGTATGTGAGGACCAAGGATCAAAATACGCCCCTTCGGTCTAGTGTACTCAAGCAGGTCCTTCTTTTCGACTAGTCGAATGTCGGCGTTTGCCCATGGAGCCTGCGTACTAGACACGAATGATTTGAGCCAATTAAGGGTGAACTCATTGTCACACTTGTGTTGTTGGGAGTGGGGTTGTCCGGCAGCTTGGCTTTCTTGCTGCTTTTCCCGACCGGTGACGATATCGAATCTTCGTCCCTACCTCTTTTGGGGCGGCCTCTAGTGGCTTCAGTAGAGGTGGATGGCAAGAGGCTTTCCGCCCTCTTACCGAAGAGACCTTTGACCGCTCCCTTGGAGTTCCCTGCGCTAGGATCGTCCTCTGCGGCAGTGGAACTACACGCGGTCGGTTTGGGTTTAGGCTGTGAACCGTTGCCCCGTCCGATCGCGTGAGGCCTGGAATCGACCGCGATTGAGGCGGATTGCAAGAGGTTCGATTCCTGCCTTGTCCTCTTGCCGTACCTAGTCGTCGTTCCAGGGCAGACTGAGAGGAGCTGGCGGCCGGCTTGGACCCTTTGGGGTTCAAATCGGCTGCTGGCTTAGGTCCCGCAGCACTGCTGGCCCTTTATCCCTTCTGCCAGCGTTCGTCAACCTAGTGTCTTTTTTGGACCCATTGCCTTTCAGCGTGATGCGCGCCCTATCCAGAGCCTCGCGTTCCCTGTCCGTGTAGGAATTGGGGTCATGCTGCTTCAGCAGCTTGATAAGGCGAATGGCATTTCTCCGGCGGTTACGGAGAGTTGTCCTCTAAGTGTCATTTTTTTCCACCTTAGGAAGCCTAGTCTCTGTGCTTGGCGGGGATATCCCCAGACCGTGCACACCTGCGCTAACTACTGTGGCGAAACTCAGGGCAGTGGAATTTCCTAAACCGGCAGGACTAGCATCACTCCGTGGGGCAGAATCAGCCGATCCACTTCCTTGCGAGTAGCAGTGGCTCGTCGGGTTGGAGTGGTTCAGTTTATCTGCCTGTACTACCAGGAGCGCCTCCTTCCTCAACGGAAGGGTTAACCCAGTCAACGTTGAAGTAGAAGGTGGCTCTGATGTTGGCATAGTACCTGCAGTAATGGAAGTCTCCCTTCGACCGGATGATGAGACAATCCCCTGTCCTGACTGGCAATGGCTTTTCGCGAACTTGGGTGGTCCCATCAGCCCATCAATGCGCTGGTCTGTTACACGTGTTGTCACCACCAGAGGGCTAGCAATAGGCTCACCATCTGATGCTGACAACTCCTGCAAGTAGGTCCTTGCATTATGGAGTCTCTTCCTTTCCAGCTCCGTGAGTTCGTCCCATCTCTTTGTCCCTAGTCTCTTTACTGTCAGCTTGCAGTTTCTAGACCGCTTTGAGCTGTTGGAACAGTTAGAGAAGGACGAGCTGGCGACGGAACAGTTGTCACTGGTATCTAGAAAGAGATTTTTCAGATGCAGGTCAACTGTCCCGTCCGAAACAAGGAGAAGGGCATCTTCTATTTTAGTATCTGAATCGGCTAATTTTTTAGAAGTGCCCGCTGTTTTTATTGTTTTTTGTTCTGTTTGGTTCATATTTGGGTCCCACGAGTAAGGGGGAAGAAGAGGTCAACCTGCACTCACCCTCTGTATGCAGGTAAGGGGAACTTTATTAAAACTGAAGGCTCCCAGGTATTCAGAGTTTGCGCTAGCGACTGAGCTCCTCCCCAGCCATGCAGGTCTCGGCGCGTCGAACCTTACGTTGGGTGATCACCTTTTGGTTTCTAAGTCCCCTCACGGTCGAATCATTCCTGGGAAAACTTCTTGCTGAACGCAGACAGGATTTAGTTTTCTCACTTGATAAGACCGTAAGTTAAAGGGAAGTAGAGTAAGCCCCTCCACCACGGCAAGGTAAGGATCGAGGTGAGGTTCAACACTATATACAAGCACGGGAAAATTCCGAATGAAATACGGGTTAAAAATTAATGCAAACAAGCCGAGAAACGCAAAATTACGAATTAAGAATAAACAACATAGTTGTGGAAAAGGTGGACACCATTAAATACTTAGGAACGATAATCAACTGCAGTGCAAACCCCTCCAAAGAAATGGAATGTAGGATCGAGCAATATATCTGCATCTAGGCCTCAAACTGAGCTTTACAAAATGTTATGTCTGGTCGTGGACACTAAAAAGACCAACAGAGAAAAGAATAGAAGCTTTCGTGATGTGGGTATATAGAAGAATTCTACGTATTTCATGGGTAGACAGAATCACAAATGACGAAGTTTTAAGACGGGTTAGAAAAAAAAGGGAAATACTTCTTCTAATAAAAGAAAGAAAACTTATTATATTATATTATATTAACTCCTTATCAAACTTGAGAGAATGGCTTAATCTTTCGACAGCAGAAATATTCAGAGGAGTGACAAACAAACAAGTGATTGCATCGATGATTCCCAACCTCCGGAACGGAGTGGAACCATAAGAAGAAGAAGGCATATTAACTTTACAAATTTTACGAAAGGTCATTATATACAGGGTGGCCCAAATACAAATTTCTTTTTAAAAATGCAATAAAATGAACAAAATTAAATTTTTTCCAGTCATCGACTAACACTCGACTCACGGGTTCCATTGCATCGCGTGGTTAGCTATGCAACTGTCACCCTTTCGGAGAGTATGTCCAATCCACTGCCACTTTCGTCGTCGTATTGTTGTGCCTATAGGTTCATGGCCCGTTCTCTGATAGAGTTGCTCGTTAGAGATACGGTTTGGCAAGAAAATCCTAAAGATATAACGTATTGACGAACGTTTGCAGCTTCCTCGTGATAGTGGCGGTCACCCTCCAGGTACCACATCGTTATAGAAGCACGGATTCAACATTGGAACGGAACAGTCGTAGCTGGGTGGTTAAGCTAATCGTCGGCGTAGTCGAGGTTTTTGAGTTCAGATGTCAGAGTCCATCGAATTCCTCCATTTCCTCTTGATAAGGCCGCATTTAGCACGTCGCTAATCACCAATAAAAATAGTATTGGTGAGAGTATGCAGCCTTGCCGAGCCCCACTTTGGACTTCGAATTCCTCTGACGGCCTTAATCTATGCAATACGTGACATGTGGACCCATCATACGTAGCCTTGATAATTGCTATTAATTTATCAGGAATGCCTCTCCTGCGTAAAGGCACGCCAAATAAATTCCCGATTGACACTATCAAACGCCTTTTCAAAATCGATGAACAGCAGGTGAAGTGGCGATTGATATTCAACACGATTCAAGATTGCCTTTTTTAAGGAGCTTGACGATTATTCCTTTCTTCCACTCATCCGGAAAGCTCTCGGCTTCCCATGTTCTCCCGACAAGTGGGAACAATAGCTCTGCCGATGCAGTTGGCGCAGCTCGTAAAAGCTCCGCGGGAATGCCGTCAAGTCCTACCGCCTTATTAGTTTTCAGTGCTCTGATCTCGGTAATAATCTCATCCTTACTGGGGGTGGTGGTGCGGATTCGGGAATTTCTTTCTACGGACACTTCTGTCTGACTTGGTGCATATTGCTGGCGGATACTCGGTTCAGAACAGAAGCAAAATGCTCCTTCCATCTCTTGAGTTGTTCCTCATCCGATATAAGCAACGAACCGTCTAAGCCTTTCACTGGGTGTTGAGTAGAGCTCCGGCCACCTATAAGCTCTTCGGTGATCCTATAAACGGTTCTGTTGTCGCACCTCGCTGCTGCTTCTTCTGCTTCTGTAGCCAGCGCATTGATGTAGTTGCGCTTGTCACGTCGCACGCTACGCTGCACTTCTCATCTTCATGGGATATAGGGACTCTAGCTCGTTCCTCCCTGATGCTGGAGTTGCTGCAATTCGAGCTCGTAGCTGTTTGCGTTCGTTGATCCTCCTTCAGGTATCCTCGGACAGCCACGCCCTATGGCTTCCCTGCGATCAACCGACAATCCTTTCAGCACCTGATGAGAAAACAGTTTTCACAGCATACAAATGATCTTGGATGGTGGGGGGCAGTGTGCTGCTGATTGTTTCCCCTCCACGTGAGAGATGTTCCCTTAGTTCTTGGCGCACTGGGGGATTTTTTAGTCGGTCTACGTTGACCCTAGGTGTTCTTGTATTGTTAGATCTTCGAACGGGAGCAGTGCGTAATCGGACAGTAGCTATCATAAGATGGTGATCTCGTACCAACCCCATGTCCGCTCCTCGTCTGTTTCGGACGTTTGGAAGACTACTTCATCGGCGACTGATGGCAAAATGGTCAATTTGGTTGGAGGTTGCTTGCCTGTCAGTTGATACCCAGCTGATTTTATGGCAGGTTTTGTGCTCAAACATGGTGCCACGTATGACAAGACGATTTGCGTTGCAAAAGTCAACAAATCTTTCGCCGTTGTCATTGCGGTTGTCCGTGCCGTCCCATAACATGTTTGAGCCTTTCGTTGTCGTTGCCTTCCTTGGCATTCAGGTCCCCCATCACAATGACAATGTCGTCATTGGGCATTATAAACAATTCCCAACTGAGTGTAGAAAGTCTCCTTTACTTCCTCAGACGAACCCTCCGTGGGGGCGTAACACTGTATAATGGTGATGCGACATACTCTTGTCCGGAATCTGGCCGATAAAATCCTATCACCGTGCGGCTGCCAGGAAATTAGGCCTCTGCGTGCTGTAGGTGTTAACAGCAGTCCAACTCCATATCCACAGGGGCATCGGGATGGTCTTCCGGAGTAGAGTAATACAATGTTATCCGTTGGGGATTGGTACTCGCCCGCATCTAACCACCTTGTCTCACTTACTCCCAATATGTCCAGCCTATATCGCAAGAACTCATGTTCCAGTTGAAGGAATCTGGCGTTCTGAGGTCCTCTACTCTGAGAGTCAAGGAGCGTCTTCACGTTCCAGAAACCAATCTTAGTCCGGGTACAATAGCCAAAGGTCGTAGTTTCGGTAACGCGGATTGCTGGCCCAGTCTAGGCATAAGACCCTAGACAGTCTCGCACTTGCAATTTTTGCCTGCATAAGGCTTTATACATGTAGTTGCCCGGGGACCACCACGAGCAGGTAAAGCAAGCACTACATTACGAACTTGATTTTTTGCGCTACTGGCCCAATCCATGTTTTGGGCATTCAGTAGTTTCCCGATCAATCGCCATGCAGATCCCCAAAACCCGGATAGCATCAATGTTAAACTGTGTGTTTTTAGTGTAAGTTAGTTTAAATAAAAAGATAAAAGAAATTTGGAGAAAAGTTAATATAGAAAAGAAAGCGTAGAGTTTAAGAAAATAATTAGAAAAAAGTGATTTAAAAGTAAATTAAAAAGTAATTTACAAAAAAATATAATAAAATAAAGAAAAATTAAAAGAAATTCAAAGAAAAGTGAATGAAGAAAAAAAAGCAAAGTTAGAATTTAAGAAAATAATTAGAAAAAGGTACGTTAAAGAACATTTTTAAAGGGTAAATTAAAAAGTAATTTAAAAAAAATATAATAAAATAAAGAAAAAAAAAAAAAATTAAAGAAAAGTAAATAAAGGGAAAAAGAAAATTTAGAATTTAAGAAATTTACAACCAGTAAAGAATTAAAGAAAAAATTGTAAAGGTTAAATTAGAAGTTAATTTACAAAAAAGAATAACAAAATAAAGAAATAAAAGAAATTTTAAGAAAAGTGAATAAAGGAAAAGAAGAAAAATTAGAATTTAAGAAATTAATTAGAATAAAAAAGTGAATTTAAGAAAAATATCTAAAGGTTAAAAAAAAGAAAAGAAATTTGTGAAAAAATTAAATAAAATAAAGAAATATAAAAGGGTAAAGAAAATTTAGAGAAAGTGAATGTAAAATTTTGCACCTATAAAATTTTACTACCTATATCTAAGTATATTAAAAAAAATAAAAAATGAAAAACGGAAAATAGTAACAATACATTTTTTCATATCTTCTTAAATTTTTCTAGTCATTGATTTTAAAATGCCAGCCACTAGAGCTAACGGAGCAGCTCTTGCTGCACAATCTAATCCACACTCTGATAATCCTACCCCTAATCCTCCCACAATCCCATCAAATCTCCTCCGGTTTCGCATCAGGATCCCACGATCCAATCAGTTCATATCAGTCAAGCTCGTCTCTTTCCGACCAACAAGAAATCAGATACACCCTCGCATTAGACTTTCTGGTAGCCACAATTGTCAAACGAGTTCTTGAACAAGAAGGCAAAGACCTCATTGAAGGAATACTGAACCCTAACGCAAATCCCTTTTCTGGTGTAGACCAGACAATCTTCCCCGAATACCGGGATAATCTAATCTGCCACAGCAGAAGAGATCATACGAGGACTATGAAAACTCAGAATGTGCAGGATATCAGTAGCCATTAGAGCAATCCTCCGAGTATAGCGATATCAATTTTTTAGGTTAACCGATTCTTCGCTGCCTTACTTTGAATGTAAGACAAAGAGCGGATACATTTTGAAATTCCTTATCGATACAGGCTCAAGCAAGAACTATATAAAACCCGACTTTGTATGTAAACCTATTCTAAACCAACAAACTTTCTACGTCAAGTCCATAGCTGGTGATGTAGAAATCACACATCATACTTTCATTAATTTTTTTGGACTGAATGATATTAACATAAAATTCTTCATTCTACCCACTCTTGAATATTTTCACGGAATTCTAGGTAATGACACTTTGAAAGAACTATCAGCAATAATTCATGCTAAAGAAAATTATATGACAATCCTCAATAAAGTCCGATTAAAATTTAAACAGCAAAAATCACAGTTAATTAATTCCATAAGTATTAACACTGACAATCTTACACCCCAATAAAAATAACTGCTACAATTAGCTGTTGATAAACATCCCAATTTGTTTTCGAACACGTCGCAAAACTTACATGCACTACAAAAGTCGTCGCAGACATTAGAACTACCACAGATGATCCTGTTTATACCCGCCATTATCCATTCCCAATGTCATTTAGAGCAGAAGTTGAGAAACAAGTTCAGAAACTACTTGAGGATGACATAATTAGACCTTCACGGTCACCTTTTAGGATTGTGCCTAAAAAACCCGACTCCACCAGGGCAAAACAGTACAGAATGGTAATAGATTACAGGAAACTGAACTCTGTTACAACAGCCGGCCGATATCCAATCCCGGATATACATAAATGAAGTGATTGCCCAACTAGGGGAAAACAAAAGCGGCTTCCATCAGATTCCCTTAAGAGAAACCGCATCGAGAAGACGGCTTAAGAACGCCCCATCCATCTTTCAACGTGCGGTCGATGCTATTGTGCATAAAAATATAGAAAGAACCTGCTATGTGTGTGTATATAGATGATATTATCATCTTCAGTAAGGATGAAAAACAACATGCCAAAGATATCGAAGACATTTTTAGTACCTTGAGCAAAGCAAACCTGAAAGTACAATTAGACAAATGTCATTTATTTAAATTCGAAGTAGAATTTTTAGGCTTCCTTATTTCTTCAAAAGGCGTAAAAACAAATCCCACTCCAAATTAAAGCCATTCTGGATTTCGCAGTCCCAACAAATCTAAAGGAACTTAGATCCTTCCTTGGCCTGTCAGGCTACTACCGCCGCTTTGTTAAAGACTACCGAAAGCTTGCGAAGCCCCTAACAGTCCTTTTAAGAGGGGAAGAGGTACGTGTGTCCAAAAATCAATCTTCAAAATTAGCAATAGAACTCAACCAAAAAGCTCTCGAATCTTTCAATAAATTAAAAAATTTCCACTTGGTGTGGTTCTTGAACAAAATGACAAACCAATCTCCTTAGTAAAGCAGAAGAAAACTACTTAAAGGAGATGTTAGCCATCGTATGGGCACTTGGTTCGTTCCGAAATTACCTTTACGGTTTTACGAAAGTCAGAAAATTCACCGATCATCAACCCCTCACATTTGCGTTGAGTAATAAGAATAACAACAGCACAATGAAAAGGTGGAAAGCGATACTGGAAGAGTATAATTATGAACTAAAATACAAACCAGGTAAAACAAACGCTGTCGCAGACGCCCTATCCAGAGCCCCACAATATTCTGACATTAACACCCTATCTGTAACTCACCATAGCGATGAGAGTTCCTCACACAACCTTATACAAAGCGTATGACCTCCTGGACGGAGCCTACGGAGCCTACGGAGCCTGTCCGGAGTATGATGTCAAAATCGTAGTCGGATGATGCCTAAATCGGTAAGGAAAACATTGTCGGATAATTAGTCAGAAGGGAGGAGAAAAAGATCCTGCGTAAAAAGAAAAGGGCCCACACAGTCTCCCAGCTCAAGGGTATCGAAGAGTCTCGCGACAGGAACAACACCGGATGTTTTTAAAGAAAGCAAAGCAGCTGGCAGCTGGCTTTAAACCCGGACCGCAGGCTCTTCGAAATAGTGAAGGAAACCTAGTCACCGAAGCACAGGGAATAGTAGATGTATTTAAGGAGCATTTCCAGCTGCTACTTAATGGGCATCAAATAGAGAGAGAGTGATAGGCCAACAAGAGAACCCACGTCCAATCAATGAAGAAGCCATCCCCCTCCCCAGTTATGAAGAAGTTGACTCGGCTATCAAAAAGCTGAAGAACAACAAAGCCGCTGGCTCTGATGGTCTACCAGCAGAGCTTTTCAAACATGGTGGTGATGTTTTGATAGGGTGCATGCACCAAATCATCAACCAAGTATGGGTGGATGAAGCCATGCCCGATGACTGGACTATCAGCTCTATATGCCCCATCTTCAAGAAAGGCGATCCTATGTCTTGCAAGAACTACCCAGGCATATCCCTGCTAAATGTCGTGTATAAGATCCTATCCAATGTACTGAGTGAACGTCTGAAACCTTTCTGCAACACACTAATCAGCACGTACCAGTGTGGCTTCCGGCCCGGCAGATCGACGATCGACCAAGTTTTCACGCTAAGGCAACTCTTGGAAAAGACCAACGAATTTCAAGTCGACACCCACCACCTCTTCATCGACTTTAAAGCCGCATACGACAGCATTCATCGTCTTGAGCTTAAGGCACAAGCACAAGGCGATGCATGGCCGAATTCGGGATCCCGGCAAAATTGATCCAGCTGTGCCGCGTGACGCTGGAAAACACGCGGTGCAATGTGCAATTTGGGAACAGCTCCTCTGAACTATTCCAAACTTGCACCGGATTTCGGCAAGGAGATGCGCTGTCGTGTGACTTCTTCAATCTAGTGCTGGAGCAGATAGTGCGCAGGGCAGGTGTCAACACTGAAGGCACTATCTTCAATAAATCTGTCCAGCTGCTGGGGTATGCAGACGACATCGACATACTCGGTCGCTCCCAGCGTGCCGTTATAGAAGCTTTCACCTGTACCTGTTGTCAACAAACAAAGAAGCATCGGTCCACCGCCTAGGACAAAACGTCACTGTTGGCAACAGTAACTTTGAGGTAGTTAGGCAGTTTACCTACCTCGGAGTAAATATCAGCTCCACCAACGACACCCTAGTGGAGATTCAACGAAGACTTACCCTAGGAAACCGCAGCTACTTCGGTTTGGCAAAACAAATGTGTTCAAAGCTCCTATCTCGGAAGACGAAATGTATGCTCTACAAAACTTTGATCCTGCCAGTTCTGCTATATGGAGCCGAGTGCTGGACGATAAGCAGGAAAGCAGAGCACATTTTGGGCACTTTCAAAAGGAAAATTCTTCGTCGAAAATTTTTCGGTCCCATATGCGAGGAGGGCGAATGGAGGAGAAGATATAACAACGAACTCTATGAGCTGTATTAAGATGTGGAGGTAGAAGATATTCCGTCGGAAGAACAGCAGAATGAAATAATCATAGAAACTTACAATAGAGCACACCGCGGCCCAGAAGAAAATAGGCATAAAATTTTACAAGCCTATTACTTCCCTCAGAAGTCTAAAAAAATTTAACAAATCACTAGGTTATGTTCAGTGTGCAAAAAGAGTAAGTACGAACGACACCCGAACCACCCAACTTATCCAGGACATACAATATACATTGACATATTCTCGATCGAAAAACATTTAGTACTGACTGCAATCGACAGATTTACAAAATTTACCATTACCTAATACATTAAATCCAAAGCAATAGAAGACATTAGACAACCACTTCGTGACGTTGTTTTTCGATTTGGCGTGCCTGAATACATAGTCATAGATAATGAAAAGTCGTTTAATTCAGATAGCATCCTGTTTATGCTAAGAGATGAATTGAATATACAAGTCTTCACGACACCTCCCTATAAAAGCACTATAAATGGAAAGATTTTATTCCACCTTAGCCGAGATCATGCGATGCATTAAACCAAACACCTAAAATAATAACTTCGAAGAACTACTCGAAAGAGCAACTAACGAGCACAATCACTCTTTCCATTCCACTACGAAGAAGACACCAGTCGATCTATTCTTCGGAAAGACAGTCTTTTTAGGATCGGACGACTATGAAAGAACAAGACAACTTAGTAACGAAAACCGTAAATTAAAACAAGAAAAGGACCTTAAGTATCACAACAAAAAGAAACAGGAAATTAAGGATTATAATCTAGGCGATCAAATATACTTACGTAAACAAGAGGAAAGGCTCAAAATTGACAGCGCGTTGTCGAAAGGAAATAGTACAGTAAAATTTTAGAACTACAATAAAAACTACACTCAAAAGTACACAAAAAACACATACGAAATTGACTTAATCACTCTACTTACAGACTCTACCTGCTGGCATCGACCAAAGGGGAAATACAAATTTTAGTGTAAAGTCAACAAATAGCTATTGAAACAGGGATAGCAAAAATTCAAACCGGAACGTTCAAACTAATCCATACAATAACCTGGAGGAGTACAGGAAGATTACTACGGACTTACAAACAATAGCAACAAAAGTAGACCCTAACCATCCCCTATATTCTTTCCTAAAATATGAAATAGATCTAATTAACGATCACATAGATCGACTTTTTCCAAAAAACAGGAAACCTACAAGAAACCTTGATTTTATCGGCAGTGCATGGAGGTGGATTGCCGGTAGCCCCGACCACGCTGATTTCGAAATCATTGAAAGTAAAATTAACAACGCCCTACAGAACAACAATAACCAAGTTATTCTAAACAGACTTACATTAAACAAGATATAGGAGATAAGAAATGTTACGAACAAAATTATAGAAGCAAATACAGAAAATATTAAGACCGAATCTATATTAAAACTAAAAGCTCAAATATCTATTAAAAAAGATGAAATAATAAATATCGAATTAATTGGGCAAAAGCAAATATTGTAAATTCATTAATATTATCAAACAAAGAAATGAATATTGTTAATGAATACTTAGGAAAAGAAAATATACCGTTTACAAACTTAGATGAAGCAATAGAACTCTCAGACATTAAAGTAGCCTCAAACGGCTCAGATATAATCCACATTGTTAATTTTCCTATAACTAGTAACGAAATATGTAAAACATTACTATTAAAATCAGTCAAGATAAAAAATTTGATTAACAAACTCAATTATGAAAATATACTATATTACAAAGATGTTATCACCAAAAATATTTCGAATAAACCAAATCCCGTTTTTTTAATACGCTAATACGATTTAATAGTATTTAATTTGTAGTCTTTAAGAATACATTGTTTAGTAGGCAGAATCGCTGCCGGTTTTTAAAATAAATAATTTTTTTTTTATAAGTAATAAAAACTTCTTAAATAAAAATCTCTGCTCAACACCGACGGATCCCAGTCAATTTACCCCACCTCAATTTCAAAACTTATGCATACGACTTTCGCGAGAATGCAATTGGGACACACATCTTTCACCCACCAACATCTCCTTAAAAAAGAAACTCCGCCATTATACCAAACTTGCAACTCCCAAATCAACATATATCATATCATAGGAATAGGTGAGTGCCGAGCCTGCCTACCAACAAACCAATTGCTTCAGAAACTCATCATCCTACGACTTGCTAAGAAATCCAATTCACGAAAATATTCTTAAAATTAATAATTATGCAAATAAATTTAATCTGGAAGTAATATATAATATACTAATATATAAACCTAGTTCTAATATACTTTGAGCCGCAAGCCTCTGTAGCTGGTGCTCTTGGTATATATTAATATATGTATTTTAATCATATTTTAATAAATTGTAATAATAGTAATAATAATACATTTTTTCCATGTATTATGGCTTTCTTCGTAAGAGCAAACAACGTCGTTCAAGTACATACATATGTATACATGGAAAAAATTAAATTTTGTTCATCCCATTGCATTTCCGAAAAGAAACTTGTATACACATCTTTACTCCTTGGCAACTATGAACAAACTATGTATTTATACTCGTATATACATACTTTATAGGTATTTCTCTATGTCACAAACTATGTATTAAACTTTTTAACTTAATATAGGGTCATTAATTTTAATGGGATAAATTTCGGCTTGAAAGACGCTGCAATAGTGTGGGAGGTTGAAGGAGAGGTGGATGCCTAAGTCCTCTGAGAAAACGCGGGCAGGTGGTCGATGACCTGAGGGAGATGACGGTACATCAACGGTATGCTGGCATGTCCTGTGGATTGCTCCTTCCATTGATTAGAGCTTCTCAGCCTGATTTCCGAGCAGGCAGCCAGTTTCTTTCCGACGATGTCCAAAGGGAGTAGTGGAGTAAAGTTTAGAGCGCGGCCATAAGAGAGTTGAGTTTTTTCCATATTGGCCAAATTGGAATGTTTCTCCAGAGCGCGCCACCAAACCAGTGCCCTATACATGAGAATCGGTTTTACTACCGACGTGTAAAGCCAGTGCATGATGCTGGGCCGTAGGTCCCACGTGGAATTTACCGCCTTTTTGCATACGTATAGGGTAGTCAGGGATTTCCTGGCACGTTCGACTATATTTTCTCTCCAAAGAAGTTTGCGATTAAGCTTTAGGCCCAGGTAGTTGGCACTGTTTGAGGGGACAAGAGGGATAAATTTAGGAGATTAAAGTCAGGGAGTTTGTGTTTTCGTGTGAACATAACCAACTCTGTCTTCGTTGGATTGACTGAGAGACCACAGTTTGTAGTCCAGCTGGTTAGTTTATTGAGAACAGACTGCATGACATCAGACAAAGTCTGCGGATAAAAAAAAAAATAAATACTTGGCGCTACAAGTCGATGGGACCCAGGGAATAGCTTCTCACAACCATTCGTGTTGTGCGTGTTATATTTTTTACACGAATAGAAGGGGCCTACTGTTTAATGCCGTATCCGAAGGGCAGTTTGTATTTGAGAAGCTTTCTCAGGACAACTGTACTCTCGGATGTTTGTCAGACGCTCGCGAGAGGTGGGGCCGTGAAAAACTTTTTAGGTGTTTCCCGACTGGGATTCGATCTCGAACCCCTTGCTCCATAGTCCTACGCACTAACCACTGAGCCACGGTGCCAACAAGTCTGCGAATACTTTCCTGTTAATAATATGGCGATATCGTCTGCATATGCGATGACTTTGCATATTGTTTTTTCAATTCTCAGAATGTGTCCTTTAACACGGCAGATTGTTTCGCAGATTTTCAGCCATCGTAGTACATTGATTTTCGAGTGCGCTTCAACGTTGTTGAAGGCTCCTCCAATGTCAAGGAAGGCCACTAGTGTGAATTCCTTGATAGAGCCGGATTATTCGATTGGTTGGACTATGGAGTGGAGAGCCGTTTCCACGGATTTGCCTTTTTGATAGGCGTGCTGTGACGTGGAAAGCATAGTGCAATCAATGGCTCCCTTAATGTGGAGATCCAGTATTCTTTCTAGAGCCTTGTGAAGAAAGGATGTTAGGCTGATTAGTCCAAGATCTTTCGGGAGAGTGTGCGATGGTTTTCCCGCCTTGGGTATAAAGATCACTTTTACTTCGGTCCAGGCAGATATAATCGTTCCTAGGTCCAGGCAACCCTATAGAATACATGTCAGGTGGTGCAGTATAACAGTAAGCGCGGTCTGAATTTTTGCCGAAAAAATGCCATCTAGCCCCGGGAAATTAAAAGGATCGAAACTGGACTTTGTTAAAGTATTTCCTGCTTGCGCAACGGAGGTTGTTAAGTTCTGCGTTCCACCATGGTGAGCGATTGCTTACCTTCCTTGTTGAAAGGCTGCTCGTTTCTAGTTCATATTCCAGATAGCGGTGGTCGGAAAAAGAGTGACTGCCGGATACAGTTCAGTTAGAAATTGCAGAGTATATATTTTGGGAGACGAAGGTAACATCTATTACCTCCTGACGGATTTTAGTGTAATAAAGGTGGGACTATTTCCCCTATTGCACACTACTAAGTCAGTGCCTACTAAGTACTCAAAAAGGGACTCACCTCGGGAGTTAGTGTCAGTGGCCAGTGAGCGTGTGTTATCTGTGGTGGTGCGGCCGGCTTTGAAGTTTCGTAGAGGCTGGAGCTTTTGGAGTTCGTTGAACTGCTCCACGATTCTGCTAGCCCAAATGCGAGATTCCCGCTCCTGCTGGATTAAATCCTTTCCGACTTTTGGCCTAGTCATTCCAGGACACGAAAATCCGATGCAGTCTCTCGACTCAACGACTTCTTCTCCTGTGCAGTGAGCTTGGGAAGGGTAGTGAGAGTTGAGCTGCACGATGGTGTCGCGCCCCTGATATTTAAATCCAGACGTGTAGTGCTGTCAGCGTAGCTGGCGATGCCAACTAAGTCCGGAGTTACAAGAGATGCGGTCTCAGTGTTTTTTTTTGTTTCTTTTATTAGACGACATTATTTTTGTCCCACAAGTAGCTAGGGAAGGGGAATGCCATCCGCACAGAGCCCCACATTATACGGATGGGGCTGGCTGATCCAGAGTTCGCCAGTTTCTCTGGATACACCGTTTGCGACTGAGCTATTTTTGATATATCTGGGCTCTCAGCCAAGTTGATCATCGGCACGGTTCGGTTGACACCTTGATCCAGCCCAGGGGGAAAGAAAAGGTGGGTGGGAGGGGAGTGGATATGGAGGGATGAGGGTTAAAGGTGACTGGGTATGGGACGTGAATACTTCTTAGTTATCGAGCCTCCTCTTGTGACTCGTTCATCGTTACGGCGATATCGTAGAGATGGGTGCATACCCGATGTCGTCTCCAAGCGTCCTGCGCTCTAGCTAAGCCATCACACCGCGTCAAGTTGTGCAATCGTCGTGAAGGAACACTTGCACTTGCACAGCAATATTTTCGACTGAGCGTGCATTACGATGATGCAAAGGACTTACATCAATAACGTATCCACTCTCTTCAAATTTCTTCACAATCTTACCGATTGGTTGCGTAGTCGTAATGCGCGAAAAGTGGTTACGTATGAATAACCACTTTTGTAAGTAAGTGGTAAGTTTTAATAATTTTAACGCGTTGTTAAAAGATCCAAATATCGTAAATGAGAAACATTCAACTAATATTATGACTTTTCAAATGACAGCTGAGTTTGGCAGTTGTCAAATGCCAGCGCTACCAACTTGAAACCACGAAATGAATGACCCTGTATATATGGTTTTATTTTTTTTTACAAAAAATGGTCCTTGTTGCGTAAATGTTCTTTCTTTCTTTCTTCTTCTGTTCTTGTCGCTCCGTCTGGCAGGATGAGTATTGCGTTTAACGGGACGCTTAGCAATAAATGGACCGCTATGCACTTCAACGACACAGTTGAAAAAATATATTTTCTTACGGCATTCTGTTTTGAACGTTCTTGTGGTTAAGTCAACATTATTTTTGTCGTTCTGCGTTTTCAATCGTTTTTAAAGTGCTTAGAACTATTTAGCCTTTGAATCCTACAAATATTTATAAACTAATTATTGTTTTTAAGAAAATATTCATAAATTAGGGAAAGCGGTATTTTTTTTTGAATGGGTCCCAAAAAGATATGTATCTCCGAAAGAAGAATTTTTTTTAGGTATATCGATTCTGGACCCCTTAGTTACAGAGATATTAGCAAAATAAAGTGCACAACTGGGTCGTACGTACTTGCACTGTAATGCTATAAGTGCAAAAATTTAACAGGATTGAGATCCAAGCCTTGTTCTTCCCAGTAAAGTAGGCGTGGCATCCCGCGTTTCGATGGAATAATAGTCATAACATTGTAGGAGTTTACCCAATGTTTTGTTTCTACGCCCTTAAAAAGTTTGCGTGGCCAGATAAGGCGTTTGAGTGAATTATAGAAAATTTGAAGGCCTATTACTTTGCTTAAATAATTTTTCTCAATTTCTAGTAAAAATTTTGAAAAACAAAAATTTATAAAAGTGGGCGTGGCAATTCCAAAATTTGGTACGCCAAATTTGTCTTATAACCTAGAAATATTAATTTTAAGTCCAATCGCCGAACAAATACCCGAGAAACAGCTGATTTTCAATATTACCGTTATTTGAATTTTTCGTGAAAAACGTTGTACGCCACCTCATAGCATATGTCCAAACTAACCCACATACCAAATTTTATCGAAATCGTTAAAGCCGTTTTCGAGAAAATCGATTTTAACTGAAATCGGCCTTAAGTAAACTACCCTTAATTTTGAGGTTAGAATGAAAATTCAAATTTCGCCTCTAGAGAATATCCCACAGACCCTATATGTGAAGTTTGAAGCAAATCCGTCCAGCCGTTTAGGCTGCAGTCGCATATACAGACAGACAGACAGACGGAATTGCCGGACCTACTTTTTTGGACTTCTCCATTATAGTGATATCAAGTTTAATTAAAATCTTGAGTTCGAATTTTTTCACGAAAGCAATACATACTTGCCCTATGGGTATAGCTACAAGTAAAAAGGAGGCTTTTCTGGGAACAGTGGCAAATGTAACCCAAATCCAAAGGAATGTAGTTTTTAAGAGTTTTCGCCAAAACTGTGCCAGAAGACGGACGTTTTTGAACAGATCACTTCGAAAAGTAGTGAGAATAGCCTTAGAGGATAGCAGAAAACCAGCTAGAGGGATTTTAAAACAGCTGCGTGACGATGGTTTGGATATTTTTTCTACGAACCATGAAACGATTTTTTTCAAAATAATTTAAAGTGCAGACGCCTGGTAAAAAGTCAAACATTACGGAAAATTTTTTCGCAGTTATGATATGAGTTATTGGAATAAAGTATGTTACTTAAGGACTTATCTATTTCATATTATTTTTCGACTGCAAACTTGTGCATCCTTTTTGGTCCTCATTTTAAGGCCACAGGAGCATTACAAACAAGATTGTATAGTCAATATAGCTAAAAATTCGCCATCAGTTATGATTTGGAGCTGTATATCGTCAAATGGTCCTGGTCCAATATAATTTTTTCACAAAATAATGAGCAGAGACCAATAAGTCCATGTAATTAAAACTGCATTTGCAAAGTCTTCAGTGTACTTCAGCAGATTATACCTTAAGCAGGATGGCGCTCCTTCCCACACTTCGAAGAAAAGTATAAACTTCATAAAAAAAAAAAAATAAATACTTGGCGCAACAGGTCGATGGGACCCAAGGCCTAGCTTCTTACAACCATTCGTGATGTGCGTGTTATATTCTTTACACGAATGGAAGGGGCCTACTGTTTAATGCCGTGTCCGAAGGGCAATTTGTTATTTGAGAAGCTTTCTCAGGACAGTTGTACTCTTGGATGTTAGTCAGACGCTGGGGAGAGGTGGGGCCGTGAAAAACTTTTAGGTGTTCCCCGACTGGGATTTGAACCTCAAACCCCTTGCTCAAAAAAAAAAAAATATTCAATAAGTAAAAAACGCGGTACGCGGTACACGGCGGTCAACTGTGCTCAGTGTGTGCATCTTTTTTTCCCGCAATAGGATTACGTACCGTTGTATCGCTATCGCGTATCGCTCTGGTATGTCGGCTCCTTTTAATGTGTGAATTATACTTTAAAATTGTAGTATTTTAACCGTGTTCATATTTTTTTTGGCGGGGTACTGTACTTGGGATAAGTTATAATGAACCATGTCCGTCCATATGACATCAGTTTTTGAGTTTTAAATCTTATTCTAGAAAGATAAAATTTCATATCTGGGCTTCTAAGACTAAAAAGGATTACAAGTTTAAACATTTTAGCAATCTGCCCACTGCTCACTTATCAACAACTGCATACACAACGCAGACGTGTTTTGTGCTGTATGGAAAATAATATTTTTAAAAATATGCTGTCATTTTGTTTGAGCTTTCTTACAAAAACCTCTTTCCATTTAATATTGTAAATAAAACTCATTTAGAAGATTAAAAAACATTAAAAATCTTTTTTTTTTAATAATTTATAAAATACAAGTTCATTTTATAGTTTCCGTTTTACTTAAACTTATAGCACCTTCATATCACCTCAGTTATATTACAATATTTTTTAAAACTTCATAAAAATAGTTTTAACTCCCAAAAGTTTACGAACATTTTCGTTGTATTGTATGAGTACAACTTTAGAGTGGCATATATTTATTTTCTCCCCCGCACATAATAATTGTAAGCATGTGGCTTTTTCCAAGAATTCGCACATTTTTAATTCCCTCATGAAAGTTCTGCTGACAGTGGTTGGAGATATGGACGGAAAGATCTGTAATGAAAATCGGAAACAGTCATTATGTAGAAGGTTCATAAAACCAAAAAGAGTGATTGAAGCTAGCTAGGAGGTAATAAATTGTTTAGTTATGGCTTTCTACTTTAATTCTTCAGACAAGTTTTAACATTTTTTGTTTTTGATGGATTACATGTCCTCCCTCTTTAATAATGCCTATCAACAGAAACATCACTGAAGAGCTGCAGTTGGACTGAACGATATCTGGTAGTATCCAGTTGATAACCAACTACACTTCATCTCACTTTATCATTTATCCTTTACTAGAATGTATTATTTGCATAAGATGCGACAAAATTGAATTGAATTGAGACAAAAATTGACTTAATATGGGGAAACAATTTTTAAAAATCGACGAAACCACGGGAAATGCTATGCTACAGTTTTTTTCAAAGCTAGAAATCCATTCTTAAATTTAATTTTTGATTGAAGTTGTTTCAGTCGAGTTTTTGAAATTCATTTCTACAAATTTTGAAAAAAAAAAATGATTTTTTGATTAAGTACAACTTTTTTTCACAATATTTAATACTCTTTCTCTCTCAATTCTCAGTCAAATACTAAAAACAAAATACTTAAATGTATCTTAGCTTTTGAGATGTATCTAAGCGACGAGGCGTATTTCCACTTAAACGGTTACATCAATGAGCAAAATCTTCGTTTTTGGGGCACTGAAAATCCGCGTGTGATGCACGAAGAGCCATTACATCTACTCAAAGCCACTGTGTGGAGCGGTCGTATTTTTTTTTTAGAACGCCATCAGCAATACGGTCACTTTTACTGGCGAGCGCATGGCATGGCCAGAAAGATCGCCCGATTTAACCATCCCAGACTTCTTTATTTGGGGCAACTTGAAGTCGCGGGTTTATGTCAACAAGCCTCAAACAATCGCAGCCCTACATATATATTTAACATCACTCCTAGAAAAAGGAAGCAACAGCTGTATGTTTAATATCCAATAAAATATCAACTTAAATTATTTTCAGAAACAGAAGTTGACTCGGTGCGAAAAGATATTTAGGACAACACAAAGGAGGAACGAAGGTGTAAGGTACATTGTTCGATTACCGTTCAAAGAAGACACAAGTGACATATGCTTAACAACGAAAGCAGTTCACCACGAAGTTGTTAGTGACTTAACATAAAATGACTTCAAAGCAGCCTTCAAAACATTGTGCGCCAGGAGAGCCTTGGTGGGACATCTGTACAGTGACAACGGTACGAATTTCGTAGCTGCGAACAAAATTTACGTTAGAAATCCCAACAGAAACAAAATCAGTATGTTTTTTGAATCAACGTTTTGAAAACAGAACACTCATTCTTCCACCGAGAATTATCATTTCCAGGATAGTTAGGTGAGGTTAGTGTGGAGACCGGTGGAAGAATTCTCATTGCCACACTCAGGTTAATACAGACCTGGTTAACCCTAGTCTTAGGCTGTTGGATAATTTTTCAAGGTCACAGAAGTCTTACCCGATAAAACTTAAATCATAAGTGAAAAAGATCAGGGCAGTGACCGAAAAAGTGGGTTGTATTCTCCAATGGGACGAAGCCTTTAACGCGTTTTGGAAAAGGTGGGTGCGGGAGTACCTTCCTATGCTTCGACCAGGTAAAGCCGACCGAGGTTGATGATTTAGTTTATATACTCAATTCTGATCAGTCTAGGAATGTTTGGTCAAAATAAAAGATAATAAGAATATGAATGGTCTCGGACGGACAGGTAAGAAGTGCCCTGGTAAAACAAATAATAGACTGTACGAGAAACCTGCAGCGAAAAAAGCACTGGATTTCTGTCAACTGAAGGATTGGCCCTTTTAGAGACATACCGGGGGGGAGTGTTGCGACAGATTTGGCAAAACCTCTGTTGTCATTGGTAGTTGTCAAAATGTCACAAATTTTATGGACTGAAGTTTTTTCCCACGCGCCTTTTCTCTGGCATTTTTTGAAAAAAGAAATAAAGTGCACGACTGGGTCATAAGTACTTGCACCTTAGTCCTCAAGTCATAAAGTGAGCGTCATATTTTAATTTGCCTTAACAATTTTTTTCGATTTCTAGTGAAAATATTGCAAACAAATTAATTTTTAAAAAGTGATCGTGACAATTCCGAAATTCCCGAATACTTTGCCCTATAACGATCAAATATTAATTTTAAGCCCAATCACCGAAATGGGCGCCGTGGCTCAGTAATTAGTGCGTTGGACTATGGAGCAAGGGGTTCGAGGTTCCCCTGGACACAGCATTAAACAGTTGGCCTTTTCCAAACGTGTAAAGAATGTAACACGCACAGCACGAATGGTTGTGAGAAGCTAGGCCCTGGGTCCCATCGACCTGTAGCGCCAATTATTTTATTTTTTTTTTTATACCTGAAAATACAGAAAAGTTTACTCATTAGTCCATGCCGAAAGCGGCCCTCCTGAATCAACCCGATTTCGTTATGAATTTTGAGGTGGTTTTAGAGGGCATGTTCACTAGGTGGAGAGCTGGTTGAAGAATGTCTTCCCGAAGGTTTGATGTCTGATTCTGCTGAGACTTGGGCATTCGCAGAGGAAGTATGTCGTGTCTTCCTAAAACATAGCATAATATCACTTACTATCTTCGTTTAACGCTTTTGTTATATCTTTCGAGACTTCATCTTTTTTCCCCATATTTTTTTACTTCCAGATGGGTTAATTTTCACAAACTCAATTAGTTTTCAATATACATTTTGATATAATGTATGATATTTTAACCAATTATAGACAATTGGAATATCTAAATAAATTTGTCTTAGTAATTTTTTTCTATTTCCTTCAAAATAGTGAAGCTATGAAAAATTAGGTGACATTATACAAAGATAGGGTATTAAACGATCGGTTTCAGAAGAATTGTAGCTTTTCTTTATTTTTTAGAAGTGTATACACGAAATTTCATTCATTTACAGTTGGTCAAAAAAGAAACCGGACACCAACTGTTGCCTCTTTTTATGCTCAATTTTTACATCAAAAAAGAAATCGGTTACATGGCAATACTACAATACTACTCTCATCTAATTTTTAACGGTAAAAGAATAAAGTTTTTAATTTGAAATATTCCCATTAATCTTCTGTAATATCAGTTGAAACCGAAAAAGATTATATTTTCCAAAGAAAGTCAAGATGGATAAACAGCGTGGATACACAAATGCGAAAAATTATAATTAAACATTTTGAGGAAGGAAAATCTGTGCACAATATTGCAGAAATAGTAAAAATAAGTTCCTCTACTATAGGTGACATTATAAAAACGTATAAATCTGGAAGACCAAATAAATTTACGCGGATAAGCGTTCGACTGTAAAACAACTTAAGAAGAATCCACAATTAAGTGCACCAAAGTGCAAAAAAATATTTACAGAAAGAAGTACATCTGGAAACTGTTTATCGAATCGTTTTACGAAAAAATAATTTCCATGGACAAGCCGAATCAAATAAAAAGACAGAAGTGCGCTCGACGTCATCAAAGCAAAGATTTTTCGTTTTGGAAATGTGTTTTGTTCTCAGATAAATTTAATTTATTTCGTTCTGATGGACAAACATACATACGTGTGGAGAAAACCCAACGAAGAGCTCGAAGAGAAGAATTTACGACCAACTGTGAAACATGGTGGAGGCTCGGTTATGGTTTCGGGTTGTATGTCCGCGGCTGGATCTGGAAATCTTGTTTTTATAAATGGAAACATGGATTAATATAAATATGTACATAGAAATTTTGAAAGAAAATTTAAGCCAAAGTGCTCAATATTAGAAGAATATTATTTTTACCAGGACAACGACCCCAAGCACAAGGCTCATAACACTCGGTTGTGGCTTCTGTATAACTGTCCAAATGTGCTCGAAACTCCTACATAATCACCAGATTTAAATGTGATAGAACACGTGTGGAGCTATTTGGAGAATCAGCATAAAAGCTACTCTATTTCAAGAAAAAGGATCTGGTGCTTACTTTTAAATCCGAATGGGACAACATCCCAACTTCTTACTGTAATAAATTGGTCCAATCAATGTCAAATAGGTTGAATGCGGTCAAAAAGAGTAAAAATGTACCTTCTAAGGTTTAATTTTATTTTGTTTTTTGTTATTTTGTTGCATAACCAAGTGTCCGATTTTTTTTTTGAGGTGAAATTTAATGGAGGTTTTTTTAATTAATTTATAAAAATATGATCAAGTGGATTAAATTCTTTTGCTGTACATTACGAACCTTAATATATGCTATCATAAAATATACTAAATTTCATTCATCTACAGTTGGTCAAAAAAGAAACCGGAAACTGTTGCCCTCTTTTTACGCTAAGATATGATAAATAGAACACCACACTATTCAAGTTAGTACTTTTTTTAAAGGCCGTGATCTCGTTGATCTTATGTATAGTAAATAAATATGAATCCATCTTAATTCATTTTTTTTTGTTATTTTGATTATCAAGTGTCCGATTTCTTTTTTGAGGTGAATTTAATGGAGTTTTTTTTTTTTAATTAATTTATAAAAATATGATCAAGTGGATTAAATTTTTTTTGATGTATATTACGAACCTATTATTTAAGCTATCATAAAATATATTAACATTAATTGATTGAACTTTTTCTTCCTTGTATTTTGGGGTTTATGGAAGAATAGGGTAAGTGTCCGATTTCTTTTTTGATCAATTTTAGGTCAAAAAGTACTAACATACGGACAAACAGATAAAAATGGATAAATCGCTTTGGCTATTGATCACGAATATACATACAGTACGAACTATGTAACAGCAACCCTTGATATACGGAATTCTACATATGTAGTTCATGTAGTAATTTTCCAATTTTCATTCAAAAATCAAATGATTAGTAAAACAAATGAAATAATCTTTTTATAAGGAACATATTATCTTTCTGTTTCAAAGCCCACAGAATGTGCTCTATTTATCATATTGCTTACTGCATAAGTTTTTCTCTACTACCAATTTCTATTAGTTGAGATTACAGAGCTCGTACTGTATATGTTATATGGTTATTTTCTAATATATCTATGTTACAAAAGATACATCAAATTTACAAAAAAAACAATAGTATATGGTAATTTAAAGCAGCAAGTTAATATTAAAAAAAATGGTTTGAACAAATCTTATTTTACCTTATTTAACAAAGTATCCTTTGATTTCACTTTTAGTAGACTGCAAAGGTCACTCAGTAAGACCCATTTTTCCATGCCTTCATCTTTCAGTAAATAAAGAGGAGGTAATGGCATATTGGATTCCTCAAATTCAAAAAGTTCTCCTTCAGTTCCCACTGCATCAACGAAGATTTCAAATTCACAAATATCATTTTTGAGAGCTTGGTTTCGACTATTTAATAGCATTGTTCGTTCGGCATCACTACCGTAGTTTGTATTCTTATTTTCAAAATAATGAAACGCATAAGCTTTATTTGTAAAGTTTTTATCACCATCCATATGGTACAATTTTTCCAAAGCAGAAGCGTCATGGAAAGCATCATATCCATTTTCAGCATCATCTATAAAAACAAAATAAATCAATTAACAAAAAAAAGATTCGTATATAAAAAAACATAGAAAAGGTATAATCTGTTTGTAACGTATCTTATGATACCATATCCTCTTTCCTATGCAGCTGTTATCGAGGCGACGAGCGGCCATGTTTCAATAATGTTTACACTTGTACTGCTTGTATTTCTCAAAAGCCCAAATAATAAAAAAAACTGGTGACGGACATGGCTTAATCGTTAATAATATAGTATACAGTGGCGACAAAATAAATAGCACAGTTGCAGGGTAACTAATAATTATGGTTTAAATCTGCAGCTTAATCGATTAAACATAAAATAGTTTTAGTTTATATAAAGTGTAACTTCCCTATTAACTAACGGTACATGTTACTTCTTAAATCATCCTTGGCTTTTGAAATTAAATAACATTTTGTAAAGGCTGGTTGATATAGCGCGGACAATTTAAATAGCACACCTTTTGTTTACTACAATTAATTTGTCACTTTTAAATCTAATTCTTGATATTATTAAGGTAAGTAATAATAAAGAGTTTCTTTTGCAAGAAATTTAAAGATTTAAAGAATTTGGTATATCAACAACAGTATGGGACGAGGAATTCATTCCACGGAGGATTTCAGACGGTGTGTTCTTGCCTATAAGAATAAAGAAAGCTCGAATTCGGACGTAGCGCGAAAATTGAAGTGGTCACGAAAAAAGGTAATTAATACCCTTCAACATTACCAAGAAATGGGCTCGATCCAAAACAAACTGCATAAGGATCGGTCGCGTAAGACCACCTCTAGGACCGACTTGACCATTGTTTGTTTGAGCAAACTCGATCCATTTTTGTCAGCTCCTAAAATAAAATTAAAAATTGAAAGGGAGGTGAACGTGGATGTTTCTGTTAGCACAAATAAAAATCGCCTCCGAGAAAAAAAATTGTTCGGATGGATTGCCAGACAGAAACCATTGGTATAAAATCGGAATAAGTCACGTCATTTGGAGTTTGACCGTAACCATATTAATAAAAATCCAAATTGGCGCGAGAATATTATGTGGACCATTATAAGACGGGAAACAATATGTAAGACGCGGGATCAACCAAGAATTCAACCCTAAATACGTCATAAAAATAGTAAAGCACGGTTGAAGCAATGTTCTTGTATGGGGGTGTTTTTCTTCGCGTGGTGTTGGTCCGATTTATCGGATTGAGGGCATTCTTGAGCAAATGAAATACAAGGACATTTTGAGCAATGTAACGCTTCCTTATGCTGGGAAGAAAATGCCACTGATATGGAAATTTTAGCACGATAATAACCCGAAGGATACAGCTAAATCTGTAAAGCAGTGGTTATTGAGCCAGAAAATTGACGATTTAAGTTGGCCAGCTCAGTCCCCTGATCTAAATCCAATTGAGAACTTGTGGAGGGATGTCAACACATCAATAGACAGAACGACGGCCACAAATTTAGATCAACTTTGTGTAGAGATTCTACGTGCTTGGAGTGCCATACGTTGGAGAGAGGTGTAAGGTCCTGGTATCATCAATGTGTTGTCGATGTACTAAAGTTATAAAAGTAAATACTACCCGACTAAATACTGATGAGATCTCCATATTTACTTTTTTTCTTTTCTTCACTGTTCTATTAAATTTAATGAATTTCGGAAAGTGTGCTATTTATTTTGACTGCAAGAAGTTAGAACGAAGAATACTTTTTAGCTTTTTTTTTAAAAATATGAATGAAATGTTTCAAGTTTTTATTTTTTTAAATGAACTGTCCCTAATTTTATTTTATTACATAAGTAGTATCTTTTTTTACTGTAGATAAATACAAAAATTTTAAGTTTGAAAAAATGAGATCAAAGTGTGCTATTTATTTTGTCGCCACTGTATACTTTATAGGGTCTATCTCGATTATTTCTCCATATTACAACAAACTGTGTATCAAACTTAATGTACAAGGAAGCGCAAAATTAATCATCCAATGTTGTTTTTTTTTGTGGGCGCCGTGGTTCAGTGGTTAGTGCGTTGGACACGGCATTAAACAGTAGGCCCCTTCCATACGTGTAAATAATATAACACGTACAACACGAATGGTTGTGAGATGCTAGCCCCTGAGTCTAATCGACCTGTTGCGCCAAGTATTTATTTTAATGTTGTTTTTGAATTACTTTTTTACTAAATAAAAAAATGATTTTGAGTGATGGAAATCTTTATTTGGAACTTTACAATTTTTTCTGTTAAGTGGAAAAGATGATATACGCTTTTTGTTTTTTATAAAAACGCCTTCAAAAATTGGTGGTTGGTTAGTTAAAAGTTTGCCATTTACCATAATGGATCGCTTAACAGTCGAACAACGCGTTAAAATTATTAAAACTTACTACAAAAGTGGTGATTCAAACGTAGCCACTTTTCGCGCATTACGCGATGATATGGTCGTCACAGTCGATCGACTACGCAGCAATCGGTAAAATTGTGAAAAAAATTGAAGAGAGTGGAAGCAAAGTGACTGTTTGATGTGCTCTTTGGTCGAAAGGTGTCTTTGGTCCGTATTTCTTCGAAGATGCCAATGCACATGGGCGACATGGGCATTCGGAGCGATATGGTCGAATGATTTTTTGGTCAGCTATTGAAGATCATGACTTGGTTCCGATATGTGGTTCCAATAAGTAGGGACAACAAGCCACACAAAACAACCAATTATGGCTTTATTGCGTGAGAAGTTTTCTGGTCGCGTAATTTTACGTTTTGGCGACGTCAATTGGCCACCAAGATCATGTGATTTGACACTGTTAAATTTTTTTCTGTGGGACTACGCAAAAGACCGTGTTTACACGAATAATCCTTGAACTCTAGACGCATTAAAAAGCAACATTACTCAAGTTATGGCCGAGATACCGCCCGACATTGAGCAGAATTGTCTTCTCAGTTTCTTTGTCTAACATTCATTCGCTTATGAGGAAAATAACCCGGGATTTCTGGGCTTTTTTGGATGAACAACAAAAGTCTGGAGAAGAGATTTTTGGTGATTGGAAGTGGTGGAGTGGAAGGAGAATAGGCATTAGAAGTTTTTTCTAAACATATTGCGTATTATTTCTTTTAATATGAAATGACAGTAACAGTTCATTTCGAATCATTTGTCAATTTTTAAGGTTCGTAGAGAAAGGAATAAAAAATTGTTTTTTTTTTTAATTCTTGTGAATTCCCGTAAACGCACCATGGAAATTTAAAATGCACGAATCCCGGATATGAATTCCGATAGTGTGGGGTATTCACCCGTGTGCACGTTTAACCCTTTCGGGAAGCCCGGTGGACATGTGTCTCAGAAAAAGTTCAAACATAAATAGAATCTACCATAAATGTGATAATCTAACCAAATGTGTATTAAGTTCGTCCGTGACGAACTGTTTACGCACAACATGTAACCTTTTGTTGACATTTTTTACAAATATAAATCAGTTGTTTTTATTGTTTAATTATGTAGTTTCGCAGATTAGTAAACCTGAATGGTACGTATATGTATCAACGCCCACCTGCTACGTCTATCAATAATTTCCCCTTTTTTTGTGTTTTATACTATTAAAAAGGTCCTTAACTAATGCTAATATGAAAAACTTCATCAGCTGAATTGTGTCCCGAAAAGGTTAAGAATATTCTTTGGCACATCAATCGTATGCACCAATTTGTCCTTATTTTTCAGGTATATATCCGTTTTCTTTACCATGCAATTATGGCAGTTAATAAAACTTTATGTGGCAAAAGTTTAATACATATGTTAATACGAGTAAAGTATGTTTTTTATAGAGGCGGGGAACTTTAAGTTAAAACAAAACTTAGAAAAATGTTTTATTATAATATACATGAAATTGGCATAAGAAGACCGAACACTTTTATCCATCGAAATACCCCTTTTTATAGAAATTTAAAATAAATTTTTGCTGAATTCTTTAAGAAGGATCGTAGAATAGCTTTAAATTATAAATAGGAAGTTATTGTATTTGATTGTTCATTTACCAATTTATATGTTAATATATTTGTTTAATTGTTAATTTATTTATTTATTATACTTATTTACTCGTACATCTAGTCTAGTATTGAATTTCATTTATTTATTTATAAATTTTTTAGTCCATTTAAAACTTAGTTTTAGTAAAAAGAATGTGTTGGAGGGAGGTTTTTAGTGGATAAAAATCCCACACTACTATCGTGGGAGGTCTCACAATAAACAAACATCTTGAACTATGGGTTTTTCAACGAATACCTCCATAATACTTTATTTCTACACCATTTATACTATTTACATGGGAAATGAAAAACATAAACTAAACACCTCCACAGTCTGCTCACACAGGTCTTGAATGACCGTCACTCAGCCGTTGATATGACACCTTTGTTGTTCAGTGTATACTGCTGATTGCGGGAGAATTTATGTTCTTCATAACAGACTGTTGTACGGTCAAAATTAAGGGATCTATGACCTTGGTGTGTTGCCAATATTATGTTGAGTAGTATGGTTTGTGTATTATGGTAGTGAATCAATGTCAGCATACTTGGAAAGGCGGTAGAATTGAATGTTTGAAATGCATGCTCAGTATTATTTTCATATTAATCAATGTTTTTGTGTTAACAGATGTTGTTCTTTAAAAATGTTGAGTGTAGAGTTTATGATTGTGGTCTGATTCTTGACTAAATTCATAAGATTTTGCTCGTTGTTTCCGATTTTATCTATTATTTCCCAACGCAAAACGTTGAGCTAATATTCCGAATAATTCATTTGTGACGGTTCCCACAAATTCGAAGGGTGAACGTCTGAATCTGCTTTGTTGATACTTCATTTTTTAGTTTTATTGTTGAAGTTGACGTTACTTAGCAAAGAGTTCGATTTAGTCAGACTGGTGGTAGAACAAATTTCATTCATGTGCCTTAGACATTTCTTGTACAAACTGAAATTCAACCTATAATTTGTAAGATTCGAAAATACTAGTCTTCCAAGAACTCACTATTAAATTTGCTTGGCCGATATCCTCAAAATATATGCCAGGGTTTGTCGCGAATGGGGTTATATCAAAGTTATCAGTGGCTTGTTGAGCAGCTATTGGATTTATAGCTATTGCTATGATGTACATCTAAAGAATAGGTTTAAAACATGCACGTCCCACTGAGGATGTTATGGCTGAGTTATCATATACGTCTGCCTTGCTTGAAATAAAACGAAGAATAACTCTTGCCAATAGCTGTTTATTTGGGCAGAGAAGAGACTTTATATAAGACCTTGATCATCCCAGTCCTGCTTAATGGCGCTGAAGCGTGGACTCTGTCGCTTCGAGAGAAAGATTCTTCGTAAAATTTTCCGTCCCGTTTGCATAGATAGATAAAAATACTTGGCGCTACAGGTCGATGGGACCCAGGGTCTTCTCACAACCATTCGTGTTGTGCGTGTTACATTCTTTACACGAATGGAAGGGGCCTACTGTTTAATGCCGTATCCGAAGGGCAGTTTGTTATTTGAGAAGCTTTCTCAGGACAACTGTACACTCGGATGTTTGTCAGACGCTCGCGAGAGGTGAAAAACTTTTTAGGTGTTCCCCGACTGGGATTCGATCTCGAACCCCTTGCTCCATAGTCCAACGCACTAACCACTGAGCCACTGCGCCCACATAGATAGATAGACTATAAAAACTAAAATACTGAAAAGTTTAAAAAAGTGGGCGCGGGTGTTTCAAAATTTGGTATGACATATCTGCAAATGTCTTGGATTTCCCATATATTAGTTTTAATCCCAATCGCAGGATTTCTCTCGCCAAGGAGTGGGTCAATTGTGTCAGGTAAGCGGTCGGATGTATCAGGAAATAATCGAAAATTATATGCTTCGACATTTGCGGTCGAATATGCCTGAAGACAGCTTATTCCAACATGACAATGACCCAAAACACACCAGCAGGTTGGTCAGAAGCTTCCTCGAAGAGGAGAATGTTAGTGTTTTGGAGTGGCCAGCGCAATCTCCCGACCTCAATCGCATTGAAAATTTATGGGATCTTGTAGATCGGGAGATAAGTAAGCGAAAGCCATCGAATTGCACTGAGCTGGTGGGAAGAATACGGTCAGAATGTGACCAAATATCTCCGGGCTTATCGTTCTCGGCAGTTGACTGAATGCCTAATAGATTGCCGCCGTTATTGTAAATGAAGGGTACGCAACAGAATATTAAGCTGTTCTACTTGTTGTATTGAATATAATTTTAAAAAAAAGTTAATAAATATGTTAATTTTCTAGTTTTTTTTTAAGTGTTTGCATTTTTTTTGCTCGCCTTCAAATTTATATTTACGTACATTTTTAATATTATAATTCTCTTGAACTTAGATTTTATAAGAATTGGCTCTACATAAGAAAAGGAAAATCAAAGTTAAAAGTCTGCGCAAAATTTTGAAGTTCTACCATGTAAAATGACAGAGTTCTTATTTAAAACAAGGCCATACTACTTCGTTTGCATTTTTTTTGCTCGGTACTGTATGTATGTGGTATGTAATAGTGCGTGCCAGAAATAGTGGTAAAGGGAAATCTCTATACTGGAGCAGAATAATATCACTGAAGAATTTTCTTGTTTCTTACCAAATATCTTCCATGGACCTGGAAGTCTCCAGGTACTTTGACACTGTCCTTTCACTTGAACATCTACTAAATGCATTTGAATAAAATTGTTCAATTTTTGATCTGATGCCAGCATTAATGGAGTTTGTCCTGTTTATTAAAAAATGTATACTAATAAATAAAATGATTGTAAATAGGGTATAACAAATACCTGAGTAAGTTTCCAGCAATGGATCGGCTCCATATGATAACAACATGCGCACAATTTCAAGATGTCCATTCTCGCATGCCTCGTGTAATGGTCTAATTCCTGAATGTGCACCTTCAGAATGGTTTGCTCCGTATTGTAGTAGAACTCTAGCAATTTCTAAGCTACCATTTATACAAGCATCATGCAGTGGAGTATAACCCGCATTATCCTTATGATCTGGATTCAATCCCATTTTCTCAAGACAATAAACTATTACGTCTATGTAACCTAATCTAGCAGCCTTATGTAAAGCACTTTGACCAACGCCCTTATTTAATACCCATTTTTGAATTTCTCTTGAAACATCTTTTTCGCTTTTTAATTTAAGGTTCGCTTCTGTAATATAGGTTTCAGGTCTAGTTTTTAAATGTGGGTAATTGAATAATGGATTCGACTTTTTCCTTTTGCGTAAGTAATCAAAACCAGAGCTTAATTTTCGTCTATAAGTTCTTCCATTTCTTTTTCTTTTACATTTGTTTGGCGTAATACCTTGGATACTGTCTTTTATTTGCTCGTTTGTATTATTATTTATCACATAATCATCTAAATTTGTCTGAACACACGTGGTAAAACTCGTGTCGGGTTCACTATCAATTTTATTTTCAATTAATTGATGAAAACATTTATTATAGCTGTTTTCGAAACCTATTTCTACTTTTCCGTTAATATTATTTATTTCTGGAGGTGCTGATGCAGGTCGTTCACTACCACCAAATATTTCCCGAATAACTTCTTTATTAAGCTGCATTTTATATTCCATTCGAGTTCTAGATGTTAACACTTGTGTTTCAAATACATTACGATGTTCTCGATAAGAATGCTTGTTATTCTCACATATGTTTAAGGGCTCAAAATTAAGTTTTGAATTATTGCACCGTTGCTTTGTTAATTTAGCAGTGTGATGATGTTCCGTTTTGAAATGTTTCTGTATAGTTTTGACTTGACATTTAGATTTTACTACTCGTGAGTGAAGAACATCAATAATTGATTTAGGGACATTCTCTACTTCATGATCATTATTAATATGTAATGTATCAGTTTTTAATAAATTTGTGTGCAGGTCTATATCCAAATCCGGTAATGACGCAGACATTCTTTGAGTGCATGGATTTCTTATGGTAATGAGATTAGGAGGGATTTTTAAAGCTCTCTTATACCTATAAACTTCTAAATATAATTTATCAGAATCGTTTGATAATTCACGTTCATTTGATTTTGTAAACCTATGCAGCCTTTGGCTTTTACTTTTAGACTTAAGGGTTTTTTTATTATTTTCTATAGATTCTGTGTTATGTTTCAGTAGCAGCCTTTGATGTCGTAACCGCGTTACAGTTTTATTTACTTTTGGTTCTTTGTTTTCCATACCTGTATTAAGATTTTGTTGTTTTCTTCGACCATATTCGATAGACATGTTTTTTCTTCTTAGCGTCGTTTTAGTGATACCTGGAAAACTACTCATGTTATACATATGTCTACCCGTCGTTAAATCTTCATTTGCTTTTAATTGAGTGTTACTTTCGCTTTTACTACTTTTAAAATTAATATTTTTATCACATGTATATCGTTTCGATGCATACTTTTCCCTTTTCAAACGCACCACAGAAATTTTAGTAAGATTTATGGCTCTTGAATCATTACCCAGTATATTTTGCTCTTTATTTTTATTTCTTGTGAAACTTTTTTTCTTTTCCAAAAAATCTTCAGCTCCACACTTTGGTTCGTCGTTGCTTAAATGTTGCTCACATTTTATGGAAACAATTTTATTGTTATTATTTTCATTACCTCGAATGTGAGTCTTGACTTGAATATTATTATTGCTAATCATATCAATACTTTTTGGAAAACCGATAATGGGGCTCGTTGGTCTTATCGACGAATTTGAGTCGCTCACTGCTTTAACGTCCCTAAATTCATCTTCATGGATTTTTGTATCAGATGAATTGTTGTATTCAAAAAGATTTGATTTGTGTATTTCAAAAAACCTATTATTTTCAGAATCAAAATATTGCGTATTGCAAATTATCGGCCGTGTGATTTTATTTTCGTATAATTTCAAATCTTTAATGTCAGACCGTAAAGTTTTACTATTATTTTTTAGTTGGTCAACAAAATTATTACAAGCATTTCCCCATTCATTTAGATCTACCTCATCTATTTGTACTGACGGGGGTATATCGTAATTACAATGACAATATTCTTTATTCGAAAGTGGTTTTGGCTGACAAACCTCTTTTTCCTCTTGGAAGGTGAATCCCTTAAGTTCAGCCTTTGTGCGTATTCGGGCCGCAATAATACAAGAAACATTTTGTTTAAGCTCAGTAAAATTATTTTGAAGGGCTGCTGGCTCATTCTTAGATACAAGTTCACTTTCCACAAATGTTGGTTTACTATGTAAATCTTTTTTATTTGAATTGGTAACATAATTAAAAGAAAAACTACTAGAAGATGTTTTGGAAATGATATTTGGATCTTCAGTTAATTTGTTACACGGAGCTTTAAAATCGGAATGATGAAAGTTTTCAACACAAATTTGCTTACGTACAAGGTCATTGTCTTCCTCATTATAAAGGGGAATTTTTCTTTTCAGTGTAACTTCCAATTTAATATCTGTATTTTGTTCACTTTCTTGTTTGGTTTCGTCTAGGACATTTTCAGTGCTTATATAGTTTTCTAAACTACAAATATTGGGTATTGAAGTAGCAAGAACATTGTCTGTTTGATTGCGATATTCTATTAAATGATCTTGAATATTGATATTTACTTTACTTAAATTTTTAGAAGGGTTAAGGTTGATGTCAACTGTGTTTGAAATTTTGTCAATATTTCCAGTGTTACACTTGAAATTCTGACTTTCGGAGAAGTCAGGTTTAAAATTGAACTTTGGGGGAAAACAATTTTCTGTATATAGAACTTTACATTTTGAATTGTTCTCTGTAGAATCGGCATTAGTCTTAATTGTTTTTACAGATAAATCCAATGGAGAAACTATATTCGTTAATTCACTTTGCAAATGTTGGTGTTCGTGAGATGTAAAAAAACTTTTGTCACATACTAACCCATAAGCATTAAAATGTTGGTTTCTTGAAAGTTTCGTTTCCTCATTTCGTCGGAAGGCTTTAGCTGCGAATTTTCTTGATATGACAGGATTTGGAGGATCCTTTGGTTGTTGGTTGTAATTCAACGTTCTTTTTATTATTTGCATGTTCAAATCGTCTTCAGATGTCGCACTGCGCAATGCATGTACGTGATTGATTAATTCGCGATAATTCGGTTTTCTTGTATCTCGAACTACATTTTTAGTCGAAGAAGGAAGGATACTAGAACAAGTCTTTTTTGTATAAACTTCACGTTGGCCATTTCTTTGATATTGCGTGTATTGCAAGTCACGAAATGCCATGGTATGTTCACTACTTCCGGGTGTATTGTATGTAGCTCTAAATTCAGCAATTCCATATAGATTTTCGTTTTCCAGTTCAATTGAATCAGTGCGATTATATTTTTCTATTGAAAATGACATTGGATTATTTGAATTTTTTATGAAATCGCTTTTTATGTTTGGATTACTAGAATACGGAACCTTTAGATGAATATTATTATCCCACTGATAATTTTTAATTTTTGCCGAAACAATATCTTTTTCACAATTAAAATCTTCCTTTTTAATGGGTAAGTAACGATGTTGCTTATGAATGTCAAACCCATTCGGTTCGATAATAGGAGCGTCACTAAGTTCTATTTCGATATGCTGCTGCTTATTACTCAGAAGAGTACTTCCTATTTGGTCTCCAGGAGCGTTATAATCGAAACTAAAATGTGAAGGCATCTTTTGGTTGCTATAACAATTCTGACTGTGCAATCGTCCGCTTTGTATGTTTCGTCTTATATCTGTTCGTTCTTGATTTACAAACTTTTCAACAGTAAAATATGGAGGTGCAACATATAGATTGTTACAAGTAGAAGATGCAGTAGTTACTGAATCAATAAAGGGCGCGCATTGCTCTGACACACTTTTACAAATTTGTTTTCCTTTCACAGTATTTCCTCTACACATATAGTTCTTAATAATATTATTTTCTAATAATGAATTTTCATCTCCTGGTAATATATCAACTTGGACGTGATTAATAGAAGAGTTGTTTTCTGTTTCAGTTTTAAGACATTCATTTTGTTCATTTATATACTGATTTCTATTATTTAAATAAGGATAAAAAGTTACATTTGAACCATTTTCCACAGATTCCCAGTTTCGAGTATTATTTGGTATATTAGAATTTTCACTCCACACCGTATCTGAATACATTGACTTGTTTTTTGTAAGATTACGACCAACGTATAAGTTATTTATTGCACTTATTCTGCCTTCTGACTTGACGGATTTATAAAACGGATATGAGTCGATAGTTGTTAAGTCACTTTCCGTATCATATTTACGCGGATTTTTTGAGGTTTCATAATTATCTATAAAAATATTTATATTTTGTTTTTCACACGTTCCGTTACACTCAGGAATTGTACTAATTTCACTTTTCTTATCCTTGACATGCATGCATAGACATGTATTTTTATTTCTATAGATCTCGTGATAACCAATTTTACTTTCTCGAGCAGCAGAGTTTATTATTCCATTGCTGCATCTTAGCTGTTGTCCATTTCTTTCCATTTTTATTCTGAAACTGTATTAAGGCATGTTAAGACTAATTTGATTATTTTACTCGTTCAAAAGAAATAAAATAAAAATTACAGTACTTTTTATTCATGACCTTGTACTTTGCTACTGAAAATGTTACTTGGCAAGTTTCAACAGTCAGTTAATTGCATTTCACGTTTATCATGGAAAATAATACAAACTTAAGATTTAATTTTGGATGTTGTTATATTTTATACTACAAATAACTGATAAACGATTTATGTTGCGAACAAGTTACATATTAAGTAGCATGGAACCTAACAAATTTCTGCGTTTTACATTAGAAAGTATATAAAAAAAATGTATAACCAGCGTTTGAATAATGGCCTCTGGGCCACGTGTAACCTGGGTAATAAGTTTGGTAAACGCAATATGAATTCACTTAATGAACCCTAAAGTAATAAAGTGCACAGGTCAGTCAAACTTCCAGCTATATCTACATACATGGAAGTCTTGTGTGCATTTGATATTTATATGCATATGTATATGCAAGTTGGCAATAAGTAAAGCAGCGTTCTAAGAAGTATGGCCAAACCCGTCGTATGTCATCTTGGAGAATTTGATAAAGCTGCGTTTTCGAGAAAATTTTGTTTCTGTTAATTTGACTAAAAGCAAAAAACCAGCTATACGGCATCTACAAAGTTTGTCCCAATAATGATAATTCACCCCTACTTTCAGTAGTAAGGACGAATCAAGTAGATGAGCTACTAATTGGTTTTGATTAATAATATGTTTGGGAGAAGCTAGCCATATATTGATGAAATCATCACGAACACTTTTTCACAGAGTTCAAGTAGCAAAAACAAACACTTCCCTTCTCGGTGCAAGCGGTACCTGTTATCCACTCATGCAGTATGATTACATCCACCCAGCAAAAGCCTACACTACGTAACTCAATATATTAATTTATTCTTATAAGTTTTGGGTGCATTTGCGGTAAAAACGAGAAATGAAACATAAATAAAGTGCGCGACTGGGTTGTACGAACTTGCACCTTAATGCTACAAGTGTAAAATTTTATCAAGATTGAGGTTCAAGTCTTGCTCTTCCCAGTAAAATAGGCGTGGCATTCCGCGTTTCGATGGAGTAATATTCATAACATTGTAGGAGTTTACTCATGCTTTGTTTTTATAAAAACGCCCTTAAAAAGTGCGTGTGGCCAGATAGGGTGTTTGAGTGAATTATAGAAAATTCGAAGGTCTATTACTTTGCTTAAATAATTTTTTCTCAATTTCTAGTAAAAATTTTGAGTAAAAATAAGTTTTATAAAAGAGGGCGTGGCAATTCCAAAATTTGGTACGCCATTATTTTGCATTTGTTTTATAGCCTAGAAATATTCATTTTTAGTTCAATCGCCGAACAAATACCCGAGAAACAGTTGATTTTCAATATTACCGTTTTCGTGAAAAACGTGGTAAGCAACCTCATACCATATGCCCAAACTAACCCACATATCAAATTCTATCGAGTTCGTTAGAGCCGTTTTCGAGACAATCCATTTTAACTGAAATCTGCCCTTAGTAAACTACTCTTAATTTTGAGGTTAGAATGAAAATTTCAATTTCGCCTCTAGGGATTATCCCACAAACCAAAGATATGAAGTTTGAAGTAAATCAGACAGACAGACGGAATTGCCGGACCCTCTTTTTTGGACTTCTCCATCATAGTAATGTCAAGTTTAATTAAAATCTCGAGATCGATTTTTTTCACGAATGCAATACATACTTGCCCTATAGGTACATATGTATGTATGTATATGTAAATGCAAGTAAAAAAGTGAGATGAAGTTATTTTACATGTAAAGTTACATATATCCCAATAAGTTATTTTCCTGCACCGCTATATTGATAGAAACAATCTTGATTTCTTTATGTTACAAACAAAATTTCTTTATGTTACAAACAAAATCAATATAACATAATATTAATAAAAAAAATTTGTATATTTCTTTCATTCCAATTATAGCAATATAGCGAGTTTGTGCCCCATGACTGGTCGTCATAAACGAATTTCACTGTATGGGATGAAAATGAGGATAAAAGTAGTTATGTTTTAGATTCATTCACCTAACGCACGGCGCATAGAATGAGGTTACTGTTACTGTTAGGTTACGTACATATGTGGGTAGGCGACTAGAATAAATTATCACATCGCCACACTCAGGTCAGTACAGACCCATTGATACCCATAGGGGAAAAGTCCCTTGCCCACTGGTAAGCCCTAGAACTGATTTGTATCTTGTGAATCACCAAAACCATCCTGTGGATTTGATGAATTTGAAGATTTCACTTTTTCGTCTATTTGATAATTCTTCAAGATCACAGAAAAAATGTCGCCCTAGAAATTTAAATCTAAGGTGGATAAGCCCAGGGCAGTGACAGAGAAAGTTGGTTGTATCCTCATTGGCTTCCTCGTCTCCACATCCTCGACATAAATCTTCATCCGTGAGTCTTAGCTTGAGAGACCTTGAATTTACACAAGCCTCTACCTGTCAGCACCGTCAATTGATTGTTTCCTAATGTACGGCGCAGGTGGTATTTGACACGTTTTATAGCGGATTCCCAGTAGCCCCCATATGAGAAGAGGTTGGAGGATTAAAGCCCCAAGTAGTACAGTCAGATGTTTCGCAGGTTGTTAAGCTCCTTTTCAGCATCGACGAAATTGGCCCGGTTATCCCTGCATAAGTCTTTGCAGTGACCACCACGTTGTGTTGTTGTGCTACTTTTTTTGATAATGGTTTGTGTGACATGTTACTGTTCAAAAAATTATGAAAAAATGATGCTTGTTGCGTAGATGATTATTTCCGTCATTTTGCGTTTTTAAAGTGTTTAGAACTATTTAACCTATTTGATACCTACAAATATTTATAAGCTAATTATTGTTTTTAAGAAAATATTCATAAGTTACGGAAGTGCTGTGTTTTTGTTTAAAATGGGTCCCAAAAAATATCTCCAAGAAAAAAAAATAGTTTTTGCGTATCTCGATCCTGGACGCTTAAGTTACAGAAATATTGCCAAAAAACGAAAGTTTCTCTGGGAACTAATAAATGTAGGCAAAATTCGAAAGGATGGCAATGTATTTTTTACGAGTTTTCCCCAAAAACTGTGACGGAAAACAGAAATTTTATGATAGATTAGTCCGAAATTTCTCTACGAACCATAAAACGATTTTTTTCAAAATAATTTAAAGTGCAGGCGCCTGGTAAAAAGCCAATTATTACCGAAAGGGTGATAAAGAAGCGGTATGTGTGGGCCAAATTTTATCGACTGCAAACTTGTGCATCATTTTTAAATACTTTTTGGTATTCATTTGAAGGTCATATTCAGTGATGAATGCCGCCTTGACGCCGTAATTGAAATGGTGAAATTCGTACGAAGGAGGTCACAGGAACATTGCAAACAAGATTACATAGTCAAAATAGTCATCCAAAATCCGCCATCAGTTTTGGTTTGGAGCTGCATATCGGCAAAGGGTCCTGGTCCAATATAATTTGTTCACAAAATAATGAACAGAGACTAGTAAGTCCATGTAATTAAAACCGCTTTTTTGCCTCATTTACAAAGTCTTCAATGTTCTCCAGCAGATTACACCTTTATGCAGGATAGCGCTCTTTCCCACATTTCGAAGAAAAATATAAACTTCATAAATTCTATTAAAATTAACATTTTTTCTTGGGCTCTAGAACTAAACCCCATCGAGAATTGTTGGGCGTACTTAAAATCGAAAATTTATGCCAGAAAGAACACAACAAGTCAAATGTTAAAAGAGAATATTGAGGATGTGGTATTAAAGATATTGTAAAAGCATGCATTGCGAGTATAGCAACAAAGGTTGACAGTATCTTAAAACACAAACACACTTACATAATTCTGAGATTAAATTAAATAAAGTGCACGACTGGGCCGTACAAACTTGCACCTATGTCTCAAATTCTTGTGTGTATTTGAGGTAAAAATAAATAAACGAATATATACATAAGTAGGTAAGCATATGTAAGTTGACTATAAGTAAACCATCGTTCTAAGCAGATTGACCAAAAACGTCAGACATCATCTGTAAGATTTGATAAAGCTCTTGAAAATTAAGCATCGTCGTTAAATTTTCTTCAGTTTCACTTAAATTCATTGCCTTTGAACTCCGGTGAACATGCCAAAGTAAGTCCCTAAAAATGTAACAATATTTTCTTTCTCTCTCTCTGTCTTTTAACCAATGAAAATGAATTTCAGACAAATCCAGTAGCACGTGCGCACCAATCAAAACCTGTATCGTAAGGAAAAAAACGTTTCCATGACAACAGCTGTGTTCTAGGAAAATTTGTTGGTATATAATTTTGAAAATCGGTTAGTAGGAAGAAGTAGGGATAAAATTCATGTTTGGCTAATAATGATATGAAAATCGTGTTTTTGTTAAGCTGGTTGTAAGAAAAGTGGAATTTTAGGCAGTTTTAACCAAAAACGTGGTATGCCATCTTATAGGGTTTAAAAAGGCGTATTCTAATATAAAATTTAATAAAAATCGTTGGAGCCGTTTTCGAATTAATTGGCTCCAACTGCTCGATTTCGCGAAAAATACTGTTATACTAACTTTTGGCCAAAAATGTGATACAGTTCCTGATAGAATTTGAGATGTTTAATCATATGTCAAAATCTAAATAAAATAGTTGAAGGTACTTTTAAGCAAATCTTTTAGTCACCTTGGTCGTAAGTACCGTTATATCATACTCAGACCAAAACGTTGCATTACCTCGTACTAGTCCGAATATGAAATTTGAGCTAAATAATAGAAGCCGTTTTCTCGCAAATTGACTTTTCGCCAAATTGGCTATAAGTAAAGTACCATTGCTGCCAATTTTGGTAAGCAGCACGATACATCATCTGGTTGCAATTGACTAGACTAATTGAAATATGAAGTTTAATCAAAATCGTTAGAGCCGTTTTCGAGAAAATCCATTTTAACTGAAATCGGCCTTAAGTAAACTACCCTTAATTTTGAGGTTAGAATGAAAATTCCGATTTCGCCTCTAGGGATTATCACACAGACCCTATATATGAAGTTTGATCTAAATCCATCCACTCGTTTAGGCTGTAGCCTCGTGCACAGACAGACAGACAGACAGACAGACGGCATTGGCGGACCTACTTTTTTGGACTTCTCCATTATGGTAATGTCAAGTTTGATTAAAATCTCGAGTTCCAAATTTTGCACGAATACAATACTTGCCCTATAGGTATAGGTGCAAGTAAAAATTAAAAAACATTATTTTAATGTGTTAATAGAACAAACGTTACTTTAACTTTTAAATTGCAGTATTTCAACCGTGTTCATAATTTTTTGGCGGGGTACTGCAGTAGTGCTTGCCGGGTGCTGGAGAATTACTGACCTTTACTGTACTGTACTGAGTTGTTCGTTTTTGGTCGAGAATCGCCCAGAGAACAGCCTGACTTGAAAGGTAATATGACTATATAGCGCCCATACTCTTTGGGATAGTGGGTTGCCTCAGAATGCTTTTCGCACAACTGGTTCGCTATGATAAGATGTTTGATCTCAGGCAAGGGTTCGATTTCCCAGAATCCTTCGTGCATAAGTGAATTTTCTGCATGAATGCATACAGCGGTGGCAGAAGTACTGACTTTCCCAATGAGAATCCACCCAATTGTAGATTGCAACGCAATGGGAGTACCGACAGAGCCCTTCACGAAACCAGTACGAAGATACTGTCCTTGTTCGTCCGATCCCAGAAATATATCAACAGTGGTTGGTGTGTAGAAATAAGGATCGGCTAACTTTAAACCGTCGATTCCATCAATCGTTGTTCAAAACAGAGATCTCTTTCTTTGTAAGAAACTTTTCGAATGATGCAATCCATTTTGAATAGGAGACTGACTGGTTGATATCTTCCAGAATGGTCAACGACCTTAACGCTATCGTGTAGCTACCAAGTAGCACTTGGTATTCGATGTGTGCAAAATGCTACTGCATAAACAGGGATCTAAATGTTCTTGAGTGATTTGAAAATGTTTTTGAGTGGGATCTAAAAGGTTTTTCAGAGCAGTAGATGATTCGCTGTTGACTTTCTTAAAGTGAATAGTATTCGGAAATAATAATGCGTTGGATATTGTATCATTTTTTAAAAAGTTTTTATGCCTCTTCATAGTTGTTGTCAGTTAAATGAAAGCCTATAACAACGTAGAGTGCTTCTCCCCTGTAAACTACAGCACAAGTAGTATAGTTTCTATGATCCATTAAGTGAGAATTCGTTGTGAACCATGGACTCGAAGGTGTCGCTAAATGGTAATTTTTACTTGCACCTATAGGTACCTATAGGGCAAGTATTGTATTCGTGCAAAATTTGGAACTCGAGATTTTAATCAAAGTTGACATTACTATAATGGAGAAGTCCAAAAAAGTAGGTCCGCCAATGCCGTCTGTCTGTCTGTCTGTCAGTCTGTCTGTCTGTCTGTATATTCGACTACAGCCTAAACGGCTGAACGGATTTACTTCAAACTTCATATATAGGGTCTGTGGGATATTCCCTAGAGGCGAAATTTGAATTTTCATTCTAACCTCAAAATTAAGGGTAGTTTACTTAAGGCCGATTTCAGTTAAAATGGATTTTCTCAAAAACGGCTCTAACGATTTCGATAAAATTTGATGTGTGGGTTAGTTTGGGCATATGCTATGAGGTGGCATACCACGTTTTTCACGAAAAATTCGAATAACGGTAATATTGAAAATCAGCTGTTTCTCGGGTATTTGTGCGGCGATTGGGCTAAAAATTATTATTTGTAGGTTATAAGACAAGTGCAAAATGATGGCATACCAAATTTTGGAATGCCACGCCCACTTTTATAAAACTTATTTTTTTTCAAAATTTTTACTAGAAATTGAGAAAAAATTATTTAAGCAAAGTAATAGGCCTTAAGATTCTCTATAATTCACTCAAACATCTTATCTGGCCACGCCCACTTTTTAAAGGTGTTTTTTAAAAAAAAACATTGAGTAAACTCCTACAATGTTATGACTATTATTCCATCGAAACGCGGAATGCCACGCCTACTTTACTGGGATAAGCAAGACTTGGACTTTAATCCTGATAAAATTATGCACTTATAGCATTACGGTGCAAGTACGTACGACCCAGTCGTGCACTTTATTACTTGCACCTATACCTATAGGGCAAGTATTGTATTCGTGCAAAATTTGGAACTCGAGATTTTAATCAAACTTGACATTACTATAATAGAGAAGTCCAAAAAAGTAGGTCCGCCAATGCCGTCTGTCTGTCTGTCTGTCAGTCTGTCTGTCTGTCTGTATATTCGACTACAGCCTAAACGGCTGAAAGGATTTACTTCAAACTTCATATATAGGGTCTGTGGGATATTCCCTAGAGGCGAAATTTGAATTTTCATTCTAACCTCAAAATTAGGGGTAGTTTACTTAAGGCCGATTTCAGTTAAAATGGATTTTCTCGAAAACGGCTCTAACGATTTCGATAAAATTTGATGTGTGGGTTAGTTTGGGCATATGCTATGAGGTGGCATACCACGTTTTTCACGAAAAATTCGAATAACGGTAATATTGAAAATCAGCTGTTTCTCGGGTATTTGTTCGGCGATTGGGCTAAAAATTATTATTTATAGGTTATAAGACAAGTGCAAAATAATGGCATACCATATTTTGCAATGCCACGCCCACTTTTATAAAACTTATTTTTTTTCAAAATTTTTACTAGAAATTGAGAAAAAATTATTTTAGCACAGTAATAGGCCTTAAAATTCTCTATAATTCACTCAAACACCTTATCTGGCCATGCCCACTTTTTATGGGCATTTTTATAAAAACAAAACATTGAGTAAACTTCTGCAATGTTATGACTATTATTCCATGGAAACGCGGAATGCCACGCCTACTTTACTGGGAAGAGCAAGACTTGGACTTTAATTCTGATAAAATTATACACTTATAGCATTACGGTGCAAGTACGTACGACCCAGTCGTGCACTTTATTACTTGCACCTATACCTATAGGGCAAGTATTGTATTCGTGCAAAATTTGGAACTCGAGATTTTAATCAAACTTGACATTACTATAATAGAGAAGTCCAAAAAAGTAGGTCCGCCAATGCCGTCTGTCTGTCTGTCTGTCAGTCTGTCTGTCTGTCTGTATATTCGACTACAGCCTAAACGGCTGAAAGGATTTACTTCAAACTTCATATATAGGGTCTGTGGGATATTCCCTAGAGGCGAAATTTGAATTTTCATTCTAACCTCAAAATTAGGGGTAGTTTACTTAAGGCCGATTTCAGTTAAAATGGATTTTCTCGAAAACGGCTCTAACGATTTCGATAAAATTTGATGTGTGGGTTAGTTTGGGCATATGCTATGAGGTGGCATACCACGTTTTTCACGAAAAATTCGAATAACGGTAATATTGAAAATCAGCTGTTTCTCGGGTATTTGTTCGGCGATTGGGCTAAAAATTATTACTTATAGGTTATAAGACAAGTGCAAAATAATGGCATACCATATTTTGCAATGCCACGCCCACTTTTATAAAACTTATTTTTTTTTCAAAATTTTTACTAGAAATTGAGAAAAAATTATTTTAGCACAGTAATAGGCCTTAAAATTCTCTATAATTCACTCAAACACCTTATCTGGCCATGCCCACTTTTTATGGGCATTTTTATAAAAACAAAACATTGAGTAAACTTCTGCAATGTTATGACTATTATTCCATGGAAACGCGGAATGCCACGCCTACTTTACTGGGAAGAGCAAGACTTGGACTTTAATTCTGATAAAATTATACACTTATAGCATTACGGTGCAAGTACGTACGACCCAGTCGTGCACTTTATTTTAGATCGACTGCAAAATGCAAGAGGGGTATGGTTCATATCAGGGAATTGTGAAGCTGACGCTTTGGCTAGAAGAGACTCCTCTGGTTTAGATAGCATAACCGTCATCGACATCGAGTCGCCAGTGTCATATGCTAAATACCTGATCAACGCCGACGCAGTAAGGCTGGTCAACCATCGATCGCAAAAAATTGACCATTGCAACACTGCCAGATTGCTCTGGTCAAGTTTAAACGAAAATAGGACAACAGGACTTCTAAAACACAAGAGAGGAGCCCTCTATATAAATTAGAAAGGGTAAGCTAGGTAAATCTGAATAACGCCTGAACGGCTAATATTAGCTCCTTCATAAAAAGAAGCGTTTCAAGAGTAAAAGTGTGACCCACCCACCTTACTTAACGGCAGCACAATGGATCTTTTCTGGTCTAAGTGCATCCTCATCGAGGGCCGGTCTAACCAACCATCCAACCAACAATGGCTGGCAGTTTTATGACAGCACAAGATTGCGGTTTGCTGTTGGATGTCGATTGTGGTTGCGATTCTTCGACTTTTGTGGCTTTCAGCTCCTTGAGTGTAGCCAATGCTTGCCGATAACACTCATCGTAACGTCTTGTAACGTCTAACTGCCACAAGTGAGATCCACACGTCAGACAATAGTTATAGATGCGATTCAAACTCAATTTCATCATAAGATTTAGCTTTTTTACTCGCGGTAAGACTTCGTTTTATGGAATTTTGATATTTATTTCGTTTAACTCAATTATTATTGCTTATAATGACTGCACGCGAGCATTCTTTTGTAAATTTTGCAACACCGCTCGTGTGTGTATAGCGAAAGTAAAATGAAAAGAGAACTCCCGATAGGTAACGGAAAAATTTAATTCTATGCTGGTTTGCAAATTATTTTATAAATATTTGGCGTAGAAGAACTAATGTTCGCACTGTAATGATGGAAAAGAAAACGTTTATTGAAACTATTTATTAAATTATTTTATAAATATTTGGCGTAGAAGAACTAATGTTCGCACTGTAATGATGGAAAAGAAAACGTTTAGTGAAACTATTTATTAACAGAAAGGATAAATGTCGATAAAAAATGGCATTTGACAGCAAATCAAACAGCAAATGACAGAACATCCCAGTTTCATTTTGTGAGAAATTGGTAGATTCCATGGAAAGGAGATGCAGAGCAGTTCTCAAAGCAAAAGTGGGGAGCACTAAATATTAACAAAAACACTTGTTATTACTGAGAAATAAACATTATTTTTATGAAAAACTACATGTTTCCATACTTTTTTTCGTACGTTCTACGAGGTCTTGTCTCAATTCTTGGTAAATATTTTTTTCTAGTTGCCGTACACCAATGTTCTTTTAGAATTTGAAGAAGAATATTAAAATGTATTTTTATACCAACTTTCATAAACGTAGGTATAAAGGATTTGATGTTAGTCCTGAAATTGTAAATCTCTAGACTATGTTTCCAAACTCTTTTCCGACACTGTATGTACATACATTTGTAGGTATATTTTATTAAAAAAAATGATTTTTTAAAAAGTCGGCGTAGCTATTCCAAAACTTGGGAGGCCAATACTTTGAACTAGTATTACAATCATTGCGATTTCGCCTCGAATTGTGACCCCACAGACTCCAGATAAGAAGTTTGAAGTAAATCCGTTCAGCCGTTTAGGCTTCACTCGAGCGTATAGACAGACAGACAGAATTGGAAGACACACTTTTTTTTAACGTCTCTATTATAGTAATGTAAAGTTTGATTAAAATCTCGAGTTCGACAATTTTCAGGAAAACAATACTTGTCCCTAAGGTGCAAGTAAAAAGCTACTATTGCTTACTGTATGCGTAGTAGAATGTTTGGAAAAACCTGTTCTTGGAACACAGCACAAGGTTACCCTCTGCTGGGTCCCTGTGCACGAAGCAATACCAGGAAATGGAAAGGCGGACAGGTAGACATCTCGGTGTTCATCCCACCTTGCGCAGTGACGCAAGAAGTCAATAGTAGATGGTCCTCCCTAGACACATGTGTGCTTAAAAAAGCAGCAGTCGGCTAACGCAAAAAAAGAACGTATTTAATTACGTTTTTAGCATAAGTAGGTTAAGTAGATTAAGCTTTATTTTTAGGTAGGCTTAAGTTTGATATAAGAAAAAAAAAACACGTGTGCTTATGGCCTTGTTTTGACAAGAATTATAATGTACACTGTAATTTTGCACCACTTTAGGCAAGTGTACATTATAAAAATATTGACATTGATCCAAAGTTTACTTGGAAATAGTTTAAAATTTTATCAGCAATTTTCGTTCTCTGTACCCTATTTGTAAAAAAAGTTCGGAACCATTCCAGTTCTGTTTACCTTATACCATACATAACATATGTATGTGTACCTATACATCTTTTTAAACAGAATTTCGCGATCAATCGTCACAAATGTTCAAAAGCAATGCCTTTACTTTCTTTTATCTTAACTCATTCTCCCACTCTATTGCATTCCAGGTATTCCATTATCTGTTGTTTTACTATCCACTAATCCACAATTTTTTCTAGTGTTCTTATGGTGTATATATGGAAAATATGCAAAATTTCCATATTTTGTCGTATTTGCAACTTTCTCAACCAAAAGTAGTTTTTTATCTTGGTTTTTTTATCTTTTGTTAAAAATAATAAATTTCTGCACTCTTTTCGGTATTCTTGGGCAACAAAACAGCATGAATATTTGGGAAAACACCTCCTTGTGCGATTGTAACACCAGAAAGAAAATTATTTAGGATCGTTACGGATGTCAAATTGGAAATGGCGAGGTATGATTCTTTTCTTATTGTCACGAGCAGCATTTCCTGCCAATTCCAATGCATACTTCAACATCAAAATATTCCATAAATTCTGCTAAATAGACAGGAGCACCATACGATCCTTCACTTTTCCACCTTTACCACGATCAGACATTTTCACTTATTTTTATTATTATTATTTTTTTTTTTCATAGAATCTTTTCATGACTTTGGTAACTCTACTGTTGGGGACTTACTTTATTAAAACCATTTTTACCAAAACATTACCACTTGTAGGCGGCCTGGCTGAAGGGGTTAGTGCATTGTGCAGAGCCAGTGGTTAAAGGTTGGAATCCCAGTCAAAATATATAAAAAAATTTTTTATGGCCCCACCTCTCTATTCTATTCTATGGCCCCACCTATTATTCTGTATATTGGTTATAACATAGTCGACTATATTCGTGTCGTGTTCGTTATCCTATTTATTTATTTCATCAACAAGCTTAGTTAACCAGATTAGAAATAATCTATAAATAATAATATAATAAAAATAATAAAATTCCAAATAAGCTAAACGAAATGTTTTTGAAGCACTCTCGCGATGTGAAAATCGATCTGTCTACTAATCTCATTATAAGATTAAAGTGCTCCACTAGGGATCGCCAAATTCTCACCATAGTTTGTTCTGTTCCTCATTTGAAAAAAAATGCCTTTCTCTTAGCACCCGTTTCGGAAAATAAGTAGGAATCATAGATAAAAAAGTAGGAATTTTGATGAAAGGACACAGAATGTCTATTACAAAAATGTATACCTAACAGTTGCGAGATAAGAAGACTCAAAATCCCAGTGCATTTGAAAGAAAATAAATTTAGTAAATAACCTCTGTACTTTTTCAACACGGTCGGAATGGAAACGGGTTCCAAATAACTTCAGCGTATTCAAGTACTGATTTTACTAGTGCGAGAAAAATTTGGTTCAAACTTCTTGTATGTGTCGTTTTTACACTAATTTATATTAAAGTTTCTTGTTAGTAGTACTGCGTGATCTACATATCGCGACTATTACCATTTCAAAATCCCTGTGTTTAACTTTAACGGTTGAGACCACATCTCTGACCCACTGATTTTGTAACTACTTCAGTTACCTTCCAGCTGATTTGTTAATATTAATTTCATGTTCCACCGTAAGTTCTTGTGGAAAAAGAAAAACAGGATATGTTTTTATATCCAACGATTCTTATTTCTGATTCTTGTGCACCTTTAAGGAGGTGTGTTTTCGACAGTATAATAAATTCATATTGGTACGTTATCGCCAAAATTTCTATCTTAACAAAATTATTGGTTCAGGATGTCCCTTGCCTTGCTCATTGGTTAACCCTAGTCTTACAAATTTGTTTCATATGAACCACCAAACCATCCAGTAATTTGATGAAATTGAAGATTTTATTAATTGGACTGCTGAATAATTCTTCAAAATCGCAGAAGAAATGTTGCCCAAGAAATTTAAATCTAAGGTGAATAAACCCTGGTCTGTGACAGTGGTTACTCCTATCAGGATAGAAAGGAGTTTACTACCCTTTTGCAGAATTCTTTTGAACATTTGTGACGATTGATCGCGAAATTCTGTTTAAAAAGATGTATAGGTACAAATACATATGTTATGTATGGTATAAGGTAAACAGAACTGGAATGGTTCCGAACTTTTTTCACAAATAGGGTACAGAGAACGAAAATTGCTGATAAAATGTTAGACTATTTCCAAGTAGACTTTAAATCAATGTCAATATTTTTATAATGTACACTTGCCTAAAGTGGTGCAAAACTGTAATTTTGCACTGAATGCAGTCGACAGATTAATACATGCCGAGGGACACAGTTTTGAAATAGCGAGGAAACACCTATCAGGAAAAATAACATGGTTTAAAATGAATAAATTAAAGCTATGTAGATGAATAAAAAACGAGAGTGATGGAGGAATCAACATTAACAGGGACACAAATATACAAATAAATGGCAGCCAACTCGAGAATGTCAATATAATTAAATACCTAGGAGTAACCATCGATGAACACCTAAATTTCGAAGAGTACGTAGATATGAAAAAGAAAATAGCAAAAAATAGGGTTTTTCAAATACACCAGGAAAACTGGCATGACGATAGTATCCAGTGTACAATGGTGTAATTTTTTTTTTTGTACTTTTTATGGAAATAATTTAAAACAAAAATTAATTAAAAATTAGAGTTCGAGGTTCGAATCCCAGTCGGAACATCTTAAAGTTTTTTACGGCCCCACCTCTCGCGAGCGTCTGATCAATATCCGAGAGTACAACTGTCCTGAGAAAGCTTCTCAAATCACAAATTTCCTTTCGGACACGGCATTAAACAGTAGGCTGTACAGTAGTAAGCATATAACACGCACAACACGAATGGTTGTGAGAAGCTAGACCCTGGGTCCCATCGACCTGTTTATTTTATTACAAAACACAAATTCGCCAAATGGAATATGCTATGTTCCGAGTCAGTCGAAACCAAAACGATTATAATTTCAAAACTAAATTTTAATTGGGGTGATTATGTAAAACTTTTCTGCAACACATTCATCGGCATGTACCAGTGTGGCTTTCGGCTCGGCAGATCGACTAAATTTTCACAATAAGGCTCACCCTGAAATAGACCAACGAGCGAGTGTGAGTTTTTGAGTTTTACAAGGCGATGACCGAATTCGGGATCCCGGCAAAACTGTGTCGCGTTACGCTGCAAAGCACACGGTGCAATGTGCAATTTGGAAACGGTTCCTCTGAACTATTCCAAACATGCACCGGATTTCGGCAAGGAGACGCGCTGTCGTGTAATTTCTTCAATCTTGTGCTGGTACAGATAGTGCGCAGGCCAATTGTTAACACATAAGGCATTATCTTCAACAAATCTGTCTAGATGCTGGGATACGCAGACGACATCGACATCATCGGTCGCTTCCAGCACGCCACTACAGAAGCTTTTACATCCGAAACGAGTTGGCCTTGAAGTGAATGAGAACAAATCCAAGTACCTGTTGTCAACAAAAAAAGAAGCATCAGTCCAACGCCTAGGACAAAACGTTACTGTTGACAAAACCGCTGCTGGTACAGTTTAGCAAAACAAGTGGGTTCAAACCGTCTAACTCGGAAAACAAAATGCATACTCTACAAGACCTTGAACTTGCCAGTTTTGCTATATGGAGCCGAATGCTGGACGATAAGCAGAAATGCAGAGCAGATTTTGAGTACATTTGATAGAAAAATCCTTCGCCCAATTTCCTAGTTTTAAAACCAGGAAAATCGCCAAATCAGATAAAATCGTACAGACCAATTTCGCTTCTTCAGTTATAACCAAAATACTAAAGTAAAGTAAGCATTCAACGATTGACCAGATAGAATTACTGACATAATCGACATCTCACAAGCCTTTGATAAAGTATGACATGATGTATGATTACTTAAAATGCAAATTGCGACTATCGGATCGCCCTCAACGAAACTAAATTTGTTCATGTAAATTTAATTATAAGATAATTAATGACTTGGCAATTTCTATAAACTCGGTCCGGATACCTTTTGCAAACGAAGCCAAATACCTGGGAATGACACCCGACGCAAGGTTAAAATAAAATTTGCACGTGAAAATGAAACGTAAAGAACTTAAAATAAAATACAGAGAAACTGACTGGTTACTCGGAAAACACGGCGCCGTGGCTCAAGTAATTAGTGCGTTGGACAACGGAACAAAGGGTTGCAGGTTCGAATCCCTGCCAATTTTTTCACGGCCTCACTTCTCACGAGCGTATGACAAACATCCGGGACTATCACTGTCATGAGAAAGCTACTTAAATCTCAAATTTCCCTTTAGACACGGCATTAAACAGCCCCTTCCATTCGTGTAAAAAATATAATACGCACAACACGAATGGTTATGAGAATCTAGGCCCTGAGTCCCATGGACCTGATGCGCCAAATATTGTTTTTTACTCCAGATTTTACGTAGAACAAATTACTTTTCTACAAGCAAGTCCTAAAGCCGTTGTGGACCTAAGATACACAACTTTGGGGTTGCATCAAGAAAACAAATGCCAATATTATACACAAACTTGTCAAAATAAAGTGCTTAGAAAAATTGTCTAAACACCGTTGTATATTAGAAATGATATCTATAGAGATCTTGAAACTCCTACAATAAAAGGCGAAAATAAAAGCTTCAGACGAAAGGACATATGGATAATTTGGATCAGAGCAATTTATTGTTCGTACTTAGGGGGATTAAGACTAACCGCGTCTAAATGTCGTCGAAGGGTAGCGTTTTGAGTCAGTAAAAATCAGACGAGCTTGCTTTTCTCATTGTATAACAAACTTTTTGGTATTTGTTTGCCTTTTTAAGAAGGCTGGCTATGCGTTGTTTTCATTTACTCCAACATTTTGAAAAAAATTAAGGGAAATGTAAATGTGTTAAATGTAAAAATTACTCTTCTGTATGTGAAAACTTAATCTATTTTGGAGATTCTTCGACAATATTCAACTCCGATTTAAAAATAGGAGTTATAAATGAAACCTTCCATTCATCGGAGAAGATAAGGATAATAGAAAAACTAAACGAAGGGGCTCTGACAGCGATTTTTTGCACTGCTTAGTAGCAATTGGAATTTTGTCTGGACCAGGATTCAGATTCACCTTCATTACTGAAATGCCTTTCAAAACATCATCTAGGGTAAGAAATAATGCCCCTAAGTTTTTATTAGATACCACATGCTTTTTTGAATGTAAGATTACGGTTGAGTAAACCTTATTTACCGACTATAAGTAGTTCGGAAAAAATTTCGTGTATTCATCAAATGAGTAGAGGTTTCGCCAGTGTACTGCATATTTTCGCCAAGACCAAGTAACGTTCTTTTTCCCCAAAAAACTTGGGATTTTTGCATTCCCCGTTTGAATGTTCATCACGTATGTATGTACATATATGTACGTATGTATATTGAGAAAATCAAATTCGCGACGTAATTAAATCTTGGTGAGAGCTGGATCTTCCAACAAGATAACGATCCAAAGCCTACCACTAATATTGTTAAGGATGCCCCTGGAGGATCGAATAAAAACTAAATTTAATTATTGTAATAGTTTCACGTAATAAATTAAAGCCATTTCTGTTAGTATGTAGGCTTTTCTCAACTTTTTTTTTTTTGTTTTTCGTGAATATTTTCTTAAATGTATACTGAGCTAAGAATTTATTTTGTATTATATAAATAAAAAGAGATTTATAATAAAATTGCATCATTAGATTTCTTTATTAGAGTTTTGGACTCGTCATGTTTTACAAATGAGACTTTTGTCGGGCACTGTATATGCGCCTCATTTACATTTACTTTCGTCATATTTTAAAATGACCGCAGTTTCTTCAGTTGTTGCAGTTTATTCAAAGTACTGGTACATATATGGAACATTACTTGTCCTTTACGATTTATTTTTAAATTAGGAACAGGTAAAAAGTTGAATTTAATTTGTATTACTGTTAAAGTTAGTTTATTCGCATTCACACAGTGTAGGGCGCATTATACATACATTCTCGCGACTCAAAACATTCCAGAGAGTTTGCATTCGCAGGTCTCTGAGCTGTTCTTGACCCTTTACAAACTGAGTAGTTTTACCATGTTTACTTTTGAATGTGTACATATGTACATATGTATGTATTCAGTTTTATGTATTATGTATTTTATATATTCATTTTATGACTCGATCATTGAAATATCAGTTCTTTAAATCATTCGATTATAGGCGGCTGATGGACATACCTTTAATGAACCCAAGAAGGCCACGGCGAATACTACAAAATACTTGACTCGCTTATAAATAAATAAATATAATTGTAAATATGCTCGTCCTGCAAAATTGGTGTTTATAATTGTAAAAGAACTGTATTATTTTTGGATCTTTTATTCATGGAATGTGCAAACCTGCAAATATGAATTCAGCCATACTATTTCTAAACATTTAATGATCCGAGTTCAACTTGAGTATTCCAATTACCTCATATCTTCCCCGCTTCCACAGATTTTTAAGAAAGCACTTTCTAAGAACTTAGTAACACTAAAATTAAATGATTCAGTTTTCTCATTTTGGACCAACCAAAATAAAAGTAAACAAAAAAAAAATGTCCACACTTCACATGTAATTGAAACCCGCTGTGAAAAGCAATTGATCTTTCTATATTATTGATATCAAAGAATAAAAAAGTAAAATCACAAGTGATTTAATCTTTTTGGGAATAAATCTAATATTTTAGCCAAGGAAACTTTTGAAATAAAACAACAAAAATACAATAAATCAAAACAAATTCGTACTACAAGTCTGTTGCATATAAATTCATATATACATATGTATGTATGTACATAGTACATATACACAGCATTCAGATATTCATATAGTTTTATTTTAATTAGTCTTTAACGGATGGGGCAACTAAGTTTGTTTTCTCGAAAATTTGTTAGGTAGATACATTGATATCAGAAAACAAGGTATAACAAAAAAACTACATATTTAAACACTTTCTAAGAAAGCACCAGAAATCCTTACATATTTCAGGACAAAAATATAGAATCTTTTCTATATATTGCTTGTAAAAGATTTTACCGCACTACCACACTTTTAAAGCCACATAACTAATTTGTTATGTTAAGCAATTTTATTTCCATAAATATGTTTTCATTAACTCCCGTGGCGTACATACTTTCGTAAAATAAAGTCTAAATTAGTGACTAGGTCGAAGTGGAACAGAGACAAATAGACATTCTTACATATACCCCGTATTTATGTATGTAGTATCGAAGGGTCGAGTCGAAACTGAGTCGAGATTTCGACCTAGGTAGTTTCACACACAGAGTCGACTGATTGAGTCCAAATCGGTTTTAAATGTAGTTGAACTGATAGCTAAATAGTACCCCAAACTCTATAAAAAAAAACAATAAACGAAAGAAAACTGCTAAATTTAATAAATGACCTGCACACCAATCGCATGCTCAAACAATGGATATAAAACAAACTAGTTTTTTGTTTTTGCAAAAGAAAAAAAAAACCCCTATAACGTAAATCTGTCAGTTCGACTCCTCAACCGAGCTGAAGTAGTGGAGTCGAAACCATTTGACTCGGTTTGGACTCGACGTGCGTCGTATGCATTTCGTTCCGGTTTCCACCTAGGCTAGACTGTGCATATATACGGGTTAATTACAATTTTATGAAAAATAACAAATGTCAGGTTTGTCAAAACAGAGGTCTAATGCATTTAGCAAACCAATTAGTTTCCATTGACGCACTTCACATAGGATTGACGGACTGAATTTTTTTGACGTTTACTGCCTAGGGGGGAAGAGACCTTTTTGCCGACTGACTTTACAGCTTTTAATTGCCAGAATAGACCTCTTCGCCTGCTTGTCAAAATCGTGACTTTTAAGCTGTCGCAGACTTTTGGTGGCCAAACATTACAAAAGGCTAATCAATCAAGTTTATTGTTTAACTTTATTCATAACTACACTAAACAAAATAAAGAAAACACTGATTTATGAATTAATGCTAGGTTTACACTTCGTTAAATCGACATTTTTGAACGAATTTAACTCCAGACACACATTTTTTTTATTTTTATTTCTTTCTTTATGTTTTTTACTACTTATTTGCGTACTTTGATTTTAGCATAAGGGTCAACTATATTAAAAAAATAATTTTAAAATTCACTTTACCAAAAAAACACTGAATTTCGGTGTAATTTCCACCTCAGTCACTTTTTGTTTGGCCACCAAAAGTCTGTGACAGCTATAAACGTCAAACGGCAAAAAGGTCTATGCTTTTGGTGGCCAAACGAAGTGTAGCTAAAGTTGAATTTAGTGTTTTATTGGTGAAAATAATTTTGAAAGTAGTTTATTAATATTATTAGGCCTTACATTATGGTCAACTTATGTTAAGAACATAGTGAAAAACATAAGGAAGTAATGGGAACAAAATATGTGTGCCTGGCGTCCAATTCGATTGCCAAGTCGATTTAACATTGCATTCGTTCATGAAGTGCTTCGTTACTTATTGGTTTCAAAACCAATTCCTTAAGTCTAAAACAGCCGATTAGATTATGAAGACTGGCCTGTAGCAATTGGTTGTAAAGCCAATAAATCGCGAATTACTTTAATATACTTAACACAATTTGGGCGAAAAGATCTAAAGGAGAGGCGACATGTTCCAGCAAATCTGGATTTTAAGATTTTACAAAATTTTCTATACTTTTTGACGTTTGGAAATGTCAATTGCTGTCACTCGGCAAAGGGTAAAATCATATATTAAAAACTGAGAAATTCATGAGAAAATTAATATTAATATAGGGTCATTCATTTTCATTGATTCGAAAGTAAAACTAAATATTTCATTATTAAGTTTGAACTTTGACATTAAGTGTGAAAAACAATATCATTCAAATGGCCGCCTCGGAAAGATTCGCAGCATAATAATTTTAACCCATTGTTCGATTGTTAAGCTATTCATTACCGTAAATGGCATAGATTCAACTAATATTATGACACTTCAAATGACAGCCGAGTTTGACATGTGTCAAATGTCAGCGCTAATCAATTTCTTTTGGCGCCAACCACTAATTGCGTAAAAAAATTCAAAATTCGAGGGGTTGTTTACTTATTAGCTCAATAATGATCTTAAGTTTAAATAGTCTAAAAAAAGTGGAATAAAGGTCGTTTTTAAGAGATATTTTGCTACACTAAAAATCGAAAAGATCATAGCAGTCATTTGCCATGCGTAAGATTCGATACCTTTGTAACTTTAGGCGGGAGAGAGGTGCCGACCTCAGAGTTCGTGGTGTGGTGTTGAACGATATCGTTTGAAGCAACTCATTACAATCAGTTTTACTTGCTAATGGTTTATCTAAAAATAGTAGATTGGCGACTTTTCCTCGTCAGCAATCGGTAAAATTGTGAAGAAATTTGAAGAGAGTGGAAGCGTTACTGATGTCTTTAAGCCTGTGTATTGGTCGCAAGGTGTCATTGGTCCGTATTTCTTCGAAGAGGCCAATGGACGGACGGTTACCGATTTTTTTGGCCGGCTGTTGAAGATCATGACTTGGACGATATGTGGTTCCAACAATGACGGGGCAACAAGTCACACAACACGACCAATTATGGGTTTATTGCGGGAGAAGTTTCCATGTGGCGTAATTTCACGTTTTGGCGTTGTCAATTGGCTACCAAGATCATGTGATTTGAAACCGTTAGATTATTTTCTGTAGGGCTACGCTAAGGACCGTGTTTACGCGAATAATCCCCGAACTCTAGACGCATTAAAAACCAACATTACTCAAGTTATGGCCGAAATGTGCGAAAAATTGGTTAAAAATTACATTAAAAGAATCGCATGATGCAATTCCTCATGTTTTTCACACTTAATGGCAAAGTCCAAGCCTTGTAATGAATTCAAATTTTCATCAAAAAAGTATACATTCATTCTATTATGTGTGAAATAGAACATCATTCAAATGGCCGTTTCGCTCTGTACCTGAGACCATTGACGGTGAGAGTGTCCCTTCCTTATTTCGAGAGAAATAAGATCCAAACAATCAATTTTTCTGAATTATTTCATGATTGGTCTAAAACTTCAAATCCAACTGCAAAATTAGTCGAGTTAACTGTCTGCCGATGCCCAATTCAGCTGATCGGCATCGAATGGACATTTCTGTGTCTTCGTCCGTACTGTCCGGTGCGGCAGGTATTTGTTCTTTATTTCGCACCTACATATCTCTGTCTGGTTGGTGACTTATGGTCCAGAAGTGTAATCACTTCGTGTTCGTATTTACAACGGCTGGAATTTTGATAGTTTCCGCACATTTGGCAAGCATGAAACGATGCATGATAGAATGACAAACTATACTTTATAACAATAATAATCATATGTATGTATGTATATAATTAAATAAATATTTCAATTTTAATTTTTCTGTAATATTCAGTTTTATTTACGTATCTACTTTTATATTTTCTACACACTTTCGTTTAAATGTTTTAAAATTTGATCCTTTCTTAATCTCAATAGGTTTTTTTTTTTTTTTGGTTGCGCCAACGGATGTGTAATCTTCTAAAGATACCAGTAACCCGGGCTACTGGCATGCACGATTCGCAAACCTGAATACTCGATGCCAGGAATACGCCTACGTACTAACCCACACCCTACACACTTCAACCACTCTCCCCGCTGAACTACCGTTAAGTATTACTTCGCGGGGCTGGTTAGCACTTTATGCTCTTCTTGACCTGTTCGACGTTTCTTTGTCTGAGGGGGCTTCCATTTGGGTTTGGTTGCTCTGCCTGAGCCTTTCCAGCCGCCGAAGTTCCTTTATGATCACCGCTGCTGTTTGTTTCACAGTATTCCATACTGCGTTCGATGTCAACATATGGTTTACGATGTTCTCCGGAGTTGGTATTTCTCCAATTATTTCCTCAAGACCTCTGGGTTCCAAGCGAAAATGTGGGCACTGAAAGAGCACATGCTCTGCATCCTCTCTGGCCTCTCCACAGTTTGTGCAGTTTGGAGATTCATCAAGCCCAAACCTGTTTAGATAAGCTCTGAAGCAGCCGTGTCCGGTTAAGAACTGGGTGAGATAAAAATCCACTTCTCCGTGATGCCGGTCAATCCATTTATCTATATCAGGTATAAGTCGATGGGTCCATCTTCCCTTCGTTGACTGATTCCATCTTTCCTGCCACGTTCTCATGCTTCGTTGTCTTTCTGCCAGCTTAATATCTTTGACTGGAGCAAGGGGTTCCTGGATTTTGGCGTCGTAGGTCCTCTGTAGCTCAATAGCCAAGATATCCGCTGGTAGCATTCCCGCAATAACACATATAGCGTCGTCGGATACCGTCCGAAAAGCGCAACACACTCTCAGCGCGCACAGTCTATTGACGGAATTAACTCTTCTTGAGTGGGACTTAATTCTCACTGCCTTTGCCCATATTGGTGCCGCATACATTATTATTGACTGCGCCACTCTTGACAAAATTAGTCTCCTTGGTCGTCTGGGTCCTCCAAGGTTTGTCATAATTCTGGATAAGGCAGTACACACCCGAGCAGCTTTGTCGCACGTTATTTCAAGGTGTTCCTTGTAAGCTAGCCTAGCGTCAATCATCACACCTAGGTATCTGATCACCGGTTTTGACGTTATATTTTGGTTGCCTACCCTGATGGTGATTGCTTCTCTTTTCTTGCGGCTGCTTACTAGTACTGCTTCTGTTTTATGTTCAGCGAGTTCTAAACCGACTGCTGCCATCCACCGTCTCACTTTTCGGATACATTCATTTCCAATGTCCTCTATTTCTTCCAAGTGTTTTGCTGTCACTACGATTGCGATGTCATCGGCAAAGCCTATGATTTTTGCCTCGTTGGGGATTTCAAGCCTCAGCACCTTATCGTACAAGATAGGACCTAGTACCGATCCTTGTGGTACTCCGCCAGATATGTGGTACTATTTTACCCCATCGACGGTATCGTAAAACAGGTACCGTTTCTCGAAATAATTTAATATTATTTTGATGAGGAACCCTGGCACCATCATTTCTCTAAGTGAGCACAAAATATGCCCCCAATTTGCAGAATTGAACGCATTTTTGACGTCTAGTGTTATTACAGCACCGTATTTCTTTGCGCCTCCTATCCACCTTCTGCCCTGGATAGCATCTTCCAAGATTGTGGTTACCCTCCGTATAGCATCGATTGTAGAACGGGCTTGTCTAAATCCATACTGTTCGTTTGAAAGTCCCCCGGCTTCATGTATTGCCACCTCCAGTCGTTTGCATATAATTTTTTCTAATATTTTACCCATTGTGTCTAACAGGCATATAGGACGGTAAGACGAGGGCTCATCTGGCGGTTTTTTCCCTTTGGGCAGCAGCACGGTGGAAATAAGCCCGACACTATATTTTGCATTAGCAAAGGGCATGAGGGCGAGGGTGCCCTAGTGGTGCCCTTGAGTTTTGCCATGACTGCCTTATAGGCTGTACCCCAGGGATTTACATCTGCTTGCTGACAGAGTTCTTTAAAGTTGTCACTTTTGCTTCTCCGGATTGCTAATTTCAGGTCTCTACGCCTATCTTTGTATTGCACCTGTAGGTTCTGGTGGGAGGGCAAGCCTCTGGATCGCTGGAACAGTCTTCTCGCTTTATGGCACTTGCTGCGTAGCTCTGCTATCTCTTGGTTCCACCAATATACTGGTGGCCGGCGATTTGTTGACGTTTTCCGGATCATAGATGCATCGCATGCTCTCATTACTTGTTTCGTAATCTCAGCTGCCATAGCATTTGCTGTTCCTGGCCTTATTGTAGATTCTCTAAAGGTGAAAGTAAAAGAATCTTCGTCTAGTGTGCCTATTTTCCACCCATTCGTTGTGCCTTCTTTGGCGGGAGTTCCCGGTTGGATCTTTTCTGGTCTATTTCAAACAGGATGGCCAGGTGGTCGCTGTGGGTGTACTGTTTACTTACTCTCCACTTGGCGCCTCTCGCTAGGGAACTAGTTACGAAGGTTATGTCAACTACGGAACCTACGTCATTTCTGCTAAAGGTATTCTCGCTTCCCATATTGAGCAGCATGACATCTAGTGACGATACCGCTTCGAGTAGTGCCTCGCCTCTTCTATTGGATCGAGTGCTGCCCCAATCAGTGGCCCATGCGTTGAAATCCCCAGCCATGATGATTGGGCTACGGCCTCTAGCATCATCCACGAGCCTATCCAACATACGCTGGAATTCTTCAAGAGTGCTGTTTGGGGATGCGTAACAACTATAGATGTGTACACTCTTGACTTTGGCTCGAACGAATCCAGGTTGGGGTGTCATCATTTTTTTTTCGAAGGCGTACTCTCCACAGGTCCAAATAGCAGCTCTTTTTGAGTAATCAGCTACCCAGACTTTTTCGTCGAGATTCTTGTACTGTTCGGATAGTATGGCGACATCTATTTTTGACTCACGAATGGCTTGTGTTAGGAGGTCCTGTGCCGCTTCGCAGTGATTTAAATTTAATTGCAGCACTTTCATATTCTTCTTGCGGTTTTTTTTGCTTCCTGATATACAGGACATACTGCGCTTCCTGCCGCGTGTTTGAAGTTGGTGCTCCCCTTTTCTTCGCAGAGCACGCACCTTGCATCATTGGTGCAGTTCTTAGAAACATGGCCTTTCTGTCCACACTTGACGCAATCCTCACTTCTGTCCACCGTATTTGGACACGCCTTTGCTAGATGCCCGAAGTTAAGGCACCTAAAGCATCGCAGCGGTACCACTTTCTCTCGTATTCTGCATATCGTCCATCCGATTTTGACTCTCCCAACCTCCAGAACTTTTTTGGCAGCGTTTATCGGGAGGCTAATGACTGCAGTTTGTGTTCCTGCATAAGCTTTCCTCATGGATTTGATGGATGCAGGCATGCAGGCATGCCTCGTACTTCCTCGAATTGCTCGGCCAGGGCTTGACAGATCTCTTCTTTGGTAGTAACATCGTCTAGGTCTTTGCACTCAATCAGGTCCTTACTTCCGCCATTTCCCCGAGAACTTGCCCTACTTTGCTTTGGTGCTCAGAGGTTTTTCCAGCTGCTGCTTTCTTGAGCTCAAGCAGTAACTCTCCCTTGGCCGTCTTCCTTATGTGAATTACGTCCGATCCCAGACCATTTAACTCAGGGTTGGTCTTCACTTTTCGGAGTATATCGCAATAGGATGTTTCTCCAGTTTTTTTAATCACCAATGCGTCCGGCTTGACATGTATCTTGCCTGGACCTTTTTTTACCACTCTTTTCCACTCGGCTTTGTTGTGGTCTTGATTCGCGGATTTTTCGTCTGCATCTCGGCCTCGCGGTTTTGCCGTCTTTCCTGGTTTTTTTTGGAGCGCTTTTTCTTTCTTCTCACTTTGGCACTTCTGGACGTTTAGTTGCACTGACATTGCTGTTTTTTTCGTAACTATCTCAGCGTGTGTCAATGTCGAGGGTTCTTCATTGCTCGGAGATCTAGTCCTTTTCCGCTTAGGTTCTGGTAGTTGCTTCAACGGATGAGAAGGCGCCGATTTGCTCATTTCGGATGACTCAATGGTTTGGGTAGCTTTAGACAATCTATTCTTTACCACGTTGTCTTTTTCGGAATTTGCTATACAGTTGTAGTGTCTGCGTATAGCACTAGTCAGCTTTCTGATTTCGTGGTGCACGTTTGTTTTCCCTTTGATGAATTCTATCAACGTATTGATGTTCTTTCCCAGGGATTGCATGGCTTCACGTCTTTCTCTTTCTTCGCTGTTTTCTCTTCGCCTTTCTTCCTTGTTAGTTTCAGGCGTCAAGCTAGCAGTTGGTGCTTCTGTAAGATGGAAGTCCGGCTGCTTTTGTGGGGATGTCTGCTCCGTTACTGGTGCAGACGGCGTCCCTACGTCCTTACTATCGATCGCCTCCTCCATTATTTTTAGCGGCGGTGATCGCATCAGTACAGAACTTCTCCTAAATGGATTTTCCTCTGTACTTTCGTTTCCTGAATTTTGTACTATATTTTTTTGTTCTTTTTTTTTCTGTTTTAATTATTTTTATTTTTTTTTCTTATTGATTCATTTTTAATTCGATCCCACGAGTATGGGGGAAAGGAAGGTCCACCACATCAGAGACCCCAGTAATGTGGTAAGGCTACATTACAACCAGAGGGCGCCAGGTATCTGGAGGGCTCCGTTAGCGATGCTGTATGGATTTTTGTCCCCAGCACCATTCAGACCTCGGCACGGGTCGCATTACACCTTGCCTTAGGGACAGGACGCTTAGTTACGGGAGGCATCTACTCGCCCCGTCACAAAAATTTTCACTGGGCTTATGTGTTTTTTCCGTCACACCCTCCATTTTTGCCGCTCTTGGTCGGGGACTGCTTATTGGTTATTCGCAGCTAACCTATATATCTATAGGTCTTTCAGCTATCCGCCACCGTGCTGACCCCCCTGGTAGCCTAAGCTCGGCCCCAAATCTTCATCTCAATAGGTATGCTATTGAATCAGTTGAAACCTTTATATATTAGCCATTGACATACTTGTACACCGCTTCACTTAACACTCATTGTGCCAACGATAACGATTCGACGGATTTAGTGTTTTATCCGACGTGTGTGTAAGCTCTTATAAGCACACATGGTAGTAAGCTCTTGAGCACACAACCTGTCTATGGAAATCATATAATGTTTTTCCAGGCATTCAACAATCGTACACAACATGGCTTTAATTCAAAATATGTATGCTGAAAAAATATTCTGGTTGTGTGGAAATCACATGCTATGTTTGCTTCATGCAACTGTTGGGCCGAAGTTTTCTGTTCATTTAATTTTAATTTATTAATTTTTAGTCATGTTGTTATTCGACTAAAATTAACTGTTAATTTATATCCATCAGCATAAATGAGTGTATCGTCCGAACATAGCAGAACCATATATCTTTCACTCATTTTTGGCATATCGTTTATATGTGTAATACATAACGCCTCACTCAATATCGACCCTTGTCGTACTTCTTGATTAACATTTATGGATCTGATATATTTTTTTTTGACTTTTATCCGCTTACATTTTTGTGTAAGTTTTCAATTCTGTTATAAGTTCTATGCCTAAGTTCATTCTAAATAAAGTGCACGACTGGGTCGTACAAACTTGCACCCATATCTAACAGTCTTGTGTGTATTTGATGTAAAAAACGAAAAGAATATATGTGTTCATATGCATATACACAGGTATTTGCATAACTTGGCTATTAGTAACGCAGCGTTCTAAGTAGCATGGTCAAAAACGTGGTATGTCACCTTGCAAGTATAAAGCATGAAAACTAAGCAACTGGGGCATATTTTCGAGAAAACCGTGCTTTTGTTAAGGTGACTAAAACCAAAATACCTCTTTAAGTAGTTTTGAGCGAAAACATCATACGTCATCTTATAGAAATTTATAAAAAAGTCTCTCCTAAATAGGGGGGCATCCAGCTGCAAAAATTCGACAGCATCCTAGTTAATTAAATAGCATCCTGCATCCACCACCCCAAACTTCATTCCCCTTGGTGTCCAATAAACATGCGAAATCTCAAACGGAGTCCCCAAAAATGTCACCATATTCTCTCTCTCTCTCTTTTAACCAATGGAAAATGACATTCAATTCATACAAATCCTGTAGCATGTGTGTACCAATCAAACCCTGTATCGCACGGAAAAAATATTTTCATAACAACAGCTGTACTGCACAGTGTTGCCAAGGAAGAGAAACGTATCAAGAGTGATATTTTTGTATCTTTATGTAAATGTGATACATATATCGTTTTTCTAAAAATGGCTTTGTTGATACTTTTCAGTTTCGACAACAGATGTAATAGCATCTCTTTAAAACATTTTCGCAATGTACCACTGTACATTGACTTATTTTTAAATGACCATTTTACCTTTGTTATCAATCCGTCCTCAAACTATGAAATAGGACCATATCGGTGGGGAAAAGGTTTTGAAAGGGCACATAATTTTAAAAATTCGGTTCAGCAAGAAGAAGTAGGAATTAAATTCATATTTGCGTATCAATAATATGAAATGAAAAATTGTTTTTGTTAAGTTGGCTGTAAGTAAAGCAGTGATCTTAATTATTGGGTTAGATACGTAGAAGCTGGGGAAGTTTAAAAAAAAAAAAAAAACAAAAACTTTTAGGGTTCTCTAACACTGTTTACTCAATGAAATAACGACACAACTAAGCATTGTTGCATTACTGCAATTTCTCTATAAAGAAAAATATACAGAAACCACAAAAAATAAAATGCACGACTGAGTCGTACGTACCTGCACCAGTAAAGTAGGATTTGGTACACCATTATTTTGCCTTTATCTTATAACCTAGATATATGAATTGTTAGCCCAATCGCCGAACATATACCCGAGAAACAGCTGATTTTCAATAAACCTCATGCCACCTCATAGCATATGCCCAAACTAACCCACATATTAAATTTTATCGAAGTCGTTAGAGCCGTTTTCGAGAAAATCAATTTTAACGGAAATCGGCCTTAAGTAAACTACCCTTAATTTTGAGGTTAAAATAAAAATTCCGATTTCGCCTCTAGGGATTATCTCACAGACCCTACACATGAACTTTGAAGCAAAACCGTCCAGCTGTTTAGGCTGCAGTCGTATACACAGACAGACAGACAGACGGAATTGCCGGACCCATTTTTTTTGGACTTCTCCATCATAGTAATGTCAAGTTTGACCAAAATCTCGAGTTTGAAATTTTTCGCGAATCCATAACTTGCCCTATATATGTACATATGTACATACATACAGTACTGTGCAAAATATAAGCAACCGTTTCACTCTGATTATTCAATTCAATTTTGTTCGTACATTTATCCATAAAAGTAAAAGGAAACACTTGACACAATTGATCTTAGAGTAAGATCTTTTAATTTGCACAAAGTTTGTACGTATAAAAAATAGAAATGGTAATTAAAAAAGCCTGTGCAAAATATAAGCAACTTATTCAATATTTGTACATTTTCCCTTACTTTTGATTACAGCAGCAAAACTAGATTCAGCATAGACACAACTAGATTCATTAAAACAGAATAGGGTATGCTGTTTCAACTTTCTTTTAAAGAATTCTTAATTCCGTTAAAATCGTGGAGCCACTCTTTTACCAGTTTCGATGTGTGTTTCGGGTCGTTATCATGTTGAAGCACCCATCCAAGCGGCATTTCCCTTTCCGCTTAGGATAGCATATGGCTTTGAAAGATGTCCCTGTACTTATTGCTGTCTATTATGCTTTCGATTTCTATGAGATGACCCGCTCCATGAGCACAAAAGCAAGTTCTCACCATTATGATGCCACCCCCATGCCTAGCTGTCACCTTACAGTAGAGGGGATTTAGCCGTACACCCTAGCTTCGCCGCACAGTGCACATGCTTTTTGAATTAAAAATATTAAATTTTGATTCATCGCTGAAAAGTACCGTTTTCTATTTTTCAGAGGTTCAACTAAGGTGTTCTTTAGCAAAATTTAACCTGTTAGTGAGTTATTAAATGAAAACTATGAAATACAGTATGAACTTGCGAAGCAACCTTTTTTAAATATATTTCTTCGTTAGCATAGGTTTCTTGCGAGGTCTGTAACTTTTTAAACGATTTTCAATGGCTCGTCTGCGCACGGTACTTGCATCTATGTTTAACCTTAGAGCTGTTACAATTTACTTTGAACTGATAAAAGGTTATTTTTTAATGAGGGAACATATTTTCCTATCAGTTCAGCATGTGGTTTAGCGGTGGCGACCAGTTAAATGTCAGCTGTCGACTATCCCGGTGGCCTTAAACTTTTTTATTAACCGAGAAATACTTGATTTATTAATATTATATGTCTTTGACAAAGAAATTTGTGATTCCCCACTTTTAAAATTTTCGACAATTTTTAGTTTTAAGGCCCTATGATATTGAATACGAGCCATTGGAGCAAGGCTTTGTTTTTATACGGCTGTCTGAAATAAATTAAGGAAAAACATTTGCTGTTTCTTATTTACTGTATTTCGCATGCGATGTTCCCAGAAATGTCCCGATAATTTTTGTTTTCTTTGAGTAAAGGAAGAAGTTGCTTATATTTTGCACATGCATTTACACACGTTTTCTTCAATAACGTTGTATTTGTAACATTTGGAAAAAAAATAAGAAAGAAAAAAGCTGAAAACTAAAAGCACACATTCAAAGGTAAAAGCCAATGAGGGCGTTGTTTTTAATTTATGAAAAATATATTGAGAAATTTGACCTAAGGCATTGAAATGAAAACGGTTGCTTATATTTTGCACACTCCTATGTATGTATGTATATGTAGGTGCAAGTAAAAATTGATGGACATTATGGAAAAGAAAACTTTACCTGGTGATAGTTCATAATATACATTATTTGTGTACATATTGAGTTACTAAAGAAAGAGAAATGTTCCTTTAAAAGTAAACCACTTCCAAGGCTCTAGTCTCGAATGATCTTATGTATTATACTAATAAATATATTGAGTAAACCAACCTTGATTCTAAATTGGTTCGAAGCATAGTTGAATTGACAACTAAGTCTTCAGCCCCACATGTAATGTTATATAGGTGCAAGTAAATATCTCTCTCATATTACTTACATATGTACATGAGTTGGGATCATACTTTTCAATTTCAATATTTTAATGGGCTAATATTTTATTGTTAGTATTCGAGTATGCTAAAAGATTCTGTATATTTGTTATTACATAATCTATTAACGCTTAACACAAACAAGGCTGTGCCGTATAATAAATTAATAAATAAAATTAAACCCTATTAATTATTCTTTGTTCCAATAAAAATTAAATTACATTAGTAATTTGTCTTCGGCTCACTTTAAACGAAGTTAAGAATGAGTATGTTTGACAGTTGTTGTGAAAACTGCCCCAACGATAAAGCAAAAAATCCCTGAAGTGCAATTAAACAACAAGACAAAAAGTGTGAGTAGTCCAACTTAAATTAACAACACCAGTGACACTAACAATAAGAATAATAATTACAATAATACTTTGCTAATATAAATTCGAGCAATGAGAAACAAGAAACGTTACAGCCAGCTGTATTTTCTCTCTCCAAAATATGAAGACGTAAACCAAAATATATAGACAATCCATTTGTATAATACCCAATTCTATTTCCTAAGCATTCCTTGTGTAGTGGGCGCAGCAGCATAGCATTTTTTTTTGTCAAATTACAAGGAAAATTTCATCAAAATGAGCATGGCCATGATGGACGAATTGTAGAAAATTCGAGTAATTTAACATTTTTTCTTAATTAAAAATATTGTTCGATTTCATACAAAATAGTGAAGTTATGAAAAAGTGGGCGTGGCAGTGGACAGATTTCAAAAAATTTTACGCTTGTATTTGTTCTATTTTTCAGAAGGCCAGATGTCAAATTTTATCCTCTTAGTACCAAAATGTGAGACCTTAAGATTGGAGGCATATGGGCGGACGGACGGATATGGCTTAATCGTTTTTTCTATTGACGCTGATCATAAGTATATACTTTATAGGATTTATCTCAATTATTGCTCTATGTTACAATTTGTGCATCATACTTAATGTACTCTTAGGATAGGGTATAAAATACATAAAGGGAAAACTGAGGAAATTACTGAATTAAAACAAGCAACACAAAAGGATGAAGTTATTTCTGATATGCAAGCGGAAATTAATAGACTTGAACAGAAATTTATAAAAAATATCCTACCGACCACAAATGAAAATCTACTTGAAGTAGAAAAACGATCAACTGCGAAGTTTGAGACATCGACCTAAATCGACTACTAGATTAAAAAAGCTAGAAAAATCGACTATTATCGCATATTTTGCAATGACAATGAGGAAGAACAACTTTGTCAAACTTGTCCGTACGATGCGATCAACTAAACTATCGCAAGTCTATGGAAAGTTTATGAACCCAATTGTCACTAGGTATCTATGCTTCTGTGTATCAAGGATGAAAAATTAGATTTTTCAATTGTACTGAAAACTAAATACAAATTGCACTAAAATGGGTTCAATTGTACTTTTTTCTTTTAGCGAGTAAATATGTAAGGAGTGAAATTCTTTATGAAGACTAGTAGCCCATACTATGAGTTATGCCAGACTCCATGCTCCTGTATGTTAACGTTGCGAAAACTAATTCTAGACTTTTTGAGCGAAGACATATCTTCACGTTTTAGCTACTACCACCGTGATATTATCAGTTTATTCGATTATGTACACTCCTTTTAGTCTCCGGATACGTAGCACTTGGTTAAGGCAGGAACTAGAACTGATCCCTGCGAGACCTTCCTGTAACTGTAAATCTTTTGGCCCTTCATTTGTATCGTAGTTGAGGGATCTGTCTTCAAAGAGGGTTGTGATTATTCGTAGCAGATAGCACGGTACTGTAATATTCCTCAGTGGTCTCTTAATGCAGTTCCAGCTGGCCGATTTAATCGCATTTTTGATGTCGAGTGTAGCTACAGCACTGTATTGCTTTTTTCCTCAGTTCCATCTAGTTCCAGATATGACTTCGTGTGCAATTTTGCAAACTGCTTGTATCACATCCTGTTTTTCCTTAAGCCGTATTGTCGGTTAACTTCTGCGGTATACTGGTTAAGTCTGCTAAGATGATTCTTTCTAGTACCTTTCCTGCTAACATGCACAGCGGTCTGTATGATGACAGCTCTTCTGGAGGCTTGTCGCGGGATAATCAGTATACACACAAATGAAATGGATAAAGTAATAAGATATAATACCCCAGGTGGCAGTCCAGATTCACTGGAAATTCCACCCTCTTCGGCTCTACGGATTGTAGAGAGAGCCAACTGTTGCATCTTATTATTTGTGAACAAATCAAGTGTAGCACGGTCCTCACATCAAGGACGTGTGTCTCCGGAAAAAGAAGTCCGCCGGAGGAGCAAGCTCAAATGCGACTCAGAGAAATTGAAACAAATGGCGGAAGAAAGCAAGAAACCCCATCTAAAACTAAATGAAATGGATCTTCTGTATCAAGAAATGAGAAAAGAAGTAGATTTTAAAATAAATGAAAACGTAGCTTTAAAGAGCTCAAAATGGCCCTATGCGCACAAATTCGAGATCGATACCGCAGTGCAAACGTTGCCAAGGCTTTAATCATACACAATCGTACTGCCAAAAGGAACAGAAATGTTCAAAATATACGGGAAGCCGTTTATCCGAAAAATGCGATCTAAAAAAAGAAGCCGCTGCTTCTTGCGCAAATTGTAAAGGTAAGCATCCGGTAAACTATCGTGGTTGTGAAGTTGCAAAGGAACTGCAAAAAAGGCGCAATACTTTACATCAAAACGTTATGCCGACTAAAGAGAAGCGAGAAACCGCAAAGAAAAAAGTAACTACCAACGAAGAAACACCCAAAGAGGGAAACAGTACGGTATCGTTGTCCGAAATAAAGGTAACCCCGAAACTTTCGGGTACCAATTCGTATGCCCAAGCCGTAAAAGCGAACCAGACGAACAAAGAAAGAGCTTCTTCGACGGATCCAGTTTTGCAAGTATTCTCTATAATCCTTGCCAAACTTGATGAACAAACTAAAATAGTATAATATTTGACAAACTAAGCAAACTTGAAATAAACCCTCGTACAAAACATAAAACCAAATGAATATGAACAAATCAATTAAAATTTTAACATGGAATGCAAATGGTCTCAAAGAAAAAATCTCCGAACTAGAGATATTCTTAAGAAACATCAACATTGACATATGCTTGATCTCGGAAACTCATTTAACAAGGGAATCTGAATTAAAAATAAGAGGATTTTGTGCATACCACGCATACCATCCCTCGGGAAGATACAGAGGGGGTTCTGCTTTATTTGTCAAAGACTGCGTTCCTTAAATTCCATCAAAGAACTTGACGCAATACAAGCAACTTCAGTTCGGGTAAAGAACAAGACAATGGATATTAATATATCATCTATTTATTTTCCTCTGCATTATAAGCTTACAAGTATCGAGATCTTTTCAACTCACTTGGCACGAGTTTTATTATTGGAATGAATTTCATGCCAAACACAAGTTCTAGGGCTCGAGAAAAAACTCAACCAGAGGTAGACTGTTGTACAAAGTCGGTATGGACTTCGGAGTAGACATGAAAACCGACTTCCATTCGACAGGAAAACCGACTTGTCGACCGACGGCTAAGCCATTTACCTGACCTGGTAGACTTTTTCGTTACAAAACGAGCTTTCACCTCTCCTCTGACCACGCACCGATAGTTTTAACAATAAATGATAGGCTAATGAAAGCAGAAGGAGTACCGAGGTTAGCAAATAATAGGACTAACTGGGATGGTTTCAGGCACGATTGCGAAACAAAAGTAACGTTGAATGTGTCACTGAAAACACCTCTTGAGTTAGAGATAGAACTCGAAAATTTTATTTCGACTATTCAGAACGCCGCATGGAAAAACACCCGAAGAAAGAAAGTAGCCAAAGAAAAGCCAACAAATTACCCGCCGGAAGTAAAAGAACTTATTCGCAAAAAGAGGAAAGCACGTAGGGTATGGCAACATCCTCGCTACCCCCAACATAATGCATACCTTACATAACTTCTTATGCAATAAACTTAAAAAAACAATTCATGACTTAAAAAATCACGAGATATCGGTCTACCTCGAAGGCTTAACAAATGAAACAACCTCAAATTTTCACTCTGGAAAGCAGTGAAAAACATAAAGAAGCCTCAAATGCATTCGGCACCAATCCGAAAAAATAATGGTGAATGGGCAAAGATTGACAAAGAAAAGGCAGACGTATTTGCTGAACATCTCGAAAAAACGTTTAAGCCTTTTGATGGACAAATGTTGATAGATGATCAAAGTGATATGCCTCCGACATCTGATAATGTTAGAATAAAACGTGTATCGTTAACTGAACTATGTCAGGCAATTAAAAATTTGAAAAATAATAAAGCACCTGGCTATGACTTTACCGGACAAATTCGCAAGGAATTAACAAAAAAGGCGTTAATTAAGCTCCAAGACATAATAAACGCTTCGTTTAGGTTGTTGTGTACGTTCCAGATTCGTGGAAAGTCGCAGAAGTGATAATGATTCCGAAACCGGGTAAGACGCCAAACGACAAAAAATCGTATAGACCGATATCACTGTTACCTATACCATCGAAGCTATTCGAGAAACTTTTATTGAAACGAATCCAACCAATTATAGAAGAAAGACGCCTTATCCCTGATCATCAATTTGGTTTCAGAAAGAATCACTCCACAATTGACCAGGTATTTAGAATAACTAACGAAATCGAAAAAGCACTAGAGGAAACGTTTTACTTGACGTTCTCAGGCCTTTGACAAGGTTTGGCACGATGACCTGAAATATGAACTCAGTAGGATCTTTCCGAAGAACGTATACAGCATTTTAGAATCCTACCTCAAAAATAGGATATTTAGAGTTAAGCACGCAACGGACTACTCAGGATTTAAGGATATTGCCGCCGGGGTTCCGCAAGTCAGTGTCCTAAGTCCTACTCTGTTTTTGTTATATACTCGTGACATTCCGCAGACTGAGGGTACAATAGTAGCTACGTTCGCGGACGATACGGCTATTCTGGCTACGCAAAGCACAGTCGAGTCCGCTACTGAAAAACTGCAATGCGCTTTAAATAAAATTTGCGATTGGACAAAACTTTGGCGTATTGCTTTCAATGGGACCAAATCCGCACATACTAATTTCACATATAGAAATATAAACAATATATCTGTCTTCATTAATTCGGTACAAATAGCGTACGCAAATGAAACCAAATATCTCGGGATGACGTTAGATGCTAAGCTCAAGTTTAAGGCGCATGTCAAAAAAAAACGTGACGAACTTGAGAACCGATACCGAGAAATGTACTGGCTACTCGGACGACATTCCAAGTTGAGCACATACAACAAACTTTTAAACACTTTAAATGTGATTGCGAATATGTAAATCAGAATCTGTTTGAAACAGCGATCCGCTTACTTTCCTTAAGCTGCCTGCTGCAAATGTAGAAGCGATTTTTTTTTTCGCTTAAGGTTTGTTTCCAGCTCCGGTGCCGTCCCAAGAACTGTCCATAGGGTTACTAGATGAGATGAAAATAATATATCGCATAAAGGCTTTCCCAGGCCGGAATTAAAAATAGGTAAGTCATTCTTCCAGTGGGCGCCGTGGCTCAGTAGTTAGTGCGTTGGACTATGGAGCAAGGGGTTCCAGGTTCGAATCCCAGTCGGGGAACACCTACAAAAGTTTTTCACGGCCCCACCTCTCGCAAGCGTCTGACAAACATCCGAGAGTACAACTGTCCTGAGAAAGCTTCTCGAATAACAAATTGCCTTCGGACACAGCATTAAACAGTAGGCCCCTTCCATTCGTGTAAAGAATATAACACGCACAACACGAATGGTTGCGAGAAGCTAGGTCTTGGGTCTCATCGACCTGTTGCGAGAAGTAATTATTTATTTATTTTTTTAAGTCATTCTTCCCGGCCCGCTCGTTGAGATCAACGATAGCCTCATTGTCACTGCTATGTGCCATAATATTTTTATGTTTTATAAGGGTTCAACTGCTAATGCTTATCCTAATTTTCAAGAACATGTAATGGGTTTTAATCGAGCAATTAAGTACAGTACAGCAAATTGAGAACAGTAATAAAAGCGAATAAGGTTGCGTTTGCAGATCCTGTTCATTTATTTTGTTGAGTTCCCATGGCAATGTAATTATTTATTAGATCGAGACTACCACCACGATTTGAATTGATCTTTTTGGGTTAAATGTTTTTGTTTGATGATTGTTGGGGTCCTGTATAAAGTTGGTATTCTCTGTAACGTTGGGGTCCTTTATTAGGTTGGGCGCCAGTTATTGATAATTAAAACGTCTACTCACTTTGCCGACTTTTTCTGAGGTGACGAAATTCCAGTTAAGCTCTTTGTCAACAATGACATTTGACCTCACTAGAATAGACTAACGTGTTACCTTTTATGATGATTGGTCCCAGACTAACCGGTCTTCTTTGAGAACGGCTTTGCTATGATTATAGAAGAGTTCCTCACAAGTGCATCATTAAAACCACAAAAAAATGTTGCTAAGCTACTTTCAAAACGTTGGTCGTGCTGTGTTTACCATTAACCAAGATCGCAAAGTCATCCGCATAACCAATGGCGATGTCACCTAATCTGTGCAGATCGGCTGTCAATAGCAAGTGACGACAAAAGGAGAGAAAGGACACCTTCATGGTCGCAAACTTTAACTGTAGTCACAGATACGGACACTCCTCCAAAGCAAGAATTAATGATTCAACTTTCAGACATGACTCTTATCCACTGGTTGGTCGAATCCCCGATATCTCTGCTACTGATAGACCTTGTTATTAAATCGTGGCCAGTAATATCGAATGCACCCTCAATATCTTAACAAGATAGTGAAGAACACCCTCAATTGATTTACCTTTCCTTTATGCAAATTGACTTAAATGCAGTGGGGTGGACAGCGGCCTCTAACATGAATGTCGGTAAGTCTTTCCATAGTTTCGAGAACAAATGATGTTAGACGTATTAGACGATATAAGGAGCTCACTAGGCCCATTGCTTGGTTTTGGTGTGAAGATTGCATTTACCTGTCTCCAGGTTAACGGAGTTCCTGAAACGGAAGATAAGAAGGGAGCTTCGGAAACTGATCAAAAGAGTAAATTCAAATCTTTCGAAACACTAGTCATCATACGGACCACTGTGCGTGTCATGGTGATGACACCAGACAAAAATAATATCGTATCAAAATCATATTTTTTTTTCTAATTTGTATTTTTCGTTCTCACGACTCTAATGTCTCTAATGTCATTTTTGTTCCCAGCTAAGTCAGCAAAAATAAATTCACCTGCTTGCGATTGCTGACTTAGCATCTGATTTCAAGAATTGAATTCTATGTATATATCTGTAGTATAAGCAATTTAAGGCAATGAATAAAATGCAGCGATATAGTCGTCAACAAAATTTTGAGTGTTTTAGTTAGACTTCCCCTCACCAGTGGTAAGGAGTTGAACAATAATTCTCAATTCAACATTGGTCCCTCAAGCCTATAACATACAGAACTCAGTGAAAGCGTTACCAAGGCTTCAAAACATTGGTATAAAACTCAGAGAAAGTGTTACCACAATAGTGTCAAGACAAAAGGCTTTAGCAGAAGAGCTGGAAAAACTTAGCATCAACTTTAATAAGGACAGCTCATCCAGAAAAACACAAAAATACAAAAAGGAAAGATTGGACCGCATTGAAGAAATGTGGGTTCAATTTGAATCTAATCATGAAAAAATAAAGACGTTTGTCAAACATGACACACTGTACATGGAAAGAAATACATTTCTGAAGGTAAAGCAAATATATGAGGACTTAAAACATAAAATGGAGAATCTAACTCCTGGAACGAGCCAGATGGCAAAGCTTGCCAACCAATCGGGTAGTACCGGAAATAGCGAAAGGCATGCTCAAAGACTACGATTGAGAAGGCTCCAATTAAAAATGGAAGCTATAGTAAGCAACATGGAAGAATTCGAAGATACATTCACCAACTATTTCAAAGAGGTTTACGAATATCAGGAAAAAATTTTTCTGCAGCAACTTCGCAATTTGACAGAATTGCATGGAGAATTTATGTCAAATGCAACCGAAGAAAACCTCAGAACAACATAGGACATCAATCGTTGCCTTCATCAAATGGCCTCAAGATTAGGTGAAACCAATCAATCCCAAAGAATGTATCAGACCGAATCCAGACTACCTCAACTGAAGATACCCACCTTTCGAGGAGATTACCTTGAATGGCGATCATTCTACGACCTATTTTCTACTATCATACATGAAAAGGGTAGTCTTAGTACAACGGAAAAGATGGAATACTTGAAGACTCATCTGGAGGGTGAGCCCTTACAACTCATTCATCACCTGACAATTTCCAGTGATAACTTCATCAGTGCATGGGAAACATTAAAGTCCAGGTACAATAATGAGAGAAAGATCGTGTCAATGCATCTCGATAAAATGCTAAAGGCTGGGCAACATGGAAGTTCACCTTCAGCGACTTCAATAAAAAACATACTGGATGCCACTAAGGAAGGGTTAGCAGCGTTAAAAAACATGAATATTAACACCACATCATGGGGCCCAATAGTAGTACATTTGACAACGAAGGCACTTGATACTGAATCGAGAAATCTGTTTGAACAAGGGCTGAATGAGCCAAATAAAATGCCATCACTGCAAACTCTTTTGGAATTTTCGGAAAGAAGATACCAAGCCTTGGATGTGCTGGCACCCGCAAAACACAGCCAACAAAAGTATGTAGACGACACGAAACACATGATGTGCAACTTTCACATAGCCTCCAAGACAGTGCAGTGTACCTTTTGTAAGGGTAATCACGTCATATACTCATGCCCAACATTCATAACCTGGACGCCAAAGGAAAGGTACCAGCAATCGAAACAAGCAAAATATGCTTGAATTGTCTACGGCATGGCAAACAAACTCAAGCAAGCGAACTTGCAAACATTGCAACAAAAATCACCATTCACTCCTACATATCGACATGATCATAGGAGCAGACGTTTGAGAAGGGACGCCGCAAATTCATTAATTGCACAACGATCAAATTTAGGCTTCAGGTCGAACTTCTACCAGAAGTCATTACTTAGCTAGCATCACCGGACTAGTAGCACTAACATCAAGCAGCTCGAAAGATTTTGGGAGCTAGAAGAAATCCCACAACCAAGGTACCAAAGGCCAGGTAACGAGGAATGCGAGGCAATCTTTGAAAAGAAAAGACGCACTATCGTGAAGAGGATGGACGATATGTGGTCAAAATTCCATTTTAATAGGAATCTGATCAGGGCAAGAAGTTAGGAGAATCCAAGAACAGAGTCATAGCCAGGCTATGTCAGCTCGAAATAAGTTCACCAACAACAAAGAACTGAAGATGGAGTACGTAAAGGTGACGAATGAGTTCCTACAGTAAGGACACATGATAGAAGTGTCCAAAAATGACAAACGGAATAACGGCTGCTACTATCTACCCCATCATGCAGTTCTTAAGCCCGATAGTACTACAACTAAGATGCGTGTAGTGTTTGATGGATCGGCAAAAACTACCAACGGAGTAAGCTTGAACCAATTAATGTTGGTGGGCCCCAGGCTCCAAGATGACATTACGACGATCATAATGCGATGGAGAACGCATGAGTATGTTTTCACTGCCGACATTGAAAAAATGTATCGGTAGATAAAACTTAATAACGAACATCAAGACTATCAACGTATCCTATGGCGGTGTGAATGTAATCAGCCTATAAAGGAGTACAAATTAACAACAGTCACATATGGAACAGCGTCAGCACCATACTTAGCCGTAAGAACGCTGCAACAGCTTGCTACCGATGAACAGCAAAAATACCAAATAGCTGCAGAGATTGTAAAAAAGGATTTCTATGTAGATGATGTACTAACTGGAGGAGATACATTGATACAATGTAAAGAAGCCCAAAATCAACTAGTGAAAATGTTAAAGGGTGCTCTTTGAAAATGGGTAGCAAATCATGAATCACCCCTTAAAACAGTTCTGGACGTACATACGTGATCAGCCAAATATGAATTTTGATAAGGAGGAGACGATCAAAACTCTGTGAATGCATTGGAATCCCTCAGTTGACACATTTCAGTTTAAGGTATGCATTACCATATCACCGGAAGAACATCATAAATCTACGAAACGTGCCACACTCTGGGAAATAGCATGGCTTTATGATCCATTAGGTTGGCTTACGCCAATTACTATTACTGCCAAGATACTAATGCAACAACTTAACCACCACACTCTTTGGTGGAATGGACCAGAATGGCTTAGCAGTAGCATGGTTCATTGGCCCATACAATCCGAAATCGAGCAGATGAATCAAGAGTTGCGCTAACATTAGTGACAAAAATGGATACGATAATGGATAAATTTTCCTCGTACACGAAGCTGATAAGGACATTAGCCTACTGCAAACGATTTGTGTTTAACTGGACAGATCAAGGAAGGGAGGGGCGGACAGGACAGTCGTTCACAGACCATCATCGTGGTAATACCTGTTTCGGCTTCTCACAGTGTTTTAGTGGTGCTTTTAAGTGCGCGAAAAAAACCACGAAGAGCCCAAGTGGCGTAGTGGAGGTGTCAGTGACCCGTGACCGAACATACGCTGGTTCAATACCGGCAAGGGGAAATTTGAATACCTTTTTTTATTTAATAATAAATAAATAAACATACAGTGGAAAGGTTTAAGCAGTGAAAAGTGAGTGTGTCGTGCCATGGACGCAAATCAACGGTCCGCAATCCCGATAGCGGGAAATGCGGACAAACAAGTATCAGCTGTCGAAAATACGGCATCAACATCTGGTTACTCAGCCGTTGTAGCATCTGAATGTACGGTGAAGAGGAGGAGGAAGCTAAAGCCATCTCCCAACTTGCGCCCGTCTCTGACGCCAACGTCATCACAAAAGCAGCTGGAATCAACCGACGATGAAGAAAGCTACTCATACGTCTCCGACGGTGGGGAAGGGCGGTACATGGGCGAAAACAACACCTTCGCCAAATTAGCAACATCAGAGTCAGATGATGTCTGCTGCTGCCGTTGCAGCAACAAGTGCAACAGCTGCAGCAAACCAAGCAGCAACAACAAAAGACGACACAACAAGCTCAGCAGCAAAAACAACAGCAGCAGAAGGAGCAGCAGCAAAAGAAACAACAGCAGCAGAAGGCGCAGCAGCCAAAGCAACAACTGCAGCAGAAACAACAATAGCAGTAGCAGCAGTCACTACAACAACAGCAGCAGAGACAACAGCAGCAGCAGACACAACAGCAACCACAACAGCAACAGAAGACAACAAAACAACGGGTGCCACCAATCAACACCTACAAACTGGAAGTAAAAGACACCAAAGAACTATGTAAGTCGGCCATAGTTCATAATTTCACAATTATTAGATTTACTAACGATAGGCACGCTAAACAGTGTGAAAATTGGGTAGGTTATCATAAGATTAAAAAGTTATTAAGTGAATCGACGACGGAGTACTTCTACTTCACCCCGAAAGGGGAAAAGCTCCAAACGGTGCTTTTGAAGGGGTTGGAACCGTCTACCGAGCCGGAGGAGATCCTTAGGTTGCTAAAGAGTAAACAGTGCGACGGCCTCGAATTCGTAGGGGTCAAGCCATTTACCACAGCTAAGGCGAAGAGGGAGAACCGGCAGTTGCCGTTCTTCCTTGTGCAGCTGTCTCCCAGCAGCAAACTAGTCTAAGAGGCATTAAACCTCGACCACTAGGTCGTACGGTGGGATAAAGTAAGAAGAAGCGAAAGCATCTTACAATGCGTTCCCTGCTACAGGTTGACAAGGAGCAACTGTCGCGTGCTCTATGGAGGAACACGGGGCACACCACTAACACTAACTGTCGGGGTTGCTCTAAGTTCCAATTCATAAAGAAAATAAAATAAAATAAATCAATTGACCTACGCCCAAATGGCGTCGGGTCAGGGCAAGACGCAAAAACAGCTGGCAAAGGCTGCTCCAAAGGCGTCAGTGCCTAAAGCACTGAGGCGCAAACTGATCAGATGGCTATCTTGCTCTCAATTCAAGGGCAGATGGGTCAACTTCAACGTCAGATACAAGAGCAGGCGACGCGAGTGGACCAAATCTACGCGCTTCTGCCGGGCCTAGCGCATCTCCAGTCGTAATGGGTACCACGGCGAAGATTCCCTTAAAGATAATTGCGGTGAATGTGAATTCACTGATAAGGATAGAACGTAGAAACTCACTTTTTAAGTTGTTAGACGATAAAAATCCTGATTTGCTTCTGATTAGCGAAACCAAGCTAACTCAGAGACATAAATTAAGGAACAATATATATAATATAATAAGAAGAGACCGGCCCAACTCCACCCAAGGAGTGCTGGAAGCGTGAATCGTGTGCATCCCTCTACATAGTGGAAAGAAGATGTACGTGGTCTCGGTCTATGCACCTGAAGCTACTCAACCTTCCTTATTTATATCAGAACTCGAATCACTTTTTCGAATCCTAAGGCTAGAGTCGGATGAGAACTATTATCTCATGGCCGGAGACTTAAACGCGAAGCTTGGGGATTGAGGAAATAATACGCCAAATCCTACGGGAACCTACTACTCAATTGGTGGGGTCAGCACAATGTCGAGTTTAGACTTGATGTGAAAACATCGGATATTCCTTCCTTTCCCAGAGGCGGCTCTTATCTGGATCTCATACTGTTCGACGTACGACTACAACTGACCGACACGGACCGACAAACGATGAACTGTTTGCACACTTTTGTGTACAACAGTGACCATTGCGGACTTAGTGCCGAAATAACGATTCCCAACGAGATTGCGGAACTGGAAGAGTTTGTGCAAATGCACACCTACAACTACAGTAGGACGCGCTAGACTCGCTTCTCCCGAGTACTGACGAGAGCAGTCTCCTCGAACTCGCTCTACCCACCGTCCAACAGGAACCTGTCAAACGAGGAGATTGACAGATATCTGAAACAATTGGACGAGACAATCAAACGAACGATGGACAGTACGATACCTCGGTACCAACATATTGACAACACCGACATATTCCGCAACGCGACAATCGACGCACTACACCGACAGAAAAGTAGACTATTGTCAAGATTAAAAACCTTGTACAGGAAGTTTGCTGACAGACAAAACTCGGAGGTTAGGACACTGAAGTCGTTGATCAAAAATCTCCCAAAATTGATCAAAGAGAATTATAAAATGACAGTTAATGCGCATTGGAACGGGAAGATTTCGGCCATAAGAGCCAATAATCCAAGCACATTCCCGCAGATCAATAAGGTATTTCGGAGAAATAACATCAACGACCTTCCGTGTCTCAAGTTACCCCGAAGAACGAACGAGTACTGAAGCAGCAGGCATAAACCCAGATAATGCTGTCGAGGATGACGACTTCTTCTTGATAGAAGATCCGCAGGAGAAAGTAGAGGCTATAGGAGCGACTTTCCAGGAAGTGTACAAGGTGAATGATAGCGTTCACCCGAACCATGGCCTGGAAAATCGCGTCCTTGTGCACAACTTTTACCTTCGAAATGATATGCAGGAATGGCGATCTGAAAACACTGGTTTCACCGTGTTCAATGAAGGGAACATGGCAAACAATGCCATCGCCAATGAAAGGGTTCACCCCCCGTTCATATCGAAGGTAGAACTCCAAGCGATCTTCATCTCACTGAGAAGTAAGAAATCCGTGGGAATCGACGGAATCCCGAACATTGTGCTCAGACACCTCCCTCTAGAAGCGGTAAACATATACACCACCCTGTATAACAATGCGCTGAATAATGCACATTATCCGGCGCATTGGAAAACAGCAGTGGTGCAGCCCATTCCCAAAAGGGGAAAAGATACATCCAATCCGGCAAATCTTCAGTCGATAAGTCTCCTTCCGAACATCAGCAAGGTATTCGAAAAAGTTATTCATAGAGCCTGAATAAGTGGGTTGAGGACAAACATATAATTCCGGATAACCAATTCGGCGGGGCATGATACCCTACATGCCCCGTGTAAACTGGTGTCGGATGTGACTTGGAGAAGGCTTTCGATACCGCATGGTTAGAGGGAGTCTTCTATAAGCTGAGCAGGCTGGGTATCAGCAAACCACTTCTGTACATTATCTGCAATATGCTCACCAGTAGACAGTTCGTTGTGAAAAATGGCAACGTGACTTCTGCTGGTACGTTTCAAATTAAAAACAGTCTGCAACAGGGTGCGGTTAATTCGCTATCCTGTTCAACATTTACACAAGTGATTGGATTGCCTACAGGTCAGGTCCTAAGGTCGAGGTCATTGCAACCCTCTTGCAATGTGACTTCGACAATATCCAGCGATATTGCGATGACTGGAAGTTAGAGATCAACTTCCAGAAATCGGAAACCACCCTGTTCAGAACGCCGTTATCTGGGGCATCAAGGAACACCAGAAAGAATTGGCGAAAGTTCTCTATCGTGGGACCTAACGGACGCCCATTGGCGAGTAGAAGTGTAGTCAGGTACCTTGGGATCTGGCTAGACCAGTATCTATATTTTATCATTGGCGAATAGAAGTGTAGCCAGGTACCTTGGAATCTATCTAGACCAGTATCTATATTTTATCAAACATATAGATGCTGCTTTAGCAAGAGCCCGAGCTGCTTTTGCCCTTACAAAGAGACTGTTTTATAGCAGCCAACTCGATTCGAGGGTGAAGGTGACTTCTACACGGCCTTCATACGGACAATGCCCACCTATGGCTGTCCGGTGTGGTTCAACGTGGGAGCAAGCTTGATGGAAAGGATTCGGGTGTTGGAGAGGGCTTGTCTTCGGGCTTGCCTTCATTTATACAGAACACCAGAGTCCGAGTACCGACTCCAATGAGGTCCTCTATAACAGGGCGAATCTGATCAGAGTGGACAATTTTCTGTTGAATTGCAAGAGCAATGAACTCGACCAATAGCCTGATCTGTGGGGCTTACTACCACAATGATAGGTACCATGAGAGAGTTCGCCTTAACGGCTTTGTCCCCCCAGAGGCGTTCCTCTTTTTAGATAGACAAGGTCTAGTCCAAGAAAGAACGGGTAATCTACCACGTCGCCAGAAAAGCTGTGGATAGGCGACTCAACTACGACCGAGGCGTAGCACAGACAACTGAGGGTCGTCTCCGATTCAGTAGGTCGGTATCGGGGCGAGATATCAAAGACGTAGAACGGCAGCATCTAAAGTTTTGGTGGCTTTACGAAGAGGGAACGCTCTCGTCGATCCCTCTTCATCCTGGCTAGCCCTTGTAGGGCAAGCTGGCCTTTTTATTTATTTATTTTTTTTTATTTATATTTAGCCTGGCCGGCCTATATATGTATGTAGTTCTGAGGTAGTTGTAGGTCTAGGTTGTAGGTGTTGTAGTCATAAGTTTTATTTATAGCCAACACAGCAGTCGGCTTATATGACAAAAAAAAAATAATAATAATAAAAACTAAAAAATAAAATAACAGCAGTCGGCTAACAAAAAAAAAAAATTAAAAAATACAAAAAAAAAGAGCGTATTTAATTACGTTTTTAGCATAAGTGGTTAAGTAGATTTAAATTTATTTTAAGGTTGACTTAAGTTTTATGCAAAGTTTTTAAGAAAAACCAATTTTCTTTGTTTAATTAGAAATTAGAATAAGTAAATTAATAAAACAATTAATTATTTAGTTAGGTTATGTCGAAAGAGATAGATTAAGCATTAAGTTTAGCTTAGAGCGCCCGCATAGGGCCAGTAAGTTAGTCATAACATAGTTAAGTTTGTTAAGCTAGTCTTAAGCACTTTTGTCTAGCATGTAAGTTTTTCTGAATTACAATTAATAAAAATGCATTAAATAACAAAAAATAGGCGGACAGGAGATCTAACAGTCAACGAATTTAAAGAAGCAAAGAGGGTTGTGATCTATTCGGTGCAATTGGATGCATTTCCGGAGGAAATAAGATGCTTACAGAGTGGTCATGAGTAAAAGGAGTAAAATATTATCTTTGAACCCTCGTCTGGACCACAACAAAATGTTAGTCGTTGGAGGTCGTTTAGAGCACGCCAACATAAGTCCCAACAAGAAGCATCCCTATATTTTCCTCTTCATTTTACCGTACAACAAAAACAAAACCAATTACTAATATGGAAACCTTCATGCAAAAAAGCATGGAAAAAAGTAATAAAGCTATATTAGAAAAAATATGGTTCCTTGGAAGGCAAAGCAGGAACAAAAAGGCTGCACTAGAAAGACAAACATGATGGATAATATAAAAATCCTAGAATGGAATGCTAATGGTATCGAGAATCGTAAAGAAGAAATTAAAGTAATTCTCGACATAAACCAAATAGATGTATGTCTTGTGTCAGAGACGCACTTTAAATTTGAAACAAATTTCAAACTGCATGGGTACGAGTTAAATCACTCCCCACATCCCCATAATTCTGCAAAAGGAGGAGCTGCAGTTATAATAAAGAAGACGATCGATCACCATATAGAAGCTAAATTCCAATCATGTGCAGTTCAAGGAATTTCAATAAATCTAAGGACAAAAAGCGGCCAAATATCAGTTGTATCAATTTACTGTTCTCCCAGTTATAAGCTTAAGAAAAATGATTTTAAAAGCCTCTTTCGCCTCGACTAATATCCACAAAGCTGCAAGGGCTGCAACACCTACAACTAAACCGAAAATCCAACAAAACTCCTATCCAATAGAAATACGTGAAATTATTGCAGAAAAGAGAAGAGCTGGAAAACGTTGGCAACAATCAAGGGCGCCAAGTGACATAACCATGGTTAATAAGCTAAGCAGTAAACTTAAAAGAACTATAAGAGAATTTGAAAATGAGTCTCTTAAAACATACCTTACCAATCTTACGAATGATACTAGTACAGAATATTCTCTCTGGAAGGCAACAAAGAAAATGAAGAGGCCAATTGCACACATTCCACCAGTTAAAAACAGAGAAGGTAACTGAGCAAAAAACAACCAAGAGAAAGCGAATTTATTTGCTGAGTATCTCGCAAAAGTCTTCCAACCTTATGAAGATAAAGATTATGAAGAAACGGAAGAATTGTGCAAAGAAGAGAGATATAATCAAACGGTAACGGCGAACGAAATTGCTAAAGAAATAAAATAAGGCATCAATACTAAAAAAGCCCCGGGATTTGATTTGATAACTGGAGAAATCCTAAAACAATTCCCAAAAAAAGGTTTAAAGAAACTAGCACAGATTATAAATGCTGCATTCAGGATAAGGTATGTACCAAGCATGTGGAAAATCGTGGAGGATGATACCAAAACCAGGCAAACCACCTAGTGAAGTTACCTCCTATCGTTCAATATCGATACTGCCTATATTATCAAAGCTATTCGAAAAAATGTTGATTAAACGTCTGCATAAAATAATCGAAGAAAAATCGCTAATTCCAAACCATCAATTTGGCTTTAGAACAAAACATTCCACGATTGATCAGTTGCATAGAATAACGGATGGAATCGAAAAAGCATTTGAAGAGAAAAAGATATGCTCTGCTATATTCCTTGATATAGCGCAAGCTTTCGATAAAGTCTGGCACAAAGGACTGATCCATAAATTGCAAAAGCATCTACCAAAGCAATATTCAGAAATTTTAGAATCGTATATATTGCAGCGATATTTTAGAATTAAACAAGGGATGAGTACTCCACATTGAGAGAAATAGAAGCTGGTGTACCACAAGGCAGTGTGCTAGGCCCTGTTTTATATCTTTTATTTACCAGCGATCTACCAGAAAGTGAAGAAATAACTATGGCAACATTTGCAGATGATACTGCTGTACTTGCTGTGGGTGAAACTGTAGAAATAGTGACGAAAAAGCTGCAGAAGGCAGTGAATAATATTTCAAAATGGACCAAGAAATGGCAAATTAAATTAAATGACCTAAAGTCGGTCCACATCAATTATACGAATAAAAACGTTCAGCACATCCCAGTATTCATAATGCAGTAGAATACGCAAACACTGCAAAATATCTAGGCATGACTCTAGATGCAAAGCTGCGCTGGAAATCGCATGTAAAAAAAATAATAGATAGGGAGATACTCTTGTTTGTCCAACTACAATAAACTACTGCTTTATAAGCAAATTCTAAAACCAGTATGGACCTACGGGCTCCAGCTGTGGGCATGCACATGCAAATCAAATTTAAAAAAAATACAAACTTTTCAAAATAAGGTGCTACTGAACATAGTAAATGCACCATGGTACATAAGAAACTCTAATCTGTATAGAGAGAAATTGACTTGATTGAAGATGAAGTCAAAAAAGTAGCAACCACGTCAATTTAAAAATGACGCAACTACTTAATGCTGCCAATCTGACTAGGAGATTACGAAGAATAAAACCCTTTGAACTAGCTACATACATAGATAAACACATACATACATATACACATACATACATATACACATACATACATATGTAGCATGATTACAAGAAAAAAGTGATTAATATTGTTAAAAGAAAAAGATAACCGACAAAAAAAGGTTTCTTAAATTTTCAAAATGCTATTTTCAGAAAAAAATTTCTAATTGGTTTAATAAACTAGGTACAATAATAATCTTAAGAGTTAGAACAAAATTTATGTTCCATCTGAGCCTAATCCCGTCGGGATAGGTACGTTTCAGCTATGCGCTGAGATGAAAAGATAAACTCAGAACATTTAAAAAAAAATTAAATATTTTACCGTACAACAGCGTGTTTACCAAATTACTAGCAGAACACGTGCACCAGATCACGCTCCATGGCGGAATCAATATAATGATGGCAACATTAAAGCAGTCGTATTGGATTCCTCATGCTAAACGATTAGTCCGAAAAATTATACATAACTGCGTCCGATGTTATCGGTTTAATGCGTCGCCTAAGCAGCAAATAATGGGAATGCTACCATCTACACGAGTAACACCATCCAGTCCATTTACGCACTCGGGCGTTGACTACGCAGGACCGCTGCAAGTTAAAATTGCGAAGGGAAGAGGAAATCTTACATCAAAGGGCTATATAGCAATATTTGTATGTTTAGCCACGACGGCTATTCATATTGAGCTGGTGAGTTACCTTACATCAGAGGCATATCTAGCAGCTGTGAGGCGGTTTGTTTCAAGAAGAGGATTGCCACTTCACATATACAGCGTTAATGGAGCAACATTTGTGGGAGCCAATAATGAACTTCAAACGGTAACAACTCGCACCATCAATCAAGCGGAGAGATATGCTTCAACGATATTAATTACCAATGGAATACAGTGGCACTTCATACCGCCTGTAGCACCACACTTTGGTGGCCACTGGAAGCAGGCGTTAAATCCATAAAATATCACCTTAAAAGGATAATTGTTGATACAAATTTAACATTTGAGGAATTATCCACTCTGTTAATGCAGATAGAGGCATGCCTGAACTCCCGACCCGTAAAAGTATCCAATGACATAGATGATACCTGAATAATCACTCCGGATCATTTACTAATCGGATCTGCACTTAATACCGTGCCTGAGCTCTGTTTAGATGACACAGGAAGTTATGGATCCCGTTACAAAAAATAACACAAGATTTCTGGAAGATTTGGTCAACCGAGTACCTATCGCATCTACAACAAAGAGTTAAGTGGAAGAGCACTAAATCGAATGTCAATGTTAGCGATATCGTCTTGGTGAAGGAAGATCGGTTACCCCCAAGAAACTGGCTGATGAGCCGCATTACCGAAACATATCCTGGGGAGGATAATCATGTTCGAGCTGCAACTATCTACTGTAATAAAAAGTACATCAAGAGATCAATTGCAAAACTATGCCCATTACCAATCAAAAACACGAGTATAGTGCCAAACGATGTTCCAGCAAATATACAGTTTGGACAAATTTCTGGCAAATCCAAAAATTGGTCGAAGGCAAGGAGTTAAGAACTAAAGAAGCAGCCTCAAACGACGACACACGTCACGGAAAACTCACACAAGTCAAGAAGTAAGGAGAAATTTATTTGTAGACTAAATCCATTAAGGTCCTTATTCTTCTCATGTTTGGTTATGATGGTTCTGGGACAGGGTCACACAATGGCGTTTGGCGAAGAAAATGATATCGTAAAAATTACTCCGTTCAAAAACCGTCTAGGGATTTACTTTGAGAAGATTGGCAGTGTCAATTTAATAATCAGTGACTGGAAAATAATTCTCTTTTATTCCGAGAACTTGTGAAAATCACCTGCTCGAATTGATAAAAAACCAGACATCGGTAGCGGAATCAACAAGTAATATTATACAGAAAAATACTGAAACTATTACTGCACAACTGCAAGCATTCCAAGATGACTTAGAGAAGCTAAAGAACATTTCCGCCAATTCAAACAACCAGAAGGATGCAGTGGAGACATTTTTAGCATTATCATCATATGCGACCTTGGCAATGTTAAATTACCAACAAATACAAAGTTCTCTACTCAACATTTTGACTGATTTACATCATGCTAAAATAAACACCCGGCCAACTTCGATCGCAACTAACACTGATAAGAAATCACTTACCTCCACAACAATCTGTAGCAGGAAGCGAAACGCATTCAAGAAGAGTAACAGAGCGGAGTGTCATATTCGACATAAGAGTACCTTTAATCAACACAGATGACTTTGACTTATTCAAGATCATACCCGTTCCAACTCCACACAAAAATGGATACGTATTTATTGAGCCGCCTCTGGATTATCTTACAAGGAAGGAGCTAAACAAATGCACAAAAATTACCGAAGGATATTTGTGCCAGCAACAGCATCCGATGTTTAATCGCCGGTCTAATGTCAGCAGATGTGAATTGGATCTACTGACGCACGCAACTGAGTTCTCATCCTATTGTAAGCTGCGCAGTATCAAACCATCCCCTATATGGATTCAGCTAAGCGTGATTTGTGGTAAACAGGTCAGGGAGCTTTCACTGCAGGATGACCGGATATTGACACTACAACAAAACTGTATACTTCAACAAGATTCGACGACCATCACCTCACCTAGCAGCAGTTCCAGCAGCATCAATGCAGCATTCATACCAGTTGCAAACATTACAGAGGTGTTGTCTGAAAGCCCTAGGAATATATCCAAGCTACTTGTCATTCAAAACATCATACTCAAATCGGACCACGAAGACATCAAGGTTCTAAACAAATAGATAACAGACATACGAAATGAGGAGCATTTGCCTAATACGTCAGCAGTACATCCCCTACATCATTACTTATTTACTTAAGTCCTGTATCCCCTTGTGGGTCCTAGGGCCTCGACATGTATTTCAGTTCTTCCCAACTCTTTCCCAGTTGCCGTGCTTCCTTCTGGCGTATCCTGCCATCCCGAGTAAGCGGGAGAGTATCCTGTCACCCTTTCGGAGATTATGTTCAATCCACTGCCACTTTCGTCGTCGTATTGTTGTACCGATAGGTTCATGGCCCGTTCTCTGGTAGAGTTGTTCGTTAGAGATCCGTTTTGGCCAGAAAATCCTAAAAATATAACGTAAACATCTATTGACGAACGTTTGTAGCTTTCTCGTAATAGTGGTCACCCTCCAGGTACCACATCCATACAGCAGCACGGATTCAACATTCGAACGAAACAGTCGTAGCTTGGTGGTTAAGCTAATCGCATTGCTACGCCAAAATGTAGATAGCATCCCAAACGCAGATTTTGCTTTCCCTATTCGGCTGGTAACATCCAGTTCGGTTCCGCCATCGGTTGAGACAATACTTCCAAGGTATTGAAAACTCTCAACTCTCTCAACCGTTTGTCCAGCAATGCATACATGAGCTGATGAGCTCGGGCCTAGGCTGATCATTTTTGTTTTTGCCGAGTTAATTTTCAGTCCAACGACGGCTGCCTCTCTCTCCACGTTTGTTGTCATTTGGTGAAGGTCCATAATTCTATGTGACAGCAGGCATACGTCGTCAGCGTAGTCGAGGTGTTTGAGTTCAGATGTCAGAGTCCATCAAATTCCTCCATTTCCTCTTGATAAGGCCGCATTTAGCACGTCGCTAATCACCAATAAAAATAATATTGGTGAGACTATGCAGCCTTGCCCAACCCCACTTTGGACTTCGAATTCCTTTGACAGCCTTCCTCTGTGCAGTACGTGACATGTGGACCCATCATATGTAGCCTTGATAATTGCTATTAATTTATCAGGAATACCTCTCCTGCGCAAGGCACGCCAAATAAATTCCCGATTGAAACTATCAAACGCCTTTTCAAAATCGATGAACATCAGGTGAAGTGGCGATCGATATTCAACACATTGCTCGATAGTGATCCGCTGGGTGTTGATGTGGTCGACCTTCTTGTTCGGCGTCGAGTGTGTCTTCAAGGTGTAGTTTGAATCCCAGTTTGATACCCCTCCAGTTTTCGCACTGCATTAGACTGCCTTTTTTAGGGAGCTTGACGAACATTCCTTTCTTCCACTCATCCGCGGATTCGGGAATTTCTTTCTACGGACACTTTTGTCTGACTTGGGTGCATATTGCTGGTGAATACTCGGTTCAGAACCGAAGTAAAATGCTCCTTCCATCTCTTGAGTTGGTCCTCATCTGATATAAGCAACGAACCGTCTAAGCCTTTCACAGGGTGTTGAGTAGAGCTTCGGCCACCTATAAGCTCTTTGGTGATTCTATAAACGGTTCTGCTGTCGCACCTCGCTGCTGCTTCTTCTGCTTCTGTAGCCAGCGCATTGATGTAGTTACGCTTGTCACGTCGCACGCTAAGCTGGCTTCCCTCCGATCAACCGACAATCCTTTCAGCACTTGAAAAAACAGTTTTCACAGCATACCAATGATCTTGGATTTTTTCTACTTCACGTGAGAGATGTTCCCTTAGTTCTTGGCGCACTGTGGGATTTTTTAGTCGGTCTACGTTGACCCTAGGTGTTCTTGTATTGGTAGATCTTCGAACGGGAGCAGTGCGTAATCGGACAGTAACTATCATAAGATGGTGATCTCGTACCAACCCCATGTCCGCTCCTCGTCTGTTTCGGACGTTTGGAAGACTACTTCATCGGCGACTGATGGCAAAATGGTCAATTTGGTTGGAGGTTGCTTGCCTGTCAGTTGATACCCAGCTGATTTTATGGCAGGCTTTGTGCTCAAACATGGTGCCACGTATGACAAGACGATTTGCGTTGCAAACAAACAATTCTTTCGCCGTTGTCATTGCGGTTGCCTAGTCCGTGCCGTCCCATAACATGTTTGAGCCCTTCGTTGTCGTTGCCTACTTTGGCATTCAGGTCCCCCATCACAATGACAATGTCGTCTTTGGGTGTTGCATTATAAACAGTTCCCAACTGATTGTAGAAAGTCTCCTTTACTTCCTCAGACGAACCCTCCGTGGGGGCGTAACACTGTATAATGGTGATGCGACATACTCTTGTCCGGAATCTGGCCGATAAAATCCTATCACCGTGCGGCTGCCAGGAAATTAGGCCTCTGCGTGCTGTAGGTGTTAACAGCAGTCCAACTCCATATCCACGGGGATTCCGGATGGTATTCCGGAGTAGAGTAATACAGTGTTATCCGTTGGGGATTGGTACTCGACCGCATCTAACCATCTTGTTTCACTTAATCCCAATATGTCCAGGCTATATCGCAAGTACTCATGTTCCAGTTGAAGGAATCTGGCGTTCTGAGGTCCTTCACTCCGAGAGTCACGGAGCTTCTTCACGTTCCAGAAACCAATCTTAACGACGTAGTTTCCCGGTCAATCGCCATGCAGATCCCCCAACATCATGGCCTAACCTATAGCCTAATTTCCATAATATTTCTTCTGATCGCTTCCTATGTTATATGGCGATGCTAGAAGAGGAGCAATAAAGGTATGCAGATAGAGGTCCAGACTGAGGAACTGCCACCAATACCAACAACTAGACGTTTTACCGCAACCGACTTCGGAGTGGCTTTATAGGGGACCCCAGCATGTTATGGTGATGACACCAAATAAAAATAATATCACATCAAAATCATATTTCTTATTCTAATTTGTATTTTTCGTCCTCACGACTCTAATGTCTCTAATGTCATTTTTATTCCCAGCTAAGTCAGCAAACATAAATTCACCTGCTTGCGATTGCTGACTTAGCATCTGATTTCAAGAATTGAATTCTATGTATATATCTGTAGTGTAAGCAATATGTTAGTATTTAAGGCAATGAATAAAATGCAGCGACACAGTCGTCAACTAAATTTTGAGTGTTTTAGTTAGACTTCCCCTCACCAGTGGTAAGGAGTTCAACAATAATTCTCAATTCAACAGTGCGTGTTAGATACAGTAAGAAGGGTGCTAGAAAGAATCAGCAGTGGTAGACTTGACCACGGGCTTTCCAACCGACAATACGACTTGTTAGTGAGCCTTCATCATAAGTACCCGCAAAAAAGTTAAACGTTTGGTAATACGGGTAGGAGATCACTCTATTGTGTCAAAACCGTATATTAAGTACCTTTAGAGAGCAGCTACCGTACAAAAGCCCGAAAGATAACTAGGCGGTGGACGCAATATCCATTTAATACCAAATTGTGGGCACCGTGGCTCAGTGGTTAGTGCGTTGGACTATGGAGCAAGGGGTTCGAGATCGAATCCCAGTCGGGGAACACCTAAAAGTTTTTCACGGCCCCACCTCTCGCGAGCGTCTGACAAACATCCGAGAGTACAACTGTCCTGAGAAAGCTTCTCAAATAACAAATTGACCTTCGGACACGGCATTAAACAGTAGGCCCCTTCCATTCGTGTAAAGAATATAACACGCACAACACGAATGGTTGTGAGAATCTAGGGTCCAATCGACCCGTAGCGCCATGTATTTATTATTTTTTTTCTTATTGGACTGCTTGCAATTGTGAATAAATCATTTCTCATGTTCGCAGCCCCTCTATGGGCACCGGCAACAGCCATAAGACATGAGAAGTTTAAACTCGATGCATAGAAGAGCATCAATCAGAGTATGCTGCGCATATAAAGCGATATCCGGGGGTGCAACATAGTGTTAGCGACGCGAATGCCTATAGCGGTGGAGATCAAAGTAGCTGCGTTAATATACTTACAATGACAACATTGCAGAGAGATCAGCCTTCAGAGCAGGTGCTGTAATATAATGGCAACAAAGACGTATCCGAAAATGCCCGGTGGAAACCAGCCCCTGCGAAGGAATGCCTTGACCCTAATGATAATACGACAGGGAGAATCAAAACAGAGTTGAGTTTTAGCGACGTAAAGATGCAGGAGCATGGAGTATGGCGTAACCCATAGCAGCGGCTACTGAGTATACATAAAGGTTTTCACTCCTAATAACAAAAAAAAAATGATACCCCGGATGTAACCCCAATTGTAGCTGCCTCTAAATAAAACATCTATAGTCAGTAGGATAAATTCAATTGTCTTCTGTAGAAGCGCTGGCGCTGGAAAGATCGCGAATGGGACCGAAACATTTTTTTAAGAATCTTTCTTCTAAGAGACTTAAAATACCTTATGCACTTTAGACAGAACCATAAAGTCTTATATAGATTCTCCTTAACTTGTCGAGATAGGGTTCTATTACTCAGTTGCCTTCTTAACCCAAGGAAATAGCGTTTGGCAAGAGTAATTCTTCGTTTTATTTTATGCTGAGGTGTTTTTTTAGAATTTATAGCATTGCCGAGGTAGATAAAGTTCCTTACTACCTCAAATTTATAGATTGTGACATTCTGTCCAATTCGTCGATGCTGTGTGGCCTTCTTGTTGACAATAAATACTTGGTTTTGCCCTCGTTTAAAGCTAAACCCATTTTGGAAGTTTCCGTTTCCATACTAGTGAACGCTCCAGTGACAGCCCGCTGAGTTCTTCCAGTAATGTCAATGTCATCGGCGTACGCTTGTGAGTTTTGCGCAATTCTTTTAAGTGTTCATATATGATGTTAAGGAAATTACATGACTGCACGTCACCTTATCTAAATCCTTTTTGGACAAAATAGTGGGTGTCGACTTTGACTTTGACTTTGGGTTTTCTCTAAGATCTGCCTAAGTGTGAAGAAGATCTTGTCGATTTCTAATCTGAAACCACACAATCAAGTTGTTGACATAGGGTTTCAGACGGTCACACTGGATGGCAGATAAGATTTTATACTCGTTGTTGAGGAGGCTGATAACTCTGCAGTTGGCGCAATTGACGGGGTGTCCTTTCTTGTGGATCTGGCAAACGGTACTGAGATTCTGTTCATCAGGTTTGGTGTATGCTCTCTACCAGGTCATTTTCAGCTGCTTTAAATAGTTCGGCTAGTAAGCCGTCAGGTCCAGGAACCTTCTTAGATTTAAGTTCGGATAATGCTTTCCACACTTCATTTTGGTAAGGTAAACGGAAGATTTGTCTGCCATCGCTTATGTCTATCATTCGATTTATTCTGCCCAACAGCGGGATGTTTGTATTCTCGCCGTTATACGGTCTGCAGATTCAGTTTTTCTGTATTTTCATCACCGACTGTGACTCTACTACGAGATATCCTTCTTCATCTGGTCTTGTTAGCCTGACACGTTATTTTTATCTGTTGGTAAAACTTCCGTACATTATTCCTGGAGTATAATATCTTAATATCTTCGATCGCACGCTTCTCGTGATCTTTCTGTGTTCCTAAGTGAAGCTGATGTTCTTTCAGTCTCTTCTGCTCGTAGAGCTCACAAAAAGCTCCATCCTTCTTTGCAGTGCCTGTTTGTATGCCTGTTGTTTAGCTGCATGTTCTTGCCTGCATTCCTCGTCAAGCCAGGTGTTTCTTGGTAGTGGGCCATTAAAACCCAGCACATTAGTTGCGGCATTTCCGATTTCATATCTTCTGACAGTAATTCTTCTCTGATGTGCCGTTTGGAATATCTGCATTCGTACCTTGGCTGCAACAATCCATATCAATCTCCATATCAATCTCTCTTTGTTACTTGGAGTACGTCACCCTTCTTAACAATCCTCTCTCAACTCTCTCTCGCCTTGCTCTTCCATAATGAGTTGGATTCCGTTTGTATTAATGCATATTGATAATAATTATTTTTAGAGATGTTCAACTGAGAAAGTGGGTATACTGCTACGACGTTGCGTTTATATACATACATGGTTGTATGTAACCTCTCGCAAAAGTTGGGGCATCATATTGCAAAGCAATTGGATGTTCATGGTAAGCAATGATGTTGAGAATATCGCAGAAAGTTGATGGACTGCTCGTCATTCTGCAGACTTCAGTATATTGGTTTCTATGTCGTATACGTATTATTTTCTTCTGTTACATCTGTTACTTACTTATGTGTGGGCGCCATCCAAAACATCTAAAAGTTTTTTCACGGCCTCACCTCTCGCTTCTGACAAACATCCGAGAGTAAAACTGTCATGTCTTAAATAACAAATTGCGCCTCGGACCCGGCATTAAACAGGAGGACCCTTTCATTTGTTTATTTATTTATACATGTTATTTTAATAGACTGAAAGTCCATTAGCAGCTTATAGTCGTTAATATACATACATACAGTGTTGTGCAAAACATACCGGATTTTTATGGAACATTTTTCTTTGGTGAATTTTAGGGAACAGAAGGAACCCAAGTAAAATCTGTTGTCTATTTAAGCAAACTTAATGTATTAGTTTACAAATAAAAGAAGAAACAAAGTTTTGCGATAATAAGTTTTAATATAATTTAAAAAAAACTTAACTTAATACGGTAATGGCCTGTGCAAAACATACCGGATTTTTGTTACACTTAATATTTTGTCCAGTGACCGTTATTTTTTAGGACCTCATCGCATATTTTCAAAAATTTCTTTTGGAATGTTCTCCCATTCATTTTTTAGAGACGTCATAAGTATGTTTTTGGATGAGTTGGTTTTTGACCCTACCCGTCTTTTTTAAATAGCCCACAAGTTCTAGATAGGTTCGATCGGGCGATTGAGAGGGCCATTCCAACACAAAAACATGTCCCTGTACTGAAAACGATCCATAATACCACTAATCTCATGTATTGGTCTACATCCCTCACCAGAAAAACTTTCCCACACCATAATTGAGCCTCCTCCATGTTTCACGAATGTACGACAATGTCTTGGCTGAAAACGTGTACCCTTCGATCGTCTAACATGAATACCTGCAAAAAAGTAATCAAGTTTAACTTACTCTCATCCTTTTCCACTTCGTTGCTGACCAATTCAAATGGTTTGTTGCGTATTCCAGTCTAAGAAGCGATTAGCGTTAGCAAAGTAATCAAAGGCTTACTAGAAGAAGTACCTTTCTTGTGTATGCTTAGTCGAAAAGCACAAAAATCGGTTTCTCTTAAACGCCTGCGTACGGTGCTTCCTTCAATTGAAAGATTGAATTCCCTAACAATCTTTTTTTAAGACAAGAAAGGATCGTTAAGGATCATTTTCTTAATTTGGCGATCGTTTCGAAGTGTGGTTTTTCTGAGACGTCCCCCACAGTGAATATTTTCGACCCGTCTTCCGTTCCGAAACCTTTTTATAATGTCACACACTGTCAATGATGGCATTTTATACTTCTTGTATAAGATGTTTGCTTTAACCCTGCCCTAAACTCCGCTACCACATGATTGGTAACCACATAACTGTATTTATTTTTAACTATTTTATTAGTAAAGTACCGTGTTGCCTGTCGACGTGGGTGCACGCGCTTCTTCCACCCGCAGCCTGTCTCACACTAATTTACAAACAAACAAATAAACAGAAACACAACAAATCAAAAAACAATAGATTCCAAAAAAAAAAAAAACCAATAGATCAAACAAAATAAAAAAAAAAAACTACGATCGCGCGCGCCTAACAAATATCAGTGCAGTGTAGTGCAAAAAAAAAACAAAAACAAAAACAGTGCCGGGTCATCCATCTCTCCCTCCCCACTCACTCGCTGTTGTGCTTTCCAATTAACGCAACTGTCGCATGTACTATACATTATCACAGTTGCGTTGATTGAGAGAGCGTAACATCTGATGTATAATGGCCGTGAGTGTTTATCTGTATAGCGGACCACAGCTGACTGTCGTTTGGGCATAACACCTGCGACAGTTTGCTGTGGAAAACTATTATTAGGATCTACACTTCGCGGCTTCGCTTAGTTTCGTCAGAGTTGTGTCTTTTTGTGTTTTTATGTTTTAGTGATGAGGGAATTTAGGGTGGATATTTCCAACATACGTGGGCTTCGAACGAATTTCTTCGATGTGTACGCCCACACCCAATCCCATAAACCAGCTGTTCTGGCACTTAGCGAAACACAGGTAGTAGAAGAATCTTCTGATTTGCAACTGCCTGGATATAGCTTAGTGGCATTATTCTTTCCCCACCGCGGCCTCGCCATTTTTATCCGTAGTGATATTGCTTACCAAATTCCAACACAGTATGGCCACTGTTCCAATCCGGAATTCAATTTTAAATGGCTAAAGTTCACCGTCCGTAAGCAAATTATTCATTACTGCTTTATCTACAGAAGCCCTAGTGCTGACAGCAACTCAACTTTTAACGAGTTTGATGCGCTGTCAGATTCCATCACTCCAATTGTCTCCCTGTATCCTTATACTGAAATCGTTATTGCTGGCGATTTCAATATACACAATTCGGATTGGCTTCGGCACTCTGGCCAGACAACACCCGAAGGAAGGTATGTTGAACTTTTCGCTGAGGTAAACAACTTGACCCAGCTTGTAAATGAGCCGACACGTATACCTGACATTGCAAGTCACTCAGCCAACACCCTTGACTTGTTTCTTACTTCGCACCCTGATAAATACACCATTGATGTACTAGCGCCCCTAGGCCGGTCAGACCATAACATCATATCAGCTAAATTCTCGTACTCCGACCACGCAGTTAAAGAACAAACTCCCAGAAGAAAAGTATGGCAATACGAGCAAGCCAACTGGGACGGCCTTAATAGCTTCTTCAGGAATTTTAACTGGTCGCTATGCTTCCTCGATAGTGACGTGGATGCCGCCGCTGATATGATTACCGACACGATTCTCTTAGGTATGAATGACTTTATTCCTAACAGAATAAAGAGTATGAATGACTTTATTCCTAACAGAATAAAGAGCATTAAACCTAAGATAAACTCATGGTTCGACTTGAGCTGTAAAGAGGCAGTCAGGTTGAAAGAAGTAAGTTTTCGGTATTATAAAGCCAACAAATCTGAGGAAAACCGAAAGAAGTTTAAACAAGCCAGAAAAGACTGCAATGCCCATATTCAACGTGCAAAATACCTATACGACCAAAAATTGAGGCAAAAAATTCTACAGTGTCCCAAAGGTATTAAAAATTTTTGGTCATTCGTAAAAAACATTAAAAATTCTGCCTCATCTGCCATCCCAACGCTCATTTACAATGACATTCCAGCTGTCAGCTCCTTAGACAAAGCTAATCTTCTTGCTGCACAGTTTGCAGCTAATTCCACGCTGCAAGATAGTGCTTTGTCTGTCCCTGTGCTTGAGAGCATCGAATTTTCCATGGGACAAATACACTTTCGCACTCGCACAGTTGCAGGAGTTCTCAAAGGTCTTAACATACACAAATCCGCTGGCCCAGACGGTATCCCCCCTATAGTTCTGAAGAGGTGTTCTTCCTCGCTGGCAAAACCTCTGCGTAAGCTTTTCTGTCTGTCCTACTCTCTTGGGCTCTTCCCGACAAGATGGAAAACAGCATTTGTCCAGCCTATCCCTAAAAAAGGCGATTCTTCCTCTCCGACCAATTACAGACCCATTGCACTTACGTCCCTTCTTTCCAAGGTCATGGAAACGCTGATAAATCGTCAGCTTATGAAATATCTTGAATCACGAATACTCATTAATGACCGGCAGTATGGTTTTCGTAGCAACAGGTCCACTGGTGATTTGATGGCATATCTCACCGAGAAGTGGAACCATTCTCTCCATCACTTTGGCGAAACAAAGATGGTTGCACTCGATATTTCAAAGGCATTTGACAGAGTTTGGCACCAAGCTCTTTTGTCTAAAATGCGTGCATTTGGCATCGATGAAACTCTTCTTCAATGGATTAGAAATTACATTTCGGGGCGTTCAATACAAGTTGTGTTGGATGGCTTCAAGTCTGATTTTCACCACACAAATGCTGGTGTTCCCCAGGGCTCAGTTTTGTCTCCGACTCTTTTTCTCATTTTTATAAATGATCTCTTGTCTGCAACCTCTAATCCAATCCATTCCTTCGCTGATGATAGTACCCTCAGTTTTTCATATTCGTTCCCTAACTCACGTCCCTGCTCTTCGGCCGTAGAAGAGGAACGACAGCGTATGTTAAACTCATTAAATTCCGATCTTGACAGCATTATCAAATGGGGTTCAACCAACAGAGTGGAATTTAATGCTTCCAAAACGCAATGCTGTCTTCTATCTCTCAAGCGAAACCAAAACCCCCAACCATTATCCATGAATGGTACTTACATCGCGGAAACCGAAAGACTTGCCACTCTCGGTATGTGTATTAATAACCATCTTCGATGGAACGATCACATATTCGAGGTCGCCAAAAATGCTGCAAAGTGTCTAGGATTCCTTAAGCGGTGCAAGAAATACTTCACCCCATCTGATCTGGCCTCAATTTATAAGGCATTTATCCGCCCAAAACTGGAATATAACGCCCACATCTGGTCTGGTGCACCCAAGACCGTTCTGCACATTCTAGACAGGGTCCAAAATAGCGCGTTAAAACTTATAGGTGATAGAGACATTGTACGCTCCATAGCGCTTCTAGAACATCGGAGAAATGTAGCATGTCCCTCCCTGTTTTATCGCTTTTTCCATAAAAAATGCTCCAGTGAAATAGCCAGTTGCATTCCTCCCCTTCAAAATTTCACCCGCAATACGCGTCACGCTAAGAATGCACATCAGTTCACCCTCAAGCCCAATTTCGGACGTACTGTCAAATACAGAGATTCGTTTATAAGCCGAACGACACGTATGTGGAATGATCTCCCATGCTCTGTATTTCCTCATCACTTCAACCTTGAAACATTCAAAGCCAACGTGCACCGGTACCTCCTCTGTTCCCCTCTCCCCTTTTCACAACGCCCGCGCCCTGAATCAGTATAAGAGTATTCATATCCCCTTTGGCGCGCGCAATTTATAAAAAAAAAAAAAAAAAATAAATTGAAGACACCTGACCTTTTAAGTTTAGTTAAGTCTATAACTCAATTCAAATGACAGTAAAAACCGTTATCAGCAAGTAAAAGAGAAAGGAAATACAGTCCTTTAGAAAATCCGGTATGTTTTGCACAGGCATAGTATGAGGCATGAGTTGAGCTACAGGTTTTGATAAAACTCTAAAAATTATAACAGCCTTGATTTTTTTTTCTATTTGTAAACGTATTCAATAGGTTTTCTTAAATTGCCAAACAGTTGTACCTACTGTACCTCCTGTCCCCTAGAAATCTTCATATGCGAACGGGAAGCTCTGAAAACATTTCAACATCTCTTTTGATTAGAGTATAAAGTGTAGGGGTCCGAGTTTTGATCTTTGAACTTATGGAACTCCTCACTGAACTCCGTTTACACTGCTATACGAGTCTTCTTTCCGTCTCGAAATATTCTCGATCTGAGGTAATCCCTTACCCCGTCTGCAAGTTTTCCTCACATTCCAACCTTTTGTATTTGATCGGCAAGTTTGTTATGACTAAGAGTGTTGAAGTTTAAAAACAATACCAGCACATGATGACTTTCGCTTGGATTGCTATGAGATCCGTTTAGAATCCATATTGGTTATTATGTTATGTTTTTCGACGAAATTCCACATACCTGCTCTAAAATTTTCTCTATGATTGGTAATATATATATGTAGCAATTGGATGATAGTTTGTTACTTGGTTTTTGACACTTCCCTTATGGATTGGTCGAACTATTGCTTGCTTAAGTTTGTTTGGCACCATTGCCATGTAAAAACTAAGTTTAATCATTTCGAGTTTATAGGAACAAATATTTCGGCGTTTTAAATCGCTCTAAAACCATCTGCCTCTTCCGATTGTTTAACCTACGTTGTAGGTTTAGAATCTACGTACAATTTGTATCACCTAGGAAAGTAGAATCATGTAAATTTCGAATCTACTAGCACAATTGTTTTCATGTTACTGGAGAAACTTTTTAAAATAATCTCGTCCAATAAAGGTTTCTTTCTTCCTAATAGCTCGTTGATTAAGACCCACTTTTTTAGGATCAATCTTGGCTTTTTTGATATGTTTCTGCCATTTTCTAACCCTTCATTGCACTGTGTTGCAGATCTGCAACATGCCCCATTTTACTTTAAAAATATGGTATGTTTCTGTTTTTTTCAAATTTATGCATTGTTGCAGGCACGCAACATACGTCTTTACGTTTAAGCGCGATCGGTTCGCAAGCTCTCTATTTGACATTTGCTCCCTGTTATCATCAGTCAAAGTTGATTTTTTGCTTAAAGTGGAAGTTTGTGCTGTAAATGACACGGACACGGCATTAAACAGTAGGCACCATAAGAATATAACACGCACAACACGAATGGTTGTGAGAAGTTAGGCCTTGGGTCCCATCGACCTGTTGCGCCAAGTGTTTATTTTTTTTTAAGTAAGTTTATATTCTACGTTAATTTTGTGTTTTTGTTTTGTTTTGCAACATGGAAAGTTCGTAGTGAGTAAAAGCCGCAATATCTGCAAGATTGCGCATTGAACTAGCCAAAACCCAGATATTTGTCAATTAATTGGAGTAGTTTTATACACGTCTATAGTACGCATTTTCAATGTTACAAATTACTGGTCCGATAAAATGGGAATATTTATAATCAAAGACACAATGCCACTGAAGAAATTTGAACGTTTGAAACCAACGTTGCATTTCAATGACAATTCCAAGACGTTGCCTTACTCCCAACCCAAAAGTGATAGGCTTTATAAAGTAAGACCACTCATTGAAAGGCTCAACGAACGCTTTTCAAAAGATACCCTGAAAAAGTATTTGGCTGTAAAAGAGCAAGTGTGGTCAATCAAGGCTCATAGTATTTTAAAGCAGTACATGCCGGACAAACCTCACAAATGGGGCTGCAAACTTTTTATTTTGTGTGGCGTTAGCGGCTTTGGTTACAGCTTAGAAATCTACAGTGGCCAAGAAAATATTTTATATGACGACGAGCCACAATTGAGAAATTGGGAAAAAATTATTAAAGCACAGTAACAGGCTTTAAAGTTTTCTATAATTCACTCAAACATCCTATCTGGCCACGCCCACTTTTTCAATACGTTTTTATAAAAACAAAACATTGTGTAAACTCCTACAATGTCATGACTATTATTCCATTAAAAAGCGGTATGTCACGCATAACTTACTGGATTGGATTTCAATCCCGATAAAATTGTACACTTATAGCATAAAGGTGCAATAATCCCTATTATATTAACAAAATTTGTATGAAATTTTATTACACCTTTTTTTCAAAGATACCAAAATATTCAATTGAACATATTTCTTGAAAATTCATAACTGGGCTTCTAAGAAATAAAAGAAAACATTTTTTTTAAATCTGCCCGCTGCCACGTGCACTTTTTCATAACTTCATAGTCGCAGTAACAGTCCTCAGTATGTCTAGAAGAAGCATGTGACAGTCGCTTGGGGCCGAGCTTAGGCTACCAGGGGGGTTTGCACGGTGGCGGATAGCTGAAAGACCTATAGATATATAGGTTAGCTGCGAATAACCAATAAGCAGTCCCCGACCAAGAGCGGCAAAAATGGAGGGTGTGACGGAAAAAACACATAAGCCCAGTGAAAATTTTTGTGACGGGGCGAGTAGATGCCTCCCGTAACTAAGCGTTCTGTCCCTAAGGCAAGGTGTAATGCGACCCTTGCCGAGGTCTATGGTGCTGGGGACAAAAATCCATACAGCATCGTTAACGGAGCCTTCCAGATACCTGGCGCCCTCTGGTTGTAATGTAGCCTTACCACATTACAGGGGTCTCTGATGTGGTGTACCTTCCTTTCCCCCATACTTGTGGGATCCAAAAAAAAATGAATCAAAATGAAAACAAAACAAGAACAAAAAATGTAGTCCAGTCCAGAAGTGCCAAAGTTAGAAGAAAGAAAAAGCGCTCCAAAAAAAACCAGAAAGAAAACAACAAAGCCAAGTGGAAAAGAGTGGTAAAAAACGGTCCAGGTAAGATACATGCCAAGCCGGACGCATTGGTGATAAACAAAAACTGGAGAAACATCCTATTGCGATATACTCCGAAAAGTGAAGACCAACCCTGAGTTAAATGGTCTGGGGTCGGACGTAATTCACATAAGGAAGACGGCCAAGGGAGAGTTACTGCTTGAGCTCAAGAAAGCAGCAGCTGGAAAAACCTCTGAGCACCAAAGCAAAGTAGGACAAGTTCTCGGGGAAATGGCGGAAGTAAGGACCCTATCGCACGAGGTGCTGATTGAGTGCAAAGACCTAGACGATGTCACTACCAGTCACGATGTCAAGCCCTGGCCGAGCAATTCGAGGAAGTGCGAGGTATGCAGGCCTCATTCATCAAATCCATGAGGAAAGCCTATGCAGGAACACAAACTGCGGTCATTAGCCTCCCGATAAACGCAGCCAAAAAAGTTGTGGAGGTTGGGAGAGTTAAAATCGAATGGACGATATGCTGAATACGGGAGAAAGTGGTGCCGCTGCAATGCTTTAGGTGCCTTAACTTCGGGCATCTAGCAAAGGCGTGTTCAACTACGGTGGACAGAAGTGAGGATTGCGTCAAGTGTGGACAGAAAGGCCATGTTTCTAAGAACTGCACCAATGATGCAAGGTGCGTGCTCTGCGAAGAAAAGGGGAGCACCAACTTCAAACACGCAGCAGGAAGCTAAGCTAAAAAAACCGCAAGAAGAATATGAAAGTGCTGCAACTAAATTTAAATCACTGCGAAGCGGCACATGACCTCCTAACACAAGCCATTCGTGAGTCAAAAATAGATGTTGCCATATTATCAGAACAGTACAAGAATCTCGACGAAAAAGTCTGGGTAGCTGATTACTCAAAAAGAGCTGCTATTTGGACCTGTGGAGAGTACGCCTTCGAAAAAAAAATGATGACACCCCAACCTGGATTCGTTCGAGCCAAAGTCAAGAGTGTACACATCTATAGTTGTTACGCATCCCCAAACAGCACTCTTGAAGAATTCCAGCGTATGTTGGATAGGCTCGTGGATGATGCTAGAGGCCGTAGCCCAATCATCATGGCTGGGGATTTCAACGCATGGGCCACTGATTGGGGCAGCACTCGAACCAATAGAAGAGGTGAGGCACTACTCGAAGCGGTATCGTCACTAGATGTCATGCTGCTCAATATGGGAAGCGAGAATACCTTTAGCAGAAATGACGTAGGTTCCGTAGTTGACATAACCTTCGTAACTAGTTCCCTAGCGAGAGGCGCCAAGTGGAGAGTAAGTAAACAGTACACCCACAGCGACCACCTGGCCATCCTGTTTGAAATAGACCAGAAAAGACCCAACCAGGAGCTCCCACCAAAGAAGGCACAACGAATGGGGTGGAAAATAAGCACATTAAACGAGGATTCTTTTACTTTCACCTTTAGAGAATCTTCAATAAGGCCAGGAACAGCAAATGCTATGGCTGCTGAGATTACGAAACATGTAATGAGAGCATGCGATGAATCTATGGTCCGGAAAACGTCAACAAATCGCCTGCCACCAGTATATTGGTGGAACCAAGAGATAGCAGAGCTACGCAGCAAGTGCCATAAAGCTAGAAGACTGTTCCAGCGATCCAGAGGTTTGCCCTCACACCAGAACCTACAGGTGCAATACAAAGATAGGCGTAGAGACCTGAAATAAGCAATCCGGAGAAGCAAAAGTGACAACTTTAAAGAACTCTGTCAGCAAGCAGATGTAAATCCCTGGGGTACAGCCTATAACGACGTCATGGCAAAACTCATAGTCACCAGTAGGGCACCCTCGCCCTCATGCCCTTTGCTAATGCAAAATATAGTGTCGGGCTTATTTCCACCGCAGAGAACTGCAGAGCGTATAGCAGCACCCCAGGATTTACATGAAATCACAACCGTCACGCAAACGGAACTTTTGGAAGTGTGCAAACGGTTCGATGACAATAAGTCACCTGGATTGGATGGGATACCCAACAAGGCCCTTAAGTTAGCCATAAAAACAAACACGAAACCATTTCTAGAAATGTATAATAAGTGTCTAACCGAATGGGACTTTCCAGACCAGTGGAAAAAACAACGCCTGGTGTTGCTGCCTAAAAGGAAAAAACCACCAGATGAGCCCTCGTCATACCGTCCCATATGCCTGTTAAACAAAATGGGTAAAATATTAGAAAAAAATTATATGGAAACGACTGGAGGTGGCAATATATGAAGCCGGGGGACTTTCAAACGAACAGTATGGATTTAAACAAGCCCGTTTTACAATCGATGGTTTACGGAGGGTAACCACAATTTTGGAAGATGGTATCCAGGGCAGAAGATGGAGAGGAGGCGCAAAGAAATACGGTGCTGTAATAACAATGGACGTCAAAAATGCGTTCAATTCTGCAAACTGGGGACATATTTTGTACTCACTTAGAGAAATGATGGTACCAGGCTTCCTAATCAAAATAATATTAACTTATTTCGAGAAACGGTACCTACTTTACGATACCGACGATGGGGTAAGACAGTACCACATATCTGGCGGAGTACCACATGGATCAGTACTAGGTCCTATCTTGTGGAACCTTATGTATGATAGGGTGCTGAGGCTTGAAATCCCCGACGAGGCAAAAATCATAGGCTTTGCCGATGACATCGCAATCGTAGTGACAGCAAAACACCTGGAAGAAATAGAGGACATTGGAAATGAATGTATCCGAAAAGTGAGACGGTTGATGGCAGCAGTCGGTTTAGAACTCACTGAACATAAAACGTTAGCAGTACTAGTAAGCAGCCGCAAGAAAAGAGAGGCAATCACCATCAGGGTAGGCAACCAAAATATAACGTCAAAACCGGTGATCAGATACCTAGGTGTGATGATTGACGCTAGGCTAGCTTACAAGGAACACCTTAAAATAACGTGCGGCAAAGCTGCTCGGGTGTGTACTGCCTTATCCAGAATAATGACCAATATGAGCAAAGGCAGTGAAAATTAAGTCCCACTCAAAAAGAGTTAATTCCGTCAACAGACTGTGCGCGCTGAGAGTGTGTTGCGCTTTTCGGACGGTATCCGACGATGCTATATGTGTTATTGCGGGAATGCTACCAGCGGATATCTTGGCTATTGAGCTACAGAGGACCTACGACGCCAAAATCCAGGAACCCCTTGCTCCAGTCAAAGATATTAAGCTGGCAGAAAGACAGCGAAACATGAGAACATGGCAGGAAAGATGGAATCAGTCAACGAAGGGAAGATGGACCCATCGACTTATACCTTATAATGGATGGACCAGCATCACGGAGAAGTGCATTTTTATCTCACCCAGTTCTTAACCGGACACGGCTGCTTCAGAGCTTATCTAAACAGGTTCGGGCTTGATGAATCTCCAAATTGCTCAAACTGTGGAGAGGCCAGAGAAGATGCAGAGCATGTGCTCTTTCAGTGCCCACATTTTCGCTTGGAACGCAGAGGTCTTGAGGAAATGATTGGAGAAATACCAACTCCGGAGAACATCGTAAACCATATGCTGATATCGAACGCAGTATGGAATACTGTGAAGCAAACAGCAGCGGTGATCATAAAGGAACTTCGGCGGCTGGAAAGGCTCAGGGAGAGCAACCAAACCCAAATGGAAGCCCCCTCAGAACAAAAAACGTCAAACAGATTAAGAAGAGCATAAAGTGCTAACCAGCCCCGCGAAGTAATACTTAACGGTAGTTCCGCGGGGAGAGTGGTTGAAGTGTGTAGGGTGTGGGTTAGTACGTAGGCGTATTCCTGGCATCGAGTATTCAGGTTTACGAATCGTGCATGCCAATAGCCCGGGATACTGGGTTCTTTAGAAGATTACACATCCGTTGGCGCAACAAAAAAAAAAGCATGTGACGACAGTCTGGTGGGAATAACGAATCTGATTTGTAGGTGTTCAGACAGCGAGGCTTCATCGGACACATGGCAGTTTCAACTGAATTGGAAATAAATGAACTTGCGAATGTGAGGTAAGGTACCTTTTCCCGAGTCGCTTTTGTTAAGGTAGGCTTTGAGAGTTTATTCAAAATATCTACATACCTGACTCCGTCATCAGCAACCGCAAATATCTAGCTACGTATGTACATATATACATATATATATGTAGTCAAAGGGTAGTGATGCGGAATATATGGAGCACAAGCGCTCTCACGCCAGCCTCTCACTATCAACTCCTACTCTACACCTCCACGTTGGTGGCTGCTGGGTGCCTAGTACCTCGGCTGGAGATTGGGTAACCAACCCCTTTGGAAGGCCGTTGGTGGCAGCAAACGAGAGAGGGGGGAGGAGTGTCTTCTCACTAAGGCACTTCCTCTTGATCCAGGCGGTAGCGGACGAATTTCCCCCAGATGGAATCAACGATGGCGCCTACGGTTCCAGTCAGGTTGAACTACTAGTGGTATCCCTATATGAGCTGCTTCAACGAATGTGAATCCCAGGTCAATAGGGATCTCCAACACTAAGCCAGGGTGTTGGATAAGAGTTGGTGGCGGATGAACCCCTAGTGGGTCAACGGCAGCGCTCATATCCCCGAAGTGGGTTACTGGCTCCGGAGAATTTCGGCCCCTCGTCCTAGGGGTAAAAAAAATGGAACTGGCCCTCCAGGTTGGGGGTTGTGCGTCGGGGTAACTTCCCTACCACATGAAAAAACTCAGCAGTTCAGAAACGACAGCAAGCCTCGGAAAAGGACGGATTTACTGTTAACGACCCTGCAAAACGGAAAAAGGACAACGATTTTCGAGTCTGCACGTGGAATGTTCGCACCATGAATAGGCCACGTGCAGCCGAACAATTAGCGGAGGCCCTCGACTGCTACAAAGCAGATATAACCGCCATCCAGGAAGTGCGATGGGATGGGCCGGGCAAAAGAAGGATGAAAAACTGCGACATCTACTACGGTGACTGCTATAGAGAACATAAGCAGCGTCTATTTGGGTGCGGATTCGTTGTAAGCGGCAGACTTCGGCATGAAGTCTTGAGCTTTAGACACGTTAGTGAACGCCTTATAACAATCCGCATCAAGGCAAAATTCGCTAACATCAGCCTGATATGCGCTCACGCCCCCACAGAGGAAAAAGATGATGTTACCAAAGATTGTTTCTACGAGCTCCTAGACAAAACATATGAGCAGTGTCCTAAGTATGACGTTAAAATCGTCCTAGGTGATTTTAACGCCAAAATAGGAAAGGAGGACGTCTTTGGTAGCACTATCGGAAAGCACAGCCTACACGACACCACGTCTGAAAACGGACTTAGGCTAATTGACTTTGCTGCGGGGCGTAATGTTACTATAGCTAGCACGCGGTTTCCTCACCTCGACATTCACAACCAGTCCGGTTGCCTTGTTGGTCCAGCAGCCTTGTTGGACTTGAGTTTGGATATTGCTATCCTCACTTCACTCTGGTCGGGTGGACGGGAGTCTTGACTTTCATCGTCCAAGTTGATTGGTTCGTTCTGCCTGACGGCGGAATTTGGGTCGTCGTCGCCGTTTAACAGTCTGCAGAAGTGGTTTTTCCATGTCCTCAACACCGACTGCGACTCAACTACGAGGTTTCCTTGTTCATCTCTACAGGCCTCTGTTCGGGTTTTATTGCTTTGACACGTTCTTTTTACCTTCTGGTAAAACTTCCGAACATTGTTCCTGGAGTAGCACCTCTCAATGTCTTCGATCGCGCGCTTCTCATGCTCTCTCTTTTTCCTTCGGAGAAGCCGATGTTCTTCCCTCCTCTATAGTAACCAACTTGGAGTGCGTAACTGGAGGCAGTTAGCCAAAGACCGCGCTAACTGGAGAGGCTTGTTGGTTGAGGCCCAGGTCCACCCCGGACTGTAGCGCCACCTAAGAAGAAGTATGTACATATATAATTTGATGTTTGCGTTTCTCTTTTTCTTCCGATCACCAATTTATTTTCTTATTTCTTACTTTACTTACTTTACTTAGTTCCCTGGGAGTGCAACTCAACCTGTCGATAGCTCAGTAAGAAATACAAACACAGAATATGAGTTACCAGCTGACTTGATTTCAGAGGAGAGAATTGAGTGGGCAATAGGTTCATTCTCACCTTATAAATCACCAGGGCTGGACGGAATCATACCGATCCTGCTTCAGAGCACCTCAAGTAGGGTTATTCCTGTACTCAGAGAACTGTTTATCAGCAGTTTCAAACACAGACATATCCCTAGAACATGGAGAGAGGTCAAGGTGGTGTTCATACCCAAAGCTGGAAAGTCAAGTCACACCACCGCCAAAGATTTTAGGCCTATTAGCCTAACCTCCTTCATTCTGAAAACCTTAGAGAGGTTAGCCGATATCTACATTCGCAGCAGACTTCGTCCCGAGGTCATGTCCACAGCTCAACACGCTTATACCAAAGGAAAAAGTGTGGAAACGGCGCTGCACTGCGTAGTCGGTTCTATCGAGAAGTCCTTAAAAGACAAGGAGTTCACTCTCGCCGCATTCTTGAACATTGAAGGTGCTTTTAATAATGTCAAAACGGATGCGGTTCCTAGAACCCTGTTAAATCTCATGATTCATGATTCACTCACCAACTGGATTGTTGCAGTTCTTGAGGAAAGACACATTATTGCAGAACACTAGGGTACACAGATGGAAGCATTCGCCTCCAGAGGTACCCCTCAAGGCGGAGTAATCTCCCCGCTACTATGGGTCATTGTACTAAATGAGGTGCTGCTACAACTCAATTATTCAATTATAGCCTTCTATACTAGTAGTAGAATATTTGGAAAGAACTGGGGTTCAAAACCTAAAATTATTCTGTAGATGTATACGGCGATAGTAAGACCTATTCTGACTTATGGTTGTCTTGTATGGTGGCCGTCCGCCAGAAGTCCACCAACTTAGCGGCCCTCACGAGGATCCAGGCCTGCATTGGCACCACAAGTGCCATGAGAACAACACCTACTGCAGGATTAGAGGCTTTCCTTAACCTTCTACCGTTGGACATTTTTGTTAAAACCTCGGCAGCTATAAGTGCTCTAAGAATAAGTCAGTCAGATAGCTGGAATCATAATGCGACAGGTCATTCCATTATCCTGGAGAAATATCTAGGAAAAATCTATACTACGGATTACCTCACTCCGTTCCATTTTCATAGACCATTTACTAGCTCGTTCTCAAGCAGGGAAGAATGGAAAGATGGTCAGCCTGCCAACACACGTTCCATCTTTATCTGTACAGATGGATCTAAGATGGATGTAGGCGTAGGGTCTGGCATTTTTTCTGAACCACTGGGGATATCTAGATCAATCCGCCTCCCGAACCATAGCAGTGTTTTCCAAGCGGAAGTCCTGGCAGAGACAATAGCTGCCCGTGAGGCTGCGATGAAGGCATTACCACCGGAAGGTATCACCTTTTTCATCGACACCCAGGCGGCAATAAGAGCGATTACTGCAATCGAAATAAAATCCAAGCTTGTGAAGTGCTGTCGCGAAGAACTCAAGGTTCTTGGAACACAGCACGAGGTTGCGCTCTAGTGGGTCCCTGGACACGAAGGTATTCCAGGTAATGAAAACGCAAACGAATTGGCAAGAAGAGGCTCTGAATCTTCATCGCAACAGGTAGACGCCTTGGTGTTCATCCCGCCTTGCACATTGAAGCAAAAGGCATGGATCTTGGCCAGAAGTGAAACCAATAGTAGATGGACCTCCCTGAATATCTGTGTGATCACGAGAAGTCTATGGCCTTGCTTTGACAAGAGTAGGACCGACCGAATTATGCTAAAGAAAGGAAGTCCCTTTCTGCCCTTATAGGAATTATCACGGGGCATAACTCTCTTCGGTACCAAATGAGAAAGCTAAGTCTCACGGATGAAGATTTATGTCGGGGATGTGGAGACGAGGAAGCTAATGAGGATACAACCCACTTTCTCTGTCACTGCCCTGGGCTTATCCACCTTAGATTAAAATTTCTAGGGCGACACTTTTTCTGTGACCTTGAAGAATTAGCAAACTGACCAATCAATGAAATTTTTAGGTTCATCAAATCAACAGGATGGTTTGGTGATACACAAGATGTGAATTGATACGAGGATTTACCAATGGGCAAGGGACTTTTTCCCCTTTTGGTATCACAATGGGTCTGTATTGCCCTGAGTGAGGCGATGTGATATTTATCTACTTGCCTACCCACATACCTAACCTAACCTACTTTACTTAACGGGCCTACCGACCCGCATACGGGACTGAAAATTTGACGAAGAATTTTTCTTTCGAAAAGAACTGGCAGGATCAAAGTTTTGTAGAGCATACATTTCGTCTTCCGAGATAGGAGCTTTGAACCCATTTGTTTTGCCAAACCGAAGTAGCAGCGGTTTCCTAGGGTAAGTCTTCGTCGAATCTCCACTAGGGTATCGTTCGTGGAGTTGATATTTACTCCGAGGTAGGTAAACTCCCTAACTACCTCAAAGTTACTGTTGCCAACAGTGACGTATTGTCCTAGCCGGTGAACCGATGCTTCTTTTGAAGATAGTGCCTTCCGTGTTCCACACGACAGCGCAACTGCTTGCCGAAATCCGGTGCAAATTTGGCATAGTTCAAAAGAGCTGTTCCCAAATTACACATTGCACCGCGTGTTTTCCAGCGTCACGCGGCACAGCTGGATCAGTTTTGCCGAATTCGGCCATCGCCTTGTAGAGCTCAAGACGATGAATGCTGTCGCATGCGGCTTTAAAGACGATGAAGAGGTGGTGGGTTTCGACTTGAAATCCTTTATTGTTTTCCAGGTATGCCTTAGCGTGAAGACTTGGTCGATCGTCGATCTGCCGGGCCAGAAGCCACACTGGTACGTGCCGATTAGTGGGTTGCAGAAAGGCTTCAGGCGTTCACACAGTACATTGGATAAGATCTTATAAGGGATATGCCTCGGTAGTTATTGCAAGACATAGGATCGCCTTTCTTGAAGATGGGGCATATAGAGCTGAAAGTCCAATCATCCTGGCTTCACCCACCCATACTTGGTTGATGATTTGGTGCATGAACCCTACCATTACCACCATGTTTGAAAAGCTCTGCTGGTAGACCATCAGAGCCAGCGGCTTTGTTGTTCTTCAGCTCTTTGATAGCTGAGCCAACTTCTTCAAAACTGGGGAGGGGGATGGCTTCTTCATTGATTGGACGTGGGTTCTCTTCTTGCCCTGTTGCTCTCTATATTTGAAGCCCATTCAGTAGCAGCTGGAAATGCTCCTTAAATACATCTACCTTCCTGTGCTTCGGTGGCTAGGTTTCTGAATTTGGTTGCAACAAGATAATGGTCAGAGTCGACATTTCCCCTCTAAACGTCTGCACATTTAGAATGCTGGATGCGTGCGTCGCATCGATTAGCACGTGGTCGATTTGGTTGGTGGTTCAACCATCTGGATATAGCCAGGTTGCTCTGTGGATTTGAAACCTTTGCTACTTATCACCGTATTACGAGCTGCTGCACAGTCGATTAGTCGGAAACCGTTGTCTGTTGTCGTATAGTGAAGGCTGTACTTTCCGACTAATCCGCCAATGATGTTTTCCTTGCCGATTTTCGCATTGAAGTCTCCGAGTACGATTTCATCATACTCCGGACAGCCTCCGTAAGCTCAGGAGGTCATAAAACTCCTCTTTGATAGAGTCTTCAGCTTCGTCGGTAGGGGCGTGTGCACATATTATGCTCATGTTTTGAAGTATGGCTTTGATGCGGATCACAGCCAGGCGATCGCCAGGCGGCAGCTGCAATATTGTCGTTTTTGTATTTATGATCCTATCCATCGTATCTCCTGGATCGCGGTAATATCTGCCTAATACCGCGTGAGGACAGATTCAAGTACCAGGGGTGTACAGTGTGCGTACGTTCCAGGTGCATACTCTTAGTTCGTAGCCCGTAAACGTTCCGGGTCGTGATCTTACATAAGGTGGTCGATTTAAATCCCAAGTGCGTGTTGCTCTCGTAACTAGTGTTTTTTTTTAAGTGGTAGGGAAGATACCCCGACGTCATAACCCCCAACCTGGAGGGCCATTTCCTTTTGATGAAACCCCTAGGACGAGGGGCCGGTTGAGAAAACCAATGTCAGTAACCCGCTTCGGGAATGTGAGCGCTGCCGTTGGGCTTTTAAAGGCTCGTCCGCCACCGTCTCTTTTCCAAAAACCTGAGCTATTTTTGGAAATCCTTACCGGTCTGGGCTCCGAGGATGTCGAAGTTGCCCGGATAAAGTGAGTTTCTGCTTCCGCTTGAAGCTCTGACGCCACCGTTAACCCCATAGAGACAGTTCGTCCCTTGTCGTGTTTATAGTGCTGCAATTTTCTTTTGTTCAATACTCGCGCTTATAAGTTCACCAAGTCGCATCCGGATGAACATCAACCAGTACCCGATGGCTACCACTTGGAGGTAAAATAAGCACAATTGATGTGTAGTAACAGTTACAGCACTGGACGTCGCCAAGTTGACGTCAATCAGTACCTACCCTATTTCTACAACATCCAGCCATTTTTTACTTTATTTATATAAAATACAACACGTAAAAAAATCGCTTTCTGTTAATGATAATTGTTTTTTCTTTCGGGATGGCGCCGAATGCCTATGAAATAAAGTGCACGACTGGGTCGTACGTACTTGCACCGTAATGCTATAAGTGTATAATTTTATCAGGATTAAAGTCCAAGTCTTGCTCTTCCCAGTAAAGTAGGCGTGGCATTCCGCGTTTCGATGGAATAATAGTCATAACATTGTTGGAGTTTACTCAATGTTTTGTTTTTATAAAAATGCCCATAAAAAGTGGGCGTGGCCAGATAGGGTGTTTGAGTGAATTATAGAGAATTTTAAGGCCTATTACTTTGCTTAAATAATTTTTTCTCAATTTCTAGTAAAAATTTTGAAAAAAAAATAAGTTTTATAAAAGTGGGCGTGGCATTCCAAAATTTGGTATGCCATTATTTTGCACTTGTCTTATAACCTACAAATAATAATTTTTAGGCCAATCGCTGCACAAATACCCGAGAAACAGCTGATTTTCAATATTACCGTTATTCGAATTTTTCGTGAAAAACGTGGTATGCCACCTCATAGCATATACCCAAACTAACCCACACATCAAATTTTATCGAAATCGTTAGAGCCGTTTTCGAGAAAATCCATTTTAACTGAAATCGGCCTTAAGTAAACTACCCTTAAGTTTGAGGTTAGAATGAAAATTCAAATTTCGCCTCTAGGGAATATCCCACAGATCCTACATATGAAGTTTGAAGTAAATCCGTTCAGCCGTTTAGGCTGTAGTCGAATATACAAAAACATCTTTCTGTGTTTTATTTTAATTTAAAGTTCCCCGCCTCTATAAAAAAAACGTCTTTACTCGTATATAACTTTTGTCACACAAAGTTTTATTAGTTGCAATGAGAATATAATTATCCTAATGGTAAAAAAAACGGGAAAATACCCTTGAATCAAGGACAAATTGGTGCTTATGAATAATGTGCGGAAGAGTATTCTTAAGCTAATACACGGCTAAATACCCCACACTATAGAAATTCATATCTGGGCTTCGCGTATTTTAAATCTTCAAGGTGCGTTTACGGGAATTTACAAGAATATAAAGAAAAACTAATTATTCATTACTTTCTCTACGCACTTTAAAAATTGACAATTGACAAATTATACGCAACAAGTTTAGAAGAAACTTTAAACGCCGTTCGATCCTCTACATCACCCAATAATCCGATTTTCTTAAGCTTGTTTTGTTGCCTCAATACAATAAAAAAAACTTCCCTGGAACGAAAACTTGTATCCTTCAACTCCACCACTTCCAATCAGGAAAAATCCCTTCTTCAGACAATTGTTCGCAGTTAAATTCAGTCTACCCAAGACAGAGTATATATGTAGATACATATATATGTAGATACATATATACTCTGACCCATGAGATGTTCATCCAAAAAAGCGGAGAAATTCCGGATTATTTTCCTCATAAGCGAATGAATGTTAGACAAAGAAACTGGAAAGACAATTCTGCTCAATGTCAGAAAGGAATATACTAAAAATTCGCACTGTGAAGAAATGTATCTGTAAGCCGGACAATGATCGGCTTTTCAAATAATTCATTCCATGCTTATTTATTGTCGATGAATAGGTCGGATCTCGTTAGCAGAGGTCATACTTGTCTGTTCCTCGGCTATGCTTGGCTATGCCAAAATTTTCGTAATATTTTTTGGTATCGAGGAGAATAAAAAAGGATTAATGAATCAATTTTACAGATGAATATGACGTAAGTAAAATATAAGTATTTGATATTTGAAAATGGAAGCCGGAAGGAATCGGACCGCGGTATGGACCGCACGCCACTTTAAACATTTTTTACGCCTACATATATATTTCTGCTTTGTGAAATTAAAAACTTTCCTCTAGGTAAGACCTATTCAATAAGCAAAATAAAGTAAATATTTCTAGGGTTTGACTTCTTTTTCATTTGAAAATTTGAGAGGATCCCCAACTATCGATACAGGGGAAAACTACAGCACCCTGAACATAATTACGTACTAATGGAATAGTCAAATAAAAAAACGTGTGAGTGTAACAATTTCGCATGTTCATTGAAGTGCAAAAAGAATGAATTTTTGGTGAAAACAATAGAAAATGACATAATTAAAGGAGTTTTTGGGGTGCTTTACCAGGGTGGACAATTAATAATATATACATATATATAATTTTAACAGATATTTCTACTACAAGGCAATGTACAAACATTAAAAACAAAGCCATTTTATTACTAAAAATACATCTTAATTAAATTACATATTTAATTACTAATAAATTAGGAACTAACGGCCGAATTTTTGCCGTTGGGTACCCCCATACTATGGACTATTGTATAAAGTCCTAAAAGTTTAAATACCACGTTTTTGGCCAAACTGCTTAGAACGATGCTTTACTTACATACATACATATACATACATATGTAATTTCTTATTTTTTTTTTACCTCAAATACACCCAAGACTTATAGATATATGTACATATTGTAGTTGCAAGTTTGTACAACCCAGTGGTATACATTTTTTTTTTTAAAAACCGACACCACAAAATGCGCGTGGTTATATGTACATATGTTCTGGTTGAATTGTAGCTAGAATCGTAGAATATTTAAATATTTGGTAGCCATGACGCTTTTCGACATTATTACTTAAAATTTTCTTGGGAGAGTTTACGAATTGAATTTAGTTTGCATTTTCAAAAATCTGGAGATCAATAGATTTAGATTTGATGAGAAGATTCTACATCCTTTTTCTAATCCCTAAATGAGATAAACATATTGAAAACTCACCCTGTGTCCGGCAAGTAAATGACTAAATATATGTACAGGTGTATGTGTACTTGTTCATAATATAAACTTAATTTGTTGACAGAAATACAAGTAATGCTAATTTATTGGCATGTAAAGCAATACGATTGTATACATATGCATGTGGTGGCGAAATTATATATGGTTGATAATAGTATTAAATATTTACGAAGGAATATATGGCAGAAGATAAATAAGTTTCGAATGTACTTTAAATAAAAGAATATACGTTGCATAATGCAGTTTTTAGATCAATCTTAAGACTAAATCGATTAAGTGGTTCTGATTTGGTTAGTATCAACTATTTATCCCTTCAACTAAGACCATTTTTTTTAATGTGAATATACATACATTTTCTTAAATCTCTTTATTGCTTTTGAACAAGGTTTTATGACTGTATTTCCATTTTTTTTTAAGATATTGACTCAAAATGGCTGATGAGGAAGATCCGTGGGGTTTCGATGAAGGAGGAGATAGCGAACAGCCAGCATCTCAGGAAGTTTTGGCCACAGGAGTAGAAGCTCCTTCTGAATCCGGCGAAAAAAAGGTAGATGACAGCACTAATGCTGAAGAAGAGCAAGCCCCATTACCTCCTCCTCCAGAAGACGATGGTTACAGAAAACCAGTTCAATTGTATAAACATTGGGTCAGGTAGTCTGTTTATATAAATATTTTGACAAATTGCTCTATTTGGTGTATTTTAAAGGCCGAAATTCCTTCAGTATAAATACATGTACAACTACAGAACTAATTATTACAATGATGTAATTGATTATCTGGATAAAAAACAAGTAGGAGTTGACAGGGATATTCCGAGGCCACAAACTTGGGCTGAAAGAGTTCTACGTACAAATAGTAGCAGGTATAAAAACTCTTAAAAAGTTAAACGAATCTTTATTTTATTTTATTTTACTTTAGTGGTAGGTCTTCAGGTCGATATTTACCATCGGACAAGAAGGATAAACACTTGATTCAAACTTTAGCAGCATCTATTAGAACTTATAATTATCATACTAAGGCCTACATTAATCAAAAATATTCACATGTTTTATAAAACAAATTTATCTGTTACATTTAATAAACATGCAATTGAAGAGCACTCTATTGTTTCGATGTTATATAATGGAATATAAAAAATATTTAAAAACGAAAAATATTTGATAATACCTTATTATGTATTAAGGTTATAATATAAATAAATAACATGAACTAAACAAACGATACGTAGCGCGTTTTCTCTTTTAAAAGCTGGTATAAATAGATTGGAAAGATTACTATATAAATAACTATAAATAGCTACATACGTGGAATAATGCCAGGTGCACTTTTGCCCAATTTGTAACATAAGATCTCTTAAAAGAAATTGGAAACTTATTGAGTGCCAATAAATAATTAATCCTACAAGGATGTTACTGTTATACTGGTGGGTATAAGTTTAGTTATTTGAACGAAAAGTGTTGAAAAGGCAGTTAACGCACGGAGGTATATAGATTTAAATTTGTAAATTGATTTCTCTTATGTAAAACATACTACAGCTTTGCGAAGAACTTTGAAAATATATAACAAAAAAATGTTCAATCGAAACGAACATATGTACATATAATGCTGTACGTTGTACTAAATATGTACGAAAATAAATACATTAATTTGGTCGGTTATGCAGATCTAAGCGAAACTAAATATACAAATCTATAGGAAACTCACTAAACAAATGATTGAGTTATAAATAGTTTTTAGTGTAATAATATGGGGGTACATTTGTTCAAGAAGAAAATATAAGCTTTTAGTATTTTGTAGAAACTGGGTAGCTTTAGTTCATTCAAGACTTGGTTTATTTTTAGACAAATAACATTGAGTGAGTGACATATTTAATATAAAAAATTACGCATAATATAATCTTTTTAATTGTTCAAAAAGTAAAATAACGTTGTTGAAGAACTTTAATGGAAGTGTACCTAAAGTGCAGGATGTCCAAATGTGGTTATATTTTAATATAATAATTTCTTTACTGATCTTGTGCAAAATTCAGATTTTATAATATACCATTTACATCACAAAAATTATATAGGGTGAGCTGATAAGAATGATAGGAAAACAATTTAATTAAACAACAACAATGTGAGATATAATGTGCATCATTCAAGTTGCACCACAGCTCGGATATATTAATGTTGTTGAACTCTGGCCACAGAAAGTCAGTTAACATTGATTTTAACGGTGTCTCCTTCCTCATTTCGAAAGAAATAAGATCTGATGGTCACAAACCGCACCAAACATCTATCTTTGTGGTTGCATTAATGCTTGGTCGAACCCTTGTGGATTGTGTTCGCTTAATTAACGGTAATTCTGCTTGTTTACATAGACGCTGAGCCAAAAATAGGACTCCTCCGAGAATATGATTTTTGCCAAAATCTGGTCCTCCGGCCAACATTTCCAGTGTCTAATTCTCGAACTCACGACGTTGTCTATGATCATCAGACTTAAATTTTTGCATCAGGACAATTTTATATGAATGTAGACTCAAAACCAACCGCGGGTTGCGATGCCCAATTCAGCTTGCGTCGAACCGACATTTCTGAGTCTTCTTCGATATTGGCTGCTACGGAAGCTATGTTTTTTTATCTGGATGGTCCCTTAGAGAAAGAGTATACTCAAGCTCAAACTTCTCTACGGTTCAACAAATTACCTTCACACTAACCCATGTGCACGGCGAAATTTGCCTGTTTACAACCGAGCCGGATTTTCGATAACATTTTTTTCGCACGTTCGGCAAGCGTGAATCGATTAAATGAAATGGAATGGAAATCTTACTAAATACAGTTGAAAGCCATTGGTAACTTGACAACTGTTGAAATATAACTACTGGTGAAAGTATCATTTTTATCATTTCACCCTTTATTATATTGTGATCTCTGTTTGACACCTACAAAACTTATATATTTAGTTTATACACAGATATTATAGCAGTAGATTATTGGTTTTAACTTTTTGTTCAATTTTGTTCAATTTTAAAATCAACAGGTCTATCAACAGATATATTTCGACCTAATGTTTGCAATTTCAATGGCTAAGGTATCTTATTGGCAATTCCAAAGTTTTCATCGCAACTTGACTATCTATGTATGTATGTATCTAGTTAATCGAAACCAAGTCGCGGCTTTACGGACTGCTGGTGCTTCTGCTTGAAACACGGTACAGTGGTCCGGTAGTCGTGTGGTGATGTCCAAATCTAGTGCACTCGAGTTAACTCCCGCACCTGCTTCAGATGATGTCCTTGATCTATCTATATAGATTTCTGTCGTAGACTCGTTTAAAATTTCACCCAATTCCCACGCACTTCTTCTTAGAATTCTGGTTTTGTAGTCCGAATTATTGGAAATAGTGCTATGGCCGTTATAATTCTCAGATGGGCCATATTTCCAAGAGCTAGTTGAAAAGATTCAGGCTCACGAAGACATCAACGGGAAGGAGATGGAGCATATATCCTTATTATGGTACACAACTGGAGCTGTAGTTTTGTTGTAAATGCGGAATTATTATAATTTTTCTCAACTTTGAGAAAGTCAGTTGTCTATTACAACTAAAAATTGTTAGTTAACTACATAATGTACATAGTTGTCTGCACATTTTGGGAAAATATAATTGGTTCTATTATAAAACATACAACAGAATAATAATATAAACAATAATAATAATAATATAAATAATAATAATAATATAAATAATAATAATAATATAAATAATATAGCTAATATATAAATAATAACATTTTTCGATTTCATACATATGAAAAATTGGCTGTGGCAGTGGGCGGATTTACACTTGTACTGCTTCTATTTCTCAGAAGGCCAGATATGAAATTTTATTCTCCTAGCCCAAAATTTAAGGCCCAAAACTGGTGAAATACGGTCAAACGAACATGGCTCAATTGTTTTTTCTATTGATGCTGATCACGAATATATGTACTTTATATACAATATGTAAATTTATCTCCCTATCTTCTATTACTCAGAAGCCCAAATATGAAATTTCATCCTCCTAGCTCAAAATTTAAGACCCAAAAACTGGTGAAATACGGATCGATATGGCTCAATCGCTTTCTCTACTGATGCTGATTACGAGTATACATATACACTATATAGGGTCTATCTTGATTTTTGTCTATGTTACAAACCATGTATCAAACTTAATATGTTCTTAAGATAGGGTATACAAATTATTGGGTGTAAGCCGTTTAAAATCATTTTCGATAAAAGCAAATGCATCTCATTTGGATAGGCTGTTTGTTGAACCAGTCGATAATATATTGGCTTGTCTTATTTCCTTAACGGAGAGTCGTGTATTCGACAATGATGTATGAGATAGTATCTTCCTTGTGAGTAAGTATTTAAGTCTCTCACTGCTCTTTGGACTCAACACACATTTTTGTTTTCCCAGTATCCATTTCTAATTCTTTAAGAAATAGTAATACGGTGAATTGTTTATAGCAATGCCTATCGGACCTGATCCACTGTATGACTGTTTTGGAATCTGACCACAGAGGTACTCGGCTCGGTTTGATTTCATGATTGTTCACTATAGCCTTCTGCAACCACACCCCTAGAACGGCTGGTTGAAGTTCGAATCTTCTTCATCGAATCAGGAATCGATAATGCCTTTAAAGGGCCGCATTTAGTTTTTCCAATTACGAAACTTAAACTTCGTTGCTAAAGCTAACACGCCAATAACCCACCACAGAAAGGTCGACTTCACTACCGTGGACGAATATGTGAAGTGGGAGTTCTGGAGTTCTTCAATTATTTTACGACGTCCAGCTGTTTAAACCATATCTTCCGGAATTAATTCGCTCCACCATAGCTTTTATAATAGCAGTTTAGACATGATTATTATGTCGGCGATGATTTCGCAATCGTAGTATTATTTATGGGGTGAAAGAAATCTGGCGAATTAGAAACATAATCGCTTATCTCGAAACCGACATGACTGTGAATATACTGTTTTCAAAACCGATTTTGCCTCTTAGACAGAATCCAAACTATCTACATAGGCGTCGATGTAGTGATATTCTACGATGTCCTTAACAGCTCTAGGGTGTGTGTCCTTGAAGTGACTTGCGTTTGAATATTTTACATATTGCGCCGAGCATGGCAAACTCTTTAATTCGAATATCATTGCGCTTGTCTGTCTGTATGTATAAGTCTGTATGTATATATATAATAGGGACTGTATATTCATAAAAAAGAAGGAACATTTCTCGGATATCGCCCCATACTCCCTACTTGTTTTTGAAATCTGAATCGACGTAGTCTTCGATAATAGTTATATTCAACTCGGCGTACTGCTTTGAAATTCTCTAAAATTTAAAGTATATGTTTTCTCTTTGAGTTTATAGACGGAAGTGGGCCAAAATGGTCCAAATGAATAATTTCAAAGGGCAGCGGTTGTTTCGATATGTTTAACAAATTCCTTTCGAATAAATCTTTCAATCTTCAGGCGACTACTCCGGTGATCAATAAAAAGTGAAGATCTTATCATAACATTTATCAACCGCTTGATGTCCGAGGTTCTCATATATTAACCGAATAATACTATTCTCTATCTCATTTGGGACTTATAAAACTTTCCTCAATTTCTATACGGCCCAACAAACTCTTAATTACTTCATCCTTGAGCAAATTTGAAAATGGACATCGTCTAAATCCAAAATTGACGGAATCTGACGCCGGTTAAAGGCATTGGCGGGCCCCATGAAAACACCACTAACAATTATAATGGTTAAGCTCTCAGGGCCAATGGCCAATTCGCTTATTAACTTGCTTTTTCTCTAACGTTGTCGATGATGAACTACAATCTGTTACTATTTTAAAGGGTATACCTTCCAAGTAAACCCGGAAAAGTTTCAGCGCATACATTATGGCAAGCGTCTCTACCAGAAATCATTGAAAAACGAAATATTAAACTTTCCCGGTTTTTTCCAGTTGCCTGCAAAGCTGTTTTCACGCATATGTTACATTTTCACACACATTTGTTTGACTTGGTGAATTCACCTTTAATCACAACAACTAATAATTTGACGGACGATGACAACCGATTTTTAAATTTATGGAAGGAGCTGAAAAGTATTTTGGGGTCGTGCACTAGATATTACAATTATTTAAATTTGAATTCTTTTGTAAAAGATGAGAGAAATTAATAATAATACATAATAGGTTTTTTTAAAGAGTAAAAAGTATATATATATATCTGTATATATATATCTGCCTTTTAAAATTTGCATTAATTTTTAACTAAATTTCCAAAACATTTAATTTTGTTCAGTTCAGTTCGCGAGAGGTGAGGCGCGAAAAACTTTTTAGGTGTTCCGACTGGGACTCGAACCTCAAACCCCTTGCTGTATAGTCCAAAGCATATACACTTAATATAAAATCTCGAATATATGCGCAAATCGTTTATATTTTTATGTATTTGGTACATGTTTCCTTACTCAAAAAATTGTAAGACTTCGTACGTTATCTAACTTCTTTTCCTTACAATAGAAAATCTTAAAAGAGAGAGGGGTAAAAAGGGTAAAATATTTTCGCTCAGTGACAAAACTTACGACTTTTTAGCCCACAAATTTCTGTTGGTATGTGGTGTACGATTTGTCAAACTCATTTCAAATATAGTACTTTTTCAGATTTTAGTTATGTTGAAGTTTTTTTACTGTGGACGTTTCAGAATAGCTAGCATTCGTTGTGTAAGGCGTTCGTATTTTGACCTCATTCTTTGAGAATTAACGATTTTTAGTGCAGATAGTAAGGGAACAGACCTATTCACAATTTTCTGTTGGTATGTGGTGTATGATTTGTCAAACTCATTTCAAATATAGTACTTTTTCAGATTTTAGTTATGTTGAAGTTTTTTTTACTGTGGACGTTTCAGAATAGCTAGCATTCCTTGTGTAAGGCGTTCGTATTTTGACCTCTTTCTTTGGGAATTAACCATTTTTAGTGCAGAACGTAAGGGAACAGACCTATTCAATGAATAATTATTCAGTATGTCATGTACCTGCTTTATTTATTAATAGGGGAACGTAAGCTGGTCTTATGTAAAATCTGTGTCTAGAAAAGAACACAGGATTAGAATCAGGTCAAAAGAATAGACATGAAATATGGACGTTAACAATAACCATAAGACGAAATAAAACAATGCACAAAATATCAACGAGCTAAATTTTCTTACGTTTATTGAAATCATCTACCTTTATCTGGCAGCCTTTGAAATATATTTATCTTTGAAATACGTTTCAAAAGTACAATTTATGTTACTTAATTCGAAAAAAAAATCTAAAATTATTATTGAAATGCTGGTATGTTTTTTCATTTCGAATTGATTTTTCAGAATTCTATATATTGTATAATATTTCTAGTAAATCTAAGTTGAATGCTTTCGTTTTATAGGAGCACATCCGTAAAGGTATTCACTTCATCATTCACAATGCCAAATCCATTTTTAAGTGCTGACATCTATTGAGTGCAGTTTAGACAAGCCCCAAAGGTGTTTGCCAATGGTCAAACGTATTTACAGACGAGAAGCGAATTAAAACAAAAACAATATAAGCAAATGGTTTTTGGAGGGAAAGAGGGGCGAAAGTTTGATATCTCTTTACTCAATGATTTCTGGTCTTGACCTCAAAGCTCTGGTATCTAGATTCGGCAGTGTAACTCTGTATTCATTGTAGAATTATAAATGGCAAGCCAATCTAGGCTTCAGTTCTATGAAAGCATTACAGCACTGCAATCGAATTCGGCATTTCTTGTTAGTAAATTTTGTAATGGCTTCGCAATGGTGGAAAATGAGAGCACACAACGCCTAAACTAAGAAAAAAGCAAACAATGAAATTGCTTGATTTGGGGAAACTGGGTATTTTTTTATACCATCAGTATGAGAATCACGGCGCAATACCACTGATAACCTATTACATAGATAGTCAGCTTCCCGATCCCCTGCCCGAAAACACCCTCAAATGGGCGGGGCCTAATCCTCTCTTTTGTTCCTATCGGTGAATACGTGAAATTGAGAATTTCAAGTTTAATTAGCTCATCTGCAGTCTCAAAAAAAATAGCTCATGTATTATTTTTTACGGTGGAGGAAGTCTATGCTTATGGTTTTAACAAAAAATGACATAAATCGATGTTGGCTTTGTATAAGCTTTTTTTTTTTTTTTTTTTTATCTCATAATTTATTTCATAATTTCATCAATTTATTACATTATTTTTACCTGCGAAGCCACATGGCTTATCTGCAGGAGGTTATATCTCGAATGCAATAATAGTACTTATAGTCATTAAAATTTCTATTAATTTAAATTAAGTGCTACTTGTGAAATTTTTTTTTTTTTTTTTTTTTTTTTAAATTCATTTTAGGTATTTTTAAGTTTGAGAATAATTAAATGTATTAACGAAAAGAAAAGGATGTATATATGAAGGTTAAGTTATAGTTTCTAAAAAATATTGCTTTAGTTTATTTTTTCTCACATGAATGTTATTTACGTTTCTCAATGCATTAGGAAGTGTATTTAGGATGTTTGGTACGGTGTACATCAACTGACACTTGCCATATATGTTGTTGAAGGGTGGAAGATGGTACAACCCCTCTGCTCGTCTTCTGGTGTTAAGGTTGTGGCTGATTGGGGTTCGGAACCGTTCATCGTCGTAGTACTCCAACGCTGCTGTCATATTAAATATTTTCTTCACTGTGAGAACGCGCACGCTGCCATCTCTTCTGTCTCTTGTCGTCAGCAATTTGATCGCCCTATCTTGGATGTGTTGAAGTTTGGCGATGTGTGTATCTGCTGCACCTCCCCACGCAAGTATGCCGTATCTTAGCCTTGATTCAATAAGTGCGTGATACACTTGTTTTTGGACACAGTAAGACGACTTATTCTTCAGACATGCCAATGCAAAGAGGGATCCTTTCAGCTTTTTGCGGAGATCGTTTATGTGAGGTTCCCATAGAAAATGGCTGTCTATCGTGATACCCAGATATTTATACGTATCCACGACATCTATGATCTGGCAGTTACTTGGGTCGGCACAATTGAGTGTTTTGATGTTTATATGGGACTTCGGGTACTGTGGGCTACGAATATGTAATATTTTTGTTTTTGCTGCGTTTATAACAAGTCCATTATCGTGGCACCATTTCCCAACCTCGTTGAATTCTGCCTGCATCATCTTGGTCGTTTCTTCGAGCGATTTGTGACAGACAACAATCGCCGTATCATCTGCATACGCGAATGGATAGCTCATCTTTAGGGATTTTAAGAGTTCGTTGGTGTACATAATGAACAGTAGAGGGCCAAGTTTAGAGCCTTGTGGGACTCCGTACTGCACTGTGTTGGACTCACTGCGATAGCCTGTGATTCCCACACGAAATGTCCTATTTTCAAGATAATCCTTCAACCAGTCCAAAAGTTTTCCTCTAATGCCCATTCGCTGTATTGCCTCTATGAGTTTGTGGTGGTCTAAGGTATCGAATGCTTTGCTAAAATCTAGGAAAAGCACTAGCACATGATGGCTTTTGTTAAGGCTGGCGTTGACTAGATTCGCAAAATCACCGAGAAATTGGTTAGTACTTTTTCTTTTTTGAAAACCGTACTGTTTTTTGCTTATTAGCTTATGCTTATCAATAAATTTCCACATGCGATCTGCAATTATTTGCTCAAAGATCTTTTCTATCGCTGGCAATATTGCAATCGGACGATAGTTTGCTATCTCATGTTTGGCTCCTCCCTTGTAGATAGGTCTAACAAGTGCCTCTTTGAGCTTTTTTGGCACCGTGGAAGTGTTAAAACTCATATTTATAAGATTCGAAATTACGGGTGCAAAGATGTCAGAATTTGATTGTATATCTATAGCTCTGATACCATCTGCCCCGGGTGCCTTATTGATATTTAAGCGAGCTATAAGCCTTGTTACTTCTTCACAGTCCGTATCTTCCAAGTAAATTGTATCCCGTAGAAATGTATTCTTGTGGCTAGATGTTGTTCTGCTACACACGTGGATTATTGATGCAGCTTGCTGTGAAAATGAGTTCGCGAATGCGTCGGTCAACCCAACAACATTCGTATTAGGTGAAAAGTTTTTTAGAATGGTTTCATCTAGCGACGTCTTTTTCGACCTAATAGCTCATTGATAAGTGCCCACGTTTTCTTTGGATCACATTTTACTTGTTCGAACTTTCTTCTGTAGTATTCTTCCCGACTTCTGCATACTTTTCTGTTGACTTGGTTGCGTAATCTTTTGTATTCATTTTGATATGTTGTGTTGTTTCGATTATTTTTCCACCTTCGATACAGACGATCCCTTTCCTTACAGATCTCGATGATGTCCCTTGTAATCCATTCTGCATTTAGCACGTACCTGTCGCAAATGGAGTTGAATTTCCTTTTGATGGCATTTGTTGTGGATTTTCCCCGCTTGTTTACTTTTTCGGTCGAAAATGGATAAAAATATTTTTGATACTAGACACCTATTTAATTTTTTGTTTATGTCATTCAACTCGATTTATTGCCCTGAATTCGAAACTGTACTTAGATATTGTCGCACTTTTTTCTTTTAAGAGATATAGCAGTCTGAAATTCTCACGCCACAATGTAAGCAAAGCAAATTGGCCAGCGCGGGTGCGTTTGGAAGTGCAGTGGGGAGTTTGGGGAGTTAAAAGATTAAAACAAGATATTTCTTTTAAAAAAAATGTAATGTGTTTTAAACAAATAAATTAACTGGTATTATGTAACTATGAAATTTTTGAGATTGAATTTTTTGTTGTTATTTTATTAATGTAATTATTATTTCGTGGTGCACTTATACATATATGATGTTTTATTGTTTCGTACTGGATTGACGTATTGTTTCTTTAATTTGTTTAGTTTGATTTTTGATCTTTGTGTTATTCAAAAAATGCATACATATGTATATCAGTTTTCCACAGTAAGAAGGAGTGATAGTTATCAAATACATATATAAAAGCAACATGAGTCGGAGTATTTTGTTTTGTTCTAGTTTATTGTTAACAAATGTTTTAGGGTTTAGCTAAGGTTTTTCTACTTACATACGATGTTTGGAAAATAATAACCCTTCGGCTTTTATCTTTGAAATGTTCAAGCAAATTGAACACAATATTTTAAAATCATTATCTGTTTGAATAAAAGCGATCCCATTTCTAAAAAATATGGATACACCAATTTTACAAGATCATCCTTTTTTATTTTATATAAAATATATTTTAAGCGAACTAGTTACCTTTTCAAAGCACAAGGCGAAAGAATTTTAATTGTTTTGTTGATATACGAATACATACGTATGTTTGTTATTTAGTACAAATAATTTAAGAAATACGTTACATTTGAAATTTAACTATTTTGAGTGTAACGTACTTTTATAGGGCTCACCATGAAACGAAGAAAATTGTTGGTAGTGGTTTATTGGACACAGCGTCCCCTTCACAATTCGTCGATTTTTGACACTATTTTCTGCAAAATGGCTGCGCCCATGTGACAGTTCTATGGCCGTTGGTGAACAAAGATGTATTAGTGAGTTTACATGCAAATTTCGCATACATTCTTGCTCACCAACGGCCATAGCTTGTGGGTGCGATAGAGAGACCCCCTTGGAGTGGTCTGTCTGTATAGTCTGTGCGCAATACCATGTGGCCTAACGGGGTATAGATTTCTCAGAAACCCTGACAAGATTCTCTACACAATCCTCAATGAGTGCGAGTGGCTTGTTATAGTTCGGCACGACACGGTTTGTCTAACTTTAAACCAATATTCAACTCAAGGAACCGATTTAACTCTTCGATATTGCGACCTCCAAGCAAACATTCGACACGTCAACCATGAAGTCGTTGGTCTCTAATTCGCTGATATCGGAACATTTGACCACTGCTTCCTCCATCTTCGACTGCTCAGTATCCTACAGATGTACGTCTTGCCGGTAAATGACAATGTCGAATTTTTTAACTGGTAGCGTTCAACTCAGTTGACCACTGGGATAAATAAAGTGACGGTAGTTAGTAAAAATTCAATCACTGTTGCAACCTCGTGTAGTGCTGTATCTACTGAACGACGCTTCATGTACACGCACTTTTTGGGCCGTTTTATTCAAAAACCAGATTTGAAACATCAACTAACATTCAAGGATATCGTTTTAATTTGAGAAAAAAATGGCGCCACCTCGAAGGGGTTTACTTAATAGGAAGAATAGGGTATCATGCAATCCATTCCAAACAGATTGTAGGTTTCTAGTATTTTGTTAGTGTAAGAAGGTTCACGTTTGCTCCCACGAGTAAGCCGGCAAGAATACAACTTTTATAAAAAGAGGGTCGCCGCGTTGCATTTTTCTTGAGTTAGAACGATATCTTCGAACGTTTATTGCCATTAAATACAAATTTTATCAGAATCAGTTTTTGATTAAAACGCACTCCCACAAATAATTTAGGAATGTCATGAAGAAAAATCAAATATCTTAATATTTTGGTTTAAAAAAATGTTTGATTTCATACCAAATAGTGAAGTTATGTATTAATAATGGACGGATGGAGTTAGTAGTCAGATTTTAGATATCGAAGTTAAAAATTGGGGAAAACCTAAAAAAAAAAAAAAGAGTTATAAAAAATGGAAGTTTTGTTCTTTTTTTTTCATAAAAAATGTATTTTGTAAAATAAAAACTTAAGTATATTTTTGACATTTTTTGTCCTATTTTTTAGCATATAATAATAATATAGAAATATAATTGCATCACACATTGTACTTATGCAGTTGTTGATCGTCACTTATTCCCACTATCTCTCTCTCTCTTTTGTTTCGGAGGACTTCAAATTAAAAAAAAAAATGGACCGAAATCATACTCAAACATGAATAACATTAGCTGTCAAATAAAACCATAGATATTTTTTTGTTTTATTTTAATTTAAAGGTCTACCCTCTCTAAGAAGGAAAAAAAACCCTTTACAATAAGTAGGACCACTCACTAGGTACGTAGTCCATGCATTTGCGGTGAAATTTTAAGAAAGGGAAGCAGGAAAGGATTTATTGAAGACTTACCACTAGTTTTTGTGATCACCGGTTATACACTGGCAGCCAAACGTGTTAAGTTATTTTCGTCAAAATCGGGACGCATGATGGATTTTACAGATTGCAAAGCATCAAGCTCAAACAAAATGGCCTTAAATGGAACTCTGCATTCACCTAGAGACCTGAATAATGAAGCAGTAGAAAAATATTTACAACGGGGCCAAAGTCATTGCAGACCATTGTAAATCATCACAGGTTCTTGCAGAAATTTTAACTCATTACGTATGAAATAGTTTCTAGCAACTAGTATAGAAAATGTACATGTCTTTCACGCTTAATCCTTTTTAACAGTATCCGCCAATATTCATTATTAATTATTTAATTAAATTTAACTATTGCAATATCAGTAGCAAGGGTATAAAATAGTATTTGGAATAGTATGATGTCGGCAAAAAATATTGTATGTATTATCGACACCGAAGTCAATTTGAGTTACACGATTTAATTATACAATGATGTTAATGTTTAAATTTAGAACTAGAGTACATTGCTAAAAACTGAAACTAATGAGAGTTTGTACGTGTATATATGTATAAGTCTGTCAAAAAGAAGTAACGTTGGTTTACACGAATTTAATACAGATTGCGGAAAACTATCATTGCGGATTGCGGATTTTCTGTATGATTTAGATAAAATTTGAATTCTCTACAATTCGTCCATACGTCATATGTGGTCACGTCCACTTTCAGGGGGGTTTCCATTAAAAAAGTAATGTTGATGAAATTTTGCATAAAATTCGAATTACGTTCTACAACATTTTGGCAGAGGTCGGTTGCTGGTACCGCTGTTACCGATAGATCAACCGCTTTAGCTCATCAAGCAGCAGATTGACATTCGGCACTTCCCTCATTCTATCGACGATAAAGTCGATAGTCTCTAATTCGCTGATATCGGAACATTTGGCTACCGTCTGCGTAGTAAGAATATAGCAGTGCAGCGACTCCTGACTCCAGCGAGTGTACACATCTTGGCGGAAAACAACAGTGCTGAATTTCTTAACTAGTGCGGCCTTCACGTCCTAATAATTCAGGGCGGTAGTTGATGCCGAAAATTCTGTAGCAGTCCTCAGAGAACTCCGCTGGCTCAGCATCCTGAAGGGATCGTCCGCCTTGACCGTGGCCATAACTCCCTCAAATTCGCAGAGGAAATGTGTACTGGTATGGCCTGAGTCGTCTCCCGTGAGCTCTATGTCTCCGAAATCCGTCCTGCATTGGCTGGGTCGTAGACGTATCTAACTCACGGATCTGCTTTCGGAGTTCAAGGATTTCGATCTGTTTTCGAAACCGTAGGTTTCAATTCCTAACAACAAAAACACTCCAAGATGTTGCTTTGTTATGCTAGAAACACATTTGCAGCAAACATTTTTTTTTTGTCGTGGGTTGGTGTGAATCTTCATGAAGACACTATGATACGCGTGTACTCATAGTAGTGTCAGATTTTTACTGAGTAAACACACCCTTTTCCTTTAGTTCTTGTCGTTTACTAGAACTAGGTTTCCCCATCCAGCAGTGTTATTTTCATTATATGTACGCGTGAGGCAAGTAGATTTTCGGTAAAATCACCTACTAGAACCATTAAGAGTGGTTGTTACCCCTTGCGCTAAATCGAACGGTTTCGTTCGTTGGAGTTGACGCACGAGGTTTCTCATGTCCAAAATTTGGAGTATGGCATGGTTGCTCGAGCTCGTAACTTTCTAGCAAAGTTTGGATCAATAGATCTCTCTGTATATCATTATTTCGGAGATACCAGGGAGCATTCACAATAGTCCTAATGACTTTGTTTTGAAATGATTGTATGGATTCTCTGTTACTTGCTTTAGTGCAGCCCCAGAGTTGTATGCCGTAAGTCCATACAGGTTTTAGCACTTGCTTATGTATAAGCAGTTTGTTGTATGTGCTCAACTTGGAATGTCGTCCGAGTAGCCAGTACATTTCTCGGTATCGGTTCTCAAGTTCGTCACGTTTTTTTTGACATGCGCCTTAAACTTGAGCTTAGCATCTAACGTCATCCCGAGATATTTGGTTTCATTTGCGTACGGTATTTGTACCGAATTAATGAAGACGGATATATTATTTATATTTCTATATGTGAAATTAGTATGTGTGGATTTGGTCTCATTGAAAGCAATACGCCAAAGTTTTGTCCAATCGCAAATTTTATTTAAAGCGCATTGCAGTTTTTCAGTAGCGGACTCGACTGTGCTTTGCGTAGCCAGAATAGCCGTATCGTCCGCGAACGTAGCTACTATTGTACCCTCAGTCTGCGGAATGTCACGAGTATATAACAAGAACAGAGTAGGACTAAGGACACTCCCTTGCGGAACCCCGGCGGCAATATCCTTAAATCCTGAGTAGTCCGTTGCGTGCTTAACTCTAAATATCCTATTTTTGAGGTAGGATTCTAAGATGCTGTATACGTTCTTCGGAAAGATCCTACTTAGTTCATATTTCAGGTCATCGTGCCAAACCTTGTCAAAGGCCTGAGAACGTCAAGTAAAACGTTTCCTCTAGTGCTTTTTCGATTTCGTTAGTTATTCTAAATACCTGGTCAATTGTGGAGTGATTCTTTCTGAAACCAAATTGATGATCAGGTATAAGGCGTCTTTCTTCTATAATTGGTTGGATTCGTTTCAATAAAAGTTTCTCGAATAGCTTCGATGGTATAGGTAACAGTGATATCGGAACGATTTTTTGTCGTTTGGCGTCTTACCCGGTTTCGGGATCATTATCACTTCTGCGACTTTCCACGAATCTGGAACGTACACAACAACCTAAACGAAGCGTTTATTATGTCTTGGAGCTTAATTAACGCATTTTTTGTTAATTCCTTGAGAATTTGTCCTGTAAAGTCATAGCCAGGTGCTTTGTAATTTTTCAAATTTTTAATTGCCTGACAGAGTTCAGTTAACGACACACGTTTTATTCTAACATTATCAGATGTCGGAGGCATATCACTTTGATCATCTATCAACATTTGTCCATCAAAAGGCTTAAACGTTTGTTCGAGATGTTCAGCAAATACGTCTGCCTTTTCTTTGTCACTCTTTGCCCATTCACCATTATTTTTTCGGATTGGTGCCGAATGCATTTGAGGCGTTTTTCACTGCTTTCCAGAGTGAGTAATTTGAGGTTGTTTCATTTGTTAAACCTTCAAGGTAGACCGATATCTCGTGATTTTTTAAGTCATGAATTGTTTTTTTAAGTTTATTGCATAAGAAGTTATGTAAGGTATGCTTTATGTTGGGGGTAGCGAGATTGTTGCCATACCCTATGTGCTTTCCTCTTTTTGCGAATAAGTTCTTTTACTTCCGGCGGGTAATTTGTTGGCTTTTCTTTGGCTACTTTCTTTCTTCGGGTGTTTTTCCATGCGGCGTTCTGAATAGTCGAAATAAAATGTTCGAGTTCTATCTCTAACTCAAGAGGTGTTTTCAGTGACACATTCAACGTTACTTTTGTTTCGCAATCGTGCCTGAAACCATCCCAATTAGTCCTTTTATTTGCTAACCTCGGTACTCCTTCTGCTTTCATTAGCCTATCACTTATTGTTAAAACTATCGGTGCGTGGTCAGAGGAGAGCTGAAAGCTCTTTTTGTAACGAAAAAGTCTACCAGGTCAGGTAAATCGCTAAGTCGTCGGACAATAAGTCGGTTTTCCTGTCGAATGGAAGTCGGTTTTCATGTCTACTCCGAAGTCCATACCGACTTTGTACAACAGTCTACCTCTGGTTGAGTTTTTTCTCGAGCCCTAGAACGTGTGTTTGGCATGAAATTCATTCCAATAATAAAACTCGTGCCAAGTGAGTTGAAAAGATCTCGATACTTGTAAGCTTATAATGCAGAGGAAAATAAATAGATGATATATTAATATCCATTGTCTTGTTCTTTACCCGAACTGAAGTTGCTTGTATTGCGTCAAGTTCTTTGATGGAATTTAAGGAATGCTTGATGCAGTCTTTGACAAATAAAGAAGAACCCCCTCTGGATCTTCCCGAGGGATGGTATGCATGATATGCACAAAATCCTCTTATTTTTAATTCAGATTCCCTTGTTAAATGAGTTTCCGAGATCAAGCATACGTCAATCTTGATGTTTCTTAAGAATATCTCTAGTTCTGCGATTTTTTCTTTGAGACCATTTGCATTCCATGTTAAAATTTTAATTGATTTGTTCATATTCATTTGGTTTTATGTTTTGTTCGAGGGTTTATTTCAAGCTTGCTTAGTTTGTCAAATATTATACTATTTTAGTTTGTTCATCAAGTTTGGCAAGGATTATAGAGAATACTTGAGAAACTGGATCCGTCGAAGAAACTCTTTCTATGTTCGTCTGGTTCGCTTTTACGGCTTGGGCATACGAATTGGTACCCGAAAGTTTCGGGGTTACCTTTATTTCGGACAACGATACCGTACTGTTTCCCTCTTTGGGTGTTTCTTTGTTGGTAGTTACTTTTTTCTTTGCAGTTTCTCGCTTCTCTTTAGTCGGCATAACGTTTTGATGTAAAGTATTGCGCCTTTTTTGCAGTTCCTTTGCAACTTCACAACCACGATAGTTTACCGGATGCTTACCTTTACAATTTGCGCAAGAAGCAGCGGCTTCTTTTTTTAGATCGCATTTTTCGGATAAATGGCTTCCCGTACATTTTACACATTTCTGTTCCTTTTAGCAGTACGATTGTGTATGATTAAAGCCTTTGCTTTTGCACTGCGGTATCGATCTCGAATTTGTGCGCATAGGTTCAATTTTTACTTCCATTTTCAGAATCTTCTTTACTTTGTAGACGTCGTCTATATTTTCGTTTCTTTCGAAAGTCAGCACAAACAACGGAAGTTCATGCTTGACTAAGATTATTTGCAGCAAAATGGGTGAACTAACATTGGAGAATATAGCTTTACATATAAGCGAATACATTAGCTTACTGTACGCCCATGCAGCAATATAAGAAGTCGCTATTTCAAATTTTGATTCTTATGACGACTCGAGAGGGAGACACTCTCCACGCTTTCTGGGGGTTTTGATGATCTTGGTCGCCTGGATTTTAGATTTTCAAGTATTATAAGCGGACTCTCGCACGGACAACCCGAGATTCGCTCCCAAGAAACGCTCCATAGACATTGAATTCCCTAGAGCCAGGCTACTAATTGAATTCGTTGCGTTCACGCAGTAAGCTAAACAAATATAAACTTTCTTTTAAGTAACATTATACTTTCAACAATGACAGCCCCAGTCACGTGCGTTGCTGCCTGCATTAACTGCGCGATGATTTGCTAAACATGTGTTTTAAGCATTATGCCTTTGAAATGAAACGACATGATTTCATAATTTTGTTTCTTAATATTCTTTTGTGTTTGAAAGTGTTCAGAGTCTGTTATTGGGTCTTGTTTTCATGGACCCTTGATTGCAAAAAGCACAAAGAAAGAATTCGGAAACACTCAAACCGGACGTTCTTGCCGCGCAGTGCAAATCGGCAAAACGAAACATTAAACGAGCCGGAACATCCTCCTTTAAAATGTGCCTAATTCACTAGTCCTAATTCATCAATTTGAGGTATTATTCTCGATAAAACGAATAGCACGGGACCTTCCGCTGATTTTCGAGATTTAAGTGACATTAGGTTTCAGAATTCTCCCCATGGTTGTTGTCCACACTAAGTGGGAGTTCTTGTGTCTTTTTTTCCAGAATGCACGAGCATACTCTAAATGAAATTCCGGATCATGACATTATTAATACTGCAAATATTTAATGTGTGTGGTTGGGATTTGAAAGCGCAATCTTCCATTCAATAGAGGAACGGATGGTCATGGGCACCCGGTTGTTTAAGATGAATCCATTAGTTTGTCTAAAGGTCACAATTTTTTGGGGCATAAACGCTGAAGCAAATTTTCTTTGATCCATTTGCCGGAAGTATTGGACATTCTCGGACTTACACCAGTCTTGTTCCTCATTCCACCAATATTTTATGATGTACATACATATCTCGTAAACTGAGACAAAATTTACTTTGCCTGTCAGTGTGTAATCATTTTAAAATAATTGTCAAACATAAAGGTATGGGATGTGTGAATTCATCATAACGTGTGGCACAGATAATAATGAACTGCTATAAAATAGAAAAATTTTCTAATGCAGAAATAAAGCATTATTATTTTTACTTATTTTAGAATCTTATAGTATGGCCGGGCGACCCAGAAGAACTCGCATTTATGGTGCTAATTATAATATTGGAGAGAGTTATTATAAGCCAACATTGGATACTATTGATCGCAAGCAACTTGGAAAGTAAGTAATTAATAATTATATTTGTTTGAGAAATTAGTAAACACCGATGATTTCAAGCTTTATTCACTTTTTTTAAACATAATATGTGCTTATATACTATATGTTTTTATATAAAATTTTAAATTCTATTGTTTTAGCATAATATTTTCACAATTCGAATTATAGGTTAATTATTTTACTACGTCTTTGTTATGTGGGCGCCCTGGCTCAGTGGTTAGTATGTTGGCTTATGGAGCAATGGGTTCAAGGTTCGAATCCCAGTCGGGAACACCTAAAAGTTTTTCACGGCCCCACCTCTCTCGAGCGTCTGACAAACATCCGTCCTGAGAAAGCTTCTCAAATAACAATCTGCCCTTCGGATACGGTAACTCATACATATATTCATAGCTATAGAATAGTGCTGACTAAACTTCATCCTTAAAGATATTGAATTCAATACTTACTTTCTAAAACAGATAAATTATAAAGATAGACCATACCATTTGGTCACTCCTATCCCACTTTTTCGAAAGAAAATATTGAGACCAAATATAAGGTATTAAAATTGTCTACAATTCGTATAAACCGTTTTCATGAAAAACTAATTTTGATGAAATTTGGAATAAACATTTCAAGATATCGGTGTAATGCAATAAAAAATGCAGTATGACCAATTCTCCTTCTTCAAAACAACTTCCGTCAATTGCGCAACCGAGGTTGTGTGTTTTTGACAGTGAATACAACCAAATGTTAATACAGCAAATTGCACAGACAGCTGAAGTTTTGTAACGTAATAGAGGTGCCAATTACTCTTCGACACTGGCGCTCGAAGAGTAGTTGGTACTCTACTTAATATGGTACCTAAGGAAAATGGGTAGGTCAGAGCTTGTGGTAACTATCGCCGCTTAAATGTTATGTCGAACCCTGATTATTACCGAATACCTCACACTAAGGAGTTTATACACAATTTGAATAGGTGCACAGTTTTTTGCAATTTGTAGTGCCTATCACCAAATTCTAGTAAAGCCGAAACGCGTTCGGGTTGAGTTCACAAATTTAACAACTACCTCGAAAGTAGTAAGCTATAAAAAGAAAAATGAATAGATGGAATGAACTTCAGAAGCCTGAAGTACCCTCAGAGAGTGCAATGCAACGCGTTTCACAAAATACTTTAAGTATTTCCTGGAGAGAAAAGAGTATACGCTATACACATCACAAGCGTCTCATATATACCTATCGTCAGAAAATTAAAAAGGGATTCGTTGCTTAAGAACACATTTAGGCTTGGTAGTATAGTACACGTACATATATTCAAGATCTGCCAGGTAACGAAAATATTGGGCCTGATGCCTTCTCCAAGATAATTGTCCTCCCTATTCGTGAAAGTATGGTTCACAAGTTGATTGCGGCGGCGGGAGACGAGGAATTTAAACTTCTACGATAGTCAGACGAATCCACTCAGTTTAAGTTATTTTCGATCTCAGGAACTAACAGGTTTTGTACTCCGATGTTCCCATTCACGCGGTCCATCTATTCATTTCGATAGAATTTAGGAATAGAATTTTTGAGGTGGCACTCCATTTGGCCTTTAATCAACAAAGATGTTCGGGCCTGGATAAAGGGTTGCATTCCGTGCCAAAGCTCTATGATAAGGGGACAAGTAATTAATACAGTAGGACCTTTCACATACTCTTGACATAAATCTTTGGGAAATACTTTACTGCGTTCCTCCTGTTTTCCTGTGGAATATGATGTACTATTGTAGATCATCAAGTATGCAAATATCTCGTCCTTTCAGTCCTTTCTCAACATGTTTCTATTTCGTCACATCACATCACATCACGTGTTATGGATTTTTGTACCACATTCTTTGGAATCGTTGCTGGAAACCATAGTAGATAGAGATAATATTTCCTTCAAATATTGTGAAGTGTTTATATACTTAGGTCCTAATAAATCCTCCACTATACGTGTGTTCAGTAAAAGTTATCAATGAAGCCCCCTTCGCTTCATTAGATTAGGTAGGTTAAGTGATGATTAGTGTACATGATGATGATTAGTAAGTCGGTTTTTCATTGCTGAAGCGCTTTCGACTCTACTCATTATGGATATACTCTGCTTTCGATCTCTATATATGCCAATGGAATTGGCCGCTATATTCGAAGACTTGATTTATGTAATTCTCTTTATCAAATGGTTCCGTAGGATTCGTTTTGCATAGTCTCGACCATCACTCTAAAACTATCCTTATATATTTATATAAGTTAAGTAGATGCATCTGTTTCCACCTGTGTTCTATCATTATGGTGGTAGTAACCCAATGTATGCACATTTCAAAAGCTAAGATTTAATCCTCAGATTTAATCCTCAGTGATAAAACGGTTTATTCAGGTTTACTAAGTTTGGTATTCACTTGCTCACAAAAGTTCACTAGGTCCTTCACAGTTAATGGCCTTCTGATAGATTGTTTAATGTTTATATATAGTTTCCAAAAGTATTTGTTCTATCAATTCATTTTGCTTAGCTCAAAAAAAGATTATTGTGCTTTAAAACTTCGCATTCATCCGAAAAAGATATCATCAATGAAATTTACGGTGCCTGCACAACCCAGCGGCATTTTTTTTAAGGGACTTTTTGAAATATGTTGGGGCGCTTTATACTACTTAACGGAAGTAACAGTAGTCGTCATACTTATCATCATAGCCACCACCTATGTACATATGTCTTTCGACGTATCCTAACTAAATAATGAATTATTTATTAGTGTTTTATTTATTTTACTTTTACTTTAATATTACAAAGAAAATTTAATTTTTATTAAAAACTTTGTGAACGAATTTTATTTTTTTTTTATGTTTTTTATATAAAACCTAAGCCTACCTTAAAATAAATCTTAACTTAAAAAAAAATATAATAAAATACTTGGCGCAACAGGTCGATGGGTCCCATGGCCTTAACTTCTCACAACCATTCGTGCCATTCGGTATATTAAATTTGAAACATATAGAAAGAATCGAGACAGACTCTACCAAGTACATATATATGTACATACTTATATTCGTGATGACCATCAATAGAGAAATCGATTGAGCCATGTCCGTACGTCACCAGTTTTTGGGCCTTAAATTTTGAGTTACAATTTTTGAAATCCACGCCCACTTTTTCATAACTTCAGTATTTTGTATGAAATCAAAAATGTTATTGAAACAAAATATTAAACTACATATTTGCATTTTACAAAAAACTGTTGCGTTTTTGGATGTTAAAGAACTCAATGACCGGTGGGACTAATTGTGGCAAATTTACTTTCCCACATGCGCAACACAATCCAAGAGCTTCGCCGCTGAATTTCAGTGTATTGCAATTCTGAGTATTCGAAAGTAATTGGAACATGCCAATACGACTATTTTTATTATTTGTCGCGCGTTGGTCATCAGTGCGGTTCGCACATGAAGCAGATCGCCGGAGATTTACTTGACTGCGACGACCTAAGTATGTTAGCTCGTTCTCTCTTTAGCATTGTAACGGGAATTGTAAAACAGCACGGAATTGTTTTAACAATCACTTGTATAGGAACCAAATCTGTCGAAACAAATTCGGTTTAGCTAATTTTTTTCCCATAAAAGCCTAAGGGTATATTAATTTGAATACATAGCTAGTTTGTAACACATTGAAATAATTGAGATAGGTCCTATAATCCATATCCATATCCGTTCGTCCAGTTTCGGGTCTTAAATTTTGAGCTAGGAGGATCAAATTTGATATCTGAGCTTCTGAGAAATAGAAGCTCTACAAGTGTTAAATTTTTTGAAATCCCGCCACTGTATATTTTTTCACAAACATTTTATTAAGGCAAGATTTTAGCCATTTTTTTTGAGTGTTTTCATAAAAAACTGATTTTAATGAAATTTAAAGATATCTTATAGTTCGATTTGCTCAATTTTAGAATGGTTAGTAGATTTATAATAAATTATTTCCTAAGTGGAATGGTAACATAGTGGAGATTAAATACTCACAAACACAGTTCTTTACCTTTAAAAGAAATTAGAAAAGTAAAAATTTTGCAATTTAGAAAACATATAACGAAAAAAAATACCAATTAGTATGGAAATGTAATATTAAACCACAATAGTGCAGTGTGTACGTACCTATAAATAATATCCGGTTACGAGCATCTAAAATTCAAGAGCCGGTGAAATGATTGACATCAAATGTGCAGAATAAGTTAGTTCAGCCTACACGAAAGTCTCTATTAAGTTTCATCACGATAAGAGGCGCTGACGTATGATATTTCAATTCTCCGTATTTATGGTACGATTTAGCTCTAATTTACAAAATAAATATGCGGAGAAATTTTGTACCGTCTATGTGACGAGAGGCGCTGTGGCTCAAACTGTTAGGGGATTTAACTACGGAGCGACGTTCGACCCCGGACAACATCGAAACAATCGTCTGACAATCATCTGAGAGTACAACTATAATGGAAAAGCCTCTCCAATAACAGATTGCACTTCAGACACGGCATAAACAGAAGCCCCCTTCCATACATGAAGCTAGGATCCATGGACCTTTTGCGGGGAAATTTGTATTTATTTTCGTAAGTAGCGATGGATACGAAATATTTACGAAAACTACATTTATCACCAATCAAACAATCCTTAGATTTATTAATAAATTTGATTTAAGCTAGAAGAAAAATTCACTCTTTAATTTATCTTAAGCTTTAAAAAGAAATTTATCATAATATTTGTTTCGGTTATAAAAAATAAGATTTTTTTGCAAATGATTAAATTGATATTGCTTTATTTTCTTATATAGACTGTGTTTATAAAATGCTATAAGATTGCTTACTACGTTTTTGTACTATATTTTAAGCCATTTTACCAAAAATACATTTTTTTCGAAAATGGCTCAGTCGATATTGCTTTGTTTTGAAATATAGACTATGTTTATAAAGAGCTTTAAGATGGAATCACTTGTTTTCGGCCAAAACTGCTTAAAACGGTACTTGTTTATAGCCAACTTATAAAAAAACACGATTTTCCCAAAAGGCCCTGAACGATGAACCTAATTTTCATGGCATACCACATTTTTAAACAAACTTTTCAGAACTTTGCTTTACTTATACCCAACATAGAAGTTATAGATGTAGGAGCAAGTTTCTACAACTAAATCGTACACTTTACTTTTTACTTCCACCTATATATACTTTCCCTAGCATTGGCTATGTGGAAAATTTCGAGCTCGTGATTTTAATCAAACTTGACATTACTATGATAGAGAAGTCCAAAAAAGTGGGTCCGGCAATTCCATCTGTTCGCAGCAGTTGAACTGTCGTACACCTCACTATGGCGCATTTTGCATTTACATCCTTATAAAGTTCATCTTACGCAACAATTGAAGCCTGCTGACCATTCACAATGACGGAAATACGCTTCTTGGGTGTTGGAACAACAGACAATAAACACCGAATTTTCGAACAACATTTTCTGTGATTAAAAATTACCTCAAAAGAATCGCATGCTGCGAGTCTTCCCGGTGTGGCCATTTAAATGATATTGTTTTTTACACTTCATAGCAAAATCCAAACTTTATAATGAATTACAATTTTCATCAAAAATGTATCGCTGTTTTATTTAGTTTCACTTTCTAAACTGAAAAACGAACACTATTCAACTCCTTCGTATGTTTTTTTTTGTTATTTTGGTTGCGCCAACGAATGTGTCATCTGCAAACCTGAATACTCGATGTCAGGAATACACCTACGTACTAACCCACACCCTACACACTTCAACCACTCTCCCCGCGAGACTACCGTTAAGTATTACTTCGCGGGGCTGGTTAGCACTTTATGCTCTTCTTACCCTGCTCGACGTTTCTTGTTCTTCCGTTTGGGTTTGGTTGCTCTCCCTACGGCTTTCCAGCCGCCGCTGCTGTTTGTTTCACAGTATCCCATACTGCGTTCGATGTCTACATATGGTTTACGATGTTCTCCGGAGTTGATATTTCTCCAATCATTTCCTCAAGACCTCTGCGTTCCAAGCGAAAATGTGGGCACTGAAAGAGCACATGCTCTGCATCTTCTCTGGCCTCTCCACAGTTTGAGCAAATTGGAGATTCATCAAGCCCAAACCTGTATAGGTAACCTCTGAAGCAGCTATGTCCGGTTAAGAGCTGGGTGAGATAAAAATCCACTTCCCCGTGGTGCCGGTTCATCCATTTATGTATATCTGGTATAAGTCGATGGCTCCATCACCCCTCCGTTGAGGGGTTCTCATGCTTCGCTGTCTTTCTGCCAGCTTAATATCTTTGACTGAAGCAAGGGGTTCCTGGATTTTGGCGTCGTAGGTCCTCTGTAGCTCAATAGCTAAGATATCCGCTAATAGCATTCCCGCAATAACACATATAGCATCATCGGATACCGTCCTAAAAGCGCAACACACTCTCAGCGCGCACAGTCTGTTGACGGAATTAACTCTTCTTGAGTAGGACTTTATTTTCACTGCCTTTGCCCATATTGGTGCCGCATACATTATTATTGACTGCGCCACTCTTGACAAAATTAGTCTCCTTGGTTGTCTGGGTCCTCCAATGTTTGTCATTATTCTGGATAAGGCAGTACGCACCCGAGCAGCTTTGTCACACGTTATTTCAAGGTGTTCCTAGGTTCCTAGGTATCTGATCACCATTTTTGACGTTATATTTTGGTTGCCTACCCTGATGGTAATTGCTGCTCTTTTCTTGCGGCTGCTCACTAGTACTGCTTCCGTTTTATGTTCAGCGAGTTCTAAACCGACTGCTGCCATCCACCGTCTCACTTTTCGGATACATACATTTCCACTATCCTCTATTTCTTCCAGGTGTTTTGCTGTCACTACAATTGCAATGTCATCGGCAAAGCCTATGATTTTTGCCTCGTTGGGGATTACAAGCCTCATCACCCCGTCGTACATAAGATTCCACAAGATATGACCCAGTACCGATCCTTGTGGTACTCCACCAGATATGTGGTACTGTCTTACCCCATCGTCGGTATCGTAAAGCAGGTACCGTTTCTCGAAATAATTTAATATTATTTTGATTAGGAAGCCTGGTACCTTTATTTCTCTAAGTGAGTACAAAATATGTCCCCAGTTTGCTGAATTGAACGCATTTTTGACGTCCAGTGTTATTACAGCACCGTATTTCTTTGCGCCTCCTCTCCATCTTCTGCCCTGGATAGCATCTTCCAAAATTGTGGTTACCCTCCGTATACCATCGATTGTAGAACGGGCTTGTTTAAATCCATACTGTTCGTTTGAAAGTCCCCCGGCTTCATATATTGCCACCTCCAGTCGTTTCCATATAATTTTTTTCTAATATTTTACCCATTTTGTTTAACAGGCATATGGGACGGATGACGAGGGCTCATCTTTTTTCCTTTTAGGCAGCAACACCAGACGTTGTTTTTTTCACTGGTCTGGAAAGACCCATTCGGTTAGACAGTTATTATACATTTCTAGAAATGGTTTCGTGTTTGTTTTTATGGCTAACTTAAGGGCCTTGTTGGGTATCCCATTCAATCCAGGTGACTTATTGTCATCGAACCGTTTGTAAACTTCAAAGAGTTCCGTTTGCGTGACGGTTGTGATTTCATTTTTTACATTAGGAAAGGGCATGAGGATGAGGGTGCCCTAGTGGTGACTATGAGTTTTGCCATGACGTCGTTATAGGCTGTACCCCAGGGATTTACATCTGCTTGCTGACAGAGTTCTTTAAAGTTGTCACTTTTGCTTCTCCGGATTGCTTATTTCAGGTCTCCACGCCTATCTTTGTATTGCACCTGTAGGTTCTGGTGGGAGGACAAACCTCTGGATCGCTGGAATAGTCTTCTCGCTTTATGGCACTTGCTGCGTAGCTCTGTTGTCTCTTGGTTCCACCAATATACTGGTGGCCGGCGATTTGTTGACCTTTTCCGGATCATTACTGAAGATGAAGGTTATGAAAGTTATGAAGGTGATATCAACTACGGAACCTACCTCTTCTATTGGTTCGAGTGCTGCCCCAATCAGTGGCCCATGGCATATCGTCCATCCGATTTGAACTCTCCCAATTTATAGAACTTTTTTGGTAGCGTTTATCGGGAGGCTAATGACTGTAGTTTGTGTTCCTGCATAGGCTTTCCTCAGGGATTGGATGGATGCGGCCTGCATACCTCGTACTTCCTCGAATTGCTCGGACAGGACTTGACAGATATCTTCTTTTGTAGTGACATCATCTAGGTCTTTGCACTCAATCAGCACCTCGTTCCTTTCTTCCCCCCTTTCCCCGAGAACTTGCCCTACTTTGCTTTGGTGGTCAGAGCTTTTTCCAGCTGCTGCTTTCTTGAGCTCAAGCAGTAACTCTCCCTTGGCCGTCTTCATTATGTGAATTACGTCCGACCCCAGCCCATTTAACTAAGGGTTGGTATTCACTTTTCGGAGTATATCGCAATAGGATGTTTCTCCAGTTTTTTTGATCACCAATGCGTCCGGCTGAACATGTATCTTGCCTGGACCTTTTTTCCCCAATCTTTTCCACTCTGCTTTGTTGTGGTCTTGATTCGCAGTTTTTTCACCTGCATCATTGCCTCTCGGTTTTGCCGTCTTTCTTGGTTTTTTTTTTGAGGGCTTTTTCTTTCTTCTCACTTTGACACTTCTGGACGTTTTGTTGCACTGACGTTGTTATTTTTTTCGTGACTATCTTAGCGTATGTCAATGTCTTCTTCATTGCTCGGAGATCTAGTCCTCTTCCGCTTAGGTTCTGGTAGTTGCTTGAACGGATGAGAAAGGGCCGATTTGCTCATTTCTGATGACTCAATGGTTTGCGTAGCTTTAGACGCTCTATTCTTTACCACGTTGTCTTTCTCCGAATTTGCTATACAGTTGTAGTGTCTGCGTATAGCACTAGTCAGCTTTCTGATTTCGTGGTGCACGTTTGTTTTCCCTTTGATGAATTCTATCAACGTATTGATGTTCTTTCCCAGGGATTGCATGGCCTCACGTTTTTCTCTTTCTTCGCTGTTTTCTCTTCGCCTTTCTTTCTTGTTGGTTTCAGGCGTCAAGCTAGCAGTTGGTGCTTCTGTGAGGAGGAAGTCCGGCTGCTTTTGTGAGGATGTCTGTTCCGTTACTGGTGCAGACGACGTCCCTACGTCCTTACTATCAATCGCCTCCTCCATTATTTTTAGCGGCGATGATCGCATCAGTACAGAACTTCTCCTAAATGGATTTACAGGATCCCTGTCTCCTTTAAGTTAGTAAGGTTTATTGTTGAACGATGTCAATTTTGGCCTATTTGGCCTGTTGCATCTTTATCCTGTAAAATTGTGGCTGAACGGTTCGAGTGACGCATGATGTTAGTGAACTTTGTGTGTGTCGGAGACGGTCTATTTCACAAGAGCTTACAGTAGATTCCGCTTTATAATTTGTATGCTGCATGTCATACGAATATGTGTCAAAGGATCTTTGTCTATATGACGAGAAGCGACCTTCTTGATAATGGTGATCTCCGTGAATATTGACTATTAGGTGGTCTGCTGACGGAACAATATATGTGAACTTATGGTCATGCCAAGTGGGAGCAGGCAGAATCTTGTACATTTTGAGTTCTTCGCTGTAGAAGTAATGTTAATTCTTTTATGATGTTTCACCCAGTTAGTCTTGCTCTGTACAATTAAATTATTGATTCATGATATCGATCTCCAGCTATCATCACGTACGGTATTCTAATTTAAACTGTTGTACGGTTAATATTAAGCGATGTATTAAACTGCGATGTGTTGCCAATATTATGTTGAGTAGTATGGTTTGTGTATAATGGTATTAAATCATTGTCAGAATACTTGAATGTTTGAAATGCATGCTCATTATTATTTTGATCGTCCAGCTTTGAAACCCTTTTTTTTAATGTTTTTAGTAGTCTTTGTGACCAACAAATGTTGGTCTTTAAAAATGTTCAGTGTGGAGTCTGTGATTGTGGTCTGATTCTTGACTAAATTCAATAGATGTTGCTCGATTTTATCTATTGTTTCCTCGTAATGATTGGGAAAGCGTTGATCTAATATTCCGAATAATTCATTTGTGACCGTTCCGACATAATCAAAGGGTGAATGTGTGAATCTGCGTTGTTGGCATAAGCAGAAGCAATACTTCTTTGTTTAGTTCTATTTGTTGAAGTTGACGTTCGAATAAATTCAATGTGTTGTTACTTGGCACAGAGTTCGATTTAGTGAGACTGGTGATGGAACAACTTCTATTCAGGTGCTTGCTCTTGTACAAACTGTATTCCAACCAATAATTTGTTATATTGAAAAATACTACAGTCTTCCAAGAACTTACTACTAAATTCGCTTGGCCTTAAAATATATACCAGGGTTTGTCGCGAATGGGGTTATATTAAAGTTATCAGTGGCTTGTTGAGCAGCTATTGGATTCAAAGCTATTGCTATAATGCAGATCCAAAGAATAGCTTCAAAACATGCACGTCCCACTGAGGATGTTATGGGTGAGTTATCAACTACGTGTGCCTTGCTTGATAGATTTCAAGTTCCTGTCAAAATTTTAATAATGCGAGATTTTGATAATCAAAACCCAAAGTGACATAGTGCAATTAATTGAGTTCGGAGTAGGTACCTATATACATATGTGAATAATATATATAGATTCACAAATATTTTGTTTTAATGCGAGATTATTATTTTCGAGATTTTAACTTGCGAGATTATGAAGCTGCGAGATTTTGATAAAGCGAGATTTTCATAATGCGAGATTTTGATAATGCGAGATTTTGATATGCGGTCAATCGTACCCAACCATTTATTATATTCTGTCTTCAACTTAACCCCAGAACGAACTTTTTACAAATTTCGCCTGAGTGCGTTGCAGGTACTCCAGGGGCGGTGGCAACGGATGTATCGATTGAGTTAGTAGCAGGGGGTACTACAACAGCGGCACCAGTAGGTGTAAAATTTCGATTTTCATTGGTTAACATTTCTTCCTCGAAGTCGGAATTCTTGACCTGGCCTAGTGATGTTGGTTTCAGCGACTTATGCCGCGGTTATGTTAGCTGTCAACAAAACATTCGGCTTCAAACAATCATATAGAAAACGTCTGGAAAAAAAGAGAGTATATTCGTGGGTTATAAAACTTATTTTTTGTAACGATCTTCTTTTTTACCATCAGATTCTTCAAATATTAACCAAAATGGATGATTCTCTTATCAGTAGAACAAAAACTGTTGCTATATCTAAAAAATCAAAATGATGAAAATTGTTTGCTTTTTTCTTAAATTATTTTAACTTCGGCATTTATTTTAGTAACAGCCTGCATTTAGTTACAACGAAAAAAACTATTGTTTTTCGCAGTATTAATCTTCATTAAATTGGTGACACAAAGTGGAGCGAAATTAATTAACTTAATTTCATAGTTGACTTTTAATTATTTTCCAGCCAATTAGGAGCATTGTACTATAATTATATTTTACAAGTGCAATGTACTTGCTAAGAACACTTCTCAGTGACAATTATGTACGTCTCCAAATAAAAAGTATAGGTTTCACACAGCATGTTGCTGAATTCCTATGCAAAAACTCTCCTACTGCGGATGAAATCAACACTTCAAGGCAGTAGGTTGCTCTTTTGCACGACTAACAACACGTCCGATCACTATCACTAACAGCTAGTTAAAGCGAAAAATTTTAACAAAAGTTCAATAGTAAAACACAAGCATTTTGTGCTATCAAGTGCTATCTCCCCCCTCTATTAGGGTAAAACATTTTTTTTTTTTTATAAAATCAAAAAAAATTTTGCTATTAATTCTTAATTAAGATTTTTAAATGTTCCTGAAACAAAAAGACATAAATCATTTTGGGAATCCGCATTCAATTTAAATTCGATTAAAATATGTAAACAAAATGCTTGTATTTTACAGTATTAATCATTTTTCGCCGCCTAAGTACTGTACTCTCCGCCTGATCTCGAATGTGAACATACTTTATGGTGTCTCTCTCAAATACTTCACTATGTTACAAACTACATACATATGTATGTACATACCTATGTATCAAACTTAGTGGACCCTTACGGATGGTTATAACAAGACGATTTACCGTGTTTCATTAATTGCGGTTTTGATATTAGAATAAATACTTTTTCTTTTCAGCAATGAACATTCTGGCCTGCTGGGACTAGATAAGTTAAGTAGTGAAATAAGGCAGCAAAACCCTGGTTTCAAGAGAGCGTTAACTGAAGAACCACTATTTGACTATCGCATAAAAGCGACACCGTTAAGTTCGACTTCTTTAATGGATGGAGATCTCGATGAAGAAGTATGTGATTTGCACGTAAAAAAAAATTTTAATTATATTTCTTCAAAATAAGGTACAGACTACTTTAAGGAAAATACGAGAAGTAAAGAAAGCTAATTCATACTTTCTGGATGAAAGTAATCCCTCTTTTGATGACAGTAACAGGAAAAGAGGTACAGGACCAGGTCGATTTTTAAAGGTAGGAGCTCGTGTAACAACAAGAAATTGCTATTGATTATATAATTTTTAACTGCTGTAAAGTACAAAAAATATTCATTAAGCACTAAAAATATAAAAAATCTGAGATCCATCTGGAACAAGTCCTTCGATAGCCTATTTTCTATCTAATATATCAATATAAAGGTCGTATGTACATAAGTGCTGCAGTGAAATAAAGCTGTGAGATTTTATGGATAGTTCAGGCAAAATCAATATCAGTTTTTAGTTTTTTTATGTATGGGTGAATTGTTGACAATCTGAACATCTATGAAGTTATTAAATAGTGTGCGGGACAATTAAGCCCCATGAACTGGTGACATATGGACGACATGGCCTATTCGTTTTCGCTTTTGATACTGATGATACTATTGATATATGTATATATGATGTATATATACGTATATATGTATATATTTATATACTGCTTTCTTTGATAATCTTTCTAGATTATTTCTCTATGTTACAATCTATGCATCGAACTTAAATATCCTTAGAATAAGGTTTAAGAAAAACAAACTAAAAAGCTACGATCCAATCGAAACGGTTTATATGAAACTGTGGCGTGGATGAAATGGATACACCATTTTTTGCTTGTACTGCTTCTTTTCTTAAAAGCTCAGGAATTTCTTCCTCCTCCCTCCCTCCTCTCCAAAAAAAGGTAACATAAGAACAAACGGATGAACTGTCCTCTCTCAATCGTTAAAGCTATTCTGATCAAGAATGTGTATACTTTACCGGGTCTATTTCTCTATGGAATAAACTGTGTACGTCTTAAACATAATGTGTCCTAAACAACTACCTGCTTATCAAGTTCAATTTTGTCTATCTCTTTGTAATTCTTTAACACGTTCATTTCATTTATTTAAAACACCAAATGACTCTTAATCGTAATTCAATAAATTTCACAGTATATCACCTCAGTACAAACCCTCAACTTAAACATGTTCTGCCTGGGGAAGGATGAAAAAGCTTTCGATTTTGGTACTTTCTAGTATTTATCCGAAGTCGTACCAATCTGGTTTTCCGCCAAGATTTTTTGCTCCTAATTCAGTTCACAATGTTTGAGTACAGCTGATTTCTATGTCTTAGATTTGTTCCGGTACCTCAATCTCGATGGACTGAGATTTAAGACTACTTCGTTCGGTTTCATGAAATTCACTCCTAGGACGTACTTGCCACATATGTCGGCGGCCAAAAACCCCAACGCTGACAATTGTGTCGTTTGGCGAATTTCCCCATTAGTTTCTCAGATATATGGATGGCCACGGTGTAGTGGTGGTATTGTGGTCGTTTGTTGAGTCAAAGGTTGGGTGTTCAAATCCCAGTCATTCCCATACAGTATTCACAGTATTAAAAATGGATTGTTTCGCCCCTTAACCTCATCTAAAGCAGCCTCGTGCATACTCCAAAAAAAAAAACTGTGAATTATAAGGAATGCATAAATTCCCAACAACTCCCCACTTAGTCCCATCACTCTTAAATCACGTTCAAAAACTTACCAATATCTGAGTTTCTAATTCAAGAAAAGTATGCAAGAACTGTTTGTTTGCAGGCAGTTAGTTACGCAAATGGAGCTATAAACCAAGTACATAAAATGCTTGGCATTACAAGTAAGTAGCTCTAAATAATAAATAAATAAATAAATAAATAATAAATCTACAAATGAAAACATTGAACTATAATTAACAAAAGAAAATCAACACGCACAAGAAACCGCAACAAGAACAACCTGTCAAACAGCGGCCGAATTGGTCTACATTAAACGAACTTCGATCTCGTTTCCACTTACGGAAAAGACCTCTGAACAAAAGCCATAATATTATTCCATGACAGCCGAATTGGATATGAGGGAGATGCATGTCACAAAACAATGCACCCTAACACATATTCCACATAGACCCGTGTTCTATAATTTTACTAACTGAAGTTCCGTTGTTAGACTCTCATTGCATCTCTTGGTTTGACAGACTTGGATAATGATCCTGGTGGCGTTGTCCCCCCACAAAGCCCACTAAGCTGGTTCCTGGGCATTTTCCGACTGATTCTGTAAATTTGTCCAGTAGGATGGATGTTCTCCCTGCCGAATGCTTCTTCGTTGCATCATCTATTAACACAAAGCATCAGTTCCCGCGTCTAGGTGGACTGTCATTGTAGATGTCCTTGTTTACGAACCGGCAGTTAATTATGAACGCGAAAGGTAACCGTATGATCTTATATTAATGAATTGCTTTGGTACCCTAGATTTCACATATGCCCATCTGGCACCATGCAATGACAGCTTAAGGGTGTAACTGTCAGACATGGGATGAAAATAATCCTTTCCCTAGAATGCTGTCAATTAGTTTGGAGTATTGTTCATATCGAAAACTAGAGTCTTCAAGATCGTTGTGCAACCCATTGTAAGAATTCTTCATAATTAATGAAACGAGCTGCAGAGCATCTACCCCATATGAGCGAGATAGGGCATCAGGTACCACATTCTGCGACCCTTTTCGATGTTCAAAAACGAAGTGGAATGCTTGTAATTCTCATTAACCATTTCAAACTTGCATGGTTTGTTCAATTGGATCAATTATGCCCAAGGCTTGAAAAACAGCTGGTAATAAAGGAATAAAGAGATTCCAATTGTCACCTGATTTTTTTAAGTAAAAGCAAGGCTGAGAATGGGACTTTAATCCATACTAATACCACTTATGTCTCTTTAATCCAGTTCTACCCCCAATGCTGTCAGTATTACTGTTTTTTTGAGCTGCCTCTCCCCTTATGATGAGTTTGAGACACTGAAAAAGCGCTCCTCCATAAATCTGCATATTGAGAAGCCGGATGCAGGGCTTCATTTCATGATGGCGGTTTTATTTTGCCCTGACCAACCATTGTCACTAACCTTAGAGTCAGCGGTTGCATTTATTATTTATACTAATGTTTACTACTCAAATATACTACAGCCCGAAGCTTCTACCAGTGCCGTGACATTTAGCCAAATTGGTATAATGACGCTTTTGAAAGTGTCATTAGCCCAACGAGCCCAAGCAGGGGGGTTGCACTCATTGCATTGTTTATGGGATCTACTCCTCATTTCACAAATTCTATTGGAATTATAACATTGCAGATATCTTACATGGATGGCGACATAGAGTTATGAAATCAAAAGTAAATTCCATAAACAGTTTGAAATGATTGAGTAAAGAGATATTAAACTAACGTCCCTCTTTCCTGCCAAAGCCCAGTTATTTACATTGTTTTTGTTCTAATACGCTTTTCGTCTGTGAATACGTGTGAGCATTAGCAAAACCTTTGGGGCTTGTCTAAACTGCACTAAACTGACTAAACTGACATCCATGTCAACACTCAAAAACTAATTTAGCTGAATGTAACCCCTTAAGGTGAAACAATAAATTTTAATAACTTTTTGACAAAAATTGTTACTTTTAATGGTTGGCAACAACAATTTGCTTGGGATAAAGTGAGTACATGTATAAAACGGAAGCATTCAACTTAAATTTACTAGAAATATTGTTCATTGGAAAGAATCCTGGAAAATTAATACGAAAATATCAGTATTTCAATGATAGTTTTGATTTTTTTCAAATTAAGTAACATAAATTGTACTTTTTAAACGTATTTCAAAGAAAAATATATTTCAAAGGCTGCGGGATGATTTCAATTAACGTACGAAAATTTAGCTCGTTAATATTTTGTGCGTTGTTTTTTTTATGGGTGTAGTATGGTCTTATATCTTTCGACCTGATTCTAATCCTGTGTTCTTTTCTAGACACTGATTTTGCGTAAGACTAGCTTACGTCCCCCTATTAAGAATTCATGTATGTAGGCACATGACGTACTAAATTATTTTTTATTGATTAGGTCTGTTCCATTACGTTCTGCACTAAAAATCGTAGATTCTTTAAGAGGGAGGTAAAAATACGAACGCTAGACACAACGAATGCTAGCTATTCTGAAACTTCTACAGCAAAACCACTTAAACATAACTAAAATCTGAAAAAATAACAATATTTGAAATCAGTTTGACAAATTGTACACCACATTCCAACAGAAATGTGTGGGGTAAGAAGTCGTAAGTTTTGTCACTGAGCGAAAATGTTTTAGTCTGTTCTATTCTCTCTTTTTAACAATTTTCTTGTGTAAGGGAAAGAAGTTAGATAAGGAATCTAACGTACGAATTTTTATCATTTTTCAAGTAAGGGAATATACCTATTGTAACAAATACAAACAAAATATGGATAACTTGCGTATACATTCGAGATTTTATATTAGTTAAGCTAAGGTTGTTCTCAACAACCGATACAGTAAGTTGAAAAAACCATACCAGTTGCTGCCCTGATAATCGCAGGTGGTAACATATTACATAAATGAATTGTTTTAAGACTAAGAGGCCTTGTCCTCTCAAACAGTGCCAACTATCTGGACCTAAAGCCAGGAAATCCTTGAAATCCTTGAAATCCTATGCAAAAAAGTATATGCACTGGCTTTACACGTCGGTAGTAAAACCGATTCTCATGTATGGGGCATTAATTTGGTGGCTTGCTCTGGAGAAACATTCCAATTTAGCCAAAATGGAAAAAAAATCAACGAGTTGCTTGCCTCAGAACCGAATAGACTCAACGTAAAATCCTGTACAACGACTCGCTGTCAATTTTTACGGATGAATTCAAAACTGAGGACGGAGTGGGAGCCAGAGTTTTCTTAGAGGACTTAGGCATTCATCTCTTCTTCAACCTCCCACACTATTGCAGCGTCTTTCAAGCCGAAAGCAGCTCATTGACTGACGGCTAATACAATATCAGCATCGGATATTGTTAAATACATCGACAGTCAAGCAGCTATCAAATCTCTCGCATCCAGCACTACGAGATCAAAGGCAGTGAAAGGCTGCCGCGTATCTCTTAACGAGATAATTGCTGGGTACCAGGTCACTGCGATATTTCGGGAAATTGCGAAGCGGACGCCTTGACTAGAAGAAATTTCTCTGGTCTAGAAAGCATATACGTCACCGACATCAAGGGGCCAATGTCGTATGCTAAATACCTGATCAACGCTGACGCAGTAAGGCTGGTCAATCATCGATGGCAACAGCTTGACTATTGCAACACTACCAACTGCTATGGCCAATCTTAAACGAATCTAAAACACTCAAGAGGAGGCCTTTCTATGATAGTTAATACTCTAACCGGCCACTGTGCTTTAGGAAGACATGCTCATAGACATCCCCTACAATGACTTTTGGAGCTGTAGGGATGAGGAAGAAGAGTAGACCATCTGTCACCTCATATGCACATGCCCTGCACATCATACATCATAAAGGTCACACTAGGTAAATACCTCTTCACCGATCTCAATGAATTGGCTCTTTCATAAAAAAGAGCGGATGGTTCCAGGAGTAAGAGAGTGACCCACTCATTTTACTAAACGGCAGCACACTGGACCTTCTCTGGTCTAAGTGCATCCTCATCGAGGGCCGGTCTAAACCAACCAACCATTGTTTAAATACACTACTTGAAACTGACATATGTACACAGAGTTTCAAATAAATTAACTTGAGGAGAAAAACCGGTTTAAGCGTTTTTTATCCCTACATATGTATATACTAACGTAGTTCTGTTTTGTAGAAACTAAAAACTTTGCTGTGGGTAGGGCTTATTCAATAAGCAAAATGATACACATATTTCTAAGCTTTAACTTAGGGATAAACTACAGCACCCTAAATATACATACATACGTAAAGCGGTCCTTACACGGTCATTCGATTGACATCATGCATTGTGTATGTGTGGATTGACGCTACCCCTTACACAGTTCAATCGATTGACGTGACATTTTTAGTTTTTGTGAGTTTCCGTGGTGTACGGATGTGCGATGAGTGAAACGGAAGATTGTATTACATCCATTGATTAAACAATAGGTATGCGTGAACATAGCTTGAAAAAAATAGCCTGGGAAAACCTGGAAAAGTTTAATATCTCGTTGTTCAATGTATTTTGCCCAATGTCGATTTGATATGGTACCTTTTTAAGCATAACACACAGTATGTAATAGCTGTAAATAAATTCGTTTACTTACATGGTAATTATGAGAAATAACTCCAAACATTAAATTTACGTGTCAAACTTTTGGTAACTTTCAACTTTCAGATTGGAAAAGGGTAAATAATATGATGGCAATAAAAATTTCAAAACCCAAAGTGACATAGTGCCAAATTGGCTGCATGACGCTTTACCTAAGCGACATTATTCCAAATGTTAATATTCACTTTCAAGCGTCAAATAAATAAATAAATACTTGACGCTACAGGTCGATGTGTGTTATATTCTTTACACGAATGGAAGTGACAGTAGGCCAGTAATGCCGTGTCCGAAGGGTAATTTGTTATTTGAGAAGCTTTCTCAGGACAGTTGTGCTCTCGGATGTTTGTCAGAAGCTCGCGAGAGGTGAGGCCGTGAAAAACTTTTAGGTGTTCCCCGACTGAGATTCGATCTCACGGCGCCCACTACTTTCAAGCGTCATTATACCAAAAATACTGTGCGGCCACGCCCACTTCATAGGAAAGAGAATAGGGTAACCTCTTATCTTCCAGAATAATATATATTATAGAAGGTACTAAGGTGATATACTGTGAAATTTATTGGATTAAAATTTAATTTGTGTTATTGTATAATAAAGCGAAGATGTTAAAGAATTACAAAGCAACAAAAAATTAAAGAACTTAACCATTTTTGTTTGACTATTTGAGAAGGACGAAAAAGATTGATTATTTACGGAACCGTTTTATCTTATCTTCACCCTAGGAAAAATATTTCAATACTAATACAATTTAATAGAAATACATCCATTGGCGTTAATATTTTTTTTTTTTTTTAGTCACTTTACGATTCGGATGAGAGCGATGCTTTTGGCATGAGCGCTACAAGATTTACTAAGACCGTAGAAAGAGGTGATAACTTTGAGTCTACTTCATCAGCATCTTCGAGGGCTAACGCTACGAAGGAGAGGTTAGCTAACATTGAATCAGAAATGTCTGAAAGATTTGACAAGCAAATTCAACGGGAGAAAAGATCGGCAAACCTTAAGAAACTCTTAAAAGAAACAGACGTTGATACCAGTAAGTCTGTAAAAAAAGTAACATTTTGAATATAAGAATGTGAAAAAAAAATATAAAATGATAAAAAAAACCTTTAAATCATATATAATGTAAACTGTTTATATTAAAGAATCGTGTCTGAAACAAAACGATTATAGTTTCCCTTAATTTCACTGCTGCTTTGAATCGCAAGAAAGGACGAATTCGCCTATAGTTATTTTCAGCCATGTTTGGCGCCTCCTACATTGAGGATGTGTGGAAAATAATTCGATGTGTAGCAGCTATATATGTATGTACACGAATGACTTCGTATTTTTACTGAAACACTTGGACGGAACTGCGACATTGTTTTAACAGAAGCAAAACTAGACTATTAAATTTTATGAACATAAGACGATTCAATGATGAGAATATTATATTATAATTATACTTCAGCACCTCTCTCACTTATTCTAAGCAAATGCAGCACAATCCCAAAGAAATGAACTGAAATATCACGTTATAAAAGCAATAAGTTCCAGCCAGTTTATGCAAGAAGAAGCCAAGAAGCTCGCTGATTGCTTTTAGATGTTTCAGAGCATTTATTTTGTCTGCCTGCATTGTGAAGAGTAGTGCCATACCTAATCATCATGCAATCTAATTATCAAGAGGAGGGTCATGTACTCAGGAAGTCTTAGCCATGTTTAGTGACGTCGAAGATCTCATTGCTAGAAATGTTAGAGTGAACTAGCACCCAAACAAATCTAGATACATAGATCTTTCATTCACTATATGACTGCAATATTATCTTTCTTTGTTGAAATTGGAAATACATGCATAAACATTCTGAAACTATTAGATGTGTCATCAAATTTGGAGATGGCTTTGATGGGCGATAGGGCTTCCACGACAACGTTGTCTTAACTGTTGTTATTGATATGGCTGGAAGATGATATAAAACTAAACTGGGGGAACTATCTATATGAAACTTCAGTTCGACTGTTGGGAAAATTTATTGACAAAAGTTCGCTGATCTGCATTAATGATAAAGAATTGTCTATGAAAGAGCTTGATAATTCTAATGATACAGGGGTGTATTTCATACTAAATATTGTAACGCGTTGTTGAAGGTAACATATTTTCGTTCGAAGAAAGTTTTTTTTTTATTGTATGCAGGCAACAAAATAAGCCAAAGGAAATCGGGTTATTGGGTGATGTAGAGGATCGAAAGGCATTTGAGTTTTTACCGAACTTGTTGCGTATCATTTTTTTTAATATGAAATGACAGTTACAGTTCGTTTCCAATCATTTGTCAATTTTTAAAGTGGAGAAAGGAATGAGAAATTTGTTTTTCTCTAATTCTTGTGAATTCTCTTAAATGCACCATGGAAATTTAAAATGCACGAATTTAAATTCCGATAGTATTAGGTATTCGCGGGTGTTACGTCCCGGACGCAACTCGACCCGACTCACACGGTCAACTACAAATATTCGCCGTAGTTCGTATTTGTTTCTTTTGTTTTTGCTTATTCGTACACTAACCTCGCTGACGAGACAGAATTGCACTGCGAAGTTATTGGATTATGTATTGTATTGATTAAGCAGAGTTCAGTTTGTATTCCAGAAATAAAGTAACACTCAGAAGAGACGGTGACTTTGTACTTCTTACGTTTTTCCCGTGTACACGCTTAAGAATACTATTGTGCACATTATTCGTATGGACCAATTTTTCCTTAATTTTTTGATATATTTCAGTTGGTGTACCTTTAAGATCCAAATATGGCAGTTAATAAATCTTTATATGACACAAGTTAAATACGAGTAAATGATGTTTTTCAAAAAAAAAATTTTAAAAGAATTTTAGCTGAAATCTTGAAAAAGTAGAATGGGTTTAAAGTACAAATAGGTAGTAATTTTAATTGCTTAATCTTTGATTTCTGTATAATTACATAGATTACTTTACTTTACTTTGCCCAGAACGGCTTCTTTCGAACCAATTGTTTTATGCAATAAGCTTATTGTCTACTTAATTTCCAATGACAAAGTGTAACAAAGGCAGGTTAGAATCAATATCTTAATTCTAGGTTTCGAATAAGCACAGTGGTAAGTTTTAAATAAAAAAAAATTCTTAAAATTTTGACCGGCTTCCCTCTCTTAAAATTTCACCGCACGGAACTGGTAGCTACTGATATCCAGTATCAAATCTGATATCAAAAATCTGTTTTTCATCACTATGTCGCATATTTTAGGAAAAAATTATTTTCAATATGATTGATTGTGCCAAATATGAATTGCCATTGACTCCTATACTTATAGGGCAAGTATTGGTTTCATTAAAAAAATTCGAACTCGAGATTTTACTCAAACTTGACATTACTATGATGAGGAGGCCAAAGACGTGGGTTTGACAGTTCCGTCTGTCTGTCTGTATGGTCGACTACAGATTAAAATGCTCAACGAAATCGAAAATAATATTTTTCTGAAACAAGGCATAGATAAAATTTGAATCAAAAACTGAATTTCCTCGCTAAAAACGGAGATTCCTTAAAAAAAAGTGTATTATGAAATGCAGTAATTTTCATTATTTCATTCGTTCAATAGTTAAAATTTACCGAATACTAAGTTTGAAAATATCTATATCTAAATATTAAAAACATTACATGAAATTCATTGTTCAATTCGACAGATTTTTTTTATTTTTAAACCCAATATCTCGAAAAAGAAAAAGAACTTCAAAATTTTGATCGGACATATTCTAGATCTATTCATTACCTCTCCAAACACCGTTATATCATATTATACCAATAACGCTATCTCATAGTAAAATTGGCTTTCTATTAAGAACCTGAACCAATTAATCGAGAGATTATAGGATCTGTGAACACGACGTCCTTAAGAATATTTAAATTCGTTGGAGTGTCTTGGAAATAAATTCATTTCTTGTTTTCCAAAACAGTACTTCCGAAATAATTTTTAAGCGGAAATTTATAATATTCCAAAAAATAAATTGCAATACTACTGTTGCACGAATAAAGATGTAGAATATCTCATCAAATTCTACATACGAGTAAGGGTATACCATATTTTAAAGCATTACAATAGAAATACAAAAAAAAATCAGAATAAGTTGAAATTATTCATTGTAATTTCTTTAATAAAAATGTAAAAAAAATGTATTGGTTTTATTTTTATGGATCACCCCGTGCACCAGTTTTTCATTTCTTCTATCCCTTTTTCTACTTTTCGTATCAGTGTGGCTACTGATAAAAAATATTTCAAAACACGTGGAGAGTGGGCGCGTTCCGAATTCTAGGCCCTACTTTTTGAGGTAAGGCCTAACAAATGGAACGGCAAACTGACTGGAAAGGTATGTAGGTGACATTTCAAGTGTCACACCTCGCATCCTCGCTTCCAGCTTTTACTTTGGACAAAGTGTGAACTGTGCTTGTCAAGGGATCTTACTGACAAAATATTTTTATATTAAGTAGAAACCTGTAAAACAGGGTTAATTGGGAAAAATAGCCGATAATAAAAACAAGGTCCCTTTACTTTTTCTAAAACTTTCTGCTTCACTTACAACCTTAGACTGTTATTTTAATATAATATTTTAATGAAAACACAGCGCATATTGATCAAATATTTATATCCTCTTATTGTATCAAATCGATTATCACTTCCCTGCAATTTATTTTGAAATTAATTTGTTTATTTATTGCACAGAATCCATTCAAATTATAAAGCATAGCCGAGCAAAACAAAATAAAGTGCACGACTGGGTCGTACGTACTTGCACCGTAATGCTATAAGCGTATAATTTTATCAGGATTAAAGTCCAAGTCTTGCTCTTCCCAGTAAAGTAGGCGTGGCATTCCGCGTTTCGATGGAATAATAGTCATAACATTGTAGGAGTTTACTCAATGTTTTGTTTTTATAAAAATGCCCATAAAAAGTGGGCGTGGCCAGATAGGATGTTTGAGTGAATTATAGAGAATTTTAAGGCCTATTACTTTGCTTAAATAATTTTTTCTCAATTTCTAGTAAAAATTTTGAAAAAAAATAAGTTTTATAAAAGTGGGCGTGGCATTCCAAAATTTGGTATTTTTAGCCCAATCGCCGTACAAATACCCGAGAAACAGCTGATTTTCAATATTACCGTTATTCGAATTTTTCGTGAAAAACGTGGTATGCCACCTTATAGCATATGCCCAAACTAACCCACACATCAAATTTTATCGAAATCGTTAGAGCCGTTTTCGAGAAAATCCATTTTAACTGAAATCGGCCTTAAGTAAACTACCCTTAATTTTGAGGTTAGAATGAAAATTCAAATTTCGCCTCTAGGGAATATCCCACAGACGCTATATATGAAGTTTGAAGTAAATCCGTTCAGCCGTTTAGGCTGTAGTCGAATATACAGACAGACAGACTGACTGACAGACAGACAGACAGACAGACGGAATTGCCGGACCTACTTTTTTGGACTTCTTCATCATAGTATGTAATGTCAAGTTTGATTAAAATCTCGAGTTCGATTTTTTTCACGATTGCAATACTTGCCCTATAGGTATAGGTGCAAGTAAAAATATTGCCGATCAGCTGATTCTTCACATTTCAAAAACTGACTTAAAAGGTAGGGAGAATTTTCTTGCCTTAGAATCCAGTCTTCTACTTCAAAAAAAATCGCCTTACGTTTAAGTCAAATTTAAATCTCTCCACCAATCAGAAACGTTTGACTACGTAATGCCTAGAAATCGGAACGCGGCCAGTGACTCTACTCATTATGGATATACTCTGCTAAAAATTCGCTATGTGAAGAAATGGACGCGTAAGCCAAAAAATTATCGGCTTATCAGATGATTAATTGCATGCTTGTTTATCTTCGATGAATTGGTCGGATCTCGTTAGCAGAGATACGTGTCTGTTTCTCGGTTATGCGTAGTTGTGCCAAAATTTTCATAATAAATATTTTGGTATCGAGCATGTATGAAATAAGGAGAATAAATAAGGAAAAGGGAAGCCGGGAGGAACCGGCTTGTATGGACCGTACGCCACTGCTATGTAGTATGTATTCGAAGCGAATGAGGAAGGGGCATAATCGGATATTGCGATTACATCGCACCCTAGAGGAGGTGATGTTGGCTTCGCGCAACAAGTTTGAAATCTGCGGATCACAAAGCTGAAGCTGTCCTCATAAGTAGCCGCAAAAAGTTGTGTAGCAGAATACTCCATTGTGTCAAAGCCGTACAAAAAGTGCCTGGGGGTAGGCTCAACTTTATAAAGTACTTAGCTTACATAAACACCAAAGCTAACGGGCGGTGGGCGCGATATCCAGGTTAATGCCAAATATTGGAGGACTCATGCAGCCAATAAGAAATCTGGTTGCAACAGTGAGTAAATCAATTTTCATGTACGCAGTCAATATATAAGCACCGGCAACAGATGTAAGCTGAATGTGTATTAGGTTATCCAACAAATGTAATAGCAGCGGAAATGTCTATTAAGTGACTAAGTGACGAAAAACTAGAGAGAGAGTCATCAAACTAGCTGCTGAAATATAATGGCAAAGAAGGTGGGACGCATCCGAAAACGGCCAGTGGACGTACAAACTGCTATCGAACAGAGTGGACGAGAAACTAATCGTATTTACATATTTTTATGTTTAGGTCCTTACGAAATGAGTAAAACTAATTCTTTCATGATTTGAAATACATACATATGTACGATTGAATATTGAATTCGACAAATGATAATAATAAAGAAAGCTCACATTTAAGCTCACAAACTTGCACCTACATACATATATCTAAAAGTCTTATGTGTATTTGATGTAAAAAAACGAATATATGTTCATATGTATACTTACTTACTTAACGGGCTCCCGACCCGTGGAGAGTCCCTGCCTGAGACACGGTAGCCTTCCATTCTCTTCGATCCCGGGCACGCTGCTTCCAGTTGTCCAGACCACGCGCTCTGGCATCCGCGATAGCTTTTCCTTAAAACGGAGGTACGGTCTTCCTTGTCGTCTCGAACTTGGGGGCTGTGAGTCGAAGATCCTCTTTGCTGGAGCATTATTGTCCATTCGGTCGATGTGGCCGAGCCAGTGTTTTGCAGCCGACGTGTTTTGACTTTTTGGACTACATCCACATCTTGGTGCAGCTCATAGAGTTCGCGGTTATATCTTCTCCTCCATTGGCCCTCCTCGCATATGGGACCGAAAATTCGACGAAGAATTTTTCTCTCAAAAGTGCCCAACATGTGCTCTGCTTTCCTGCTTATCGTCCAACACTCGGCTCCATATAGCAGAACTGGCAGGATCAAAGTTTTGTAGAGCATATATCTGTTTTGCCAAACCGAAGTAGCAGCGGTTTCCTAGGGTAAGTCTTCGTCGAATCTCCACTAGGGTATCGTTCGTGGAGTTGATATTTACACCGAGGTAGGTAAACTCCCTAACTACCTCAAAGTTATTGTTGCCAGCAGTGACGTTTTGTCCTAGACGGTGGAACGATGCTTCTTTGTTTGTTGACAACAGGTACTTGGTCTTGTCCTCGTTTACTTCAAGGCCAACGCGTTTCGCCTCTTCTTCAATTGCCGTGAAAGCTTCTATAACGGCGCGCTGGGCACCGATGATGTCGATGTCGTCTGCATATCCCAGCAGCTGGACAGACTTATTGAAGATAGTGCCTTCCGTGTTGACACCTGCCCTGCGCACTATCTGTTCCAGCACTAGATTGAAGAAGTCACACGACAGCGCATCTCCTTGCCGAAATCCGGTGCAAGTTTGGAATAGTTCAGAGGAGCTGTTCCCAAATTGCACATTGCACCGCGTGTTTTCCAGCGTCACGCGGCACAGCTGGATCAATTTTGCCGGGATCCCGAATTCGGCCATGCATCGCCTTGTGCTTGTGCCTTAAGCTCAAGACGATGAATGCTGTCGTATGCGGCTTTAAAGTCGATGAAGAGGTTGTGGGTGTCGAATTGAAATTCGTTGGTCTTTTCCAGAAGTTGCCTTAGAATGAAAACTTGGTCGATCGTCGATCGTCGATCTACCGGGCCGGAAGCCACACTGGTACGTGCTGATTAGTGTGTGGTAGACCATCAGAGCCAGCGGCTTTGTTGTTCTTCAGCTTTTTGATAGGTGAGTCAACTTCTTCAAAACTGGGGAGGGGGATGGCTTCTTCATTGATTGGACGTGGGTTCTCTTCTTGCTCTATCATTCTCTCTATTTGAGAGAATTAAGTAGCAGCTGGAAATGCTCCTTAAAAACATCTACTATTCCCTGTGCTTCGGTGACTAGGTTTCCTTCACTATTTCGAAGAACCTGCGTTTCGGGTTTAAAGCCAGCTGCCAGCTGCTTGGCTTTCTTAAAAAAAAAATTCGGGTGTTGTTCCTGTCGCGAGACTCTTCGATACCCTTGAGCTGGGAGACTGCGTGGGCCCTTTTCTTTTTACGCAGGATCTTTTTCTCCTCCCTTCTTCTGGCTCTATACTCTTCCCGTTGGAAGATTTGGTTGGATTTGGTTGGCGGTTCGACCATCTGGAGATAGCCAGGTTGCCGTGTGGGTTCGTAGTCTTTGAAACCTAGTGCTACTTATCACCATATTACGAGCTGCTGCAAAGTCGAAATGGTAGATCTGTATGATTATGTTAACTTGAATTTTTCTTGTATTGGTTTCCTCTCATATTTAGCTTTCTGGATAGAAAATTTTTTGTTTCAGTGTGTTATAAGATTCTATAATCCCTGAGTGTTGACTTTCTTTAAAGTGATAAAGGGATATCTGTTTTCTGGCTTCGTCCTCTGTTCTAAGATCTCTTACTCTCCGTGTCAGTTTCAGAAATTTTACTCTCCTGTTTCCGGCATATAGATTTATAATTATTTGCTGGACTTTATTATAATTCGGCTCTGTTACTTCAGAATAAATGCCAATTGTTCCTTGATTGTTCCGTTATTATTCCTATAGGATCTGAGGCTCTAATCTACAAAATTATCTTACTATGAAGTGTTTCGATTTTCGGTTCCTTTTCGTAATTTATGATGATTTGTTGTTTGTGTATATTGACTATGCCTTCTTTGATAGGAATGTGATCAAGTTTTTCCTCCCTTCCTTAATGGATTGTTTCGTTGTCCGACATTTGGTTAATTTCCAAGCTTGTTTCTCCAATTCTGCTTAGAAAATCGGCAACTTTATTCGTTTGCCCCTTGAGATATTTGATCTCATAGTCGAACTCCTGCAATTTAAGTAACCACCTTTGGTTGCGCTGAGAGAATTTGGAACCATTATTGATCTTGACCTGGGTCTTAATTTAGATACATTCCACACAATGGTTAGAAATTCTTTATCAGCCACTGAATAGTTTCTTTCATGCCCCTTAAGAGTCCTTGAAATATAACAAACCGGCTCGATTGCGAAGTTACTTGCATCGGTGTATAAATGGAATGGTTTTTCGAATTCTGGGAATTTTAGAATTAGACGTGTTATCAAGTTAAGTTTGAGTGTCTCTAACGCATTTACATATTCGGGGTCATTAACGTTTATCTTTTTAAGGTACCTGGTCATTGGATATGCTATTTTTGCATAATCTTGTATGAATTTTCTGTAATAACCAGAAGCTTCTAAAAAACTTCTAAGTTGTTTCTCCGTTTGAGGGAGTGAAAGATTTTTTATTGTACCTACTTTGTTAGGGTTCGGCATTATGCCCTCTTCTGTCAGAACGTGCCCTATAAACTCGGTTTCTGTTTCTTTTTTAAATGAACATTTACCAACTTGCAATTTCAAATTATACTTTTTCAAAATTACAAAAATGTCTCTAAGATTTTTCATATGTTCTTTTAGAGAAGTGGAGAATATCAAAATGTCGTCTAAATAGACAAGGCAGGTTTTATTTATATATTCCCGTAACATGTGGTTCATTAAGCGTTGAAAGGTAGCTGGTGCGTTTTTAAGCCCAAAAAGCATACGAATATATTCGTATAATCCTTGTGGAGTTATAAGTGCAGTTTTTACAATATCATTTGGATGCATTAATATTTGATGATACCCTTTTGCTAAATCCAATGTTCAGAAATAAATTGATTTTCCTACCTTATCAAAGAGATTGTCTATATTTGGTAAAGGAGAACGATCATCTTCGGTGATAGAATTTAACGCTCTATAATCGACACAAATGCGATACTGCAACTGACCATCTTTATCTGTTTTTTTTGCAACAACCACGATCGGGGAAGCGTATCTACTCACACTCTTCCTGCCTGATTATACCCTTTTGCTCCATTTCTACAATCTGCTTAGCGACTTCATCTTCGTGTTTTTTTGGTAACCTATACAACTTTGAATGTATTGGTCTATCTTCTTTAAGTTGAATTTCGTGTTTTTTCGTCGAGGTGTGGGTTAACCGATCCTCATTCCGATATTGGATATCTTGGAATTCATCTAGTTGATTGAGGCTGCCGAAGTCAGGATTACCTTCTTCTAGACTGTTGCAGGACAACTCTTGTCCACTCTCTAACTTTAAAATGGTTTTATTTTTCAGAGTTATCTTTCCTTGCTCAATATCAACAGTTTTAACTATATTTTTAAGAACATCCATACGTAGAAGTATGGTATAATTCCGTCGGCACGGGAAATTGAATTATGTTCGTACTCTGCGTTATTGTACTATTTTTATTTATTTCGTCGAGTATCTAAGACTGGGTACGCTGTCATGTCAAGTTTATTTGTATTTACGATAGTAATAGCACTACCTGTATTGTCATTAGTTGTCCGAGGCTTCATTCAGAAAAATTGGTGGCTCGGTCAGTCTGTACATTGTTTGTATCCATGGGTTGTGGCCTTAGAAACAGATTTTGTCTGCCACTCCCTGATGGTCTTGGTTCGTTCTGATAGTAATTATTATTTCTAACGTTCCCTAAAGGTCTGCTACCTCGATCACTATAATTCCTAAAATTCTCCGGGTTCCTATAATTTCCCCCAGTTCTTTGTTCATTGTTTACTTTGATATTGATTAGGTGAATACTTATTTTCTATGGTCTTTAAATTTCCATGGTCGTAACCAATGTAGGAGAATAAAGTTCTTTTTATGTCTTGCATATCATATTTGTCTCTTAATTCTCTAGCTAAGTTACCTACAGTGATATCTCTTAATTTATAATAATATTGTGAAGCAACAGTTTCTCTGGCTCTGGATTATCATAAAAGATGACATAAGTATTAATCTTACTCAATAAATATTCTAATTTATTAATTAAATCATAAATGGAACTCACTTTCATGTTTAATATTTCCCTCGTCAAGTCAGTGCTGCTGATGATAGGCGGGTAATGTTGTCTGAAGAGCTCCTTTGCCTGGTCCCATGTGGTCACACCATTGACAATGAGTAGATCCGTTGCTCGTCGTTTGGCTTTGGTCTGTTCAATTATCGTCCATGTTGCTTGCTGTATTTGCGAGATGGTTTTCCTCCATGACTAAGAAATGTGTTTTACTGTCTCCTTCGAATTCGGGTAAGTATTGAATTTCTCTCAATACATGACCGCCGATGCTAGCCGGTGGAATTCTGGCCACTATAGCCATTAGGCTGTTCAGAATGTCTCGATTGTACACTTCTGGCATCTCCACGTTATTCTGTGCCATTTTTTTTTTCACTTTACGTTATAGTAAGTAATAAATACATTCACTTCACAAACTTAATTTATTGTTTTTTTTTTTTTTTCACTGAGCTATCGTATTGAACTTTCACGTTTTGGATCAGGATAGTTGTACCTACCGACTGCGCCAAATAAATTATTTAAAACTCACAAAAATTTTTTAATAAAGGTTTATTCCTCTATTTAAAATATCTGTTTTTTTACGTTTTAATAATTAATAAACGGTCGCTGTATTAACAGGGCTGCACCGTATTATTTGGTTTGGTATCTGAACACAAACTAAAACTTAGAGCTAATCGAATGCCAGAAGAAAGGTTCAATATCCAGAAATATTACAACATAATTCCCACTGACTTGCCTGCATTTACATTTCTCAAGAGATCAGCCGAATGCATTTGTTTCATTTATTTACTCTATTTCACAATAGGTTAAACGAATGCATTGGTTTACTTTCTTGTTTACGTTATTCGGTCGTCGTCACTTTTATGGGTCAACATAAAACTGATGACGATAATTATTTACGGTCTGGAAAAATTGAATAATGTAAACAGAAGCAAGTATGGTTTATGAACATATACAAAGTATGGTTTTATGACCAATATTTAACTTGTGCGGTGTGTGCATGCAGTCGTTTAAACATCATCGGGGGACATAGTTGCAGATCTGCATAGAGTCTAAGGTATAGAATCCGGAATTGTTTCTGTTTGCATTGGTTCACGGTCAAAAGATCTTATGTCAAACCTAGGCAGACCCCAGAAGCCCCAGACCGAGATGCATATGTATATAAAATGGTTGAGACGAAACCGAGTTGACTAAACTGGACCACCATTTCAAATGATTTGTCAATTTCTTGATCATATTACTTCTTAATTACAGACAAATCAGGCATATCCTCATAGAGTAAATATAATAGACTTTCTATGTACCTATCCACTGACCGCTAAAAGGAGCAAGTGTGTTATGCGCAGAAATAAAACGCAATTTTCTTAACGCACGTATTATTAGTTCGAAGATGTTGGATGAACTGTCGCATTAACCAACAGTCATTTCTGAGGAGACCTATGCATTCATAAGAGTCGTGGGAAGATCGAGATAACAAAAATCATCGTCATCTCACTCATGAACGTTTGTTTATGAAACGCTTGAAATCTAATACTTTGAATACTTGAATACTTTGTTCCAATAAAGATAAGGAAAACGAATGAGGCGACAAACTAAGATGCAAACTTACGTAAAAAGTACGGCATCCAATATTTATACTGACTCTACTGTGAATTGTAACATGAACCCATATGAATGCATAACACCTTTACATATCTTATTTCCTTTTTTTTTTTTTTGATTTAGACAAAACAATTCAAAATTAATTCCTGTCCTTCAAGTCTAGAACCCTATTACGTTTCTTATTATAATAGTGAACAATTTTCTCTCTTTCTATTACAGGATTGCGGTTTCTTTTATTAAAACAGTTTTTGAAAAACATTATTTTGTTTACTTTAATAATTTTAACAATTATATATACAATAATAACTGTCAATAATGCAGCTAAAGTTAAGAACGCTGTCCCTTGAGCTTTTGTACGTATAGGTTTTAATACATTTTCTATAAAACTCTCTTCATTTTGAAGTTCAATACTTAAATCGTTTATATTTTTCAAACTTCCTTTGATTTTTGTTAAAGGAATATTATTTGTTTTAATGTCTTCTAATTTAGTGCTAAGACAATCATCTAATCCGAAAGTATACATATTTATCATTGTTATCATAGGTGAAGGTTTCATTATTAGTGCTTATGGAAGTTTCCAGAGTGGAAAATTATATTATAATTAGTAGTTGGATTCCAAATATAGGATTCCCGTTCCTTGAATATAATCTTTCTTTTCTTTATTTGTACATTTACAATTATACATAGTTTCATCTATGACAAGGAAAAGATATTTATTAGAATCAAGTGCATGAAAAATTTCTATATCATTTTGAATTTGATTAAATTTACAATCGTTAACTGATCTACTCATATAAATGTTCAAAATGCAATTATCTTGTCTAATTGTAGTTTGCAAAACAAGGTTTTTACAAATATAATATTCCTGAATTTTCTTACATTGCTTAAGGTCTAAGAAAGTTCCAAATTCTTATCTGTTTTCGCTTATTATAAAATAATTGGAATTAATATCCAAAGTGTAAACGTTATTTCCTTCAATTATCGGTAAGGTTATTACTTCAAATAGTTCTAAATTTTTATCTTCTACAAGAGGTAGCTCAACAATAATATTAATTTTCTTACCGGACAAATAAGATTTTACTTCTGATTCTTCTATAAGGTAATTATAGTTTTCAATGCTTGGCTCAAAAAGTAAAGAGTGTTTGTTTGTACTTTGTTCAAGTATTTCAATGAACTTAGATGGCTTAAGAATTAAATGAATGAATGGGTGAATGAAATTGAATTTTAAAAGAAAAATAGCTTGCTGTATAATATCTGTTTCTATATCTAAAGCTAATGTTTGATCAAGAATCTGTCTATGTATTCTTTCAAAATATTTATTTATTATTATTTCTTCATTTACTTCATTCATTGATGGCTTAGATCTATCTTTTACCATTGTCCTCAAATATTCTCCCAATCGGGAATGTGCCCTTTCGACAGAACCATTGCTTTGTGGGTAAGCGCTACTGGTTCGAAGGTGTTTTATTTTTAGTTTACATACATATGTCTGTCATGACATCATTGATAAATTCTCCTCCGTTATCTGTTAGAATATACTTAGGTATACCAAAATATAATATCCAATTATTTGTGAATGCCCTGGCTATGGTTTCACTCTTTTCATCTTCTATTGGTATAAATAGTATATATTTGCTCAAGTCGTCCTGAATCGTAAGACTATATGTATATAACTTTATTTCCATCTTTGTATGGCCCTGTTAAATCCATAGCTAATTTTTCTAATGCATATTTTGCAGTTGATGTTATTTGCATCGGATTTTTACCTGGATGTCGCTTAATTTTCTGTTTTTGGCATTGTATGCATTTACTAATATATTCGATGACATCTCTATTCAATCCCTTCCAATAAAATCTCTCTCGTATTCTGGTTATAGTAACCTTTTGTCCTCCATGACCACCTATTAATCCTTCATGATTTTCTTTAATAATTTTCTGTTGTTCTTCGACGTCATTCACAACTTCTATATTCATTCCTATGTCAGTGTCCGTATCTTTCTCCATATTTTTGATTGCTGCTTCTCCATTTATTTCTTCTCTATTCGTATTAATAATACTAGGTGTTTTTCTACATTCTTCTTCATAAATTCTTTTAAACGCTATTTCATTGCTTTCTTTGTCTGATAAATCACTTCCAAAAATTTCTGAAATTAGTTCCTGAGTTTTTGTATCGTTTCGTGTTGTTTCGTTATGTACCCCTTTTTTGTATCTTATCTCATATTCATATTCTTCGAGTCTTAATCGCCAACGAACTAAACGAGATCCAGGATCCTTTACATTGAACAACCAAGTCAATGGTATGTGATCAGTTTTTATGATAAATCTTTTTCCATATAAATAAGGTCTAAAGTGTTGAGTTGCCCAAATGATAGCTAGGCATTCTTTTTCCGTTGTATTATAGTTGCATTCTGCTGAACTTAATGTTTTACTAATAAAATGTATAGGCATGTCTTTACCGTCTCGTTCTTGAGATAGAACAGCGCCTATTCCACAATTACTGGCATCAGTCGTTACAATAAAAGTTTTCTTATAATCAGGGTATTGTAGCATAGTAAAATTTGTCAATTCTGTTTTAAGTTTCTCAAACGCATTCTGTTGCAAATCTGTCCAATCCCATACTATATCTTTCTTTAATAATTTATATAACGGCGAAGCTATAATACTAAAATCTTTAATAAATTGTCTATAGTAACCAATCATTCCCATAAATGATTGTATTCCCTTTTTATTTGTTGGAGCTTGAAGTTTACTAATCGCTTCTACTTTATTCTGATTTGGTCTTACGCCATTACTTGTAATCGTATGCCCCAAGTAGTCTACTTCTCTTTTGATAAACTCTGATTTATCCATTTGAATTTTGAGATTAGCATTTCTTAATTTCTTAAACACATTCACCAACTTTTTGTTCTGTTCGTCTAACGATTCGCGAAATACCACAATATCATCTAGGTAAACAAAACAATCCTTTCCTTGTAGTTCGCCTAAGACAGTAGTCATCATGCGCTGAAAACATGCGGTTGCATTTTTGAGGCCAAATGGCATTCGAGTTACCTCGAAGTGGCCATATGGGAGAATGCTGTTTTCGCGATGCTATCTTCGACAAGAGGAATTTGATGAAATCCTGACTTCAAATCTAAAGTCGTAAAGAATTTGGCTTGACTCAACTGGTCCAATATTTCCTGAATATTAAATAAATAAATACTTGGCGCAACAGGTCGATGGGACCCAAGGCCTAGCTTCTCACAACCATTCGTGTTGTGCGCGTTATATTCTTTACACGAATGGATGGGGCCTACTGTTTAGTGCCGTGTCCTAAGGGCAATTTGTTTTTTGAGAAGCTTTCTCGAGACAGTTATACTCTCGGATGTTTGTCAGACGCTCGCGAAAGGTGGGGCCGTAAAAATGTTTAGGTGTTCCCCGACTATGATTCGAACTTCGAACCCCTTGCTCCATAGTCCAACGCACTAACCACTGAGCCACGGCGTCCACATATTAGGGATCGGATAATTATCGTTGATCGTGATATCGTTCAATTTACGAAAATCAATGACCATCCTCCATTTAACCTTACCACTAGAATCGGTTTTTTTTTTTTGAACGATCCATAATGGACTCGACCAAGGACATTCGCTGTGGCGTATTACATTTGCTTCAAGGAGTTTCTGAGTTTGTTTACAGACCTCGTCCTCGTGGACTTTCGGTTACCGATACGTTTTTGCATTAATTGGAGAACTATCGTTCGTTCTAATTCTATGCTTTATTACAGATGTATCTGTCAGTGGTTGCCCTTCCAAACTGAAAACATCTTCAAACTCTTTAATTATACCTTTTAACGAAATTATCTCAGATTCGTTCTTCGAATGATCCTTTCTTATATTTTTCCATATTTCTTTAAAACGCTCCGTACCCATTTCACTAGTTCTAGAGTTAATGGACGCTGCGACCTGAAACATCGTTAATTTCAATCCGTTGGTTCACTGTGTTTAAACTCGTAACTAAGTCCATGGTAATATTTCCATTACTTAATGTGTTATCCCGATAATTAATATAAAAACCATTCTTCACAAGCAAATCATTTCCTACTATACCATCATAAAATCCAATGACATCTACTTTGATCACATAAAACTTCATTTTCAACGCAAAATAATTCTTGTATTCTGTTTCTATTTCAACACTATAGGACTAGTATAGGACTACTTCTATTGGATCTTCCTATTCCCTTGAAATATATTAAATCTTCAACATTAACATCTTCTCTTTTATTAGGCTAATACTTGCTCCTGTGTCAATCAAAAATCTATATTCTTCTGCATCATATTTCATGTTTATATGAGGGCTTTGTGTAAAATTTGAAACTGACCCTCTCACTGTTTCTTTCCTCGAAAATTTGTACCAATTTCTCGCATAGGTACTTCAGCAATTTTATAGTCTTTTCGTTGATTGAAATTCTTCTTTTCGTAGTTTATTTTACTTTCTTCCTTCTTTTTCCCATTTCTACTATAATCATTGTTATCATTTCTAGGTATTTGTACATTATTTCTATTTGTTAGTAAATTTTTATTACGAAAACAATTTTTTGAAAAGTGTCCTGCACGTCCACAATTAAAACACTTTACGATTTATTATTACTGCGTGATTTATTCGTATTAAATTTCGACCTGTGTAGTCCCTATTCGTCGTTTTATAATGTCCTAACCTATTCTCTTCTTCCATGGCAAGCTGAAAGCTTCTACCATTGATTTTGGTCTTTGAGTATTGACGAAAGTACCCAATTCTTTTTGCAAACCGAAAATATACGCATTCAGGATATCTTTTTGAACAGCTACTACCTGTCCATCATATGTCGCATCTAAATAATTTTCATTGTATAATGATTAAATACGCCTACGCGTTAATGTTCCACACCATTGTGTATATTGAATAACCGTTTCAGATGGTCCCTGCCTAGAATGTGTTTCTCGGAACACTCTATTTAATTCATATTTAAGACTCTCCCAAGAGGTAATTTTTTTTTTTCATTAATAGAATTTCAGCATTACCAGATGTTCTACTTTTAATGATCGGTAATAAGCAACACTTTTGTTGTTGCGTGGCTAACTCCATTGCGTTATCGCAATTTTGTATGAAGTTATGTGCCTTACTGGGGTCACTGTCAAAATAAGTGATTATTTTAATCAGATTTTCCAAACTCATTATTTGGCTTTCATTAATTGAACCTCCTTAATTGAACTTTCATTAATTGAACATTCTGCATACAAGGGAGGAACTGACCTAGTTTGCTCTGGCTGTCTATGGGGATTATGTTTAAAACTATTCGTTTCTGTGTAAAATTCTAATCCAAGAGGCTGAATTATTTTAGCTGATTTCGGAATGGTTCCCTTCTCGTTTGTAATTTTGTTGTTCCTAATTTTTTCTGCTGCATCTTCCGTACTACCTGCTATTAAAGGCGAAATATCACTTTCTACATTTAAGCTAGCCATCTTTGTGTGTAAATCTTTGTCTATAGTATCAGGGGCATGTATGTCGTCTAAGAGTAATTGAATAAATCTCTTGCGAGGATAACTGCGATGGTTGTAAAATACCCTAAAATTTTCTACATCTTTACCGAAGGTTATTTGTTCGTTTTGTGATATTTCTGTTAGTTCAACGATCTTTGCACAAGTTTCTCCTATACATGAAAGGACAGATTCATTGAAATCATAATCCGTAGTTAACAAGGTGTTACTTAATTGACTCATTTTGATATTTAAAGGAACTATTATGGAATTCGGATTCTATTTTAAATACTTATTTTAACAATATTTCTTTTTTATCTAACAAGTTAAAGTATTCGCACTCGCGGATACCAAAAAAAAACAGACGACAGACTTGCCGCGTTAAATGAAAAAGCGTACTTTTAGTTTTATAAGAATTTATTCGGACTGTGTTTTACAATTTAAGATCTTTTCAATAACCTCGCCGTCGATAGACTAACTCCCTGAATCTATTTGCCTTCACATGTAACTTCTCTCATGCCAAATCCAAATGCTGACACAGCTGTCTCACCTGCCGCATGTCCGCCGAATATAGATATCCAATCCGAAGCGCGTGTGCTGCGTCAGCTTAGGTTCCCATGCATTGGCTGATGCAATCAGCGGTCGAGGACAAGTAGATCATGTTTCCTTTCGGGTCAATGCTGTCTGGAACGTGATAACTAACACAATTGAATATTTTTTTGTTTTGATATATCTCTTTTTATCTAAATATTTTTTATTAATTCTTTAACCACAAATCTTAACAACTTACGCGTAAAATACACAGAAATATACAGTCTGTTGGTACGCCATCTCTGCTCTTCAGCTTCTTGCCCTGGGATAAGTATAGCTCGGTACAGCTGTTGATGGTAAGATGATGATGAGTATGATGATTCAGGAACTGTAGGAATTGTTATATATCTGCAGAGTTTTATAAACTGGCTTGGAGAATTTAAAAATTAGACACAAACTAACAGTTATTTTATTCGAAAATGAAACATGTAATTTTTCTATTTTCACTTTTAAATAGCACGTGAGATGATTTTCTTTTGTCAGTGATGAAGATAATTAAACTCTCACTTTTACGTATGTACATATGTATATTTTCACTTTTACTTTTATGTATTTCTTACGTTTTTCGATTTTTTAAAAAAGAAGAGAGAAATTTACTCCAGAGTTTCGAATGCTAATTTTACCGCTGCCACCAATTTTGTTGTGCGCAGGAATAAAACACAATTTTCTTAGCTCACGTTTTATTTGTTCGACGATGTTGGATGAACTGTTGCATTAACCAACAGTCATTTCTGAGGAGACCTATGCATTCATAAGAGTCGTGGGAAGATCGAGATAACAAAAATCATCGTCATCCCACTCATGAACGTTTGTTTATGAAACGCTTGAAATCTAATACTTTGAATACTTGAATACTTTGTTGCAATAAAGATAAGGAAAACGAATGAGGCGACAAAGTAAGATGCAAACGTACGTAAAAAATACGGCATCCAATATTTATACTGACTCTACTGTGAATTGTAACATGAACCCATATGAATGTATGACAAGTGATAGGGCCCTAAGACCTAAGAGTGACGCAAGTAATAAATTACAGTCAGATTTTGATGAATATGTTATAGAAGGCTTTTTTCGGATATATGTACATATGTATGTATGTACATATAAATTAAAGCTCGGACTCTTAAGGTTCAAAAGATATAAACCTTACAATTTCCCATATCAAATGCAATTTGTCAAATTACATTTCCTTCTAAATATATGTAACTACATTTTATATACAAGAGATTTATTAATCTTTTTTTAACCTTTTCTTTAATTCCTAACAGTATGCAAAGATCGAATTTCTCGTAATATTAGTGTACATACTTAAGTACGTATGTTAATGTCATTAATGTATAAAGCAGCGTTCCCCAAATGGGGAATGGGGTTCCTTGGAAGGGTCAAAGGGGTTCCGTAGACAAAACATAATCGTTCGGTCGCGTCGCACCGAAATTCACACTTTTAGTCATCAGCGAAAAAATATTTTGAAATTTTTGTGTCGGTGTCAGTGTTGCGTATTATTCATATAATAAATATAAAAAAAATTGGTAGGCTCTGGTACATTAAAAGGTAATAAATAATTTATAAACATTTGCATATATGACTGGATTTAGAGATAGGATAAAAAGAAGATTGAGTTTCGATTTTTGTTTTTGGAGTAAGCGTATTCAGTTTGATACTTTTTTCCATTTTACAAACGTTACGTCGCAATGACGAGGATTTTGTTTCCCTTCTTTATCTTTTTTTTCTCTGGCTATTAAATTCAAATATACGATCCGGGTTTACATGCAAAAACTTAACTTCTGTTTCAATCCCATTGTATAGGATAATTATACACGCATTAACAAGAAAACTGAATTTATTTAAATTATAGAGTCGAGAACCAAAAAAAGAATGTCGAAGACTGACATTCGGCAGAAAGCGATGCCGAAGAAAACCAAAAAACTGTCTGTGTAACTGAGTACGGTTACGGTGCGTGTCAAAAAACTAGTGCCATCAAATTAGTACTGCAAGATGAGTGTTGCCAGTTTACTGGTATCAAATAAGAGCTGCCAATGTAGTATACTCTCGAACATTTACTGCCCGGCTGGGCGGGTAGCCTCAGGAAGAGTGCCAAAGAGTCGACATACCTTCTGTGCCGGTCGAGTTCCAAGCTTGAGTTTGCCGCCAGGGTGTCCATTTTCTAGGCAGTATTCCACAGTGACGTTACGAACAAGGCCGTCAATGCCCGGATATACGTCCATGATGCGTCCAAGTCGCCATTTCGATGGCTATAATTTTCGTGACGGAGTACGACTATGTCACCCCACTTGTAAATTTTCAGCTGGTCTTCGCCACTTTGAACGCTGTTGCAGCGAAGCCAAATATTCATCGTGCCAGCGATGCCAAAACGATTGATGCATTTGTCGTAGAAGCTTCCAATGTTTAAGTCGATTAGTAGGCGTTTCCGGTACAGTATGCTCAGGTAATGCCACCAGTGAACGACCAACCAAAAAATCAGCCGGAGAGAGCGCCAAACGGTCATCCACGCCATCGTGTATGGCAACCAATGGTCGCGAATCCAAGCCTCAATTTGGACCAGCAATGTGTGTAGTTGATCGAAGTATAGCGTCTGGCCACCAACGACGTGTAGCAAGTGATTTTTTGTCGATTACACTGCGGCCTCCCATAGACCGCCTTGATGTGGCGCCGCCGCTGAGATGAAATGCCATTGAGTCTTCTGGTTTGCCAACTGCTGTTGAGTGTATTCCCCGTGCCATTCAGCCAAGTTTGCTTTAAAGATTTTGTTTGCCTTTCTGAAAGATGATTGCATGGGCCACGTTGACCAGTAAAACGCGGGAAAACGTTGATGAATGCTCTGGCTGACAAATCTTCCGCCAATTCGATGTGCACAGCCTTGATTGCCATGCAGACGAAAATGCCAATTCGGATGTTAAAAGGTCCGCAATAATCGACGCCTGATGACGAAAAGGGTGGAGATGCCACTACCCGCGCGGTCGATAACGATGCCATTTGTTGTTTAGCCATCCGCTGAGAGTGTCATCGACATATAATACACTCATGTATGCATTGTTTGACGAGCGCACGGCCACAGATGATCCAATATTGTTGCCGAATTGTATGCAGCATAAGTGCAGCCTGTGCATGCGAGTTTGTGAGATGAATGTCCCGTACGATGAGTCGTGATAGGGTGCTTTCCCTTGCCATAATGATTGGATGTTTTTGTTCAGTAAATAGTTCAGCATGTCTCAGTCGACCACTGACTCGCAATATACCATCTGGATCTAAATATGGCGACAAAGATGCCAACTTGCTCGTAACTGCAACCTGTCGGGAATTTGTTAGTTGTTGAATTTCATTGCAAAAATACCTGTCTTGTTCAGCTCGAATGTGCCATTTCAAAGCTATAGTCAGCTCATCGCAATCCACCAGTGTATGATGCCAATATTGTCGTCGAATTGGATTGCCCCGAAGCACAAACGCCGTAGTTCGTATTAGCCTACCAATGCTAGAAAAGCGTTCGACCAAGTCGATGACGATGACTTCGTCACCGCAGCGATATCTCGTTTGTATGATATTAGATGGAGAAACGCGCATAATATGAGTTTTGAGTGGTTTAGTTTCCATCTCCATTGCTCCATTGGATGTCAGTTGCCATGTTGACACGAATTAATTCGGTCGCTCCTTTCCACCATAATGCATGACAGACCAATTATTCAGCCAAAATACCGCGACTCGCACAACCGGCTGGATTGAGATGAGTGCGAACATGTCACCAGCCATCCACGTTAATGTGTTGCTGTATGTACCCAATTCTGTGCGCAGCATAGGGTTTGAGCGTCGCAGGTGATTTGCGTAGCCAACAAAGCACGATCGTACAGTCGCTCCATAGAGTGCATGGTGCATGCGCCAAGTCCAATGCATATTTTACACTGCCAATAGTTTCTGCCAACAGTCGTGCTGCGCACAATTCTAGATGTGGTTGTCATCGGACTGCCTTGATTGTCCACACGAGATGGTGCAACACGAGTTTTCGCAAGTGCTGATGTGAAGTCGCCATTGGGTCTCGTCGTACAAAAGTACACGACCGCCGCATATGCCTTAATTAGCATCCATCGCAGAAGCCATGCAAGTGTGTGGTGACTGATGCTTGCATCTGCAAACACCTTGGAATTCGAAGATGTTGCAATTAATGCAAAACGTTGCGGTAAGCCATCCATTCCTGAAGCAATTCCGCCGGTAGTGGCAAGTCCCATTCCAAGCCAGTACACCACAAAGTCTGAATGAATATTTTTGCCACGATGATAACTGGTGCCAGCATGTTTGTAAGATCGTACAACCGCGCAATATCACTCAATACTTGCCGTTTTGTTGTGGATGTTGGTTTGCCAATGTTGATCCGATAGAAAAATTCGCCCGTTGTTGGATCCCAATGCAACCCAAGTACTGTCACTTCCGGAGATTTCAATTCGATGTCAACCGCTGGACATGGACTATCTGTGATTCGAGCCAATGCCATCTTGTCGTTGGACTGCCATTTACGTAAGTGGTTATGACCTTGCTGCAATATCTTATCGACGTCATTTGCCAATTGAAACGCCTGTTTAGTAGTTTCGACACTCGACAGATAATCATCGACATAAAAGTCACGCAAAACGCTCGGAGGTCATCCACCAATATGTTACTGTTATCGCGGGCGCACTGCTTCATTGCCCGAATAGCATTGAACGGTACCGAAGCCATGCCATATGTGATGGTAGTCAATTGGTATGTGGGAATCGGTTGGTCAGATGCTTCGCGCCATAAAATCTGCTGCCATCGTTGGTGACGTTTGTTGATTCGAACTTGCCGAAACATCTTCTCTATGTCCGCCGATAAAGCTACTGCAAAACGACGAAATCGGAAAATGATCGTAACGAGGAATTCCTCTATGAGCGGTCCACTCAATTGTGTTTCATTTAAGGAAACTCCAATTGATGTCTTCGCCGACGCGTTGAAAACGACGCAAAATTTTGACAACACAGCATGATGTGGTATAAGATACCGCTGTGATGGTTCATATGACAAATCCGAAACATCCTTCATATGCCCCAAAGTAATGTGTTATTGCATGAATGCCTCATATTTTGCCTTAAGCTCCGTATTATTAGCCATTTTACGCAGAGTCGGTGCATCCGGACGAAATGGAATTTGTACGATGTAACGGCTATCGGAAGCACGACGATGTGTAGCCAGGAACAAATTCTCGCAGATATCGTTAGCATCGTTGGGACTGTGGCTGGTCCAAAGACCACCCAACCCAGCGAAGTTGATTGTGCAAAAGGTTCATTCTCAGAACCACGTACGATGCCTTCTTGGACGATATCACCCCATACGTCAGCGCCAACGAGCGCATCGATTCGTCCAGTTTGACCAAATGATGGATCTGCCAAAGCCAAAGTGCGTAGATGTTGCTAACAAGACGGCGCAATATCAGCTATCGGAGTCGGTGTAGTGATTGTAGGAAGCAAGTAGAAGTTCACATCGATGGCAATGTGTCGTCGCACAACGCCAAATTAATTGTTGGACGCCCATGCGTGTACGTTATAGAAGAAACAACACCTTTTACTGCGATTGCACAGGGCTTCCTGCAAAGAGCCAACTAATTAAAAAAGCTATATTTCATAAAACTGACCTGACTGCCCGGATCGCAAATGATTCGTCAGCGATGTGTAAAACCATAGCCATCCTCAATGTGAACAATTTCAGTCGCCAATAAGACCCATCGCTCGCCAATTACCACGAACGTTTTGGCCGTCGATGGTAGTCAGGCTGTATAGTTCCGTGGTGGTTGAGTGGACTGTTCTGCAGACGTTGGAGCAGCTGCTGAGGTTGATCTAGCGGTGGATCCAGTGTCGGAAGGCTTGACGCGACACAGCAATGTATGATGTCTGCCTTGGCAATTTCGACAGTTGCCACTTGAACATGCCTTGGTTGCATGTCCCGGCCTCAAGCAATTGAAGCAAAGATTAGATCCACGAAGTTTGTTGAACCGTTCAGCCACAGGCAAACCCATCAACTTCGAACGATTACTGATGCGATGTGAGTTAGAGTCGCAAAACTCACAATTGCCAGGTGCGGTTGCAGCCAAGTTTGTTTTTACTAAACGCAATGCACGATTTGGAGGGTTTGGATTCCTCTTCATGCCTGGTTGGTTGAGAATATCGACTGCATTCCATCGCAGTACTTATGACGCCAAACTGTGACCCCGTTTCTCCACAATATTCAACAAGTCTTCCAGCTTAGGGATTTCGTTCGAAGTTCGGCGCATGCCCCAAGCCTGCTGTGTCGCTGGAGGAATTTTCGATGTGACAATAGGAACTGCCAATGCATCCCAGCTTTCCACGGGTAGCTTCATCACTGTCAGTGCACGGAATGACTCCCTAACTGTGTCGACTATGGAGAGCAATGTGGAAGTGGATTCAACTGTTTGTTGTTTGAGGCCAATAAATCACATTGTCAATTGTCATTGAAGTGAACGGTTGGTTTTCTGCGAGTGCTCTGGTATTTATCCAGAGATCCTGTTTAAAGAAATTGCAATCACAACAAAAGTGTAAACAAAATATAACAAAGATTGTGACTTTTAAATATTTATTGAAAAATTTAGTGCAAAAGTGATTTCTTACAAACTCTGTTTTAATTTCACTTTAAATAACTTTCCTGTACTTTCGTCTGTCACTACGTATTTTCGCCGTTTCTCCAATTATACGCAGTAAGTACCTTTCATAAATCTGTGCGACTTTGTCGTCTGCCCTCTGTGCTCCCGAAAATTACACTTCGATTGCATTACAGTCACTGAAAGGTCCTGGAGATCGATGGGTTCCAAAAAAAAATACCTGGAAGTGCCAGTTCTGCCGAAACAAATGCCAAAAATGCCATAATGGACACACTCATGAACGAAATTCAAAAACTAAAATTGCACATCGCGAGAAAGATGAAATCATCTCACAAATGCAAACACAAATCAATTAGGTAGAACAACAACAACTAAAAACACAATAGAAATAAAAAATATTAAAATTTAACTGAAATTGTACAAGCCATAGGAAACACAATAAAACAGGAAGTAACAAACGCGGATATAGCCGATATCTACCGCACAAGAACAAAAAAACACTAACCGATTCACAATTGTCGCCACTTTCACCAGTAATTTAACAAAACCAAACTTCTTAAAGAAGGCCCGTGAAAATCATCCACTGATGATCGCCAAAAGCAACATAAACAGCAGTGTAAAATTGATCGAGCCTAATAACAACAACAACAACAGCATTCGCCGTGTTCCGATTTCTAGGCACTATGTAGTCAAACGTTTCTGATTGGTGTAGAGATTCAAATTTGACTGAAAAGTAAGGCAATGGCCGCGTTCCGATTTCTAGGCACTATGTAGTCAAACGTTTCTGATTGGTGTAGAGATTCAAATTTGACGGATTGAAAGGCAAAAAAATTCTCCCTTACTTTCAAGTCAGTTTTTGAAGTGTGAAGAATCAGCTGATCGGCAATATTTTGTGTATTGTTCGGCTGTGCTTTATAATTTGAATGGATTATGTGCAATAAATAAACAAATTACTTTCCAAATAAATTGCAGGGAAGCGATCATCGAATTGATACAATAAGAGGATATGATTTTTTGATCAATATGCGCTGTGTTTTCATTAAAATATTATTCAAAATAACCGTCCAAGTCTTCTTTACAGGTTCCAATTTCATATAAATATATTTATCAGTAAGATCCCTCGACAAACACAGCCCACACTTTGTCTAAAGTAAAACCTGGAAATGAGGATGTGAAGTGTGACACTTGAAATGTCACCTACATTTTCAGTCAGTTTGCCGTTCCATTTGTTAGACTTTACCTTCAAATGTAGTGCCTATAAATCGGAACGCGCCCAATTTTTTGTGAGGTAGTGGACTGGATTCTCCCTACTTTTCAGTCAGTTTTTGAAGTGTGAAGAATCAGCTGATCGGCAACATTTTGTGTATTGTTCGGCTGTGCTTTATAATTTGAATGGATTATGTGCAATAAAAAAACAAATTACTTTCATACTCAGAACAAAACGTGGTACGCCATTGTGTTGCATTACCTCATACTAGTCCGAATATGAAATTTGAACTAAGTCATTGGAGTCGTTTTCTCGCAAATCGACTTTTCCCCAAATTGGCTCTAAGTAAAGTACCATTGTTGCCAATTTTGGTAAGCAGCAAGATACATCATCTGATTGCAATTGACCAGACTAATTCAAATATGAAGTTTAATCAAAATCGTTAGAGCCGATTTCGAGGAAATCTATTTTAACTGAAATCGGCCTTAAGTAAACTACCCTTAATTATGAGGTTAGAATGAAAACTCCGATTTCGCCTCTAGGGATTATCGCACAGACCCTATATATGAAGTTTGATCTAAATCCATCCACTCGTTTAGGCTGTAGCCTCGTGCGCAGACAGACAGACAGACCGACAGACAGACAGACAGACAGACGGCATTGGCGGACCTACTTTTTTGGACTTCTTCATTATAGTAATGTCAAGTTTGATTAAAATCTCGAGTTCCAAATTTTGCACGAATACAATACTTGCCCTATAGGTATAGGTGCAAGTAAAAAGGGCAAATGATGATATAATCATATTGGGTGATGTAAACATAAATACCCAACATAGCACAAAAAATTAGCTTAGCTATCAGGAAATGCTGGCTTCGAATGGACTACGTAATGTCATTAAAAGAGCCACGAGAATTGATCTAAACTTAGGGAGCTGTACATTGATCGATCACATTCTCGTTAACCTATCAAATTTGAAAATATTTTCGGCAATAGTTCAAAGTAATATATCCGATCAATATAGCAACATTTTTGGTACCTATGATTCATGTACAAAAAAAAGTGACCAAGCATCGCGATCGTACATCAAAATTAAAAAAGTAAATGAGCTGATCCGAGCTACCGACAGTTTCCTGTAAAGAAAATACTCAAAAAATGCGGAATGGATTACAAGGGACATCATCGAGATCTATAAGGAAAGGGATCGACTGTATCGAAGGTAGAAAAATAATCGAAACAACACAACATATTAAAATGAATACAAAAGATTACGCAACCAAGTCAACAGAAAAGGATGCAGAAGTCGGGAAGAACACTACAAAAGGAAGTTCGAACAAGTAAAATGTGACCCAAATAAAACGTTGGCACTCATCAATGAGCTATTAGGTCGAAAAAAAGCCGTCGCTAGATGAAACCATTCTAAAAAACTTTTCACCTAATACGAATGTTGTTGGGTTGACCGACGCATTCGCGAACTCATTTTCACGGCAAGCTGCATTAATAATCAATAATAATGTGTAGCAGAACAACATCTAGCCGCAAGAATACATTTTATACAATTTAATACAAGTTACTTGGAAGATACGGACTAAGAAGAAGTAACAAGGCTTATAGCTCGCTTAAATATCAATAAGGCACCCGGGGCAGATGGTATCAGAGCTATAGATATACAATCAAATCCTGACATCTTTGCACCCATAATTTCGAATATTATAAATATGAGTTTTAACATCTCCACGGTGCCAAAAAAGCTCAAAGAGGCACTTGTTAGACCTATCTACAAGGGAGGAGCCAAATATGAGATAGCAAACTATCGTCCGATTGCAATGTTGCCAGCGATAGAAAAGATCTTTGAGCAAATAATTGCAGATCGTATGTGGAAATTTATTAATAAGCATAAGCTAATAAGCAAGAATCAGTACTTTTTCAAAAAAGTACTAACCAACTTCTCGGTTATTTCGCGAATCTAGCCAACACCAGCCTTAACAAAAGCCATCATGTGCTAGTCCTAGATTTTAGCAAAGTATTCGATACCCTGGACTACCACAAACTCATAGAGGCAATACAGCGAATGGGCATTAGAGGAAAACTATTGGAGTGGCTGAAGGACTATCTTGGAAATAGGACATTTCTTGTGGGAATCAAATGCTATCGTAGTGAGTCTAACACAGTGCAGTACGGAGTCCCACAAGGCTCTAAACTTGGCCCTCTACTGTTCATTATGTACACCGACGAACTCTTTAAATCCTTAAAGATGAGCTGTCCATTCGCATATGCAGATGATACGGCGATTGTTGTCTGTCACAAATCAATCCTAGAAGCGACCAGGATGATGCAGGCAGAATTCAACGAGGTTGGAAAATGATGCCACGATAATGGACTTGTCATAAATGCGGCAAAAACAAAAATACTACATATTCGTAGCCCACAGTACCCGACGTCCTACATAAATATCAAAACACTCAATTGTGCCGACCCAAGTAACTGCCAGGTCATAGATGTCGTGGATACGTATAAATATCTGGGTATCACGATAGACAGCCATTTTCTATGGGAACCTCACATAAAAGATCTCCGCAAAATGCTGAAAGGATCCCTCTTTGCATTGGCATGCCTGAAGAATAAGTCGCCTTACTGTGTCCAAAAACAAGTGCATCACGCACTTATTGAATCGAGGCTAATATACGGCATACTTGCGTGGGGAGGTGCAGCAGATACACACATCGAAAAACTTCAACACATCCAAGATAGGGCGATCAAATTGCTGACGACAAGAGACAGCGGAGATGGCAGCGTGCGCGTTCTCACAGTGAAGAAAATATTTAATATGACAGCAGCGTTGGAGTATAACGACGATGAACGGTTCCGAACCCCAATCAGCCACAACCTTAACACCAGAAGACGAGCAGAGGGGTTGTACCATCTTCCACCTTCAACAACATATATGGCAAGCGACAGTTGATGTACACCGTACCAAACATCCTAAACACACTTCCTAATACATTGAGAAACGTAAATAACATTAATGTGAGAAAAATAAATTAAAGCAATATTTTTTTGAAACTATAACTTAAACTCCATATATACATCCTTTTCTTGTTCAAACTTAATACATTAAATTAATCTCAAACTTAAAAATATAAATACTTATATTGAATTTAAAAAAAAAACTTGCGCAAGTAGCACTCAATTTAAATTAACAGAAATTTTAATGACAATACTATTATTACATATATGCATTCGAGATATAACCTCCTGCAGATAAGCCATGTGGCTTCGCATGTAAAAATAATGTAATGAATTAATGAAATAATGAAATAAACTTCTAAACTTCTAAAAAAAAAAAAAAAAAAGAGACATGAATCTCTGCCAACTGTTTTGGGCTGTCGCAGCGGGCCTTTAATGCCTTCCATAAATTGTCATAACCACCAACCAATGCCACTGCGGTCACCTTGAACCGCCTCACGTAGTTTGCCAAGCTTATATGCCTTAGGGAATTCTTGCGAATTGCGAAGGCACAAGCGTGTCAAATGTGTCTTTAAATGCGAGCCAATTCTACAATGTGCCATCGAATTTTGGGACTGACAATGGATCTAGCCTCAAATACATTGTAGTTGAGCGAGCATTGCGATGCCATCTCCTCAATGTTTTCGGCACCTCGGTTTGCTTGAGCAGTAGAAAGCATGCGATGTAACTTAGCCATTGTAGTGTTGTAATGAGCCTCAACATCGTCCCATAGCGTCGTATGCGTTTCGATTTCTGCAGGTTGTGCTGCAGCAATAAGTGCATCATGAGTAACCAAAAAACGGTCGAAATGCATTTGCAAGGAGCTTATTTCCTTTTAAAGGCCAAATTCGTCGTCAGAGAATCCATCCTTAGCGGTTTTCGCAGCGATACGCTTGATTGCGGTAACTGCGGTGGTACGCCGGTTCAAATCCGCCATTGTTGTGGAAGGCTCAGATGTACCGTATGACCCTGAAGAAGATTGTGCAAAACGATCTGACTCACCTACCACTATTGATTTCAAATAATCCGACTCCTCATCAGACATCCACTACGCAGATGAGAAAAATCGCCACGTGAGCAAGAAAGGTAGGAAGAAGACGCCAAATATGCTAATATGCCGAATAGTAGGAATGGTCCAAATAACCAAGCCAGATGTTCGAATGTTCTCGACGAATTGCAATGCCAATTGCGTATCAACTCCAAAATTATTTGCATAAACTACTCGTGTGAACTCAATTCCTCACAGGAGGCACCAAAAATGTGTAGGAAAATTATACACGCAGTAAAAACACACGCATTAACAAGAAAACAGAATTTATTTAAATTATAGAGTGGAGAACCAAAGAAAGAATGTCGAAGACTGACAACGACGAGCAGAAAGCGATGCCGAAGAAAACCAAAAAACTGTCTGTATAACTGAGTACGGTTACGGTGCTTGTCAAAAAACTAGTGCCATCAAATTAGTACTGCAAGATGAGTGTTGCCAAGGTAGTATACTCTCGAACACCAATCTACGTTCACACGACATTAGCCTGAATTGAATCCGGATTCAGTCCGCCATATAAACGTGATATCTAATTGTTGTTGTTCGTTTTAAAATACTTTTTCTCTTAATTCTCATTCAAAAATTATGAATCCATGCAGCACTAAAGCTGTGTCGATCATGATTGATTCGATCATTTTGACCCGAGCACTTACATACAAGTATTAATGATTGCGACCACGCAGAGGCAATCACCAAGTCAATACTAAACTCATACAGGTATGAACGAACGAAACAAAAGTTTTGATTGAAATAGAATGCAAATGGGGGATAGTACGATAACTTTGGTGCCAAAAATTGATAATGGTTTTCGATAGAGGGGTCAAAAGCATTTTTTACTATGGGAGGGGTAGTCTATCTCGCCCCGTTTAGGAGGTAGGGTTTTAGAAAACAATGACTTAAAATGAAAAAAAAATTATTAAAAAACAACGGCAACACGTACATACAATAAAGTACTATACCGGTTTTGAAAGCCAATAACCTGTTCTTTAATCCTAAATTTGAATTAAATTATTTGTGTTAACAATTTTTGAAAAATTCTCATGGAAACTCACAATTCTGATAAAAAAAATTAAAGAAATAAGATTAGACCAATTTTTTTCAAAATTGTGAAATGAAATGCTGAATTGGGATTATGTGGTCAATGCCTTTGTCAATTCTTTTTTATGTCTTCTAGTTTTTGAGCAAATTGAAAATTACTATATTGTCTTCTTTTGAGGTAAGTGAATAAATGATCTGGAGAATCAGAACAGGCTTCTGAAAGACACTATTTTATGCCGCAAAACAACGAACCACCTTTGCCAATATTTTTTCTTGTTTTTGACCCCTCTATCGAAAACCGTTATCAATTTTTGGCGCCAAAGTTATCGTACTCGTGCCTGAAAATGAAATTTTCGAATGAAAGAAAGAGAATGAACGGTTGAGAAGCAAACCAATCCGATATAACATCGAGATAGAGATAGAGATTGTGAATTAATTTTGTATAAGAGTTTATTTTTTAATTAAAAAGTTGTTTTTAACATAAATGATTATCAACATCAATCAATCAAGTACAATGACTCGGGAACCAGCACACACCGATTAAGGGAAATCCCTTGAGCAAACGGGTATACATCAATAAATGATTATACTTCTTTTAAAAGCTGCTAGAATATTTTTATTTCTTATAATAATTGGCAATTCATTAAAGATTTGGTAATATTGAATGGATACAATATCTTTGTCTCAGTCAATGAACGATTGAATAAATGATGGAAATGAACGAATCATTTTTCAAACCAATACTTGATTGATTCGCTCTTCATATATGAACGATTGGCACAGGTCTATGCTGCACGCATTCTTTCTTCACCACTTTACACTACAGTCAACAAAATGTTGGTCTTTAACACTCCCTTCTCTTATTTGAGAGAAATTTTTTTTTCTCCTATCAAACGTCAAAATCATTGTGCTCTGTTTTTGCTCTGGGTGCTCTATTTATATCGAGCATGTAGAGCGCGCTCTGAGCACCCTCTGAGCGAAAAAAGAACACGAGTAGAGCGCTCTGAGCATTCGGAGCTAAAAAAGAAACACGAACATGTTTTTTGACAACTCAGGCTCTGCTCCGAACTAAAAAAGAAAACGCCTTATAGTTATTGTGGAGTTTCACCAGATAAGTACGATAGAAAGAAAAAACGAAATAAAATGACAAAAGTATGAGATATAAAATTGTATCTGGCTTTCTCGGTCGGTCCAATTTTTGATGACTCGATCCAATATGTGCGAAAAATTATAATAAAGCTAATGGAAGACGGACATACATAGTTATAGAAATATAGTGAAAACAGTAGGAAGACAATATTCCTCTGTTCAGAGGGTGATACACAACTTTAAATCAACATGATTTTTTACATCTTAGTCGTCCGTCGCAACAAATATAAAGGATAGATTTGACAATATCATCTGCCCTGATACAGCAAGGAAAATCCTAAAAAAGGTTGGTTATCACAGACGAGTAGTTCGGAAGAAACTGTTTATCTTACAGGCTAACAGACAAAAGCGAGTTGCGTTCGCTAACGAGTAAACAAGCCAATAAATTTTTGAAAAAATGTCATGTCGGACGAAAGTAAATTCTGCATTTTTGGGATAAAAGGACGTCAAATAGTTTAGAGAAAAACAGGAAAAGCACTACAAAAAGATGTTGCCCATGTTGCATGGGTGCATGGCAGGTGCTGTAGTAGGTAAATTTGAGTTTTCGGAGTCAACTAAAAATAAATTTGGTTACCTCGATATTTTGAAAAATAATTTAAAACAAGTTCAGATTTTCGGTTCCAACATGACAACGATCCGAAGCATACAATCGAGATCTCTGGTTGCTGTATAATGCGCCGAAACGACTGCATACACCCCCACAATCACCAGATGTAAAAATTGTCATAAAAAGTGAACGCAGACTTTTTCTACTTGGTTTATCTATGTTTCGTTATTAAACCTCCGTTATTTTAAATACTATAAGTGAATTTTATTTGTTCTAAAAGTTTATTTAACAAAAGCATAAAAAAAAGAAAAAAATATTTGTTTTGTTTATCATAGACGTTTGAAATTTAAACCTGATTTACAGTTGAACGCAGACTTTTTTCAATGAGTGTATATACAGGGTATGCGGTGGGGTATGACATTACTGTTTGTCTATGATCTCTGGAGTATGAAAAGCATTGGCATTAGTGAGCAGACTGAACATATGTTTTCGCATTAATAAAAGTGCTATTTTTTATTATCGAAATAATTTTGAAAAACAGGAAATATGGACAACTGGTGAGTCGTGTTAGTTAAAATTATTAAGTGTTAATTTATACATCGAAAGTTTCTTTGAAGAAAATAAAGAAAAAAAAAATCAAATATACAATTGTATTTTGTGAATCGATATTTGAAAACTCCTCTTAGCAAATTTGTATGAAATAAGATCAAAATTTAGGCACAAACATCGCGTTTTCGTTTAGTTTAGGAAATATTAAGGTTTGAAAATTAAATTTTTCCTATGAAATTGTTTGGTATTATTAAGTTGGGAATGAATATACAATATGTACATGCTATGTAAGTATGTAAGTACATACAATCGTATCGAGTTGTGTTGTACCAACATCGGCTGACCGGTTGTGCTATTTGTCCAGAAAGTGTGGACATGACGTAAAAACTTGTAAGAAGGCTACCTCTTGTTCATCTGACTTTTAACAAGGGGACGGGACCGGCTTCCATTGTTTTGTTGGAATCATACAATCTCGACGAACCTGCTGACCAAAAATGTTTCTGTGAATTTGCAGAAATATTAAAGGCAAATCACTCTGTTTCGTGCGTGCGCGCGTCCGTTCATTCCTTTGGAGGTACTTTACGATATTAATTTTCACAACGGACGCACGCAAAATTTGCAAAACGAAATGTTGGTTTCCAGCAGCTGTGCATTCGGAGATTAGGTAGATGACAGAATATACTTAACCCTCTAGTTCCCAAGCAGGCCTCTAGACCGCCTGCACCTACGCACATGTGGCGGTCACACAAATTCTTGTTTGCTATGTATGTTTACAGCAGTTTATCGAAGAATTTTCAAACTTGCATACAGGCAAAACAATTTCCACTTGTATTGCGTAGAACGGGTGCTGATGGTAGTCAATGTTGAAGTTTCGCGAAAAACCTAGGAAATAATTGTTTTGTAATTTTTGCCAAAAAAAAAAATAATAATAAAATACTTTCAGTGCTCGTAGTTCAGTTTAAAAATTACCGGTGAGTAGCTGTGAATGTATTTTTCAGTAAAAGTATTTGTGCGAAGAAAAGGGATGTTTCCCAGGTACCAAAACTGACCAACAAGCTGGACGGTCTGCAGGCAGTCTTGGGATGAAAAGTGTAAAAAAAATCGTAACCAATTAACTACAACAAGTGGTAGTGGAAGGCTCAGAAATTTTTGTTGGATCTGTTTTAGATATCAACCCAAAATCGAACGAGTTCAAGAAGATGTTGTGGAGACAAAAAAAACCTGTTACTTAAAAAGTCTGCTTTAGTATTTCGTGATACGGAGTTAGGAGATGAGTTCAAAGCTCTAGATACTCCATACAAATGCTTCACTTATTTTTTAGACGACGTCAGAGTTGAACACATTGCCTTCGAAGTATATTGCGGTGCAGGTGACAATGTAGTGCAGCCAGGTACACCTGATTTAGGAGCTTCCTCGAATGTGGTCATTCGCCTGTCGCAAATTGTTCCCGATTACAAGAACCACATAATATACTTCGACAATTTTTATACATCATTGCCCTTACTTGTATATTTAAGATCTCGAGGTATTTATTCTTTGAGGACGATTCGCACAAACCGCATTCCTAACTGTAAGCTGCCCTGCGAAAACGAACTCAAATAATAATAATAATCCACTGAATTTTGTAGCTCCGCTTTTGGTGTCGAAATCTCGACTTCTGCATGGAAAGACAACAAAGCTGTTCGATTAGCTTCAACCTATGTAGGTGTACAGCCGTTTAAAGATCAAGAAAATGTACACCCAACAGTTTCAAGATATGAACGATCGAACAAGAAATATATAAATAGACGTCGAATGCCCTCACATATGGGTGGAGTAGACCTCATGGATGGGCTAAGTGGTCGATGTAAAATCCGTTTGAAGACACCAAAATACACAAATCGATTATTTTACCATCTACGCGACCTAGCTATGGTTAATGCCTATATTTTGTTTAGGCGGATTAACAAATCAAATCCACATGACAAAAGTTATCAATTGCCGAACTTCAGAGCGCAGGCTGTACATGTACTGTGCACATTCCAGGAACAGGGATTGCACAAAACTGCTGTCTCTATGAAAACCGCATCAGGTATACCTACTTTCTTGCCGCCCACGGACGTGCGTCACGATGGAGTTGATCATTTTCCACAATTTTTGCCGCGCACTGCGAAAAGGATATGCAAATTTCCTGGCTGTACATCACAAACCCAAATAATGTGCAGAAATGCAATACAAATCTTTGTTTCACGCAGCTGAAGGACTGCTTTTATGCTTTTCACCATAAATAAATTGATTATTCAAGAATTAATTTATATCATTATTTTCCTGGTTCTTTAGATAAAAATATAGAAAAGAAATGAATATACCAACCAAATGTGCAGTGTTCGTTTTTTTTGGACATAGGTTCCCAAGGCTGCCTCTAGGCAGCTTGCCTCTCCCACCTCCTAAAACGCACGCCTACTCATTTTTCCACTTTTCTATCATTTGATTTGAGTTTATCTCTCCAACATTAGTCTCCACTAATTTTTTGAGCCTAAACAAAAATTTGGGAACTAGAGGGTTAATTAAGTTTCCTTAAATTTGCCGTACACACATTCGTCGCAGAAAAGAGTAGAATATTACTCCTTTTTTTTGTTTTGATTTACAAATCAACATAAATGTGAGAAATAACAAAGAAAAATTAATGAAGAAATAAAAAAAACCAATCACATTTGTTTACAAACTTTTAAGCACTTTTCAAAATTATTTCAGAAATGTTTCTGAAATGTTTTTTTTTTATGTGGACGCTTTGAAAAACATTTCTGAAATATTTCTTTGTTTTCCATTTTTTCTATTCAGTTTTGTACTTGAAGATGGATTGGAAAGAAGTAACACTGATAGCGTCGTGTTTTACTCTAAGAGACGTACCAACTCCCTAATGTTTCTCCAAAAGAGTTTCTAATATCTGCTGACGAACATGTTACCTTGCCGAGCATTCACAGAGAATGTGCTCAGATGATTCGTCATCTTCTGAGCAGAATCTACATTGTACATATGCCTGGGCACAGATTAAATTTGTTGAGGTGGTATTTCAGGCCACAGTGACCTGCTAGAAAATTCACCAGCTTTCTAATACTGTTTTTGTCTAAACTAAGAATTTACTTATAGGAATAAGGCTTGATTAATTTTTAGGACTGACGTAACCGCGGAGAGGATTTTTATGTTCCCATGCGTTAATCAGCGCTGTGACGGCAGCCCAGTTGACACCACGGTACGGTTCAACCCAATGAACGCAGATCCTAACCCGACCCTGGCTACTTCATCTGCAGATTCGTTGCCTACAATCCCCTGATGACCTGGAACCCTTACAAAAAACCGTGGGACAGATTGCCATAGGTATCGAGACTTTGGTGTTGGGTACAAAGCCCACCAGCATCCACTCCAGGGTCCATATTTGATCCGTCTGTGAACCATAACAGACCCTTAGGGTCGGAACATCATTAAACCGGTCTGCACGTTCTAATATATTAACCCTAAATAACCCTCTGAAACAGTATTCTCTGACCATAATGCTGGGTACAGTGCAGAACATGTTTCTTTGTGGGATTAAATAAAAAGTTTTCAGGTATCCCACGTGGTCAACTGCCTTAAACTTGTATTTTAGTTGCAACTTGATAGCGCATCTAGCAGCCGTCTTCCTAATGAAGATTTGTAGGCGTGTGAGCCCAACGATGGCTTCTGGCTATCCTTTGCTCCCTCTGAAGCTTAGTTGCCGTTGTTCATAAAAAAACTTTCGACCATCTTACGATAGCCGCTTATGGCATAATGGGTCTTATCAACATTGTATACATCCAATGTATCATTTTTGGATTGAGACTCCAAGTTCTGCCACTAAGGCGTCTACTGGCCCACATGGCCCTGGTGGCGCGATCTATGGCGCATTTGATATGAGAGTTCCAGTTAAGCCGTTTGGCAAGGACGACACCGAGATATTTGATTTCATTTGAATAAGCTAATGTGGTGCCTTTTATGGTGATAGATCCCAGATTAACCAACCTTCTGTGAGTAAAAGGCACTAGAATGGTTTTGCTAGGATCCCACACAATTTTTTGGTTCAGAAAGTTCTATTAACTAAATAATATCCTCGTCAATAATTGAGAAACAAAAAGTTTTCCGATCGAAATGGGAAACACAGAAACATTACTTAAACATTTTAAAAGTGTTTCGCGAAGCGTCTAGATCTAAATTAACTTGAACTTGAAATGTTTCAAAAAGTAAATTTAGATCTAAACGCTTCGCGAAACATTTCTGAAATGTTTAAGCAATGTTTCTGTGTTTCCCATTTCAAACGGAAAACTTTTTGTTTCAAAGTAACGATAAATAAAGTGCACGACTGGGCCGTACAAACTTGCACCTATGTCTCAAATTCTTGTGTGTATTTGAGGTAAAAATAAATAAACGAATATTTACATACATAAGTAGGTAAGCATATGTAAGTTGACTATAAGTTGTTAACCATCGTTCTAAACAGATTGGCCAAAAACGTCATATATCATCTGTAGAATTTGATAAAGCTCTTGAAAATTAAGCATCGTCGTTAAATTTTCTTCAATTTCACTCAAATTCATTGCCATTGAACTCCGGTGAATATGCCAAAGTAAGTCCCTAAAAATGTAACAATATTTTCTTTCTCTCTCTCTGTCTTTTAACCAATGAAAATGAATTTCAGACAAATCCAGTAGCACGTGCGCACCAATCAAAACCTGTATCGTAAGGAAAAAACGTTTCCATGACAACAGCTGTGTTCTAGGAAAATCTTTTGCAATGGTATATAATTTTGAAAATCGGTTCAGTAGGAAGAAGTAGGGATAAAATTCATGTTTGGCTAATAATGATATGAAAATCGTGTTTTTATTAAGCTGGTTGTAAGGAAAGTGGAATTTTAGGCAGTTTTAACCAAAAACGTGGTATGCCATCTTATTGGGTTTAAAAAGGCGTATTCTAATATAAAACTTAATAAAAATCGTTGGAGCCGTTTTCGAATAAATTGGCTCCAACTGCTCGATTTCGCGAAAAATACCGTTATACTAACTTTTGGCCAAAAATGTGATACAGTTCCTGATAGGATTTGAGACGTTTAATCTTATGTGAAAATTTTAATAAAATCGTTGAAGGCGTTTTCAAGCAAATCGGCTTTTAGTCACCTTGGTCCTAAGTACCGTTGTATCATACATAGACCAAAACGTGGTACGCCATCATGTTGCATTACTTCGTACTAGTCCGAATATTAAATTTGAATTAAATCATTGGAGCCGTTTTCCTATAAATCGACTTTTTGTCAATTTGGCTATAAGTAAAGTACCATTGCTGCCAATTTTGGTAAGCAGCACGATACATCATCTGGTTGCAATTGACTAGACTAATTAAAATATGAAGTTTAATCAAAATCGTTAGAGCCGTTTTCGAGAAAATCCATTTTAACTGAAATCGGCCTTAAGTAAACTACCCTTAATTTTGAGGTTAGAATGAGAATTCCGATTTCGCCTCTAGGGATTATCGCACAGACCCTATATATGAAGTTTGATCTAAATCCATCCACTCGTTTAGGCTGTAGCCTCGTGCACAGACAGACAGACGGCATTGGCGGACCTACTTTTTTGGACTTCTCCATTATAGTAATGTCAAGTTGGATTAAAATCTCGAGTTCCAAATTTTGCACGAATACAATACTTGCCCTATAGGTATAGGTGCAAGTAAAAAGTAAAAGTATTAACGATAAAAAATGTCGCGAAAAGTGTGGTCTAACGAGAATGTTAATAAAGGTTTTTGAAACACGAAAAGCTTTGTGGGATCCGCAAGACGAAAATTTCAAACACAAAAAAAGGCGATGCATTAATCGATATTTGTGATATAATTAAGTGTGAAAAAGATGAGGTGGAAAAAAATGCATGCGTTAAAAGTGCAAGACAGACGAGAAAAACAGTTTCGAACTACTAAATCTGGTATGGGAGCAAAAGAAAAAAAAGTGAGTGGTTTGCTTTTAAGCACCTCCGATTTTTGGATGATCGGTATTACTGTGGCTCCACTTTATCCAATGTTGAGGTATGTTATCAGTTTTTGTTTCTAGCTTTTAAATATATGTACATATATGTATGTACTCAATCCTTTGTTTTCAGGAAAGCTGCCAGAGTGAACAAGAACATGACACCAGCTCAAACATTCATATATAGGTACATACATACGTATCTATGTATGTACCTGCTCATGCATAGGGCGGACGAATTTGTTTACGTTGTTACTTTTATAAATTTGCATGATTTATAGTTTTTTAATTAATGTAGAAATATTATTTTTATGGTTTTAGGAAACATTATCTGATTTAAATAATAATCCCAGAACACCGGATTCATGTCCAGTAAAAAGAAGCGCATCACCTCTAAAAAAAGAACAAAAAAGGGCAACAAAAATGAAGGTGATGCGAAACTGGATCAAGCATTTGGAATTATGAAAAGTTGTTTCCATAAATCGAAGACCAGAGATGAAAACAAAATTTTTGAAGAGTTGGTCGAAACGCGTATAAGGAAATTAAAAAATACCAGGAGAGTTTGCTTGCTAAAACACAGCATTGAAAATTAAATTTTTAGAGCGGAGATGGAAGAAATCGAAGAGCATTCAGAGCAACCAACAAAGGTCGTTAGCATTGACGCCCCCGATTTGCAAACATTTTTTTCATCTTTTGATACAACAGATAACTTAAATAATATCAATAATTTATAAAAATATCCATTTGATTCATTTAATATTTTGTTTTTATTTCTTTATCTTTAATTTATAATTTTGTATTTATAGCAAGATGAAATTAAAAAAAAAACAGTTTTCATTAAATATGCAGTTACATACATATATTAATAAAAATGTGTTTCATTTATCAAGCATACTTTTCTTGCCATGCTACCGAACCTTGAGAGCTAAGAAAATACTGAGCATACTCTTACCGAATATCCTTGGCAGCAGACGCAGATTTCAGTGGGAAATAAGATGATTCCAGCTCTTCCCATTTCATTAGTTTAGCAATACAGTCCATGCATTTTGATTGTGACGATTCGCTTTTGCGGAGAAAATTATGCAAATAAGGACATGTTTTAGCAACTAGGGCTGCTTTTTTAGGGTTTAAAAGCATTGGTTTTCTTAACACACGGAAAACTGCGGTTAAAATACCGAAAGTGTTTTCAGAAACATTTCGTGCTCTGCTTAATCTATAGTTGAAAATGCGCTCCAAAGAACCTTTTGGATAAGTACCGCTAAATGGTTTTAACACATGGGTTTGCAAGGGATATGCAGCATCGCTGACTATAACGTAGTAATAAAATGGTAATATCTCGTCTTTTGGCAAATTCATTGTTCCGTTATTGAGAGCCGTCCAAAGCATACATACTGTTTTTGAAAACACCACCATGATACGGCCTTTACAGCCAACATCAAGAAATGTAAAAGAATATGATGAGTCTACTATGGCCAAAAGCACAACGCTTAAAGTCCCTTTGTAGTTAAAGTAATCACTACCATGAGAAGGTGATGTAATGACTATATGACGACCATCCATTGCACCAATACATTGCTTAAATTGCCTCCTTTTATCAAAACCATCTGCAATTTTCAGCCATTCCGATTCTGTCACCGGAACCTATGTGATTAAAGAAATTTAAAATAATGACTAGGCAAAACATCATATCTTCATATGTATGTGACAGTACCTGAATATAACTTTGAAGACCATTTATAAGTGCTTCGCAAACTTCGGGTACAATACAAGATATGCTTTGTTTTGAAAATTTAAACAAATGCATCAAAGAGTGATAAGAATCACCAGTGGCCAAAAAGCGAAGAGTCACTGCTAAACGTTCTTCAACACTTGTGCTCGATCTGAAGTTCGTATTTTGTTTTCTAATTCTATGACCAACCAAATTAACAAGAAACTCGAAATCCTCACTTGACACCCTCGCGAAATTTCCACATTAACTATCGATTTTGAGTTCTTCTAATAATTTTAAACTTCCTGAACTATTTCTATTTCGCTAAAAATCCAACAAGTCACAAAATTGTATTAATGGCTGCGTTCCGATTTCTAGGCACTACGTACTCGAGCGTTTCTGATTGGTGTAGAAACTCAAATTTGACTTAAAAGTAAGGCGATTTTTTTGAGGTCGTGTACTGGATTCGAAGGCCTTTTAAGTCAGTTTTTGAAATGTGAAGAATCAGCTGATCGGCAATATTTTATGTATTGTTCGGCTATGCTTTATAATTTGAATGGATTATGTGCAATAACTAAACAAATTAATTGCAGGGAAGTGATCATCGATTTGATACAATAAGAGGATATGATTATTTGATCAATATGCGCTGTGGTTTCATTAAAATATTATATTAAAATAACAATCAAGCAGACATTTTTAGAAAAAGTAAAGGGACCTTGTTTTTATTATCGGCTATTTTTTCAATTAAGCCTTCTTTACAGGTTCCTATTTCGTATAAATATATTTATCAGTAAGATCCTTTGACAAGCACAGTCCACACCAAAGTAAAAACTGAAAGTGAGGATGCGAGGTGTGACACTTGAAATGTCACCTACCTTCTCAGTCAGTTTGCCGTTCCATTTGTTAGGCTTTACCTCAAAAAGTAGTGAATAGAAATCGGAACTCGCCCAATGAGAAAATATGTATTTCATCAAACAGCTGTTCGCCGATAGCTGTCAACGGACGTAGAAGTAGTACTTTTACGTCTTACACCCAAATCACAATGTTGCGTGCGTGCGTCCGTCCGTTGACAGATTGGGTAGAAACAACGGGCTCTTATGGGGTAACATAAAGCGTTATATCCTTGCAGCGTTTGTTAACAATAAACAAAACAAAATATTTTCGATTAAATATTTTCATATACTTACACCATTTGATAACCAACACATTTTCCTTCTATGAAAAATTAATACAAACATAAGTATATTTTGAGAAAATGAATCAAGTTAAGCAAATTGGTGAAACAACACTTCAATCCAGTGCGAAAAATGAAACAGTTTTATATAAAAGAAGAATAACTACACAACCAAATAATTACATAAAAGAAATAACTAAAAAAAATAATTCTTTTGCAAAAATTTCGTAGTTACATAAAACCAGTTTTTTTATTTGTTAAAGTACGTTTCATTGTTAATATTGTTTTAAGCTTTTACCATCCTGAAACTCCCCACTGTTGATACTTAGTTTCGACAACAGATGTAATAGCATCTCTTTATAACATTTTCGCAATATACCACTGTTCCACTGCCATTGGGATATATTTTGTTAATAATAATGGTACTTTGTCCCAGAATTCTTTCTTTCTTTCAGCTCATTTTAGCCAAAACGTGGTATGCCATCTTATAGAATTTTGTAAAAGTAGCTTAAATATGAAAATAAAACAGTAATGAGCGGAAAGTTTTCGAGAAAATCGTACTTTTATGAAGTTGGCTATAAGTAAAGTATCTTTCAGAACAGTTTTAGCTAAAAACGTTGTATGCCATCTTATAGGGTTCTAAGAGACTAGAAGTAATATAAAATTTAATCGAAATCGTTGGAGCCGTTTTCGAGAAAATCCATTTTTCTTGAAACACTGCAATATAGCTGTTGTTATGAAAATATTATTTCCGTGTGATACAGGGTGCGATTGGTGCGCACATGCTATGAATGTATGAATTGAATGTCATTTTCCATTGGTTAAAAGAGAGAGAGAGAGAATATGGTGACATTTTTAGGAACTCGCTTTGTGATTTCGCATGTTCATTGGACTCCAAGGGGAATGAATTTTTGGGTGAAACCTATGAAAAATAACATAATTGTAGGAGTTCTAGCAGTGCTTTACCAGGATAGATGATTAATAATATATATTTTCTACAAAGCAATGTACATATGTATGAAAATAAAAAGACATTGAAATTGTAAAATATTTACATAATTAACTAGGATGCTGTCGAATTTTTGCAGCTGGATGCTCCCCTGTTTGTAGAGACTATTTCATAAATTTCTATAAGATGACATATGTAATGATGTTTTCGCTCAAAACTACTTAAAGAGGTATTTTGGTTTTAGCCACCTTAACAAAAGCACGATTTTCTCGAAAATACGCCTCAGCTGCTTAGTTTTCATGCTTTTATACTTGCAAGATGACATACCACTTTTTTGTCCAAACTGCTAAGAACGCTGCGTTACTAAGTTATGTAAATATGAGTGTACAATACATATGTATATATTCATTTCGTTTTTTACATCAAATATACACAAGACTTCTTCACTTCACTTATTCACTTCTGTCATCGCATAAATTAGTGTTGTCAGATCTGCTTTTTGGTAATTTGTTTAATTTATGGCTTCTGTACCGCTTGTTTTTAGAAAAAAGGATAATTAAGAGTTGTAATGAAAAATTTTATTGTCAAACGTGATTGTCAAACATATAGCATTTATAGTTTGCTAGATTCTAGATTCTATCCGCTAACTTGTATGTTACATGGGAACACTCATGATGTATTTATATTGGGGTGAGGGTTGTTTACATTGTTTATGCACGTCTTATTAAAAACGGGTAAACAAAATGATTACAGTGATCAACCATAACATTGGTGATTATTTTAAATTTAAAATGAGTAAACATTATTTTATGTGTTTAGCTTAAAATTGTGGGAAAGAATTTTATATTTTTCCAATTCTAGAAGAGCAATTTGGCTTAATTTTATTAAGAAACTGAACCAATTAGATGAGAAAACTTCGAGGGATTGTAAGATCTGATAACACGACATCCTTAAGATTATTTAAATTCGTTGGAGTTTTTTTAGAAATAAATTCATTTCCTTTTTTTTCCAAAACTGCTTCCAAAATAATTTTAAAGCGGAAATTAATAATTCTAAAGAATAAGTTTCAATACAACTATTGCAGGAATAAAGATGTAGAATATCTCCTTCTACATACATACGAAAAATTAAAAAAAAAAATAATAATAATTTAAAATTTCTTAGTGTAAATCATATGTAATTTCTTTAAAAAAAATATATTGGTTTTTTTTTAATGGATCACCCTGTGCACCAATTTTCTATTTCTTATATCTCATTTCCACTTCCGTCTTTTTATTGTCGTCTATTTCTCGTGTCGGTGTGACTACTGATAAGAAATATTTCAAAACACGTAGAGAGTGACTCTACTCACACTCTGGTTTTAGGGCTGGGAATGGAAAGATGACTATCTCTATGTATATATTATAGTTGTGATTATAACGATATCTCCGAACGTTTATATTGTCATGGACAAAAGTATTCACACAAAGTCATTGTCGAAGTAAAACAAAACAATGACTAAATGAGAAATTTAATTAATTTTTGCAGTAACATAGGTTTTCAGTTTTAAATTACTTACTATAGGAGAAATAAAAATAAAAATGTTTAATTTTTTAAAAACTTCTTACCATGAACAAATGTAGAATTTATCTGTTTATCAATGTAGATATTGTATCGAATATGTTACACATTGGTTTTTTTTTTTTAATTTCATTTTTATTTATTAATTCAGAAAATCTTACATGCTAGACAAAAGACTAGCTTAACTAACTTAACTATGTTATGACTAACTTACTGGCCCTACTGGCGGCCGCTCTAAGCTAAACTTAATTATTAATCTACATATGTCTTTCGACGTAACCTAGCTAAACAATTAATTGTTTATTATTGTATTTATTTATTTACTTAATTCTAATTTAAACAAAGAAACTTTTTGTTTTTTTAAAAACTTTGTATATGTACTTTGTTACACATTGTTATTATTGCTTTTATGTACATACATATGTATGTAACGAAGAAGTGCTGGAAATAATTTAAGAAAACTACAAAAACATGAATATTTTCTAGTTCTTTTGTCTATTATATATTATATAACATTTAAAAAATAATAAAATTTTGGTTTCAAAATCTAGGTGCAAAAAACTAAAGCACGTTTCCGAATTCGTAAACATAATAAATATGTTGTATTACTATTTGCTTTCTTGTACAGTTTTAAGGGTTTTTTGTCACCATATCTGTACATATTTGGTTAATACATACATACATATATGAAATTTCATTCCTCTTACTTTAGTAAGAGATGCTTCGGAAATCTTCACTTAAAGAAGTGGGGACGAATGTCAGCCGAATCCGCAAAACTGCAAGTGGAGACCTCCTACTCTCGCTTATCAAATCGGCGAATTCTACAACTGTGGTCTATAAAGACAAAATCAAGGAAGCCTTGGGAGAAAGCGGTAACGTTTGTTCTTTAACGCAAGAGGTCTTACAAGAGTGCAAAGATATTGACGAAGCGACCTCAAAAGAGGAGATCTGTGCCGCCTTAATAGAGCAAGTCAGTTTCGAGCTCAAAACTGGTATGATCAAAAGCATTAGAAAAGCCTATGGCGGAACGCAAACTGCTAAAATAAGCCTTCCAGCGGAAATCGCACACAAGCTGTTGAGAATCGGAAAAGTGCGGATCGGCTGGGTCCACTGTCGAATACGAGAAACAATAGTGCCGAAGCGCTGCTTCAGGTGCCTTGAGTTCGGACATTTCGCGAAAGCGTGCAAAAATCCGTACGACCGATCGGTTTTGTGTATTAAGTGTGGGGAAAACGTTCACAAATTGAAGGACTGTAAAGGCATGCCGAATTGCTTACTCCGTAAAGCTAAGAGCGTAGAATCTGGAAATAACCGGTAGCATTAAATGTCCAGAGTACAAACACGCGTTAGAAGCTATTTTAAAAAAAAATATGCATATATTACAGCTTTATCTTAACCATTGTGAAGCGGCTCATGACCCTTTATAACAATCTGTTCGTGAACTAAAAATTGATGTGGCAATACTCTCTGAGCAATAAAAAACTTATGTAACAATAACTGGCTTACCGACACGACGAATAAGGCTGCAATCTGGGTTTGCGGAGACGCGTCAATTAAGAAATATCCGGAGGTGCGGGAGGATTTCTATGTACGGGCTAAGATAAATGACATTTACTATCGAAAGACAATTTTGGATAGACTAGTCGCAGACATTACAGGCAGAGGTCATAATAGCGGGTGATTTCAATGCTTGGGCCACAGAATGGGGCAGTTCATATACGAATCGTAGAGGGACTGTTCTACTTGAAGCCTTTTCTTGTCTGGATATTGTTCTAGCTAATAACGGAAGTACAAATAACTTTACTACAGCTAGATCGGGATCTATCGTCGACATCACGTTTGCAAGCAGCGGTCTGATACGAGATGCTAACTGGCGCGTGAGCGATCACTATACACATACTGACCACAATGCGAACCTATTCACCGCCGGCATTGGTCAACCAATCCGCAGTAATCGGACTATACTCAAATGAACCAAATGGAACGCAAATTCTCTTGATGAAGAACTTTTAACCTTTATCGTTAGTGAGGTAATAATTGAAGCTAGAACTGTAGAGGATTTCGTAACGCAGGTAACACGGGTATTAGTAAATGCGTGTAATGCATCGATCTCAAAACTGGGTGCAGGGAAACATCGACCCCAGAAATCGCGGAACTACGATCGGTGTGTGACCGAGCGCGCAGAATTTATCAGCGGTTGCGGCGGTTGCGGCTGATGAACAGCAAATCGAATCCACCCGAAACGCATATCGAAAAGCGAGAACACGGCTAAAAGTAGCGATTAAGTGCAGCAAGCGTCTTTACTTTTTAAGGACCTCTGCGAAGAACTTAATAATGACGTCTGGGGAAAGGCTTACAAAATTATTTCAATGAGACTAAAAGGCCCCCGACAAATAGTTGAGACCCTATTTCCTCGTCAACAAAGTAGGGAGGTAACTAATCAAAACGTCAACGATAGAGCGTCCATACCCATAATAACACGTGAAGAATTATTCGAAGCATGTAAGAAGGTAAACGATAGAAAGGCTCCCAGGCTGGATGGAATGCCAAATAAAGCCCTAAAAGTAGCTATTAAAACTCGATCCATTTTGCCGAAATGTTTAACGCCTGTCTTCAGGAAGGAGTTTTGCCCGAGCCGTGGAAGCGTCAACGACTAGTTCTACTTTAGAAAGGAAAGGGGAACCCGAACGAACCATCGTCTTATCGTCCTCTCTGTTTGCTCGACACTGTCGGGAAAGTCCTTGAGCGAATAATTTACAATAGGCTTTTGCCAGCTATTGAAACAGCAGGAGGTCTATCAGTGCACCAATACGGTTTTCGTAAGTCACGCTCCACGGTAGATGCATTTAACGCCGTAATATCGAAAGCCCGAACCGCTATAGAAGGCAGACGCTAGAAAGGTGGTACTAAAAAATACTGCGCTATTACTACCCTCGATGTGAAAAACGCGTTTAACTCCGCGAACTGGGAACACATTATGAGAAGTCTCTACCGGATCGAGACACCGGACTATCTCGGTAAAATAATAAGGAGCTACTTTACAAACAGAGTCCTCCTCTATGAGGGAATTAAGACCTACGTGGTAACTGGTGGCATCCCACAAGGCTCGGTTCTAGGCCCCCTGTTGCGGAACGCTATGTACGATGAAATTCTACGCCTACCGATTCCCAGAGAAGCGTCGATCATCGGCTTTGCGGATGACATCGCCGTGGTGGTCGTAGCAAAAACCATTGAAGAAGTTGCACTCCACTGTAACGACACAATTGAAATGGTACATCGTTAGCTAGCTGACGCCGGTCTGCAACTTGCCGATCATAAAACTGAAGCGGTGCTTATTACAAGTAGGAAAGTCCGTGAAACAATATCGCTTAAAGCCGGGCAGCTCGAAGTAATCTCACAACCTTTTATTAAGTACCTTGGAGTGATTATCGACGCGGGCCTAAATTTCAAACAACACTTTGAATAAGCATGCGAAAAATCGTCGAAAGCTGTCAGTGCACTCTCAAGCTTATGAGCAATATAGGAGGCCCTAAACAAAATAAAAGATTTCTTATTGCAAGAGCTGCCAGTTCGATAAATATGTACGCAGCAGAAATATGGGCGAGTGCCGCAAAAGTTAAGACTTACATGCGTGGAGTTAAATCCGTCCACCGTCTCAGCGCACTTAGGGTCGCCAGTGGATTTCGTACGTTTTCAAACGATGATATTCTCGTCGTTTCTTCAATGTTACCCATCGACTTACTCGCTGAAGAAATGAAAAGACTTTGAGATGAGCGAGTTCGAAATGGTCGGGTAAGCGACGAAAAAAGAAAATACGAAAGGAATCGCAGTATCGCAACCTGGCAACATCAGTGGAATGAGTCCTTAAAGGGAAGATGGACGCATCGTCTTATACCAGAAATTGATGTATGGATAAAACGCGAACACGGTGAAACAAACTTTTATCTTACTCAGTTTCTGACGGAACATGGATGTTTCAGAGAATATCTCTTCAAACGAAAAGACGAAACTGTCCACATTGTGAACATGTTTCGGAAAACGTAGAACACGTGTTTTTTCATTGCCCAGGATATACAAACGAGAGGTTTACATGATTTATTTAGGAATGATGAAAACTGGGACATAGTAAGTAACGTGGCGGTACGCATAATGAGCGATCTTAGGCGCCTAGAGCGCCAACGTAACGCGAATAATTCAATCATCCGAGCTTCAAATGTCTAATGACACATAATGGCGTATAGGAGAAAATTACCCAAAAGGCAAACCAGTCCCGCGAAGTAGTACCTAACGGCAGTTCCGCGGGGAGTGTGGCCCTAGTCAGGTCTGCGAATCGTGCATACCGGTAGCGCGGGTTACCGGTATCTACGAAGATTACACATCCTTTGGCGCAACCAAAAAAAAATTCCTCTAACTAACAGTTGACATAATTTTAGCACTTTTCTATGAACATAACACTAAGATTGAGTGATTCAGTTTTGGCATTTTGGTGACTATTTTAAAACTACTAGCTCGATCAAAAACGTGCTCTTTTTAACAGACTATTCAGTTATGAAATGATAGGAGGCAAACTCCTAAGTTTATGCAAGATTTTGAATTCACAGAAGTGTTAACATCTAAAACTATGCAATTAATTTTCTGTTCCACGTAAACGTCCAAACAATTAAAAATTCGAAAAGAAATCGCGTAGGAAAAATTTCATTTTCAAACATCAATATCTCTTTAACGAAAACGAGTTTTTTTATACTTTATATTTTGTGATGTAAAAAATTGCATTGGCAGAACTTGGTGCCCCAGAATTTGTAATCGTGCCAGTAGTATAAATTTATCCGACTCCTTGATTGTAAAAACATCCCCGAACAATAATATTACCTCTACCGTTCTTAATTGTAGTCTTTGTAAAACAACACAAATCACCTAAGTATATAGTTCATCAATGGCACAACAAGGAATAAGTGTTCACCCTTTGGTATCTATGGATACCGGCTGAAATCTATCAGATTCCTTTAAATTAAATTTGGATTTATCACATTTATTTCATTTGTATTTGAATTTACTCTACTTAAAAAATCTGGTATTTTATTTTCTTTACCTTTTATATAATCTATTCTAATATCATATTCTCCTAAATGTAATAACCGTCGTGGAAGCCGTGGATTTATGTTTTGCCCAATATTTTTGCCTGCAACCACTTCATGTGTTGATGAAATACTGTCTAAAATATTCGACTCCCCAGATAAGTGCGAGTAACTCTTTTTCTCGTGATCGCTTAGAGTACAAGAAGCATAGCAAAGGGGATGTCTGTCTTTAGGACAGCTCTCAGTGTTAAATTGCTGGCATCGGTTACTAACTATAATGTTTTATTAAAGTCTGGGTATTTCAAAATAGGGTAGTTTGTTTTAATTCCTTTTAATTTTTCGAACGATAATATGTAATTTGGATCGTTTATATTGACTTTACAGTTTTTCTTTTCTTTTGTATTTTACGATTGGATAAGTGACTGGCATAATCTTTAATAAACTTCCTGTAATAACCAGTTATACCTAGAAATGACTTGATAAGTTTCTGATCTTATCCGGATTTGGTTTAATTCCTAATGGGGTTAAAATGTGCCCAAATAGTTTGTTTCTATACTAAGAAAATTCTATTTATCAATTTAGATTTTAAGTCTCCCTTTTCTTAATGTTTCCAAAATATTCTTTAATTTAATTAAATGTTCTTTTAACGATGTTCTAAAGATGAGAATATCATCTAAAGATACTACGCAAATTTTGTCAATGAATTCCCTCAAAATCCAATTCATTAGACTTTAAAAGTAGAAGGGGCATTCTAAACAATTCAAAATGGCCGAAAGGAGTCAAAAAACAGTTTTCTTTCTGTCTTCAGGCTTAACTAAAATTTAGTAGAAACCTTTAAGTCGAAAGTTGAGAAGTATTTTGATTTTCCCAATTTACCTAGTGTTGCTTCAATATTAGGTATTTGTCACACTGTAATTTACTACTATTCTCCATTTTTGTTGTCCTGAGTTATCTATTTTCGTCAGGACTACACAAAGCAGACTGTTGTAAGGAGAAAAGCTTTCGATTATTATCCCCATACACTACGTAGCCACCTCTGCAGAAACATGCTTTCTCCACACACTACGCAAACAGTTTGTCAGACATCAATTTTGAATTGAAATCGCTATGACAGATACAGCTGTGCGGCTATTATTCTCGCCTTGGCAACTACTGACTTGAATAATTGTGTACGGATGGACAGAGCAAATTTAACGGAATTACTACAGAAAGTAACTCCAATTATTATTAAAAGAACAACGTTGCTAAGAGAACCTATTTCCCCAAACGAGCGGCTTTCAAAAACATTGCGCTTCCTAGCAAGCGGGGAAACTTTTGAAAACTTAAAATTTTTATCTGCAATTGCTCCACAAACAATAGGAAAAATTGTAATAGAAACTTGCAAGGCCATTATATCAGTTTTGAAAGGAAATATAAAAGTAAGTTTGGATTCCGATTTTATTAACATGTTTTTGTTTACATTTCAAAAGTGATATATCATCAAAAAGTTCCTGAGTGTTTCTATACGGTTGTTGAACAATAAAAATTTGTTGCAGCATTGGTGTTGGAGAAGATACAGAAGATTCACTCCAATAAGGAGTCAAAGATCTGTTCGATGGTTGTAGTAGTCTGTGAAATCCACAGATGACGTTTTCATTCCGTTTCCCAAGGCACCCAGCAAATAAAATGTCCGAAATGAGTTTTTTTTACAAAAAATTTCTGTTCTTGGCAAAATTTTCAGAATATTGTGTTGACCATCCTCTGGCTAGTAATGTTGCATCGTTATTGCTCTCATTTAAATGGGTACAAGCCAGTTTTATTGATTTGTCCTCTTCATGCGCAACCCGCTTCCTTTTGGATATCCCTGGTCTTGGATCTGAACCTGAAATGAAAACAAAAACATGCATACATATATATTTAAAACAGAGTTTCTTTGTACTATAGTTTAATAAAATTGAATTTTCAGCTACCCATGAATGAACATGAATGGAAAAAGAAGCCAAGCTGTTGAATTTTCCCCATTGCGTCGGTGCTATAGATGGAAAGCACGTAAATATAACGAAACCGCCTGGTTCTGGATCGTTTTATTTCAACTATAAACAACATTTTTCAATTATATTTATACATATATGCAAATTATGAATTGCTTATGCTAAACGTAAGAATTAATGGAAGAGCGTCAGATGCGGATATATTCAGAGAATCCAAGCTGTATGAAAACTTCAAAATAAGACGTTGGGTTTCCCGAATCCTGAACCTGTATCCGAATCGAGCGGCGATTTACCATATGTGTTTGTGGCTGATGATGCTTTTCCATTGACGGAAAATATAATGAAGAAGAAATTATTTTCAACTACTGTCTATCACATGCTAGACGTGTAGTAGAAAATGTGTTTGGCATCGCGCTTGTAATTGTGTGCTGCCGTATTCTTCTCTCTAGAAGATCCCAAAGATGTTCAATGGGGCTTAAATCATCTGGTGATTGTGGGGGTGTATGCAGTCGTTTCGGCGCATTATACAGCAACCAGAGTCTTATAATCTTAACTGTATGCTTCGGATCGTTGTCATGTTGGAACCGAAAATCTGAACCTGTTTTAAATTATTTTTCAAAATATGGAGCTAACCAAATTTATTTTTAGTTGACTCGAAATACTCAAATTTACCTACTGCAGCACCCGCCATACACCCATGCAACATGGGCAACATCTGTTTGTAGTGCTTTTCCTGTTTTTCTCTAAGCTATTTGACGTCCTTTTATCCCAAAAATGCAAAATTTACTTTCGTCCGACATGACATTTTTTCAAAACTTTATTAGCTTGTTTACTCGTTAGCGAACCCAACTCGCTTTTGTCGGTTAACCTGTAAGATAAACGGTTTCTTCCAAGCTACTCGTCTGTGATAACCAACCTTTTTTAGGATTTTCCTTGCTGCGTCAGGGCAGATGTTTTTGTTAAATCTATCCTTGATATTTGTTGCTATTTGAGAAGCAGTCAGTCGTGAATTTTTTCTACAGTACAACTTTGAAGGACGACCAGAGCGAAGCTTAGATGTAAAAAATCCTGTTGATTTAAAGTTGTATATCGCCCTCTGGAAAGAGGAATATTGTCTTCCTTCTGTTTTCACTATATTTCTATAACTATGTCCGTCTTCCAATAGCTTTATTATAATTTGTTGTTGTTGTTTGTAAACATTGTTCAGTGATCTGTTGTGGGGTACACACGCGTCTGAAACCTTTTAACTCATTTTAACAACATTTAAAATGTCTTGCAACTCGTGTAAAAAAAGTCGAAAGAAGTGAATGTAAGGTGGTCTGCTGTGACTGCAAATGCATTTTCCATGCTTTATGCGTAAATTTGATGCCGGAAGATCTAGACTTTATGAAAAAAAGTAACAAAACTTGGAGATGTGTGAGCTGTGTGACAGCTAAACGCCGCGATTCTCTCTCTGGAGAGGCTTGTGTTTCTAGTGCCACGAACCATCATCATCAACATAAAAAAACAGCTAGACCACTTCCACTTCCCCATCTGACATCGCCGCAAATTACATCTCCAGCGGCTTCCAATATTACACTGATCATGTCGTGTTGCTGATGCTGAAATTCTAGAAGTGAAAGAAATCCAAAGATTGCAGATAGAAGAACTGCGCACAAAAAAACAAAGAGAGCGAGCATAAAATCAATCTGCTTGAGAATAGAGTACATCAATTAGAAACACAATTGATTGCCAACACCGTTGAGATCTATAATGTTCCCCCGAACAACTGCGATGACTCTCCTATAGATTTGGCGCTAAAAGTTTTCCGTGATGGTATGCATGTTGATGTCACAGAGAGAGATATTGACCTTTGCTAAACGAGAAAGATTACAAATCGTCATCATAGCAAACCAAACAATGACTCACCAAGCAAACATTCTCCATGTAAAGTTCACATCACGTCTTTGCAAGGAAAAAATAATGGTAGCTGAAAAAGGGAAGAGAGAACCGCTCAAAACTACGCTGCTCAACCCGGAAGCAAGAGAGCAGAAGATGTACATAAACGATTGCCTTACTTATCGGACACGTCAGCTGCTTAAAACTGCAATGTCATTGAAGAAATCTAACAATTATAAATACGTATGGACTAGGAATGGCGTAGTATATATGCGCAGGAACGAGGGTGATAATTTTGTAAGAATTACTTGTGCTACTGATTTCGAACAATTATGAATTCTGTTTTTGTCGACCCTTTAAATCCTAATCCATATATTTATCGAGCCCTTACTAATGATTCTGTTGACATATTCTACTTGCATCAAAATATACGTAGCCTGAGAAGAAATTTTTCATCTCTGCTAGCTCAAATTGAATCGCTCAAGAACTTACCGGCAGTAATTGTGTCAAGTGAGATAGGGATCTATGAAAATGAATTAAGCTTTTACAATATTCCCGGCTATTCAATTTTTGGTAGTTGTAACGACTCATACTCATCTGGGGGTGTAGCGGTGTATGTAAAGAATGGGTTAACATGCAATTTCTCTAAAATTAGTATGTCTAGCGCCGATATTGTGAAGCTTTCGTTCGAATATCAAAATGAAAACTACACAATGTTGTGCATATACAGATTACATGAATTTGCAAAAGCTGTTTTTATTGAAAAGTTAAATGTTCTTTGCGTGATGAAAGAAAAAAATTTAATTGTTTTAGGTGACATAAACATAGACATTTTGAACTATTCTGAGAAAGACACAGAAAAATATTTGTTTCTTATGGCATCATATGGTCTAGAGAGTGTAATTAATGTTCCAACCCGTGTGATTGATTCTTCCGCGAGTTGCATAGACCACATCTTCATAAGAGTGCAAAAAAATAATAGAATTATTTTTTGTGGTGCAGTCTACAACTATAACGACTTTTTAAAAAAGGCATTCGAAATAAGGTTTCTAATTACAGAATTACAGGTTTCTAATTTCTCTGCTTCCAACTTTTGCTAAAGTATTTGAGAAAGTGATTAAAATCCGCATCCTAGCGTTTTTGAACCATAATAGCTTTTTTTCACATAATCAGTTTGGTTTTAGGACTGGTATGTCAACAGAAGATGCGATTCTTAGATTGTGTAGTCAGTTATATGAAGGCACAAATAATCAAAAGGCAATTATGGCTCTGCTTATCGACATGACGAAAGCTTTCGACATGGTGGACCATGATTTGTTACTAGACAAGTTATATTATGCTGGCTTTAGAGGAGTAATATTTGAATGGCTTAAATCGTATTTAAAGGATAGGAAACAAAAAGTTAAAATCAATGTAACCTTCAGTGTCCCACAGGGCTCTGTGCTTGGACTTCTTCTATTTTTAATTTATATAAATTCTCTATTCACACAGGAATTTAATGGTATATCTACTGCATTCGCTGATGATATAGCTTTTACATATCAGTATCAAACCCTTTTTGATTGCATAGTAAAGATTGGAGCACACTTAGAGAGATTGAGACTTTGGTTTGCTGCTCATAAGTTGATTCTTAGTGAAAAAACGAAGCTAATTTCTATAAAAATATCGGGAAATGCTTTATATGATTTCAATTTATGTTTTCATGCATATGACTGTGAAAGGTTTAGGCTACCCATACACACATGTGGTATTAATAATATTTCCGATTCCAGTCAATGCTCTATAAACTGCTTTAAAATCGAGTCAGTACAAAATTTTAAATATCTTGAAGTTTTAATCGATCATAACTTGGGCTGGAAGGATCATATCCTAGCAGTGAAATCTCATATGATGCTGGTAACTCGTAAACTATACCTCATCAAACCATATTGCTCTGAAAAAGTTTTAAACAAATTTACCATGGTCTTGCACAAGTTGCAATATGGCATCACCAGCTGGGGAGGATCATACACTACTACGTTGGGACCTTTATTGGTGGCACAAAAACATTTAATTCGGATCATTTCTAATTGTAATAGTTTCACTCATAGCTGGCCTTTGTTCAAAAAACTTGGAATTTTACCACTAAGGCATCTGTACGTATTTAAAGTACTAAGGGAGTTTTTCAAGCAAAGTGGTAACATTCCCAGTAGAAACTCACAAAGCATTGAATCTTTGCTAAGAATAAATTCGTAATCTTTGGCATAAGTAATATCGTTTAGAGTACATAAACTAAATGTTTCTAATACATAGTTACAGAATGATCACTATTTATTCTCTTCCAGTTAATTTTAGTTAAATACTATTGTTGTTGATTTAGATTTAAGTTGGAAATGAATAAAATCATATTTATCTTATCTTATTTTTCGCTCACTTATGCTAATTTCTTTCCTCTTGTCTTCCATTGCACCAAAAAACTTTATTTTTTAAACGAAAGATAATCAATATCGGAACAATCTTACTGCTTAGATCAATTTAAATGCACAGGACACTATACAACACAAAAAATGTGGTTCTTTATAAGGAAAAATTTAAACGTAAAGAAATGAACGCAGACTTTTTCTGCTTGCTTTTTGCACATATGGCAAGGAAGCTACCATTATTTCAAGAATTTTGCTATGTATCATATTATATATAGTTAACAAACAGATGAACAAAAATTATATGTGCTGACTTAGCTGGGAACAAAATTGTAATAAAATAAAAAGACATGTGTTTAAAAATACAAATTAGAATAGAAAAAAAATTAAACGAAATTGTTGCCTGATGGTATCAGTTTTCGCGTGAGTTAAGTTTTTCCTTCCCTCACAATGAAATCAAAAAACACAACAAACTCAATTTTACATTTTATTCTTTCAACTCCTCTATATCCATTTACATAAATATATATACTTTTAATCCGCATTGTCCACAACATGACCGGATATTTGTGCTTGCCATTGTACGACAACTGTGTCACATCAAAACTACCAAGCAAGCGGTTTTGCTTTTGGTTTGATTTGGTATGCATTTGGAAGGTCAACGACAAGCTGCTGGTCATCGCATTTAGGGTTTTGCGAATGTATGTATGTATGTATGTAACTCGTGCGTCTGCAAATCCAATTCACATCTGCTGACATTAGACCGGCGATTAAACATCGTATGCTGTTGCTGGCGAAGCCTAGTTTTTTTTTATTAATTCGAGCAGATGATTTTCCTTCCATCGTGTTTCCTGAATTTATTGCTCGTAGTGTTCTGCGTATGATCTAATAGCCCGAACAGCTTGTTTGTCACGGTACCTATAAAGTCGAACGGGTCTGTCAATACGAAATGAGTCAATACGTCAGACTTCATTTCACAAAACTTATTCATTTCCTACACAAGGCTTCGGAAACCTTCAAATTCATGCCAATAGTTGGTCATGTCATAAAAGACAATAATTTTCCAGTCACTGATTATTAGATTTACACTGCCAACCTTCTCGAAGTAAATCCTTGGGCGGTGTTTGAACGGAGTAATTGTTACGGGATCATTTTCTTCGCCAAGCGCCACTGTTTAACCCTGTCCGAGAACCATCATAACCAAACTGGCGAGGAATAAGCACCTGAATGGGCTCCGTCTACAAGTCATTGCCCGTTTACTTCTTGATTTGTGTGAGTGCTTCATTAGTTGTAAGTTCTTTGCCCTCAACCAATTTTCAGATTTGCTGAAAACTTGTTCAAGGTGTATCTTTGCTGGAGTTATTGGTGTGGGTACTTCGCTTGGCACTATCCTTGTTTATTCGATAGAAAATAGGCACACAATCACACACAATTGCAGTACGCTAACGTTTTGACCAGGTTTGCGTACGAAGAAAATTTGTCCATTATGGTGTCTGTCTGTTACTGCTACCAGTGTTAGCGCAACTCTTGAATCAACTGTCTGGGGTGTCAAATGATCTGCTCTATTTTGGATTGTACGAGTATAAGCCAATGTACCATGCTAAGCCATTCTGGTCCTTTCCGCCAAAGATAATGACGGTTAAGTTGTCCATTCCGTTGTTTCTCGTATTACATATATTTTGTTGGAAATGAAAATCTTCTCTTTGGATTAATTTTTCATTGTATAGTTGTTGAGTCCGTCCATGCAAACACCTTTACGGTTTGCTTTCTAAATATCTGCTTCACTTCTTTAAGAAGTGCTTATTTCTGATGGATGCAATCTTTGTCTTAGCAATGTGAAGACATGCTCGTGCGTTCTCCATCGCATTAAGATCGTTGTAATATCATCTTGCCTGGGGCCCACCAGCATTAATTCGTTCAAGCTGACTCTATTTGAAGTTTTAGCAGACCCATCATATAAATCTGTGGTCGCAAAGTTAAGACTTGAAAATTTACAATTTTTTTCGCACGACCTCAAGAATGTTAAAGCATTTCAAGTGATTTTATATGGTATGGGAGATATTGATTCCAATGTCCTAAAAGCTGAACTCATTAAGCCGAAACCAAAGTGCATTAAAATAAAAATAAAGTGCACGACTGGGTCGTACGTAATGCTATAATGCTATAATGCTATAAATTTTGTAAAAAAAAAAATTTATAAAAGTGGGCGTGGGAATTCCAAAATTTGTAACTACACTATTTTGCATTTGTCTTATAACTTAGAAATTTATTCCAATCGCCGAACAAGTACCTGAGAAACAGCTGAATTTACATATTACCGTTATTCGAATTTTTCGAATAAGCATATGCCTTAACTAACCCACATATCAAATTTTATCGAAATCGTTAGAGCCGTTTTCGAGAAAATCCATTTTAACTGAAATCGGCCTTAAGTAAACTACCCTTAATTTTGAGGTTAGAATGAAAATTCCGATTTCGCCCTAGAGACTATTCCACAGACCTCAGATATGAAGTTTGAACCAAATCCGTCCAGCCGTTTAGGCTGCAGTCAGACAGACAGACGGAATTGCCGGACCCACTTTTTTTTTGGCTTTTCCATCATAGTAATGTCAAGTTTGATTAAAATCTCGAGTTCGATTTTTTTCACGAATGCAATATGTACGTACATACTTGTCTACAAAATCCTTCTAAAAATTATTTCTTTTATACTGTGCTGTTAAGGTTTTACTATATAGTAACTAATTCCAAATTAGATTTATACAAAATCAGACAACGAAAAATATTATAAAGCTTTTTTTATGAGACGAAGGATTTACTTAATAATTTCTATTATAGTATTCAGCTTGGAATTACCTTCTTACCCTTTACTTTCACGTTTATTTTAAAATAGCAAGTAATAAATATTTGGAAGAATATTTATTTGATTGAGAGAGAAAAAAATGATTAAAAAAAAGGGAGTATTTCACGAGCAACCATAATCAACATAATTCACATGGTATCAATGGTTGCGAAAAGAGCTCGACTTGAATTAACATTATTTTCTTTATTTTTGATTTAAAAATGGCACCAAAACAAGAGATTTGTATTGAAATGCGATGCGCAATTATTACGTTGTAATTTCAAGAAAATTAAAAATTTCGTACATGGTGTTTACTCCACTGTTAAGCGTTTCAAAGAATTGGGCACCATTAATGACAAAAAAACGCTCGGGAAGACCTAAGAGGAATCGTCGGCTTACAGCACCTGAAATTCGAGTAGAGGTCAATAGCAGTAGAGAAATCCCTCTGTCTGTTAGCACCGTAAAACGCCACTTAAGGAATATTGAACAAAGAGGGATACAAAAGCATATTAAAAGACCACGCTCTTCCATCAGGACGTCGTTTAATTGGGGATAACGTTTGGCTTCAACAAGACAACGACCCCAAACATTCCTCAAAACTTTGTAAGGAGTACATAAAATTGCAAGAGCAACAAAAATTAGTTCAAAATATGATACGGCCAGCCCAATCCCCAGACCTTAACCCCATAGAGCTTCTATGAGACGAACTCGATAGGAAAGTACGAGAAAGTTGTCCAAAATCAAAGCCACGTCTCTGGACACTTTTACAAAAAACATGGGAATTACTGTCATGTGAAACATTAAACAAATTAATTGAAAGAATGCCTAGGATTTGTAAGGCGGTGATCAAAAATAAAGAAAACTACTTTAACGAAAAGAAGTTGGATTAGATTATTGCCTTTAAAAAAAAAATAAATAGCAAAATTTAGAAATTTTTTATATAAAAAAGAATTTTTTAAATATCGCCTATTCTTTAAATGTTATTTTGATTCAAAGTGTCAAGATTCTTTGACCCCAAACTTTTGAGCGGTAGTGTATATAGGTGCAAGTAAAAATCACAAAAAGTTTGAACATTATAATGACACCATATATCTGGTCTCACTGGAAAATGGTTCTATTAAACTTCCCGAGCTTAAAAAGCGCTGCCGATCTATATTGCACACAGAAATCAATTGGAGTCACCAACGAAAATTCAAAGGTAAACTCACGCAGTGTCACAACTCCTAAATGTTTGGCCATGGCGAGAGAAATTGCCACATCAAGACATACTGTGCCAACTGTGCTGGATAACACTGACAAGTGCGACAATTCTAGTGCTGACAAATGCGCTAAATCCACTGACCCTGCGTCAGCAGAGCGAAGTATGTATGTACATTAAGTTGAAGGAGAAAACTGTAAGTTATAAATCAGCCACTGAAGCCAAAGCTGCAGGAATATCACAAGTTCTTCTCGCATCTTTATTGGATTTTCTTGCATTACCGCAGCGTCGAGACCAGATGTCAACTGAGAACAGCAACCGCCCAGACTCTCAGACAATTCAGCCGACTAATGTGTGGAAGAGCACAAATGTTTACAGCAGCGGTGTTTCTTGCAACACAAGCAACAATATCTCCAGCGATTCTTCCAATACGTTGTTTACAGTGGAAGAAATTAACACACTGTGTATGGAAATGTTTACCGAATTATCAGTATGTAAAACTAAAGTTATCGTACATTTAGCTTCTAAGTATTTGTACTCAAATGTTAAGTAACATGATGAAAATTATAACTTGGAATGCGAGGGGAATGTTAGAATTTATATATTTTTTGAACAGATGTAATATTAAAATTGCCCTTGTCCCTGAAACTTGGCTTGACAACGATTTAAACTTATCTACACCAAACTTTAACTGTTATCGTAACGATCGGACAAATAAGCTTGGTGTAGTAATTTTAATACGAAGATCGATTCAACGCACAGTGTTGCGTCTAGAACATGCTAACTGGACAAAATTATTTTTTAATGTTTATCTCTCATTATGGTCATTACTTACTATAATAAATGATTTTTACTATAATAAATGGTTTTTTGTTAAAATTAAAGGAAAATAATGCTATTCCCAGGAAATAATATAGGAATTATTAATAATATATAATAATAATGAATTATAGAAAATTTTAAGGCCTATTACTTTGCTTACATAATTTTTTCTCATTTTCTAGTAAACATTTTGAAAAAAAATAAGTTTTATAAAAGTGGGCGTGGCAATTCCACAATTTGGTACGTCATTATTTTGCACTTGTCTTATAACCTAGAAATATTAATTTTTAGCCCAATCGCCGAACAAATACCAGAGAAACAGCTGATTTTCAATTTACCGTTATTCGAATGTCATATGCCCAAACTAATCCACATATCAAATTTTATCGAAATTGTTAGAGCCATTTACGAGAAAATCCATTTTAACTGAAATCGGCCTTAAGTAAACTACCCTTAATTTTGAGGTTAGAATGAAAATTCCAATTTCGTCTCTAGGGAATATCCCACAGACCCTATATATGAAGTTTGAAGCCAATCCGTCCAGCCGTTTAGGCTGCAGTCGCTCATATAGACAGACAGACAGACGGAATTGCGGTACCCACCTTTTTGGACTTCTCCATCATAGTAATGTCAAGTTCGATTAAAATCTCGAGTTTGATTTTCTTAACGAAAGCAATACTTGCCCTATAGGTATGTACATATACATACATATAAGTAGGTGCATGTAAAAACATACTTGTACCGAGTTGTGCAGGCTACGGGAGGTAATAAAATTAAGTTTACTAATATAGCTACCACATATATTAAACATAGCCCGGATACATCGGGATACATTTAGTTAAAACTCTACCGAAATATACAGTTCGTCAAAACGGGTAGTATTTTGAGGGCTTCATTTAGGAATTTTTTTTATAAAAGTTCGAACAAAATTTTCTATATAAATAAAATTGCAAAAAAATAGTACTTACCCTCAAGTAATGAATTCATCACTAAAATAAAATATATCACTGCTTACAAACAAAAGAGATGCAATACATGAGGTCACGCAATTGAAACTGATAAATGTATGAAAATTCACTTCCTTCAATGCTCGACTTTGAATTTATTGTTAATCTCAATAACAGAGCTTTGCCAAAAAAATTACTGTTATGTGGGTCCACGTGGTGTTGTTAACGACCTCCAATCAACATAACCTAGATTCTGGACAATGAATTTTGTCCACTTACCATGCACTAGACGAAACACTGTGCAACGTTCGCCTTTGCCCCTGATTATTAAAATCCATTACATTGAAAATATAGGAGTGGAACTGAAGTTGGGAAATCAAAGTACTATCAAAATTTTTTGTGTGTATTTTCTAGGTGATCGTGTGTCAAATGTTAAAAAAAAATTAAGTAAAAAATTACCTTCACAACATTAATTTATACTTGGAGGAGATTTTCACTGCAGGCATAGGGATTGGGGGTGCCTAAGAGCAAACCCTTGGGGAAATATTATGTCTAGTCTTAATAGTGCGTTACCGATTACTATTTTGTTTCCTCCTAGTCCAACTTACTTCCCAGCTGGCTCCCGTGGACGTTCTTCTGTACTTGACCTCTTTGTTAGTAATGTGCCCAGTCTTATAACACAACCTGTTGTTATTAATGATCTTAGCTCTGACCATAACCCAGTTTTATATCGACTTCGTTTGTCGGAGGGGAAAGAGTTGCAGTACGTCCAATATATTAAGAAAGCTAACTGGTCGCGATTTCGATCAGAAATAAACTCAAGACTCCGATATGTCCCAGTAGATATGGAAAGAGTCACAAGTACTCATTATGTTGATTCTATTTTAGGTATACTTACATCTAATATACTGAACGCTACTGAAAGCGAAATCCCAAAAAAAAACTAAAAAACAAATGTTGTGTAAGGCTTTCTTCCAGTATTCTACGATTTATTAAAATAAGAAATAAATGTCGAAGAGACTGGCAAAGGTATCGGCAACCTTTCCTAAGAAAAGAGTTGTCCTATCTTAACCAGTTTATTGCAAAGAGTATTTCTCATCATCACAATAAGGAATAGAATAAGAAATTAAGTTCGCTTGGCAAAAACAGTAAACGTTTTTGGAATATTGTCAAAGTAGTTAAAATTAAAAGGACCCTTTTAAAAACCCCGGTACAAACTTACTTTTCTGATTCCGAAAAGGCTAATGTGCTCGCACAAATCTTTCTTAAGAATCACAACATATCAAGCAACCATAGTAACTCTGGGACTCAAAACTGTTATCTATATATCTATATATCAAGTGTTTCTTTGAGCATAATACCTCAGTGTACATAGCTTTTCTGTGGTTGAAATTGTTGTCTCAGCTTGGATTTCACTGCGTTTCAGTCAAGGTTGTTTCCAAACTGCCGGATACATTTGGCAGCTTCCCCAAGCAATTTTTCGCAATTTTTCGAACAAAGATTAATTGTAATCGCTGAAGTTAATTTTGCAGATCTTTCTTCCATGGTATGTTTTTAATATGATGTACGATTGTTGTCGAAGAGTTCTGTTCTATTTTTATTCATAAACTGAACTATGAGTTAAACATATTTTAACACGACGGACAGTTTTGCTTCTCATTTTTTCTGGACGCCGCACTATGGGACCAACCAGCGCTTATCGTCTCAAAAATGTTTTTTCCAAAATTAAGATTTCAATGATTATATTAATGAAAAGGGCTAGATGGAAGTCGACATTATTTGTTTCAATAAGTTTTTAACATTTACAACAGTTATACCAAAAATATATGTATGCCTAAAGTTTTTGAAAAAAATTATGTCGCCCAAATAGTTTTGTGAAGTATCTTTCTAACAGCTTCATTCTTTGTAACCGCAAATGTAACTATGGAGGTGTTATATATTTTAGGAAAGCTTATAGGTTCTACTTACTAAATAAAACCCTTTTGGGACATTTAATCCATCTTTAATGTTTAAAGAGAGATTTTTTTTTTTTTTTTATAAATTGCGCGCGCCAAAGGGGATATGAATACCCTTATACTGATTCAGGGCGCGGGCGTTGGGAAAAGGGGAGAGAGGAACAGAGGAGGTTGTAGTGATGAGGAAATACAGAGCTTGGAAGATCATTCCACATACGTGTCGTTCGGCTTATAAATGAATCTCTGTTTTGGGCGGATGAATGCCTTATAAATTGAGGCCAGATCAGATGGGGTGATCATTCCATCAAAGATGGTTATTAATACACATACCGAGAGAGGCAAGTCTTTCGGTTTCCGCGATGCAAGTACCATTTATGGATAATGGTTGGCGGTTTTGGTTTCGCTTTAGAGACAGAAGACAGCATTGCGTTTTGGAAGCATTAAATTCCACTCTGTTGGTTGAACCCCATTTGATAATGCTGTCAAGATCGGAGTTTAATGAGTTTAGCATACGCTGCTACGGCCGAAGAGCAGGGACGTGAGTTAGGACGAATATGAAAAACTGAGGGTACTATCATCAGCAAAGGAATGGATTGGATTAGAGGTTGCAGACAAGAGATCATTAATAAAAATGAGAAAAAGAGTCGGAGACAAAACTGAGCCCTGGGGAACACCAGCATTTGTGCGGTGAATATCAGACTTGAAGCCATCCAACAGAACTTGTATTGAACGCCCCGAAAGGTAATTTCTAATCCATTGAAGAAGAGTTTCATCGATGCCAAATGCACGCATTTTAGACAAAAGAGCTTGGTGCCAAACTCTGTCAAATGCCTTTGAAATATCGAGTGCAACCATCTTTGTTTGACTGTTAGCGCTGTTTGCCACTGTTAAAATTTATATTGCGTTTTCTTCCTTAGTTCATCAGCAATCATGAGGAAAAGAAAAAATTTGCCCCAATCTGCCCTACTTTATTTTAAACCTATTTATGTGTCAAGTAGTCACACTCGTAACGGTGCAATTCTCAATGACGGACGTGCTACGACGTAAATAATATTCGGGTGATCTACTTATGTATTTGTGGTTAGTTGACAAATAAAATTTAATCATTTCAGGCTTAACATAATTTTGTTTGCACACAATACTTTTCATTAGTTATTAAAATATCTGCACTTAGTTTTCGCAAAATGAGTGAATTCGTGATTTCTAAACGCGACTTGTGTAACTTCTTGATTCATAATGGAACAAATATTTCGGATCTTGAAAAGTAACTACACCACAATTTTAATCTACCGGCTACAAAAATTCAAATAGTCGTGTCAAATATACAAAAGAATTTGCTTTCCAAATTTAAGGATCGTTGGGTAAAAGTAAGTAGAACAAAAAAACCTTTTGAAAGTTGTAATTCATCGTGGTTGGACGGTGATTTTAAAGTGATATTTAATGAAGAGCAATCATCAACATCTGGAGAACGTATAAGACCTTCAAAACCTTATGAAGAAAATCCAAAAAGCGAAAGAATATGGAGTTACTTAAAGAATACGGGCTAGAACAAATACATAATGCATACGTACAAGGACTAAGGGCTATAGGGGAAATAGAAGAGGCCTCTCTTGTAATCAAGATACGGTCTATGAATAGAGAGGACAAAAAAGATATAATGAAGCAAGTATCGCGTGAGACCGGAACTGTTTCTTCGTATTCTATTCACGAGGCTTTGAGTATTTACATTGATTTAGATCTGTCGAAATCCCAGTATATATACATATCTAAGGTCTTGTATGGATCAAAAAAATTGCTCGATCTTTCCGTCTTATCAGATGTTATCACTTGCGAAAAGAATGTGCTATCCACCAGAGCCGAGCATTAAGGTAAGTGACATTGGTGCTACAGTCAAGCTGCAAGATCTGCTAAACCATACAGTTGAACGCATTTTGATGACTGACTCTATTTGCAAGCCAAGATCAAAAAATGTCAAGCTGTTTACCAAGTGGGGCTGCGATGGTTCTTCGGGACAGAGTGAATACAAACAGATATTACCAGGAAAAGATCATTTTATTTCTGACTCCAACTTATTTATTGCTTCACTCGTCCCGATAAAGCTTATTAATATGGATATAAACGAGGTTCTTTGGCAAAATCGCACTTGTTCTTCGGTACGATACTGTCGTCCGATTTCTATCGAGTTCTCTAAAGAAACTCCTGACAAAACAAGAGTTGTCATTTATGATATACAAACGCAGATAAATGAGTTACAGGCTACTCTATTAAGTAAAGATCGTGGAGTAATTGAAATCAAACACGAGCTATTTTTAACAATGATTGATGGAAAAGTAGCTCAGGTCCTTACTGATACAAGTTCTAGTGCTGTCTGTACTATCTGTGGAGCTTGGATTAGGTGTATGGAACTCATTTTATATCGTACAATTTATCGTTCGAAAAATGGTCTGCAACTACACCTGAAAACAAGAAAAGCAAAGAGGAAAAGAAATAAAGTGCACGACTGGGTCGTACGTACTTGCACCGTAATGCTACAAGTGTATAATTTTATCAGGATTAAAGTCCAAGTCTTCGATCGAGATTTTAATCAAACTTGACATTACTATGATGGAGAAGTCCAAAAAGTGGGTCTGGCAATTCCGTCTGTCTGACGGCTGGACGGATTTGCTTCAAACTTCATATCTGTGGTCAGTGGAATAATCCCTAGAGGCAAAATCGGAATTTTCATTCTAACCCTAAAATTAAGGGTAGTTTACTTAAGACCGATTTCATTAAAATGGATTTACTCGAAAACGGCTCTAACGATTTCGATAAAATTTGATATGTGGGTTAGCTATGAGGTGGCATACCACATTTTTCACGAAAAATTCGAATAACGGTAATACTGAAAATCAGCTATTTCTCGGATGTTTGTTCGGCGATTGGGCTAAAAATAAATATTTCTAGGTCATAAACCAAAGGCAAAATAATAACGTACCAAATATTGGAATTTCCAAATTTTTTTAAAAATTATTTTTTTCAAAATTTTTACTAGAAATTGACAAAATAATTATTTAAGGAAAGTAATAAAAATGTTCTATAATTTACTCAAACACCCTATCTGACCACGCCCACTTTTTAAGAGCGTTTTTATAAAAACAAAACATTGTGTAAATTCTTACAATATTATGACCATTATTCTATCGAAACGCGGAATGTCACGGCTACTTTACTGGGAAGATCAAGATTTAGACCTTAATCTTGATAAAATTGTACACTTATAGCATTACGGTGCAAGTACGTATGACCCAGTCGTGTACTTTATTTAGCTTAAGCAGAACGCAGAAGTATTATATATATTATAAGTATATAGCTCAAATCAAACGGGAACCAATTTACTAATAACATTTTTGTGTTAGAGTCCTTTCTGTCACGTTGAATGTACTACTGCTATCGGTGCTAGAGCAATTCTCTGTAAGTTGCGTATAATATAAGTAAAAGCCGCAGATTAGCCCGTTCTTACAGTTAACCATCTTTTGTGACTTAAGTTAGGTTAGGTATGTGGGTCGGCGACTAGAACACGTCGCCACACTCAGGTCAATACAGACCCATTGTGATACCCAAAGGGGAAAAAGTCCCTTGCCCTTGGTAAACCCTAGTGCTGATTAGTATCCTGTGGATCACCAAACCATCCCGTTGATTTGATGAACCTAAAAATTTCATTTATTGGTCTGTTCGCTAATTCTTCGAGATCACGGAAAAAGTGTCGCCCTAGAAATTTGAATCTTAGGTGGATAAGCCCAGGGCAGTGACAAAGAAAGTGGGTTGTATCCTCATTAGCTTCCTCGTCTCCACATCCCCGACATAGATCTTCATCCGTGAGTCTTAACTTCCTCATGTGGTACCGAAGAGAGTTATGCCCCGTAATAATTCCTATAAGGACGGAAAGAGACTTCCTATCCTTTAGCATAATTCGGTCGGTCCTACTCTTGTCAAAGCAAGGCCATAGGCTTCTGCTGACCAAACAGGCGTCCAGGGAGGACCATCTACTATTGGCCTCACTTCTGGCCAAGATCCATGCCTTTTGCTTCAATGTGCAAGGCGGGATGAACACCGAGGTGTCTACCTGTTGTGACGTAGATTCAGAGCCTCTTCTTGCCAGTTCGTCTGCCTTCTCATTGCCTGGAATACCTTCGTGTCCAGGGACCCAGCAGAGTGTAACCTTGTGCTGTGTTCCAAGAACCTTGAGTTCTTCGCGACAGCACTTCACAAGCTTGGATTTTATTTCATACATATAAATTATAAAGACTTCACATAAATTATAATTGTATTATATTATGTATTGTGTAGTATAATTATTTATACTACATAGTGATTTATTATTGCATGTTTATACTTAAAATTATTTCTTTTTCAGTGACATAGACGAAGGTGATGATGACAATTTTGATGCGAAGTCAGCAAGAACGTCGGACGAAAACAAAAAGTATGTAATGTATACCAATTAACACAAATATATTTTTTAAGATTTTTTATTTATTTACTTAATTTAAATTTAATTTTAACAATATTTTAAGCAAAACTTTGTGTAAAATGTTTTTTTTTGTTTTATATATAAAACTTAACTTACATTAAAATAAATCGTAATCTACTTATGCTAAGAACACTTCTAATAACATAGTTGTGGGCGCCGTGACTCAGTGGTTAGTGCGTTGGGCTATGGAGCAAGGGGTTTGAAGTTCGAATCCCTGTCGGAACACCTAAAAAAAAGTGTTTTTTACGGCCCCACCTTTCGCGCGCGTCTGACAAACATCCGAGTGTGCAATTGTCCTGAAAAAGCTTCTCAAATCACAAATTGTCCTTCGGACACGGCATTAAACAGTAGGACCCTTCCATTCGTGTAAAGAATATAACACGCACAACACGGATGGTCGTGAGAAGCTAGTCCCTAGGTCCCATCGACCTGTAGCGTCAAATATTTATTTTTACTTGCACCTACCTATAGGGCAAGTATTGCAATCGTGAAAAAAATCGAACTCGAGATTTTAATCAAACTTGACATTACTATGATGGAGAAGTCCAAAAAAGTGGGTCTGTCTGTCTGTCTGTCTGTATATTCGACTACAGCCTAAACGGCTGGACGGATTTGCTTCAAACTTCATATATAGGGTCTGTGGGATATTCCCTAGAGGCGAAATTTGAATTTTCATTCTAACCTCAAAATTAAGGGTAGTTTACTTAAGGTCGATTTCAGTTAAAATGGATTTTCTCGAAAACGGCTCTAACGATTTCGATAAAATTTGATGTGTGCGTTAGTTTGGGCATATGCTATGAGGTGGCATACCACGTTTTTCACGAAAAATTCGAATAACGGTAATATTGAAAATCAGCTGTTTCTCGGGTATTTGTTCGGCGATTGGGCTAAAAATTAATATTTCTAGGTTATAAGACAAGTGCAAAATAATGGCATACCAAATTTTGGAATGCCACGCCCACTTTTATAAAACTTTTTTTTTTAAAGTTTTTGCTAGAAATTGAGAAAAAATTATTTAAGCAAAGTAATAGGCGGTTAAATTTTCTATAATTCACTGAAACACTTTATTTGGCCACGTCCACTTTTTAAAGGTGTTTTTTTTAAAAACAAAACATTGAGTAAACTCCTACAATGTTATGCCTATTATTCCATCGAGACGCGGAATCCCACGCCTACTTTACTGGGAAGAGCAAGACTTGGACTTTAATCCTGATAAAATTATACACTTATAGCTTTACAGTGCAAGTACGTACACTTTATTTCAGTGTTGTGGTAAGGTAGATTGTTTAATTTTAATCTTATTTGGACATGTAAGAAAAGTAACATAACTACAAAAAACATTAACGAAAGTAAAATCTAATTCCAGAATATTAATATGTATAAAGAAAATTTTAATTTATTTTATGTTTTCTTCACAACGTCGTGAATTCGCTTTGGCATCGAATCAAATAATTTTTCTAGATAGGTAACAGTCAGATTCTGATACCAAACGTCTTTTATGATGTTCTCTAGTTGAGAAATGATAGTTGATCTTTTCGCCCTAATCATTTTGCTTTAATAATGCCAACAGTTTTCTATCGGGTTAAGGTTCGGGCCATTACCAGGCCATGGAACAGAGAAAATTCCTAGAGAATCTTTAAATTCTTGCACCCAAAAGAAAGAAAATACATAAAACTTAATAAAAATAATGATTAACATGAATATATTCAGTCAAAACATATAGATTTTGCTCTACGTGCAGGAGCTGAATCATCTTGAGAAATAACATTTTCACAGTGTTCGCATAGTTGGTACTCCATTGCTTGTACTGAACTCTTAAGCAATATAATTGGCCCAACACCAAATCTGGTCATCGCTCCTCATACCATTACATAAGGTGAGTGGTGAATTGTTCAATCGTTCCCTTTTCCTTTGACGAGCCCCCGCATTACCATCTGGCCCAAGCAAGTTAAATTTGGACTCATCTGAAAATATTACTTGTTCCCACTAGGCCGGAGTCAAGTTTTTATAAGTTTGAGCCCATTCAAGCCTTTGTTTTTTCATCCGTGGAGTCAAAAGAGGTTTTCCTGCTGGACGGCTTGCTTTCAATCCCGATTCTATCAGCAATCTTGAGACTGTTCGATCACTAATTTGTTTCCCAGTGTGGTCTCGAAATGTCTTATAAACGTCTCCAGCATGTGCAAACCTATTTCTTACGGAAATACGTTGCATTAGCCGCTGATCCCTAAGAGACGTTTTTTGGGTCTTCTACTTCCAGATTTTTGAGTTATGGAAGCCTCTCCTTGAAAGTTTTAAAAAAAATTCTTACCCTATTCGGTAGTCCCTACTTGGTGAGCAATATTGCTGTTTGACAAAATTTCTTTGTGAAAAGCAATAATATGCGCTTTCTCTTCAAGAATAAATACCATTGAAAATCCTAAAAAAAATAAAGTGCACGACTGGTCATACGTACTTGCACCGTAATGCTATAAGTGTAAAATTTTATCAAAATTGAGGTCCAATTCTTGCTCTTCCCAGTAAAGCAGGCGCGGCATTCCGCGTTTCGATGGAATAATGTCATAACATTGTAGGAGTTTACTCAATGTTTTGTTTTTATAAAAACGCCCTTAAAAACTGGGCGTGGCCAGATGGGGTGTTTTGGTTAAATAATTAATTCTCAATTTCTAGTAAAAATTTTGAAAAAAAATATTTTTATATTTTTATTTTTTAATTCCAAAATTTGGTACGCCATTATTTTACCTTTGTCTTATAACCTAGAAATATTAATTTTCAGCCCAATCGCCGAACAAATACCGGAGAAACAGCTGATTTTCAAAATGACCGTTAATCGAAAGGGTGGCATGAAAAGCGTGGTATGCCACCTCATGTATATGCCCAAACTAACCCACATATCAAATTTTATCGAAATCGTTAGAGCCGTTTCCAAGAAAATCCATTTTAACTGAAATCGGCCTTGAGTAAGCTACCCTTAATTTTAAGGTTAGAATGAAAATCCCAATTTCGCCTCTAGGGACCACAAATATGAAGAATCCATCCAGCCAACAGACAGACATACAGACAGACGGAATTGACAGACCTTCTTTTTTTGAGTTCTCTATCATAGTAATGTCAAGTTTGATTAAAATCTCTAGTTCAATTTTTTTCGCGAATGGAATACTTGCCCTATAGGTATATGTAGATGCAGGTAAAAAAGGGCGAGATACTTATCGGTAGTTTTGAGCGAAAAACAATAAATATTTCGGTAGTAACAAATAAAATTACTTCTTCCAATTAACTTCAACATATGCCACTTTTTTACACTTGGAAGTAAGAAAAGCAGAATTATTTCGAGTGCGAGGGTTTTTTTTTGTCAACGAGTGGTATATGTATAATCGAGTGTTGTGCTGTCTGACTCACTACCTTATAATTAGGATAATCACACCTTCGACTGCCTTAAAGCTATAAAAGCCGGCCAGGCAATGTATTTATTCAAATAGAGGAACGCCTCTGGGGTAAAAAGCCGCTCACTCTCTCCTGATACCTATCATTGGGGTAGTGAGCCCCAAAGATCAGGCTATTCGTCGAATTTATTCCTCTTGCAATATGACCGCGAATCAACTTCACCAGAAAATTGTCCACTCTGATTAGAGTAGAATTTTTTGTACTCGGACTCTGGTATTCTGTATAAATGAAGGCAAGCCCGAAGACAAGCCCTCTCAAACACCCGAATCCTTTCCATCCTTTCCAAGCTTGCTCCCACATTGAACTACACTGGCCACATGAAGGCCGTATACCACATTACCTCCTGTCTCTCTTTAAGGGCAAAAGCAGCTCGGGCTCTGGCTCTGGCTAAACCAGTATCTATGTATATTTTAAGGTATCTATATTTCAAGGTACCTGACTACACTTCTACTAGCAAATGGGCGCCCGTTAGGTCCCAGTATAGAGAACTTACGCCAATCCTTTCTGGTATCCCTTGAGGCCCCAGATAACGTCATTCTAAACGGGATGGTTTTCAACTTCTGGAAGTTGATCCTTTAACTTCCAGTTATCACAATGTCGCTGGCATGATAAAGAGAACCTATAAGATGGCTAGTGTAAATGTTGAACAGGATAGGCGAATTAACCGCACCCTGTTGCAGACCGTTTTGAATTTGAAACGTAGCCTGCTCAACTTGTAAAAGAGTCCTTTTAACCATACGGTATCGAAGATCTTCTCCAAATCAACCTTTTATTCTATTGGAGGTATCTTTTCCCCTTATGGAAATGGGCTGCACTACTGCCGTCTTCCAATGCGCCGGATAATGTGCATTATTCTACGCATCGTTAAACAGGGTGGTGTACATGTCTACCGCTTCTAGAGGGAGGTATTTGAGGACAATGTTCAAAATTCCGTCGACTCCCACGGACTTCTGATTCCTCAATGAGGCGAAGATCGCTTGGAGTTATACCTTCGATATGAGCGGGGTGAACATTGTCATTGACGATGGCATTGTTTGTCATGTTCATTGAACACGGTGAAACCAGTGTTCTCAGATCCACATTCCTACATGTCATTTCATGTAGAAGTTGTGCACAAGGACACCAGTTTCCAGGTCATGGTTCGGGTCAACGCTATCATTCACCTTGTACACTTCCTGGAAAGTCGTTCCTATAGCCTCTACTTTCTTCTGCGGTTCTTCTATCACGAAGAAATCGTCATCCTCAACAGCGTTATCTGAATCTATCCCTGCTGTTAATAGTATTCGTTCATTGTTCGGGGTATCTTACGACACGGAAAGTCGTTGAGGTTATTTCTTCGAAACACCTTATCAATCTGCGGGAACATACTTGGATTATTGGCTCTTATGGCCGAAATCTTCCCGTTGCGCATTAACAGTCGTTCTACAGTTCTCTTTGATCAATTTTTGGAGATTTTTGATCAACGACTTCAGTGTCCTAACCTCCGAGTTGTGTCTGTCAGAAAACTGCCTGTACAAGGTTTTTAATCTTGACAGGAGTCTACTTTTCTGTCGGTGTAGTTCGTCGATTATCGTGTTGCGGTATATGTCAGCGTTGTTAGTATGTTGATACCGAGGTATCGTACTATGCATCGTTCGTTTGATTGTCTCGTGCAATTGTTTCAGATATCTGTGAATCTCCTCGTTTGACAGATTCCTATTGGATGGTGGGTTCGAGGAGAGTTCTCTAGTCAGTACTCGGGAAAAGCGTGTCCAGCGCGTCCTACTGTAGTTGTACAAACTCTTCCATTTCCGCTATTTCGTTATGAATCGTTATTTCGACACCAAGTCCGCAATGGTCACTGTCATACACAAAAGTGTGTAAACAATTCATCGTTTGTCGCAGCGGGTTCCCCTCAATTCCCGTGCTTCGCGTTTAAATCTCCGGCCATAAGGTAAAAGTTCTCCGACACCAACCTTAGGCATCGAAAGAGTGATTCGAGACCACGTACCTTTTCTTTCCATTATGGAGAGATTTATAAAGAAGGTTAAGTAGTTTCAGGTGCATAGACCGAGACCACATTAATCTTCATTCCACTATGGAGAGGGATCCAGAAGATCCACGCTAGCACTTGTGCACTGTCTTTTAACGCAGCTCTTTACGTACGAAGATCGCGATACCACATCCTTGGGTGGAGTTGAACCAGTCTCTTCTTAAAATATTATATTTACTGTTTCGTGGTACCTATTACGACTAGGGTACTTTACTTAAAAGCGATTTAAATAAAAATGTATTTCCTCGAAAACAGCTCCAACGATTTCGATAAAATTTGATATTAGGGTTAGTTAGGGTTCTTATAGGTTACTATAGGAAGGCATACCACGTTTTGGTCCAAAAAATCGAATAATGGAAAACCAGCGGTTTCTCGGGTATTTCTTCGCCGATTGGGCTTAAAATTAATATTCGATGGTTATAAGACAAATCCAAAGTAATTAAAATTAAATTAAATATCTGGTGGGCCAGGTCTATGGGACCCATGTAGGAGAATCAATCCCGGGATCCCGAATCCTATAATCCCGAACGATTTTTGCTCTTAAACGGATTTTCGGGATTGAAGTCACTAAACTTTTAAAACATAAATTGTTCCATCCATACATACATATATGGCCTTTTCACAGGCTATACATGCGTGTTTTGTACCCAACAGATGTTTGCACACGTGTATCTCGTTTCGACCGATGACCGATGATTTAGCTTGACATTCGATGAATGGACCTCCCATGCCAATAAGAGATACATAAACATTAATGTGCACTCGCGTAATAAAATCTGAAGTCTGGGAATAATTCGTGTTTCTGGGTCACTAAACGCGAAAATGTGTATAAAGCTCACGTTCTTACTCCACTAAAACAAGCTTTTGGAGCAATCTGATGCCAAGAATGAAATCTGTGTACAGCTGATGCAGCATTATTTCATTATATCATTAATTCATTACATTATTTTTACCTGCGAAGCCACATGGCTTATCTGCAGGAGGTTATATCTCGAATGCATATATAATAGTATTGTCATTAAAATTTCTGTTAATTTAAATTAAATGCTACTTGTGCAAGCTTTTTTTTTTTTAAGATTTCGTTTCGAACAATTCGACCAGTAAAAATACAATTTTGAAATTTTGGCCAAAAAAATTACAAAATCTTTGTCTGAAAGAATTAAACAAAGACGTCGCACGGAATTAACTGCTTTGTTAAACTATCTCCAAAATCCATCAACACAATATTCTGGTGAAGTATTCTTGTCACCTAGTCAAGCTACGATAAAAAAAAAAAAACAGATACAATCACTAATTGAGAGACTTACTGCTACTAACTAACACCAAAACATTTCTAATACTGTCAATGATAAAGAAGAAGAAAACAGTGCGAATGTATTGAAACCACTCATTCAACTTACATTAAAGCAGCAACTACAAGTAGAAATTAAAAAAATTAAAAAGTATTGTACAAGAAACATAAACAGAATCGGATTTAACAGCGTGCATAAGAAAAGAGTTGAATCTTTTTAAAAATGGAGGTATCAGAGGACATCATTTGGATTTAGTTCACAAGTATTTACTGTCCATTCCACCAACAAGTGTAGAAGCAGAACGAGCTTTTTCAGCGGCCAGTTATATTGGAAACAAATTTAGAAGCCGGCTTGGGGATGATACTCTCGATGTCCTTATTTTCCTGTGGTTTTATTTCCAAAGGTTTTAGGAATGGAAGCGTCCTACTATTTAAGGCCGTGTTCGAAGGGCAATTTGTTATTCAAGAAGCTTTTCCATGACAGTTTTACTCTTGGATGTTTTCAGACGCTCGCGAAAGGTGGGGCCGTGAAATAAATTTTAGGTGTTGTCTAGGGAATGAACCTGTAACCCTGCTCCGTAGTCCAACGCACTAACCACTTGAGGAATGAGGGACCAATCTTTGGAATTGCAAAATTTTCACTAGAAATCGAAAAAATTTGTAAAAGCAAACATTTTAAAATTCTTGGATCTCTTTATGATTCACTTGAGGACCATGTATGACCACACCCACTTTTTTAGATTATTGTAAAAAAAGGTAACGAAATTATGATATCTCCCAGATACAGTAAAAAATAAATAAATAAATACTTGGCGCAACAGGTCGATGGGACCCAGGGCCTAGCTTCTCACAATCAATCGTGTTGTACGTGTTATATTCTTTACACGAATGGAAGGGGCCTACTGTTTAATGCCGTATCCGAAGAGCAATTTGGTTTTTGAGAATCTTTCTCAAGTTGTGCTTTTGGATATTTGTCAGACGCTCGCGAGAGGTGGGGCCGTGAAAAACTTTTAGGTGTTCCCCGACTGGGATTTGAACCACAAACCCCTTGCTCCATAGTCCAACGTACTAACCACTGAGCCATGGCGCCCAGATACAGTACGATGTTAAAATAATTTCTTTAAATATGAAGAATACCACGCCCACTTTGTTAAAATAAGAGTTGAGCATTCAGGTGCAAGTACGAGCGACCACTTTATTTCATATGTTTGTCAGGGATTGGTAAGAGGTGGGACCTGTGAAAGAAAAAACGTTGGTACTGCTTGATACTCAAACAATTTTTCTTGTAATAAAGTTAGTGCAAGAGCCATGGATCTGCCGGGGCAAGATCAGCGGCCTCCATGTAACGCAGAAAGTAAGAATAGAACTTGTATGACATTATAACATGTTTCTCCTATCTAACTGCAGTGAAATGGACCACACGGTGATTAGACTGTAGCGGAGGGGGCTTTCCCCACTGTTTTTATCAGCTGTCTACATGCCTTACGACATGATCACCCACCCACCACCTACTCTTGGGCTGCGACGTTAATTCACACCATGTGCAATGGGGTAGCAGTGATACAAACCACTGCGGTGAGTCCTTATTTGAATTCATTATCAAAAATAACCTCATAATAGCTATTAGGGGTAGCGAACCTACCTTCGTAGTTAGAAATAGGCAGGAAGTAATAGATATAACCCTAGCAAGTAATTCGAGTTCTCTCTTTATTGAGATTTAGAAAGTTCTAGAGGTGGAATCATTCTCTGACCACAAGATTATTGAATATGTCCTGAGTTCGTCTTGTGACTCTTACAAACCGTATAGGAATCTGAAGAGAACCAAATTGGACGTCTTCAATAAAATAGTTATTAAGAATCGACGACACCTTCAAGAATGGAACTTGCAGAGTCCCTCCGACATAGATAATAAAGCCGTGGAAGTCGCCAATGTCTTTAAAGAGGCTTTCAACATAGCTTGTCCGGTGACCAAAGAAAAGTGCAAGAAATCATGGTGGAACAAAGAGCTGGCAGACATCAGGAGAACAACTAGGAGTCTTCTCAAAAGGACGAACTCGGATGCAGACTGGGACCGATATAAAGAGAACTACAGAATCTGCGAGACTTAGAAAGATCCTCTCCAGACAATCTATAGCTATTGAATCACTTAAGGATCCCGACGGTAATTGGATTGAATCTTGTTCTGAGTCACTTAAATTGCTTATTAGCACCCAATTTCCTGGGAGTGCAACTTAACCTGTCGATAGCTCAGTAGGAAACATGGACACAGAATATGAATTACCAACTGACTTGATTTCAGAGGAGAGAATTAAGTGGGCAATAGGTTCATTCTCACCTTACAAATCGCTAGGGCTGGACGGGTTTATACCGATCATGCTTCAGAGCACCACAAGCATGATTGTTCCGGTACTCAAAAAATGATTTATTAGTAGTCTTAAACATAGACATATCCCAAGAGCATGGAGAGAGGTCAAGGTGGTGTTCATACCCAAGGCTGGAAAACCAAGTCACACCAACGTCAAAGATTTCAGTCCTATTAGCCTAACCTCCTTCATTCTGAAAACCTTCGAGACGCTAGCCGATATCTACATTCGCAGCAGACTTCGTCCCAAGGACATGTCCACGGCCCAACACGCTTATACCAACGGGAAAAGTGTGGAAACGACGCTACACTGCGTCGGCTCAATCGAGTAGTCCTTAAAAGACAAGGAATTCAAACTCGCTGCATTCTTGGACATTAAGGATGCTGTTAATAATGTCAAAACGGACGCGGAAGGAAAATCCCTGAGTTCACTTTACCGTCCATTGGGGGTACTCCCCTTAAAATCTCGGATAGCGCAAGATACCTAGGACTCGTTCTTGATAAAAAACTGAACATAAAACCTAATATCAATAAAAGAATGAAGAAAGCAACTATAGCCTTCTATACTTGTAGAATATTTGGGAAAAACTAGCATCCAAAACCCAAAATTATTCTATGGATGTATACGGCTATAGTAAGACCTATGCTGACTTATGGTTGTCTTGTATGGTAGCCTTCCGCCAGCAAGTCCACCAACTTAGCGGCCCTTACGAGGATCTAGAGATTGGCCTGCATTGGCATAACAAGTGTCATGAGAACAACACCTACTGCAGGACTAGAGGCTATCCCCAATCTTCTACCGCTGGAAATTTTCGTTCAAACCTTGGCAACAATAAGTTCCCTAAAAATAAGTCAGTCATATAGTTGGAATCATAATGTAACAGGTCATTCCATGCTCCTGGAGAAGTATCTAGGAAAAGTCTGTACTACGGATTACCTCGGATTGTGAAGTGCTGTCGTGAAGAACTCAAGGTTCTTGGAACACACCATAAGGTTGCCCTCTGCTGGGTCCCTAGACACGAAGGTATTTCAGGTAATGAGAAGGCAGATGAGTTGGCAAGAAAAGGCTCTGAATCTACATCGCAACAGGTAGAGACCTCGGTGTTCATCCCGCCTTGCACATTGAAGCAAGAGGCATGGATTAGGGCCAGTAGAGAGGCCAATAGTAGATAGACGTCTCTGCACACCTGTGTGATCACTAGAAGCCTATGGCTTTGCTTTAACAAGAATAGGACCTACCGCAAAAGGACAGGAAATCCCTTTCTGTCCTTATAGGAAATATCACGGGCATAACTTTCTTCGGTACGAGAAAGCTAAGACTCACGGATGAAGATTTATGTCGGGGATGTGGAGACGAGGATGCCAATGAGGATACAATCCACTTTCTCTGTCACTGCCCTGGGCTTATCCACCTTAGATTTCAATCTCTAGGGCGACACTTTTTCTCTGATCTGAGAATTATCAAATAGACCAATTAGTGAAATCTTTAAATGCATCAAATCCACAGGATGGTTTGGTGATTCACAAGATACAAATCAGTTCTAGGGTTTACCATTGGGCAAGGAACTTTTTCCCCTATGGGTATCGCAATGGGTCTGTACTGACCTGGCGATGTGATAATTTATTCTAGTCGCCTACCCACATACCTAACCTAACCTTGTAATAAAGTTGAACAATAACTCTGCAATATCACCGAAAGAATTTAAATATTTAAAGGGTATTTCATTAAGCGCTTCCCATCTTTAAATTTAAATAAAACAAAGTGTGTGTCATTAAAATGTTTTATTCGTTTGAAAGACCTATCGATGCCATAATGTATGGAGTATAACATTGTTCAAATGTCCGCGGCGGCTTCTCTGGGTTGCCCGCATCCGAAATGTCCAATTTTCCATGACTCTGGAAAAGGACGTCATGGAAGGACGTGTCGCACGTCGCGGCATCCTGTTGAAATTGGTTGGTGTCCATATGTTCCAATTCAGGCCAAAAGAACTATAGCGCTCGCCCTTAACGATGATGGCCTGGCCAATGTCGTTCTCAAAGAAATATGGACCTATGACGCCGCAGCTCAAAATCCACACCAAACAGTGCCTGAAGATGATTTTTCGATGTAAATTAGGGTCAGTTTCCAACTGCAGGCCCAAATCACGACGACGATTATGTCGACCGCGAAATTGGCGAAGAGCGCAGAACTTTGCCCGAACAGAACACCAATTTTGAAAAAAACAATTTCATTATTTGCACGTGTTGTTGAACGCTATATCCGTCCATGCTGATTTGGCAAAACAGACAGCCAATTTGACAATTGGCCGCCATCAACTGTCAAAATTCGGAAGTCCCTATTGGAAGACCCTTTACATATTCCGATAAAATTTTAGAAACTTGAGTGCAGTACGGAAAAGCTTACTTTCAAACCACATCCTACCTGATTGTATTCAATTATTCTGTTAATTTTTGATGAAAACGAACTGGGTTCGATCTTTAGAACCCACCAGAACTTGGTATTAGCCGCTGGTGAGTTCGAGCTTAGAAAAGAAACGCGAAGGACCAAGCTGATACAGGATGTCGTTTATGAGGCGATTGGTTTTTCATTGAATTCAACCCCAACTTTTTCATTTTTTTTCACCATCTGGTAACCTTTTTGGGAACTATGAAAGGAGGTGAGTTACATGAGTTTTTGCTAGGTTGAACTATTTTATTTTCAAGCATTTAATTGGTCATTGATAACTTGCATGTGTACCTAGCACCAGTAATTGTCACTCGTTAGGTGAAATATATCACTGTACTCATTGTGCCTATTTTGATCTATTAAACCATTTTTTTATCAAAAGTTAAATTTTTGTCTAAATTCAATTCCGTTCGAGTTGTTTTAAACGTAAATTGATATGTGGCTAATGGGCTGCATTAAGGGAATTGGCGTTTATTATGTCAGTAGCATAGTAGTAAATAGAAAATGATTTCCTCTCAGTTTTTAATTTTCTTTTCTTTCTTTCGGTTTTCATTGAGACTAATTCATAATCTTGATCAGGGACTGGTTAATTGAATTACCTATACTGACTTTATGGTTGCATTGAGCGGGTCTAATAATGTTCCTTGGTCTTGGTGGTGGATCTAAATTAATTCTGGATGTTATTTGATTTTTTGTCATCTGTACGGAGTTTTGAATTGACGCAGCTAACTTTTTGTATAGAAAATGCCTTAGAGACCCTACAAGCGGTTGTTTATAACCTCTTGGGTTCTACTTTGTCTGTAGGTGGTCTTACTTCGACTGCCCTGTTGCAACACAGATTTTGGTAAGTGTGTGGCTTAGGGAGGACATTTTAGTAACTGTTCAGGTCAGGAATAGTGCAGATATGTTGCGCAACACCTGAAAGTGCAAGGTATTTTCGTTTGCAAGTTAAAGTTTCCTTGGCAACTCCACAAGGTATTTCCTATTCCAAGAGGTGTTTGCATACATATGTAGTACATGCTTTTTTCGTTTTTAATGCTGTTTCTAGTAATATAACATTTTCGACAATATTACTAACGTCAGCGTTTTAGTCCACTACTAATTTAACATTGCTGGTCAGGCCTACATTTAATGAACTGTAGGTGTTGTAGTTATGCCAACTGAGGATACCTTAGTGCCTGGCTACGTTATCATGGAAATTATCGTCATTCCGATAAACGCTGTGGCTGCACGCGAAAATATGCTTCATGGGCATGAAACAATTTTGACAGACGAGGAACGTTAAAATTCAAAACATAAGCGATCGTAGAAGTGATAGGTCGACATGGATGAAATCTTTTTTTTTCAATTTCCAATTCAATTCTTAAGATATCGTTGAAGGAGTAGGTTTCGTATGGTTTTCCCAAAGTGATTATTATTTTGCATAACTCTTGAAGAAGTGCATTTCTTTCTCCTATTAAATATATCCTTTATTTTAATGGCTTCTTTTGTTGAGCGTCATTAGGAAATTATGATGTATTGCGATTTGTTACATTCATTCATAAAACCATTAAGTGATTTCCTCAACAGACATACAGAAAAATGCATACATCCTCTTCCTTCCTAACAATGATTAAATTATCATCGCAAAAATTCTTCGCTTTGCGTATTATAAGAAATCACACATTTCATTTGCATCAGATGTCCAACAACAACAACAAAACCAGCATGTGCAATACTTCAACCTCCTTTGCACTCTACTTTCCGTCTTTCACATGATGTTGACTCTCCGACGATCAGCGAAAAATAAAGAAAATGTATGGAGGGACACTTTTTGAAAAAAGTATCGTTGCTATCTGGTCACAATTTACATTTCTAAGTCCAAGTAAGTACTGCATTATCGGGATCCGAAACTGATATTATGGATACACTAAAATCCTTGGGTTTACTTCCGGTCACGACTACCGAGGTGTATTTCGCCGGGTTCATACGCAATACTGAGTCCACAGTTTATTCCGCCCAGCAACCAAAAATAAAAAAATAAACAACAAAGAAAAACCAATCAACACAACGTTACCAAACATCAAATAAAAACAATAAAAAATACAAATCAAAACAACAAAATATTAATCGCGCGCCCAAACATAACATCAGTGTAATGCAGTGGTGGGTTTTCCATCTCCCTCCATAATTACATTCATTATTGTTCTTTGTTTTAAACTTAACCGTCTTAATACACTTAACATACATCAGTTGGAATTAGCGAATGACATCTTGATGTACATATGTACATACATATCAGAGATGGGACTTTAGCATTAGAATTGAGTTTTCATTGGCATTGAAATAAAGTGCACGACTGGGCCGTACAAACTTGCACCTATATCTCAAATTCTTGTGTGTATTTAAGGTAATAATAAATAAACGAATGTATACATAAGTAGGTAAGCATATGTAAGTTGACTATAAGTAAATTATCGTTCTAAGCAAATTGGCCAAAAACGTCATATATCATCTGTAGGATTTGATAAATCTCTTGAAAATTAAGCATCGTCGTTAAATTTTCTTCAATTTCACTCAAATTCATTGCCTTTGAACTCCGGTGAATATGCCAAAGTAAGTCCCTAAAAATGTAACAATATTTTCTTTCTCTCTCTCTGTCTTTTAACCAATGAAAATGAATTTCAGACAAATCCAGTAGCACGTGCGCACCAATCAAAACCTGTATCGTAAGGAAAAAACGTTTCCATGACAACAGCTGTGTTCTAGGAAAATCTTTTGCAATGGTAGGAAGAAGTAGGGATAAAATTCATGTTTGGCTAATAATGATATGAAAATCGTGTTTTTGTTAAGCTGGTTGTAAGGAAAGTGGAATTTTAGGCAGTTTTAACCAAAAACGTGGTATGCCATCTTATAGGGTTTAAAAAGGCGTATTCTAATATAAAATTTAATAAAAATTCAAAACCATTATTCAAAAATTAACACAGATCTACGCACTCCTATCTACCCACCGAGTATATCCAGAGCTGCGGTATCAAACTTCATTCGACTTCGTCTGGGGCATACTTCCTTAACCCACCAACACATTTTAAGGAAAGAGAATCCCCCACTGTGTCCAATCTGTAACAGTGCGGTGACCATTTCACACTTAATTGGCCTCTCTACATGCAGTATCTCCAAAAAAATCAATACCATCTTGCCTTCAAATCAAATATTTTTTCATTTTTAAACATTATCAATATCGAAAATATTTTAAAAATCCATAAATATCTTACTATTAACAAATTAGCTATCTAAGCCAATATATTTATACTTTGAGTGGAAAGCTTTTGCAGCTAGTGCTCTTTAATATTTAGCATATAATCTTTGCATTTTTATGTTAATAAATTATAATAATAATAATAATAATTAACAAAAATCGTTGGAGCCGTTTTCGAATAAATTGGCTCCAACTGCTCGATTTCGCGAAAAATACCGTTATACTAACTTTTGGACAAAAATGTGATGCAGTTCCTGATAGAATTTGAGATGTTTAATCATATGTCAAAATCTAAATAACGAATAGTTGAAGGCACTTTCAAGCAAGTCGGCTTTTAGTCACCTTGGTCGTAAGTACCGTTATATCATATTCAGACCAAAACGTAGTACGCCATTGTGTTGCATTACCTCGTACTAGTCCGAATATGAAATTTGAGCTAAATAATGGAAGCCGTTTTCTCACAAATTGACTTTTCGCCAAATTGGCTATAAGTAAAGTACCATTGCTGCCAATTTTGGTACGCAGCACGATACATCATCTGGTTGCAACTGACTAGACTAATTGAAATATGAAGTTTAATCAAAATCGTTAGAGCCGTTTTCGAGAAAATCCATTTTAACTGAAATCGGCCTTAAGTGAACTACCCTTAATTTGGAGGTTAGAATGAAAATTCCGATTTCGCCTCTAGGGATTATCACACAGACCCTATATATGAAGTTTGATTTAAATCCGTCCACTCGTTTAGGCTGTAGCCTCGTGCACAGACAGACAGACGGCATTGGCGGACCTACTTTTTTGGACTTCTCCATTATAGTAATGTCAAGTTTGATTAAAATCTCGAGTTCCAAATTTTGCACGAATACAATACTTGCCCTATAGGTATAGGTGCAAGTAAAAATCAATGCTAATGAAAAAAAAATAAAGTGCACGACTGCATCGTACTTGCACCGTAATGCTATAAGTGTATAATTTTATCAGGATTAAAGTCCAAGTCTTGCTCTTCCCAGTAAAGTAGGCGTGGCATTCCGCGTTTCAATGGAATAATAGTCATAACATTGTAGGAGTTTACTCAATGTTTTGTTTTTATAAAAATGCCCAAAAAAAGTGGGCGTGGCCAGATAGAGCGTTTGAGTGAATTATAGAGAAGTTTAAGGCCTATTACTTTGCCTAAATAATTTTGTCTCAATTTCTAGTAAAAATTTTGAAAAAAAATAAATTTATATAAAAGTGGGCGTGGCATTCCAATATTTGGTATGCCATTATTTTGCACTTGTCTTATAACGTACAAATAATAATTTTTAGCCCAATCACCGCACAAATACCCGAGAAACAGCTGATTTTCAATATTACCGTTATTCGAATTTTTCGTGAAAAACGTGGTATGCCACCTCATAGCATATACCCAAACTAACCCACACATCAAATTTTATCGAAATCGTTAGAGCCGTTTTCGAGAAAATCCATTTTAACTGAAATCGGCCTTAAGTAAACTACCCTTAATTTTGAGGTTAGAAAGAAAATTCAAATTTCGCCTCTAGGGAATATCCCACAGACCCTATATATGAAGTTTGAAGTAAATCCGCCCAGCCGTTTAGGCTGTAGTCGAATATACAGACAGACAGACAGACAGACGGAATTGCCGGACCTACTTTTTTGGACTTCTCCATCATAGTAATGTCAAGTTTGATTAAAAACTCGAGTTCGATTTTTTTCACGATTGCAATACTTGCCCTATAAGTATAGGTGCAAGTAAAAAAGTGCACGACTGGGTCGTACGTACTTGCACCGTAATGCTATAAGTGTATAATTTTATCAGGATTAAAGTCCAAGTCTTGCTCTTCCCAGTAAAGTAGGCGTGGCATTCCGCGTTTCGATGGAATAATAGTCATAACATTGTAGGAGTTTACTCAATGTTTTGTTTATATAAAAATGCCCATAAAAAATGGGCGTGGCCAGATAGGGTGTTTGAGTGAATTATAGAGAATTTTAAGGCCTATTACTTTGCTTAAATAATTTTTTCTCAATTTCTAGTAAAAATTTTGAAAAAAAATAAATTTTTTAAAGTGGGCGTGACATTCCAAAATTTGGTATGCCATTATTTTGCACTTGTCTTATAACCTATAAATAATAATTTTTAGCCCAATCGCCGCACAAATACCCGAGAAACAGCTGATTTTCAATATTACCGTTATTCGAATTTTTCGTGAAAAACGTGGTATGCCACCTCATAGCATATGTCCAAACTAATCCACACATCAAATTTTATCGAAATCGTTAGAGCCGTTTTCGAGAAAATCCATTTTAACTGAAATCGGCCTTAAGTAAACTACCCTTAATTTTGAGGTTAGAATGAAAATTCAAATTTCGCCTCTAGGGAATATCCCACAGACCCTATATATGAAGTTTGAAGCAAATCCGCCCAGCCGTTTAGGCTGCAGTCGAATATACAGACAGACAGACAGACTGACAGACAGACAGACTGACAGACAGACAGACTGACATTAGTTTTAATGATAACCAGTTTTATAAAATGGTCGTTTGACGACGGTGGTGGTTAACCATTCCAGTGGTTGAAAAAGGTCTCTCAACTGGGGCTGAAGACAGTAAGGGCGTATTAAATTTGTAAAACATATGTTTTATCAGTGAATAGTCGTGATTGCGCGAAGAAGAAAAAAAATTTCATTTATCAGTTATTTCTTAACTGTATAACTCTAATGGTGCACTTTTTTTTTTTTCATACTCTTCATTGGCATTGAAAAATTCTAATGGAAATTGATTTCATTGAAAATTGTTCAATGCTAATTAATTGTTTTTTTCATTAGCATTGAACAATTTTCAATGAAACAATGCTAATGAAAAAAACAATTAATTAGCATTGAATTTTTCAATGGTAATGAAATTTTTTTTCATTGGCATTACTTTCATTTATTGTTAATGCTACTTGCTATTTCATTAGCCAAGTAATGCATTACTCCCATCTCTGATACATATACATATATCGCATCGCTTTATTCGAGAACTGTAGGAATAGGGTACACACTGATTGGCGTCAACTTGGCGACGCTCCACAAAGGCCTCCACGTTATTAAATAGCTAGAAAATGCACAAGAGCAGAAAAGGGAAGAGTATCGAGCCAGAAGAAGGGAGGAGAAAAAGATCCTGCATAAAAAGAATGGACTATGCGCTCTATAAGCCCCATTTGCAAGAACTATTGAGGCATACGCTGCTTTATGTCGCTTATAAGACCGTATCCAATGTATTGTGTGAACTTCTTAAACTTTTCTAATCGGCACGTACGATCGGCAAAATTTTCACCCAAGGCAAATCCTGGAAAAAACCAATGAATTTCAAATCGAGACTCACCATCTCTTCATTGACTTTATGCCGCATATGACAGCATTCATCGTCTGCAGCTCTACAATGCGATGGCCGAATTCGGGATCTTGGCACGTGACGCTGGAAAACACGCGGTCTAATTTGGAAACAGCTTCTCTGAACTATTTTAAATATGACCGGATTTCGACAAGGAGATGCGCTGTCGTGTAATTTCTTTAATCAAGTGCTGGAACAGATAGTGCATAGGGCAGGTGTTAACACGGTTGTCGCACTTCAAAATGTCTATTATAATTATGATATTTTTCTCGTAAATAGGTACTCTATCTAAATATTCACGCTAATTTTTCAAGTCGAATGTTCACTCGTATTTAGAGTCGCATCAAATTAACAAAATTAAATAAAATAAATTAAATTCCTATTCTTCGATTCGTATGCAATACGTACGACACTGTAAAGAAAACAACGCTTATCATCGTAGGTATGCCAATGTCAAACCATCGGAGAAAATAAAACGAAAAAGGGAACAGACATATAAATTGGGTTGTGTTTTTAGAACAAAGCATTTTTCGGTGAATATAATAAAAACAAATTTAATTCGATGGAACTCTTCTTCAATAAAGATAAGGACAAAGTGGTCCCCGGTGAAAATAGTGCAGCAATTCGGTAAACCATTCGTGACCATTCAAATCAAATTGAGTTACCGAACAGTTTTTTCATATTTTTCAGCAAATTACTTTTATTATGAATTTTTCTAATTATAATTTATTGCATTTTATTACCTACTTACTTAAGTTTAGCGCTTCCTAAGATGTATCGGCATGCTGGTAAAAGTGTACAGTGTGTGCAGTTGTTTTTCGTAGATAGAAATGAAGAGTTAATACCGCGATGTCTAAAATGGTCAAGAAAGTAAGGAAACAATCGTGGCCTTATCCGGAATCTTTCATACCGTGAAATAGCGCGAAATATTGGATGAGAGTTCTATAAGAAGACGTTCTGGGAAATATGGGCAGGATCACACTATGACCAGAAAAATTGACTTATGATTTAACTTACAACAAGAAGCTACTGGTGCTGTAGGTTGCGTTCTGACGTCTTATCGAGATAGGTTTATGTGGAGACCAGCAAAAAAGCCACTGCTGACCAGAAGCGACCCATGGCTGGGCTAAGGAAAGGCTAAACTAGAGGGCTCACGATTGGTCAAACGTTGTGTTCTCAGATGAATCCAAGTTTTTTATCAAACCGGATGGGAAGCGTCCATACGGAAGCTGACGGGAAGTGCGTCGTAAAAAAGGGGGACCGTTACAGCGAAGTATATACATACATACATATAACTCACACTGTGAAGCACTCTCCTCATGTTATGTTGTGGGGATGTATCACTGCTATTGGAGTTGGATCCCTAATCGTGAGCACTGGCAACGCAATGCAGCATAAAATAAAGTGCACGACTGGGTCGTATGTACTAGCATCCTAATGCTATAAGTGTACAATTTTATCAGGATTGAAATGCAATTCTTGCTCTTTCCAGTAAAGTAAGCGTGACATTCCGTTTTTCGATGGAATAATGGTCATTATATTATACTCATAAGTAGGTATGTAGGAGTTCATGCACTTGCTTGTTGTTATAAAAATCCCTTAAAGTGGGCGTGGTCATATAAGGTGTATGGGTGAATTATAGACGATCTTAAGGCCCATTACTTTTTTTCAATAATTTTTTCTCACTTAGTTAAAATTTTAAAAAATAAAATACGTTTTATAAAAGTGGCCGTTGCAATTGCTGTTACCTTGCATTTGTCTTGTAACCTTTAAATGTTAATTTTAAGCCTAATAGCCGAAGAAATTAACATATTCAAACTAGCCCAAATATCAAATTTTATCGAAATCGTTGGAGCTGTTTTCGAGAAAATCCATATTAACTAAAATGGGCCTTAAGTAAACTACCCTTGATGAGGTTAGACTGTAAATTTCGATTTCGCTTCGAGGTCTGAACCCACAGACAGACATTACAGAATTACCGGACCCACTTTTTTGGACTTCTCTATCAAGTCAAGTTTGATTAAAATCTCGATTTTTAAAAATCGAAACCAATTTTTTAAGATGATTTAGCACCTTGCAATCGAGCAAATCCGTGAGTATTTCGAAATCTTTTTCATATTAATTTTTCAAATGCCAAACATCATGCACCAGCTTAAGAACATCAGCGAATAAGTTTAGTTTAATAAAATTGATGACAATTAGCTTGGTAGTCTTTATGCCTCCATACCAAATGAGGTTCAAGACCTTGTAGGGGCTAAGGGTGGTGCTACGAAGTACTAGAATTATTTTTTTAGAAATATCAAAGCCTAACATTATGTAAAAAAAATTTCTTAATAAAAATGAAAAAAAAATAATTTCGTATGACTTTTTCAATTATAATTTTTTTTTTATTATATTATTATTTTTTTATTATAATATTATTTTGTCGGTTGATCGTAAAACCATTACGTTTTTCAAATTATTCTACAAAACGTATTGTCAAATTGTCATATATTGTGCAGGTTAAAATACCATCGTATCTAACTATTTGGTAGTTACAACACATACATATATCCCAACCAATATAGCGAGAAGCGCGTTAAACACTTCTTTATGTTTAGGTGATTAAGTTTGTATTATATTAACACATTTCAAAAAATAGAAATTCTATAAAACGTTTTGTACCTTAATAGCGCATTCTACTTCACCTATGTACTTGTATCCAATTTGTCCGTTATGCCCCACACTAAGATCTGTGGTCTGTGGAATCACACCATGAGGCTAAATCGGAATTTTCATTCTAACCTCAAGGATAATTTACTTAAAGCCCATTTCAGTTAAAATGGATTCTCTCGAAAACAGCTCCAACGATTTCGATAAAATTTGATATTTGTATTAGTTTCCATATGTGCACACCACGTTTTTGGCGAAAAACTCGAATAACGGTAATATTGAGAATCAGCTGTTTCTCGGGTATTTCTTCGTCGATTAGCCCAAAAATTAATATTTCTAGGTTAACCTTTGGTACGCCCACTTTTATAAAACTTATTTTTCCCAAAATTTTTACTAGAAATTTAGAAAAAAATATTTAAGCAAAGTAATAAAAAATTAAATTAAAATTTTCTATAATTCACCCAAACACCTTATCTGGCCACGCCCACGTTTTAAAGAAGTTTTTTGTAAAAATAAAACATTGTGTAAACTCCTATAATGTTATGATTATTATGTCATCGAAATGCGGGATGCCACACCTTCTTTGGGAAGAGCAAGACTTGGATTTCAAACCTGATAAAATTGTACATTTTCAGCATTAAGGTGCTAGTAGGACCCAGTCGTGCACTTTATGTTTTAATACACAAAGCAAAGAATTCAATTGATTTTACGAACACTACGCCATTTTTGCTATCACTTTTACCCCTTCGGGTAGGGACATGCCTATCGTAGGAGGCGATTAAAATCCGCCCTTCTTATACAGCGGATAAGATGTATACATAATAAGCAATGAGTAAAACAAATAGATTGAATATACCCCAGGTGGCAGTCCAGGTTCACTCGAAAGCCCACCCTCTTCGGAGGAAGTCTGCATGGAGTCTGGAGAACCAATTATTGCATTTAATAAATCCCTTTGCAAGAAATTCAAGGGTGAATCGGTCTCCAACATGAAGATCGAATGCCTCCGAAAAGAGGTCCTCCGGAAGCGCAAGCAGTAGAAAAACGGGACTCAGAATTATGGAATAGCTTTGAGGAGGAAACCAATGAATAAAATGGATCTACTCTACCAAGAGCTTAAGAGAGAGGTAGATTCCCTAAAAAAGAAAACCTGGTTCTAAAGTACTCACTTTTGCACAGAGAACGCAATGTTATTCCGTCCCATGCATACGGACAAGGAAGAACTAAGTACATAGCAGGCGAAACAAACTGGTGGGAAAAGAAAAGACCTTGTTAAAATCGAAGTGGCGGTTCTTCACCGGAAATCGAGCAACGGACACAAGACAGAGAAAATGAGCCGAAGCATTTGTAACAAAGTTAAAATAACAAAATACAACAGAGAAAATTTTTGTATTAACAGATACGCCCAACACCTCGTTTGAGACCATTTGAATAGACACGTCGAATCGCTAAGTTCCTCAAACGGATTTCGATGCATATGGTTTATAATGTACTTACTTACTTATTTGTACTTATAATAATGTACTTACTTACTTATTTAACTGGCTCGCGACCCGTTTTGCCTCCTCGCTTCTTTTTTAATTGCCGTAAAAGCTTCTATAACGGCGCGCTGGGATCGACCGATGATGTCGATGTCGTCTGCGTATGCCAGCAGGTGGACAGATTTATTGAAGATAGTGCCTTCCGTAATTGAAAAAGTCACGAGTCTGCTTGCCGAAATCCGGTGCAAGTTTGGAATAGTTCAGAGGAGCTGTTCCCAAATTCACATTGCACCGCGTGTTCCAGCGAACTGGATCAGTTTTGCCGCGATCCCGAATTCGGCCATCGCATTGTAGAACTCAAGACAATGAATGCTGTCGTATGCGGCTTTAAAGTCAATGAAGAGATGGTGAGTCTCGACTTGAAATTTATTGGCCTTTTGCAGGATTTGCTTTAACTTGAAGATTTGGTCCATCTGCCGGACCAGAAGCCACACTGGTACGTGGCGATTAGTGTGTTGCAGAAAGGTTTTAGACGTTCACACAGTACATTGGATAGGATATTATACGCGACATTTAGCAGGGATATGAATCGGTAGTTCTTGCAAGACTATGGCTTCACCCACTCACACTTGGTTGATGATTTGGTGCATGCACCCTACCAAAACATGACCACCATATTTGAAAAGCTCTGCTGGGGGGGATGTGGTCGGAGGGCTCAGACACATTAGACCACGTGGCAATGGTTTCTATGTCCGGTATGGTTGCCTCTCCACACCCCCGTTTGTCATAGACGAAAGACGCTTTTTGCCGCTATTTCTTTTATGAAAATATCCAATGGGCAAAGCCCAAGCATGGTTTCAAGGGCAGCAATGGGAGTAGTCCTAATTGCACTAGTAGTCGCTATACACGCCAGGCGTTGGATTCTTGTCAGGATGTTCAGTTTTGTGCCTTTTGCGGCGGCAGGCCACCAGACCAGGCATCCGTAGGTAAGAATGGGTCTGACTATGGCAGTATACCTACATCCAATGGATGGTGGCAGGTTTGGGGCCCCACTTCCTACCAATATTCTGCAAGTGTAAAAAGCAATCGAGGTCTTAGTGGGTTCTATTATATTGTCCTTCTAATTTAACTTGCGGTCTAGTATGCACCCAAGATATCTGGTTCAGTCTGATATTCGGAGTGGTATTCAGTTTAGACTTGGGCACTCGAAGTCGGGTATATTTCTCTTATTTGTGAAAAGCACCAGTTCAGTTTTCTGAGCATAGATGCTGAGACCGCATCGTGTGGCCCATCTATTTAGAGCGTTCAGCGATGTTTGAATTAACTCAACGATCGTGGGCAAGAACTTTTCTGTCACTAGTACGACGACGTCAGCGGCATAAGCGACAACCATGACCCCGCTGTAGTCTAACCTAAGAAGGATTTCGTTGATGACTAAATTCCATAGCTTAGGTGATAAGACCCCTCCTTGAGGAGTTCTAACGCCCTATTCGGTTCTGATTCTCCGAGAATTGAGCATAGTCTCTATCCAGTCTGATAGGATAGGATTCACCTGCATATGGTTTACACTGTTAAAGGCCGTACTACTATGTCCAGGAATGCTGCTAGAATGAATTCATTTTAATGGAGTGACTCTTCAATCACTGTAACCACTTCATGTAGCGCTGTCCCTTCGAGCGACCCTTCATGTAGGCATGTTGGGCAGGCGAGATGTTCTGTGGGGGTTGTTTGGAGCGAATGTATGTATCTAATACTCGTTCGAGTGACTGAAGTAGGAAAGATGTCTCCATGATTGTGGAACATAATTACAACACAAACAGCCAATGAGGATCTGCGTGAGCCACGGAACGGAGTATGTCTTTGAGCTTTGGAGCATCATATGAATGATCCCATCAGGTCCTGGCGACTTGTACCATGCGAGTAGATTAATAATCATAAAATCGCTAATTATGATATTATACAAAGTGGTAGCAAACTATAAACGACTACCTAGAAGCCAGTATTGTGATTGATATTAATGATGTACAGGCCGATTTACATGAAGAAATGCTCAAAATTGGACTCGCAGAATGACTTGTAAAACATAGTCGAGATGGACCATATCCCCGAAATTCTTTTTTAAAGTTAAGTACCAACTGAATTAAAAATATTTCCAAATAATCGATTTTTTTACGTTTAATTTCAAATTAAAAACACCACCCAATAATACTTATATTTTGATTCCAATAATAATCATTATTAATTCTAGGCAAAATCATAGTGAAATCGAAAAACGAAGGCGTGATAAAATGAACACATACATTAATGAGCTTTCTTCTATGATACCAATGTGTTATGCAATGCACAGGAAATTAGACAAACTTACAGTGTTACGCATGGCTGTACAGCATCTTAAAAGCATCCGAGGAGCGGCAAATTCTTATCATGAAGGCAACTACAAACCGTCCTTTCTTTCGGACCACGAACTTAAAGTGTTAATATTGCAAGCAGCTGATGGATTCCTATTTGTCGTTGGTTGTGATCGAGGTCGACTTTTATACGTATCTGAATCGGTATCCAGCGTTTTGAATTGTACGCAGAATGATTTGCTTGGTCAAAGTTGGTTTGATATTCTTCATCCAAAAGACGTTGCAAAGGTGAAGGAGCAACTCTCTTCTTTAGAACCAGGTCCAAGAGAACGACTTGTGGATGCAAAAAGTCAGTAAAAATTTCAAATGTACTTAAATTCATGCTTGAACAATTTGTTTTTTGAATAGCAATGCTTCCAGTTAAAAGTGAAGTACCTCAAAGTTTATACCGACTTTGTTCAGGAGCAAGAAGATCATTTTTCTGTCGAATGAAGTTGAAATTGTCTAAGCCACAAGTTAAGGACGAATCAGACACGTCTTCAAGCTCAATAAGTTCCGATAAGAGAAAATCCAAACTGAACGTAGATAAAAAATATCGTGTTATACAGTGCACGGGCTACTTAAAATCTTGGGTACCCTTCAAAATTGAAGAACAAGAAGGAGATTTGGATGACCAATCAACAAATTTGTCATGCTTAGTCGCTATTGGAAGGATACCACCGAATGTATTAGATTCAAACATTCCATCGTCTCTTGATAACCATCCAAATATTCGACAAGTTTTATTTATATCTAGGCACTCAGTTGATGGAAAATTTCTATTTATTGATCAAAGGTAATATTTTTTTCACATAAAAATGCATGAATTAATATTTTAAATTTTGCGATTCAGAGCCACACTTGTGATAGGATTTTTGCCGCAAGAACTTCTGGGAACAAGTTTTTATGAATACTTTCACCATGAGGACATTCCAGCTTTGGCGGAATCTCACAAAATGGTCTTGCAAACCACAGATAAAGTAACAACGCATGTTTACAGATTCAGGTGTAAAGAAAATGTGTTTATCCAATTGCAGAGCGAATGGAAGTCTTTTAAAAATCCATGGACATTAGATATAGAGTACATCATAGCAAAAAACTCTGTATTTTTATAGCGGTTACGTTATTGTATTAAATTTTTAAATATTGGGTGTTTCTACTTTCCAGAAAGTGTGTAATGTTTTGCAAAACACAATATTATTGGGCACGTTGAGAATTCTAAAGGTTTATTACCCCTAGCATGAATTCCGGAACATTTTGTTTCCCAAAAGTTAATGCTATTGTTTTTTCTTGGATTAAATTTCAACACCTGCTTCTTTTAAATCAGTATGTTTATTTTGAAAGAGCAATAAAAACAAATATGTTTAGAAATAGTATGATGGTACTAATTGTGGTAGAACAAGAAAGAGATACGATAAGAAAGTGAGATACGCACAATACGAGAAGTTCAATACCCCTAGAAGTTGTAAAGACAGAATTGGTTTGCGAAAACCAGTTGTCTATCATCTTGTTTGGTTGACAGTGTAGTTATTCTGCGCGTATTATAATACACAACTCAGTTTTTTTTAACTTATTTCTTTCCTATACAATTTCATTTAATAATAATAAATTAAATACAAACATTAAAATAAATGACTATTTTGTAAGGTTCTCGCTACTTAAAAACAATAACATATAAAAAACTATAAATATTTAATAAATTTAATTCAATTTTTGTACAGCTTTCAAACGAATATTTTTTGAAATGAAATAAAAAAAGAAGTTAAAACGTTTCCACAGTATCTACTACAATTGGTAAAAAAATTTAAAAACCTCCAATACACCCTTATTACAGTTAGCGAATCAAAGATCGTATGTCGTCTATGAAGTGTCAAAAGCGAAGTTGTTTTGATATTTAATTGTTTTAATTTGAGTATAATATTTTTAAGTGCGAACTGCAAAGTTTAAAAAAACATGATTAGTGTCATGGAACTCTTCTTTACAGATAAATGCCTTGACAAAGAGAGAATTCACCCGACATCTACTATACTTTTCTTTATAGATTTATCACGTACTTTCGATTAAATAAAGCTGCATTTGCGACGAAAAGTTTTCGTTTTAAACGTTATTCAGACATTTCACTTGTCATTAAGTTGGTGTTAGGCTTACATGTCTAAAAGGGAAAAATTAAATGCCCGATAAATGTACGAAGACAAGTATAGTAGAAGTTATTGGATTGTGGTTGCTGTACGCGACATCAGCATTTAAGAGGGTTCTACCCAAAAAACACGAAAAAAGCGAAAAGTGAGCAATTTGGCGAATTCTGAGCCGATTTAAATCGTTGGTATCACATATAACTGCCTGGCTACATTATCATGGGGATGATCGTTATTCTCATGAACGCTATGGCTACACACGAAAATATGCTTCATGGGCTTGGAAGCCATTTTGACAAACGGGGAACGCTGAAACTCAAAATATGAACGATCATTGAAGTGGTAGGTCGACACGAACAAAAAATGTTTGCAATTTCCATTCTTAAGATATCGTTTTGTATGGTTTTTCAACAGTAACTGGTAGTTTGCGTAGCTCTTGAAGAAGTGCATTTTTGTGCTTCTATTAGGAAATTATGATGTATTCTAATTTGTTACATTTCTGCAACAGACATAGAGAAAACATCCTCATCATCTTGGCACAGTATTCATACATTCAACTAAGTTGTTCGCTCTACATACTAAAAGAAATCCCACATTTCATTAGCATCAAATATGCAATAACAACAACAAAACCACCATATGCACCTTCCGCATGATGTTGAAATGAAAACGTATGGAGGGAAACTTTTTGAAAACGGAACACTTCTACTTCCACAGAGAAGTATGTACATATGTACATTTTTCAATCTTCCGTACGATGTTGTACCCTCCGTCGGTGGAGGAAAAATCAAAAAATATGACAAAATTGTAACGTTTTTAGAAAAGAACACTCATTCTTCCGCCGAGATTTATGTTCTGAAGTGCATTTGCTTTGCGCTCAACCATCTCATTTTGACGCACGTAAAATCTACCATCTCATCTACCCAATGATAATATAGCCAGGAACTTTAAGATGAGAGTTTTATCTGCAATGACCGACCAGATTTTTGTTGCTGTAATATTTGAAAACTCCGCAGCCAACTTTCGCTTTTTTGCACAAAGTTGTGAATCGGTATAAGAAACCATCGTTGGTGTAATATGAAATTAGACTCTTAATGTAATGAATAGATTTCCAATGTGACCGATCAAAATTTTTAAATTCTTTTTCATTTTCGAGATATTAGTGTTTGAAAATGAATAGAATTAGTTAAATTAAACAATTATTTTTATTTACTATTTTCAAACTAAATTTTCGGTAACATGTTAAAATGTCATTTTATGTATCGGAGAAAAAAGAGAAAAACAGCACCCAAAAATAAAAATAAACATAGCATCCCTTCCATAGTTAATGATAACCACTGCATTTTATAACACTCATTTTTTACATAAATTTCATTTTTCTAGTAAAAAGTTGAGTTTTTGATTAGCTTATTTTAGAAAAAATATTATTTTCGATTTCGAAAATATTTTGTTAGGGTTTGGATGATTGTGCCAAATATAAGTACTATGTCGGTGTCCCATGGTGTCAATTGGTAAAGTTTGTAGTTTTTTTGTGAAAATATGTAAGTACATACATATATACTCGCTTGTGTAATTATTGACGAAATAACTACACTCTCAAGAAAAGTTGTTTTTTCTTATGAATTTTGGATCTTATATTACATCTCTAATCTTTAGATAACAATATGAAAAAGGCTTAGGCCCCTATTGTGCGTGTCGTTTGTTGATCGATAATCCACTTTTATCGATCGTCGATTTTAGATTTTGGTATCGTGTACTTTGATTGTGATTGATACGTGCCGATTTGCCAGTCGTTAGTTATCGATCACAATTTTCTGATCGATGCTCAGTATTCGGGCAAAATAAATAGGTTTTCTGTGTGTAAAATGTAAGTTATTTTAATAAAAATACTAATAATAATAAATTCTTATTCACAATAACATATTCTTCTATCGACTGAGTTACACAATACCATATTTAAAATCGATCCACACAATAGACAATTGTCGTGGCGATTGCTGATCGACAATCACAATAAGGGCCTTAATGTATCTAAACTTCATTGAGAGATTTACTTTGTATATGTTCCACAAATATTTGGATGTGGCCAACGTAATCGTATTGCAAGATATTGACAGAGGTAAGGGTATTTTGGCGAGAAGTGTGTTTTAGCTCCAAAGTGAACACAATTATTGCGAATCTAAGTTTATATGTTTATACGTCATACGTAAGTTGCACATTAGTGCTAAACAGTGTTCGTAGTTTTTATAATGTATATAATGCAATGTATTGATTTTTTGTTCATTGCGTCCCTAATGTAACTGTTTTGTTTTTTTTTTTACAAATAAAGTAAATCCAAATCGCTTCATTCAGACTCCGATTCAATATAATTATTTTTTCGGAGCTTCTTCGGATAATCTTATTGATGATAATATTCTTGTCGAAATAAACTGCCACTTTACAATTGCTGGATTAGATCTGATAGAAGCAATCAAAAACAAAAAGTTAAAATATATGAATGTATCAAGTGATGGAGAAATTTCGGACTTAAATCGAAATCGTTATTATTATTATCAAATTACATTTACAAACCAAAAACATGCATATTTTGTATTTGGAGCAGCAGTAGGTTTAATCTATGCATATGTGGAAAAAATACGAATAGATGATCAGTTTTGGAATACAAAATGATACACAAACTATAACAACATTCTCCGGAAAAAGACGAAACTTGCATTTCTTTGAAGTGGAAAACTTTACTACTGTAGTATTCTACAGTTGTTTAACTGTCAACCCAGATTGCCAAAACATTTTGTTCATAAAATAAAAAAATTTATTTTTTTATGTTTTTCTGTGAAGAAAGGAAAGCTATCTATACATCCTTATACTAAACTTATATCGGTGCCCAGCAACGCAAATATAAAAAAAAATGATGAAAGGCTACACCCTTCTACAACTAGTCAGAAGATATTTTCTAAAAATTGCTGCTTAACTTACAACCTTGGATTTATATTTTAATATAAACAAATGAAAACACAGCACACATTGATCAAATAATCATATCTATTATTCATATTCCATTATTATGGTATCAAATCGTAGGTCTATTATTTACTTACTTACTTACTTAGGTGGCGCTACAGTCCGGGGTGGACCTGGGCCTGGGCTAACTGCCTCCAGTTACGCACTCCAAATTGGTTGAGGTTCTCTTCCCCTTGTGCACGCCACCTAAGGCGAGGTCTTCCTCTACCGCGTTGTCCATCCGGGATGGATTCGAAGACTCTTCGGGCCGGAGCGTTGATGTCCATCCGCTCTACATGTCCTAGCCATCTTAGACGGCTAATGCGTACTTTTCTGACTTGGTCGATGTCGCTGTACAGCTCGTAGAGTTCGCTGTTAAATCTTTTTCTCCATAGCACGTCAACGCAAACGGGACCGAAAATCATCCGAAGGATTTTGCGTTCGAAACGACCGAGGATATCTTCATCCACCTTGGTTAACGTCCATGCTTCTGCGCCATAGAGCAGGACTGGGATGATGAGGGTCTTATATAGAGTTTCCTTGGTGGTTCTTGACAAGGCCTTACTACTCAACAGAAATCTTTGAGTAAAGAGATATTAAACTTTCGTCCCTCTTGCCTGCAAAAACCCTTTTGTTTACATTGTTTTTGTTGTAATTTGCTTCTCGTCTGTGAATACGTGTGAGCAATGGCAAAAACCTTTGGGGCTTGTCTAAACTACTCTCAATAGATGTCAGCACTCAAAAATTAATTTGGCTGAATGTAACCCCTTATAAGCTATGGTGAAACAATAAATTTTGATAACTTTTTGACAAAAAATATTACTGTCAATGCTTGGCAACAACAATTTGTTAGTGGGGAAGCGAGTACGTTTACGGATGTGCTCACATAAAACGGAAGCATTCAACTTAAGTTTACTAGAAATATTGTTCATTGGAAAGAATTCTGGAAAATCAATTCGAAATGGAAAAAAAAAATAAAGTGCACGACTGGGCCGTACAAACTTGCACCTATGTCCCAAATTCTTGTGTGTATTTGAGGTAAAAATAAATAAACAGATATATACATAAGTAGGTAAGCATATGTAAGTTGACTATAAGTAAACCATCGTTCTAAACAGATTGGCCAAAAACGTCATATATCATCTGTAGGATTTGATAAAGCTCTTGAAAATTAACCATCGTCGTTAATTTTTCTTCAATTTCACTCAAATTCATTGCCTTTGAACTCCGGTGAATATGCCAAAGTAAGTCCCTAAAAATGTAACAATATTTTCTTTCTCTCTCTCTGTCTTTTAACCAATGAAAATGAATTTCAGACAAATCCAGTAGCACGTGCGCACCAATCAAAACCTGTATCGTAAGGAAAAAAACGTTTCCATGACAACAGCTGTGTTCTAGGAAAATCTTTTGCAATGGTATATAATTTTGAAAATCGGTTCAGTAGGAAGAAGTAGGGATAAAATTCATGTTTGGCTAATAATGATATGAAAATCGTGTTTTTATTAAGCTGGTTGTAAGGAAAGTGGAATTTTAGGCAGTTTTAACCAAAAACGTGGTATGCCATCTTATAGGTTTTAAAAAGGCGTATTCTAATATAAAATTTAATAAAAATCGTTGGAGCCGTTTTCGAATAAATTGGCTCCAACTGCTCGATTTCGCGAAAAATGCCGTTATACTAACTTTTGGCCAAAAATGTGATACAGTTCCTGATAGGATTTGAGACGTTTAATCTTATGTGAAAATTTTAATAAAATTGTTGAAGGCGTTTTCAAGCAAATCGGCTTTTAGTCACCTTGGTCCTAAGTACCGTTGTATCATACTTAGACCAAAACGTGGTACGCCATCATGTTGCATTACTTCGTACTAGTCCGAATATTAAATTTGAATTAAATCATTGGAGCCGTTTTCCTACAAATCGACTTTTTGTCAATTTGGCTATAAGTAAAGTACCATTGCTGCCAATTTTGGTAAGCAGCACGATACATCATCTGGTTGCAATTGACTAGACTAATTAAAATATGAAGTTTAATCAAAATCGTTAGAGCCGTTTTCGAGAAAATCACTTTTAACTGAAATCGGCCTTAAGTAAACTACCATTAATTTTGAGGTAAGAATGAAAATTCCGAATTCGCCTCTAGGGATTATAACACAGACCCTATATATAAAGTTTGATCTAAATCCATCCACTCGTTTAGGCTGTAGCCTCGTGCACAGACAGACAGACAGACGGCATTGGCGGACCTACTTTTTTGGACTTCTCCATTATAGTAATGTCAAGTTTGATAAAATCTCGAGTTCCAAATTTTGCACGAATACAATACTTGCCCTATAGCCTATAGGTATAGGTGCAAGTAATATCAGCATTTAAATGATAGTTTTTGATTTTTTTTTCGAACTAAGTAACATGATAAAGGTAGAGGATTTCAATAAACGTACGAAAATTAATGTATGTGTATTAGTATGGTCTTATGGTTTTTGTTAGAGTCCATGTTTCATGTCTATTCTTCCAACTTGATTTTAAGCCTGTGTTCTTTTCCAGACATTAATTTTGCGTATGTACGTACTGAATTATTATTCATTGATTTGGTCTATTCCCTTACGTTCTGCACTAAAAATCGTAAATTCTCAGAGAGAGGTAAAAATACAAACGTTTGACACAACGAATGCTAGCTATTCTGAAACGTCTACAGCAAAGACACTTCAAAATAACTAAAATCTGAATAAAGGACAATATTTCAAATCAGTTTGACAAATTGTACAACACATACCAACAGATATTTGTGGGGTAAAAAGTCGTAAGTTTTGTACTGAGCGAAAATGTTCTACCCTGTTTTGTTCTCTCCCTTTTACGATTTTCTTGTGTAAGAGAAAGGAGTTAGATAACGAACCTATCGTTTGAATTCTTACGATTTATTTGCGAAATTTCTTTATATTAAAACAATTATACGTTTTTCAAAAAAATTCAATAAATTTTATATATTAATTTGCCATAACAATTGTTTCAACCTGTTCGCAATTGGCTAAATATCGTTGTAGTAATCTTTCTGTTTTTGTGTTCATTATTTTTCAAAAGAATAAAATATCTGAAAACATATATGTATTTTGATTTTTACATTTTTAAATTTTTCTCGTCTTTTACTAAAGAATGCAAATTTAAATATTTGCAATATCTGAGGAACGGCCCCAAATTACTTTCCAGCTCTTTCCATAAATTCAGAAATCGGTTGTCATCGCCCGTCAAATTACTAGTTGTTGTTGTGATTTGAGTTGAAATTGTCCGATTTGTTCTTGTGATTTAGGGGTGAATTCACCAAGTCCGGGGTGAATTCACCAAGCCAAACAAATGTGCAAGATAATGTAACAATATGGGTGAAAATAGCTTGTAGGCAATTGGAAAAAGCCGGGAAAGTTTAATATCTCGTTGTTCAATGATTTCTGACTACTCAATTGCCTTCTTAGGCCAAAGAAACAGCGATTGACAAGAGTGATTCTTCGTTTGATCTCTGAGCTGATATTGTTGTCAGAGTTTATAGCGGAGCCGAGATATACAAAGTCCTTAACTACCTCGAAAGTTATAATTGTCTATTGTGACGTTCTGTCCAATTCGTCGGTGTTGTGTGTCCCTTCTTGTTGACAGCATATACTTGGTTTTGCCCTCATTCACAGCTAAACCCATTTTTGCCGCTTCCGTTTCAATACTAGCGAACGCACCAGTGATAGCCCGCTGGGTTCTGCCAATTATGTCAATATCGTCGGCGTACGCTAGTAGTTGCACGGACTTTTGAAAGATTGTGGCTCCGGTGTTGGCGTGTGAGTTTCGCACAATTCTTTCAAGTATGATATTAAAGAAGTCACATGACAGCGCGTCACCTCCTTTTTTGACATCAAAGGTCTCGGTGAGATCGTTACCGACCTTGACGGAGCAGCGAGCATTCTCCATCGTCATCCTGCACAAGCGAACGAGTGTGGCAGAGATGCCAAAGCTAGACATGGCTCTGTATAGCTCGTCTCTATAAATGCTGTCATATGCGGGCTTGAAATCGATAAAAAGATGGTGAGTATCGACTTGGACTTCTTGGGTTTTCTCCAGGATCTGCCGTAGTGTGAATATTTGATCGGTTGTGGACTTACCGGGTCTAAAACCGCACTGATATGCCCCTATCAGCTCGTTGACAAATGGATTCAGACGTTTACACAAAACGGCCGACAGGATCTTGTACGCGATGTTAAGTTAAGGAGACCGGTCAAGCAGCCTTGTTGGACTTGAGTTTGGGTATTGCTATCCTCACTTCACTCTGGTCGGGTGGACGGGAGTCTTGACTTTCATTGTCCAAGTTGAATGGTTCATTCTGCCTCACAGCGGAATTTGGTTCGTCGTCGCCGTTTAACAGTCTGCAGAAGTGGTTTTTCCACCGACTGCGACTCAACTACGAGGTTTCCTTGTTCATCTCTACAGGCCTCTGTTCGGGTTTTATTACTTTGACACGTTCTTTTTACCTTCTGGTAAAACTTCCGAACATTGTTCCTGGAGTAGCACCTCTCAATGTCTTCGATCGCGCGCTTCTCATGCTCTCTCTTTTTCCTTCGGAGAAGCCGATGTTCTTCCCTCCTCTTTTGCTCGTAGAGCTCACGAGCCGCTCTCGTCCTTCTGTGCAGCGCCGCTTTGTAGGCGAGTTGTTTTGCTGCATGTGCTTGCCGACACTCTTCATCAAACCAGGGGTTTCGTGGGGGTGGTCGGGTGAAACCCAGCACATCAGTTGCGGCGTTTCTGATGGCTTCTTGGCACCGATGCCACTGGTCTTCAGTACTTGATGTTGGCTGCATAGGACTTCTCGAGAGGTTGAGGGATACGCGATTGGCAAAGGTTCTGGCGGTCTGTTGCGATTGCAGCCGTTCAACGTTAAATCTCCTCACAGTATTTTCCCGATGTTGTGGCATTTGGGATATCCGTAGACGTACCTCAGCTACAACTAGGTAGTGGTCCGAGTCTACGTTGGCCGCCCGGAATGTACGGACATCCAGAATACTGGAGGAGTGCCTTACGTCAATCGCAACATGGCCAATTTGGTTGACGGTTTGATGATCTGGCGACCGCCATGTTCCCTTGTGAATGTCGAGGTGAGTAAACCGCGTGCTAGCTATAGTAACATTACGCCCCGCAGCAAAGTCAATTAGCCTAAGTCCGTTTCCAGACGTGGTGTCGTGTGCTACCAAAGATGTCCTCCTTTCCTATTTTGGCGTTCAAATCACCTAGGACGATTTTACCGTCATACTTAGGATTCTGCTCATAAGTTTTGTCTAGGAGCTCGTAGAAACAATCTTTGGTAACATCATCTTTTTCCTCTGTGGGGGCGTGAGCGTATATCAGGCTGATGTTAGCGAACTTTGATTGATGCGGATTGTTATAAGGCGTTCACTAACGTGTCTAAAGCTCAAATAGACGCTGCTTCTGTTCTCTATAGCAGTCACCGTAGTAGATGTTTTTCATCCTTCTTTTGCCCGACCCATCCCACCGCACTTCCTGGATGGCGGTTATATCTGCTTTGTAGCAGTCGAGGGCCTCCGCTAATTGTTCGGCTGCACGTGCCCTATTCATGGTGCGAACATTCCACGTGCAGACTCGAACATCGTTGTCCTTTTTCCGTTTTGCAGGGTCGTCAACAGTAAATCCGTCCTTTTCCGAGGCTTGCGGTCGTTTCTGAACAAGTCAGTTTTTTTTATGTGGTAGGCAAGTTACCCCGACGCACAACCCCCAACCCCCAACCTGGAGGGCCAGTTCCATTTTTTTTACCCCTAGGACGTGGGGCCGAAATTCTCCGGGGCCAGTAACCCACTTCGGGGATATGAGCGCTGCCGTTGACCCACTAGGGGTTCATCCACCACCATCCAACACCCTGGCTTAGTGTTGGAGATCCCTATAGACCTGGGATTCATATACGTTGAAGCAGCTCATATAGGGATACCACTAATAGTTCAACCTGACTAGAACCGTAGGCGTCACCGTTGATTCCATCTGGGGAATTCGTCCGCTACCGCCTGGATCAAGAGGAAGTGCCTTAGTGAGAAGACACCCACTCGGAAAGAGGCCATATTCTTAATTTCGGGTTGAATCTTATAGAAATACGTTACATTTAAAATAGTTAAATTTCAAATTTAACGTATTTCTTAAATCTTTTATATTAAATAAAAAACATGCTTATACGCTGCCATCAGTTCTCTCGTGCTCATAGATTTTGTTGGATACAACTTAACGAACTCAGTACAGGCGTCTACCGCGACCAAAATATGTTTTCTCTTTGAGTTTATAGGCGGCAGTGGGCCAAAATGATCCAAATGAAAAGTAAGGGCAGCGGTGTTTTGCGTATGTTAAACAATTTCCTGTCCTTAGCACGAGTATAGATAATACGTTTAAGGCAGTTTTGAATAAATCTTTCAACTTGTGGCACATATTTGGGAACTAATAAAAAATGACGATCTTATCATAATATTTATCAACCGTTTGATGCCCGAGCTTCACATGGATTAACCGAATAACATTATTTTCCATCTCATTTAAACATATAAAACACAAGTTCGTCCATTAGCTCAAAGTTCTTAATTTACTCAATTTCAATACGATCCCGCAAACTGTTAATTACAACTTTTGGATTAAAGAATAGTCGTTCAACGTGCACATCGTCTGACAATACTATTCTTCGTTTGGTGTCGAATTTTGTTGAGCTCGGAACAGTGGGAGATCGTCGACATGCCGTTTATGTCGTAAACGTCGACAAGATATTCCAATAAACTGATTGAAGATCATCATTTTGGCGTTAGTGGAACCACCTTGTGGAGGATAAGGGATAACTTGCATTTGTTTCCGTTTAAAGTGCAATTAAGTCGAAGGATATTGCCGACAGATCATCCACGTCGTTTGAAATATGGCCGACTGTTTCGCTTGAATGGTTGACACTGAATCTGATTTTTGGAAGCAAATTTTGATGATCTACGAGGCCCATTTCGCAATCACTGGCGCCGGCAACAAGCAAAATTGAGCATTTGCAAAGGGCACACGAATTCCATGAAACACAATTGCAACCATCATTTTTATTTAGAAAAGCCAAAACAGTCGATGGGAATCAATATCGGTTAATGTTGGCTGACTGGTTTTAACGATACGGTGCACTATGCCACACTGCAAATCAAACAATGCAGTTTCTGCAATGAAAATTCCCTGGATGGGTCCTGGTAAAAAATTACGAAATTGACTGGCCTCCCAGATCTCCACATTTTACAGCCCTGGATTTCTGTGTGGGGTTATTTGGAAAGAAATGTGTACATAAGTGCCGAAATCATCGCTATTCCGGGCGAGATGATCGTAAAGTTATGGAAAGCGCAGCAAAAACGGCACATTTTGCTTTGGCCAATAGAGCCGGCCACTTAATTGCTGTTGTACTCAAAAACAAGTCCAAATGAATTGTAAAGGACCAAGTGAAATGAAACTACCTCATAGTGGAAATCGGGTTTTTTAGATTTAATATGTAAAATATATATACGATATATATGTACATATACTTATGTATGTACATACATATATATCAAAAAACTTACATATACTTATGTATGTACATACATATATATCGAAAGCTAATTTTGAAAAAAATGTGCATTCCAATACTTCCCTTTCTGATTGTAGAATATACACCATTTCGATTTATAAATTTCATTTAATCATAGAAAATTGGTCATATAACCACAGTACAAGAACCGCGTTCCGGTTTCTAGGCACTATGTAGTCAAACGTTTCTGATTGGTGTAGAGACTCAAATTTGACTGAAAAGTAAGGCAATTTTTTTTTTAGGTAGTGGACTGGATTCGAAGGCAAACAAATTCTCCCCTACTTTTCAGTCAGTTTTTGAAGTGTGAAGAATCAGCTGATTGACAATATTTTGTGTATTGTTCGGCTGTGCTTTATAATTTGAATGGATTATGTGCAATAAATAAACAAATTACTTTCCAAATAAATTGTAGGGAAGTGATCATCGAATTGATACAATAAGAGGATATGATTATTTGATCAATATGCGCTGTGTTTTCATTGAAATATTATATTAAAATAACCGTCCAAGGTTGTAAGTAAAGCAGAAATTTTTAGAAAAAGCAAAGGGACCTTGTTTTTATTATTTTTCAATTAAGCTATTTCAGCTATTTTTTCAATTAAGCCTTCTTTACAGGTTCCAATTTCATATAAATATATTTATCAGTAAGATCCCTTACATACTGAGTCCACACTTTGTCTAAAGTAAAACCTAGAAATGAGGATGCGACGTGTGACACTTGAAATGTCACCTACATTTTCAGTCAGTTAGCCGTTCCATTTGTTAGGGCATACCTGCCTAGAAATCGGAACCCGCCCAATGATTCACTTTGATCTACGCGAGAGTACAGAAATACCTCAACTTACGTCACTACTTGGTTCCACGAAAACGAGTCGTAAGTCGAAATCGACCTAAGTCCAAGCAAAAACAAAAGAATAGAGCAAACTGAAAGTATGTAATGCGATGTACATATGTAAGTATTTATAAAAGAAAATGTATTTCTTTTATTATTTCTTTTGGGGATATTACGATTTCCGAGGCACAAAGTTTTGAATACGCAGTCTTGTGCATATCGATGAAATAAGCACAAAATATAAAGTACCAACATTCTCGTTTTCGCCTAATTTAGGAGATATTGAGGTTTGAAAATTTACTTTTTCTTATGAGATTTCCATTGAAATATATAAATCTTTTGACGTACACGCAACGTGGAACAGAAATTTTGTTGCATTTTGTTTTAGGAGTTTTTCTATCCAAATACATCTTTTGTTGCAAGTCACGTCCGGCTTTTTCCTATGAAATTTCTATTAGAAAATATAATTTTTTGGCCCGACAGAGAACATTATTTTGCATAGTCTTAGGAGTTTCTTTAAACTGACTTAAATTCAACTGACGGTCTATTTATTTTGGAATAAACTTTTATATATGTATTCATATATAGTACATACAACTTGCTGCGCTGCCTGTCACTTTTAAGACAAGCAAAACATTCTCTTCCGAATACGATCTAAAATCTATAGTTTTATATCTGGTTCGTCCGTATGTACATACATAGCTACAGGGCAAGTATTGTTTTCGTGAAAAATTTCGGACTCGAACTTTTAACAAACTCGACATTACTGTAATGGAGAAGTCCAAAAAAGTGTGTCCGCCAATTCCGTCTGTCAGTCGGTCTGTCTGTTTATTCGACTGCAGCCTTAACGGCTGGACGGATTTGCTTCAAAGATCATTTTATAGGGTCTGTGGGATAATCTCTAGGGGCGAAATTGGAATTTTCATTCTAATCATAATGGCAATTTGACTAGAAATGGATTTTCTCGAGAACGGCTCTAACGATTTTGATTAAATTGCATGTGTAAGTTAGTTCAGGCATATGGTATTAGATGTCATACAACGTTTTGCATGAAAAATGCATATAACGGTAATTTTACAAATTGTCTGTTGGCTAAAAATTAATAACTGAGGAATATATATATGTAAGTCATATGCAAAGATATGGAGTACTAGATTTTAAAACGGTCACACCCACTTTTTAAAACTTTCAAATATTTTCAGATTTTGACTGGGAATTGAAAAAAAAAAATATTACGACACAATTTATAGGCGATACAACGCCCAATTTTTGAGGCTTTTTTTAAATAATTTTTTCAATAAAATTTTGTAGATAACATCCGTTAAAAGTTATTGTATACAGTGCTTTTACTGTATAGTTGTAGGATAGATCACGGTTCTTGTACCGTGACTACCAGTGGTATTACCAGTACATAAACTAGAACACCAAAAATTGAACAGCCTTCCAAGCAGACTCACTTGGAATAAAATAAAAGTCTTGGTTAGCTGTCTGATCACAAGTGATCGCTGATATTTATTTCAAGCTATTTATACATCTAAATTGCTTATTTAGCATAAACTAACAATATTAAGAATAACAGAAACAAAAGTAATAGGCTTAATACTAATATAACAACATTGATGACATTGCAAAGGTAAAATTACACGCTTCAACAGGAAATGCTGACGTCGGTTGAATGAAAATAATGAAAAGAAAATTAAAGTACAAAAAATGAAAAGCAAGGTATAAAATAGGTTTCTTGTATCAATGTGCGGTCGTTGGCTTGCTGGTGTTGCCGCTCGCTGCTGGTGGTGGGAACTGACCTATCTTAACATCCTGCCCCCGTTGAACTGGGTTCAATCCTGTGGTTATGGTTGCTGAGGGTTGGATTGTTGCTTCTGGGAGTGTTCTTGGAGCAGCAACTGGGTATTCTGTCAATCTGCTGCTACAACTGCATATTCGGATTTTCCAAACTAGTAAAATTATCATAGCGATAATTATAATTAGTCCTGATGAGCTTATGATGGTGTGGGGTATTGCATGTCGCTGCACAATGGTTGGCAGTTCCAGATGATTGGAGTCTATCTGTGCTGCTAACTTTTTCAACTTCCTTTCTTGTTCGTCAAGCCGAATTGGATATTGGTGTGCTGTGTCCATCTGGTTGCTTATATACTCGAAAAGAGTATCATTTGGAATCTCACCGAGTCTCGTGATGGATGAACGGATAGTGTGGGAATGGTTGCCGTGAGCTCGTAGGGTTATGAAGTCACCCTTTGCGATGCAATTAGGTTGCAATCTCAAAGTGCCAGATCCCTCAATTGTAACTAATGTTACTGTGTCCTTGCATGCTATGTTTAATGATGTTTTTGAAGTTACGGCGTATATCCAATGGTTGGTGTGTAAAAATTTGGTCCATATCGGGTTGTTGTGAACTAGCCTTATTTGACATGCTGATAGGTCCTCCATTTTATTGAGAATGTGTATTTCGCATTTACTAATTGTAGATCCTCTTCGATAAATAGGATGCATTTGCGTACAGAGATGTCTTGTTTTTTCTACAATGACGCAAGCTTATAGTTCGGGTTCCGTTAGCGGATAATACTGGTCATGATGACGGTTGACCGCTAAGAATGTAGATGATGGCTGTGTGAGCACAATTGTGTCGTTTAGTGCTGCTGGAATCGGAACTAATCTGTATAATTCAAGGTCTTCAGAATTTATCAGCGGTATTTTTATTTGAAATATAACATGGTTATTTGTTATTTGGCCAGCAGTCACCACAATTCTATAGAGTTCCAGTACGTTGTCAGTGCTCGTTGGCAGGCGGTATGTAGATGATAAACTGTTCTTTATTATGATGGCTTGTTGTTTCATTTGGTGTGGAGAAATTAACGAATGACATACTTTTCCTTGACGAATGTCTGACAAAGCGCTTGTTATTGCTGATTGTGTGCGTTGAACATTTGATATAAGCAGTGTGGTATATAAGGACCACGACGAAAAGAGTTGTTGAATCTTGAGTTGATATGATTCGTCCGTGTTGTTGTTGATTCGGTTAATTACTGCATTCAGCTGGGTTTGCAATATCGCATGCCGTTGATCCAAAGTTTCTTGATTTTTTATGTTTTGCTTAATTATGTTTATTGTGGATTCTACAATTGACGTGTGGTTTTTTGAAAGCGCTAGCAAGTAGTCTTCATTGGTTTGTATCCCTTCAATTGTCTTAGACATCTCTTCTGCATAGTGAGAATCAAGAACTCCAAACAAGGAATTTGCCATGTTTCCAATTAAGTTGAATGCTTCTCTTTTGGGTCGACGTAATTTTGTATTCATAAAGGTCATGCTATCTTCATATAAATCCTGATGCGTGTGGTGAATGAGATTGGTCACATGGGTACATAACGTTTTTTGCCGTAACCTGTCACAGAGATGCTGCAATATTCTGGTGCTATTTCCAATTGCCTCTAGTTTGCTCCAATATGGCGCTAGATCATAGTATATAACTAAGTTCCATGTATGAGTTATTAAGTTCGATGTTCCAACGTTGTCGAAATATATTCCAGGTCGAGAGTCAAACGACTCTGATTTCAAATTCCCTTGCATTTATTGTAGTTGTCATTGTGCAAGCGATGAACAAGCTGACCAATGCTGTACTAAGAGTTATGCCTCCCTTTCGTTTACGTGGTGTGGTTAATTGTTGTATGATTGCCACCCGATTAGCAACGAATTTTGGAAGTGTGTCCGATGAGGTAAAGTTTATCCAATTGAGGACTATCGTTGAGTCTGTCCATAGAAATATATTATTATTTTGAATATCCAGGTCAGTTTGTATATTATATTATATTTGGAGCATCAGCTCGGATGCCAGCTTAGCTGCACACAATTCCAATCTAGGGATTGTTGTTTGAAGGGACAATTTGGTCTTTTTTGATGGAGCTACCCTTGATTTGGCGCAGAGTAGGCGAACTGTAATTTCACCGCTGGTATTCACGGCTCTTACGTATGCTGCTGACCCATATGCCCTTTCCGAAGCATCAGCGAATATGTGGTATTGCACGCTTTTTGGAACCTTGTTAGAGAAGACATGTCTTGGTATCTTGATGTCATGTAATGATTTCAGTTCTTCGCGGTATTTCAACCATGTAGTTTGCATGTCTTGAGGTAATGCGGCATCCCAGTCGTATTTTAATTCCTATAGCTGTTGAAGAAATAGCTTCGCGGTTACTACAACTGGTGCCATAATTCCTAATGGATCGAATAAGTGGGCAATGTCTGAATACGCACTCCTCTTTGTTACTCGTTTACTGTCGGTCCAAGATGTTTTTATGCACAGAGAGTCGGATTTTGGCAGACAAGTCATTCCGACTGTTTTGATGTGCTCTTCGATATTGTTGGTAAAGTCCAGCTTTGTTTCTCTGTCGTTGAGAGGTATGTTTCTGATGAGTGATTCATGATTGGTGCACCATTTTCGGAGTTTAAAACCCGCACACGCCAATAATCCTTGAAGCTCCGATTGCATTGCTTGGGCCGTTGTCAAACTATCCGATCCTGTCATTACATCATCGACATAAAAATCTCTTAAAAGCACCCTTGAGCCTAGGGGAAATTGTTGTTGATTATCTCTTGCTAGCTTTTGAAGACATTTTATTGCAAGATATGGTGCTGACCTTGTTCCATACGTAACTGTATTGAGCTTGAAGCATTTTAGTGGTTCACTGGGGCTGTCTCTCCACCAGATAAGTTGATATTTTGTGTCGTTTTCGTGTATGAGGACTTGGCGATACATTTTTTCTATATCTGCTGTAAAGACGAACCTGGGCATGCGAAATCTCACTAGAATAGAGAAGACATCATCTTGAATGGTTGGACCTGTTGTTAATATGTCGTTTAATGAAAAATTGGTGGTCGTTTTTGCAGATCCATCGAAGACAACCCTAAGTTTTGTGGTGCTACTGTCACTCTTTGTGACACAATGATGTGGTAGAAAATAGTAGGGCTTGTCCAACTGTTTGTAGTTTATCTCTTCCATGTGCCCAAGGTGGCGATACTCTTGCATAAATTCAACGTATTGTTTCTTCAGATCTTGTTAATTAGCAAGTCTACGCTCCAGAGAAATGAACCGATAAGGCTATATCTTTTGATTCGCCTAAGATGTTTTGTTGGTCCACAAATGGTAGGCTGATTATAAATCTTCCCTCAGAATTTCTTGACACTGTTTGATTAAAATGAGTCTCACAGCGTTTTTCAGCAGCTGTCATGCCCCTCTTTTGAGATTCAGGCTCCTCCAACTTCCAAAATTTCTCTATTTGTTGATCCAAGGCCTCGTCAGCGCTGCATATTCCGCACACAGCGTGGGTAATTCCTGCATCTTTTACCTTTCCGGCAACTGTCCACCCCAGGACTGTGTTTTGAAGTGTAGGCAAAGAATCTCCTATCTTTATTTGACCGACCGATAGTAGGGAGTGGAATATTTCGGCTCCAATCAAGAAGTCTATTGGGCTGGGAGTGTTAAAGTCAGGGTCAGCTAATGGAATGTTGTTTGGTATGTTCCATGTTGATGTGTCAAACATTCTCCCAGGTTGGTTTGATGTTATCTTTGGTATTACATGAGCCTCGATGTTTGTTGAAAATGTGTTGATACGTGATCCTAGCTCAATATTCACCCTTCGGTTGGCCTGTTGAATATGTCGACCAATACCTTCAACATTCGTTATTAGAGGAGTTGTAGTGAGACCGAGTTTCCTCACCGTTCTTTCACTGATGAAGTTGAGTTGGGAACCTGAATCTAGTATGGCCTTGCACTCAACGGATTGCCCTTGATGGTTTGTTAACCTCACAATAGCAGAGGACAGGAACACGTAGCCTTCATTTGTATTAGTACCTCGCGTAGTTAATGATGTCACTAGGCAAGATGATATGTTGCTGGATGCCACATTTGTTGAATTGTTTGTAGTTACTGTTGGCAACCTTGAACTATGTGACGTTGAATTGGCTGTAGCAGGTTCTAGATGCAATAAGGTATTGTGTCTCTTTGAACAGGTTCGGCAGCCTCCAGAAGGGCACTTAATTGAAGAATGTCCGTCTTTCAAGCAATTTATGCATACCTTAGATCCCTTGACTATGTTCAGCCGTTGAGAGGGAGATAAATGCAAAAATTTTGGGCAATAGAATAATTGGTGCTTGTCCTTACAGCATATGCACTGGAGTGTTGCTTGCGCTATGGTAGTGAGCGATTTATACGCACTTGTTGATCGACGATCGTTGACTTCGATGGGGGTTAACTTTTTGCAAAATGCTTCTAGTGACTGGAATCTGGTTTCAATGTATTTGAGGAAGGCATCTAGGGACTGGAGAATCCTTGGATCCTCGAGTGATTGTTCCCATGCGGTATGTGTAGTTTTATCTAGTTTTTTGATGAGGATGTGCAACAGGAACGGATCCCAATTACTTATGTCTATGCCAAGATTATTTAGTCCTTGCATACACTCAGAAGTAGTGTCATGAAAGTTCTTTAGTGCTGACGCTGTTTCAACCGCGATTTGAGGCTGAGTTAGTAGTTTTTCTACGAGTGAGGCTACCAATAGTCTTTGATTCTCGAAACGCCGTTTTAGAATGTTCCAGGCTGAGTCATAATTGTCGTTACTAATTGAAAGGTGGCTGATTAATCGAAGTGCTTCGCCTGTAATATTTGTTTTTAAATACCACATCTTCTGTGCAGCTCCGATAGGTTGTGAATGAATAATTTGCACAAAAAGATCGTAGAATTTCCTCCAGGTTGAATATGTCCCATCAAATTTGGGTAGCGTTATTTTGGGCAACTGGATGGCAGATGTCGAATTTGTTGAGATTGTTGTATCAGAGAAGGAGTAGATTAATTCTTGTAGATTGGCCAGTCCCTTCTGCGCGTTGGCTTCAATGCTAATGAATTGGTCCATGGTATAATTAATTTGAGTGGGATCATCGTGGTGCTCGCATATTGCATGATGCAAGCTGTCTATCTCGTGCCAGTGTTTTTCCAATGTGAAGAGCTGTACCTGGTAGTAGTGTTTTGACTGTTTGTCCTTGATAGTTGAATCTAGATTTGACAAGATTCTCTGAACCGTGGCGATCAATGCCTGTTGTCTCCGGAGTTGTCTCTGGACGTCATCTGCAACCGAAATCTTGATGGAGTCCAATTGACCTTCAGCCTCTTCCTCAGTATGTGAGGGTGTAATTGCTAGGAGTATTGCCTTTAGTTCTTCATAATTGCTCCTTACCCTTCCAAACATATCTCCTTGTATGTAGGGAGTGTCTGGCTTGACAGTGTCTATGAGGCGAGTATGATTTTGTGAAAATTCTTGCCATATTGTTTCGATGGTGTGCAATCTATCCAACTTGTATTGTTGGGTTTTCCTTGAGGGACCATCCTTCTTCGTATTTGTTGTTAGCTTTGCTAACTGATCTGCTAGTAGCTTTTGTCGTCCTACTAGCGCAAAAACTTCGACTTCCTCCATGATGATATACTGCGATCAATCTGGATATGTTTATAGTGTTGTAATGGATTTTATGATGCGAGCAGTGTATGGCCCTGTCGACGCCTTTATTGTGTATGACTGTGATATGACTTAATGGCCTCGCCAGTGTTTATCCCTGGCGAACGCTTTTATTGATTGTTATACGTTGATTTGTGATCACGTCGGGGTCACCAAAAATGTATACAGTGCTTTTACTGTATAGTTGTAGGATAGATCACGGTTCTTGTACCGTGACTACCAGTGGTATTACCAGTACATAAACTAGAACACCAAAAATTTAACAGGCTTCCAAACAGACTCACTTGGAATAAAATAAAAGTCTTGGTTAGTTGTCTGATCACAAGTGATCGCTGATATTTATTTCAAGCTATTTATACATCTAAATTGCTTATTTAGCATAAACTAACAATATTAAGAATAACAGAAACAAAAGTAATAGGCTTAATACTAATATAACAATATTGATGACATTGCAAAGGTAAAATTACACGCTTCAACAGGAAATGCTGACGTCGGTTGAATGAAAATAATGAAAAGAAAATTAAAGTACAAAAAATGAAAAGCAAGGTATAAAATAGGTTTCTTGTTTCAATGTGCGGTCGTTGGCTTGCTGGTGTTGCCGCTCGCTGCTGGTGGTGGGAACTGACCTATCTTAACAGTTATCATGGTAGTGCCCTCAAAAATACGGATTGACACGTCCACTTTATTAGGCCTCATGTGTAAGAAGAACAAAACTTGAATGTCAGTGCTTATAAGATTGTAAACTTATAGCATTAAGGTACAAGTACGTACGATCCAGTCGTGCACTTTATTTGAGTTTCTTCGAAAATTACTGTAGAAAATCTGTTTTTCTACACTGCACTATAACAAATCTATAGTGAAACATGAGCTCTATTAACTACGTGGTTCAAAAGTTTTAAAAACATTTACAGACGTACACTGAATTATTATATGCTCGTATAAAGATAATCAGTTACAAGTCCATAGAAAAACCATTTTAATCTTTATGAAGTTACATTTTATTTTGATTTATGGTTTTTGAACTCAAGTTAGAAATGAATTAATTTTCAAATATCATTATATGCATACATGTAGAGACTTATCTTTATTGACAATAAAAATGATACCAATATACACAATTATATCGCACCCCCGACCCGAGCTCCTTGGATGTAAAGTAAGAACTACCTTTTTTGCCAACTCGCCCATCGCTCCGTCGCATCCACGGTCACCATAGCCACCAAACACCCAGCTGACTCAGCACGCCATACCAAGCCCACGCCTTCGTTATCCATATCACAACGACTGTAACTCCGCACATTCCAGCCGCCAACATTGCTCCTCTCAAATTCACCATTCCGCGAATTCCTACCGTTTGCCGTGGAGGCCCGCTTCTCTTCGGGTTTTAATACGTCATCAGCGTTATACTGCTGAGCAGCGCATGTGAGCTCCTAGTCACCCATCACATTGCAGCAATATGATCCGCATGGAATTCAGCAGAACGATGGCAGTGGCCGGAGTTTTTATAAAACGCTTAGATACGCTTAGCCATGGGTCAGCAGTATGGAACAATTGTTATGATTAATAGAGATACAAAATACTATGATTAAATGAGATACAAAATACTATCGTCTGGATTCACTCATCTTCCTTTCCGATTCACTTATCTTCCTACATTCGGCCATCCTGGAAATCGACTGCCCTCAGTCGATGTCGGCCTCTTCCTCGTCTTCCTCTATGTCTTCTTCTGGATCCTCCTCATCTGATACCCAGGGCTTCATGCGGTTGAAGTAGAATTCGGTCCTTCGTGTTGTCCTACCTTTCGTACGTCGTACCGGTCATGGCTTTTGACCTTTATCACCTCGTAGGGCCCGAAGTACTTTGCGTGCAGTTTCAGGCCCTCACAGAAGTCTTTAAATGCATTCGCCGTAAACGCGGCTTCTCTATCCGATACAAACCGGAAGTCCGAACACTTCACGTTGTAGCTCTAATTTCTTAAGCACTTCTTCACACTTTGTATTTCGTACTGGGTAAATCCAAGTGAACTTCGTGAATGCATCTACAACGACAAAAATATAATTATAAAATTTATTGGTTGATGGGAGTGGACCCATATGGTCGACATGATACGTGTGGAGCGGTACGTCGCTTTTCTCTATTGGATGCAGGAAGCCTTCCATCTTCCCTCCCTTCCTTGCTGCCAATATGCACGCTACACAGTTTGATAATACCTTTTGGACACAATTTGCTAATCTTGGGATGAAATAATCTCGCCTGCAGACTGCTTCTACTCGTTTCGCGGATAGGTGACCCTGCTCATGAATGTTTCGTACAATCTCCTTTCGCATGGCCTCTGGGATAACCAGTAGATGTGCTCCTCCTTCGAACTTGTACAGCACGCTATTCCTCATTTCGTAGTCTTTGTATTCCCCGGTGGTTGCCAATATTTCCGTGATTAGCTGGCACTTTTCATCCTTGTTCTGAGCTAGCTTTATCCTGTGCAGGATCCCGTCTTCGATCCTCATGGTGGTGGGGTATCTGCTCAAGGCATCACCATGTCGCATGGCGGTCCCTGCCTTGTGCACTACTTTCATATCATATTCTTGGAGCATGATGGCCCATCTGGCTACCCTTGGGCACAGGTCTCGTTTAGTCATTGTAGCCTGGAACGCCTTGCAATCGGTTACAACGGTGAACTGGATCCCCAATAGATAGACCCTCAGTTTTTTCAGGCATTTCATTATCGCGAGCTCGTAACTGTTGTAGTTTTTCTCGGCTGCTGATGTCTTGAAACGCAGGTAGAATACAGGGTGGAACCCTCCGTCCTCGTGTTTTTGCAACAATGCTCCCCCATAGCCCACCAAACTTGCATCGGTATGAAGCTCTGTAGGTAGTTCTGGATTAAACAGCTTCAATACCGGCTCCGTGCACTCCTTCAACGTATCGATGGCGGTCCGCTGCTCCTCCCCAATACGGAATTTCACCGACTGGCGCAATAGATCCGATAGTGGTCTGGCAATTTGAGAGTAATTTGGAACGAACTTGCGGAAGAAACCCGTTAGCCCCAAAAAGCTTTGAATCTGCTTTACGTTAGTTGCGGTTGGAAACTTCTGCACTGCTCTCAGTTTTTTCATTGATGGGTTGATACTCCCATTCTCCACGATGTGCCCTAGGAACTCTACGGACCTGCTCAGAAAGTTACATTTTTCCCATTTGATGACGAGTCCAAATTCCTCCGCTACGGCCAACACTACGGCGAGTTTCTCCAACGCTTCGTCTTCGTTTTGCGCGAAAATTATGAGATCGTCGACATACAAGAGTAGATAACCCGTCAACACTAACTTCCTGAATATCTGATTTACTGGCGAATTACAAAGTCCAAACGGCACCTTTCTAAACTCGTATTGTCCATCTGGGGTCACAAAGGCGGTGTACTTCATACTGTTTTCCGCTATATCTACGTGGAAAAAGGCATTTCTTAAATCCAACGTTACGTACACCTTTGCGTCATGTAGCTGTTCCAACACTTCTTCCATTACAGCCATCGGATATCGGTCCTTCACGATCTTCGAGTTTAGTGCCCTATAATTCACACACAGTCTATGAGTACCATCTTTCTTCTTCACCAATACTCCGATCTACTTTCCTGAATTATGCCCTCCTTCAGCCACTCTTGAACTTGTTCGTTCACCACCTTCTTTTCCTCGTGCGCTAATCTCCTTGGCCGACGATATACGGGCACTTCGTCTGGCTGGTTTTCCCGGTGAATATGCTTTGACCATAGTTTCAATCCGTCTTTATCTTTTCATCATTTGTTATTTCGATTCTACAGATATCGTTTTCCTCGATGTCGAAAGTCCTTTCCTTCTCGTCGTCTTCTGATGATTTACCCTCCACAATTTCCACTTTTCCGTGGTTCAGCAACAGATTTACATTCCTCAAAAAATCCCTACCTACCAACACTTGGTCTGAAATCCAACTGTCTGGTATTACCTGGAATCTAATCCAATGCGTCCCCGTACCCAACTGCACCTCTACTAGGCAGGATCCTAAGGTTTTTTTTTGGAGTATTTCCGAATCCTATCAGCATCATACCTGGTTGTTCCAAATCTGCTCCTTCAATGTTCTTCTGTAACGACCGATGGATGATGGACACGTCGCTGCCATTGTCCACAAAAGCGTTATACGGTTTACCTCCCATGTGGATTTTGATGTGTCTCCCGTCCTCATGGATTCGTCTCACCTGTCCTCCTCCGCTAGATGTTGGCGCTGCCTCTCTTTTAAACAAGCAATTCGATGCAATGTGCCCAAATGTATTGCAGTTGAAACAACGCGTTCCTCTTGTTCTATCCCCGCCCCGCAGTTGTGGCATCTCTTTGTCGTCGTTGGTGTCTGTGGCCCCCTTGGCCGCAGTGCAGACTTAGTGTCCCCTTTGCTATCGCCCCTCGGAATTGCGCATGGTCGTTGCATCCTCTTGTAGGATTCCAGTTTCCGCTTGAGTTCTGATACTGTCTATGCTTCGTATAAAATGGTCTTATTTTGCATTGTATCAGGGATGCCGTTCCTTATGTACTCCACCAAGGACGCCTCATCCACATTCCCCTCTTTTGCTAACTGTTGCATAGAATACACATATTCCAGTAGACTTTCATTGACCCTTTTCCTACGTGTTTCGAGGGCCCGATGTAAATCGATGCACGGTCGCGTATCCTTGAACTTTTCTTCCAGAGTAGCTTTTAACACTGTGTAACTGCTGATTCCTGACTTCGCCGCGATCGCTAACTTTGCAGCCCCCCGCAACAGACTTCTCACATATAGATATTTTTGTATCTCATTCCATTAACATACGGTAGCGATTTCCTCGAACTCCTTAATCCACTTAGTTATCGTTTTGCCTGACTCACCTGAGAAATGTTCCAGGGACTCCTCCACGTCCCTGAACACAAAGTTATGCACCGTCGACATGTGTTCCTGTGGCCGTTCTGCTTCTTGTGCCTGTGTGGTTCTTACTTTCGTCGTCTGGTCCTCTTGGCTTGATCCTTCGTTTTCACTTTCTGCGATTTCTTCTCTTATTTCCGCCGCGGTGACTGTGCTGAAGGCTCCACGTATCCTTTCCACTAAATCAGTCTTCACGTTATATCTGTACGTTAGTTTCTTCTTCTTCAAAAACTGTTGCAACTCGCGTGTGGTAAAACCCAGTAGTTCATCCATTCACTACCTCGTGACCTCTTATTTTTCAACTTTACCAACACTTTTCTATTGCTTATTACACCTTAGCTTTCTCCTTCGTATCACTTCTATTATTCACAAAATCAAAGTACAAAACAAATTCCGGTTTGATAGTAATGCCGGTTGAGCCCCCAAATGTAGAGACTTATCTTTATTGACAATAAAAATGATACCAATATACACAATTATATCGCACCCCCGACCCGAGCTCCTTGGATGTAAAGTAAGAACTACCTTTTTTGCCAACTCGCCCATCGCTCCGTCGCATCCACGGTCACCATAGCCACCAAACGCCCAGCTGACTCAGCACGCCATACCAAGCCCACGCCTTCGTTATCCATATCACAACGACTGTAACTCCGCACATTCCAGCCGCAAACAGTATTGCTCCTCTCAAATTCACCATTCCGCGAATTCCTACCGTTTGCCGTGGAGGCCCGCTTCTCTTCGGGTTTTAATACGTCATCAGCGTTATACTGCTGAGCAGCGCATGTGAGCTCCTAGTCACCCATCACATTGCAGCAATATGATCCGCATGGAATTCAGCAGAACGATGACAGTGGCCGGAGTTTTTATAAAACGCTTAGATACGCTTAGCCATGGGTCAGCAGTGTGGAACAATTGTTATGATTAATAGAGATACAAAATACTATGATTAAGAGAGATACAAAATACTATCGTCTGGATTCACTCATCTTCCTTTTCGATTCACTTATCTTCCTACATACATATGAACATACATATTTCACTGGCCCACAGAGTTTTGGAAAAGTTTGCAACTGTGTACATTTCGATGAAATAAGTACAAAATATAAAGTACTAAAAATGTCAGTTTCGCCTAGTTTAGGGTATATCGAGGATTGAAAATCAATTCCTATGAAATATCTATTGGAATATATGTATCATTTTTTATCAGTTCAACTATTTTAGCGTTACCCGGAATGCACCACTTGGAGGTATAGTTGAATAACATTCCATGTGTATTTTTGTTATGCTGTAAAGGTGAGTGTTTTGTGTTTTGTGTCTGATTGTGTTCTACTTACCATTTGTTTGCTTTACGGAGAAGAGGTGGGTTCAAGCAATTCATTATTTTCATCTGGAGATGACTCAGCGGCGTCTATTCCTTCATCTATTGTCATCATTCTGGGATATTTAGAACAGTCTGCTGGATACTCATTAACTTCAAGTAATTGAGTTGGCTCATCTATTTCCAACAGTTCAATACCTTCAATAAATGTTAAATTTCATCGCATCACGAAATTTAAGAGCCTGTTCACACAGATTTGACGGATTCTGATTTTCAGAAATTTTCTGGTTTTGTTTTGGAAATGTCAGTCGCTGTCACTCAACAAAAGAGTGAAATCATAAATTCAAAACCGGAAAATATAAGACTGTAAATCAATTTACTTGCTGTGAAAAGCGTTGACTAAATTATTTTGGCGCCAACCACTAATACATACATACATATATCAAAAAATCGGAGGAAGTGTTCAGACAGAACTAACGATCGGAACATGCGAATATCCAAACAAAATTCAGTCTGTCAATCCTGTGCAGGTTCTATGCAACCTAAAAGTTTTTTCATGGCCCCACCTCTTGCGAGCTTCGGATAAACATCCGAGAGTATCACTTGTCATGAAAAAGGTTCTTAAATAATACAAATTGCCCTTCGGACATGCCAAGTAGCAGTAGGCCTCTTCTATTCGTGTAAAGAATATAACATGCACAACACGAATGGTTGTGAGAAGCTAGGCCCTGGGTCCCATCGACTTGCTGCGCCAAATATTTTATTTTTTTAACGCAGTTTCCAAACTGTTGCCAATATTAAATTTTATCAAAATCTTTGAAGCCGTTTTCGAGAAAATCAGTTTTTCTAAAATTAGAGAAAATGAGTAAAGTACCGTTAATATTGAGGTTAGAGTGCAAATTCCAATTTCGTATCGAATGTTCGAATCTTGAATTCGACATTTTTCAGGAAACCAATGTATGCCTTATGCATGCATACAAAAAAATTGTATTTGTATGTATACGTAGGTGCAAGTACAAATGTGGACATTTTTAAGCATTAAGAAGGCAAGAAAAATTCGTTTTATAAAATTTATTAAACCCCTAAAAAGTTTTAAGTTTAAAGCCCATAACCCCATAACCCATAACATTATTTAAAAAGAAAATTACATTTTTGCTGATCTCAATAACTGAAGGGCTTCATTCAGTTGTGTTCCAAAATCTGGATGAACTTCACTAAAATTCTTGACGGCTCTTGATTGAATAAATGGGCTTGCACTACTTAAGTGCTCCGCAATATTCTTAACGAGTCTTGTTCTTTCAACAACTGAAAGTACCTTCTGCCAAAATTCAGTAACTTGGGAAAAATTATCACCCAGATCTCCACTGCGATAACGATCAATGTCGCCTGTTACTGAGTAATACCCACGCAAAACCTTGGTTCGCTCACACTCTTGAGGACCAGAGAACGAATTTGGAAAGTAATTAGGAGCGCCACCTTGATTGTCCGTGAAACACATAGGTCCGTCGCGTTGATAATTTTTCACAGTCACCCGATATGGACAATTAACAGGTAGTTGTAGGTAATTTGGACCCAGCCTATGGCGGTGCGTGTCTGCGTACGAAAAAAGTCTTCCTTGAAGCATTTTGTCAGGAGATGGTTCAATACCTGGAACCATGTGGGCTGGGCTAAATGCGATTTGCTCAACTTCAGCGAAATAATTTGTGGGATTCCTATCAAGTATCATTTTTCCAACCGGAATTAATGGATATTCTGCATGTGACCATACTTTAGTTAAATCAAATGGATTATATTTGTAATTTTCAGCTTGTTCGTAGGTCATCACTTGAATGTACAAAGTCCAACTGGGAAAATTGCCATTAGCAATGGCATTATGCAAATCGCGAATGCTGTAGTCTGGATCTGAAGCGGATAATTCTTCTGCTCTTTTCGTGTCTAAGTTTTTAATTCCTTGGTCTGTTTTGTAATGAAATTTGCAATAAAAGGACTCTCCTCGTTTGTTGACTAATTTAAAAGTGTGAGAACCATAACCATTCATATGACGATAACCATCAGGTATGCCTCTATCCGAAAATAAAATTGCCACCTAAAAAGAAAGAAAATATTATGAATATTGAATGAATAAAAACAAAATATGAATAAAACAAAATCAAGATAGTTCTAACGTTACGTAAAATAACAATTAACCATAATTAATATTAAAATAGGTTGTGAAATATAAGAAATGGAGGTAATATTCTCCTAGATGTAATAATTCCAAACTTTTTAAAAACCAGTTTACCCTAAAGTAGGTAGTTCTTGAATCCAATCAAATAACTCATAACAGTTTTTAAAATATTATGCAAAAACGAATTAGGTAACAAGGTTGGAGCTAATTCCAAAGGATTAGATTTATCTCTTAATTTTCTTCGTACTAGCCCTAGAAAGAAAAACTTGTTCTTTTAATTAATTTTTTAATTAAGTCTTCGATCAACACTAGCGAGAGACGGTCGTTCCGGTTCGGTAAGCACCACAGTTTTTTAGTTATGGCAACGCGCATGTTTTATCTTTTCAGTACTAAAAAATAAGATTATCTTTTTAGGGTTAAGCAAATTTTACTATTTTGTCTTTTTTGTTTCTCCACAATTAGTATCATAATACCAGTTCTAAACATGATAGTATTTTTGTACTTCGTTTTATTTTTACAAATAAACTGATTACATCTATCAGCTGTTTCAATTGAGACCTGTAAAAAATTCGAATTCAGTTCAAGGGAACACAGTTCCAATGAAAATTAACAATACCAGAAGAAAAATTGGAATTGTTAATAGGGGTGAATATTACGAAAAAGTCAGATACAAATGTAAACAAAATCACAAATAACACAAAATTTGGCAAATTTCATTCAGAAATTTCTTTCGTCTAAATTCATAGCATGAGGAAGGTTTCATTCAGCAATTTCATCCGTTAACATTCATAGCATAAGGAAAGTTTATACGCTCTAGTAAGCGTTGCTACTCTTTTACGAAAAACTGCGACATGTTACGACAATCCGGTTTTTCAGATTTTCTGAATTTGTTTGACGTTTGCAAATGTCAATTGCTGTCACTTCACAAAAAGGTGGAAAAAATTAAAAAAATCGAAAAATTCAAGAAGTAAACATAGAAATACATTATACAATACAATCTTGTGTGAACAGGATCTAAGATATAATATCTTATAAACTAGTTTGCGGCTTAATGTGTATGTACAGCTGTGTTCAAAAAAATAGTAATGTAAAAGCGCCCTTTTTTTTTATCACGATTCTAACAATTTCAAAAAGTTCCGTTATGTCCAAGCAGAAATTTAATTTAAGACAAAGAAAATAAGGTTCATAAATTTCTAATAGCATGTTAAAAGTAGGATCAGTCAGTCGTTAAAGTATTAGTGAACCAAAAATGTCTGTTCAAAAAAATAGTAGTAGAGAAATGGCGCAGTATATTACGGACCGATGAGAGCAAAATTGTTCTTTTTGGTGCAGCTTGGTCCCGTCAATATGTTCGGCGCCCCCCAATACAAAATATCACCCAAAATATACAACAAAGACCATAAAGCAAGACATTTCCGGAATCTTGCACCAAAACATGTGTTACCAAATGAGGGTTTTTTGGGTCTTCTAGAAGGATAATGACCCTAAACATACCAGTTAATATGCTAAGTAATGGTTTCAGGTCAATGGGGATTAGGGTAATGACCTTAACCCTATAGAAAACGTATAGTGCGACTTAAAGACAGCAGTAAGACAATCAAAGCCAGCAAATAATCGGGACCTTTGGCAAGTAGTACGAAGTGCGTGCCAAAATATTTCCGTCAAAAGATGCCAAGACTTAGTGGACTCCATTCCACGTCGATGCAAATCTGTACTGAACAATTAGGGATTTACAACTAAGTATTTAGGTGATCTTATGTCTAAGAGCAGTTTTGATAAGAAATACCTAACATATTTTAATTTTTTTCAGTTTTAAGCAAATACAACTATTAATTTGAGCATGGGATTTTTTCTCTTTCTTCTTTTTTCTTACACGTATTTTAAATTACAAAGTTTTAAATATTATGAAGTATCAATGAATTAAGTCATAAACATATCCTTTATCTATATTGACCTGAAAAATTAAGAAATAAATTTTTGTTTTGCAACAAAGCTATTAAAACCGATATGCCAAGAGCACTACTATTATTTTGAACACAACTGTATATTTAAAACAAGAAAGGACTTCTCCAATAGGCGGTCTTTAAAAAAATATTGTAGGAATTATGAAAACAATTTCTTTCTACAAATTTCAAATTTCAGACTTCAATAGAAAGTACTCGTAATTTATACAATGACAGTACTATTAAGTTCGATATTCACCCCGTATACATGCATGATCGAAAAGCAGAGTCAAAACTTAGTTGAGATTTCGACCGGGATAGTTACACACATCCGCTATTTTAGCTGGATCGAATTCAGCCGTCTGCAATTTCCCCAGTTACTGGTGGGACTCAATTATGAATAATACAAACAAAATCACCTCTACTCCAAACGTAAACAAGTAACACAATTAAACCTGAGGAATCCAAGCCATCTATTTCATTATTTCGTTACAATATTGTTCTAACCTGCGAAGTCACATGGCTTATCTGCAGGAGGTTATATCTCAAATGCAATTAGTTATAGTATTATAACTAAAATGACTGGTAATTTAAATAAAGCGTTTCTAGTGCATGGTTGATTAAAGTTCAATTTAAATAATTATATTTTTAAGAAAGAGTATAATTAAATGTATTAAAATAAATAAAATAAAGTACAAACTTGCACCTATGTATATCTTAAAGTCTTGTGTGTATTTGATGTAAAAAACGATATCATATGCTTGTACACAGATATTTCCATAACTTAGCTATAAGTAACGCAGCAGTCAAAAACGTTGTCATTTTGCAAGTATAAAGCATGAAAAATGAGCAACTTAGCCGTATTTTCGAGAAAATCGTTAAGGTGGCCAAAATACGTCTTTAAGTAGTTTTGAGCGAAAAGATCATATGTCATCTTATAAAAAGTCCCTACTAATAGGGAGCATCCAGCTGCAAAAATTCGACAGCACCCTAGTTAATTAAATAGCATCCAGCACCCAAAACTTTATTACCCTTGGTGTCCCCAATAATGTCACCATATTCTCTCTCTCTCTCTTTTAACCAATGGAAAATGACATTCAATTCATACAAATCCTGTATCGCACGGACAAAATATTTTCATAACAACAGCTATATTGCACAGTGTTGCCAAGGAGTAGAGACGTATCAAGAGGGATATTTTTGTATTTTAATCTAGATGTCATACATACTTCGCTTTTTTAAATATGGCTTTGTTGATACTTTTCAGTTTCAGTATTAGCATCTCTTTATAACATTTTCGCACTGTTCCACTGCCATTTGGAACATTTTGGTAATAATAATGGTACTTTTTCCCAGAATTCTTTTGATAATTTCTTTTTCCTGGTGAAAAATTTGTTCTCAAACCTTAGCGGCAACACTGAATGTGAAATGTGAATGTGAATGTGGAAAGCACAAATCACCTTTACTATACATATATATATGTAAATATATATATATATATATGTAAATATATATATATGTATATATTTATATATATATTATATAGTTCATCAATGGTTGAGAGAGTCAATACTTATGTACATATTCTACGGCTCGCTATCCTGTGGTGTACTTGAGTAAATTCATATGTATTGATTTATTTTTAAATGACAATTTTACTTTTGTTATCAATCTGGCCTCAAACTATAAAATAAGAGCACATCGGTGGGGAAAAGGTTTTGAAAGGGTACATAATTTTAAAAATTCGGTTCAGCAGGAAGAAGTAGGGAGGAAATTCATTTTTGCGTATTGATAAATAGGTATATGAAAAAGTGTTAATGTTAAATTGGCTTTAAGTAAAGTATCATTTTAGCTCATTTTGACCAAAAACGTGGTATACCATCTTATAGGAATTTGTAAAAGTAGCCTAAATATGAAAATAAAATAATAACGAGCGGAAAGTTTCCGAGAAAATCGTACTTTTATGAAGCTGGCTATAAGTAAAGCATCTTTCAGAACAGTTTTAGCCAAAAAAGTTGTATGCCATCTTATAGGGTTCTAAGAGACTAGAGGTAATATAAAATTTAAGTGAAATCGTTGGAGCCGTTTTCGAGAAAAATCATTATTGAAATTGGCCTTAAGTAAAGTACTCTAATTTTGAGGTTTGAGGTTGAAGTTTCCAGGGATTATCCCACAGACTCTATATATGAAGTTCGATCTAAATCCGTCCACCCGTTTAAGATGTAGTCTCTTGCACAGACAGACAGACGGCATTGCTAAACTCACTTTTTTCGACTTCTCTATCATGGTAATGTCAAATTTGATTAAAATCTCGAGTTTGAAATTTTTCGCGAATCCAAAACTTGCCCTATACATGTACATATGTACGTACATACATACTTGCAAAACCAAAAAAACTTCCCCACACCATAATTGAGCCTCCTCCATGTTTCACGAATGTACGACAATGTCTTGGCTGAAGACGTGTACCCTTCGACCGTCTAACATGCATACTTGCATCAAAAGCAATCAAGTTTAATTTACTCTCGTCCTTTTCCACTTCGTTGCTGACCAATTCAAATGGTTTCTTGCGAATTCCAGTCTAAGAAGCGATTAGCGTTTGCAAAGAAATCAAAGATTTACTAGAAAAATGAAATGGTACCTTTCTTGTGTATGCTTTGCAGTGAATAAAGGCTTTTTTCGCTGGTCGAAAAGCACAAAAATCGGTTTCTCTTAAACGCCTGCCTACGGTGCTTGCTTCAATTGAAAGATTGAATTCACTAACAATCTTTTTTTTAAGATAAGAAAGGATCGTTAAGGATCATTTTCTTCATTTGGCGATCGGTTCGAAGTGTGGTTTTTCTGAGACGTCCCCCACAGTGAATGTTTTCGACCCGTCTTCCGTTCCGAAACCTTTTTATAATGTCACACACTGTCGATGATGGCATTTTATACTTCTTGGCTACAGATTTTTGTTTTAACCCTGCCCTAAACTCCGCTACCACCTGATTGGTAACCACACCACTGTATTTATTTTTAACTATTTTATTAGTAAACAAATTGAAGACCTCTGACCTTTTAAGTTTAGTTAAGTCTATAACTCAATTCAAATGACAGCAAAAACCGTTATCAGTAAGTTAAAGAGAAAGGAAATACAGTCCTTTAGAAACTCCGGTATGTTTTGCACAGCCATAGTATTGAGTTGAACTACAGGTTTTGATAAAACTCTAAAAATTATGACAGGAATGCCTTTTTTTTCTATTTGTAAACTTATTCAATAGGTTTTCCTAAAACTCCTGTCCCCTAGAAATCTTCAATGAAAAATTTTCAAGAAAAATCCGGTAGGTGCTGTAAAAAATTAATAAATACTTGGCGCAACAACTCAATGGGACCCAGGGCCTAGCATCTCACAACCATTCGTGATATATTCTTTACTCGAATGGAAGGGGCCTACTGTTTAATGCCGGGAATCTGTTATTTGAGAAGCTTTCTCAGGACGGTTGTCCTCTCAGATGTATGTCAGACGCTCGCGAGAGGTGGACAAACATCGATGAACGCCCTAAATAGATGGGCCACACGATACGGTTTCAGCATCAATGATCGGGAAACCAACATGAACTAACGAGTAAGTTTTCTGTTTTTTTCTTGATATTTTTCCAGATCTGTGTGGGATACACAGAGGAACACAATGGGACTCCTGATGGTTATTGTAGTCACCCCTTTAACCTAACCTAACCTAACCTAGCGTCAGAACCATCCAGAATCGTCTTAACGAGATGGAACCAGCTACCAGCTGGACTTAGGAAAGGCTGAACTGGTGTGTTCACGATTGGTCAAACATTGTGTTCTCGGATGGATCAAACCACTTTTTTTTTCCGTTGCATCTACTTAATTTTTGGAAAATAAAGGAGAGCCGTGGTCCCACTTTTACAAAATCTTGCATTGACAACCAATCGAGGTTACTTGAAACGAGGCACGAGACGAGCGTCTCTTTGATAGGCGCAGACAGGTGGTATGGCGCCAAGATGTAATCAATAGCGGCCGACAACGACGAAGGAAGAAGATGTCACCAATAAACATACACGAATACACGAAACAGTCACGTAACGGAAGCGTAACGGAGCACAAAATACAACATAATAACAACACAAAATGTCACTTGCACGTTATTACGTAGAGGGACGTACAGTTCCAAATCACAATACAATCATACATCCAACATAAAACTGCGAAGAGGAATAGACTATCCTAAATTGCAACAAAAGCACACATTCATCGCCAAAACATTACATTCACGAAGAGAACTGATTGCCATAAAATATCAAATATAACATTCAAACGATACGCACACGCTACGAACGACGAACAGTGGTACGAGTATGGCAAAATCGGTGAAATTAATATCTCGTGTGTTTATGAATGGATCCTCATTATATTGCAAGTAGCCACTCATTTCATGTTTTACTCTATAAAATGTTATCGAGTCGTTAATCCAAATCATCTTCGATATTTTTTTGACAGCTATCATCTGTCACTAAGACTTAAATCAAAATCGAACGCTGTTAACCCTTTTTTCTTCTAATAAAGTAATCCCAAGATAATATCGTCATCCTTAATTTGAATTTTCTATTGGTTAATATATGTATGTACATATATCTGTGTTATAAACTCAATAGGCGAGTATTAGCTGTCTCGCCCGGATTCGTTTTGATAAAAAGAGTTGAGCTGCGAACTGTTCATGGAATTTTCCCTTGATTTTTCTGAACTTGTGGATGTTTCTAAACTTTATTTTGTATTTTCAGTAGCTCTGAACAAACTTGATTTTTCACTTAAGTTTATACTTTCAATGAATAATAATAATAATACGAATAATAAATAATTATAAACAATTAATCACTATCGCTCTCTAATGTACCATCCATATGGTTCATGGTTATATGCACTGGAAATGTTAAAACTTCCAAATTGTTTTTTAGTACGTATCGATCAATATCTGTCGATCTTAGACAGACATATCCTAGCTTTTAGAACGTGTATTTCGAGTATGACGATCTGATGTAATTAACTCCTCTGTACTATGTTGCGAGGTGAACCCTTGTTTGCGACGTTTTGTTCATCCCTGGCACGTTTGTATTATCAGTCTCACTTACATGATTGACAAAATTATCTGGTTACACCAAATTAAGATTCATCCATCGTTTATTAATTTACATGAACCCTTCTCGGTGTGTTTGACACTGGTAACTTGGAAACATTTTGAATAATAAGTTCAAAATCTTCAGTTTACTCTTCTAAAGCTTAAAATTCATGAAATTTTGCAGCGACGGTAATCAATTTCATTGATTCCTCACTTTGAATCCATATTTGCAAGAGATCAACCCTTTTGACTGATACTACTGATCCTACAAAAATGTGAACTTGAAAAAAAAAAAGCTCAAACATGCATTAAATCTCTTAAGTGGTTCAGTCAATATATAAATCGTGTATGATAAAATAGAAAAGAACTGGAGAGTATCAAATCTAACAAGGCTGCTGGACTTGACGGCTCTTCGGTGTATTTGAGAAAAGTTCACTTAAATCTGATTTTTTTTTTAACGAAATAGCTACGCATTCAAGACATCATATTAAAAAAACTACAAAATAGAGACAATTTCTTTCATTTCATTTTTATATTCACTATTATTATTATTATTATATGTTAGAAAAAACCCTTGATATCAAGGTCCGCTAAAAAACTTCAAACAAGTCAACTTGCTATGGGTCCTCCGACTGTACGACTTCAGGAAATTACATTGAACGCGACCATGAGTTGTGATGCACCGATCCAAGCCGATTCCAGAGGAGTTTATCAATGGTCGACTGCCAAGTCTATCTCTCCCAACCAGCTCGTCCTTATCACCAAAATCTGCGACAGATTCCACCGGGCTGGATTAATTTGAAACGATGTAATTTGACGTTAATCGGTTCTTTCTTTTCATTCGGAATCCAATGAAAATCGTTGTTTGCCATTTTTAATTCGTTTAAATACTTGATTTCTGTATCGTCTCTTTTCCTTTGTCACGTATTTTGAATGGGAGAATGCCCTCGTGTAAATGTGATTGTTAGTTGTAACGACCCTTAATTCGACAGGATTCAACACGCAACCACCAGAGAAATTGGGAGCGGAAGGACTTACTCAACGCGCTGAGCTGCTGAGAACAGTGGTCCAACTCTCTACAAAAGAGAGTTGGGTAATGGAAAGCGGAGGTTTAAGAACGGTTGCTTTTTTTTGTTTTGTTTTGTTCCGGACATATCAATAACGGGCCATCTCCCACGACATACTTCTTTTAATCGTTGAACCCACCCAAACTAAGCGGACAGTGTATTCGTTCCGGCGGTGGTTTTGTTTTTATTAATTACTTGAATCTTTTCGCATCGCAACCAATGCAACAGTGTTGTTTTCTTACTGTTTTAAAGTAAATGTGAAGCAATGTTTTATTTTTTTCATGTTTATATGCATTAAATAAAAACAATTAGACGGATGCATCTCAAACCTCATCAACCTGCTGAGAAACCGACTGTTTCTCGAGGGGGTATTGACTTCCCGATGGCTACTTCCACCACGGCGTCTGCTTCCCGGGTTGCTGTCGAGCAGCCGAACTGCATTGAATGTTCAGAGCCAAAAATGGGTTGAAAGTGACAAGAATGATAGGAAGAGGGATCTTTCCCTAAACCACACATTGTCAGTGGGTTCTTTCGACAAAGTCTAGTGGTCTCATCTGAGAAGACTCTGGCGACAATAACAGCACAGAATTCTGATTTGCAGGCCATTTCATGAAAGGTCATCCAGAGGAAAAGGATTTTGCACATTCAGCGAAACAAAATTATTTAGATTATATGCTAAAAATTAAAGAGCACTAGCTGCAAAAGCTTTCCACTCAAAGTATAAATATATTGGCTTAGATAGCTAATTTGTTAATAGTAAGATATTTATGGATTTTTAAAATATTTTCGATATTGATAATGTTTAAAAATGAAAAAATATTTTGATTTGAAGGCAAGATGGTATTGATTTTTTTGGAGATACTGCATGTAGAGAGGCCAATTAAGTGTGAAATGGTCACCGCACTGTTACAGATTGGACACAGTGGGGGATTCTCTTTCCTTAAAATGTGTTGGTGGGTTAAGGAAGTATGCCCCAGACGAAGTCGAATGAAATTTGATACCGCAGCTCTGGATATACTCGGTGGGTAGATAGGAGTGCGTAGATCTGTGTTGATTTTTGAATAATGGTTTTGGTGGTCGCTCCATCTTAGAATTTTGTTCTTCTTGATGATTTCGTCAATGTGTCTTTGCAGGTCCTTTCTCGAAAATATGTCAAATGTGAAGACAGGTAATTTATTACAGGACTTTGCGGCTTTATCGGCATATTCGTTCCCTGATATACCAATGTGGCTTGGCACCCACATAAGTTTAAGTCTGTTGGGGTTTTTTATAAGAAGGTCCCGTATTTTGTTAATTAGCCTGCTATTGTGGTTTGAGTTGGAGACGGCTGGGAGAACTGAAAGGCTGTCGGTGCAAATAATTAATTTAGAGGTCAAATGCGGAGACATTTTAGCAGCTATCAGGATGGCTAGCGCTTCAGCAGTAAAAACTGATGAGAATTCCCATAATATACCAGCTTTCAGTAAGGTGCCATTTTCTTCGGTTACAGCAAAGGAAGTGTTATAAGCGGATTTTGAACCATCTGTAAACAAAGGAGTCCAACCTTCAAGTTTAAAGGTTTCCATTATTTCTACAAAAGTAGAGTAGTAGGCTCTTCTGGGCGTGTTGTCTTTATTGTACACTGTAAGGTTAAGTACAAATGATTTTCTGCTTATGTTCCAAGGAGGGAGAGTTGTAGAGTGATCTTTAACACGTTTGAAGGGTAAGTCCATTTCTTTGGCTTTTAATAAAGCCTTGTTGATTGTGAATAGAAGACGCTTATTCATTTTTGACCTGCTAGTTAGGTCGATATCTTTGTCGATGATGGAGTCATTGGAAAAGATAAGTTTTGTGATGATTTTCAGAATACTTTCGGATTGCCGCTGTTCCAAAGTGGGAAGGCCAGCTTCCGCCATGATGTTGTCAATTCTGGTCGTGCGGTAGGCGTTGATACTTCTTCTTGCCGACTGGTGATATGGAGATTTCAGAAGATTCAAAGTAGTCCTAGGACATTTTCCATAAATAAAAAGGCCATAATCTATTTTATGTAATACAAGAGATTTAGTTATGTTACATAAGGTGTTAACATGAACATTAAGTTTTTTACTAGATAAGTAGCTTATAATATTGCTTCTTGCGGCTAGGCTCTTTTTAAGTCTTATACAGTGCTGTTTCCAATTGAATTTACAATTAAATCTTAAGCCTAAAATGTCTAAGTTTTCTACGTTTTCTATATTAACATTGTTTATAGCTAACTGGAGTTTAGGACATGATAATTTACGGCATATGTGTAAAAGTTTACATTTGTTGAGAGAAAGATTAGCTCCAGAGTTATTACACCAATCAATAATATCTTTTATAACTTTTAAGAACGTATTTTTTGTGTATTCTAAATCATTGAATTTACATATGATGTAAACGTCATCAGCGTAAATGCAATGGTCTAGACGATTGTATTTATCAATAATACCACTGATGTCATTAAAAGCAATTAGAAATAGCACTACCGACAAAGGTGATCCTTGTGGTATGCCATTGTCAAGTGGATGGATAGAAGAAAAAGAATTATTAATTTTAACGGATATTTTTCTGTTCGACAGAAACGATTTGATAAATCCATATATTTTGGGGCCAATGCCCCAATTGACGAGTTTGTTCAGAATTAAATGAATCCCTATCCTATCGAAAGCTTTCATGAAATCCAATGAGAGTATCGATACATGATTACGCGAAGACAGAGCATTTGATATGTAATGATCGATATGTAGTAAAGCGTCCGAACAGCCTTTTTTTGGTTTGAAAGCAACTTGGTTTGTGCTGATTATTTTCTTTGTTTCTAGGAACCAATAAAGGCGTTTAGCAACAATTTTTTCCAAGACTTTGGACATACATGGAATGAGGGAAATTGGACGGTATCCATCTACAGAGTCTATTGGCTTGTTTGGTTTAGATAAGGGGATAATAGTCGCAATTTTCCAAGATTGTGGGATGATGCCGGTTTTTAGTATTTCGTTGTATAATACAAGTAGCCTAGATTTAACATAAGGTGGTAGGTTTTTAATCATAGGATAGGAAATGCGGTCCCTACTTGGGGTTTTACCTTTTAGAACGCTTAAGCAGCATTCAAACTCTATATGCGTTATAGGAACTTCAATTTGTTCCGCTAATGTGTTGCCAGGAGTTAGAGGTGGCGTATTGGAAAGGCTGTCGTCTTTTGAGTCCTTGAAAGATTTTGAGAAATTGTTATCTTTTGAGAGTTTGGACCAAGAGGAAGCGAAAAGGTTACCAATGTCTAAGGGCGAGGAGATTGGACCCGTGGGTGTTACTACACATTTTATTGAGCGAGGAACATAGTTACCGGTGAGGCAGCGGATATTATGCCAGATTTTAGCGGTGGGGGAGTTAGGATTGATCGTTGAGGTAAATTCGGCTAGAGATTTGGCTTTGCTTATTTTCATTTCTCTCCTAAAAAGAGCATTTGATTTCTTGTAATCTAAAAGGCTAGAGAGCATAGGGTGCTTTTTGAAATGTCGCCAGAGTCTCATTTTTTCATCTCTCAGCTTCTTGAGGACAGGGTTCCACCAGGGAACTGTTCTGGTAGTGGAGGTGGGAGAGCTTTGAGGAATTGAAATGTTGGCTGCGTGCCGAATTGATTTTAGTAGAATGGCTGCTTCTTTGTTTGTGTTGGAAGATGGAGTTTTATCATTTAAGTATTTGTTCGTTGTGATTTGGTACCGGTCCCAATCAGCTAAATCGGTTTTAAATTTTGGGCTAGGAGAAATTTTGTGCTTGTTTGGGCTAATTTGTATCTGTATTATAATAGGATAGTGATCACTATTATGAAGGTCTTCTAATATATTCCAGGAGGTAAGGGGATAAAGGGTGGGTGAACAGCATGATATATCAATATGAGTGAAGGTGTTGTGTGTTGAGAAATGTGTTGGAGAGCCGTCATTTAAAAGCATCAGGTCGGAATTCAGTAGGAATTCTTCGATTATAGTTCCACGGTGGTTAGAAGTGGGAGAGCCCCATAGGACGCTCCACGAGTTAACATCGCCACACAATAATATAGGTGTATGTATTTGATTAATGATGTTTTCAAGGTCAGATCGGGAAAATATTTGTTTGGGCAAAATGTAAATAGAGACGATAGTGAATTTAATTGCTAAATTTACTTGTAAAGCAAGTGTTAAGATGGTTGAATTGATATTTATTTGAACATGGGGTATGTTATTTTTAATAAGAAGACCTATGCCTTGTTTCCCGGTTAAGTTTTGGGGAGAGTTGCAAAAATAGCCAGAATAAGATTTCGGAATTATTGGGGTAGATTGAAACGCACAATGTGTCTCTTGGAGAGATAAAGCACATGGCGATCTTTCTTTTATTAGCAGATTAAGCTCGTCGAAGTTATTAGAATATCCTTGCATATTCCACTGGAGAGCTTTAAAAAAGTTTGGAATTTCAGAAGATTTATTGTTTGTTATTTGAGGGTGGTAGGTTGCGTGACTCTGCTGTCTGGAAGTTGAAGCACCGAGGCTCCTTGAGGAGCCAGAGTGATTCAACCTCAAGCCAGCAGAGTAAGGGTTGGAGTTACAGTTTTGTGTTTTATATAGATTCATCATCATCATTTTCGGTGTTGGGTATATAATAGTCGTGAGTTTGGAGAAGATTGTGTGTAGTTTGCGAAATAGGTGAGAAGGTTGAGATGGTTTTAGATTTTGTAGAGGTAATTGGCATATTTGTTTGTGTATTGACGTGTGGGCTTTGGTAGTTTAGATTGGTGCTTTGTATGTTACTTGAGGGGAGATTTGTTGGTTGAGAGATGTTTATTTGAATTTAAATGTGAATAGTTTACATTATTGATTGTGCTGGATGCAGAATGTGTTATTGGTGGAATTGATTCCGATTCTGGTTGTGAGGGGGTTTTGTTGTTGATGTTGTTGGAGGTTGACGGGGTGGAAGTGACTATTGTGCTATTGCTTTGAGAGGGTTGGAGAAGGTTTGTGCTTTTGGGTGGTGATTTAGTTAAATTAGCGCAAGCTACTTTTGCAAAGGAAGTTTGATTGTATGGGGTTTTGTTCGTTGTAAAAACGCTTGGCGTCAGCCATGGTACACTTTTTCTTTGTTTTAATTTTTAATATTTCCTTCATTTGGATATATTTGGGGCAATCTTTAGAATCGGATGGATGGGGGGCGAGGCAATTGGCACACATTTCTCTAGTACAAGCGGAATCTGCATGTTGTTGCATATGTTGCATACTGGAGTGGGGTTAGTGCATTTTTTTGTAGTATGGCCTAGAATTTGGCAGTTCCGACAACGCATCGGATTAGGGAAGTATTCGGACACTTTGGCCTTGTACCAACCTATTTCCACCGTCGCAGGTGGCCGGAATGAATCGAAAGTAAAGAGCATCAAACCAGTTGGTTTGCGGTTGGAATCGATAGTTTTAGTGAACTTGTATACCTCTGTGACGTTTTGGGATTTCATTTCGGAGACGATCTCTGATTCAGGTACATTTATGAGACATGGTGCATATACTATGCCTTTTGAGGCATTAAGTTGATTGTGCAATGTGATTTCAACCGGACATAACCCCGCGAGATTTTTTTTTGACACGAATTTATCTGCAACTTTTTGATTTTTAGTCAAAATAAGGATTTTGCCATCTCTAAGTTGAGAAATTTGTTCGTATTCGGTGCTAATTGCGTCTATTGCTTTTCTGAGGACGAAGATGCTTATTGATGTAAGTGGTTGATTTACACTTCCAGGGGAAATTACGATGAAACGTGGATTACTACCCGGGGTTTTACTTGGGAGTAAAGGGAAATCATCGAATGGTGTATTCATTTTATGTTTTTTTTTTGCACTTGGACCCGATAGCGAGACTTCAGAGAGTCCGTCAAAACGGTTCCCAGGTTTCATTTTTGGCCCTGGGGCCATGTGGTATTTATGAAAAAGCACTACACACGCGATGGATTAGCGGTTTGTACTGAATGGTGTGAGAAAAGGAGAAAGAAAGAGTTGTTTTGGATTGAACGGTGTATAAGGAGATAAGAAAATAAGCGCGACGAGAGCAGCTGAGTTGACTATAGATGCGTATAGCACGAAAGCTAGTCGGAGACTGATTTAGATAAATAAAACAATACAAAATAACCAAGAAAAACAGATTCAGGCTTAAATGAAAACGTTCCTGAACTATTTCTATTTTCACAAAATCTCGTGAAATTTCTTTCTAATAAAATATCTAAAATAATATGCATGACTAGGTCATATATACATATGTACTCGCACCTTAATGCTGAAGTCTTATTCTAATGAAGTAGGTGTGGTATTTTTCATATTTGAAGGAAATATTTAATGATTGTATTTATGGTCTCTGGGATATATGTATTTCATAATTTTTTTGCTTTTTCTTAAATACTCTAAAAAGTGGGCCTTAAGCGAATTATAGAGAACTTCAAGGGTTATAAATTTTAACTTAACAAATTTTTTCGATTTCTAGTGAAAATTTTGCAAAAAATTAATATTTTGTAAGTGGCCATGGGTATTCCAATATTTCGTACCCCATTACTTTGCATTTGTTTTATAACCATCAATTATTAATTTTAAGCCCGATCGCCGAAAAATATAACAGTTATTCGAATTTTTAGTATAGTATAGTATAGTATACACCCGAACTAGCCCAAGTATCAAATTTTATCGAAATCTTGAGTAGTTTTCGAGAAAATATATTTTAACTAAAATCGGCCTTAAGTAAGGTACCCTTAATTTTGAGGTTAGAATAAATATTCCGATTTCACCTCGAGGTGTGAACCCACAGACCACAGATATGAAGTTTGAAGCAAACTTCCAGCCGTTTAGGCTACAGTCAGCCAGACAGAAACCTAGGATAAGAATGATCCTACTGTTGACGACCCCAGCAAACGAAACAAGGACAACGACCTTCGGATCTGCACGTGGGATGTCTTGAGCTTTAGACATGTAAGATTGTCTGATGACAATCTTAATATCGACGAGACGAGAAGAACATGTTTCTCGGAAGAAAAGAGAAAGCATGTGAAGCGCGCGATCAAGGATATCGAGAGATTATATTTCAGGAATAATGTACGGAAGTTTTACCAACAGGTAAAAAGAACGTGTCAGGCCAACAAGACCCGTACAGAAGCCTGTAGAGATGAGAATATGGCAATGTGAAGCGTGTGATAAAGGATATTGAGAGGTTATACTCCAGGAATAATGTACGGAAGTTTTACCAACAGGTAAAAAGAACGTGTCAGGCCAACAAGACCCGTACATAAGCCTAAATGTGGATTTAGAATAGGAAAGTGCACAATCGACCAAATCTTCACACTTAGGCAGATCTTGGAAAAAACACAAGAAGTCCAAGTCGACACCCACAATTTTTGTATCGACTTTAAGGCCGCATATGACAGCATTTAAAGAGACGAGCTATACAGAGCCATGTCTAGTTTTGGCATCCCTGCCAAAATCGTCAGATTGTGCAGAATGACGATGGAGAATTCCCGCTGCTCCATTAAGGTCGATAACGATGTCACCGAGACCTTTAATGTCAAAAAAGGGGACGCGTTGTCATGTGGTTTTTCCAACAATCAGAGGCACAAGCTTCCAAATGGGTTTAGCGGTAAACGAAGTACATATTAGCTGTCAACGAGAAGGGACGCACACCATCGACGAATTAGACAGAACGTCACAATCGACAGCTACAACTTTGAGGTAGTAAGGCACTTTATCTACCTCGGGTCTGCTATAAATTCGGAAAACAACACCTCAGCAGAAATAAGACGAAAAATAACTCTTCTCAATCGCTTCGATATCCCGAAGGACCCTGATCAACCTAGTCCTACTTTATGACGCTGAAACGGGGACTCTGTGTAAAGCGGATGAAGAGATCCTCAGTCGCTTGGAGAGAAAGATTCTTTGTTTAATTTTCGGTTGACGAACTTTGGAGGAAGAGATTCAACGACGAACTATACGAGCTGTACAGCGACATCGACCTAGTCAAAAAAAAATAATGCGCATCAGTCGTTTAAGATGGCTAGGACATGTAGGGCGAATGGACATCAATGCTCCGGCCCGTAGTCTTCGAATCAAACCCGGAGGGACAACGCAGTAGGGGAAGATCTCGCCTTAGGTGGCGCGCACCTCAACCGACTTTTAGTGCGCAATTGGAGGCAGTTAGCTAAGGACCGGGCTAACTGGAGAGGCTTGTTAGTTGAGGACCAGGTTCACCCTAACTGTAGCGCCATATAAGTAAATAAATGAAATGCTGAACGTAGACAGAACAGTGTTGCTATTGTTTGCCTACATATTATTATTTCAAAAGTATCAGTGTTTGGTCCATGCAGTTAGCTAAGGACCGGGCTAACTGGAAAGGCTTGTTGGTTGAGGACCAGGTTCACCCTAACTATAGCGCCATATAAGTAAATAAATGAAATGCTGTACGTAGACAGAACAGTGTTACTATTTTTTTGCCTACATACATATTATTATTTCAAAAGTATCAGTGTTTGGTCCTTCCAGTTAGCTAAGGACCGGGCTAACTGGAGAGGCTTGTTGGTTGAGGACCAGGTTCACCCTAACTGTAGCGCCATATAAGTAAATAAATGAAATGCTGTTCGTAGACAGAACAGTGTTACTATTTTTTTGCCTACATATTATTATTTCAAAAGTATTAGTTTGTATCGAAGGTTTGTGAAGACTCTTAATTTTTTTGTTGTGTTGTTCTACTATTGTTATATTTTTACTTCTAAGTTCAAAATGCTAGTCGACCTTTCGACCTTTAATATTTTTAAATACATAAAAATTGTGTGTTCCAGGTGCATTCAGAATCTAAATAGATTTTCAAACAAAAATCCGATTGTATGGCAACTAAGTCCGAAAAGTTATTATTATTACTTTTCCCGGAATTATAGTAACCTTTTAAAAGTGAAATAGCAATTAGAATTACGATACGTAATAATTACGCAAGAACGTCAGCAAAGTTGACAGCAACCAATGGATTAGTAATACAGACTGAATGAAACAGTGCAAGTAGATGTTTGATTGTGAAACAATTCGGTAGACAATGCACAGTTGCAGTGCACATTAAAAAAAAAAGTCATTCTACCAAAATTAGATTTAATTATGGCAGATGAACTATAATTTGAATTTAAGCGAAGAAAGTTTTTTCTATAACAATAAATAAAAGCCAAGGCCATTTAATTTAGTTCAACTTAATCTAAAGAGTCAAGTATTTTCACATGGGCAACTGTATGTAACAATATTCCGAATCGTTTTATGTTCATGAAAAAATGAGAAAATAAAATGTTGTGTTTTCAGAAGTCTTAGCTTTCTAATAAAAAATAAGCTATTGATTGAAAATTATACATATCAACCTTATTTATAGTAATTTACTTCACAGTAAAATTGAAGGGAATATATGAACACCGAATTATTCATATAGGTAAGCATTTAATCTTCTAACACTGAGCTTTTATTTGTAAGTATAATTTACAAAATTACTTTCTTATCTTATGCATATTTCGTCGTTTTCGACGGAGGTTAGCTAGTAATTACTTATTAGAAATTTAGAAATATTTTTGTCACTTACTTGGTGCGTTGTTTCTGGTCTTAGGGAAATAAAATCCCAAAACATGTCAGGATCTTTTAAGTGGGTTTGTGGATTCCTTTTCTGAGTATGAATAAAACTTGGAAATAATATCGGATCTCTTATAAAAAATACGGGTGTATTATTTCCGACTAAATCCCAAATACCGTCGTCTGTATAAAATTTAACAGCAAATCCTCTGGGATCGCGCACAGTATCTGCTGAGCCACTTTCTCCTCCGACTGTGGAAAAACGCACTGCTATCGGGGTGCATTTCTTGATGTGTTCAAAAACTTTCGCTGCACTGTATTTCGTTATATCATGTGTAACCTCAAAATATCCGAATGCTCCAGCCCCTTTCGCATGAACTACACGTTCAGGAATTCTTTCTCGATCAAAATGAGATATTTCGTCTATAAAAAGTGAATCCTGTAAAAGCAACGGTCCTCTTGGTCCTACAGTAAGAACTGCATCCTTTACGTCAACTGGTGTTCCAAATCCAGTCGTAGCAATATTACATGCACTCTAGAATTATTTAAAGAAAAGTTGTCTGATGAATTAGTATATAGTTTATTTTAGTGCATTGTAAGCTATTTAAATAATCAGAGAGCTGAGAGGTAATTTTTCAGTGAATGGAAATATTTTTGTATTACTCCAATTTTCGTAACCTATCCTAAGAATATATTCATTTTAATACTATGTATGTGCATACATTCGTGGGCGCCGTGGCTCAGTGGTTAGTGCGTTGGACTATGGAGCAAGGGATTCGAGATCGAATCAAAGTCGGGGAACACCTAAAAAGTTTTTCACGGCCCCACCTTTCGCGAGCGTCTGACAAACATCCGAGAGTACAGTTGTCCTGAGAAAGCTTCTCAAATAACAAACAGTCTTCGGATACGGCATTAAACAGTAGGCCCCTTCCATTCGTGTAACGAATATAACACGTACAACACGAATGGTTGAGAAGCTAGGCCTTGGGTCCCATCGACCTGTAGCGCCAAGTATTTATTTTTTTATTTTTTTTACATACATTCGTAATTTGTAATACATTTGTATAACCAGTGTTTTTTTAACCTCAGTTCATATCCGCACCAAGCTATCGCTAGTTGAACTATTATACCCCCAGGTTGGAACGAGTGATTTCGGTGTTATGACATTAGCTGTCAACAAAATATTCAGCTTTCAAGCAATTAGATATGAAACGTCAGGGGAAAAATAAAGGATGCGGTTATGTTTGTGAGTTGTAAACACTTTTAATGTTTTTTGTTACGGTCCTCGTTTTACCTTCAGATTCCTAGCTAACCATTAATTCTAGGAAGTGGTTATTATAATGGGTTAAAATTGTTTATTGATAAACAGTTCATCGACAATTAACAAGCCGGCTTACGCGTTCATTTCTTCACAGTGCGAATTTTTAGTCTATCCCTTTCTGACATTGAGCAGAATTGTCCTTGCAGTTTCTTTGTCTAACATCCATTCGCTTATGAGGAAAATCACCCGGGAAGTGGAAGTGGTGGAGTTGAAGGAGATATGTTTTCGTTCGAGGGAGGTTTCTTTTAATAGTATGATGGCAACAAAATAAGCCAAAGAAAATCGGGTTATTGGGTGATGTAGAGGATCAAACAGCGTTTGAAGTTTGTTCTAAGCTTGTTGCGTATAATTTCTTTTAATATGAAGTGACAGTTACAGTTCGTTTCTAATCACTTGTCAATTTTTAAGGTGCGTAGAGAAAGGAATAGGAATAAAACGTTGTGTAACAAAACGCCACTGATACATACATATGTATATATATATGTATTTAGAATAAACCACATCTCAACACATTTGTTTCAAACTCTTCAATGAAAAGTTAAAGGGCATGTAAACAATTATGATAAGCTAATCTTACAAATAAAAATACAATTACTAGTAATTCTTGGCCAAAAATTCGAAAAACCATTTTATAGGATTTGAGTTCTTCAATCTTGTCTAAGTACTTAAAAAAATCCTTAGACCGTTTTTAAGGGAATAGAATTCTCGGTTGTTTCAATATACTTATACATCTGTACATATCTCCTAACCAAGCCTACTCCACATCTGATTTAGATTACATTCTCACGCAAATTCCAACACATGTCTAGTGATATAAACGCCTATAATACGCTGTGGGCCTCGCAATAGCGTAATATGGGAGAATTTTATAATAAAATAAAATCTCTTCATATAAAAAAAACGGTTCCCTCTTTTACTTTTCCACCCACAACACATTTACATACGTTGATCTGTCATGGTGTTCTTGAGACACGAAAATATATTGGCACATATTAATAGACCTGCACAATAGCGACCATTTTCCCACCATCACCGCCATCAGGAACTGCTAAGTATAAAATTGACCATACTAATTAGCAGAAATCCCAATCGTCTGCTTCATCTTCTTCTTCTTAAAGTTCCTTTCCGCCGGGGAGGTTAAAAATCCTCGTTCTTAGTGTTTATTTCTGACACCTCCGATTATTTCTATGGTGAAAAGATTGAGCCAGTCCTGCATATTTGATATTTATGACAGCCTGGGGGGATCTCACCGTTCTTCTACCTTATATCCTACTTTGTAAAATAAGTGAGAGAAGTTTGTATTTGTGGTTACGTAACACATGGCTTAGGTATTCAAGTTTTCTTTTTGCTAAACCTATAACCGCAAGTGTTGAACAAGAGAAAATTGCAGCACTATAAATACCACAGCGGACGAACTCCCTTAACGGTGGCGTCAGAGCTCCAAACGTAAGCAGAGAGCACACTTTACTCGGGTTACTTCGACATATGGAATCGACTTTGCAGCAGCTTGTAATGCGGTGATAAGTAGCACTAATTCAGATGGTCGAGCCGCTAACCAAATCGACCACGTTCTAATAGATGCGAATGTGCAAAACGTTTAGAGGGCTAAATATCAACTCTGAACACTTTCTTGTTGCAACCAAATACAGAGCTCAACTGTCCAACGAGAAGAAGCTGCGAACCGCTCAGAAAAATAAATTCAACATTGGAAGCCTTAGCACGACTGAAGTAGCCAGAGTCTACAAAGAGCACCTAAGTGAGAGACCTTCCGTCGTACATTCACCATCCACAAAGGCCAACAATCTATTGAACCAGTATCGCGACGTCATTAAAGAGGTAGCCGAGACCACCAACCACCACACCTACAAATGCTGCAGCGGAAAACAAGAGCAGCAAGGGAAGAGTATCGAGCCAGAAGAAGGGAGGAGAAAAAGATCCTGCGTAAAAATAAAAGGACCCACGCAGTCTCCCAGCTCAACTGTATCGAAGAGTCTCGCGACAGGAACAACACCCGGATGTTTTTCTAGAAAGCCAAGCAGCTGGCTTTAAGCCTGGAACGCAGGCTCTTCGAAATAGTGAAGGAAACCTAGTCACCGAAGCACAGGGAATAGTAGATGTATTTAAGGAGCATTTCCAGCTGCTACTTAATGGGCATTAAATAGACAGAGGGATAGGGCAAGAAGAGAACCCACATCCAATTAATGAAGAAGCCATCCCCCTCCCCAGTTTTGAAGAAATTGGCTCAGCTATCAAAGAGGTGAAGAACAACAAAGCCGCTGGCTCTGATGGTCTACCAGCCAGCAAGGGATGGCCGAATTCGGGATCCCGGCAAAACTGATCCAGCTGTGCCGCGTGACGCTGAAAAACACGCGGTGCAATGTGCAATTTGGGAACAGCTCCTCTGAACTATTCCAAACTCGCACCAGATTTCGGCAAGGAGATGCGCTGTCGTGTGACTTCTTCAATCTAGTGCTGGGACAGATAGTGCGCGGGGCAGGTGTCAACACGGAATGCACAATCTTCAATAAATCTGTCCAGCTGCTGGGATACACAGACGACATCGACATCATCGGTCGCTCCCAGCGCGCCGTTATAGAAGCTTTCACGGCAATTGAATAAGAGGCGAAACGAGTTGACCTTGAAGTAAATGAGGACAAAACCAAGTACCTGTTGTCAACAAACAAAGAAGAATCGGTCCACCGTCTAGGATAAAACGTCACTGTTGGCAACAGTAATTTTGAGGTAGTTAGGGAGTTTACCTAGTGGAGATTCGACGATATGCTCTACAAAACTTTGTGTGCTGGACGATAAGCAGGAAAGCAGAACACATTTTGGGCACTTTCAAAAGAAAAATTCTTCGTCGAATTTTCGGTCCCGTATGCGAGGAAGGCGAATGGAGGATATAACCGCGAACTCTATGAGCACCAAGATGTGGATGTAGTCCAAAAAGTCAAAACACGTCGACTACACTGGCTCGGCCACATCGACCGAATGGACAATAATGCTCCAGCAAAGAGGATCTTCTACTCACAGCCCCCAGGTTCGAGACGACAAGGAAGACCGAACCTCCGTTTTAAGGACCAAGCTATCGCGGATGCCAGAGCGCTTGGTCTGGACAACTAGAAGCAGCGTTCCCGGGATCGAAGGGAATGGAAGGCTACCGTGTCTCAGGCAGGGACTCTTCACGGGTTGGGAGCCCGTTAAGTAGTAAATATTTGAGCAAACAGTTCTCTCTTCGGTTAGTTTTTCTATTTCTTAACCCGGTTCCAACTCTCCTTTCAGCTGATCCAAATAACTTTTTCCCGCGCTACTTAACAAACTTTGGGCTACTTAACAAATTGATCTTTCTTCGCTTCTAAAGAATAACAAGGATAATGGAATCATTTAACAGTTTTTCGAATAAAAAAGTACGGCTAACTTTTGTCTGAATTGAATAGGGAGAGAAAAACTGACTGCTTGGGAGAAATCTAGAAGGTGTTCATTTTTATCTGGCTACCACGGTACAAGACGACTGTTTCGTTTGACATTCTGGGATCAATTGCTTAAGAATCAGAAACTAAAACGGAGTTGCTCTTCGGTTCGTTGGTGGAGTTTTATCTTTCTGCGTGTGTTATGTCCTCGTCGTTCCGTTCTGTTTAGTTGTAAGTTAGTAGGTCTGTTCCCGTACTTTCTGCACCAAAATTCACAGATTGTCCAGTTTCTAAAACGGGAACGCATTGAGCAAAAAGCTGCCCACTTTTTAGCGTTAGACACATATGTAAGAACAAAACAAAAAGTGTCTATGAATGAATACATTTTTCATTCGATTTTCACTCTAAAATAAGGATGTTAAAAATTTACAAATGAAATAATAAGCATTTAGCATTTGTATATCTGTTTTCCATTATTTTTTTTGAATTTAATTTTGATAACTAACAAAAAAAAAGCAAACGTCAACTTTGACAGATTGCATAAACTCATAAATTTGTCTAAAGAAATTTCTTGGGCTGAATTTCACAGATAGGGAAAATTGCTTACTCTCTCGTGCGCGCTCTCATCTGTAAGAAAACTACGAACATTTGGCGTACGAGAACAGGATTTGATCAATTTTCGTAGTTTTTCATAGTTTTGGACAGTACGGGAACAGACGTACTATTAAGTGATTTGTATTCACAAGAAATTGAGTAAGATTGTTTTCGCATGTTCAATTGGAATTCAAAAGGAGTGAATTATTGGGTTAACTGAACATCGACATTGAAACAGCTGGTATTGAAGTTGAACGCACCGCACTTCTCAATAAATATGCTACTTCATTTAAGGTGTACAAAAATGCTTCTTTGTTTAGTCTGATATAACCAATGAATCTTCAAATAGAGATTAGGATACTTGAGCTGAAACTATGTACCGCGTTGGAATGATCGCGGGCACTTTACTGGAAGTCCGCACCATTAGTAAAATCGTCTTTATCATATTCGTCACCAAAAAAATAAGACTAAACTGCTTTTCATTTCTGTATTTTGTTTAATATTCAAATTAAAACCGAAATGTAATCCCCCTTGCTTACAATCTAAAAACAATAGATATTTAAAAACCCCTCACTTACATCCAAAAACAAGTCGTAACCGAAATCCCGAAAATCCCCGAATCTTATTAAACAAAAGTCATGGTCTTAATATATCAGGAATGCTTTCTCCACTAATCTTAATGACCTGCGTCAAATGTTCATTCGTTTCTATGATAATCTCGACCTTCCTCCTGCTGATGTGGCTAATGATCTTTTGTCATTCGCTTCCCACGTAAGCGTATGTTACACCTCTACGCGTTCCAATTTTAAGAACTACATTCGTTCCTAACTCAACTTTTGACCCTGTTTCAAAATTTTGTATGACACATCTTCGCAAATGTCTTATATTTTCCACACATTAATTATAACCCCAACAAAATTTAAGGCAGCCATCTTGGCCCCTTATTATTTATTTTGACAATTTTGAGAAAGTGGAAAAGTGGGTTAGTAATAAACTCAGCCATATACATATGTAGGTAGTGGTAAGACCATAGACAAAACAAAACACGATGTGGACCCTCCCTATCGTTATCGTTAAGAGTCAATAACAATTATAATACACAACACGGTGTCATGGCCATAAAATGTAGTGACAGTTAGTCAAGGAAAAAATGTGTGAAAATTATGAGGTGCAAATCCCATCCTTGAGAAAACCAACTGTATTAGTGTTTGGAATATGGGTCTGTTATCAGGAGCGAGATATTGAAAAAATAATTAAAAAACAACACGATTTACAAAGATGTGATGTTAAAAGTATTACTGTTTTTAAATCAAGTAAATCGGTAAAATGGAATTCAGTGGTCGAAATAGACAAGGACGGATATAATAATGGACGGATATATAATGGAGCAATACATTTTAAACATTGGGTGGGGAAAGTGCAGTGTGTTCGGAAATTTCAAAGTAATGAGATGTTACAAGTGCAGTGGATATAACCATAGAACAAGTGTGTGTCGATTCAATAATGCTTGCCCCAGGTGTGCAGAAACACATGATAATATTAAGGACTGTAAAAATGAAAATATAATAAAGTGTGTCAATTGTGTTGCCTAAGATAAATATAAATTCGAAGATCTTTCTGTTGACCATGATGCACATTCGGGTTGTGCGTGTTATATTCTTTACACGAATGGAGGGGGCCTACTGTTTAATGCCATATCTGAAGGGCAATTTTGTATTTAAGAAGCTTTCTTAGGACAGTTGTACTCTCGGATGTTTGTCAGACTTTTAGGTGTTTCCGACTGGGATTCGAACATCGAGCCCCTTGCTCCATAGTCCAACGCACTAACCACTGAGCCACGACGCCCATAGTTAACGGCAACTAGCCCGACTAAAAAACAGAACTGATTATTAGCAATCAACCGAATTTAGGGGAATATCGATAAATATACAAAGTTCGGTGTCAAATTTTAGTGAACTAGATTTTTACTTCCACCTATACATACCTTTAGGGCAAGTATTGCTTTCGTTACAAAAAAACGAACTCGAGATTTTAATCAAACTTGACATTACTATGATGGAGAAGTCCAAAAAAGTAGGTCCGGCAATTCCGTCTGTCTGTCTGTTTATGCGACTGCAGCCTAAACGGCTGGACGGATTTGGTTCAAACTTCATATCTGTGGTCTGTGGAATAATCCCTAGAGGCGAAATTGGAATTTTCATTCTAACCTTAAAATTAAGAATAGTTTACTTAAGGCCGATTTCAGTTTAAATGGATTTTCTCGAAAACGGCTCTAACGATTTCAATATAATTTGATATGTGGGTTAGTTTGGGCATATTCTATTCTATTTCTCGGGTATTTGTTCGGCGATTGGCTAAAAATTATTATTTGTAGGTTATAAGACAAGTGCACAATAATGGCGTACCAAATTTTGGAATTGCCACGCCCACTTTTAGAAAAAATTTTTTTTTGTAAAATTTTTACTAGAAATTGAGAAAAAATTATTCAAGCAAAGTAATAGACCTTCAAATTTTCTATAATTCACTCAAAAATCCTATATGGCCACGCCCACTTTTTAATGGCGTTTTTATAAAAGTGTTATGACTATTATTCCATCGAAACGCGGAATGCCAAGCCTACTTTACTGGGAAGAGAAAGACTTGGACCTTAATCCTGATGAAATTTTACACTTAAAGCATTATGGTGCAACTACGTACGACCCAGTCGTGCACTTTATTTGATGTTGTGTCCCTTTTTTTTGGGGTGTTTCGCATATTATCTCCTGATGGCTTACATCTTGCTGTCCATGTATTGGACAGGCAAAGTACTTTGTTAGCTATATACTCTGTTGTTTGCGTCGTTTTTGTTGCAGTCAAGAGAGTACAACCCCTTTCTCTACGTTTAGGTCTTGTATATTTAACCACAACTATTTTGTTTTAAACTGAGCGAATCAGACTTCTCAGTCTCTTGATCTCCTGATGAACATTGTTTATGCCCTTATAATAGGTTATCAGGTCTTCAATTATTTTCCCGCGGATGTCCATGGCATCGCTTCCTGCTTTAACTTCGTTGATGTGTGGTGTTTTCTTTCCTTCCACACTGGGTATATATTTCCTTTCTTTTGTGTTTTGTGGCTTTGAGCTTGACGTTTCCTTCTCTGACAGTACATTTGATCGGTACTAATCAGGAATGTTACATCTGAACATACACTACCAACTTAACGGCCTGTCAAGGCTTTAACCGGACGGGGCATTTTCGCAGTTAATCTGTGTATTACAGGCCGTTCAGCAATGCACCACCTGCTGACTCCCATAGTAGCCTAGCCAAAGTTAATTGTAACTTAAATGCATTGGATTGCAAGTAATCTCTGCGACAAGAAGAAAATAATGTTATCTCAACGCAACGGCCAAGAGCTGATTTGATTGGGGAGGAAATAGGAAATGCCCAAAAGAAAGACCCCGACATCGAGCCAAGCGGACGGGACATCCCCCGTTTTGAACGAACATCTTCCTAAGATCGTACGCAACTGGCAACGCGGAGTCGAAGAAAGTTTTAATCTCTATTTTGACCACTATATTCTTCTCCGGTAAGTTTATTACTTGGTGAAGCGTTGATAAAAAAAAAGAAGGACTTCCAGGACTTACTGGCAGTAGAAAAAACTGGCTTTAGAAATGATTCGGAAAGACATTTCCCCTTAAATATATCACTCAAAACACCTGTTGAACTGGAGGATGAAATAGATCATTTCGCAGAAACAATCCAAAAAAAGGCATTAAGAAACAATCCATCTATGAGCTATAATATCAACCATAACGACAAAAATATATGAAAGCTACTATCCGTTTGGAACGGATTGTATGATACCCTCTCCTCTTTCCTATGCAGCCCTTATGAAGAAAGCGTGGCCGCAAAGCATTTCTTTTTGTCAAATTACAACGATATCTTCAAATGTTTGTCGATGTTTTGACATGAATTATAGAAAATTCGAACACTGTTCGGTGTCAATCACATAAAACAACTTTAAATTTTTAAGTTATTAAAGTGCTTTTAAAATTTAAAAAAATATGTCAATAATGTCTCGTAAATGGAAAAATAAAGTGAAACGCATTGGCGCAAAAATCCAATGTGAATCATGTAAGCTCTACTACCACCTAACGTGTGTTTTTTACTTGCACCTATATCTATAGGGCAAGTACTGCTTTCGTGAAAAAATTCGACCTCGAGATTTTAAACAAACTTGACATCACTATAATGGAGAAGTCCAAAAAAGTGGGTCCGGCAATTCCGTCTGTCTGTCTGTCTGTCTGTTTATGCGACTGCAGCCTAAACGGCTGGACGGATTTGGTTCAAACTTCATATCTGTGGTCTGTGGAATAATCCCTAGAGGCGAAATTGGAATTTTCATTCTAACCTTAAAATTAAGAATAGTTTACTTAAGGCCGATTTCAGTTTAAATGGATTTTCTAGAAAACGGCTCTAACGATTTCGATATAATTTGATATGTGGGTTAGTTTGAGCATATGCTATGAGGTGGCATACCACGTTTTTATTGAAAATCATCTGTTTCTCGGGTATTTGTTCGGCGATTGGCTAAAAATTATTATTTGTAGGTTATAAGACAAGTGCACAATAATGGCGTACCAAATTTTGGCATTGCCACGCCCACTTTTAGAAAAATTTTTTTTTTTCTAAATTTTTACTAGAAATTGAGAAAAAATTATTCAAGCAAAGTAATAGACCTTCAAATTTTCTATAATTCACTCAAAAATTATATATGGCCACGCCCACTTTTTAATGGCGTTTTTATAAAAACAAAACATTGAGTAAACTCCTATAGTGTTATGACTATTATTCCATCGAAACGCGGAATGCCAAGCCTACTTTACTGGGAAGAGAAAGACTTGGACCTAAATTCTAATGAAATTTTACACTTATAGCATTACGGTGCAAGTACGTACGACCCAGTCGTGCACTTTATTTGATCATAAAATGCTGCATGATGCGAGCATCTCTTTCGCTTGAAAGTTGTTTTGCATTTCTTACTGTTTAAGACGTTGTTCTTAACGATTTCATTCGTTTACATCTCATTTTTTTTGTAATAACATAAAAAATAAATCTTGAAAATTTCATTAAAATCGGTTGACAATTAAGGACAATTTCTGCAAATTAGGTATTAATAACACAAAGAGAATAACTAGGGTAGATAGGATGCTGATTGACTATGCTATTACAAACTATGACGCTAATCAAAATTGAATATAAAATATCTGATCATTAAGCCTTAGAAACATATATTACCAGTGAAGTGAAAAGATAAAAGATAATTAAATCATTAAGATGTAATAAAATTCTATTCGCCCAACAGTGCTGTCAACTTATTACAGAGTTTGAAAACAAAAAATTAAATGTGAGTATTTTAGCTTAGAGTAGGGTGGGGCATTTCGACTTTCGCTATTACAGAAAGGCGGTTAATTTTTAAACATTTAAAAACAATTTTTAAACGTTCTTTCAGATCGTACACGAACTATGACAGTTATTCTTTAGCATTTGTGGTGGTTAGACCGTTCAGAGATTTTTTGTTATTTTTTCTGTACATGAGGTAAGTGATATTTAATTGTTTCTTATTGGAATTCTTTGGTTATGTCAAACGTTTGGCTTTATAATATATTAAAGTTATTTATAACATTTCATTGAATTTTTTTTTAAGTTTTATGAAAAACAATAACGATTACTAAATCAAAGGATGGGGCACTTTCGACAAAAGCACATGGGGCAGTTTCGGCAAAAGTCGAAAATGCCTCATGTTGGATTTATTAAGAGTAAATTTAAAACTGAAATTGAGAATTAAGAAAAATGTATACAGAATGGTTTGATCTTATAAGAAAACTACAAATAGATGTAATATCGATGAAACAATAGTTAAGAAGGCTCTCGAAGTATATAGAAATCAAATCGAAATTCCCACGTCGGCTGCTCGGAAATATAACGGACAACACTTATTAATACGCAACCCAACAAGTACTCTTCAAACATCAAGAGCGTGAGCTCGTGGACTATTTGAAAAGGTGTTCCGCACGAACGTTTGTTTTTTTTTCAGGATGTGTCTTTAGTGTTAAGAAGTAACATTGAGTTAAAGCTACCATTGCCAGAACACCCAGCTGGATCGTCAAGATATTCAAACCTTATATTTTTTTAAGAACGTTGATATGAATCGATACAACGTGCAATGATATTTTTTTTTTAACGCATCGTTTTACTTTAAATTTATTCTTTTGTTTTTTTGTGATCTCAAAACTCGATTGGGATTTTGAATTTAATTTTTTAATTTAATTTTAGTTTAAAAATGAATTTCTGATCTCATTTAATTTTTATGTTTATAGATTTAAGATTTGTTTAACTATTCAAATAGAAACACCTTTCACCTTTTTAAACCAGTTTAACATTTTTTTTTTTTTAATTATCAGGGTGAAGTTAACTTTTAAGAAATTATGCATTTTTGTAGTAAAATAATCATACCTTTCAATAAAAAAAAAATATTCAAATATTTATTTCCGAAAGAAGTCATTTCAAATCTGCCAAAAAAAAGTGTTGAATCTGCCCCACCCTACCCTATAAGTTCCAGGATGAGTTAATAAGGGCTATCAATCTTTTAAAGAAAGAAGGGTAGGTGGAGGACGTATTCAAGTATTTTATGAAAAGTGTTGAGGAAATTGCAGCGTCTATACATAACATCTCATATGAAAGTAGTACTGAACGCCGGTCAGTTGTTGTTTACGATAAGATATAGTCATCAGCTGTTTTCAATATTTAAGTCAATGAATAACAAAAAATATACCTTTTTCGCATCAGTGAAAATTGTTGCTTATTATAATAAATTTACATTTTTTCGGAAAGGCGGAAAAATTGTATGTAAGGCCAATTCCAAATGTAAGTGGATCAATAAAAGCAGATGATTTTCGTCCAGTAAATATGCTAATCGTACTTGAAAAAGTGCTGCAAAAGATGGTGTGTGCTCAATTCCAGAAGTTCGTGAAAAGCATAATTATCTTAAATCAATTGGGTTTTAAAGAAACCATTCCTGCGTATCGAGGTTAAATTCAGTATTTAATGATTGGCGGTGTTTAATACTTGAAAAACAACGATTCATAGCGGTACTTATCGACCTTCAAAAGGGCCTTTGAAACAGTTGATAGGAAAATACTTTTAAGAAAGCTTAATCCGGGGAAAGGATTGGAATTGGAGTCCGGGGAAAGTCGTATAGAACGCAATGTACAATTTTTAATAACGTAACATCAGAAGATTTAAAAGTAGATATACAGTTGTGTTCAAAATAATAATAGAAGACCCAAATAACCGGTATTTCAGCTCTGCATAAGGCAACACCGTTCCTGCCAGGATTTCAACATATGTACATGGTTTCGTTAATGATTCCAAAAATGAGATGGATTGGTCCTACACCTTGCTAGGAAAAACAGCTCTAAGTCATTATTTTAGAACCTCGGTGATTGATGGTGTTTGTTGTTCATTTTGGGTTTATTTGGCGAAAATATTGACGGGACCGAGCTCCACAGTCACCTACGCACTGTGACAGCACTAATTGTTAACCCTAGCTCCTTTAAGATAGCATTTCATGGTGCAGAAGAATGCATTTTAATGTATCGAACAATTTGCCTGTCAACTAACTCCGTTTTTTCTTTTTTGTTTGCGACTTTCGGGCTCGGATTTGAACTTGATTGCATTAACAATCATTTGAGCTGTTCTTCTATTATTTCCCCGATTTCCTTATACATATGTTTTTCCATCTGCACATAGTTTTAAAATTATTTTTTTTTGTTTCTTCAGTGCAGTAATTTTTTTGATCTACTGTATAAAAATTTGAAATTTGTTTTGTAACCACTTAAATTAAAAAATATCCATTTGTTCTCACTTGTATGATTAAAGCTGTAATTTGAACTCTAAATGAATTTTTTTCTAAACTTGCACACTACTATTTTTGTTAACAAACCTTCTTGGTTCACTAATCCTTCAACGACTGACTGAGCCTACTTTTGACGTGCTAATAGAAACTTATGAACCTTATTTTCTTTGTTAAGTTTCGTTTTAAATTTCTGCGTTCAGCTTGGACATAAGAAATTTTTCGAATTCGTTAGAATCGTTATAACTAAAAGCGAACTACTATTTTTTGAACACAGCTTTAGGTGAACAGTAATAATCTGTTTTGTGTACTATGCTATTCATTTTGTGTATAAATATGTCTGGTGTGGTATAAAATTCTAACCTTTGTTTATTTACCGAAGGCACGTTAGTATATATGTACATATGTCCTCGGGATCTGATATACAAATGTGCGCGTAAAATAAAATTTGGGGATCTGCATGGCGATTGATTGGGAAACTACTGACTGCCCAAAACATGGATTGGGCCAGTAGCGCAACAATGAAGTTCGTAATGTAGTGCTTGCTTTATCTCCTCGTGGTGGTCCCCGGACAAGTGCGAGACTGTTTAGGGTCTTATGCCTAGACTAGGTAACCAGCAATCCGCGTTACCGAAAATATCAAGCTACGGAAACCCAGCAATGCCTCGGATAAGGACTGATAACACGTTGACGACCTTTGGCTATTGTACCCGGACTAAAATTGGTTTATGGAACGTGAAGACACTCCTTGACTGTCAGATTGAAGGACCTCAGAACGCCAGATTACTTCAATTGGAAATTGAGTTCTGCGATATAGGCTGGACATATTGGGAGTAAGTGAGACAAGATGGTTAGATGCGGGTGAGTACCAATCCCCAACGGAAGACCATCCGGAAGCCTCCGTGGATATGGAGTTGGACTGTTGTTAACATCTACAGCACGAAGAGGCATAATTTCCTGGCAGCCGCACGGTGATAGGATTCTAACGGCCAGATTCCGGATGACAGTACGTCGCATCACCATTATACAGTGTTACGCCCCCACGGAGATTTCGTCTGAGGAAGTATAGGAGACCTTCTACAATCAGTTTATAATGCAACACCCAACGGCGACATTGTCCTTGTGATGGGGGACCTGAGTGCCAAGATAGGCAACGACAACGAAGGGCTCAAACATGTTATAGGACGGCACGGTCTAGGCAACCGCAATGACAACGGAGAAAGATTTGTTGACTTTTGCAATGCAAATCGTCTTGTCATAGGTGGCACCATGTTTGAGCACAAAGCCTGCCATAAAATCAGCTGGGTGTCAACTGACAGGCAATCTCCAACCAAATTGACCATTTTGCCATCATTCGCCGATTCAGAAGTAGTCTTCTAGAGGTCCGAAACAAACGAGGAGCGGACATGGGGTTGGTACGAGATCACCATCTTATAATAGCTACTGTCCGATTACGCACTGCTGCCGTTCGAAAATCTAACAATACAAAAACACCTAGGCATTCCTGATAAATTAATAGCAATTATCAAGGCTACATATGATGGGTCCACATGTCACGTTCTATTTTTATTGGTGATTAGCGACGTGCTAAATGCGGCCTTATCAACAGGAAATGAAGGAATTCGATGGACTCTTACATCTGAACTCAAATACCTCGACTACGCCGAAGACGTACATATGCCTGCTGTCACATAGAATTATGGACCTTCAACAAATGACAACAAACGTGGAGAGAGGCAGACGTCGTTGGGCTGAAAATTAACTCGGCAAAAACAAAAATGATCAGCTTAGGCCCGAGCTCATCAGCTCATGTATGCATTGGTGGACAAACGGTTGAGAGAGTTGAGAGTTTTCAATACCTTGGAAGTATTGTCTCAACCGATAGCGGAACCGAACTGGATGTCGCCAGCCGAATAGGGAAAGCAAAATCTGCGTTTGGGATGCCACAGTTTGGCGTAGCAATGAGATTAGCTTAACCACCAAGCTACGACTGTTCCGTTCCAATGTTGAATCCGTGCTCCTACATGGATGTGGTACCTGGAGGGTGACCGCCACTATCACGAGGAAGGTGCAAACGTTCGTCAATAGGTGCCTACGTTATATCTTTAGGATTTTCTGGCCAGACCGTATCTCTAACGAACAACTCTATCAGAGAACGGGCCATGAACCTATAGGCACAACAATACGACGACGAAAGTGGCAGTGGATTGGACATACTCTCTGAAAAGGTGACAGGTCCATAGCTAACCATGCGCTGCAATGGAACCCGCTTACTCAGGATGGCAGGATACGCGGCGGTCCTAGGAGTACGTGGCGCAGAACAGTTGAGAAGGAAGCACGGATACTGGGAAAGAGTTGGAGAGAACTGAGACACATTTCCAGAAACCGCACACGATGGCGCGTAGGCATTGTCGAGGCCCTAGGACCCACAAGGGGGTAAAGGACTTAAGTTAAGTAAGTTGCTTGCACCTTAATGGTGAACTTTTGTTCTAATAAAGTGGGCGTGGCGTTCATCATATTTGAAGAAATTATTTTATATTTTACTGATGCTTTTTTTTTGTGAGTGTGTTCATTCGTATGCGCAGTTTTTTTTTCACTGTCTTTTGTCTCTATCTGTCAAACTCAATCTTTCGATCCGCGTTTACATGCAAAATTTCAACTCCATCCCAAAAAATTTTGTGATCGGACCGAGTCAATCCTATTTCAATGCAATCTGCGTTTACATGGCACTCAACCCGAATTGAATCCGGATTCAATCCATCATATAAACATAGTAATATTATAAACGTAGTAATTGATTCTTCGTGCCTGGCTACATTGTCATTGGAATGAATGTCATGTCCGCTGAGATGGGTAGATTTTACGTAGGTTAAAAAAAGATGTCCTGAGCACAAAGCAAATGCAATGTGGATTCATTTCAGAAGATAAACAATTCAGTTGAATGCATGAACACTGTGCAATTTTTGCGATGATAGTTTATTCATTGTTAGGAAGGAAGAGGATGTATGCAGTTATGAGTTTATGAATGAATGTAATAACTCACAATACCTAATGACATAATTTTCTAATGACGCCCACCGAAAGGTGTCATTAAAATAAAGGACATAGGAGCAAGAAATGCACTTTAAGAGTTATGCAAACTACTAATTACTTTAGGAAAACCATACAAACCCTACTCCTTCAACGTTATCATAAGAATTGAATTGGAAGTTGGAAAAAAAATTAATCCTACCTATGGACCGCACGCCACTGTAAATGTATGGATGTATTCGTTTGACAGAAAATAAAGTAACTTTCCCAACAGCTCAACCCACATCGTGCGTGAAAAAAATATTCATATCAAACATGTTAACCATGAAAAAATAGGTAAATACTACCAATCATACACTGGCTGGTTTTGGGAGAACAAAAAAAATTGTTTTATATACTTATGTATGTACTTATAGGATTTTAGGTTTTTAATATAACAAGCGAACAGTCTATATGACATCAAATTTAGTTTAAATGGTGCGACAGATCAAGAATCAGGATCAATAGAACAAAAAAAACAATGGATTAGAAACTATGTGTTAGTAATTTTTACCGCTGTTCGGGTTCGATGGGAAAATATTTTAGTTCTAATCTTCATCTATCCAAAGGTTATCATTAGATAAGTGAATTTCTTATCTCACTTTCTTTATCAAGCAAAAAGCATTACCTTTGGACAAGTGTATTTCTACTACATACAACCATACTTTCAAACGAGAACGTAAATTGTTCTGTTATTGTTTTGTTTACAAAAGCATTGGTTCCAAATGTACATCTACGTTCATACTTTCAGAGAAAAACCACATCTACAAAACGTGTATTTACATGTACTGCAAGTAATAAATGTACGTACATATGCATGTAGTTACATACATCAAAAAGTGAATTGAATTTAATGGGTACGAATCGTTACAGTAGAGTTATAGTTTGCATTACATTCCACAATTTTTCCTCATAAAAGCACGTAGACGTAGAAGTTAAAATTAAAATTTTCCAATATCTCGTCGTTAATAGGATTAAAAATTGAAAATAATACTTATAACTATATGAATTTTGCATTTAAATTCGAAAAAAACCAACTTTAAATGTCAGTATAAGAAATTTTGTATTAATTTGTAGTCATGTTTACAAGTGGAAAGACATTTCTCTGTCACTTACATTTGCGATTTTTTTATATTCTTGAAGTTGATTAGCGGCTGAATCCCTTTCAGACATTTTTCGATTTGTAAATGAATCACAAATAACCTATTATATATATGTATTATTATTTAGTCTGAAATGAATGACCAAAATATTAACGCCCGATACTCTGATCCTACTGTAAGTTTCTCCAATCTTCCCTAAAATATATACCTTACCATGCCATATAATTACAAAATGAAATTAACAAAGTGACATTTTATTCCAGTTGCTTTCCAATACGAGTGTATTTTACCAATAAGCCTATTCACACAGGACTGTCCGAAATTTTTTTTAGCATAAACATGTTCTGCTGACGTTAATAGTTCTGTCTGAACACTTTCGCAAATTTGTTTGACTTAGTAGGTCTGTTCACTTTCACTTACTGTCCAAAACTGTGAAAGACTACGAAAAATGATCAAATCCTGTTCCCGTACGCCAAATTTTCGTAGTTTTTCACAGAAGAGAGCGCACGCGAGAGAGTAAGCAATTTCCCCTATCTGTGAATTTCAGCCCAAGAAATTTCTTTAGACAAATTTATGAATTTATGAAATCTGTCAAAGTTGACGTCTGCTTTTTTTTTTGAGTCAGTTTTCAAAAGTACATTCAAACAAAATTATGGAAAACGGATGTACAGATGTGTTCATAGAATGCTAAATGCTTATTATTTCATTTCTTCATTGTTAAAATCCTTATTTAAGAGTGAAAATCAAATGAAAAATACATTCATTCATAGACACTTTTTGTTTTCTTCTCACATATGCTTCTGACGTCTAAAAAGTGAGCAGTTTTTTCTTGATGCGTTCTCGTACTTTTTGTACACTTTACTCTTTTTGAGAGTTTTTTACTCCCACTCTTAAAAATTGGACAATCTGTGAATTTTGGTGCAGAAAGTAAGGGAACAGACCTAGTAATTGGAGCCAATAAAATTAGCAAATTTTAACAACAAAATAAACGAATGAGAGCGATCAGCATTTCCAAATGTCAAAATTCAATTTAAATGAATAAAGATTTGTAACCTTAGTTGCATGCATGGACACCTTAGTTAGGGTAGTTCACGTTTACACCCAACTTAAAGGAAATATTTTCTGAATCAAAGACACTTCGAGTTGGAAACGGTTGCTTCGAAGAATTATATTAAATTCGCCAATATAAGCCTAATATGCGCTCATGCCCCCCCAGAGGACAACGACGACGCCATCAAAGAATGTTTCTACTAGCTCCTCGACTAAACCTACGAGCAGTGTCCTAAGTATAACGCCAAGATAGGGAAGGGGAAGGACATCTTTGGTAGGACAGTTATAAAGTATAGCCTAAACGACACCACGTCTGGCAACGGACTAAGGCTTATTAACTTAGCGGGGGAGCATAATGATGCAATAGAAAGCATCTCAATATTCATAAGGGGATATACGATCTCCTTATGAAACAGTCAACCAGATTGATCATATTGCGACCGACGCAAGGCATGCCTCCAGTATTCTGGATGGAACATTCCGAGCAGCTACCATCGACTCGGATCATTACCTTGTTGGAGCTAAGGTACTAATGCGGATATCCCAAACGACACAACAGAGTAGAATTGCTGTGAAAATATTTAACTTCGAAAAGCTGCAATCGCAAGAGACCGCCAGAATCTTTGCCGATCGCGTTTCCCGAAATCTCCTAACAACTCCTATGGCGCCAGCATCAAGTGCCGACGACCAGTGGCAACGCTACCAACATGCCATCAAATGTGCCGCAATTGATGTGCTGGGTTTCAACCCACCACCACCAAGAAACTCCTGGTTTGACGAGAAATGTCGGCTAGCACATGCAGCTAAACAAAAGTCGTACAAAGCGGCTCTACAAAGAAAGACGAAGGCTACTCAAGAATTTTACGAGCAGAAAAGGCGGAAAGAACATCGGCTTCCCCGGAGAAAGAAGAAAGAGCATGAGAAGCGCACGATCGAGGATATTGAGAGATTATACTCCAGGAATAATGTATGAAAGTTTCACCAATAAGTAAAAAGAACATGTCAGGGCAACAAGGCTGTAGAGATAGAACCTCGTAGTAGAGTCACAGTCGGTGCTGAGAATATGGAAAAACTACTTCTGCCTGTATAACGGCAACGAGGATCAACATCTCGCTGTCAGGCACAATGAACCATTCAACTTAGACGATGACAGCCAAAACTTCCGTCTACCTGACCGCAGTTAAGTGAGGATAGCAATATCCAAACTCAAATCTAACAAGGCTGTTGGACCTGACGGCTTACCAGCCGAACCGTTCGAAACAGCTGAAAATGACCTGGTATAGATGATACACCAACTCATTTCTAAGATTTGGTCAGATGAGTGTATGCTTGATGAATTGAGGCCCCGTTTGCCCGATCCACAAGAAAGCAGACACCCTCAACTGCGCCAAGTATCAGTATCCTTAACATCGCGTATAAGATCTTATCTCCCATTCTGTGTAAACGTCAGAAACCCTTCGTCTACAACCTGATTGGTATATATAAGTGTGGTTTTAGACCAGGAAAGTCCACAATCGACCAAATCTTCACACTTAGGCCGATCTTGGAGAAAACACAAGAAGTCCAAGTCGACACCCACCATTTTTTTTTCGAATTTAAGGCCGCATATGACAGCATTTATAGAGACGAGCTATACAGAGCCATGTCTAGTTTGGGCAAAACAGAGCACACTTGTGCTCATATAATTAAGTCGCAGGAAAAATGTTGGCATTATGTGAGCTATTTTCCTTTTACGCGTCTGTATAATATCGCATGATACTAATTTCCCGTTAACTCCGTTATAAGTTCAAATGAACGCCGAAGAAAAAAAAAATGCTTTTCAAATAGTGATCATTCATTACCAATAAGTGGACTATGTAACCAATGGAATAAAAGCAAGAACCAATGCACGGGTGGCTGTCTGGTTGACTTGGAGAAAGCCTCCGATACCGTATGGTTGGAGGGACTCTTCTACAAGTTTAGCAGGCTGGGTATCAGCAAACCACTACTGTACATTATTTGTAATATGCTCACCAGTAGACAGTTCGTTGTGAAAAATGGCAACGTGACTTTTGCTGGTCCTGTTCAAAATGCCGTTATCTGGGGCCTCAAGGGACACCAGAAAGAATTGGTGAAAGTTCCCTATCGTGGGACTTAACGGGATCCCATTAGCGGGTAGAAGTGTAGGTACCTTGGGATCTGGCTAAACCAGTATCTATATTTTAACAAACATAAGATTCTACTTTGGCCAGAGCCCGAGCTGCTTTTGCCCTCACAAAGAAACTGTTTTATAGCAGCCAACTCGATGCGAGTGTTGTGTTCCCGATTTAAGGGAACTTGGCTTTGGACAAAACTGTTCCCTAAACTGCTCAAAATCCTGGTTGGGGGAGGGTGAATACTCTCCGCCACAGTCACTATCCTGGGGTCGTACGTCGTGTTGTATTTCTAGACTCGTCCTGGATCCTCGTCCTGGTTGATAATTGACATTGAGCCGATCAGCGATCGCCTGGCTGTGATCCGCATCAAAGCCACATTTCAGAACATCACTATAATATGTGCAAACGCCCCTACCGACTAGACTAGACTCTATCAAGGAGGAGTTTTATGACCTATGACTTAGCACGACTGGCGTAGCCAGAGTCTACAGAGAGCGTCTGAGTGAGAAACTCTCCGCTGTGCATTCACCTTCCACAAACGGCAACAACCAGTGGAACCAGTACCGCCACATCATCAAAGAGGTAGCCGAAACCACCATAGAATACCAACCACCTCCTAAGAGGAGCTCTTGGTATGATTATGAATGCGTACGTCGGAAAAAGGTGACAGCAAATGCACACCTACAAATGCTGCAGCGGAAAACAAGAGCAGCAATGGAAGTGTGTCGAGCCAGAAGAATGGAGGAGAAAACAGATCCTGCGTAAAAAGAAAAGAGCCGAGGCAGTCTCCCAGCTCAAGAGTATCGAGGAACAACGCCCGGATGTTCAAGAAAGCCAATCAGGTGGCAGCTGGCTTTAAGCGCGGAACGCAGGCTCTTCCTAGTGAAGGAAATCTAGTCACCGAAGTACAGGGAATAGTAGATGTATTTAAGGAGCATTTCCAGCTGCTACTTAATGGGCATCAAATAGACAGAGTGATAGGGCAAGAAGAGAACCCACGTGCAATCAATGAAGAAGCCACCCCTCCCCAGTTTTGAAGAAGTTGGCTCAGCTATCAAAGAGCTGAAGAACAACAAAGCCGCTGGCTCTGATGGTCTACCAGTAGAGGTTTTCAAACATGGTGGTGATGTTTTGGTAGGGTGCATGCACCAAATCATCAACCAAGTATGGGTGGATGAAGCCATGTCCGATGACTGGACTATCAGCTCTATATGCCCCATCTTCAAGAAAGGCGATCCTATGTCTTGCAATAACTACCGAGGCATATCCCTGCTAAATGTCGCATATAAGATCGTATCCAATGTACTGTGTGAACGTCTGAAACCTTTCTGCAACACACAAACTGGCATGTACTAGTTTGGCTTCCGGCCCGGCAGATCGACGATCGACCAAGTTTTCACGCTAAGGCAAATCCTGGAAAACAATAACGGATTTCAAGTCGAAACCCTCCACCTCTTCATCGACTTTAAAGCCGCATGCGACAGGATTCATCGTCTTGAGCTCTACAAGGGGATGGCCGAATTCGGGATCCCGGCAAAACTGATCCAGCTGTGCGCGTGACGCTGGAAAACACGCGGTGCAATGTGCAATTTGGGAACAGCTCCTCTGAACTATTCCAAACTTGCACCGGATTTCGGCAAGGAGATGCGTTGTCGGAACAGATAGTGCGCAGGGCAGGTGTCAACACGGAAGGCACTATCTTCAATAAGTCTGTCCAGCTGCTGGGATATGCAGACGACATCGACATCATCGGTGCCCAGCGTGCCGTTATAGAAGCTTTCACGGCAATTGAATAAGAGGCGAAACGAGTTGGCCTTGAAGTAAATGAGGACAAAACCAAGTACCTGTTGTCAACAAACAAAGAAGAATCGGTCCACTGTCTAGGACAAAACGTCACTGTTGGCAACAGTAACTTTGAGGTAGTTAAGGAGTTTACCTACCTCGGAGCAAATATCAACTCCACGAACGACACCCTAGTGGAGATTCGACGAAGACTTACCCTAGGAAACCGCTCCTACTTCGGTTTGGCAAAACAAATGAGTTCAAAGCTCCTATCAGAGGAAGACGAAATGTATGCTCTAAAAACGTTGATCCTGCCAGTTCTGCTATATGGAGCCGAGTGTTGGACGATAAGGAGGAAAGCAGAGCACATGTTGGGCACTTTCGAGAGAAAAATTCTTCGTGGAATTTTCGGTCCCATATGCGAGGAGGGCGAATGGAGGAGAAGATACAACCGCGAACTCTATGAGCTGTACCAAGATGTGGATGTAGTCCAAAAAGCCAAAATTGAGTAAGATTGTTTTCGCATGTTCAATTGGAATTCAAAAGGAGTGAATTATTGGGTAAACTGAACATCGACTTTGAAACAGGTGGTATTGAAGTCGAACGCACCGCACTTCTCAATAAATATGCTACTTCATTCAAGGTGTACAAAAATGCTTCTTTGTTTAGTCTGATATAACCAATGAATCTTCAAATAGAGATTAGGATACTTGAGCTGAAACTATGTATCGCGTTGAAATGATCGCGGGCACTTTACTGAAAGTCCGCACCATTAGTAAAATCGTCTTTATCATATTCGTCTTTATAGAATCGCGAGACGAAAACCGAATGTGTCGAAAAAAACATCAAAAAAAGGTTACAATTCGCTCGGGGGCATTGGCGAAAGGACTCCCAAATTCTGGAAATTCCATCAGGAATGGGTCCCATTGTCCAGATTAATGGCAAAATGACAAGTGAAATATACAAGACCATACTAAATGAACATCTAAACGTCGACTTTGCTAATAATTTACCACTTGCCTGGACATTTCAGCAGGACAAGGACCCGAAGCATTGCTCTCGGGTCGTAAAGTCTAACCTAAACCATAGGAAATCTATTGGGTATTATAAAAAAGGCAGTTTCAGCAAGAAAGCCTTATAACAAAAGCTCGCTCTGGCAAATAATTCAAGAAAAGTGGCATACGATCTCTCCAACTCAATATGCAGCATTAGTTCAGACAATGAGTGACCGGTGTGCATATGTAATAAAACAGAAAGGTTATCCAACCCAGTATTAAGGTAATAAAGGTCAAAATTTGTTCCTTAAAATAAAGTCTAACCTAATTATATCATTTTCTTACAGATGACTTAACTAAATGTATGTTGACTTCACCAAAATGAAGTTATAAGAAAGTTGGGTTTTTTTTCCTACAATTTTTTTTTGTATAGATCTTATTACTTATAAGCCTTGTGAATATATTATTAAATATTTCATATTATTTTGTAAATTAAATAAGATTTTTAAAATCATTAATTAAACAATTTTTTGGGGACTTAATTATGTGAGCAAAAGTGTATATGCTGTCAACGAGAAGGGACACACAACATCGACGAATTGGACAGAACGTCCCAATCGACAGTTACAACTTTGAAGTGGTAAGGGACTTCATCTACATCGGCTCTGCTATAACCTCGGAAAACAACACCTCAGCAGAAATAAGACGAAGAATAACTCTTCCCCGTCACTGTTTCTTTGGGCAAGGTCAAAACTACAAAATGGACAAATCGATTGTGAACATATGTATGTATAACATGTGTGGACTATTGACATATCGATTGTGGTCTTTTGGCTCACTAAGGTGGGTCATAGATAAATAATTACTAAAAGTTCTTATTTTTCGTATGAACACAAAAATATAGTGGTTTTGATTCATACATTTTCCTGCTTTTTTTTTTTTTTTTTATAATTTGCGCGCGTCAAAGGGGATATGAATGCCCTTATACTGAATTATCAGGGCGCGGGCGTTGGGAAAAGGGGCAAGAGGACCCGAGGAGGTACCGGTGCACGTTGGCTTCAAACGTTTGAAGGTTGTAGTGATGAGGAAATACAGAGCTTGGAAGATCATTCCACGTACGTGTCGTTCGGCTTATAAAAGAATCTCTATATTTGACAGTACGTCCGAAATTGGGCTTGAAGGTGAACTGATGTGCATTCGTAATTTCTAATCCACTGAAGAAGAGTTTCATCGATGCCAAATGCACGCATTTTAGACAAAAGAGCTTGGTGCCAAACTCTCTCAAATGCCTTTGAAATATCGAGTGCAACCATCTTTGTTTCGCCGAAGTGATGGAGAGGATGGTTCCACTTCTCGGTTAGATATGCCATCAAATCACCAGTGGACCTGTTGTTACGAAAACCATACTGCCGGTCATTAATGAGTTTTCGTGATTCAAGATATTTCATAAGCTGGCGATTACTTAGGACGTAAGTGCAATGGGTCGGTAATTGGTCGGAGAGGAAGAATCGCCATTTTTAGGAACAGGCTGGACAAATGCTGTTTTCCATCTTCTCGGGAAGAGCCCAAAAGGTTTTGCCAGCGAGGAAGAACTATAGGGGGGATACCGTCTGGGCCAGCGGATTTATGTATGTTAAGAACTTTGAGAACTCCTGCAACCGTGCGAGTGCGAAAGTGGATTTGTCCCATGGGAAATTCGACGCTTTTAAGCACAGGGACAGACAAAGCACTATCTTGCAGCGTGGAATTAGCTGCGAATTGTGCAGCAAGAAGATTAGCCTTGTCTAAGGAACTGACAACTGGAATGTCATTGTAAATGAGCCTTGGGATGGCAGATGAGGCAGAGTTTTTAATGTTTTTAACGAATGACCAACATTTTTTACTACCTTTTGGAACACTGTAGAATTTTTTGCCTCAATTTTTGGTCGTATAGGTATTTTACACGTTGAATGTTGGCATTGGAGTCTTTTCTGGTTTGTTTAAACTTCTTTCGGTTTTCCTCAGATTTATTGGCTTTATAATTATATAAACTTACTTCTTTCAACCTGATTGCCTCTTTACAGCTCCGGTCCAACCATGAGTTTATCTTAGGAATAAAGTCATTCATACCTGAGAAAATCGTGTCGGTAATCATATCAGCGGCGGCATCCACGCCACTATCGGGGAAGCATAGCGACCGGTTACAACTCCTGAAGAAGCTTTTAAGGCCGTCCCAGTTGGCTTGCTCGTATTGCCATACTTTTCTTCTGGGAGTTTGTTCTTTAACTGCGTGGTCGGAGTACGAGAATTTAGCTGATATGATGTTATGGTCAGACCGGCCTAGGGGCGCTAGTACATCAATGGTGTATTTATCAGGGTGTGAAGTAAGAAACAAGTCAAGGGTGTTGGTGGAGTGACGTGCAATGTCAGGTATACGTCGTTACAAGCCAATCCGAATTGTGTATATTAAAATCGCCAGCAATAACGACTTCAGTTTGAGGATACAGGGAGACAATTCGAGTGATGGAACAAACTACAGCGCATCAAACTCTTTAAAAGTTGAGTCGCTGTCAGCACTAGGGCTTCTGAAGATAAAGCAGTAGTGAATAATTTGCTTACGGACGGTGAACTTTAGCCATTTAAAATTGAATTCCGGATTGGAACAGTGGCCATACTGTGTTGGAATTTGGTAAGCAATATCTCTACGGATAAAAATTTTGAGGTCGCGGTGGGGAAAGAATAATGGCACTAAGCTATATCCAGGCAGTTGCAAATCAGAAGATTCTTCTACTACCTGTGTTTCGCTAAGTGCCAGAACAGCTGGTTTATGGGATTGAGTGTGGGCGTACACATCGAAGAAATTCGTTCGAAGCCCAGGTACATATGTTGGAAATATCCACCCTGAATTCCCTCAAAAAGACACAACTCTGACGAAACTAAGCGAAGCCGCGAAGTGTAGATCCTAATAATAGTTTTCCACAACAAACTGTCGCAGGTGTTATGCCCAAACGACAGTCAGCTGTGGTCCGCTATACAGATAAACACTCACGACCCGCTATACATCAGATGTTACGCTCTCTCAATCAACGCAACTGTGATAATGTATAGTACATGCGACAGTTGCGGTGATTGGAAAGCATAACAGCGAGTGAGTGGGAAGGGAGAGATGGATGACCCGGCAGTGTTTTTTTTTTTTGTTTTTTTATCACTGCACTACACTGCACTGATGTTTTTTAGGAGCGCGAGTTACGGTCGCATAATGCCAACCGACCTCTAATAACCCCACAGCACACTGCATTCTGTATCGGCAACTCAGACATAATTCAAAGAATTAAAATGCAATTATGCATTTACGTATTGTTAAATAAGTTCAGATTGTTGCGAATTAAGCAATCATAAGATATAAATAATTGTAAAATCATTATACGTTCATCAGTAAAGAAAGCAAGTTCTTTTTTTTAACTCCCTAGCGAACCCCCAACATAACTGGCGCAGTCGTGTAGTCCGGTGAAACAGTTTTAAGTTCAAGTGAATATTTTGTAGTAGTAAAGTGATTGAACCGCGAACCTGATTGGCGAACCAGTGTTCGATATTGCAACGTGCAATACAAGTGACCAGCCCGCAAAGTGACTGAATCGCGAACCAGTGTTCGATACTGCAACGTGCAATACAAGTGACCAGCTTGCAAAGTGACTGAATCGCGAACCAGTGTTCGATATTGCATCGCGCAATATAAGTGGTCAATCCATTACAAAAAAAATATATATCGAATCATTCAATAAAATCCTTGAATACTTAAACTGTTGGGTCTCACCCCTTAATTCACCGTTGGACCACCTACAACAAACAAACCATCATCGATCATCACTCATCATCCATCATCTACATATGCTGCTCATTGCTGTCATCACTTCTATTGAGTGCATGTAAGTGTTAGTTGTAATTGTGCTTAATAAATCTATAAAAACTGCGACCCTTATTGCAAGGCACTCCAGTTAAAAAAGAAGAACTGCGATCTTTATTGCAAAGCACTCCAGTTGAAATAAAAGAACTGCGATCCTTATCGCAAGGCACTCCAGTTATAAATTAAGTTTATATAAAAGAACTGCGATCCTTATTGCAAGGCACTCCAGTTAAAATAAATTCCACATAAAAGAACTGCGATCCTTATTGCAAGGCACTCCAGTTAAAATAAATATTAATAAAAAAGAACTGTGAACCTTATCGCAAGGCACTCCAGTGAAATAATAAATACATAAAGGGAAAGAAAACATTATATTGATAAAATAAACTTATTATACCATTAAAAACACATATTTACTAGTTAAAAATATATTTTATGTCGAACCCACAAAAAATAAAACCAAAATTTAGATTTAACCCATATAACCTAAGAGGACTATCAAAAAGCCTGAATTCCATTCCAGAAAACACTCAATCAGAGAGTAATCTGAATAACCTTGATTTTCCTAACACTTCTTGTTCCTCCCCGTCCAATACCCTGAACGACCCGATGGCTCATAACAGTAATGAAACAGACCAATCACCCCCGGTCAGTCAAAAAGAAATTTTCAATTCGCTAAGAATTCCTGACGCTATTAAAGACCTCCCAAAATTCGATGGGAACCCTAGGCTCCTTTATGAATTTCTAAATAATGTAGAAGAGATTCTCCTCAGTAGAAGAGACAGTAGAAGAGATTCTCCTCTACATTAGGGGCACCGACAAAACCCCTTATGGCCAAATTCTACTCAGGGCCATAAGAAACAAAATCGAAGGTCAGGCCAATGAAATACTGAATATGCATGGCACACCACTCATTTGGGATGAGATTAAAAATAATCTCATTCTACACTACTCAGATAAGCGTACGGAAACATCGCTTACCAGAGATCTCCATTACATAAAACAAGCTAATAAAACCATAGAGTCTCTATACGGAGAAATAATTGAGTTGCAATCAGCTCTTTGCAACAATATTCAGATTCACGAAATAGACGCAAATGTAATAAAAGCGAAAAAAGACCTCTATGCAGAGATGTGTTTAAACTCTTTTCTCACCAGTCTAAACGAACCTTTAGGATCCACAGTAAGAGCAATGCAACCAGATTCCTTAGCCATGGCTTTAGCCTGTTGTATTAAAGAACAAAACATATCTTACCAAAAGTTTACGCAAAATCATAACCAATACAAACCCCACCACTATAAACCATATAACCCACAGCAAAACAGAACTTACCCTAAGTATCAGAATTCCAACCCATTCCACCCAAACACAAGGCCACCCCAACAAAGAGAAACCCAATCTAGACCACCTCACACGTACCCTCCCTCTAATAGAATGAACTATAATACCCAAAATAACAGATACCAAAAACCAGATCAAATACCGAATTTCCGAAACAACACAGATTTGGCAAGACGTGAACCAAATATTAAGCAACAAATCAGAAATTTTAGAGGTAAAATATCGACACCAACAGCTATCAACAATTGGATCATTTCTTCGAGAGTGACTTAACTAATGTGCACGATGAGGAAAATTTTTGCAAGCCTCGAAGAACCAACAGGATACATAGACTCGGAAAAATACCCAACAACCCTACCCTACATTAATATATCCTCACCCTTCGGAAGAGAACTTAGATTTCTGTTAGACACCGGAGCTTCTACCTCTTTTATTAACCCAGATTTTATACCACAACATATGCAAACAGATTGTGAAAAAACTATAATAACTACAGTATTTAAAAAGTATGAACTAAACAAACAAACAATCTTACCAATCTTCACTGAATTTAATCAGTCAGGACACTTTAAATTCTTAATATTCAAATTCCATAACTTCTTCGACGGTCTCCTCGGTTTAGACGCACTTCTATCGCTAAACGCAAAACTCGACCTCGAAAGAAAAACTCTCATAACAAAAAATGCTACCTTAAATATACAACTTAGACCTAACTACTCTTCAGGTCAACTCACAATTCCCTCTAAATCAAAAGTGTTAGCAAAACTTCCCGTAAATAAACAAAATGGCCACATTTACGTCAATGAAACCAAATTAAAACCAAACCTTTATGTAAACCAAGGCTTGTATAACGTCGAATCCTGGCACAGTATAATTGAATTAGCAAATTTTTCTGAAAACAACCAATCAATTTCATTGGACCAACCCCTAAACGTCGAATCATACAATGCTGTAGATTTCATCGAAATTAATAACTTCACTAAAGAAGAAAGTGAAGAAATATCACCAAAGGATGTAGTTAACCTAATAAGAACAAATCATCTTAACGATGAAGAAAAAAGAAAACTTTTAAAACTTTGTACATACTACAGTGACATTATGTACAAAGAAGGTGAAGCGCTCACTTTCACGAACCAAATCAAACACCGTATAAACACAACTGATGAGATCCCAATCTTCACAAAATCCTATAGGTACCCCTACGTTCACAAAGCAGAAGTGCAAAGTCAAATCACCAAAATGCTCGAACAGGGAATAATTAGGCACAGTTACTCCCCCTGGAGCTCTCCAGTATGGATAGTGCCGAAAAAACAAGACGCTAGCGGTCGACAGAAGTGGAGACTCGTGATCGACTATAGGAGGATAAACGACAAAACAATTTCGGATCGTTATCCAATCCCAAATATTACCGAGATCCTCGACAAATTGGGCAAATGCCTCTATTTTACAACCCTAGACTTAGCTAGCGGGTTCCATCAAATCGAAATGAACCCTAAACACACACAAAAAACAGCGTTCACAGTCGAAGGGGGACATTACGAGTTCGTAAGAATGCCTTTTGGGCTCAAAAACGCCCCATCAACATTCCAGAGGGTAATGGACAATGTCCTAAAAGAGCTCATCGGCAAGAATTGCTTAGTCTATCTTGACGATATTATTATTTTCTCGACTTCCTTACAAGAACACTTGGAGATCAGTGAGTTAGTTTTTAAGAAGCTCAGGGGGTCGAACTTTAAAATCCAGATGGACAAGTGCAAATTTCTCAGGAAAGAAAAAGCTTTCCTAGGGCACGTGATAACACCAGAAGGAATTAAGCCCAACCCTTCAAAAATAAGCGCCATACAAAATTTCCCACTACCAAGAACAAGAAAAGAAATTAAAGCTTTCTTGGGGTTAGTTGGCTATTACAGAAAGTTTATCAAAGATTTAGCTAAACTAACAAAACCACTTACATCCTGCCTTAAAAAGGGCGCTAACATCAACTTAGACAAAAAATACATAGACGCTTTCGAAACCTGCAAAAATCTACTAATGAACGACCCAATATTACGACACCCTGATTTCAGTAAGCCATTGATTCTTAGTACAGATGCAAGCAATTGTGCATTAGGAGCAGTCCTATCCCAGGGTAATATCAGGAACGATAAACCCATCGCCTTCGCTAGTCGTACTCTCTCCGAAAGCGAGAGGAACTATTCTACAATCGAAAAAGAGCTCCTGGCCATTGTTTGGGCTACAAAATACTTCCGCCCGTACTTATTCGGAAAAAAAATTCAAATAGTAACGGACCATAGGCCTCTGACCTGGCTTATGAGCCTTAAAGAGCCAAATTCCAAACTTGTCAGATGGAGACTTAGGTTAGAAATATAAGATTACGAAATGGTATATAAAAAAGGCTGTCTAAACACAAACGCAGATGCCTTGAGTCGAATTAGACACAACGATGTAAACAACGATCACAATACCCAAAACTTTTTAACAACGATGACGCCACAAGCACTGTGCATAGCGCTCAAGAAAATCTGGACGACGGAATCCAAATATCCGAAAAACCACAAAACGAATTCAGTATCCAAATTGTCTTTCAAGAAACTGACAGAGGCTCACCTACAACAGTCGAAAATGTTTTTAGAAACAAACAGAGAAGAACAATTCGGAACCCTCAATTTAGTGAAGAAAATATCATACCTATTCTCAAAAACTTTCTTCCTCCAAATAGGTTAAGTGCAATATATGCAGAAGATAGAATATTTCGAATAATCCAAACAACGTATTCCAAATACATATTTTTCCCAGAGCAAAACTTTCCGCGTCGTACGATGCACAGAAATTCTCAAAGATATCAGACAAGACGACGATCAAGAAAAAATAATTAGAGACTATCACGAGAAATCAAATCACAGGGGAATAAACGAGACCATTTTACACCTAAAAAGAGAAGTATTTTTCACAAATATGAAGGATAAAATTTCAAAAACAATCAATAATTGCGATAAATGTAAAATGTTTAAGTATGACAGGAACCCACCCAACCCAAAATTCGAAATACCCGAAACGCCCGCAAAACCACTCGAAATTCTCCACATAGACATCTGTTCCATAAACAATAACCAAGTTCTCACACTAATCGACAAATTTTCGAGATTCGTCTGCGGGTACACCCTAAGCTGTAGAAGTAGCGTAACTATCCTCAGTTGCATCAAAAACTACGTCAGCCTGTACGGCATCCCGAAGAAAATTGTTTGCGACCAAGGCTCAGAATTTGTGGCCAACATTTTTAAAGACTTTTACAGACAACTTGAGATAGACCTTCACTTTACATCATTCCAACAAACCAGCAGCAATTCCCCTGTCGAAAGATTACACTCGACTATGACCGAGATATACAGATTAATTTTATCAAAAAGAAAAGAAAACAAACTTACTACAAACCATGACGACATATTATCTGAGACACTCATAACTTACAACAATGCTATTCATTCAGCAACAAAGCATACATCATACGAACTTTTCTTTGGCAGACCCTATAAATTCAATAAAACACTAAATTTCACAAACGAACACGATTACCTTACAAAGCTGAACGAATTTCTTAGTGAATTGTATCCAAAAATCCAAGAAAAAGTCGAAAATATAACCAACGCGAGAATTGAAAAATTAAACCGATCAAGAGAAGAACCAGAGGAAGCAAAGGAAAATCAAGTTGTTTTCAGAAGAGAGGCTATACGTAATAAAATAACCCCAAGATTTTCAAAACATGTATGAAAAAAGAAATGATAAAATAACAATATTGACAAAATAAAACAAAAAGATCCATAAATGTAAATTACGAAAAAGACAAAAGAAATAAAACAAAAATATATAAAAAATAAGTAAATAAAAAATATATATACGAATATAAAAAAAAAAAATTAAAAATAACAATAATTTTTAAGCAATAACTATGTAGGTCAACAAACTCCTTTACTAACACTACCCACTTACTAAAAACACTTGTACTTATCTCCTTTCTTATCCCCTAACTCACAGCATGCCCCTTACTAACACCCAACGAATAGAAGTTTTCAACATTCCCAAAGAACACGACACACTAACAGAAATACAATACTTTAACCAATTAACCTTTAACATTGACCTATTAACTAACCACCTTTCAAACATAGCAGAAACGGTAACCCTTAGTAAACTAAACATCACTCCCAAACTCTTACTAACTTACGATGAACTATTGATCATAAAAAATAAACTAACCGAACAAAATGTTACTATTAATGCCCTCGAGCATAGTTATGAATATGTGGCGCTCCAAGCCTATTATAATGGATCAAATATCATTTTCAATATCCGTATACCTATGATATCAAAAGAAAAATATAATATGTATCACCTTATTCCGCTTCCAAAAAATAATACAAAAACAATAACAATTAAACCATACATAAACCATAATGAAAGACACATTCAACACTTCGAAACACTTTGCCTTTGGGGCAGGGGCAATAGAAGGTACCTACTATTGTTCGACAGCGACCCTGGAAGAAGACACCAAGGACTCCAAATGCATCGGGAAACTAATGGAGAATATACCCGCCCATTGTCCGCTCAGCGATGTGGGCAGAATCGAAACAATTACACAACCGCAACCAAATTTTATATTATTTATTAATATACATAAATTATTCATAAATTCTACCTGCAGACCTAGAACACACTCCATAGAAGGCACAGTCTTAATCCACTTCAAGAGTTGCAACATCGAGGCTAACGGGATAACACACCAAGACAATCCTGACATCTTTTGGGACACGATACACATCCTTCCTCCATCAAGCAGCAGCATTCACACCAACACCACGAGAGATGTGCGGTCGCATAATGCCAACCGACTTCTAATAACCCCACAGCACACTTCATTCTGGTCATCTACCTCGACCTGCAATAACCCCACAGCACACTGAATTTTGGATCGGCAACCCAGACATAATTCAAAGAATTAAAATGGAATTATGCATTTACGTATTGTTAAATAAATTCAGATTGTTGCGAATTAAGCAATCATAAGTTATAAATAATTGTAAAATCATTAAAGTAATTCAATATATGTTCATCAGTAAAGAAAGCAAGTTGTTTTTTTTTTAACTCCCTCCAACATAACTCGCGCGATCGTAGTCTATTGTTTTTTTTTTTTTTAATCTATTGTTTTTTGATTTATTGTTTTTCGGTGTTCTGTTTGTTTGTTTGCTAATTATTGTGAGAGAGGCTGCGGGTGGAAGAATCGCGTGCACCCACGTCGACAGGCAACACCATAGAGAAACTATACGAAAGAGTCAACTTCCCCTCCTCTGCACCCGAAACCCCTAAAATGGGTGTGAGCTAAATCCTCTCCCATGATCCCCTGTCGGTGAATACGTGTAAATCAACGAACTGAAGTTGGCTTCAGAAGAAGAAGAAGAACTGATGAACAAAAATCTGAAGTTAGGCAAGGTGAGATTTTATTTGTGTCCATAAATTCTATTTTTTATTGGACTTGACCTGCATTTAAACACGTGTTTATACACATATGTATAAACATTTGTTTTTATGTTTTAATATTGTAATACCATCAAGTTTCAAGGACATGACATGCGGAAAAAGGATTTTACTTCGAAAGGTATTTACATACATATATCGATTCTGGAGAAACTCACTTATGGAAGCTATATGGAAATACAATTGAATAAATAGAATATTTCTTTTGTGTTTCAACAGTAAAACCTTTATTATAAGTTTATCAATTGAAATGTTACAATAAAATGTCACAAAAACAGTGAACTTTCTTTGTATTTCCTGATGAGATTTTTTTGCGATCCTTATTGCAAGGCACTCCAGTTAAAATAAATATTAATAAAAAAGAACTGTGAACCTTATCGCAAGGCACTCCAGTGAAATAATAAATACATAAAGGGAAAGAAAACATTATATTGATAAAATAAACTTATTATACCATTAAAAACACATATTTACTAGTTAAAAATATATTTTATGTCGAACCCACAAAAAATAAAACCAAAATTTAGATTTAACCCATATAACCTAAGAGGACTATCAAAAAGCCTGAATTCCATTCCAGAAAACACTCAATCAGAGAGTAATCTGAATAACCTTGATTTTCCTAACACTTCTTGTTCCTCCCCGTCCAATACCCTGAACGACCCGATGGCTCATAACAGTAATGAAACAGACCAATCACCCCCGGTCAGTCAAAAAGAAATTTTCAATTCGCTAAGAATTCCTGACGCTATTAAAGACCTCCCAAAATTCGATGGGAACCCTAGGCTCCTTTATGAATTTCTAAATAATGTAGAAGAGATTCTCCTCAGTAGAAGAGACAGTAGAAGAGATTCTCCTCTACATTAGGGGCACCGACAAAACCCCTTATGGCCAAATTCTACTCAGGGCCATAAGAAACAAAATCGAAGGTCAGGCCAATGAAATACTGAATATGTATGGCACACCACTCATTTGGGATGAGATTAAAAATAATCTCATTCTACACTACTCAGATAAGCGTACGGAAACATCGCTTACCAGAGATCTCCATTACATAAAACAAGCTAATAAAACCATAGAGTCTCTATACGGAGAAATAATTGAGTTGCAATCAGCTCTTTGCAACAATATTCAGATTCACGAAATAGACGCAAATGTAATAAAAGCGAAAAAAGACCTCTATGCAGAGATGTGTTTAAACTCTTTTCTCACCAGTCTAAACGAACCTTTAGGATCCACAGTAAGAGCAATGCAACCAGATTCCTTAGCCATGGCTTTAGCCTGTTGTATTAAAGAACAAAACATATCTTACCAAAAGTTTACGCAAAATCATAACCAATACAAACCCCACCACTATAAACCATATAACCCACAGCAAAACAGAACTTACCCTAAGTATCAGAATTCCAACCCATTCCACCCAAACACAAGGCCACCCCAACAAAGAGAAACCCAATCTAGACCACCTCACACGTACCCTCCCTCTAATAGAATGAACTATAATACCCAAAATAACAGATACCAAAAACCAGATCAAATACCGAATTTCCGAAACAACACAGATTTGGCAAGACGTGAACCAAATATTAAGCAACAAATCAGAAATTTTAGAGGTAAAATATCGACACCAACAGCTATCAACAATTGGATCATTTCTTCGAGAGTGACTTAACTAATGTGCACGATGAGGAAAATTTTTGCAAGCCTCGAAGAACCAACAGGATACATAGACTCGGAAAAATACCCAACAACCCTACCCTACATTAATATATCCTCACCCTTCGGAAGAGAACTTAGATTTCTGTTAGACACCGGAGCTTCTACCTCTTTTATTAACCCAGATTTTATACCACAACATATGCAAACAGATTGTGAAAAAACTATAATAACTACAGTATTTAAAAAGTATGAACTAAACAAACAAACAATCTTACCAATCTTCACTGAATTTAATCAGTCAGGACACTTTAAATTCTTAATATTCAAATTCCATAACTTCTTCGACGGTCTCCTCGGTTTAGACGCACTTCTATCGCTAAACGCAAAACTCGACCTCGAAAGAAAAACTCTCATAACAAAAAATGCTACCTTAAATATACAACTTAGACCTAACTACTCTTCAGGTCAACTCACAATTCCCTCTAAATCAAAAGTGTTAGCAAAACTTCCCGTAAATAAACAAAATGGCCACATTTACGTCAATGAAACCAAATTAAAACCAAACCTTTATGTAAACCAAGGCTTGTATAACGTCGAATCCTGGCACAGTATAATTGAATTAGCAAATTTTTCTGAAAACAACCAATCAATTTCATTGGACCAACCCCTAAACGTCGAATCATACAATGCTGTAGATTTCATCGAAATTAATAACTTCACTAAAGAAGAAAGTGAAGAAATATCACCAAAGGATGTAGTTAACCTAATAAGAACAAATCATCTTAACGATGAAGAAAAAAGAAAACTTTTAAAACTTTGTACATACTACAGTGACATTATGTACAAAGAAGGTGAAGCGCTCACTTTCACGAACCAAATCAAACACCGTATAAACACAACTGATGAGATCCCAATCTTCACAAAATCCTATAGGTACCCCTACGTTCACAAAGCAGAAGTGCAAAGTCAAATCACCAAAATGCTCGAACAGGGAATAATTAGGCACAGTTACTCCCCCTGGAGCTCTCCAGTATGGATAGTGCCGAAAAAACAAGACGCTAGCGGTCGACAGAAGTGGAGACTCGTGATCGACTATAGGAGGATAAACGACAAAACAATTTCGGATCGTTATCCAATCCCAAATATTACCGAGATCCTCGACAAATTGGGCAAATGCCTCTATTTTACAACCCTAGACTTAGCTAGCGGGTTCCATCAAATCGAAATGAACCCTAAACACACACAAAAAACAGCGTTCACAGTCGAAGGGGGACATTACGAGTTCGTAAGAATGCCTTTTGGGCTCAAAAACGCCCCATCAACATTCCAGAGGGTAATGGACAATGTCCTAAAAGAGCTCATCGGCAAGAATTGCTTAGTCTATCTTGACGATATTATTATTTTCTCGACTTCCTTACAAGAACACTTGGAGATCAGTGAGTTAGTTTTTAAGAAGCTCAGGGGGTCGAACTTTAAAATCCAGATGGACAAGTGCAAATTTCTCAGGAAAGAAAAAGCTTTCCTAGGGCACGTGATAACACCCGAAGGAATTAAGCCCAACCCTTCAAAAATAAGCGCCATACAAAATTTCCCACTACCAAGAACAAGAAAAGAAATTAAAGCTTTCTTGGGGTTAGTTGGCTATTACAGAAAGTTTATCAAAGATTTAGCTAAACTAACAAAACCACTTACATCCTGCCTTAAAAAGGGCGCTAACATCAACTTAGACAAAAAATACATAGACGCTTTCGAAACCTGCAAAAATCTACTAATGAACGACCCAATATTACGACACCCTGATTTCAGTAAGCCATTGATTCTTAGTACAGATGCAAGCAATTGTGCATTAGGAGCAGTCCTATCCCAGGGTAATATCAGGAACGATAAACCCATCGCCTTCGCTAGTCGTACTCTCTCCGAAAGCGAGAGGAACTATTCTACAATCGAAAAAGAGCTCCTGGCCATTGTTTGGGCTACAAAATACTTCCGCCCGTACTTATTCGGAAAAAAAATTCAAATAGTAACGGACCATAGGCCTCTGACCTGGCTTATGAGCCTTAAAGAGCCAAATTCCAAACTTGTCAGATGGAGACTTAGGTTAGAAATATAAGATTACGAAATGGTATATAAAAAAGGCTGTCTAAACACAAACGCAGATGCCTTGAGTCGAATTAGACACAACGATGTAAACAACGATCACAATACCCAAAACTTTTTAACAACGATGACGCCACAAGCACTGTGCATAGCGCTCAAGAAAATCTGGACGACGGAATCCAAATATCCGAAAAACCACAAAACGAATTCAGTATCCAAATTGTCTTTCAAGAAACTGACAGAGGCTCACCTACAACAGTCGAAAATGTTTTTAGAAACAAACAGAGAAGAACAATTCGGAACCCTCAATTTAGTGAAGAAAATATCATACCTATTCTCAAAAACTTTCTTCCTCCAAATAGGTTAAGTGCAATATATGCAGAAGATAGAATATTTCGAATAATCCAAACAACGTATTCCAAATACATATTTTTCCCAGAGCAAAACTTTCCGCGTCGTACGATGCACAGAAATTCTCAAAGATATCAGACAAGACGACGATCAAGAAAAAATAATTAGAGACTATCACGAGAAATCAAATCACAGGGGAATAAACGAGACCATTTTACACCTAAAAAGAGAAGTATTTTTCACAAATATGAAGGATAAAATTTCAAAAACAATCAATAATTGCGATAAATGTAAAATGTTTAAGTATGACAGGAACCCACCCAACCCAAAATTCGAAATACCCGAAACGCCCGCAAAACCACTCGAAATTCTCCACATAGACATCTGTTCCATAAACAATAACCAAGTTCTCACACTAATCGACAAATTTTCGAGATTCGTCTGCGGGTACACCCTAAGCTGTAGAAGTAGCGTAACTATCCTCAGTTGCATCAAAAACTACGTCAGCCTGTACGGCATCCCGAAGAAAATTGTTTGCGACCAAGGCTCAGAATTTGTGGCCAACATTTTTAAAGACTTTTACAGACAACTTGAGATAGACCTTCACTTTACATCATTCCAACAAACCAGCAGCAATTCCCCTGTCGAAAGATTACACTCGACTATGACCGAGATATACAGATTAATTTTATCAAAAAGAAAAGAAAACAAACTTACTACAAACCATGACGACATATTATCTGAGACACTCATAACTTACAACAATGCTATTCATTCAGCAACAAAGCATACATCATACGAACTTTTCTTTGGCAGACCCTATAAATTCAATAAAACACTAAATTTCACAAACGAACACGATTACCTTACAAAGCTGAACGAATTTCTTAGTGAATTGTATCCAAAAATCCAAGAAAAAGTCGAAAATATAACCAACGCGAGAATTGAAAAATTAAACCGATCAAGAGAAGAACCAGAGGAAGCAAAGGAAAATCAAGTTGTTTTCAGAAGAGAGGCTATACGTAATAAAATAACCCCAAGATTTTCAAAACATGTATGAAAAAAGAAATGATAAAATAACAATATTGACAAAATAAAACAAAAAGATCCATAAATGTAAATTACGAAAAAGACAAAAGAAATAAAACAAAAATATATAAAAAATAAGTAAATAAAAAATATATATACGAATATAAAAAAAAAAAATTAAAAATAACAATAATTTTTAAGCAATAACTATGTAGGTCAACAAACTCCTTTACTAACACTACCCACTTACTAAAAACACTTGTACTTATCTCCTTTCTTATCCCCTAACTCACAGCATGCCCCTTACTAACACCCAACGAATAGAAGTTTTCAACATTCCCAAAGAACACGACACACTAACAGAAATACAATACTTTAACCAATTAACCTTTAACATTGACCTATTAACTAACCACCTTTCAAACATAGCAGAAACGGTAACCCTTAGTAAACTAAACATCACTCCCAAACTCTTACTAACTTACGATGAACTATTGATCATAAAAAATAAACTAACCGAACAAAATGTTACTATTAATGCCCTCGAGCATAGTTATGAATATGTGGCGCTCCAAGCCTATTATAATGGATCAAATATCATTTTCAATATCCGTATACCTATGATATCAAAAGAAAAATATAATATGTATCACCTTATTCCGCTTCCAAAAAATAATACAAAAACAATAACAATTAAACCATACATAAACCATAATGAAAGACACATTCAACACTTCGAAACACTTTGCCTTTGGGGCAGGGGCAATAGAAGGTACCTACTATTGTTCGACAGCGACCCTGGAAGAAGACACCAAGGACTCCAAATGCATCGGGAAACTAATGGAGAATATACCCGCCCATTGTCCGCTCAGCGATGTGGGCAGAATCGAAACAATTACACAACCGCAACCAAATTTTATATTATTTATTAATATACATAAATTATTCATAAATTCTACCTGCAGACCTAGAACACACTCCATAGAAGGCACAGTCTTAATCCACTTCAAGAGTTGCAACATCGAGGCTAACGGGATAACACACCAAGACAATCCTGACATCTTTTGGGACACGATACACATCCTTCCTCCATCAAGCAGCAGCATTCACACCAACACCACGAGAGATGTGCGGTCGCATAATGCCAACCGACTTCTAATAACCCCACAGCACACTTCATTCTGGTCATCTACCTCGACCTGCAATAACCCCACAGCACACTGAATTTTGGATCGGCAACCCAGACATAATTCAAAGAATTAAAATGGAATTATGCATTTACGTATTGTTAAATAAATTCAGATTGTTGCGAATTAAGCAATCATAAGTTATAAATAATTGTAAAATCATTAAAGTAATTCAATATATGTTCATCAGTAAAGAAAGCAAGTTGTTTTTTTTTTAACTCCCTCCAACATAACTCGCGCGATCGTAGTCTATTGTTTTTTTTTTTTTTAATCTATTGTTTTTTGATTTATTGTTTTTCGGTGTTCTGTTTGTTTGTTTGCTAATTATTGTGAGAGAGGCTGCGGGTGGAAGAATCGCGTGCACCCACGTCGACAGGCAACACCATAGAGAAACTATACGAAAGAGTCAACTTCCCCTCCTCTGCACCCGAAACCCCTAAAATGGGTGTGAGCTAAATCCTCTCCCATGATCCCCTGTCGGTGAATACGTGTAAATCAACGAACTGAAGTTGGCTTCAGAAGAAGAAGAAGAACTGATGAACAAAAATCTGAAGTTAGGCAAGGTGAGATTTTATTTGTGTCCATAAATTCTATTTTTTATTGGACTTGACCTGCATTTAAACACGTGTTTATACACATATGTATAAACATTTGTTTTTATGTTTTAATATTGTAATACCATCAAGTTTCAAGGACATGACATGCGGAAAAAGGATTTTACTTCGAAAGGTATTTACATACATATATCGATTCTGGAGAAACTCACTTATATGGAAATACAATTGAATAAATAGAATATTTCTTTTGTGTTTCAACAGTAAAACCTTTATTATAAGTTTATCAATTGAAATGTTACAATAAAATGTCACAAAAACAGTGAACTTTCTTTGTATTTCCTGATGAGATTTTTTTCTCTGTGCATTGTGTTTTCCAGGAGGCATTAATGTAATTTTGTCCATCGCTCCTAAGGTGAATGCGTGCACCCATTTGATTTATATGGGATCACCCATACACCTTAGGAGCGATGGACAAAATGAGCTGTTATTTAGCTTGTGGGCAAAGAGCGCCAATCTCTTGGGAGTTGCCTGTCTGTATAGTCTGTGGGCAACACGGTCTGTTCTCTTTGCGAACTATGAATCAGGAGCGGATCGACATTGGTGAAATAAAGCCGGCTAATTTTGTATACAAAACAGGAATATGCATAGGAATATGGATTTTGTACTTTTGACCTACCGGGGTGGTTTATACGTTCACAATCAATTCGAATCAAGGTGCGTCAAAAGTCCGTTCCGAAGTTTTGACCCGTGGACTTTTGACCCTGCACCGCAGAGCCCTATCCCGAAGAACAAAGGAGATTCTTTATAAGATCCTGATCATCCCCGTCTTGCTTTATGGCCCTGCAGCATGGACTCTGTCTAAAGTGGATGACGAGATCCTCAGTCGCTTCGAAAGAAAGATTCTTCGTGTAATTTTCTGTCCCGTTTGGGTTGACGGGCTTTGGAGGAGAAGATGCAACGACGAACTATACGAGCTGTACAGCGACATCGACCTGGGCAAGAAAATGCGCATCAATCGTATAAGATGGCTAGGACATGTAAAGCGAATGGACACCATTGCTCCGGCCTGTAGAGTGCAAGTAGAAGGGGACCTCAACCGACTTTGAGCGCGCAGGTGGAGGCAGTTAGCCAAGGGCCGGGCTAACTGGAGAGGCTTGTTGGTTGAGACCCAAGTTCACCCCCGAACTGTAGCGCCACCTAAGTAAGTATGGAAATAGACACATTTTATTGTGTTGATTTTTTTTATTTTTATCGTATTTCATGTGAGTTCGTGTTTTTTTCTTCTTCCATTTCGGTGATGGTTTTTTGATTGTAGTTGCTTTTTCTTCTTGCATATTTCATTTAGGCGGCTAATATTCGTAGGTATATTGAGTTTTATTATTATATTATATTGAGGGTTAGGGGTTAGAATATACCCGAGGTAGGCATGCCTGTCGTAAGAGGCGACTAAAATCCACCCACCGTATACGCGGGATAATTAGTATACACTTAAATGCAATGGATAAAACAATAAGATATAATACCCCAGGTGGCAGTCCAGATTCACTGGAAAATTCACCCTCTTCGGAGGTCGGCTCTACGGATTCTGGGGAGAGCCAATTATTGCATCTTATAAATCCCTTTGTGAACAAATCAAGGGTAGCACGGTCCCCACCATCAAGGACGTGTGTCTCCGGAAAAAGAAGTCCGCCGGAGGAGCAAGCTCAAGACAAATGTGACTCAGAGAAATTTAAACAAATGGCGGGAGAAAACCAGAAACTCCGTCTAAAACTAAATGAAATGGATCTACTGTATCAAGAACTGAAAAAAGAGGTAGGATTTTTAAAAAATGAAAACGCAGCTTTAAAGACCTCAAAATCGCAAGAAAAACGCGAAGCAACTCCACGTGCAGCTAGTCCTAAATACCATACGGATGAAGAAGAACTCGAGTTTGAAACTAATCGAGCGCCAAAGAAAAGACCCGGCAAGAAACGAAAAGCTGGATCATCGCCAGAAATCGAAATTCCAAATCAACCAAACCAAAAACCGCCTCAAGGAAAAACATGTCCTCCGCCGATTATAAATATCGTCGGAATTACGGACTATACTAAATTGCACCGTCTGCTTAAAGAAACTGTTAGTTCAGAATTTAAAGTCACGTCAATTCGGAATAACGAATGGAAAGTCAAAGTAGATGACTCCGACAGTCACCGCGCTATATCTAAAAAACTAAATGCGGAAAAGATACAGTGGTATACTCACGCAAATAAGTTCGAAAGACCACTCCGCGTTATAGCAAGGGGTCTACACCCATCGTGCACGAAAGACGACGTCATAGATGACGTTAAATCAAAGGCTTGACAATTATTGACGCCGTAAATATCTTGAAGAAGAGAAAACAACAAACCGAAGACGGGCATGAAATCTTAGTCAAGCATGGACTTCCGTTGTTTATGCTCACTTTCGAGAGAAACGAAAATATAGACGACATCTACAAAGTAAAGAATATTCTGAATATGGTAGTAAAAATTGAACTTATGCGCACAACTTCGAGATCGATACCGCAGTGCAAACGTTGCCAAGGCTTTAATCATACACAATCGTACTGTCAAAAGGAACCGAAATGTGTAAAATATGCTGGAAGCCATTTATCCGAAAAATGCGATCTAAAAAAAGAAGCCCCGGCTACTTGCGCAAATTGCAAAGGTAAGCATCCGGCAAACTATCATGGTTGTGAAGTTGCAAAGGAACTGCAAAAAAGGCGCGATACTTTACATCAAAACAGTATGCCGACTAAAGAGAAGCGAGAAAACGGAAAGAAAAAAGTAACTACCAACAAAGAAACACCCAAAGAGAGAAATAGTACGGTATCATTGTCCGAAATAAAGGTAACCCCGAAACTTTCGGGTACCAACTCGTATGCCCAAGCCGTAAAAGCGAACCAGACGAACAAAGAAAGAGCTTCTTCGACGGATCCAGTTTCGCAAGTATTCTCTATAATCCTTGCCAAACTTGATGAACAAACTAAAATTAATAGTATAATATTTGACAAACTAAGAGAGAGGCTTGAGATAAAGCCTCGTACAAAACATAAAACCAAATGAATATGAACAAATCAATTAAAATTTTAACATGGAATGCAAATGGTCTCAAAGAAAAAATCGCAGAACTAGAGATATTCTTAAGAAATATCAACATTGACGTGTGCTTGATCTCGGAAACGCATTTAACAAGGGAATCTGAATTAAAAATAAGAGAATTTTGTGCATACCACGCATACCATCCCTCGGGAAGGCCCAGAGGGGGTTCTTCTTTATTTATAAAAGACTGCATCAAGCATTCCTTAAATTCCATGACAGAACTTGACGCAATACAAGCAACCTCAGTTCGGGTAAAGAACAAGACAAAAGATATTAATATATCATCTATTTATTTTCCTCCGCGTTATAAGCTTACAAGTATCGAGCTTGTAGACCTCTTCGAATCACTTGGAACGAATTTTATTATTGGCGGCGACTTTAATGCCAAACATACGTTCTGGGGTTCGAGAAAAATCTCAACCAGAGGTGGACTGTTGTACAAAGTCGGTATGAACTTCGGAGTAGACTTCCATTCGACAGGAAAACCGACTTATTGGCCCTCCGACGTAGCGAAAATACCTGACCTGGTAGACTTTTTCGTTACAAAAGGAGTATCTACCAATATCACGAAAATAGAGGAAAGCTTTGACCTCTCCTCTGACCACGCGCCGATAGTCTTAACAATAAGTGATAAGCTAATGAAAGCAGAAGGAGTACCGAGGCTAACAAATAATAGGACTAACTGGGATGGTTTCAGGCATGATTGCGAAACAAACATTACGTTGAATGTGTCACTGAAAACACCTCTTGAGTTAGAGATAGAACTCGAAAATTTTATTTCGACTATTCAGAACGCCGCATGGAAAAACACCCGAAGAAAGAAAGTAGCCAAAGAAGAGCGAGCAAATTATCCGCCGGAAATAAAACAACTTATTCGCAAAAAGAGGAAAGCACGTAGGGTATGGCAACAATCTCGCTACCCCCAACATAAAGCATATCTTAACTTCTTATGCGATAAACTTAAAAAAACAATTCATGACTTAAAAAATCACGAGACATCGGTCTACCTCGAAGGCTTAACAAACGAAAAAACCTCAAATTACTCACTCTGGAAAACTGTGAAAAACATAAAGAAGCCTCAAATGCATTCCGCACCAATCCGAAAAAATAATGGTGAATGGGCAAAGAGTGACAAAGAAAAAGCAGACGTATTTGCTGAACATCTCGAACAAACGTTTAAGCCTTTTGATGGGCAAATGTTGATAGATGATCAAAGCGATATGCCTCCGACATCTGATAATGTTAGAATAAAACGTGTGTCGTTAACTGAACTCTGTCAGGCAATTAAAAATTTGAAAAATAATAAAGCACCTGGCTATGACTTAATTACCGGACAAATTATCAAGGAATTACCAAAAAAGGCGTTAATTAAGCTCCAACATGTAATAAACGCTTCGTTTAAGTTGTTGTACGTTCTAGATTCGTGGAAAGTCGCAGAAGTGATAATGATCCCGAAACCGGGTAAACCGCCAAACGACAAAAAATCGTATAGACCGATATCACTGTTGCCTATAATATCGAAGCTATTCGAGAAACTTTTATTAAAACGAATCCAACCAATTATAGAAGAAAGACGCCTTATACCTGATCATCAATTTGGTTTCAGAAAGAATCACTCCACAATTGACCAGGTATTTAGAATAACTAACGTAATCGCAAAAGCACTAGAGGAAAAACAGATTTGCTCTAGCGTTTTACTTGACGTGTCCCAGGCCTTTGATAACGTTTGGCACGATGGCCTGAAATATAAACTCAGTAGGATCTTTCTGAAAAACATATACAGCATTTTAGAATCCTACCTCAAAAATAGGATATTTAGAGTAAAGCACGGAACGGACTACTCAGGATTTAAGGATATTGCCGCCGGGGTTCCGCAAGGGAGTGTCCTTGGTCCTACTCTGTTCTTGTTATATACTCGTGACATTCCGCAAACTGAGGGTACAATAGTAGCTACGTTCGCGGACGATACGGCTATTCTGGCAACGGAAAGCACAGTCGAGTCCGCTACTGAAAAACTGCAATGCGCTTTAAATAAAATTTGCGATTGGACAAAACTTTGGCGTATTGCTTTCAATGGGACCAAATACGCACATACTAATTTCACATATAGAAATATAAACAATATATCCGTCTTCATTAACTCGGTACAAATACCGTACGCAAATCAAGCCAAATATCTCGGGATGACTTTAGATGCTAAGCTCAAGTGGAAGGCGCGTGTCAAAAAAAAACGTGACGAACTTGAGAACCGATACAGAGAAATGTACTGGCTACTCGGACGACATTCCAAGTTGAGCACATACAACAAACTGCTTATATATGTATAAGCAAGTGCTAAAACCTATATGGACTTACGGCATACAACTCTGGGGCTGCACTAAAGCAAGTAACAGAGAATCCATACAATCATTTCAAAACAAAGTCATTAGGACTATTGTGAATGCTCCCTGGTATCTCCGAAATTATGATATACAGAGAGATCTATTGATCCCAACCGTGGACGAAGAAATAATAAACTTTGCTAGGAAGTTACGAACTCGACTTGATGATCATTGCAACCATGCCATACTCCAAATTTTGGACATGAGAAACCTCGTGCGTCGACTCCAAAGAACGAAACCGTTCGATTTAGCGCAAGTAGTAACAACCACTCTTAATGGTTCTAGTAGGTGATTTTATCGAAAATCTACCTTCCTCACGCGTACATATAATGAAACTAAAACTACTGGATGGGGAAACCTAGTTGTAGTAAACAACAAGAACTAAAGGGAAGGGTGTGTTTAGTCAGTAAAAATCTGACACTACTATGAGTACACGGGTATCATAGTGTCTTCATAAAAATTCACACCAACACACGAAAAAAAAAAAAAAAAAAATATTGAGTTCGGGGTTGATTCACTGGAGGTCAGTGTTGACCATAGAGAAACTATACGAGAGAGTCAACTTTCCCTCCTCTGCACCCGAAACCCCTAAAATGGGTGTGGCCTAAATCCTCTCCCATGATCCCCTGTCGGTGAATACGTGTAAATCAACGAACTGAAGTTGGCTTCAGAAGATTTGTGTTTTGCAACTGATGAACAAAAATCTGAAGTAAGGCGAGGTGAGATTTTATTTGTGTCCATAAATTCTATTTTTTATTAGACTTGACCTGCATTTAAACACGTGCTTTTAAACATATAAACATTTGTTTGTATGACATGCGGAAAAAGGCTTTTACATCGAAATTTATTTACATACATATTTCGATTCTGGAGAAACTCACTTATGGAAGCACTATGGAAATACACAATTGAATAAATAGAATATTTCTTTTGTGTTTCAACAGTAATACCTTTATTATACGTTCATCAATTGAAATGTTACAATAAAATGTCAACAAAATGTCACAAAAACAATGAACTTTCTTTGTACATATTTCCTGATGAGATTTTTTTCTCTGTGCATTTTGTTTTCCAGGAGGCATTAATGTAACATTTTGAGTGCTGAAACAAGCACTATGTTGCATTTTGATGCGATAACTGATATATTGATTAGTTTTTAGTTTCCCCAATATTAATATATTTGTAAATATAAAATTGTATTTACTATGTACATATAACGAACTAGGTAAAATATAATATAATACAAGTCAAATAAATAGTAATGTGTGCAATGCATATCAATAAAAATGCATAATAAAGTATAAATGTGTAAATGTGCATATACGTAATAATAATAATAAAAAGGTATTCCCAATTTCTTAAAACACTTCCTTTGATTATTTACCACGAAAACAAGTTGCACTTACGAACTTCAGAGGTAAATTTTTCTACATCCTGACACTTCAATAATTTTCACATTTGGTTACATTTTATGGAAAATATCTTTGGATTTATTTGCGATTCTATCCGACTTCCTTAGTATATTTTGATGCAAATTAATTTCCTTTATTGTACTGAATTCAAAAATGTAAAACGATTTCCTCGTTGTTTTTTTTATTTAAGAGTAATAACACTATGAAATTATCACTTTAGCTGCAAAAAAAAGTAAACAAAGGTGGTGAACCAGCACGGATGTGTTTGTAAGGTACGATGGTGAGTTTACGTTGTTAGAAGAATATTATTTTATGCGTGCTGACAAATGAACAAATTGGAAATAAATATACATATCTAAAGTTGTTGCTACTTGAAAACATTGATATTTGTATAAAGGAGCTTAAATGTAAAGTGTGTAAATCAATATCCTGAAGGAAAGCATTAATGTTTTGCTTTTAAAAGTGGAAACATGATTGCTTTCATTTCAACATAATCTTTTGTTTCATTTTAATCCACTGTTCACACAATTTTATTAGTTCTACTATAAGGCGTAAATATTTTGATTAACACGTGCAATTTAGAATGTCGATTTTTAATCAATTATTATTTGAAAAACAATCCTATATTAATATTTAACTGTGGAAACTGAGCACGAAACTTATATCAAAATGTTTGAATATCTGAATGTTTCACTTTTGCGTATAAAAACATGTAATACTAGTTACAATTGCTAATAACTATTAGTCATGTCTACCTACAATATAAGTTATGCCTATCATACACAGGGTTCCTACTATCAGGCATCTTTTGCTTTTTTACTCTGCCTAAAATTTTCGATCAATGTTCTTGTTGCTTCCGAATTGCAAGTACAATTATTTATGCTTATTCTGAGGTAATTATATTTCTCTTTTATTTCCTTTTTCATTGAAAAAGTAGTATAAATGATATACAGAGTACGTTATATTTCAAATTTTATTTTTTAATGAATTCACCTCGAAACAAGGATCATTTCAGGAAGGTACTCCTTGGACATAACAACCCCTCCACATTGCGTCAGTTTTTTGACATAAGATAACAAAAAATGGCTGCGCCCATGAAAACAGCTGATTTTGTCCATCGCTCCTAAGGTGTATGCGTGCACCCATTTGATTTATATGGGATCACCCATACATCTTAGGAGCGATGGACAAAATCAGCTGTTATTTAGCTTGTGGGCAAAGAGCGCCAGTCGCTTGGGAGTTGCCTGTCTGTATAGTCTGTGGTGTTGACAATTCGTTTGACGTGACGGAGTATCCGTTTAGTTTCTGGTCCTAGGCGTTGTATTGATGTGGTAGAGTAGGAATTCCCCGCAGGGATTGCGAAAACTGCTCGGGAAATGGGAGTCAACCTTTTGCACTGGCAGGGCAAGGGCGTCGAAGAAATTAGTTGGATGCAGCTAGGCTTTACGCTCGACGCATTAGAGAATACGCCCATATTTAGGAGTTAGTGTTGTTGGCATTAGGCTCGAAGGACTATTCGGTTCAAAAGCGTCACTTACGAATATGTATTGGTAGGGACGGTTGGAGGGTTTTAAAAGATTTAGGGTTAGAGTTATGTAGGGGAAAAGTTAGGTAGGTACCTTTAGTAGTCGTTGCGGGTAATATGGTTTTAGGTTGTGTCTCCATTCCATTTGTGGTGCAAAAGAAATCTTTGTTGCTGGAATGTCTTGAGATTTCAACTCTTCCACAAGCCTTGTTCCTCGGTGCCGACTTTTGTGCCCGAAACAGGAATCGTCTCGGATTTAAGGTCAGGCCAGTGAACCTTTTCAAATCAAGTAATTAAACAATTTATACACTCTGCTCTTTAAAATGTCATAACTACCCTTTAAATCGGTTCATATTGTTACCTTTAGCTAAAAAATGTATTGTCTTTTAAAACTTAAGGAGATGTATGTATGTACTTACAAGTTGTTTTTTTATTTATTTCAACACTTCAAATACGAGATATACGAACCAGCAACTGAATGCGTATAGTTATACAAGAAAAATCCGAGGCTACCAGTGACCCATTGTGGTCATAGGGAAAGAAGAGGTGGGATGACTAACGCATGTTAGGTAATGCAGAAATTGACGCCACATTGAACTTTAAGCGGTTATGATGGTGGATTGAGGTCTTACCAAATATAATGAAATGCAATTTCAAGAAATATATTATATCCATTTTGTTTTTAATTTTATTTAAGCAAGTCATCTTGGAGTGCCCTCCTGATATTACAGATAAATAACCGAAAAAAATAGATACATAGGTAGGTCAAAAAAATATTCTCAATATAAGTACATATACTGAGTTTACGTATACAATTGGATTGCCTTTGGAATTAAAGTAAGAGTTATTGGACGAACATCGTACACCTCGTTATCAATAGAATAAAACTTTGAAGATCCTTTACAATTTTCATCGGGAACCAACGTTAGTGTGCGACACTCAATTGATTGTAATTTGTGGTAACCTTTCTGTAATTCTGCCAAGTATTTGTGCAGAAAACTGTAGCCCGGTTTTAGGTTATCTTCTTGTTCTACCACTAATTTGCTCAGATCGGATTTATCGTTCACGTAGATACGAACATTGCTTGAATCGATCTTATCATCATACAGGAGCTTACACCCGCTATTGCTTGAAACTGGATTTCGTCTGTGTGAAACATCATTTATAAAAAAACTAGTCCACCATGTCTTTTTTAATCGAATCTTGTCATTTGAGTTCATGCAATTAGTGCATCCACTGCAGGGCAGAGAATAACTAACGTTTGCCTTACAGCTCCAAGAAAGGTTACTATTGAAGGCATTTAGTAATAAGGAACAATATGTTTTTGCATTGCCAAAATACCAATACTTTTCTTGTAAAGCCTTTATATCTCGATATATTCCCCACTGGAGATATCCCATAGAATATATAGGTCTAGTTTCTGGTGGTTCATTTTCTTCAGCGGAAATTTGTTCTATTTTAATGACACCTTTCTCTGCAACGTAACCACGTACTATGGTCATGGACGAATTTATTAAAGATTCGACTTCATCTAATTTGGTTGAAAAAGATATATCCAAGAACTTTTTAGCAATGTCATTTCTTGTCCCTAAAGGTAGTAGCGCAATTGGGCACCTGTCCGATTTCCGTCGCATCATTCCAGTTAAAACCTCTGATACAGTACCATCACCACCGGCAATTAGAACAGCATTTGGAAGAGATTCCAAGTCTTCTATGAACTTTTTGGCATACCCCTCTGAATCAGTTCGTACTATATCCACCATGAAACCAGCTAAATGCAATATAGGCTCACAATATTTCCTGAACTAGAAAAATTGAATGTTGTTACATAATTTCATCCGTTTTTTTTTTTTGAAAAAAGTTACAATTTTTTCGGCTTTTTTGTTGTTAGCTGCAGGATTTAAAATTACTATGATCTTTCTTGGATATTGATCATATTCTTCTCCGTATATAGCTGCCACTTTGCTGTACGTCTTCATGACATTTGATATTCTATTAAAAAAAAGTATGAAATATTTTGGTAAATGAAAACTATTAAAGCATATTATTGATTGTATGTACGGTTAAAAAAATTTAAGAATACGGACAAAGCGTGAAACCGGAGATACGGTGCTGACAACGTATCGGTGGCTGACACTGCTCAAAATATGGGATGTTCATTTGGGAGTGCTTTGGAAATAAGAGGCGCACCCTGTAAAAAGACTTTTATAGGATACTCTAAACAAACAGAGGGCTCTTACTACAGTTTTTTACTTGGGATCAATAAAAACAAGAAATTAGAAAAAACAAAAATCCCAGATAAATTTTTTTACTAGTAACTCCCAATTACCTTTTCTTTAATACTATGGTATTTTATCAACCCATTTTTCATTGGTACTAAAAATATATTGGGCATACTATCAATTATTTTCGAAATATGGAACGTTCTTGAATTCCCAATTATGGGCGTAAACTCGGTGCGTAATTATTTTCCAAAGATTTTTTCACAGACCATTGCAAACTAAGACAACAAACGTGAATCACTGGATTGTCTTGTTAAAAGACATATTAAAAGATACTGCCTCAAATATGGTATTAAGTTCTCTTCGAGTAGCTGGATGTAGGCTGCACTATCCAAATTAAAGTTTACTCTAAGCATAGAAAGCCAAAATTCCCACCGCCGAGGTTCCTCTTCGAAAAATCCTTGGTTCTTTCCACAAGTCGTGCCACAAGTTTGGTCCAACAAAAAAAAATGTATTGTATTAGATTAAAACATTTCAAATCGGATAAAAATGTCGTCGAAACCGAATGATTATTCCGAAATTTGCACGGCCCGGTTATACTTTTGCCAAGCACTGTATTTATACATATTTGTATGCATATGTATGATCTTTATGTATGTATGTAAATGAACATCATTGGCCGCGTTCCGAATTCTAGGCACTACGTAGTCAAACGTTTCTGATTGGTGGAGAGATACAAACTTGACTTAAAAGTAAGGCAATTTTTTTGAGGCAGTGGACTGGATTCGAAGGCAAGAAAATTCTCCATATCTTTTAAGTCTCTTTTTGAATCTGAAAAAACAGTTGATCGGTGATATTTTATGTATTGTTCGGCTATGCTTTATAATTCGAATGGATTATGTACAATATAAAATTATTTTTAAATAAATTACGGCGAAATGATCATCGATTTGATACAATAAGAGGATATGAATGTTTGATCAATATGCGCTGTGGTTTCATTAAAATAACAGTCCAAGGTTGTAAGTGCAGCAGAAATCTTTTAGAAAAAGTAAAGGGACCTTGTTTTTATTATCGGCTATTTTTTTCAATTAAGCCTTTAGAGGTTCCTATTTCATACAAATCTATTTATCAGTAAGATCCCTTGACAAGCACAATACACGTTTTATTGAAAGTAAAAACTGAAAATGAGGATGCGATGTGTGACACTTGAAATATCAACTACCTTTTCAGTCAGTTTGCCGTTCCATTTGTCAGACCTTACCTCAAAAAGTAGGCCTAGAAAACGGAACGCGCACATTTTCATAAATGCTGTAGCTACACACGAAAAAGTTCTTCATGTGAATGAAAATAATTTTGACAGATGGGGATCGCTGAAATTCAAAACATAAGCGATCATTAAAGTGCTGCTGCGGACAGGGATGCATTTTTTTCTTTTAAGCTCAAAATCTGATCTCCTCTCACGTCCATGCAGTCGTGGTATTGTGCTTCTACGACTAACGTTTAAATACTAAATAAAATATATTAATAGAAATAGTGTATATGTATTCCACAATCATTTACTGCAAGAAACCTGGGTCTCAGTTCTAAATTGTAGATATCCATACAACTGCGTCCATTTCATGGTTTCAATTTGGTAGCGCTGGCATTTGACAGCTGCCCAACTCAGCTGTCATTTTAAGTGTCATAATATTAGTTGAATATTTGCCATTTACGATAATGGATCGCTTAAATTATTAAAACTTACTACAAAAGTGGTGATTCAAACATAGGCACTTTTCGGGCATTACGCTATGATTATGGTCGTCATAATCGACCAACTACGCAAGCAATTGGTAAAATTGTGAAGAAATTTAAGGAGAGTGGAAGCGTTATTGATGTCGTAAGGCCTGTGCATCATCGTAATGCACACTCAATTGAAAATATTCCTGCTGTAAGTGGAAGTGTTGCTGATGATCCGAATTTATCGATTTCCCGGCGTTCGCAGCAGTTGAACGTGTCGTACATCTTACCATAGTAAGATACGCCATAGCGTATTTTGCATCTCCATCCTTATAAAGTTCAACTTACGCAACAATTGAAGCCTGCTAATCATTCACAACGCCGTAGGAAAACAAATAAAAGCTGAAAATAATATAGTGAATGTCATACAAGTGTACACAAGTGATTGAAATTCTAGTTATCGAACAATTTTATAAGCATTTAGACCAGGCAGTGAAACTAACGAAGAAAAAAGATATTACATTTAAACTGGGTGAAAGACTAATCGAATTCTGCCAATTACATTAACTTTCTATAACGAATACCTGGTTCAAACTTCCGCCAAGAAGATTATACACATGGACGTCGCCAAGACACCATCCTGAATCGATAGTCAGAAATCAAATTGACTATATAATAGTTAACAACAGATTTAGAAATATAGTAAAAGCAAAAAAAAGTTACCCAGGAGCTGACGTAGGGTCAGTTGTAGCGAAAATTAATATAAAAATGAAAAAAGTTCAAAAAAGTTTCATACAAGATAAACTAAGAATAAACCTACTTAAAGAAATACGGAATAACCTCCAGAGAGAGTTGAACGAAAATCTCGCCCCCCTAAACACAGTTCAGATAACTGAAACAAATATAAATTCAACATGGCAAGAGGTAAAACGAATTATGATCGAAACCAGCAAAAAACATATAAAAAGAGGAAATCGACAAGCGAAAAAAGAGTGGATGACGAATGCACCTAATGGAACGAAGAATAGAAAATAAGAGCAATCAATGCAGATACAAAGAAATTAATAGAGAAATCAAAAACAAAATTAGAGAAGCAAAGAATCGCTATCTGCAAGAACAATGCGAAGAGCTAGAGCGTTTCGACAGGAATCACGACGCTTTCAACCTGCACAAAAAAGTGAAGGAAATGTCTGGTGAAGAACGGAAAAAAGCATCTAATACCCTCAAAAACAGTGAAGGAAAATTCTTGCTGAATACGAAGGAAAAATTGGAACAATGGAAGACTACAATGGATTCGAAAGTCCCATTATAATGAAAGAAGAAGTCGAAAAAGCACTAAAAGATGCAAAAAACCGAAAAGCGACAGGGCCAGACAGAATTCCAAATGAGATACTTAAACTTTTTGATGAAGACAACGTACAGATTTTAGAGAGGCTTTTTAACACTATATACAAGCACGGGAAAATTCCAAATGAATGCCTGAAATTCAACTTTTGTTACTCTTCCAAAAAAAAGTAAACCAACAAACTGTTCAGATTACAGGACAAGTTTGATGAGCCTTACACTGAAAATTTTCCTAAAAATCATTTACAAAGGAATCTACAACAAGCTAGAGGAAGGTATAAGCAATTCACAGTTCGGTTTTAGAAATGGCTTTGGAACGAGAAGCTTTAATTGCGTTTAGTACGCTGATTCAGCGAAGTCTGGAAATGAACAAATCTGTGTTTGTTTTGTCGACTACGAAAAAGCTTTCTACAAAGTAGTACATCATAATAAAATGACGAAAATACTAAGAGCAAAAATATAAACAGGAATGATGCCAATATTATTGAGAACCTCTACGGGAATCAGACGGCAAAAGTAGCTATAGAGGGGGAAGAATTGGAAGAAATACAGATTCGTAGAGGAGTCAGACAGGGCTGCATCTTATCCCCGCTCCTTTTATCCAGAGGAAATTTTTAATAATGTGTCAATACATCCAGACATAGGAGCAAACAACAACATAAGATACGCAGACGACGGCGTAATAATGGCAAATAATATAAAGAACTGAACATTATTATAAACAAACTCAATACGGAAAGTAACAAATACGGGTTAAAAATCAATGCAAGCAAAACCAAATTTATAGTATTTAATAAAAGCCGAGAAACGCAAAAATACGAATTAAAAATAAACAACATAGTTGTGAAAAAGGTGGACACCATTAAATACTTAGGAACGATAATCAACTGCAGTGCAAACCCCTCCAAAGATATTGAATGTAGGATAGAGCAAGCGAGATCTGCATTCTGCAAAATAAGGAAAGCGCTCACGGGCAGAGAGATCAATCTAGGCCTCAAACTGAGATTTGCAAAATGTTATGATTGGGCGGTTCTACTTTATGGAGCAGAAACGTGGACACTAAAAAAAACCACAGAGAAAAGAATAGAAGCTTTCGAGATGTGGGTATACAGAAGAATTCTACGTATTTCATAGGTAGACAGAATCACAAATCACGAAGTTTTAAGACGGGTTAGAAAAATAAAGTGCACGACTGGGTCGTACGTACGTAATGCCATAAATGTAAAATTTTATCAGGATTGAGGTCCAAGTCTTGTTCTTCTCAGTAAAGTAGGCGTGGCATTCCGCGTTTCGATGGAATAATAGTCATAACACTGTAGGAGTTTACTCATTGTTTTGTTTTTATAAAAACGCATATAAAAAGTGGGCGTGGCCAGATAGGGTGTTTGAATGAATTATATATATGTATACAGAAAATGTAAAGGCCTATTACTTTGGTCAGATAATTTTTTCTCAATTTCTAGCAAAAATTTTGAAAAAAACTAAGTTTTATAAACGTGGGCGTGGCATTCCAAAATTTGGTACGCCATTATTTTGCACTTGTTTTATAACCTAAAAATAATAATTTTTACCCGTATCGCCGAACAAATACCCGAGAAACAGCTGATTTTCAATATTACCGTTATTCGAGTTTTTCGTGAAAAACGTGGTATGTTACCTCAGCATATCTCCAAACTAACCCACATATCAAATTATATCGAAATCGTTAGAGCCGTTTTCGAGAAAATCCATTTTAACTGAAATCGGCCTTAAGTGAACTACCCTTAATTTTGAGGTTAGAATGAAAATTCAAATTTCACCTGTGGGGAATATCCCACAGACCATATATATGTATGAAGTTTGAAGCAGTCGCATATACAGACAGACAGACGGAATTGCCGGACCTACTTTTTTGGACTTCTCCATTGTAGTGATGTCAAGTTTGATTAAAATCTCGAGTTCGAATTTTTCCACGAAAGCAATACTTGCCCTTTAGGTATAGGTGCAAGTAAAAACGGAATTACTTCTCCTAATAAAAGAAAGAAAACTTTAGTACCTCGGACACATAATGAGGAACGGAAAATATGAACTCCTCCAACTGATAGTACAAGGAAGGATTGAAGGGAGAAGCGTCGGAGGGCAGAGGTCAACTTGGTTATCAAACTTTATAGAATGACGCAATCTTTCGACAGCAGAAATATTCAGAGGAGTGACAAACAAACAGTTAATTGCATCGATGATTTCCAACCTCCGGAACTGAATGGACCCATAAGAAGAAGGATGTTGGAACAACAGACAATAAACACCGATTTTTCGAACAACATTTTCTTCAGTGATGGTCACATTTCACACTCGGTGGATATGTAAACAAACAAAATTGCCTTATATGGGGGTCAGGTGCCGATGCATCCAGACAAAGTGACTGGTGTGCACTATCGTCGAAAGGTGTCATTGCTCCGTATTTCTTCGAAGATGCCAATGGGCATGGGCGGACGGTGACAGTCAATTCGGAGCGATATGGTCGAATGATAACCGATTTTTTTTTGCCGGTTCCAACAAGACGGGGCAACAAGCCCCACAACACGACCAATTATGGCTTTATTCTGTGAGAAGTTTCCTGGGCGCGTAATTTCACGATGTCGTTATACTTATTTTTACGGCAAAATGTGGTATGCCATCTGCTAGCATATACCCAAACCATTTTAACTAAAATCGGCTTTAGGTAAACTTAATTTTGAGGTTAGACCGAAAATTCCGATTTCGCCTCGAATTGTGACCCCCACAGACTCCAGATATGAAGTTTGAAGCAAATTCGTCCAGCCGCAATCGAGCGTACAGACAGACAGACAGAATTAGCAGACCTACTTTTTTTAAATTCTCTATCACAGTAACCCAAAGTTTGATTAAAATCTCAAATTCAAAAATGTTCAGGAAACCAAAACTTACCTTATGAGTATATGTATATATATACAGTGCTGATCAAAATAATAGGTAAAATGAAAAAAAACCACGAAACTTGCACAAGGAAAGAACTAATCCCCTTTTTTTTCTAAACTTATATTTTATTGTAAATAGTGAATACGTAAATCAAAATATTTTTTAATTTCATTATATTTTTTTTTTATTATTTTTAAAAAAAGCCTGATCAAAATAATAGGTAAATTAACATTACAAAAAAAAAAATAAAATACGGAAAAAAATATTTTTCTTAAAAATTCATTTTATAGAGAAGGAGCTATCTATTTAATAACCCCAATGACCACCTTTATTTTTTAAGACTGCCTGTATTCGGCTAGGCATTGAGTCAATCAACTTGCGACAGGTTTCAACAGAATTAGCATTCCAACATCTTTTTATGGCTGACCACAATTGCTCTTTGTTTCGAAATACTTTCCTTAGCCAAAGATCTCTTAAGTTCCCCCCCCCCCCAAATTCTCAATCGGATTGAGATCTGGTGACTGGGAAGGCCATTGGATCACTGATACTCGTTCACGATTCAACCAAGTTTTCACCAATATGGACGAATGCTTGGGATCATTGTCATGTTGGAAATGCCACCGTACTGGCATATTGTCCTCCACATAATATTTTTCAAGATCTCGCAGTAGATCTCCTTGGTCATGATATTATTGATGTGGAAAATAGGTCCCACACCGAACTAAGAAAAGCACCCCCATACCATTACTGAACCGCCCCCATGTTTAACAGTCTTTTTCGTGTAACGGTTGTGAAACTCTTTTCCTTTTGGCATTCGCACATTTCTTTTGCAATCGGAGCCAAATAAATTAATTTTCGTTTCATCGCCCCACAGTATATTGCGGAACCGTTCTGCTGTATGGGATTGGAAATCTAGCGCGAACTGTCTCCTATTCGCAATATTTTTCCTGCTCATTAATGGAACTTTTCTGGCTACTCTTCCTGATAATTGACTTTGCTGTAGTCGTTTGCGCACCGTTGGCGGACTGATGACGTTGTTTATTTCCGCTGCGACAGCTTTTGATGACATGAATGGATCCTTTTTTGCCAGCAATACAATTCGAGCATCCGTCACTGAGGTTGTTTTTCTAGGTCGACCTCGTGTTTCTTCGGTAGGTGTCCTTTTCAAAGCATTGGCTACAAAATTGATGGATCTCTCCAAGTTTTCAGCAATAAATTTTAACGTTTTGCCAGCATTTCTCAAATTTTGTATGATGCGGCGTTCCTCAGCAGTGCAATGCTTACTGCGACCCATATTTATGAAAAAATTGTCACCGTTTTAATAAAAATAACCAATGCTATAAAAAACGTAAAGAAAATCACCTTTTGCTGAATAAAAAAACGCTAAAAATCAAAGATGAAGAGCAGTTACCTATTATTTCGATCAAGCCGAAAATGACGTCCTTTCACACTTACTACTGCAACGCTCCATATAAGAATTGATGACTTTCCTTATATACATTAAGACAAAGGAAATTTGTCTGCTTAATTACCGGTACCGTTAATTAATGGAAAAAAACGTCGGCAGATTTCAGTGTTGCCATTACTATTACAACTCATTACCTATTATTTTGATCAGCACTGTATAAATAAAAAGAAGCCATTGAAAGCATCGACTGAAACCGAAAACACCGGTACTGAAGGGGAATACATAATTACAGATGGAGTATTGTACAAATACGTTGCAGATACCACCGACGCAGCGTTTTGCAGGACTTTATAAGATAATAACCACCACTCAACGATTTGAAGCACTCTCCATCGATCTTTTCGGTCTATTGCCTTCTAGCAGCAATTATAACTGGATATTTGTGGTAGAAGACACTACCAGTCGTTGACTCAAACTCTTTTCTCTCATTGAAGCCACCCCTGAGAAATGCACGAAGTCGCTTAACGATTTGGAATATCAAGGAGAGTGATTAGCGATAATAGTCAGCTGTTGACAACACAACTAGATATAGAGCAGATACTCATGCCCGTATACCATCCACAGCATAACATGGATCAAGAAAAACCGTGACCTCAAGTCGCAGCTAGCCATACATGACACTTGGTTGCAATACTTCTCAACTAGTCCCTTTCCTATGAATACTGCGCTATGTTTAAAAAAAATATTTAGCGCAACGGGTCGTTGGGACCCAGGGCCAACTATTCGTGTTGTGCGTGTTATATTCTTTACACGAATGGAAGGGGCTCACTGTTTAATGGGCGATGGGCAATTTGTTATTTGAGAAGCTTTTTCATGGCAGTTTTACTCTCAGATGCTTAAGAGAGGCAATAGAAATCGAAAAAACTATGGCCGTTAACCATACGCAGTATGCCAAAGTTTCTGCGGTGAAAGTTGAGACGGAAAAGGGATAAAGATCTTAGGTATCGGGAGTTGGTATTGAGGGATACCATACGTAGTAGAGCGCAGCTATTGATGTTACCTGCTAGTAGCTAATTGGTAAGTTGGTGGTTGTGGACCTTCCCATAAGAAATCCGTGTTGGTTAGTAAATGTACTTGCAATGGAAGAACAAACTATCACAAACGATGCTTTCAAAAAAGTTTCGATATACAGGAGAGATTCGCAATTGGTCCACAGTTGGAAATTTTGTTCTAAGGACTTTTTTTTTATGGAGTCCCAAAACACGGGGGAGGCTCAGTGAGGTATGAACATTTGGAAAAGAGCAGTAAGAGGTTGAGTTAAATAATTACAGTGGAGAGCATGAATGAAATAAAAAAGATTACGCCTTTCGCATATTCGCCATTTTGTACAACAATCTGGCAACTGGAACATTGGGAACAGTTGCTTTAAAAAAAGCTTTAACATATTAAAATGCGTGTTCATGTTATTTAAGAGTGTAGATTAAACCAAGGTGTCTTAGAAAATTTCTTCGGAGTCATTCGTGCGAAACGTGGTATTCACGACCGGTCGTCGTCGTGAACTCTGGATAGACAAGAATTCAAATGTCGACTGAGATCCTACAAATTGGGCTTCAATGAAAACGCTTCGTCAGGCACTGGAAACGCAAGTACGAATGATACACCAGACCTCGATCCCCAACAATCAAATCTTACTGGTAAATCATATTTGCATTACAGTGTTGAACTAAATTTTCTTTGTACGATATTTTCAATTACCCACGTATAAAATTCCAACTGTTATATGACGATCTTAAAAATGTGACAAGACATATTTGCCATAAAATTACCAACAAATGTCCTCATTGGCGGGTAAATAATGAAGCTGGCGTTTCTTATTCCTGGGTCGGTCCTCTTAATGAACGAAGTCTTTCAAATCCAGCGAAGGAGATGACGGTGCAGGTGGCTGCTATAGATTCAATGGTCTTTGGTGTTCGGGAATAAAAAGTAGGTTTATGCGGATTTACAGTCATAATATTCAAAAATGGATATGTATGTATGTACATGCATATATATAACCTCTTTAATTCGGAATGGTTGGGGGAATGGTCCGAATAAACGAATTTTCCGAATTAATGAGTTTTTTTTAATGCAATAAAACGCGTGCCTATTGATGAAAAAATGCAAGAATTTAATAGGAAAAATTATTTTATTGCATTATTGCAAATAATTAATTTTTGTAACTAAAAACATAAAAAAAATATATATAAACATAAACGTATCAAAAAATGCGAGAAATGAATAACATAAAAAACATCATATTTAGTAAAACATATTTTCAACCGTTATTAGATATTACATACTATTAATATAAATATTCAATTCAAATGGTTTAAAAAATGTATCAATATGACTTTGTTTAATGTTAGTTGTTTCCTCGCGTAAAAGATTAGTCCTTAAGTATATGTATATCGCCAACTTAAACTGTACTGTTTTCCCAAATAAAATCTAAATGTGAATTTCCGGGACTCCCCCAAAAACATTTTGATGATTTGTTCAGACTTCTACATATTTGAAATCTATTTGCTACCTATACGTGTTGAATCATTGCGTTATTGAAGTTCTGCTAGTTTAATTAAATTTTATTTGGAAATTTTTTTTTTTCCGAATAAACGAGTTTTTCGAATTAAAGAGGTTTCACTGTAAATGCAAAAGTTGGTGGCATAAAATTAAGTTTGAAAGTTAGCAATGTAATTTTACAGCACGCCATTTTTGAGAGTAAAACGTATAAGCAGAGAAATATTTTAATTTCAAAACGAAAAATATGATCTTAGAAAGTGGAAATTGAAAAAAAAATTACTAATCATCTACGAACAATATGTTCCTCGAAAATAACTTCCGTTTAGACATCCATCGGAAACTTTTGTTATTAACTTCATTAATAACAGTTTCCTCTTATTTTCGTGTATAGGATTGTGCTTTCTATCAGGGCTCTATAAGAAAATGAGATTTTGCGAGGAAACTATTATTATAATAAAATTTATTAGCAATTAAATTTTCCGAAGGTTGTAAGGACGGAAGCCATTTTTGATGTATTATTTACAAATTATTAGTAATTTCTCTTTAATTTTCATTTCGTAGTTTTTAAAAGAGAGCGCTCAGGAGAGCGTAAAGCTTGGCACAGGAAATTTCTTTGCACTAATTTACGAAAGCTGTCAAATCTGTCAGATACCTGTATGAATTTTTTGTTGTTTGTGTATTTGCATACATTTGCTTTTGACTTATAAAAAGTGGTCGAATTTCGTAGCTTTAGCGTTCGTTTACTTTTTTGTGATTACACCTGTCTGAGATAATTTTACCCGCAGTCGGGAAAATTTCACAATCTACGAATTTTGGTGCAGAAAGTACGCGAACAGACCGATTGAAATATACTTAGCAGTTACTGCCAAATAAAAATTAACCTAATTAATATTTAACATATAAAACCATTTTATTTTCATAATATGCCACAATGGAGCACAGCGCCTCCTCTTGAGCAGTCAAAAATTGTCCGACGATCGCTGTCCCCAAGAGTTTCAATTCTATTAGGTTAAAAATTGTGTAATTATTTAAAAGATTAGCGATAAGCTAAATAATTAAAACACGATCATGTGATCCTTTCCCAAAGGGACAGGTACGCTCTCAGCTGTTCACCACGAGATGCAAAATTGAGCTTTCAAAACTTAAAAAAAAAAAAAAATACTTGGCGCAACAGGTCGATGGGACCCAAGGCCTAGCTTCTCACAACCATTCGTGTTTTGCGTGTTATATTCTTTACACGAATGGATGGGACCTACTGTTTAATGCCGTGTCCGAAGGGCAATTTTTTTTATTGAGAAGCTTTCTCGAGACAGTTATACTCTCGGATGTTTGTCAGACGCTCGCGAGAGGTGGGGCCGTGAAAAATGTTTAGGTGTTCCCCGACTGGGATTCGAACTTCGAACCCCTTGCTCCATAGTCCAACGCAATAACCACTGAGCCACGGCGCCCATAACTTACTTCCCCCAAAATTGAAATATTCCTGAAAATCGTAATTTCAACATTAGTTATATTTATTTTCCTTATTTGAATCCTTTAAAGTAGCTTTCAGACATCGCAAAAGTGCAATGAAATGTTCTCTCACTTTCCTAATAGTTTCAGCTTCCCATCATTGTAATCAAATTTAGCCGAAATATTTAAGTGTATTTAATAATACAAGTTTACCTACTGGTACATTTCTCGTCCATAATGCAATGCGTAGACTCCCACAGATATTCCAAACACTGTTTTCTTCCAATTTTTGCGCAAAACCGTCAACAGCTTCATTTTCTCAGTATTACAAAACGCACAGCTTTACAAGAACTGGAAATACCACATTCCTTGACAACCGAATTCGTATTTATAAATCACTGATAACCTATTGTCTGTGTTATATATTACACTTTCCAGTCTATTTCCAGCAGTTATACATATGGCAATAAATTACCCCGTATATATACACACTTAAACCTAGGTTCAACCCCAGTCGACTGAACTTAAATCCACCGCTTTAAGGAGCTTACACAGCAGAACGGTATGGGTACCGGTAGAAGTGGTAGCGGTATACCGCCTATCTATTCACACTTGCGGTATTTTGTATGCGGTATTCACCTAGTAGTTGTTTTTTTTTTTTAGGATGAACGGTATGTGTTCTTCAGACGAGGATGAACTAGTTTTAAGGAGCGGTACGATTTACAGCAAATTAAAATCTCTAGTCACGAAATCTCGCATTTTTTTTCATAAATCCCTAACAACAAAATCTCGTATATATATTCAAAATCTCTCATTATCAAAGTCTCGCATTATTAAAATTTTGCATTGTCAAAATCTCGTTTGTAATTTAGAAATCTCGCAAATCTGGCATTGCCAAAATCTCGCCGTTGAAGATAACTACAACAACACCTACTCGAACGATAGATTAAAAAAAAGTACTAATAGGTGCCGTGACATTGTGCCAAGCGACATTATGCCAAATTGGTATAATGACACTTTTGGAAGCCTGATTTGTCAAAAAAAATGTTCGTGTTTCTTTTTTAGTTCAGAGTGCTCAGAGCGCTCTGCACATGTTTCTTTTTTCGCTCAGAGTGTGCTCAGAGCGCGCTCTATGTGCTCGATATAAATTTATAGAGCATCCTGAGCAAAAATAGAGCACGATGATTTTGACGTTTGATAGGTGAAAAAGAATTAAAAAACAAAAAGGAAAACAATTGAAATCGCGCACAAAGTCTTGTTGTTAATTAAATATTAGTAGAAATTCGTATTTTATTTGTGCCTAAATATTATCTATGTGTTTAGAAGCCCAAAAGCATTAATTTTTGATAGCTTTCGTGTTATGTGCTCAATCGTGTTTCTTAAAAACAATGAAAAATTAATGCTTTTTGACTTTCAAACACAGAAATAATAATTAGACACAAATAAAATTCCAATTTCTTCTAATACTTATCAAACAACAAGACATTGGGAGCGATTTCAATTGTTTTCGTCTTTGTTTTTTAATTTTTTTTTCTCCTATCAAACGTCAAAATCATTGTTCTCTGTTTTTGCTATCGAGCACGTAGAACGCGCTCTAAGCACCCTCTGAGCGAAAAAAGGAACACGCGTAGAGTGCTCTGCGCACTCGGAGCTGAAAAGAAACACGAACATTTTTTTTGACAACTCAGGCTCTGCTCCGAACTAAAAAAGAAAAACGCCTATAATGTCGCTTAGGTAAAGCGTCATAAGGCCAAACTAGTTTGAGACATTAGGCCAAATGCACTCGGATGAGTTGAATCAAATAAAATAGATGTACTTATGTATTTTCACCAACTCAATAAGTTTTTCAATAGACATTTTGATATGCGGTACGCGGTACACGGCTCTGGTGTGTGAGCTTCTTTACGTGTGTCGAGCCCGAAATATGTGTAAATCAATAATTTTTTCTTTTATTGAGAAAACAAAATTAATTTGTTTTATTTTCAGCGTCAAGTCATTTATTATATTTTTCAGTTTCATTCCATTTATTGCTTTTATTGCAGAGTTGGCGGTAATGCTTAATTGTCAGTTCAACTACGTTCAACCAATTTGGACTAATTCTTTCGACTCGGTGTGTGGAATTACCTGAGTGGAAATTTGAGCGTCAATACACTCTTTTGGACCTTAAGCCACCCACCAGATAGATTGATGCGAAATAAAAAAACGTAGCCGTGGTAGTGGAGAGTATGGAAGAAAACCCAAAAATGTGAATTGGGCATTGCCAGAGAGTCAACCCGTCTTATTGAAATAATAATGAATAAATTGAAACCGGACGACCGTAGACAATGCTGTGCATTCGCTATTTGGGCATTGGAAATGTTGGTCGGAGATTCGGAATAGGCCAAAAAATCATCTTCATGGATGAGGCCCATTTTTGGCTCAGCGGCTATATCAACCGCAGAATTGCCGTTATTGTAGCAAATACAATCCACAAGTGTTTGACCAATCATCAATGCAACCCCAAATATTGACTGTTTGATGTGGTTTATGTCACTGCGAAAGTTGTTCGGTTCAGAAGAGTTCGTAACTATGTATGTATGTATAAGTCATCTTGTATAATACTCCTGGTTGGCCGGAAAATGAATAGGAGTCAATTATAATTAATTATTGAAAAAAAAAAATCAATTTTGCTGGATTTTGTGTCACAAATTCGATCTACATGAACAGTAGCTTTCTTAAGAAAATTAGATTAGAAATTTGTGCATTAACCCACTCATTAACTTAAAATTATTCCGTTTAAGTGTTAATCAAAAAACTGACATGGAGAACTTTCTGTGAAAACATTAATGATCTCCCTTTTCCTAACTCAGCTAAATCTCATTAGATTGTAGGAAGGTTAATGAAGTGTTCACACCTAAAGCTTGCAGTAGATTTCCCTCAGGCCCAAAGGGTTTCAGGACTATCAATCTCATCTCAGTGTTCCTAAGGGTATTGGAAAAAATAATAGATCTAGACATCAGGAACACGACCTTATTTGAACACCCTTTAAATGACCACCAATTTTCATATCAATCAGGAAAATCGACAGTAACAGTCCGGTATCATCTTCTTGACACGATTGAAAAGTCTCTAGAATAAAAGGAAATTTCCCTGTGGATTTCTGGACATCTCTGGAGCTTTCGACAATATGTCTTTTCAATCCATCAGGACTGCTGCTGATGCCAAAGGCATTGATTTACACACAACCCGATGAATATGCTCCATGCTCAGTAGCAGAATCGTTTCTGCCAAGCCACTAAAGGTTGTCCTCAAGGTGGAGCTCTCTCTATCCCCTCTACTATACCAATGACCTAAACAATTCTGGATTGCTAATTCAAGGTACTGCAAATGATTTAGTCATAATAATAAGGGGCAAAAAATAAGCTAGCATTATTACACTTATAGAAAATGCCCTAAATAATATTAATCACAAATGCCAATCAGAAGAGCCAAAACAGTCATCAAACCATAAACCAAGATATAAAACTTCAACTCTTAACACCTTTAAATGGTGTACAACTCAATTTTTCAAAAGAAATAAAATATCTCGATGTAACTCCAGACCACAGACTTAATTGGAAACCTCATCTGGATAGAATCACTGAAAAGCCCTGTAATTCACTGGACTTACCTCATCATCATCATGCCTATGATAACCTATGCATCGCTCGTATCGTGGGAATAGGCCATTCAACCCTCCACCCGTACTTGTCCGATAGCTGCGCTGGAAATCCTTCTTAGCCTTCCACCTTTACAAAGAAGTATTATGAAGACTGATGCGGCAAGTGCCATTAAGATTCACCAATTATTGAATTTCGATACCATCAATCTAGCTAACATATGAATATCCTTGACAAACTTTTGCTGCTGTCTTCTCCAGTAGTATGCCTCTCGGACTTCATGCCGAAAAGAATCAATCTCTATAATCTCTTTAAAGTTGTCATTCCGAATCGCAGTTATTGGAACAATCCTGACATCCCTCAACTGATTTCACATGCTAACTACACTGGCGGTTATAAAATGTCAAATGGGGCAGGAGTCGGATTATGCGGCCCCACCTTCAAGCTGTATGGTTCGTTACGGCACTTTACCTTTATCTTCTAAGCAGAGGTTTTTGCTATCGAGCTCTATGCAAGCAATTATATTAGAAAAAACGTTCGAAGAACACATACAAATATCCTATCCGACAGCCAAACAGCTCTAAAAGCTCTCACAGTATTTATATATGCTTGACATATAGAGGCCACTGACGAACTTGCCAAATCCGGTGCCCAATCTCCATATATCGGACGTAAACCCTTCTCAAGTTCACTTATCAGCAAGATTAAGAGATAAATCACGTTCTCTTACTGGAATTCATTAACAGCACATGCCAAGGAATTCATTACTTTTCAGAAAAAGAACGAACAAAATTGTAGCAATGACTAAATATAACGCTAAGATCCTGACGGATTTTCTATCTGGTCATTGTTCTCTCAACTATCAGCTTAAGAAGATTGTTATTGTAGTCGAGGGCACTGAAAGCAACGAATACATCCATTGCTCAGACTAGGCTGAAACACTCCCACAAAGGCTTTAACTTACCTTCAGACATAACCTCCTCCTAAGCGAAAAAAATCCTAAGATTTATTAACGAACTTGATTTCGGCTAGTAGGTAAATCCATACAATATCTGCAAGGGGATAGCACAAAATATCTCTACGAGGTCACGGTCCTTCTTGACCACAAATAGCTTATTATACAGTAGATAGTCAACTTTCCGATCCCCTGCCGGAAAACACCCGCAAATGGGCGGAGGATAATCCTCTATTATGGTCCTATCGGTAAATATGTGAAATTCAAAATTCGAAGTTTAAGCAGCTCATCTAGGTACTTAATAAAAAATTGCTAATGTAATATTTTTTAAAAATGAAGTAAGTCTGTGCTTATGAAGCTTAAAACAAGATCTTTCTTTTAAATAAATGAAATGCGTTTTAAACAAATAATTAAATTGGTTTTATATACATAACTAAGTACGAAAATTTTGCAAGTGGATAGTTTTTTTTATAGTTGTTTTATTAATTTACTTATTATTTCGTTGTGTACTTATAATTATATATTTTATTGTTGCGTGGGCCCTGTGGCTCAGTGGCTAGTGCTCGGACTATGGAGTAAGGGGTTCGAGATTCAAGTCCCAGTCGGAACAGTCACGGCCCCACCTCTCGCGAGCGTCTGACAAACATCCGAGATTACAAATGTCCTGAAAAAGCTTCTCAAACATCAAACTGCCCTTCGGACACGGCCCCTTCCATTCGTGTAAAAAATATAACATGCACAACACGAATGGTTGTGAGAAGCTAGGCCCTGGGTCCCATCGACCTGTTGCGCCAAGTATATATTTTATTTTTTATTGTTGCGTACTGGATATTTGGACCTTGTGTTATTCAAAAAATGCATACATACGTACTTATGTATCAATTTTTTTACAGCAAGAGCGTGTGATGGTTATCAAATGTATAAGAGAAATATGAATCGGAATATTTCGTTTTGTTTTAGTTTATTGTTAACAAATGTTGTAAGGTTTAGCTAAGGATTGGCTACTTATGTAGTTTGGAAAATAATAACCCTTCGACTTTTATTTTAAAATCATTATCGGATTGAATAAACACGTTCCCATTTCCAAACAATAGGAATACAAAAAATTCACAAGTTACCATATTTTTCCTTATCATTTTAACTAAAATATATTTTAAACGAACTAGTTACTTTTTCAAAGCACAGAGCGGAAGAATTTAAACTGTTTTGCTGATATATGGATACCTAAGTTTGTGTTTTATTTAGTATACATGATTTAAGAAATACGTTACATTTGAAATTTAATAATATATAGAACTCACCACGAAACGAAGAATATTGTTTATTGCACACAGCGTCTCTTCCAAAATTTGTCGATTTTGACACTCTTTTCTGCAAGATAGCTGAGCCCACTTAACAGTTCTGTGGCCGTTGGAGAGCAAAGGTGTATTAGTGAGTTTGCAGGCAAATTTCGCATACATTCTTGCTCATCAAAGACCATTCGTTATGAGTGCAATAAAGAGACCTACTTGAAGTTGGCTGTCTGCTTAGTTTGCGTTCATGACGCTATCTTAAACCCGTCAGCCGAATTATTCTTTGAAAAAAAGTGTTAACCCGAAAGACAAATTTTACATATGTATACATTTTTCGAATCGCCGTTGCAACTTGTTTGCAGGACGTTATTAAAATAAATGCCGAAGATAAAAATAAATTAAAAACATAGAAGCTCCAATCCGATTGGAGTGGATCGTATGATACCTTATCACCACTATTATGTACCCCTACGAAGTGGGCAATTGTTTTTCTCAATTTACAACGATATCAAAACCCCCCTAAAAGTATGTACGGACGAATTGTAGATAATTCGAAGATCTAAATATTTTGCCTTAATAAAACTTTTTGATTTCATACAAGAGTAAAGTTATGCAAAAGTTGGTGTAGCAGTTGGCAGTTTTAGAAAATTTTTACACTTGTACTGCTTCTATTTCTTAAAAGCCTAAATATGAAATTTCATGGACATGTGGGCGAATATTTGGTTGACAGCTGGGGGTATAAAAATTCCACTGACTATAGCTTGTTACTGATTGTCCAAATGAACTACTGGCAGGAATGTTTCGAAGAAAAACAAAAACACAGCTGATAAATCCCAGCTACATGCCATACAACGACGCAGGGCTCAAAGTTGTGAAGTAGAACTTTGGCGAATGGGTCATCTCAGCGTTTATCCACTGGCCGTTGCACTTATGCAATTTGATACCACTCTATTATCTTCTCTGGGGTTATGTCAAGACCTTAGTCTACGCAGTCAATAACATTCGAGATGATATTGCCGGAATAACGCCGAACATATTGGTCAGAGTCATCAATAATTGTACCGACCGAAGCCGAGGGGGACGGCAGTTTAAATGTAGTTGTCATGGACGCAGCCATTTTTTCGTAATCACAAAAAACTGACGAATTGTGGAGGGGATGTTCTGTCCAATAAGTAGCTACCTGAAATAATCCTTGTTTCGAGGTGAATTCGTTAAAAAATAAAATTTGAAATATAACGTATGCTGTATACTACTTTTTCAATGAAAAACAAAATAAAAAACAAATATACATATATATGTACCTCAGAATAAGCATAACTAATTGTACTTGCAATTCGCACACAACAAGAGCATTTATCGAATATTTTAGGTAGAATAAAAAAGGAAAATACTCCTGATAGTGGGATCCCTGTGTGTGATAGTAAGAACTTATATTGTAGGTAGGCTTGACTAATAGTTAATAGCAATTGTAATTAGTATTACATAATTTTATGCGCAAAAGTGAAACATTCAGATATTCAAACATTTTGAAGTATGTTTATTACTCACTTTTTAGAGTTAAATATTAATACATGTAGGATTGTTTTTCAAATAATAATTGATTAAAAATCGACTTTGCAAATTGTACATATTAATCGAAGTATTTACGCCTTATAGTAGAACTAATGAAATGTGTAAATAGTGGAATAATATAAAATAAAAGATTATTTTGAGATCAAAGGAATCATGTTTCCACTTTTAAAAGCAAAACATTATTCCTTTCCTTCAGGATATTGATATATACACTATACATTTAGTCTCTTTTATACAAATACCAATGATTTTAAATAGCAACAACTTTAGATATATTTAATTCCAATTTGTTCATTTTTACATAAAATAATATTCTTTAACAACCTAAACTCACCATCGTACTGGTTCACCACCTTTGTTTACTTTTTTTGCTGCTAAAGTGATAATTTCATAGTGTTATTACTCTCAAATAACAAAAGAAACGAGGAAATCGTTTTACATTTTTGAATTCAGTGCAATAAAGTGAATTAATTTGCATCAAAATATACTAAGGAAATCGTATAGAATTGCAAATAAATCAAAAGATATTTTACATAAAATGTAACCAAATGTAAAAATTATTGAAGTGTCAGGATGTAGAAAAATTCACCTCAGAAGTTCGTAAGTGCAACTTGTTTTTGTGGTAAATAATCAAAGGAAGTGTTGTAAGAAATTGGGAATACCTTTTTATTATTATTATTATTATTTGCACATTTACACATTTGTACTTTATTATGCATTTTTATTGATATGCATTGCACACATTATTATTTATTTGACATGTATTATATTATATTTTAACTGGTTCGTTATATGTAAATAGTAAATACAACTTTATACTTACAAATATATTAATACTTGGGAAACTAAAGACTAATCAATATATCAGTTATCGCATCAAAATGCAAAACAGTACTTGTTTCAGCACTCAAAATCTTGCATTAATGCCTCCTGGAAAACACAATGCACAGAGAAAAAAAACTCATCAGGAAATACAATTGCAAATTGTTCCGCATGTGGATATTTTTACTACTCTACAGGATACATGTACTCTGCCCGTATGCTATAGAGTAAATATGATAGTCTTGAGGGATCTGTCTTGCTACTCTCAATCTGAAAAGCACGAGAAAAAGCACATGTGAATAATTAATATTAGATAGTTTTCAATGAAAAAGCAAAATAAAGCGCAAATATATTTATGTACGTACCTTAAAATAAACATAAATAGTTATGCTGGCAATTTGAACAAATAAGAAGAAAGGTCATCTAATATTTTAGGTAGAATAAAAAAACAACACGAGCCTGATTATACGATACCTGTGTATGATAGGTAGAATTGTTTTTGTAGATAGACTTTACTAATTGTTAATAGAGATTTTAATCAGTCTTAAGTTTTTTATGCGGAAAAGTGGAAAATCCATATATTCAAACATTTAGAAAAATGTTTTCTTCTAACTTTTCATTGTTAAATTTTAATATAGGATTGTTGTTTTTAGGAATTGGCTAAAAATCCACTTTGTAAATTTATATGTTAATTAGAGTATTTACCCCTTTTAATAAAAGTAATAAAATCTGTTACTAGTGAATTAATTAATAAATTATATGGGTAGGCGACTAGATAAATATCACGTCGCCACACTCAGGTCAAGTCCCTTGCCCATTGGTAAACCCTTGTATTAATTCACATCTTGTGGATCACCAAACCATCCTGCTGATTTGATGAACCTAAAAATTTCATTGATTGATCTGTTTGCTAATTTTTAAGGTCACAGAAAAGTGTCACCCTAGAAATTTGAATCTAAAGTGGATAAGCCCAGAGAAAGTGGGTTGTATCTTCAGTAGCTTCCTCGTTTCCACATCCCCGACGACATAATTCTATGTAGCGACGACTACGCAGTGTAGCGCCGTTTCCACACTTTTTCTTTGGTATAAGCGTTTTGGGCTGTGAACATGACCTCGGGACGAAGTCTGCTGCGAATGTAGATATCGGCTAACCTCTCTAATGTTTACAGAATGAAGGAGGTTAGGCTAATAGGCCTGAAATCTTTGGCGGTGGTGTGGCTTGGCTTTCCAGCTTTGGGTATCACCTTGACCTATCTCCATGTTCTAGGGATATGTCTGAGTTTGGGACTGCTGATAAATAGTTCTCTGAGTACCGGAATAACCGTGCTTGAGGTGCTCTGAAGCATGATCGGTATGATTCCGTCCAGTCCTGGTGATTTATAAGGTGAGAATGAACCTATTGCCCACTCAATTCTCTCCTCTGAAACCAAGTCAGCTGGTAACTCATATTCTGTGTCAGTATTTCTTACTGAGCTATCGACAGGTTGAGTTCCACTCCCAGGGAAGTGGGTGCTAATAAGCAATTTAAGCCCTGCTGATGTCTGCCAGCTCTTTGTTCCACTATGGAGGCGATTTCTTACACTTCCCTTTGGTCACCGGACAAGCTATATTAAAAGCCTCTTTGAAGACATTGGCGACTTCCACGGCTTTCTTATCTATGTCGGAAGGATACTGCAAGTTACATTCTTGAAGGCGTCGTCGACTCTTACTCACTATTTTATTGAAGATGTCCTAGTTGGTTCTCCTGGGATTTTTATACGGTTTATAAGAGTCACAAGAGGACCGCAGGACATATTCAATAATCTTGTGATCAGAGAATGATTCCACCTCCAGAACATTCCAATTCTCAATTAAGAGAGAACTCGAATTACTTGCTAGGGTTATATCTATTACTTCTTGCCTATTCCTAACTACGAAGGTAGGTTCACTACCCCTATTAGCTATTATTAGGTTATTTTCTATAATAAACTCAAATAAGGACTCACCGCGGTGGTTAGTATCGCAGCTGCCCCATTGCACATGGTGCGAGTTAGCGTCGCATCCGAAGAGTAGGTCCCATCCTTCGTCTCTTGCCCTCTGCACTAGTTCGCGGGTTAATGAGGATGGTGGGAGGGTGATCATGTCGTAATGCTTGTAGACGGCTGATAAAATCAGTGGGGAAAGCCCCTCCGCTCCAGCCTTATCACGGTGTGGTTTATGTCACTATAGTTAGGCAGAAGAAATATGTTAATATGTCTCCTGGGGGTTGGGTACGATTCACCGCATTTTAAAATCTCGTTTTCAAAATTTCGCATTATGAAAATCTCGCAGCTTCATAATCTCGCAAGTTAAAATCTCGAAAATAATAATCTCGCATTGAAACAAAATATTTGTGAATCTATATATATTATTCACATATGTATGTATATAGGTACCTACTTCGAACTCAATTAATTGCACTATGTCACTTTGGGTTTTGTGGGTTTTTTTGGTTTCAAATGTCAACAACTGTCAGGCAGGGGCCTATAAGCGAGTTTGGGGTGGGTGGCTCGCTTCGCTCGATAGCAAGGTTTTAACCCTTTTCTCTGCAGGGTTTAGACGCTCACGCGACTTCGTCGCTCCGCTAAGGGTATGTAAACAACTGTCAGCCAGGCGTCTATAAGCGAGTTTGGTAATAAAGTGAAGTGTGTACAGTCTCTAGCACTCTTCTTAGTGCATTTGGCCTAATGTCACAAGCTAGTTTGATCTTATAACGCTTTACCTAAGCGACATTATGCAAAATGTTAATATTCGGCCAGATGACACTTATTAATAATAAGTACCATAATACCAATTTGGCATAATGTCGCTTGGCACAATGTCACGGCACCTATTAGTACTTTTTTTTAATCTATCGTTCGAGTAGGTGTTGTTGTAGTTATCTTCAACGGCGAGATTTTGATAATGCGAGATTTTGGCAATGCGAGATTTGCGAGATTTCTAAATTACAAAAGAGATTTTGATGATGCAAAATTTTAATAATGCGAGATTTTGATAATGAGAGATTTTGATAATACGAGATTTTGTTGTTCGGAATTTATGAAAAAAATGCGAGATTTCGTGACTAGAGATTTTAATTTGCGGTCAATTGTACCGCTCTCGTCTCCTGGCTACTATACAGGTTCTATTGAATTAATTTAATAATAATAATAATTTACTTTTTTTTACTATTTTTTAAAAGCTAAAGTGATAATTTTGTAGTGTTATACTCGTAAATATAAAAAATAGCAAGGAAATAAATATATATTTTTGATGAATTAATTTGCATCAAATGTAGAGTATAAGAGATTTTTTTTTTTTTAAGTAAGGTGGAAAGCATCGAAAGCCGGAGTGTGGGACTTTAACCCAAACTAAAACCACCTCTGCTTCCAACCCCATTTCCCATCAGGGGGGGTCTTCAGCCGTGGATTAGATAGTATGGGAAAGCATCACAAATAGAAAACACCTTCTGTCGTTACAACTGAGAGGAAGTCTCATCCAGTAACTTTTCTCTGATATATTACAATAGTTTTTAAAGGGGTGAAGCTCAGTCGCTGGCCCCGAAAATAATAATAAAATATTTTATTAAGACACATGTGTATGTATATGTATACATATGACGCATTTATGCTTTTATATCTAATTTTCGCTAAGAAATTAAGTCATACGGCCTTAATCTTTTAAGCCGCCTAATGGTATTCCTGTTATCTTCCACCATGTATTGTATTTCAGGATTTACATGGTCTTGAAGTTGTTGGTAATGTTTAAGTGCATATTTTTTAACAATATCACTAACATTCTCTACTTGTAAGTCCCTATGTAGGTTGTCATTTCTTACATACCAAGGCGCATTAACGATGCCTCTTAGTACTTTGTTTTGGAATGTTTGTATCATTCTTAAATTTGTCTTTTTGGTACAGCCACAGAGCTGTATCCCATACGTCCAAACAGGCCTCAGTACTTGCTTGTATAAAAGCAGTTTGTTGTCAATTGATAACTGGGAATTCCTTCCCATTAACCAATGCATTTGTCTGAGTCTAATATTTAGCTCTTCTTTTTTCTTTTTGACATGCTCCTTCCATCTGAGCTTGGCGTCGAGTGTTATACCCAAATATTTGGCAGTATTTGCGTACGGAACTTCATTTCCATCAATATTAACTCTTACGGTATTTATTTTTCTGTTAGTAAAGTTAACGTGGATAGATTTAGTTTCGTGAAGCTTTATTCTCCATTTTTTTGTCCAATCACTTACAGATTTAACTGCCTTCTGTAATTTGTTCGCTGCTTCATCTGCATTGTTGCCAATAATCATAATTGCGGTGTCATCTGCGAAAGTCGGTAAGCTAGCTTCTTCAGGCTGAGGAAGGTCTCTTGTATATAGGAGATAGAGGATCGGTCCCAAGACACTTCCTTGTGGAACTCCTGCAGATATTTTTCTTAGATTGGTGTATTCATCGTCATATCTTACTCGAAAGTAACGATCTGATATATACGATTTTAGAATTAAGAAGAACTCTTCGGGGAGATCTCTTTTCAGTTTAAATTCTAGGCCTCGGTGCCAGACTTTGTCAAACGCTTGTGCTACGTCAACAAAGATGGCTGAACAGACTTTTTTGTTCTCAAGTGCTTTTTCTATTGTACTCGCAAGTCTATGCACTTGTTGTACAGTAGAGTGTCTTTCCCTAAATCCAAATTGGTGGGAGGGTACAAGATTCCTTTCTTCTATTATTGGCTTCAATCTTTTTAAAAACAGTTTTTCGAATAGTTTTGACATTACGGGTAGGAGCGAAATTGGTCTATACGATTTCTTTTCATTTGGTGACTTATCCGGTTTCAGAATCATGATTACTTCTGCCACCTTCCATTGCCTCGGAACATACTTTAGCCTGAGTGCTGCATTAATTATATGTAATAATTTGCGATTAGCTTTATCGGGGAACTCCTTAAGTATTTGTCCCGTTATCAAATCATAGCCCGGTGCTTTTTTTGCACTGATGTTACTTTTAATTTCCCATTTTAGTTCTTGTAATGTTACATGCTTTATGTTTCTGTGGTCGTTTCGTAGCTGCAAAGACAAGTTTTCGTCAGCAGTTTGCCTAGAAAATGGTTGAAAGGTTTCTTGCAGGTGATCTGCAAAGAGGTTAGCCTTTTCTTTGGCATTTCTTGCCCAAGACCCATTTACTTGTTTAATGGGCGGTGCCTGTTTTGCTGGTTTTTTAAAGGACTTGACAGCTTTCCATAACGAATAATTTGTATCTGTATGGGCTATAGATAGATTATTTAGGTGTCTGCCAACGGATTCGTTTTTTACAGATTTTATAACCCTCTTAAGTTCATTGCACAATGCGTTAAGAATCGTTTTATTCTCAGGTGTTCGGATTCTTTGCCAAGTTTTACGAGCTTTGCGTTTTTTCCTAATCAACTCCTTAACTGCAGAAGGGTAATTTATGTCTACATTCCTATTTTTTTGACAGAAAGGGGTACTTATCCATGTTGCTTGCTGGATATTTGTATTAAATAGCTCAATTTCTTCTTCTAGTTGAAATGTGCTTTTTATCGGAACTTGTAGACTTATGCTTTCTTCTAGAGTGCGTCTGAACAGGGGCCAGTTTGTTTTATGATTTATAAGACGTGGTTGACTTTTAGTTTTCAGTACGCTAACACTAATTGTCATGAGGACAGGAGAATGATCTGACGACAGATCATCTTTATTTTCTACGCAAATATAGTTATCAGATACTCCTTTTCCTACATAGAAGTCTATTAGGTCTGGGATTTTATTCTGATCTATCGGCCAGTGTGTTGGCATAGCACTTGAGTGAAACTCGCATTTTAATGCTCGTCCTGCTGAATATAGCTCTCTACCTTTGGTGTTCGTTAGTCTAGAGCCCCAAAAGGTATTTTTGGTATTAAAGTCACCACCGACTATAAAGTAATTCCCCAATGTTTGAAAAAATCTAATATAGTGTTCTTTTTTTAGGTTATGTTTTGGTGGGCAGTATATTGCAGATACTTTTATTTTCATTTTGTTTAATACGTGCACATTTATAGTTGTAGCTTGCATTTTTTCTTCCTCAATTTTTGGGTCTACGTAATGTTTAATTGATTCTTTTACGAGTAGCGCAGATCCTCCTCTTGCCCTATGCGCTGGGTGAACAGCATGGTAGCAACAATAACCAGGTATGTTTAAGTTGGTTGATCTGGTTAAGTGACTTTCTGAAATCAAGCAAATATCTATCTTTTCCGTATTTAGTAAAATTAACAACTCATCTATGTGCTGCATTAGCCCATTAGCGTTCCAAGTAACTATTTTTAGTGCTTTATTCATACTGATTTTTTGGTCGCTTTGTATTTGAAAAACTTGTCTCATTCTTTGAATTTCTCAAATATTTTATTATTTGTGTCTGTTTGTTCTTCAAGTTTTCTATTTAGTTTATCTACCATATTTAATATTTTCTCAAGCATTTGGTTATCGTTGTGTTTCTCAACTTTGTTAGGTTCTTGGTGATTACTAATTACTTTAGTAGTGTTTCTTATTGGTTAATGTCTTAATAGGCTCTTGTTTAGCATTCTCTTTAGTGTGTTGTTTTTTATTAGTACTTCTTTCAGTAGTCCCATTTTGTTTAATAATTTCTACGTATGTTTTGGTCTCTGTTTTACTATTTGGTATGTTGTTTAACTTTGTTTTATTTGGTAGCTCCGTTTCTTCTATCCGTTTCTTTTGTATTTGTGATTTCCGTTGCAGGTTTCTAATTTTTTGTAATTCTTGGGCTACTTCACATCCCCTGTAGCTTGCAGGATGGTTTTTCTTGCAGTTGATGCAGTTGGGTGGTGTGTTTTTACTGACAGTGCAATTTTGCGTTAAGTGCTTTCCAGATATACATATATATATATATCAAAGACTTTTTTATATAAAATGTAAACAAAAGTGAAGGAAATTATTGAAATGTTAGAATGTAGAAAACCGCACTTCGCCAAGTTCTTAATTAAAACAATTTATACATTACACAAGTTATTAATTATTATGGATGTATTAAATTATATATTAACAGGTTCATTAGACAAAGTTTCACTGTTGAAACACAAATTAATTTGTTTGAAGACGTTTTTGCACCCTATCCTAAGGGTATATTAAGTTTCACACATAGTTTGTTTAAGGTTCGTTCATGATCAGCATCAATACGGAAAACAATTAAGCCATGTCTGTCCGTCCGTATGTCACCAGTTTTTAGGCCTTTAATTTTGAGATAGGAGGATGAAATTTCATATCTGAGAGATAGAAGCAGTACAAGTGTAAACTTTTTTGAAATCCGCCACTGTTACACTCACTTTTTCATAACTACACTCTTTTGTATGAAATCAAAAATTTTATCAAGACAAAACACGTAAATTCTATTCGAATTCCCATAAAGTTTAGCCTCACCCTCACCCAGCCTTTTGGGGGCGTTCTCATAAAAAAAAAACCATTATGATGAAATTTTGTATGAAACATCAACAAACATGCGAGGATATCGTTGTAATTTGAGAAAAAAATGGTGAGCGCCCATGATTACCTAGAGACGAACTACCTATTTTGTTTGTTATTTCCAATAATTTGCCTGAACATTTGTAGATCTGACAATATTTGGTGATCTGACAATTGTCTTAACATACGTACATAGCTTAATAAGTAAATAAAAACATAAATTCCCAAACTATTTATGTACAAACATGCTTATTGTGACTATTTTAAGCGTATATTGATCAGATCATTGCTTTAAACTAGTTCGCTTTGCATAGTCTTCGGGTCCGGTTTAATTAAAGCGAAAAGTGTACCGATTGTCTATTGGACTAAATTTAAGGTGTTTTTATTATTTCTTTTAATTTAAACAAGGCGTAACACTGGTTTGCTTATCATTTCCATGTTGAACTGTTGCTATATCCGATTTAGTAAATTTTTGCATAAATGTGAAAAATGTGAGAATTTTCGGGTAAAAAACAACCAGAAAGGCTACAATTCGCCTGGAACCGATCGTATGATACCCTATACCCGGGGGTGGCAGCACGCCTTTTTTCCCAAATAACAACGAGATCCTCGAATGTTTGTTGATGTTTTATGAAAAGTTTCATAAAAATCGGTGTATAAAAATTGTATAGAATTTGAATATCTAAATATTTTGCCTTAATACAATTTTTCGATTTCATACAAAAGTGAAGTTATGAAAATATGGGTGTGGCAGTGGGCGGATTTCAAAACTTTTTGCACTTGTACTGTTCCTATGGGAACGTTTATGTGCAAAAAACTTACAGAAAGGCTACAATCCGTCTGGAACGGATCGCATGATACCCTATCCTCGCCTCCCCTGCGAAGTGGGGGTGACCGCATGCCATTTTGTTTTCTCAAATTAGAACGATATCCTCGATTATTTGTTTATGTTTCATGCTGTTATGAATAACATAAATTCTCACGCAATTAGCAGTATACATTTAACAACAAAGGTGTTATATCACCGGCTGAGTGACGGTCATTCAACACCTGTGTGACCAGACAGTGGAGGTGTTTGGCTTATGCTTTTCATTTTCGATGTAAATAGTCTAGAAATAACATATTAAGGTATTCGTTGAAAACCCATAGTTCAAGGTGTTTATTGTGAGACCCCCCGCCCGAGGTAAGGCTCACCACTCATCTTGTCCATTATAACAAATTGGTCCTTTGAGCCAACGAAAAGCATAACCAGGGCTAAACACTGGTATTGAAGTAATCAAATCAAAGTGCAAGTAAAATATACAATCCCCAATAGCGGAGATCGACGTTTGTGTTATTGTTGCCCTGAAACAGCGCCGCCCGGTAAACGCAACGATATAAAGATGAACGAATCAAGAAAATTGATGAAATTTGGACTGAATTTGAAGAAAAGCATGAGAAAATTCGACATGTCGTAAAACCCGATAATCCCTATGTGCAGAACAATACATTTCAACAAGTAAAAACAGTTTACCAACAATTCAGAGATAAACTGGTGAAGATTGCTCCACTATAGGTGGAATTACTTGAAGTCAGTAAGGAAACGAGTCATAGCGACTTCGTTTAAGAAAGTTGGAGATAAAAATCGCCACAATAATGAGAAGCACAGATTTTTTCAAAAAAACATTCAAGAACTACTCCAAAGAAGTGCATGAGTATCAGCAACAAATACTGCTTGATCAATGGGAGGTCTTGACAGAGTTGCCTCAGAAATTTCTCTCCAATGTAACGGCTGAAGATTACAAGGCGTGATATCTAACAGATCACAGGTATGAAGGGGTTCCAGAAGACATTATAAACAATTTTCTTTTCCAAATGGCTTCTAAAAAGACAGCTGCTAGCTTAGAATTTGGCTTCCTCAACTCAAAATACCCATATTTAAAGGAAACGATTCAGAGTGACAATCATTTCGTGACATTTTTACAATAATTATACAATACAAGGTCATGGTTGGTATTACTGAAAAGATGGAATATTTGAAAATACATCTAGAAGGTGAACCACTCCAACTAATTTAAGATTTCAAGACGTTACAACAACGAAAGGAAAATCGTGTAGCTGCACCTGGATAGAATATTCAAGAGAAGGCATTAGATAAGCCAATCCACATCAGTAAAATGAGAAAATGTGTTAGGGATGGTCGCTTAAACAACAATAGAAAATCAACTTAAGCGATTCTGGGAACTTAAAGAAATATCCAAAGAGAGACATCTTACACAATTGGAGCTGGTTTCCAAACGGGATTACCAAAGAACGCAGCAACGAGAACTGGACAGTAGATAGTCTGTGCGCATCAAGAGATGTAGCTGTAGCGAGGTTACTCCAATTAGAAAAAAAGGTTCTCCGCTGACCCACAGCTGAGATAGGTGTACATAAAATTCATAGATGAACTCCTGGTATTGGGCCATATGGTCGAAATTAGTAAAACAAGTCCCAAAACCAAAAGCGTAAACTATATGCCGCATTATGCAGTTCTAAACCCGGACAGTATTACTACAAAGCTGCGCGTAGTGTTCGACGCATCATCAAAGTGGTGAACCGGTGTCAGTCTCAACCAATTGATGCATATCGGCCCGAGATCGAGAAAATGTACCGCCGAGTAAGAATGAACCAGAGTATATCCATAATGAGTAGAGTCACTCTCTCTACATATGCAATCGTACTATTACAAAGCAAAATCCGCAACAAAAACTTATAATAAGCGAAAAGAGGTAGAAACTATTGAATTTTGTCCTTATGTGCAAACGCGTATAACAAAGTGAGATGGAAATACATTTTACCAAAATCACCACATGCGACCTCCTGTGTAAGATATATAAATGTGGTTTTTTCACTATGGGTTTTTCAAGGCGGTTCCATCATTTGTGCGTGTGGTGGTTATTCACTTCTGTCATCGCATGAACTGGTGTTGTCAGGTCTGCTTTTTGGTAATTTGTTTCATTTATGGGTTCCGTACCGCTTGGTTTTAGGAAAAACCCATTATTAGGAGTAGTTGTAATAAAATGTTTTATTGTCAAACGTTATAATTATCATTTATAGTGTGCTAGCACTTTGTATAATATCATAATTAGCGATTTACAGTTTTGTAAACATCATTCATTACTCGCTAATTTATACTGTACATGGTAACACTGATGGCGTAATTATGTTGAAGTAGGGGTTGTTTACATTTTTTCTGCACGTCTTTTAAAAGGCGGTCCCATGATGGCTCTTATCAGTCGTGGAAAAAGTGTAAGCGATAGCATTACAGGGTGATTTGCAGTAACATTTGTGAGTATTTAAAATTTAAAATGGGTAAACATTATTATAAGTGTTTAGTGTGCGGCCGTGAGGAAAGACAAGATTCTACAACAAGATACTTTAAATTACCGAAAAATAGAGATAGGTAAGGAATAGAAAAATAAAGTTGTTTGTACATATTAACAGAATTTCGTATTTTTCTAATTGCAGAAGAGAAAAGTGGCTCCGTTCCATTAAGAAACTGTATCTATTGGATGAGAAAATTTCGTACGATCATAAGATATGTATAAAACATTTCTCTGAAGAAATGTTTGGCAAGTCACCTCAACGAATAAAATGGTCCGCCATACCTTTTTTGGACATTTTAAGTAACGTGACCAATACAACACAAGAATTGGAATCACCAACAAAAAAGATAATACTTCAAGTTACATTTTCAAACCAGAAAATGATTATAAAACAGTAGATTTTGGTAGTGAAAATGCATTTTACTATTTTGCTGGCGAATTGGAATTGCGTCGGGAAGTTACTAATTCCTCCTTGTTCACTGATTTCAAAGAATACGAGGGTGAAAAATTAACACGACCTCCTCAAGATTTTTTAAACTCCTTAGGGTGTCTTGAAACTAAATTAATTTCTCTCTTTTCAGAACAGTACTTTCACAATGATTTTGAAGCCGAAATTTACAATAATCTACGGAATGAGTTTGACTACAACTGTTGCGGGAAGAAGGATATAGAATATCTAATTAAATTCTGTATAAGAGTAGGAGTATACCATATTTTAAAAGAATTTAATAAAAATAATAAAACATTTAATAATAAGCTAAAATTACTTAGTGTTACACATATGTAATTTTTTTAATAAAAATATAGAAAAAATAATATTTTGGTTTCTTTTAATGTATCACCCTGTACACCAATTTTCAATTTCTTCTATCCCTTTTTCACTGCCGTCTTTTTATTGCTGTCTATTTTTCGTGTCGGTGTGACTACTGATAAGAAATATGTTCAACCACGTGGAGAGTGACCCTACTCATTATGGATATACTCTGGAATGAACAGCCATCATCAAGACTATCAGCGTATCGTGTGGAGAAGTTCGACAAACGAACCTAAAGTGTTACTTATGATACAGCTTCAGTGCCATATTTAGCAGCAAAAACTCTACACCAGTTGGCAATAGATGGACAGGAGAAATATCCAGTCGTTTTTAACTTGTGAGAAAGGATTTTTATTTAGACGACCTAATGAGTGGAGGATACACGCTAGATGAATGCAAAGAAGTGCAGGGTGAATTGATCCGATTATTGATCAGTGGCGGATTCCACTTAATACAATGGGCAGGAAATCACCAGGAACTATTAATGCTAAATCAAGATGCAAAGCTTGTCAAGCTTGCATCAACTTGGATAAAAAAGAAGTAATCAAAACTTTAGGGCTTCATTGGAATCCATTTGTGACACATTTCAATTTAAGGTGAACATCGATAAGGTAGCGGCCCTCCACTTCATAGTACAACTATTCGAAAAATCCCTCTCTACCAGGGAATTCGGTGGCCAAAGGATAGTAATGCGAATATAAGGCAGCACAGACGCTAACACGAAGCCTCTCACTATCAACTCCTACTCTACGCGGTGGCTGCTGGGTACCTAGCACCTCGACAGGAGATTGGGTAACCAACCCATTTGGAAGATCATTGGTGGTAGCGAACGAGAGAGGGGGGAGGAGCGCTTACTTACTAGAGCACTTCCTCTTGATACTGGCGGCAGCGGACGAACTCCCTAGATGGAATATACGGTAGCGTCTACCAGTTCCAGTCAGGTCAAACTACTAATGTTTATAACTATATGAGCTACTTCGGCTTATCTGAACCCCAGGTCTCAGTGGCGACGCGTGAGTAAAAAATGTAGGCGTTCAATTAATGAAATTCAATATTTTTATTGTTTTAATGCATATGATTTATATACATATGTAAGTACATACAATGAACACTGAAATATTACTTATATGTTAAATCCAACCTCCTAGATTAGTTTAAAAATATTTTAATGACATTTTCATACATATGTATAAAGAATCTTCAAACTGTTTTGTTCTCAAAAGTTTTTTTCAATAGTAATCATTGAAAAATCCGTCAGTCTATTTTGTCCTATTGTTCTTGAATATGTTTTAATTCTTTTAAGTGTCGAAACAGATCTTTCAACTGATGATGTTGTTAAAAAAAAAAAGTTAGAACGAATTTACACAATTTGAATATTTCTGAAAAAACTAAAATCAGGTCTTCCATTAAAAGTTTTTCAAAAAATTGCGAGCAAAATTGTAAAAATCTTGTTGTTGCAGATTTTTCGGTGGAACTGCATTTCGAAAAGGGTTTGCTAAATAATTTTTCAATAATGCATTCAAAACTGCCTTTATTTATAACATTTTCACTACCAGAAGCCATTTTTTGCTATAGATAACTGCAGCGTATAAAAACCAGCTTTTCCGCTGAAAATATGATCAATTTTGAGATGATTTTCCTTTCCACCCCCACTCAAAATAAAAATTCAATCCATCACATATCCTATATAAATTTTCCATTTCGTTCATTTCTTCCAGCTTTTGTTTTTACTATCGCCACATGCAAACAACGACCACACATATTCCTACCTCCTACACCCTATACACGTGCCCTATACCTATAAATGATCTATGTATATCCGCATTTAAGGGTTGCTTGAGCAAAACTCACTCCTTTTGCTTGATTTCGTTCACACCTAATATGCACGAACTTGTTGATACATTGTGCGATCCGTTTTTTTTTTTACATATTTTTGATGGATACATTTCGTTTTCAACTCAACTGAACGAGTCGAATGACAAGCAAAGCATTGTTGTTGCAGGTTAGTGTTTTCTTCTGATATGAATTTTGATTTTGCTCAAGTGCACGGGAGGATGGCACGAGTTGGGAAATAGACTGAGAAATTGACTGGAGTTAGGACTTAGGTGACAGTGTAAACACATTTTGTGAGTGGTTGATGTCAGTTAAGAAAATGATAAAAACAAAAATATTGTTCTCCGAAAGTTAGGCGCTCATGAACGAAATGAACAATAGGACGCGTCGCCACTGCCAGGTCTATAGGGATCTTCAATACTGAGTCAGGGTATTGGAAAAGAGTTGGTGGCGGATGAGCCCCCGAAGCATAATTCTGACTGCGGAATATCTGGCCCCGTGTCCTACAGGTATTTAATGGAACTGGCCCTCTTACAACGGAAAATCGCCAGTTACGAAGCAACCAAAAGCCTCGGATAAGGATGACCCTACTGCTGAATACCCCAGCAAACGAAACAAGGACAACGACGTTCGGATCTGCACGTGGAATGTTCGGACCTTTAGCAGACTACGTGCGGCCGAACAACTAGCAGAGGTCCTAGACTGCTATAAAGCAGATATCACTGGCATCCCATAAGTGCGATGGGATGGGTCGGGCAAAAAGAGGATGAAAAACTGTGACATATATTACGGTGACTGTTTTAGAGACCAGAAACAGTGCTAATTCGGATGCGGATTTGTTGCTTCTCATGTGTGGATCATTGGTTTGGGGGCCCGCTCTGGATAAACATTTCAATTTAGCCAAAATGGAAGAAACTCAACGAGCCGCTTGCCTGAGCATTACCGGTTCACTGAGAACCTCTAGTACGGCCGCGCCCAAAATCTAACTTAGACATCGTCGGAAAAAAGCTGGCTGCCTGCTCAGCAGAAGCACTAATCAATGGAAGGTGCAATCCACACGACATGCCAGCATACTATTGATGTATCGTCATCTCCTACAGATCGCCGACCACCTGCCCGCCGAACACAGTTTTAATAATGGCTATAAAATCTCGCTACCTAACCAAACCGAATGGACTCAACGTGAGATCCTGTACCACGAATCGCTGTCAATTTTTACAGAGTGATACAAAACTAAGGACGGAGTTGGAGCTGCAGTTTTCTCAGAGGACTTAGGTATTCACCTCTCCTATAACCTCCCACACTACCGCAGCGTCTTTCAAGCCGAAATCTATGCCATCATCCGTCAAACAGCTGACTGGTTGACGGCTCATGCAATATCAGCATCTAATGTTGTCATATACATCGACAGTCAAGCAGCTATCAAATCTCTCGCATCCAGCACTAAGAGATCAAAGGCAGTGAAAGAGCATCCTCATCGAGGGGCGGTCTAAATCAACCAACCAACCAAACATGTGACACTTTCCGAAATAGCATGTCGATTTGACCCACTAGGATAGGTGGCTCCAATTACCATCACGGCAAAAATCTTTATGCAGCAAATCTGGAAGGCTGATCTTGATAGGGATCCTGGAATCAATTTAAATATAAACTTCCGACGATGGTCTGGCGAACATAAGACGCGAAATATTGAACTCCACGGGTTTTATGCGGCATATGCAGCAGTAATATATGTATGTCAGAACTACTCACCAGAATGGAACACCCAAAATTACCCAAAGTAGCGCCTATTAAAAACAAACTCACAATTCCAAAGATGGAATTATGCGGAGCCCACTTATTGTCCAAGTTATTGACAAGTTAGTTATTGTCTCAAGTTCGTGGAGACACATAAGAACGACAGAGAATTCTGCAGACTGTACATTAAGAGGCGCCACACAAACCAAATTAAAACATAATAGGGTATGAAGCATTGGCCAACACAATTCAAGAACTATCAATCTTCTAAAATCGATTCCATGGATTCGACAGTCTCTTTAATCTCAAGACTAAAGGAAGACAACATCGTCAAACGATCTTTCTCGTACACAAGACTAATTAGAATGATAGCCTTTCGTAAACGATTTTCTAAGAACCAAGCCCCAAGCAAACAAAGAAATTGGAGACTTGACCACTTATGAGCTTGAAACTGCCCGAAATTCTATTATTCGTTTGATTCAACAAACCGAATTTTTAGAAGAAACCAGGTGTTTAAAGAATGGATACACTCTGCACAAGAAAAGCAAACTCCTTGCCTTAACCCCACGCTTAGACAACGAGAATATTCTTGTAGACGGAGGAAGACTTGACAATGCAAATTTGTCAGAGAGATAGAAACATTCATTTCCATTACCACGCAATAACATATTCACCAAATGGCTAGATAAACACGTGCATGAGAAAACATTACATGACGGAATTCAGTTAACATTGGCAACTCTCCGTCAGTCATTCTGCTCTTCCAGCTCTTTGTTCCACTATGGAGGCGATTTCTTACACTTCCCTTTGGTCACCGGACAAGCTATATTAAAAGCCTCTTTGAAGACATTGGCGACTTCCACGGCTTTCTTATCTATGTCGGAAGGATACTGCAAGTTACATTCTTGAAGGCGTCGTCGACTCTTACTCACTATTTTATTGAAGATGTCCTAGTTGGTTCTCCTGGGATTTTTATACGGTTTATAAGAGTCACAAGAGGACCGCAGGACATATTCAATAATCTTGTGATCAGAGAATGATTCCACCTCCAGAACATTCCAATTCTCAATTAAGAGAGAACTCGAATTACTTGCTAGGGTTATATCTATTACTTCTTGCCTATTCCTAACTACGAAGGTAGGTTCACTACCCCTATTAGCTATTATTAGGTTATTTTCTATAATAAACTCAAATAAGGACTCACCGCGGTGGTTAGTATCGCAGCTGCCCCATTGCACATGGTGCGAGTTAGCGTCGCATCCGAAGAGTAGGTCCCATCCTTCGTCTCTTGCCCTCTGCACTAGTTCGCGGGTTAATGAGGATGGTGGGAGGGTGATCATGTCGTAATGCTTGTAGACGGCTGATAAAATCAGTGGGGAAAGCCCCTCCGCTCCAGCCTTATCACGGTGTGGTTTATGTCACTATAGTTAGGCAGAAGAAATATGTTAATATGTCTCCTGGGGGTTGGGTACGATTCACCGCATTTTAAAATCTCGTTTTCAAAATTTCGCATTATGAAAATCTCGCAGCTTCATAATCTCGCAAGTTAAAATCTCGAAAATAATAATCTCGCATTGAAACAAAATATTTGTGAATCTATATATATTATTCACATATGTATGTATATAGGTACCTACTTCGAACTCAATTAATTGCACTATGTCACTTTGGGTTTTGTGGGTTTTTTTGGTTTCAAATGTCAACAACTGTCAGGCAGGGGCCTATAAGCGAGTTTGGGGTGGGTGGCTCGCTTCGCTCGATAGCAAGGTTTTAACCCTTTTCTCTGCAGGGTTTAGACGCTCACGCGACTTCGTCGCTCCGCTAAGGGTATGTAAACAACTGTCAGCCAGGCGTCTATAAGCGAGTTTGGTAATAAAGTGAAGTGTGTACAGTCTCTAGCACTCTTCTTAGTGCATTTGGCCTAATGTCACAAGCTAGTTTGATCTTATAACGCTTTACCTAAGCGACATTATGCAAAATGTTAATATTCGGCCAGATGACACTTATTAATAATAAGTACCATAATACCAATTTGGCATAATGTCGCTTGGCACAATGTCACGGCACCTATTAGTACTTTTTTTTAATCTATCGTTCGAGTAGGTGTTGTTGTAGTTATCTTCAACGGCGAGATTTTGATAATGCGAGATTTTGGCAATGCGAGATTTGCGAGATTTCTAAATTACAAAAGAGATTTTGATGATGCAAAATTTTAATAATGCGAGATTTTGATAATGAGAGATTTTGATAATACGAGATTTTGTTGTTCGGAATTTATGAAAAAAATGCGAGATTTCGTGACTAGAGATTTTAATTTGCGGTCAATTGTACCGCTCTCGTCTCCTGGCTACTATACAGGTTCTATTGAATTAATTTAATAATAATAATAATTTACTTTTTTTTACTATTTTTTAAAAGCTAAAGTGATAATTTTGTAGTGTTATACTCGTAAATATAAAAAATAGCAAGGAAATAAATATATATTTTTGATGAATTAATTTGCATCAAATGTAGAGTATAAGAGATTTTTTTTTTTTTAAGTAAGGTGGAAAGCATCGAAAGCCGGAGTGTGGGACTTTAACCCAAACTAAAACCACCTCTGCTTCCAACCCCATTTCCCATCAGGGGGGGTCTTCAGCCGTGGATTAGATAGTATGGGAAAGCATCACAAATAGAAAACACCTTCTGTCGTTACAACTGAGAGGAAGTCTCATCCAGTAACTTTTCTCTGATATATTACAATAGTTTTTAAAGGGGTGAAGCTCAGTCGCTGGCCCCGAAAATAATAATAAAATATTTTATTAAGACACATGTGTATGTATATGTATACATATGACGCATTTATGCTTTTATATCTAATTTTCGCTAAGAAATTAAGTCATACGGCCTTAATCTTTTAAGCCGCCTAATGGTATTCCTGTTATCTTCCACCATGTATTGTATTTCAGGATTTACATGGTCTTGAAGTTGTTGGTAATGTTTAAGTGCATATTTTTTAACAATATCACTAACATTCTCTACTTGTAAGTCCCTATGTAGGTTGTCATTTCTTACATACCAAGGCGCATTAACGATGCCTCTTAGTACTTTGTTTTGGAATGTTTGTATCATTCTTAAATTTGTCTTTTTGGTACAGCCACAGAGCTGTATCCCATACGTCCAAACAGGCCTCAGTACTTGCTTGTATAAAAGCAGTTTGTTGTCAATTGATAACTGGGAATTCCTTCCCATTAACCAATGCATTTGTCTGAGTCTAATATTTAGCTCTTCTTTTTTCTTTTTGACATGCTCCTTCCATCTGAGCTTGGCGTCGAGTGTTATACCCAAATATTTGGCAGTATTTGCGTACGGAACTTCATTTCCATCAATATTAACTCTTACGGTATTTATTTTTCTGTTAGTAAAGTTAACGTGGATAGATTTAGTTTCGTGAAGCTTTATTCTCCATTTTTTTGTCCAATCACTTACAGATTTAACTGCCTTCTGTAATTTGTTCGCTGCTTCATCTGCATTGTTGCCAATAATCATAATTGCGGTGTCATCTGCGAAAGTCGGTAAGCTAGCTTCTTCAGGCTGAGGAAGGTCTCTTGTATATAGGAGATAGAGGATCGGTCCCAAGACACTTCCTTGTGGAACTCCTGCAGATATTTTTCTTAGATTGGTGTATTCATCGTCATATCTTACTCGAAAGTAACGATCTGATATATACGATTTTAGAATTAAGAAGAACTCTTCGGGGAGATCTCTTTTCAGTTTAAATTCTAGGCCTCGGTGCCAGACTTTGTCAAACGCTTGTGCTACGTCAACAAAGATGGCTGAACAGACTTTTTTGTTCTCAAGTGCTTTTTCTATTGTACTCGCAAGTCTATGCACTTGTTGTACAGTAGAGTGTCTTTCCCTAAATCCAAATTGGTGGGAGGGTACAAGATTCCTTTCTTCTATTATTGGCTTCAATCTTTTTAAAAACAGTTTTTCGAATAGTTTTGACATTACGGGTAGGAGCGAAATTGGTCTATACGATTTCTTTTCATTTGGTGACTTATCCGGTTTCAGAATCATGATTACTTCTGCCACCTTCCATTGCCTCGGAACATACTTTAGCCTGAGTGCTGCATTAATTATATGTAATAATTTGCGATTAGCTTTATCGGGGAACTCCTTAAGTATTTGTCCCGTTATCAAATCATAGCCCGGTGCTTTTTTTGCACTGATGTTACTTTTAATTTCCCATTTTAGTTCTTGTAATGTTACATGCTTTATGTTTCTGTGGTCGTTTCGTAGCTGCAAAGACAAGTTTTCGTCAGCAGTTTGCCTAGAAAATGGTTGAAAGGTTTCTTGCAGGTGATCTGCAAAGAGGTTAGCCTTTTCTTTGGCATTTCTTGCCCAAGACCCATTTACTTGTTTAATGGGCGGTGCCTGTTTTGCTGGTTTTTTAAAGGACTTGACAGCTTTCCATAACGAATAATTTGTATCTGTATGGGCTATAGATAGATTATTTAGGTGTCTGCCAACGGATTCGTTTTTTACAGATTTTATAACCCTCTTAAGTTCATTGCACAATGCGTTAAGAATCGTTTTATTCTCAGGTGTTCGGATTCTTTGCCAAGTTTTACGAGCTTTGCGTTTTTTCCTAATCAACTCCTTAACTGCAGAAGGGTAATTTATGTCTACATTCCTATTTTTTTGACAGAAAGGGGTACTTATCCATGTTGCTTGCTGGATATTTGTATTAAATAGCTCAATTTCTTCTTCTAGTTGAAATGTGCTTTTTATCGGAACTTGTAGACTTATGCTTTCTTCTAGAGTGCGTCTGAACAGGGGCCAGTTTGTTTTATGATTTATAAGACGTGGTTGACTTTTAGTTTTCAGTACGCTAACACTAATTGTCATGAGGACAGGAGAATGATCTGACGACAGATCATCTTTATTTTCTACGCAAATATAGTTATCAGATACTCCTTTTCCTACATAGAAGTCTATTAGGTCTGGGATTTTATTCTGATCTATCGGCCAGTGTGTTGGCATAGCACTTGAGTGAAACTCGCATTTTAATGCTCGTCCTGCTGAATATAGCTCTCTACCTTTGGTGTTCGTTAGTCTAGAGCCCCAAAAGGTATTTTTGGTATTAAAGTCACCACCGACTATAAAGTAATTCCCCAATGTTTGAAAAAATCTAATATAGTGTTCTTTTTTTAGGTTATGTTTTGGTGGGCAGTATATTGCAGATACTTTTATTTTCATTTTGTTTAATACGTGCACATTTATAGTTGTAGCTTGCATTTTTTCTTCCTCAATTTTTGGGTCTACGTAATGTTTAATTGATTCTTTTACGAGTAGCGCAGATCCTCCTCTTGCCCTATGCGCTGGGTGAACAGCATGGTAGCAACAATAACCAGGTATGTTTAAGTTGGTTGATCTGGTTAAGTGACTTTCTGAAATCAAGCAAATATCTATCTTTTCCGTATTTAGTAAAATTAACAACTCATCTATGTGCTGCATTAGCCCATTAGCGTTCCAAGTAACTATTTTTAGTGCTTTATTCATACTGATTTTTTGGTCGCTTTGTATTTGAAAAACTTGTCTCATTCTTTGAATTTCTCAAATATTTTATTATTTGTGTCTGTTTGTTCTTCAAGTTTTCTATTTAGTTTATCTACCATATTTAATATTTTCTTAAGCATTTGGTTATCGTTGTGTTTCTCAACTTTGTTAGGTTCTTGGTGATTACTAATTACTTTAGTAGTGTTTCTTATTGGTTAATGTCTTAATAGGCTCTTGTTTAGCATTCTCTTTAGTGTGTTGTTTTTTATTAGTACTTCTTTCAGTAGTCCCATTTTGTTTAATAATTTCTACGTATGTTTTGGTCTCTGTTTTACTATTTGGTATGTTGTTTAACTTTGTTTTATTTGGTAGCTCCGTTTCTTCTATCCGTTTCTTTTGTATTTGTGATTTCCGTTGCAGGTTTCTAATTTTTTGTAATTCTTGGGCTACTTCACATCCCCTGTAGCTTGCAGGATGGTTTTTCTTGCAGTTGATGCAGTTGGGTGGTGTGTTTTTACTGACAGTGCAATTTTGCGTTAAGTGCTTTCCAGATATACATATATATATATATCAAAGACTTTTTTATATAAAATGTAAACAAAAGTGAAGGAAATTATTGAAATGTTAGAATGTAGAAAACCGCACTTCGCCAAGTTCTTAATTAAAACAATTTATACATTACACGAGTTATTAATTATTATGGATGTATTAAATTATATATTAACAGGTTCATTAGACAAAGTTTCACTGTTGAAACACAAATTAATTTGTTTGAAGACGTTTTTGCACCCTATCCTAAGGGTATATTAAGTTTCACACATAGTTTGTTTAAGGTTCGTTCATGATCAGCATCAATACGGAAAACAATTAAGCCATGTCTGTCCGTCCGTATGTCACCAGTTTTTAGGCCTTTAATTTTGAGATAGGAGGATGAAATTTCATATCTGAGAGATAGAAGCAGTACAAGTGTAAACTTTTTTGAAATCCGCCACTGTTACACTCACTTTTTCATAACTACACTCTTTTGTATGAAATCAAAAATTTTATCAAGACAAAACACGTAAATTCTATTCGAATTCCCATAAAGTTTAGCCTCACCCTCACCCAGCCTTTTGGGGGCGTTCTCATAAAAAAAAAACCATTATGATGAAATTTTGTATGAAACATCAACAAACATGCGAGGATATCGTTGTAATTTGAGAAAAAAATGGTGAGCGCCCATGATTACCTAGAGGCGAACTACCTATTTTGTTTGTTATTTCCAATAATTTGCCTGAACATTTGTAGATCTGACAATATTTGGTGATCTGACAATTGTCTTAACATACGTACATAGCTTAATAAGTAAATAAAAACATAAATTCCCAAACTATTTATGTACAAACATGCTTATTGTGACTATTTTAAGCGTATATTGATCAGATCATTGCTTTAAACTAGTTCGCTTTGCATAGTCTTCGGGTCCGGTTTAATTAAAGCGAAAAGTGTACCGATTGTCTATTGGACTAAATTTAAGGTGTTTTTATTATTTCTTTTAATTTAAACAAGGCGTAACACTGGTTTGCTTATCATTTCCATGTTGAACTGTTGCTATATCCGATTTAGTAAATTTTTGCATAAATGTGAAAAATGTGAGAATTTTCGGGTAAAAAACAACCAGAAAGGCTACAATTCGCCTGGAACCGATCGTATGATACCCTATACCCGGGGGTGGCAGCACGCCTTTTTTCCCAAATAACAACGAGATCCTCGAATGTTTGTTGATGTTTTATGAAAAGTTTCATAAAAATCGGTGTATAAAAATTGTATAGAATTTGAATATCTAAATATTTTGCCTTAATACAATTTTTCGATTTCATACAAAAGTGAAGTTATGAAAATATGGGTGTGGCAGTGGGCGGATTTCAAAACTTTTTGCACTTGTACTGTTCCTATGGGAACGTTTATGTGCAAAAAACTTACAGAAAGGCTACAATCCGTCTGGAACGGATCGCATGATACCCTATCCTCGCCTCCCCTGCGAAGTGGGGGTGACCGCATGCCATTTTGTTTTCTCAAATTAGAACGATATCCTCGATTATTTGTTTATGTTTCATGCTGTTATGAATAACATAAATTCTCACGCAATTAGCAGTATACATTTAACAACAAAGGTGTTATATCACCGGCTGAGTGACGGTCATTCAACACCTGTGTGACCAGACAGTGGAGGTGTTTGGCTTATGCTTTTCATTTTCGATGTAAATAGTCTAGAAATAACATATTAAGGTATTCGTTGAAAACCCATAGTTCAAGGTGTTTATTGTGAGACCCCCCGCCCGAGGTAAGGCTCACCACTCATCTTGTCCATTATAACAAATTGGTCCTTTGAGCCAACGAAAAGCATAACCAGGGCTAAACACTGGTATTGAAGTAATCAAATCAAAGTGCAAGTAAAATATACAATCCCCAATAGCGGAGATCGACGTTTGTGTTATTGTTGCCCTGAAACAGCGCCGCCCGGTAAACGCAACGATATAAAGATGAACGAATCAAGAAAATTGATGAAATTTGGACTGAATTTGAAGAAAAGCATGAGAAAATTCGACATGTCGTAAAACCCGATAATCCCTATGTGCAGAACAATACATTTCAACAAGTAAAAACAGTTTACCAACAATTCAGAGATAAACTGGTGAAGATTGCTCCACTATAGGTGGAATTACTTGAAGTCAGTAAGGAAACGAGTCATAGCGACTTCGTTTAAGAAAGTTGGAGATAAAAATCGCCACAATAATGAGAAGCACAGATTTTTTCAAAAAAACATTCAAGAACTACTCCAAAGAAGTGCATGAGTATCAGCAACAAATACTGCTTGATCAATGGGAGGTCTTGACAGAGTTGCCTCAGAAATTTCTCTCCAATGTAACGGCTGAAGATTACAAGGCGTGATATCTAACAGATCACAGGTATGAAGGGGTTCCAGAAGACATTATAAACAATTTTCTTTTCCAAATGGCTTCTAAAAAGACAGCTGCTAGCTTAGAATTTGGCTTCCTCAACTCAAAATACCCATATTTAAAGGAAACGATTCAGAGTGACAATCATTTCGTGACATTTTTACAATAATTATACAATACAAGGTCATGGTTGGTATTACTGAAAAGATGGAATATTTGAAAATACATCTAGAAGGTGAACCACTCCAACTAATTTAAGATTTCAAGACGTTACAACAACGAAAGGAAAATCGTGTAGCTGCACCTGGATAGAATATTCAAGAGAAGGCATTAGATAAGCCAATCCACATCAGTAAAATGAGAAAATGTGTTAGGGATGGTCGCTTAAACAACAATAGAAAATCAACTTAAGCGATTCTGGGAACTTAAAGAAATATCCAAAGAGAGACATCTTACACAATTGGAGCTGGTTTCCAAACGGGATTACCAAAGAACGCAGCAACGAGAACTGGACAGTAGATAGTCTGTGCGCATCAAGAGATGTAGCTGTAGCGAGGTTACTCCAATTAGAAAAAAAGGTTCTCCGCTGACCCACAGCTGAGATAGGTGTACATAAAATTCATAGATGAACTCCTGGTATTGGGCCATATGGTCGAAATTAGTAAAACAAGTCCCAAAACCAAAAGCGTAAACTATATGCCGCATTATGCAGTTCTAAACCCGGACAGTATTACTACAAAGCTGCGCGTAGTGTTCGACGCATCATCAAAGTGGTGAACCGGTGTCAGTCTCAACCAATTGATGCATATCGGCCCGAGATCGAGAAAATGTACCGCCGAGTAAGAATGAACCAGAGTATATCCATAATGAGTAGAGTCACTCTCTCTACATATGCAATCGTACTATTACAAAGCAAAATCCGCAACAAAAACTTATAATAAGCGAAAAGAGGTAGAAACTATTGAATTTTGTCCTTATGTGCAAACGCGTATAACAAAGTGAGATGGAAATACATTTTACCAAAATCACCACATGCGACCTCCTGTGTAAGATATATAAATGTGGTTTTTTCACTATGGGTTTTTCAAGGCGGTTCCATCATTTGTGCGTGTGGTGGTTATTCACTTCTGTCATCGCATGAACTGGTGTTGTCAGGTCTGCTTTTTGGTAATTTGTTTCATTTATGGGTTCCGTACCGCTTGGTTTTAGGAAAAACCCATTATTAGGAGTAGTTGTAATAAAATGTTTTATTGTCAAACGTTATAATTATCATTTATAGTGTGCTAGCACTTTGTATAATATCATAATTAGCGATTTACAGTTTTGTAAACATCATTCATTACTCGCTAATTTATACTGTACATGGTAACACTGATGGCGTAATTATGTTGAAGTAGGGGTTGTTTACATTTTTTCTGCACGTCTTTTAAAAGGCGGTCCCATGATGGCTCTTATCAGTCGTGGAAAAAGTGTAAGCGATAGCATTACAGGGTGATTTGCAGTAACATTTGTGAGTATTTAAAATTTAAAATGGGTAAACATTATTATAAGTGTTTAGTGTGCGGCCGTGAGGAAAGACAAGATTCTACAACAAGATACTTTAAATTACCGAAAAATAGAGATAGGTAAGGAATAGAAAAATAAAGTTGTTTGTACATATTAACAGAATTTCGTATTTTTCTAATTGCAGAAGAGAAAAGTGGCTCCGTTCCATTAAGAAACTGTATCTATTGGATGAGAAAATTTCGTACGATCATAAGATATGTATAAAACATTTCTCTGAAGAAATGTTTGGCAAGTCACCTCAACGAATAAAATGGTCCGCCATACCTTTTTTGGACATTTTAAGTAACGTGACCAATACAACACAAGAATTGGAATCACCAACAAAAAAGATAATACTTCAAGTTACATTTTCAAACCAGAAAATGATTATAAAACAGTAGATTTTGGTAGTGAAAATGCATTTTACTATTTTGCTGGCGAATTGGAATTGCGTCGGGAAGTTACTAATTCCTCCTTGTTCACTGATTTCAAAGAATACGAGGGTGAAAAATTAACACGACCTCCTCAAGATTTTTTAAACTCCTTAGGGTGTCTTGAAACTAAATTAATTTCTCTCTTTTCAGAACAGTACTTTCACAATGATTTTGAAGCCGAAATTTACAATAATCTACGGAATGAGTTTGACTACAACTGTTGCGGGAAGAAGGATATAGAATATCTAATTAAATTCTGTATAAGAGTAGGAGTATACCATATTTTAAAAGAATTTAATAAAAATAATAAAACATTTAATAATAAGCTAAAATTACTTAGTGTTACACATATGTAATTTTTTTAATAAAAATATAGAAAAAATAATATTTTGGTTTCTTTTAATGTATCACCCTGTACACCAATTTTCAATTTCTTCTATCCCTTTTTCACTGCCGTCTTTTTATTGCTGTCTATTTTTCGTGTCGGTGTGACTACTGATAAGAAATATGTTCAACCACGTGGAGAGTGACCCTACTCATTATGGATATACTCTGGAATGAACAGCCATCATCAAGACTATCAGCGTATCGTGTGGAGAAGTTCGACAAACGAACCTAAAGTGTTACTTATGATACAGCTTCAGTGCCATATTTAGCAGCAAAAACTCTACACCAGTTGGCAATAGATGGACAGGAGAAATATCCAGTCGTTTTTAACTTGTGAGAAAGGATTTTTATTTAGACGACCTAATGAGTGGAGGATACACGCTAGATGAATGCAAAGAAGTGCAGGGTGAATTGATCCGATTATTGATCAGTGGCGGATTCCACTTAATACAATGGGCAGGAAATCACCAGGAACTATTAATGCTAAATCAAGATGCAAAGCTTGTCAAGCTTGCATCAACTTGGATAAAAAAGAAGTAATCAAAACTTTAGGGCTTCATTGGAATCCATTTGTGACACATTTCAATTTAAGGTGAACATCGATAAGGTAGCGGCCCTCCACTTCATAGTACAACTATTCGAAAAATCCCTCTCTACCAGGGAATTCGGTGGCCAAAGGATAGTAATGCGAATATAAGGCAGCACAGACGCTAACACGAAGCCTCTCACTATCAACTCCTACTCTACGCGGTGGCTGCTGGGTACCTAGCACCTCGACAGGAGATTGGGTAACCAACCCATTTGGAAGATCATTGGTGGTAGCGAACGAGAGAGGGGGGAGGAGCGCTTACTTACTAGAGCACTTCCTCTTGATACTGGCGGCAGCGGACGAACTCCCTAGATGGAATATACGGTAGCGTCTACCAGTTCCAGTCAGGTCAAACTACTAATGTTTATAACTATATGAGCTACTTCGGCTTATCTGAACCCCAGGTCTCAGTGGCGACGCGTGAGTAAAAAATGTAGGCGTTCAATTAATGAAATTCAATATTTTTATTGTTTTAATGCATATGATTTATATACATATGTAAGTACATACAATGAACACTGAAATATTACTTATATGTTAAATCCAACCTCCTAGATTAGTTTAAAAATATTTTAATGACATTTTCATACATATGTATAAAGAATCTTCAAACTGTTTTGTTCTCAAAAGTTTTTTTCAATAGTAATCATTGAAAAATCCGTCAGTCTATTTTGTCCTATTGTTCTTGAATATGTTTTAATTCTTTTAAGTGTCGAAACAGATCTTTCAACTGATGATGTTGTTAAAAAAAAAAAGTTAGAACGAATTTACACAATTTGAATATTTCTGAAAAAACTAAAATCAGGTCTTCCATTAAAAGTTTTTCAAAAAATTGCGAGCAAAATTGTAAAAATCTTGTTGTTGCAGATTTTTCGGTGGAACTGCATTTCGAAAAGGGTTTGCTAAATAATTTTTCAATAATGCATTCAAAACTGCCTTTATTTATAACATTTTCACTACCAGAAGCCATTTTTTGCTATAGATAACTGCAGCGTATAAAAACCAGCTTTTCCGCTGAAAATATGATCAATTTTGAGATGATTTTCCTTTCCACCCCCACTCAAAATAAAAATTCAATCCATCACATATCCTATATAAATTTTCCATTTCGTTCATTTCTTCCAGCTTTTGTTTTTACTATCGCCACATGCAAACAACGACCACACATATTCCTACCTCCTACACCCTATACACGTGCCCTATACCTATAAATGATCTATGTATATCCGCATTTAAGGGTTGCTTGAGCAAAACTCACTCCTTTTGCTTGATTTCGTTCACACCTAATATGCACGAACTTGTTGATACATTGTGCGATCCGTTTTTTTTTTTACATATTTTTGATGGATACATTTCGTTTTCAACTCAACTGAACGAGTCGAATGACAAGCAAAGCATTGTTGTTGCAGGTTAGTGTTTTCTTCTGATATGAATTTTGATTTTGCTCAAGTGCACGGGAGGATGGCACGAGTTGGGAAATAGACTGAGAAATTGACTGGAGTTAGGACTTAGGTGACAGTGTAAACACATTTTGTGAGTGGTTGATGTCAGTTAAGAAAATGATAAAAACAAAAATATTGTTCTCCGAAAGTTAGGCGCTCATGAACGAAATGAACAATAGGACGCGTCGCCACTGCCAGGTCTATAGGGATCTTCAATACTGAGTCAGGGTATTGGAAAAGAGTTGGTGGCGGATGAGCCCCCGAAGCATAATTCTGACTGCGGAATATCTGGCCCCGTGTCCTACAGGTATTTAATGGAACTGGCCCTCTTACAACGGAAAATCGCCAGTTACGAAGCAACCAAAAGCCTCGGATAAGGATGACCCTACTGCTGAATACCCCAGCAAACGAAACAAGGACAACGACGTTCGGATCTGCACGTGGAATGTTCGGACCTTTAGCAGACTACGTGCGGCCGAACAACTAGCAGAGGTCCTAGACTGCTATAAAGCAGATATCACTGGCATCCCATAAGTGCGATGGGATGGGTCGGGCAAAAAGAGGATGAAAAACTGTGACATATATTACGGTGACTGTTTTAGAGACCAGAAACAGTGCTAATTCGGATGCGGATTTGTTGCTTCTCATGTGTGGATCATTGGTTTGGGGGCCCGCTCTGGATAAACATTTCAATTTAGCCAAAATGGAAGAAACTCAACGAGCCGCTTGCCTGAGCATTACCGGTTCACTGAGAACCTCTAGTACGGCCGCGCCCAAAATCTAACTTAGACATCGTCGGAAAAAAGCTGGCTGCCTGCTCAGCAGAAGCACTAATCAATGGAAGGTGCAATCCACACGACATGCCAGCATACTATTGATGTATCGTCATCTCCTACAGATCGCCGACCACCTGCCCGCCGAACACAGTTTTAATAATGGCTATAAAATCTCGCTACCTAACCAAACCGAATGGACTCAACGTGAGATCCTGTACCACGAATCGCTGTCAATTTTTACAGAGTGATACAAAACTAAGGACGGAGTTGGAGCTGCAGTTTTCTCAGAGGACTTAGGTATTCACCTCTCCTATAACCTCCCACACTACCGCAGCGTCTTTCAAGCCGAAATCTATGCCATCATCCGTCAAACAGCTGACTGGTTGACGGCTCATGCAATATCAGCATCTAATGTTGTCATATACATCGACAGTCAAGCAGCTATCAAATCTCTCGCATCCAGCACTAAGAGATCAAAGGCAGTGAAAGAGCATCCTCATCGAGGGGCGGTCTAAATCAACCAACCAACCAAACATGTGACACTTTCCGAAATAGCATGTCGATTTGACCCACTAGGATAGGTGGCTCCAATTACCATCACGGCAAAAATCTTTATGCAGCAAATCTGGAAGGCTGATCTTGATAGGGATCCTGGAATCAATTTAAATATAAACTTCCGACGATGGTCTGGCGAACATAAGACGCGAAATATTGAACTCCACGGGTTTTATGCGGCATATGCAGCAGTAATATATGTATGTCAGAACTACTCACCAGAATGGAACACCCAAAATTACCCAAAGTAGCGCCTATTAAAAACAAACTCACAATTCCAAAGATGGAATTATGCGGAGCCCACTTATTGTCCAAGTTATTGACAAGTTAGTTATTGTCTCAAGTTCGTGGAGACACATAAGAACGACAGAGAATTCTGCAGACTGTACATTAAGAGGCGCCACACAAACCAAATTAAAACATAATAGGGTATGAAGCATTGGCCAACACAATTCAAGAACTATCAATCTTCTAAAATCGATTCCATGGATTCGACAGTCTCTTTAATCTCAAGACTAAAGGAAGACAACATCGTCAAACGATCTTTCTCGTACACAAGACTAATTAGAATGATAGCCTTTCGTAAACGATTTTCTAAGAACCAAGCCCCAAGCAAACAAAGAAATTGGAGACTTGACCACTTATGAGCTTGAAACTGCCCGAAATTCTATTATTCGTTTGATTCAACAAACCGAATTTTTAGAAGAAACCAGGTGTTTAAAGAATGGATACACTCTGCACAAGAAAAGCAAACTCCTTGCCTTAACCCCACGCTTAGACAACGAGAATATTCTTGTAGACGGAGGAAGACTTGACAATGCAAATTTGTCAGAGAGATAGAAACATTCATTTCCATTACCACGCAATAACATATTCACCAAATGGCTAGATAAACACGTGCATGAGAAAACATTACATGACGGAATTCAGTTAACATTGGCAACTCTCCGTCAGTCATTCTGGATCCTTCAAGCGAAATCTGTAATTCCACAAGTCATCCATAATTGTGTAAGATGTCATCGCTTTAGGTTAGGGTTAGGTGTGTGGGTAGCCGACTAGAATAAATATCACATCGCCACACTCAGGTCATTACAGACCCATTTTGATACCCAAAAGGGAAAAAGGCCCTTGCTCATTGGTAAACCCTCGTATTAATTTACATCTTGTAAGTCACCAAACCATCCTGTGGATTTGATGAACATACAAATTTCATTGACTGGTCTATTTGCTAATTCTTCAAGATCACAAAAAAGTGTCACCCTAGAAATTTGAATCTAAAGTGGATAAGCCCAGAGAAAGTGGGTTGTATCTTCATTAGCTTCCTCGTTTCCACATCCCCGACGACATAATTCTTCATTCGTAAGTCTTCACTTCGTCATGTGGTATCGAAGAGAGTTATGCCCCGTTATAGTTCCAATAAGGACAGAAAGGTACTTCCTATCCTTTAGTATTCGGTCGGTCCTACTCTTGTCAAAGCAAGGCCATAGGTGATCACACAGGTGTCCAAGGAGGTCCATCTACTATTGGCTTCACTTCTGGCCAAGATCCATGCCTTTTGCTTCAATGTGCAAGGCGGGATGAACACCAAGGTGTCTACCTGTTGCGATGTAGATTCAGAGCCTCTTCTTGCCAATTCGTTTGCGTTTTCATTACCTGGAATACCTTCGTGTCCAGGGACCCAGCAGAGTGCAACCTTGTGCTGTGTTCCAAGAACCCTGAGTTCTTCGCGACAGCACTTCACAAGCTTGGATTTTATTTCGATAGCAGTAATCGCTCTTATTGCCGCCTGGGTGTCGATGAAAAAGGTGATTCCGGTGGTATTGTCTTCATCGCAGTCTCACGGGCAGCTATTGTCACTGCCAGGACCTCCGCTTGGGAAACACTGCTATGGTTCGGAAGGCGGATTGATCTAGATATCCCCAGCGGTTCAGAAAAAATGCCAGACCCTACGCCTACATTAATCTTAGATCCATCTGTACAGATAGAGATGGAACGTGTGTTGGCCGGCTGACCATCCTTCCATTCTTCCCTGCTTGAGAACGAGCTAGTAAATGGTCTGTGAAAATCTAGGAACGGAGTGAGGTAATCCGTAGTATAGACTTTTTCTAGATATTTCTCCAGGATCATGGAATCACCTGTTGCATTATGATTCCAGCTATCTGACTGACTTATTCTTAGGGCACTTATAGCTGCCGAGGTTTTAACTAAAATGTCCAGCGGTAGAAGATTGACGATAGTGTTGTTCTCATGGCACTTGTGGTGCCAATGCAGGCCAATCTCTGGATCCTCGTGAGGGCCGCTAAGTTGGTGGACTTGGTGGCGGACGGCCACCATACAAGACAACCATAAGTCAGAATAGGTCTTACTATCGCCGTATACATAAATAGAATAATTTTAGGTTTTGGACCCCAGTTCTTTCCAAATATTCTACTACAAGTATAGAAGGCTATAGTTGCTTTCTTAATTCTTTCATTGATATTAGGTTTCCACTTCATTTTTTTATCAAGAACGAGTCCTAGCGATTAACTAGATTAGCTAGATTAACGAGTCCATATCTAACGCTATTCGAGATTTTAAGGGGTGTACCCCAAATGGACAGTAATGTGAACTCAGGAATTTTCCTTCTGTTGGTGAATAATACCAACTCGGTCTTATGGGGATTAGGATCTTAAGCGCGTTCTCCAATATTTCGCTAAGGGTAGGTAAAAATCTACCTGTGGCCAGCAATACTATGTCGTCCGCATATGCAATGGCCTTAACACCACTGTACCTGAGTTGTAGCGGGGGAGATTACTCCGCCTTAAGGGGTAATTCTGGAGGCGAATGCTTCCATCTGTGTACCCTCGTATTCTGCAATAATGTGTCTTTCCTCAAGAAATGCAACAATCCAGTTGGTGAGTGAATCGTGAATCATGAGATTTAACAGGGTTCTACGAACCGCATCCGTTTTGACATTATTAAAAGCACCTTCAATGTCCAAGAATGCGGCGAGAGTGAATTCCTTGTCTTTTAAGGACTTCTCGTTAACGCCTTTTCACACTTTTTCCTTTGGTATAAGCGTGCTGGGCTGTGGACATGACCTCGGGACGAAGTCTGCTGCGAATGTAGATATCGGCTAACCTCTCTAATGTTTTCAGAATGAAGGAGGTTAGGCTAATAGGCCTGAAATCTTTGGCGGTGGTGTGGCTTGGCTTTCCAGCTTTGGGTATGAACACCACCTTGACCTTTCTCCATGTTCTAGGAATATGTCTGAGTTTGAGACTGCTGATAAATAGTTCTCTGAGTACTGCAATAACCGTGCTTGAGGTGCTCTGAAGCATGATCGGTATGATTCCGTCCAGTCCTGGTGATTTATAAGGTGAGAATGAACCTATTGCCCACTCAATTCTCTCCTCTGAAATCAAGTCAGCTGGTAACTCATATTTTGTGTTTGTATTTCTTACTGAGCACTCCCAGGGAAGTGGGTGCTAATAAGCAATTTAAGTGACTCAGAACAAGATTCAGTCCATTTACTGTTGGGATCCTTAAGTGACCCTGTAACCACAGATTGTCTTGAGAGGATCTTTCGAAGTCTCGCAGATTCTGTAGTTCCGTTTATGTTATTACTGAAGGTCTGCCTACTTTTTGCGTCTCGCTTTTGAACCTTCTATAACTGTCTTTATATCGACCCCAGTCTGCATCAGAGTTCGTCCTTTTGGCAGCATTGAGGAGACCCCTAGTAGCTCTCCATCGCTTTAATGCCCTTACGAATAGTCAAATTATGGGAAAGCTGCCAACTCCAAGGGTAACGCCATCAAGACCATTCACGCACGCGTATTGGCTATGCAGGTCCAGTTCAGATACTCATTTCCAAGGGTACTTGTTAACTAAGGTTATTCACCTGAAACTTTTTAGCGATCTCATATCAGAAGCGTCCTAGGGCCGTTAGAAGATTCACTTCCAGAAGGGGATATTGGGTACATTTCTACAAGCGACTGCGGTACAAAATTCGTCGGAGCAAACAAAGAACTCCAAGAACTTTTTAAATCTGTAATTACTCAAAGCAGTGAAAAGGCACCACCACCTCCTCCCTCACCACATTCCGGAGGCTTGTGGGAAGGCACAGTAAGAGCAATGAAGTTTTACTTAAAAGAGTCATTGAAGATACTACTTTGACATTTGAAGAGCTATCCTCACTCTTAACACAAATCGAACATTTGACATCTTCTAATCGACTCAGCATTGAATGCAGTATCTAATCTAAGATTAGATTAAAAGCATAGTTTTCGCTCACGATGGCTGCTATTTTACAACGTCACTTAAGATTTTTGGCAGAGATGGTCATCTGAATATTTGGAACAACTACAACGCAGAACGAAGTGGAAACAGGAAAAACCAAACCTATCCATCGGTGATGTAGTATTGGCAAAAGATGAACGATTGCCACCCACTAAATGGAATGTAGGCAAAGTAACCGATCCAGATCAAGGAATTGATAATAAGGTCCGTGCAGTAATTGTTTACTGCAACAAACGAGACGCAAAAGGACCAATAATGAAGCTGAGTCCACTACCGGTTGAAGGCAATTTAGAAGAGAGCAGAGATAACAGCGAAACAGGAACTGGAAACCCATCAAGCAAGGCAGACGTAGTTGATAACTCAGCCATAACATCGTCAGTGGGACCTGCATGTTTTAAACCTATTCTTTGAATGTGCATCAAAGCATTAGAATCTAAGAACTGCTCAAAAAGCCACTGATAACTTTGATATAACCACATTCGCGATAAACCCTGGCATATATTTTGAGGATATCGGCCAAGCAAATTCAGTAGTGAGTTCTTGGAACACTAGTATTTATTGAATCTTACAAATTATTGGTTATAATACAGTTTGTACAAGAAATGTCTAAGACACATGAATGAAATATGATCGACCACCAGTATGACTAAATCGAACACTTTGCATTGAATTTATTCAAACGCCAACTTCAACAAATAAAACTATTGCTCCATGCCAACACCGATCAACAACGCAGATTCAGACGTTCACCCTTCGAATTTGTCGGAACCATCAAAAATGAATTATTTGGAATATTAGATCAACGCTTTGCCAATTATTACGAAGAAATAATAGATAAAATCGGAAACACCGAGCAACATCTATTGAATTTAGTCAAGCATCGGACCGTAATCATAGTTAGAGTCTATGATTAAACACTAAACATTTTTAAAGAACAACATCTGTCAACGCAAAGACAACAAACATTCATATCTACCGCCTTTCCAAGTAACCTGACAATGATTCCCTACCATAGTACACAAACCATACTACTCAACATAAAATTGGCAGCACATCACGGTCAAATACATCCCTTAATTTTTACCGTTCAACAGTTTAAAATGGAATTATCTCGCATAAATGACAACATACCAAGAAACATGATGATACTTGGAGATCGACATTATGAATCCATAATTCAATTACACAAGGCATTACAACCTAGAGCAAGAGTAACTGTGCGAACAATGATAATAAAATTAACATTACCTCTCCTCTATAGCGAAGAATTCAAAGTGTACAAGATTCTTCCTGTTTCCACTTGGCATGATCAGAAGTTCACATATATTGTTCCATCAGCAGATTATCTAATAGTCAATATTCAGCGAGATCACTATTATCCCTGAAACGAAGGTCGCTTCTCGTCATGTAGACTCCAGTGTGTCTACCGGAGGAGTAGTATTTCTGCTAATTACAGCAATTGTTGTTATAGTAGTCAAAAGACTACGATCAAAGCCACCAGTAACCATCCAATTAAATTAGATGACACCTTCGTCTCCATTCGACACCGGCTACATTCCAAAGCGTCGCCAAATCGTGGGATAGCAGTAATTCACCTGTCACACCGTTGTCTCGGCTTTCGTAGTATGTTAGAGTAAGTTTAGTTTTAATTGAATTGTCTTAGGATTAAGACTCAAATGGAAAATAAAGTTTTTTTTTTAAAAAAGGAATAATGAATATAATTAACTGGCGCCCGAGCAGAGACCGATAGTAACGTGCGTAAGAAAGAAAGTGTTTTGTGGAGTGCTTTAAAAAGCCAGTTCGCCTCAAGTAGTCGCCGCGCTTTACACGAAAAGTCGCCTCAAGTAGCCGCCGTGCGTATAACTTTCGTTTTACCAAACTATCGGTTCCCCTTAACATAGTGAGTGTAACTAAAAGCAAAGCAAGCAGAACCGCAGACACTAGCCGCAACTTCCGATTTGACGCCCAGATGAAAGCCGAGACCAGCAAACTCAGGATGAAATTTCTTATTTTAATGTTAGCCTAAAATCATGAATTAATGTATGTTATCGAATTTATATTAAGTTAGAGATAACAAACTGAAAAACAAATACTAAAAGAATTGAGAACAGAGCAAATAAATAATTTGAAATAAAACTGCAAAAAGGAAATCAAACCGAAAGATGTTAATAAAAACTTTTTAAGCAAACTAATAGTAAAGGAACAATATCGTAAAAATAATTTAAGGCATATAAACAGCAATTAAGATAGGGAAAACTAGGAAACGTTTTAAAAATCTGATCGAGTTCGAATATAGATCTAAGGAAAAGGTTTAGAAACAAAAGAAGGAAAACTAGGAAATAATAAACAAAGTTTGCTCTTACTGTACTGATTTTCAAAAGTTTTTAAGAAAGGAAGGGAAAATTATGCCAACAACACGTTCTCAAGCGTCTATTCCAGGTGGCAGCATCGACAATACAAGTGCAAACGCGAAGTGACCAAGATCACGATACATCTTTTCTACCATCCGGAAGCAATGATGCTAGAGGTATCGGAACTACACCCGACTTCGAAGCATTAGTTTCGGACATAGCTCGTCAAGTGTTCTAACAGCAAAGTAAAATCTTTGTGCAAGATGCTCTGAATCCCCAGTCTAGCATCCTTCACAGATCAGACGAGGTCTTCTCACCTGAACACAGAGATAAAGTAGATGACCTGGACAAAATTCCTGATATAGTACGTTGCATACGAAATTTCTCTGGCGATCATAATGAATTTTAGATAGGATGCTTAGGATCTACGAACATTTGCAGGGTACCCCGAAATACTTTGGAATACTGAACGTAATTCGTAATAAAATTACGGGTTCAGCAGATATGGCGTTAGAATCCTATAATAGGCCTCTAAATTGGGAAAGTATCAACGACGTTTAACAATGCATTATGCGCATAAACGAGACGTGACGACGCTCGAATACCAGGGTATATTCACATTTATCGCTAATACTAAATAAGATCTCCTGCTTGGAGATAAATGCCCAAGCTTCACGATAACTCCTTCCGCCGAGACTTCAACATTATCCGCCACCGTTCAAAACAAGGAATGCTTTCCCCACAAATAATGTTAAATTTACAACAGAGACCACGGGTCAAAGCACTTAAACAACCCACAAGCGAATCGCTTCCAACAAAGAGGCCAGCAATTTCAGTCATTCACAGACCATCATTGTGGTAAGACCTGTTTCGGCTTCTCAGTGTTTCAGTGGTGTATTTAACTATGTGCAAAATACAACGAGTGATAAGAGCCCAAGTGACGGAGTGGAGGTGTCAGTGTGGCGAGTGGACAATAAAGTGTTTTTTTTTAATTTAATAATAAATAAACATAGACAGTGGAAAGTTTTCGCAAAGATCAAAAGTGAGTGTGTCGCGTCATGGACGCAAACAAACGGTCCGCAATCCCAATAGCGGGAGATGCGGACAAGCAAATAACATCAGCCGACGATAATACGGCATCTACATCTGGCTACTCAGACGTCGTAGCCACCGAAGGAACGGTGAAGCGAAGGAGAAAAGTGAAGCCATCGCCTAAGTTGGTAAAGCGCCCCACTCGATCTCGCTCTGCAGTGAAGCTACCTGCAGAAGCAAAGAGGGGGGCGTCTACGTCATTAACAATGCAGCTCGAGTCAAGCGATGAGGAGGAACATTTCCCATACGTCTCCGACGGTGGGGAAGGACGGTACACGGGCGAAAGCAACACCTTCGCCAAATTAGCGACGTCGGAGTCGGAAGATGAGGATGAGACCCTGGAAAACCTTTGCTGTAGCATTCAATTGTTACAGCAAAAGGTAAACGAAATCAAGGCGAAACAGACGGCCAGAAGACAAAGGGAACGAGATGAACAGCTGCAGCGTCAGCAGCTGAAACAACAACAACAACAGGGCAACAGCTGCAGCAAACTAAGCAGCAACAACAAAAGCCCCTACAACAGGCTCAGCAGCAAAACCAACAGCTGCAAAAGCAACAGCAGCAGAAGGCGCAGCAGCCAAAGCAACAACTGCAGCAGAAACAACAGCAGCAGCAGACCTAACAGCAACAACAACAGCAACAGAAGACAACAAGACAGCGAGTTTCACCAATCAACACCTACAAACTGGAAGTAAAAGATACCAAAGAATTATTTAAGTCGGCCATAGGTCATAATTTCAAAATTATTAGATTTACTAAAGAAAGGCACGCTATACAGTGTGAAAATTTGGTAGATTATTACAAGATTAAAAAGTTATTGAGGGAATCGACGACGGAGTTCTTCTCCTTCACCCCGAAAGGGAAAAAGCTCCAAACGGTGCTTTTAAAGGGGTTGGAACCGTCCACCGAACCGGAGGATATCCTCCAGTTGCTAAAGAGTAACCAGTGCGACAGCCTCGAGTTCGTAGGGATCAAGCCATTTACCAGCTAAGGCGAAGAGGGAGAACCGGCAGTTGCCGTTCTTCCTTGTACAGCTGTCTCCCAGCAGCAAACTTGATGGTCAAAGAGGCACTAAAGTCCTCGACCACCAGGTTGTACGGTGGGATAAATTAAGAAGGAGCGAAAGCATCTTACAATGCGTTCGCTGCCAGAGGTTCGTGCACGCCGCTTCGAACTGCGACATGCAGCCTCGACGTGTTAAGTGCAGTAAAGACCACAAGCTCCAATTCATAAAGAAAATAAATCTGGTCCGACAGCAGAAGATCGAGGTGAAACGTCCATCTGGTCCCGCTCTAATATCCCAAGCCGTCACACCCCAGTTGACCTACGCCCAAACGGCGTCGGGTCAGGGCAAAACGCAAAAGCAACTGCCAAAGGCTGCTCCAAAGGCGTCAGTGCCTAAAGCACCTGAGGCTCAAACTGATCTGATGGCTTTCTTGCTCTCAATTCAAGGGCAGATGGGTCAACTTCAATGAAAGATACAAGAGCAGGGGACGCGGGTGGACCAAATCTACGTGCTTCTGCCAGGCCTAGCGCACGTCCAGTCGTAATGGGTACCACGGCGGAGACTCCCTTAAAGATCATTGCGGTGAATGTGATTTCACTGATAAGGATAGAACGTAGAAACTTACTTTTTAAGTTGTTAGACGATAAAAATCCTGATTTGCTTCTGATTAGCGAAACTAAGCTAACTCAGAGAAATAAATTAAGGAACAATAAATATAATATAATAACAAGAGACCAGCCCAACTCCACCCAAGGAGGTGGTGTCGCGATATTAAGGAACAATAAATATAATATAATAACAAGAGACCAGCCCAACTCCACCCAAGGAGGTGGTGTCGCGATATTCGTACGTAAAGAGCTACGTTACAAGACAGTGTACTGTGGTGAATTGCGAAGGTTCCAGGTGCTGGAAGCGTGCATCGTGTGCATCTCTCTCCATAGTGGAAAGAAGATGTACGTGGTCTCGGTCTATGCACCTGAAGCTACTCAACCTTCATAATTTATTTCAGAACTCGAATCATTTTTTCGAATCCTAAGGCCGGAGTCGGATGAGAACTATTATCTCATGGACGGAGATTTAAATGCGAAGCATGGGGACGGGAAATAATACACCAAATCCTAGAGGGAACCTACTATTTAATTGGTGGGGTCTGCACAATGTCGAGTTTAGACTCGATGTGAAAGCATCGGAGATTCCGTCTTTTCCCAGATGCGGCTCTTATCTGGATCTCATGCTGTTCGACGTACGGCTACAACTGACTGACACGGACCGACAGATTATGAACTGTTTGCACACTTTTGTGTACGACAGTGACCATTGCGGACTTAGTGGCGAAATAACGATTCCCAACGAGATTGCGTAGCTGGAAGAGTTTGTTCAAACGCACACCTACAACTACAGTAGGACGCGCTGGACACGCTTCTCCCGAGTACTGACTAGAGCACTCCCCTCAAGCTCGCTCTACCCACCGTCCAATAGGAACCTGTCAAACGAGGAGATTGACAGATATCTGAAACGATTGGAGGAGACAATCAAACAAACGATGGACAGTACGATACTTCGGTATCAACATACTGACAACACCGACATATTCCGCAACGCGACAATCGACGCACTACACCAACACAAAAGTAGACTCCTGTCAAGATTAAAAACCTTGTACAGGCAGTTTGCCGACAGACACAACTCAGAGGTTAGGACACTGAAGTCGTTGATCAAAAATCTCCAAAAATTGATCAAAGAGAATTATAGAATGACGTTTAATGAGCATTGGAACGGGAAGATTTCGGCCATAAGAGCCAATAATCCAAGCACGGTCCCGCAGATCAATAAGGTATTTCGGAGAAATAACATCAACGACCTTCCGTGTCTTAAGTTACCCCGAACAACGAACGAGTACTAATAGCAGCAGGCATAAACCCAGATAATGCTGTCGAGGATGACGATTTCTTCTTGATAGAAGATACGCAGGAGAAAATAGAGGCTATAGGAGCGACTTTCCAGGAAGTGTTCAAGGTGAATGATAGCGTTCACCCGAACCATGGCCTGGAAAATCGCGTCCTTGTGCACAACTTTTACCTTCGAAATGATATGCAGGAATGGCGATCTGAGAACACTGGTTTCACCGTGTTCAATGAAGGGAACATGGCAAACAATGCCATCGCCAATGAAAGGGTTCACCCCCCGTTCATATCGAAGGTAGAACTCCAAGCGATCTTCATCTCTCTGAGGAGTAAGAAATTCGTGGGAATCGACGTAATTCCGAACATTGTGCTCAGACATCTCCCTCTAGAAGCGGTAGACATATACACCACCCTGAAGACAGCAGTGGTGAAGCCCATTCCCAAAAGGGGAAAAGACACTTCCAATCCGGCAAATCTCCGGTCGATAAGTCTCCTTCCTAACATCAGCAAGGTATTCGAGAAAGTTATTCATAGAGCCCTGAATAAGTGGGTTGAGGACAAACACATAATTCCGGACAACCAATTCGGTTTTAAGGCGGAGCATGATACCCTACATGCCGCGTCTAAACTGGTGTCGGACGTCCTGCCTGGTTGACTTGGAGAAAGCCTTCGATACCGTATGGTTGGAGGGGCTCTTCTACAAGTTGAGCAGGCTGGGTGTCAGCAAACCACTACTGTACATCATATGTAATATGCTCACCAGTAGACAGTTCGTTGTGAAAAATGGCAACGTTTCTGCTGGTACGTTTCAAATTAAAAACGGTGTGCAACAGGGTGCGGTTAATTCGCCTATCCTGTTCAACATTTACACAAGTGATTTGATAGGTTCTCTTTACCATGCTATTGCGTACGCAGACGACTTGATTGTGTACAGGTCAGGTCCTAAGGTCGAGGTCATTGCAACTCTCTTGCAATGTGACTTCGACAATATCCAGCGATATTGCGATGACTGGAAGTTAAAGATCAACTTCCAGAAATCGGAAACCATCCTGATCAGAAGGCCGTTATCTGGGGCCTCAAGGGACACCAGAAAGTACTGGCGAAAGTTCTCTATCGTGGGACCTAACGGACGCCCATTGGCTAGTAGAAGTGTAGTCAGGTTCCTTGGGATCTGGCTAGACCAGTATCTATATTTTAACAAACATATAGATGCTGCTTTGGCCAGAGCCCGAGCTGCTTTTGCCCTTACAAAGAGACTGTTTTATAGCAGCCAACACGATGCGAGGGTGAAGGTAATCTGCTGCACGGCCCTCGTACGGCCAATGCTCACCTATGGCTGTCCGGTGTGGTTCAACGTGGGAGCAAGCTTGATGGAAAAAAATCGGGTGTTTGAGAGGGCTTGAGTTCGGGCTTGCTTTCATTTATACAGAACACCAGAGTCCGAGTACAAAAAATTCTACTCCATTGAGGTCCTTTATAACAGGGCGAATCTGATCAGAGTGGACAATTTCCTGGTGAAGTTGATTCGCGGTCATATTGCAAGAGCAATGAACTCGACCAATAGCCTGATCTTTGGGGCTTACTACCCCAATGATAGGTACCACGAGAGAGTGCGCCTTAACGGCTTTGTCCCCCCAGAGGCGTTCCTCTATTTCGATAGACAAGGTCTGGTACAAGAAAGAACGTGTACGCCGTTAATCCACCACGTCGCCAGAAAAGCTGTAGATAGGCGACTCAACTACGACCGAGGCGTAGCACAGACAACTGAGCATCGTCTCCGATTCAGTAGGTCGGTATCGGGGCGAGATATCAAAGATGTAGAACGGCAGCACCAAAAGTTTTGATTGTTTTACGAAGAGGGAACTCCCGCGTCGATCCCTCTTAATCCTGGCTAGCCCTTGGCAAGCTGGCCTTTTTATTTATTTATTGTTTTATTTATATTTAGTTTGGCCGGCTTATATAGTTCTAAGGTAGTTGTAGGTCTAGGTTGTAGGTTTTGTAGCTGTAAGTTTTAATGTATCGCTAACACAGCAGTCGGCTTACATGAAAAAAAAAAAATAAAAATAGCAGTCGGCTAAAAAAAAAAAAATTAAAAAAATACAAAAAAAAGAAAAAAAAAGATCGTATTTAATTACGTTTTTAGCATAAGTAAGTGAAGTAGATTTAAATTTATTTTCTGATCCTAATAAAAGCCTTACATATACAACTAGAGTCGTTGGAGAGATCCGCGCATCCACTGACTCACCAAGGACAAGGTATAAAAGCAGGTACAAAATTTATTGGACGACGGAATTATACGATGTTCACGGTCACCGTACAATTCGCCCGTCTGGATTGTACCCAAAAAACCAAACTCAACTGGCGCTAAACAATACCGGATGGTAATAGATTATCGAAAGCTTAATATGGTGACTATTGGTGACAGATGTCCCATCCCTGATATCAACGTAGTCCTAGCACAACTAGGAAGCAATAAATTCTTTACTGTTCTTGATTTGAACAGCGGTTTCCACCAAATTCCTCTCTATCAATAATGGGAAGTTTGTGCTTACTCGTCTTTACTTCGACTTCAAAAATGCTCCGTCAATATTTCAGGAACAAATTGGAAAACCTTGCTACATATGTCCATTTTGATGATATAGTAATTTTTAGCAAGAAGGAGTACGATCACACCAGACACATCCGAAAAATATTTGAAACATTGCTTAACGCTAATATGAAAGTCCAATTTGACAAGTGTAATATTTTTAAACAAGAGGTGGAATTTTTGGGATATGTTATTTCATTAGCCGGAATAAAAACAAGTCCAAGCTAAATTGAAGCCATTCAGAACTTCCCTCAACCAACAACCCTAAAGGAACTGCGGTCATTCCTTGGCCTATCGGGATATTACCGCCGGTTCGTCCAGGACTATGCGAAACCTGCAAAACGTCTGACATCGCTTCTGCGAGGAGAGGACGGTAGGTTTTGGAACAGAATCAAAGACCCGTCACCTTCATTTCCATAACTCTTATTAAATCGAAGAGAGCTATAAGAGATGCTAGCTATAGTATAAGCTCTCGGATCGGTAAGGAGTTACCTGTATGACACCGATTAAGTAATTATATTTACAGACCAACCCATGCCCTTGACAGCAAAAACCAAAATAAAATAAAGACACCTCGATCGCCTCATACCGAAAATAAGACACAAGCGGTCTCTAAATTTCCTAGGTTCTGCCTGGAAATGGATCGCCGGGACCCCCGACAAACATGATTTTTAAATTTTAAAAGCGAAAATAAAAAACGCTCTTGACAATAGTAACGATCAAACAATAGTAAATAAGTTAGTCCTAGGAAAAATTAAGGAAATAAGTAATGAAAAATTTAAGGATGATTTCTTTCTAGATTTAAAGTTTAAACTAGAATTGTTAAAAGAAGAAATAATTAACATAGAATATGCCATATAATGGGCTAAAGCCAACATAATCAACACATATGTATATTTTATCTAATCCGGAAGTAAATATAATTAAACAAATTTTGAAGAAAGAAAACATGCCCTACACCAATGTAATAGAATCAATTGAATTTTCAGAGGTAAAAATAGCTTCTAATAATACACTCTATTTATCAAGTCTGCCCACGACCTCTGCTGAAATATGCGAAAAATTAATAATAAAAGCTGTAAAAAAGGGCAAAACAATGAATAAATTAGAATATAAGGAAATTTTGAAATGTAAAGATAAAATATATCGACTATTAAATTCATGTAAAACATTTAATACACTTTCTATTTGTAACCAGTATAATATCATAGATATAAGTAATGATAAGTGTATTAGTTATCTGTTAACAAGTCGACCACCGGTATGCACACAAATCAACAACCAACACATCCCCGCAATAGAAGAGTTAGTTCCTGGAATCGTTCTGCTAAACCAGTTTGACGACAAAATTGAAATAGACGAAAACGAAGTCCCAATTAATAAAAAGTATGTAATTCAGCAACCATTTAAACACGGCAGTACACCTTTACATCAACCGAAATGACCTAATACAACCCTCTACCAGCCATACTACAGCCACCTTCAAACAGACTACAAATTGAAGAACTTCTTTTATTAGAAATGATAAAAGAATTAGAAGCCAACAAAACTCGTTATATCCAGAAACTGGAGGTAAGCAGCCGAAGGAAAAACATAGCCATGCTAGGATTGTTAGCTCTAACTTTATTAACTGTTTCACTCATCATATGAAAAATAACGAAAGAAACCACACAACCCTGTAGAAGAGCAAGAGAAGAACGACCCACCGAAGAACCTGCTGTAGAAGCACCAGTCTCAATCACGACTCCGGTCGGTTCGACCGATAACCTTCGACCCAAGGTTCCCGTACTCCCAGTTAGAGTCAGTCGAATTCCTCTTTTCTAAGAAGGTCGAACGAGGACGTTCGAGATTAAGGAGGGAGGAGTTAACACCCGCAACATTGAATTCCCACACATTCCAAAGAAACTGGTCTCACGATAAAACTGCATGATCCAGATGCAATATCCAGATGACGCCGTCGTCCGCAACATTAAATTCCTACACATTCCATAGAAACTAGTCTCGTGCTAAGACCGCATGATTCAGATGCAATATCCAGATGACACCTTCATCTCCATTCGCATTCCAAAGCGTCACCAAACCGTGGGATAGCAGCAATTCCCCTGTCATATCGTTGTCTCGTGTTCGAGCAATTTTCAAAAACCGGAGCTGTTTACTTTCGTAGTATGTTAGAGTAAGTTTAGTTGTTGAATTGTCTTAGGATTAAGACTCAAATGGAAAATAAAGTTTTTTTTAAAAAGGAGTATCGAATACAATTAATTTATACTTTTATGATAGGGTACACAAACAAGTGCTGTTGTTTTTTTAGTCAAGAGATCTACTTTAATTTTCTGGGGCTGAAGTTTACTGTGAATGTAATATGAAGGAGGTAAGGCAGATAGGCTTGAAGTCTTTACCGGTGGTATGACTTATTTTAACAGATCACTTTGCCCTCTCTTCATGTTCTTGGAATATGTTTTTGCATGATGAAAAGTTTCTGACTACCGGAATAATTGTACTCATAGTGCTCTCTTGTTCACCGGTTCTTAGGGTAAAGTAGGTGAGTGGGGAAACACCCCTCCGTTCAAGCCTTACCATCGTGTGATCCATGTGCCTGTAGTTAGTTTTCTGGTTACTGTACATGTTTTGTTGCTACATTCTGCGGTACACCGCTATAAATGGAAAAGTCCTTGAATTTAAAGCTCCTAATCTTGTACCTAAGAAATATATATTATTAGCGTTAGATGCAATGCCGTGATGAAGGTTTATTTGAATAATCTTCATTACCGCACCTGCATTCTTTTTCCGCTTCATTGATCCGTCGGACAGATTTTGCTGCTGGTAATCACCTTGGGGGCAGGTGGTTAGTGCGTTGGAGTACGGAGCAAGAGGTTACAACTGACAAACATCCGAGAAACATCGTGAAATGCTTCTAAAATTTTAAATTGTCCTTCGGACATGGCATTAAACAATACAGCCCTTCCATTCGTGTTAAAATTATAACACGTATAACACAAATGTTTGTAAGAAGTTAGACCCTGAGTACCATAGACCTGTTGCGCCGAAAATTTGTATTTGTAATCCCCGTGTGGACCTTGTTGTTGAATCTCCTAAACATTGGGATTGATTTATGATTTAGAAGAACCACAATGTCTGTTCCGTGTTCCGAATGCTCTTCCAGTAACCTTGCAATTTTCACCATACAGCTCAGGATTGAGGTAACGGAGGTGCATCTCAATCCTTTCTCTGGGGATATGAGGGCCCTCAATCAAAATTCACCTCTTTGGACTGGTGAATTCAAACAGGTCCTTAATTGAGGCCATCAGCACAAAGGTGGTGTAAACCACAATTTGTGTTGGTTGCTGGTGTTACATACTTACATTCCTTACATTACCAACAAAAAAATAAAAATAAAAAATTCTTGGCGCAACAGGTCGATGGGACCCAAGGCCTAGCTTCTGACAACCATTCGTGTTGTGCGTGTTATATTCTTTAAGGCCTACTGTTTAATGCCCTGTCCGAAGGGCAATTTGTTATTTCAGAAACTTTCTCGAGACAGTTGTACTCTCGGATGTTTGTCAGACTCTCGCAAGAGGTGGGGAAACTTTAAGGTGTTCCTCGACTGGGATTCGAACCTCGAACCCCCTGCTCCATAGTCAAACGCACTAACTACTGAGCCACGGCGCCCACATTACCAACTATCAACACAAAAATGGTGTAAGCCACCTTTTGGTATTCAAAAGCAGACGTATGTATCTGAAAAAATAGTTTTTAGACAGAGCATAATATAACAAAGTAATAGAGCAAATGTGGTGTAAGTTGAATACAAAACTTTCGCATTATAGCAACACTATGTTTGTCCGTAGCTTACGTCAAAATTCCGTTCCGTCAGCGTCAAGGTGTGTAATAATTGAGAGGTTAAACACGAAATTTCATTGAAATTCTTAAACCAAAAAGATCATGTAATTCACTCCTTTATGCGTTGGGGTGGCTAGTCTCTCTGAGTCTCACTCTGAGTCATGAAATTCCCATTATCAACAGGGTTAATATCACACGGCGAAGCAGGAGCTGGAAGAGTAGGAGTTGCTGGCGATAGAACAACTGTCAGTAGAGTCTAGAAATAGGTTTTCTAGATTTATGTCAACTCTTTTGCCGCTTTCCCTATCCAAGAGATAAAAAAGGGCTTCAGGAATTGCAATTGTAAGAAGACGAATATCTAACTATTTTGTATAACATTATTTTTCATATACATGTAAAATAGTGAAGTTATGGCAAAGTGGGCGTGCGATATTTCAAACATTGTTACACTTATACCGGTTCTCTTTCTCAGAAACATAATATACCAAATTTTTCATATCCCTAGCTCAAAATTTGATATATGTACATATAATACATAACATAAGGAAATCATTGAGATAGGCCTTGTAAAGTATTCATATTTGTGAATAGTATCAAAAGATTCAAATGAGTCATGTCCGTCCGTATGGCACTGCTGCTTGGACCTTGAATTTTCAGCTAAGATGAAACGTGACATGATGGTTTCGGGCTGTAGCTCACGGATTGCGATGACATTGGCTTTAAGTGCTTGAATCGTTTCCGGATTGTTGACATAACATTCATCCTTCACGGTTCTCAACAACAAAAAAAAATCGAATCTCCGAGGTGGCTAATTGACATCACCAAGACGGCGGATAACATGATTTGGGAATTTCAATTGCGGCATGGGCTGTGTGCCATCCTGCATGAACTAGAAGTCGCCCAAATTCAAAAAGAAGTCGGCTAACATGGCTCTGTAAAGCCCACCGTTGACCGAAAAGTTGTTCCCAGCCTCATTTTGGAAGAAAAATGGTCCAATAATGCCACCTCTCCAACAATCCGCACCAAACTGTCACTCTCTGAAAAGATAATTTTTCGCCCAAGAACTTTGTCCCATAACGATAACGAAGCGGATGGTCGTGTGCCTTTAATTGCTGAGTCAATTGGACCTTGTAAGTGAATAATCCGGGTCTTTGTGCAGAATTCTCCTCAGGCTAGTGCGTGAAATGTTGAGCTGCTGAGATCGATGGAGCGTTGATGTTCGTGAATTGAGTCTCACACTCTCGGCTACAGCGATCGCATTCTCGTCTGTGCGTACCGTACGATGACGAGGACCATGAGTGTTGTCCACTAGTATACTAGTCTCACGAACTTTGCACAAACTTGCGTACAGCAGGCTCGGTGTGTGCTTCATTGCGGCCAAAACTTCTTTTTAAATAACGCACTGTCTGGGCTACACAGCCCTCACTTTGGAAATAAGTTTTCAATATTTCCTAATGTTGTTCTGAGGTATGATACTGATTTTCAAGTGGGACACAGCCGTCATTGTCAAAATAACCTATGATGGCCCACCCTTTATATGTATACTTTATAGGGTCTGACTCGATTATTTGGTTATGTTAAAGCAATGTTCCAAAATTAATATACCCCTAGGATAGGGCATAAAATCAATGTTATCTAATTTTTTATCTAGACAAATAGTTTAGTTTGCTAATATGGAACTTTATGGATAGATTCGATTTCAGATTTGGTTTTCTTCTGTTTGTATTACCAAGAAAGAAAATACATGCTCAAAACTTTGTTTATTGCTGATTTAATAACAGTACAATATTAAGGTAAAATGCCTTTTCTTTTTCCAAAACTAGACTGAATAAGTCGCCATTTCTCAACAAAGTAATTCAATACATAACACGTATTCTTGCACTTCTTTGATTGTACAAGTGGTCGCAAGAATGTACCATTTGATATTGATACATTGTGACGCCCCAATGGGTCAACGATGACACGTGAGACAATCGACACACATATCCAAAATACTGGCAGCGTGCCTTGCCAAAGTGATCAATCTGGTTTCATTATTAGGAAACTGCCATGTCCCCTTGTGAATATTGAGATGAGGAAACACTGTGCTTACTATAGTGACATTTTGCTCCCCCAGTAAACTCAATAACTATTTTTACTTCATACTTAGGGCGTCTTTAGTGGCGTCGACCTTATTTGCGGCCGTGACCGCATATTAAGCTTATGTTGGTGAATTTATATTATAGCAATGACCTTAACAGATATCACAGTTGTTCATCCTCCTTTTGCCCGGCCCATTCCATCGCACTCCTTGGATGGCGGTTATTGTTGTATTATATCTACCGCCATCCAAGGAGTGCGATCTAGGGCTAGGGCTTTTGCAATATACCAAGAGCCCACAGTAATTTTTCGGTGTGACAGTTAACAAAAAATAATTGGTATTATTAGACAGTTTTTAAGTTTTTATTCTCAAATGTTATCGTCTTGCAGCGTCTTGTGGGGGCAATGGTGAGTAATACTATATCAAAAATGTAGTTTTTCTATTGTTCAAATAATTGATAAAAAAAACTTAAACATCATATTCAAATTATAGAGTTAATACCCCTGGTAATAAATATGGTGGTCCAAGACGTTTTACATGCGTCCTTCTGAGTGCAAGACGCGCTAATAGTATGCCAGAAATCGATTTTTTTTTTAATGAAGGCTGTATTTCAACAGTAACTAAGTAACAATCTAAGTTTAGAAAATGCCACTCTATTCAAGATCACTCTCATCCGATGAGATGTCTATTCCGAGCTGAATTAGCGCAGGATAAATTCGGTCGCTTCTTTAGGCTTCTGTGTGGATAGAATCTGATGGTGGGATCCGAAGATTCTCATTGAAATACTCGTTGTGCCTGTTAGGGTGCTGTTGAGTGAGGTCATATATAGTGTAAAGTTATGAATATTTGGAGTATAGCTGGACTATAGTATGGTTACAGTGACTATGAAGGCGAATATGGAGCTTTCTAGCGAAGTTTGTTATGTCGTCGTTCACAGTTGCAATCCCTAAGTCTCTTTGTATATCATTGATTCTAATATACCAGGGAGCATTCACGATTCCTCTTATCAATTTATTTTGGAATGATTGAATAAATTCTCTATTACTTGCTTTAGTACAACCCCAGAGTTGTATGCCGTATGTCCATATAGGCGTAAGCACTTGCTTGTATATAAGCAGTTTGTTATGTACACTTAGCTTGGAATATCTTCTAAGGAGCCAATACATTTCTCTAAAACGATTTTCAAGCTCATCGCGTTTTTTAAACGTGCGTTTTCCACTTGAGCTTCGCATCTAGTGTCATCCCTAGATAATTAGCTTCATTTGCATGTGGTATTTGTACCGAATTAATAAAAACGGGTAGATAGTTTATTTTCTTGTATGTAAAGTTTGAAGTCGATTTGGTCTCGTTAAGAACAATGCGCCATTGTTTTGTCTTGTCACAGATTTTATCCAAATCTGTGTACAGCAAAAATAAAATTGGACCAAGGACGCTTCCTGGCGGAACTCCGGCGGCGATTTCCTTGAACTCGGAGTATTCAGTTCCGTGTTTAACACGAAATAATCTATTTTCAAGGTAGGATTCTAAGATCTTATTTAGGTGTTCCGGCAGGACCTGTCTTAGTTTGTATTTCAAGCCATCGTGCCAAACCTTGTCAAAGGCCTGGAAGACGTCAAGAAAAGCGCTAGAGCAAATCTTTTATTCTTCTAGGGCTTTTTCAATTTCATCGGTTATTCTGTAAACCTGGTCGATTGTGGAATCCTTGATTCTAAAGCCGAATTGATTATCAGGTATAAGTCGTCTTTCTTCAATAACTTGTTGTATACGTTTGAATAGGAGGCTTTCAAATACCTTCGATATTATTGGAAGGAGCGATATTGATCTGTACGGTTTTTTGTGGTTAGGAGATTTTCCCGGTTTTGAAACCATTATCACTTCTGCTACCTTCCACACATCTGGAACGTGTAGCAATCTAAGCGAAGCGTTTATTAAATGCAGGAGTTTCGTTAGTACTTTTTGTGGTAATTGCTTAAGGATTTGTCCGGTTACTAAATCGAAACCAGGGGCTTTGTTATTTTTCAGTTTTTTTTATTTTTTGGAAAGTTCGGTTAGTGACACTCTTTTTATTCTAAAGCTGTCAGATGTCGTTGTCATACTTCTGTGATCCTCTATTAATGGTTTAAACGTTTCCTCCAGATGTTTGGTAAAAAAGGTCAGCCTTTTCTTTGTCATCTTTTGCCCACTCGCCATTGTCTTTTCTGATTGGTGCTGATTGCATGTGGTTTTTTTACGCTTTTTATAGCTTTCCAGAGCGAATAGTTTGTACTCTTTTCGACTGTTAAGCCTCCAAGATAAACAGTGGTCTCGCTATTTTTTATTTTTGACTACTTAAGTATGCCATGCGGCATACTGAATAGATTCAATAAATACTGAATAAATTCAATAAAGTGGTGTTTTTATTGACACGTTTAAAATAATATTTTTTTTGCAATCCGTTCCAGTTGGTTCCAGTTGGTTTTATTGTTAGTTAATCTAGGCACGCCTTCTACTTTCATTAGTTGGTCACTTATTGTTAAAATTACCGGTGAGTGATCTGAGGAGAGATCAAAACTTTCCTCTACTTTTGCAAAACTTATACTCCTTTTAAACGGAATACTCCTTTTGTTATGAAGAAGTCTTATCAGGTCAGGTGTTTTTGCTGCATCGGAGGGCCAATATTTCGGTTTCTCTGTCGAATAGAAGTCAACCCCGAATTGCATACCATCTTCGTATAGGAGTCTACCTTTTGGCGAGTTATATCTTGAACTCCAAAAGGTGTGTTTTGCATTAAAGTCACCACCAATAATGAAATTCGTTCCAAACGTGTTGAAGATATCTACAAAGTCGTTACTTTTAAACGTGCATCGTGGGGGACAATAAATGGACGCGATGTTGAAGTATGAGTTCTTGTTTTTAACATGAACTGAAGTTGTTTGCATAATGTCAAGTTCAATTGTTGCATTCATGGAGTGCTTAATGCAGTCTTTGATGAATAGGAAGGATCCGCCACTGGCTCTCCCGGAAGGATGGTAAGCGTGATACGCACAAAATCCTCTTATTTTTACTTCAGATTCTTTTGTCAAATGAGTTTCAGATATCAAGCATATGTCAATATTGTCGTTTCGCAGGAATACCTCTAGTTCGGTGATTTTTTGTTGGAGGCCGTTTGCGTTCCATGTTAAAATTTCTAATAACCGTTTCATGTTCATGTTGAAGCTCTTTTTATACGTGGTTTAAACTCGAGCTTGCTCAATTTGTCAAATATGGTTTTGTTAATCTTGGTTTGCTCCTCAAGTTTTGCGAGAATAATAGAGAAGACTTGCGAGATTGGGTCTACCGTAACACTAGGCGGTTTGTTTGCTTGTGATACGGATTGAGCATATGATTGCACTCCTGGAGATTTTGGCTTTTCATTATTTTTTTATAGGAACTATGGTTTGGTGCCTTTTCGTCTTAATTTGAGTGGGTTTAATTTCGTTCGTAACTTTTCCCTTAATAATTACTCGTCTTTCTTTAATCAACTGAGCGTTTTTGTCTAAAGTATTCTTGAATGTATCGCGTCTTTTTGGAGCTCCTTAGCAACTTCACAACCTCTATAATTTGCTGGGTGGTTACCTTTGCAGTTTATGCACGTCGCCGGGGCTTACCTATTAAGGTCACATCTTGCTGATAGGTGGTTACCAACACATTTTACACATTTTGGGTCTTTTAGCAATATGTTTGGGCGTGATTGAAACCTTGACAGCGTTTGCACTGTGGTATCGATCTTGTGTTCGTACGCATTGGTTCGATTTTAACTACGATATTTAAAATTATTTTAATGTTGTAAATATCGTGTATATTTTCACTCCTATCGAAAGTGAGCATAAAGAGCGGGAGTCCATGCTTGGCCAAAATTTCCTGGCCTTGTTCCGTTTTCTGCTTTGTTTTTTTTTTTGTATATTAACTGGGTCAATAATTTTCAAACCTTTCGCTTTAAGATCTGTTATAACGTCGTCTTTAGTGCACGAAGGGTGGAGACCCCTTGCTATGACACGTAGTGGTCTTTCTGACTTATTTTCATAAGTGTACCATTGGATCTTTTCCGCGTTTAATTTCTTGGATATTGCTCGGTAGCCTTCGGGGTCAGCTACGTTAATTTTCCAAGCATTGTTTCGGAATGACGTTACCTTAAACTCCGACGTCACAGTTCCTTTGAGAAGGCGATGTAATTCACTGTACTCCGTAATCCCGACTACGTTTATTGCAAGCGGTGGACGTACTTTATCCTGAGCCATAACTGAGAACAAAATTGATTCTGTCTTTATTGGTCACAACAACATAATCATAAATTAATTTGAGTATTTTCCATGCATATCGATACATCGAATAGATTTTAGGTGACAAAGTATTGAAGAACACAAGAACTAGAATTGGATCCAACCTACAATGTACACACTGTGGTGCGTCACCGGAAGCAAAGAAAGGGACGTTGATTGCGGCAGGAGCAAAATTGGATGAGGTAGGTTTTTGGGTATGGGGGAGCAAATAATGACTTTAACGAACTTGAAATGAATCTTGTGTTGAAACTTGTTATTTTCTTCCATGGTTTTGTTTTCTATGGAGATGAGTTAAGAAGAATATCAGCCTCGTCATCCACCTTCAATGAGGCACGCTCCCACGTTGGGGAATACTTGGGATAATATCTTCAACCCATTCCGCCGTAGATCTATCCTTGGAGTTCAGAATACGCCATTCTGGTGGAAAAGTAGTTCCCTGGAATTTCGGTTTAATGATTATTGAGATGATTATTCCAACGTTAAAACTTTAAAAAACTTGCTTGAAGGTGCTTTTTGGCATTTGCGGAGGAGGCTTATTCGGCATGGAAGTTTTGTCATTAGATCTTGGACAAGAAGATGCCATTTGTTTTTTTTTTTGGTTTGAACCATTGAGCCATTTTATCTGAGTGATCTCTTTTTCACCCACAAGTGGATTTGGTTGGCGATAGGGGTTGGGGAATTCTAATATTAGTGCCGCTTCTTCCATTGAACTGATGATCGTATCATCCTCATCCGCTCTTGGGATGGAGGGGAAATGTTTAGATAGATCAACGTCCATGGTAGTGGATGCATTCAGAACTGCTAAAGTCCTTTGATTTGTTTTATGTGAGATTGAAATTTTGTACCCATGAGGGGAGAGAGGTTATACCGAAGGCAGAGCCCCGTATACCAACGGCAGGGTATGTCGTACATCAAAACCGAAGGTTCTCAGGGGTCCGGAGATCACCGTTAGAAGGCACACTATAGTAGTGCCATTCATCTCGTAGGGATTAAACACCTGTAATTGCGAATTTTTCAATCCGCCATATTTCTTCAACAGCAGGTGCAGGATGTGGCTCTTCATCACGTATAAACGGTCTTAGAAGGTAGACTACTTGGCATCTCTGCATGATTTGTAGACGCTGTACTGGGCTAAGTCGTTCCATGATGAAATGTCAAATGATATTGAATAAAGACTTGTCAGTATTTTAAGTAACCTATGTATATTTTGTGACACATAGCTAAAGTTTATTAGTCAATCAAACTACTATATGGTTTATTTCACTTTTGGGTTCTACACGGTTCCATGTTTCGTGAGCGTTCCGAATTTTCATGAAAAGTTTTTTGTTTTTAAATAAGTTCCCTTTTGACATGGTATAACCATTCGTGTGAAGATTATAATCCTTCTTACGGACCTGTCACATTAACTACTTGTTTTTGTGCAGATACTTAAGTACTTACCAAACGTCTGCCAATATGTGATAAAAAATGTAAACAATGGGTGGATAAAAAAAGATAGATTTATAGATATATAGATCTTTATTTGTTTTTATACGAAAAAAGCATTTGTTTACAAAGTTTTTTAGTTGTTGTTGTTGTTGTTGCTGTAGTTGTTGTACGGATAAGCATTCGAAGCAATAGATATAAATTCTTATTTGTGGTAAGGACAATGTCAAATCAATAAATATAGTTTTTAATATCTTGAAATCAAGGCTAAAGTACATTGTTTAGTTGAGAAAAAAATCAATGTAAAAAGTTGACTAAAACAAAACAGAAAAATTTGAATTCGACTAGTAAGTTGATAGATCGAGTTAAATTCGTATGTTCCATTTCACTTTATTTTAAAATTTCATGCGTGGTACATTCTTTCCAAACACGTACTGATTACTTGCATATATCGATCCCATAAACATCTGGTCTCTTGATCCCTTTAAAAGGATATAAAATATACCATCATATTAGTTAAGAGTGTGTTTTGCTTACTTAATACTATGAAAAAAAATTTCCTTTACTTGTACCATAAATTTCTACATATGCATATGTATGTATATAAATATTACTATGGAATTTCTCATTGGGGGACCCATATTTAGCGGACACCTCTTATTAACGGAGCAAATATATGTAATACTATTTATTATAACATAATTTTCCCAGTAACTCAGACAGATTGATTAACGGAAGCGCGGAGAACATGCCTGTGGTAACTTCGAGACCCTGTGTATGCCTCTCTGGATGCGGCCAGCGATCGCAGCTGCCTTGTGTTAACACTTTTGAAAGTACCAACAAGGACTGAATTGATTAAGAATAAAAAGTAAAAATAAAATTCCATTACATCGTATTTTGGCTAGGAGGAAAAAACCAAAACACGGAAATGAATAAAAGAGTGACAGAAAAAGGGAGTGTTGTACCGTCTGACGCATTCGGGAAATTGAAGGCTTTTAAACCAACGATGGCGAACGCATGGAGTTCTATTTCGAGGCAAATGGAATAACAAATGAAAATGCAATAATTTATAATTTTTAATTTTTTTCCATACGTAGGAGAGTCTACGTATGAAATAGTACGGTCTTTGTTAACATTACTTACACTAAAACATATGTCGTTCTGCGAAATTGTAGAAAAATTAGATCATTTCCACCCGAAGCCAAATGTACATTGTTTTAATTTTCATAAGCGAAGTTAAAAGAGTTATGAGACGGTTGCGGATTTCGTAAAAGACTTGAGGAAGTTATCGGAGCATTGCAACTTCATGGAGCTGGATAATATGTTAAGAGCGCAAATTGTGTGTCCAGTGGCGGATAAATCGTTGCGGAAGAGTCTTTTTAGAGAACCAAAGTTGGATTTCAAGCGAGCGTACAAAATTGTAGCCCATGAAGCTGCCCATCGTATGTTCGAAGGAACATGGAGCTTATGGCGATATCTTCAAAGTACAAACCGGGAAGTGTGCAGTGTTGTCGCTGTCATGAAAACCATTTTACAGATAAATGTGTTTTCAAGGAAAAAGCACTGTAATTTTTGTCACATGAAGGGACATTCTAGCCGGGCATGTTTTATAAAAAGGGATTCTGTCGGTCAGCAGCAAGGTGTCCACGTAGTAGAGGAGAGCGATGATGAAAAGAAGCAGGAGCCGCGGACTACTCGAGATTACTTTTTTGAGCTAAACGCTATTCGAACATCGGCCTCTCACCAGATTTTGACAAAAGCGACGATAAACCGTTTGGTGGAATTTTTTGAGGTGACCTTCGGTGCGGCATGTACAGTGATTTCCGAAGCCATGTGGAATCGCATTCACCAAGACAAGAACCAACTTATACCTTCCACCATAGCATAGCAGACTTGTTCAAAACAGAAATTGCAGGGGTATGATCGGCTATGATGAATATAATTTAGGATAATAAAGACATGTGTTAGCTGGGCAGAGATTGGTTTTGGGAATCACAGTGCAAGGAATGTGTGCGATGGAGTTGTTGAAGAAGCACCAGAACATTTTTAACGAAAATTTGGGAGCGTACAATGGCCCGGCGATTTCGATTGAAGTGTTGCCTGGTGCTACACCTATTTTGATTAAATATAGGATATGCCGCTTGATGCTAGCTACACCGATCGCACCGGAATCAAAGTTCGATGTGTCTATTAGGATCTGCGGAGATTACCGGAGTACAGCTAATGCTGCTATTAAAACCAATTCCTATCCGCTTTCCCTATTTTCGGAGTTAATGGCCGGAATTGTGGGTGGCCTTCAACAGCATATCAAGAGTTAGAGGTTGACGATTTCTCCGCTGAGGAGGTCGCTCTTTTGGTATTTCGCAGCACCGGGGGTTTTCTAAAAACAACGTATGTATGTATGTATGTACATTAGTGTAAGTCCGTCAGTATCTCACCAGTTTTTGGGAACTAAATTTTCAGTTAGTAGCATGAAATTTGATATCTGGGCTTCTGAGAAAAAGAAGCAGTACAAGTGCTTTTTCATAACTTCTTTATTTTATATGAAATCGAAAAACTTTATTAAGACAAAACATTAAGATATTCGAATTTTCTGCAATTCCGTCGCACATCAATTTTAGTTTTGGGGACGTTTACTTTTAAAAACCGATTTTGATGAATTTTTGCATAAAACATCAACAAACATTCGTGGATATCGCTGTAATTTGAAAAAAAGGCGTGTGACAACGCCTACTTCGTAGGGGGTAGATATTACGGAAGGGAAGATATAATCGAGATGGATCCTATAATGTATATACATATGTATATATGTTGTTTTACTGATCAACTACTGTTCGTCTGTATGTCACCAGTTTTTGGTTCTTAAATTTTGAGTTAGGTGAATGAAATTTCATATCTGTGCTTCTGAGAAATAGAGGAAGTACAAGTCCGTATCTCCGTATGTCACCAGTTTTTGGCCTAAAATTTTAAACTCCGAAAAGAAGCTAGGAGGATGCTAGCTCAAAATATAAGAAAAATTGGTCGTGAAATTGGGCGGATTTTACAATTTTTCAGACTTGTGCTGCTTTTCGCACTTGGACTTATTTCTCCATGTGAAAACCTATGTGTCAAATATACTCACGGATAGGCTATAAAGGTAGTAATACTGAGCTCACAAGGTTGCCTCTCACGTCTAGATATAACTGTGGGCTTTTATATTTTAGTAAAAAATAAAAGAATTGATTCGCAGTAATTTTTTTCATAACTGTCTGCTTACCTTGAAATTTCAAGATCCAAAATGCTTTGAGTGACTGCAGCTAAAAACTGTTTCACCTGATCACGACTCCAGTTATTCATTTTCCATGGATCTACAAGCTTTTCACAAAGATCAATAAATAGTCCTCTTAGTTCTCTATTCCGATGCAAATTACAGGCAATTGTTATTATCGATCTCCAGTAAGACCTAAAAACGGGATTGCATTAATATTGGCAAAAAAATAATATGTCTGATTCGCGTATGAATCTATGTGGATCCAACAATTTGTTTGATAACATTTTATAATTAATCGCATCTTACGCCAACAATTTACTACATTTTTGTTACTCGGCAAAAGAAGCTAGTATTGTAAGTATTGTAGTATATTAGTAGGTATATTAACAGGATTGAAATGCGTCTAAAATGAGTCCTTGAAGTTAGGGCGTGACTGTAGAACGTTTTTTGTCGAACTACAATGATATCTTATAGCCTTTGCGGAGGCTTAAACCAAAATTATATCAAAATCGATTTTTGATATAAAAGTCCCCAAATGGTGGGTCGACTATGCGTGCATTTATTCCTCTCCAATGACTATCGCAAGGCTTTCTATAGCAGACTTTAGCTCCTAGCTTCTCGAGACACGACCTAATCTTTGCAACTTTTGAATTGCCTCATATCGAAATACTTATAAAATTCACAAACCGAAAGTGTAAAAATCTAAATGTTCTGGAGGGTGATATTCATATAATTAATTGGAATTGAGTATCTATAGATACTCAGGTTGATATCTTTCAACATCCTCTACTCCAATTATACAATGCGCAAGTAAGCTTGGTGTTGGTCGAAAAAGAATGCAAAGATAAGTAACGTCGATCCGAATCAGCTTAATAGAATTCACAAAAGCGCAAACGATCTTCCGAACGATTACGGACCCACTACATATATCGTGCAATACCTTTGAGTTTGCTTGTATTAAACAAGCTAATGTCGTCAAGGATATACATACCTATACTTAATAGTAAGTCCAAAACTGTTGGTATTGGTAAAATTCACCCCGTTTTCATTAAAATCACACTACCATAACTACCATATCTTCCAGCTTATAACTTATAACCTAAATTTTTAATAATATTATACTGACTTAAACTTTTCCAAGTGTGTGAAAAATTGCGAAAATTCTTCCAATGCTTAAAAAGGAAACATCCTTCAACTCTCCGGCTGAATATATTTACATAGACCCATTGCCATCCTTCTCTTTTTGTGAAAATATATTAATGTCTGTTTTTATAATAATAAATTCCTTCGTTCAAATCAATAATGATATGTCGGACTTTTTTGCAAACTCTGCGTGTGTACCTCAAGGATCCGTATTGGGTTCATTCTTATTTTCGATATTTATCAATAACCTTCCAAACGTAACCAAATACTGTTCGACCTCATAGACGAAGCAAACTATAATTGGCTGATACTGAGAATTCAGCTAAATCAAAATATCTTGTTTTTAGCAGAAGCAAAATAATATTCCTAATATATTGCATATTGTTCCAAAATTAACCAATTGAGTTCGTTGACAATGTTAAAAACCTTGATGTATGGATTACCAATACTCTAAGTTGGAACATTCACGTCTTTACTTTTATAGGCACAGTCTAAAGTTGCCTAATGAATGTATCTGTGTGTTGCCTAATGAATCTATTTGCTAACGGCTATGAATTTTTACTTGCACATATATCTATCTACAGGACAATTATTGCTTTCGTAAAAAAAATCAAACTCGAGATTTTAATTAAACTTGACAATACTATGATGGAGAAGTCCAAAAAAGTAGATCCGCCAATTTTGTCTGTCTGTCTGTCTGTATATGCGACTGCAGCCTAAACGGCTGGACGGATTTTCTTCAAAATTCATATCTATGGTCTGTGGGATAATCCCTAGCGGAGAAATTGGAATTTTCATTCTAACCTCAAAACCAAGGGTGGTTTACTTAAGGCCGATTTCAGTTAAAATGGATTTTCTCGAAAAAGTTTGATGAAATTTGATATGTGGGTTAGTTTGGGCATATCCTATGAGGTGGCATACCACATTTTTCACGAGAAATTCGAATAACGGTAATATTGAAAATCAGCTGGGTCTCGGGTATTTGTTCGGCGATTGGACTAAAAATTAATATTTCTAGGTTATAAGACAAAGGCAAAATAATGGCATACCAAATTTTGGAATTTCCACGCTCACTTTTATAAAAATTATTTTCTTCAAAATTTTTACTAGAAATTGAGAAAAATTTATTTAAGCAAAGTAAGACCTTTAAATTTTTTGTAATTCACTCAAAGAACCTATCTGGCCATGCCCACTTTTTAAGGGCGTTTTTATAAAAACAGAACATTGAGTAAACTCCTACAATCTTATGACTATTATTCCATCGAAACGCGGAATGCCACGCCTACTTTACTGGGAAGAGCAAGACTTGGACCTTAATCCTGATGAAATTTTACACTTAAAGCATTACGGTGCAAGTACGTACGACCCAGTCGTGCACTTTATTTGTTACAGTAGTGCATTCATTAGACGTAAACTCAACACTCCTTTCAACAACATCACCCTTTATGTTTAAGCCGAGACGTTATGACCATGTTTCTCGATATATTGAAATATACTCTTAATAAATATCGAGTCGTTTACAATCAAATACCTGCATAAAATTATTATTAGAAAACAAATTCCATACTTATTCTAAAATCTTAAAATTTCACACTCAACTGGTTTAGTCTAGTCGCTTTGAGCGATAACTTTTCGTTCATGATATTTACCTTTGTATTTCACTTTCTCTCAGCGTAGGGAGACTCTATAATGCAAACAAATTTTGTGAACATCTTTTTTGGCATTTGGCAGAATTACAAGTACATCGTGTAATTTCACAAGTATTGGTTTCCAGAAAATTTTCCAGAAATTTTAATCAAATTTAATATTTTGTAATAGAGAAGTTCAAAAAATTGGGTTCGCCAATTCAGTCTGTCTGTCTATACGCTCAACTACAACCTAAACTGCTAGACGGATTTGCTGAAAACTTCATTTCTGGAGTCTGTGACCCCTCAATTCGAGGCGAAATCGGAATTTCCATTCTAACCGCAATATTTAGGGTAGTTTACTTAGGGCTAATCTTAGTCAAAATGAATTTTCTCGAAAACTTCTTCAACGATTTTGGTACAATTTGATGTTTGGGCTATTTTGGGTGTACCGCGCTTGCTCGAAAAGTGCATACATGTACATAAATGTAAATAAATGTATATGTATAACGGCAATGCTGAAAATCGGCTATTTCTCAGTTAATTCTTCAGCAATTGGGCTTACATTTTTTGGGCTTTTCTATGAAAGCGCGTGACTTGTTCTTCTACTTATCAAAAGCTCGCACAGCTATGTAAAATCATCCACCTAGCTCAACATATAAGATCCAAAAACTGATGACACACGGACGAACATACTGATTACGAATATATGTATGTACATATATACTTTATAGGGTCTATCCCGATTATTTCTCCTTGTTACAAACTATTAATTAAACTTAACATACCCTTAGGTGAGGGTATAAACAAATTTTATGCAAAAAAAAAAATATTATATAGTATACATTTGTATGTATCTCGACGCTCGCGAGAAAAGTGGTCATGAAAAAAAAGTTTTAGGTGTTTTGGCTGGGATTCGAACCTCGAATGCATTGCATCATTGTCCAACGCACTAACCACTGTGCCCCCCAATACGAACTTCTCCATAATCTGACCCAAGTCGTGATTAAGATTATCGCCGCATTTAATTATAACTTTCTTATTGTCAACGTGTATGAATTTAGGCAAATCATTATTATTTCTTCTTTTTCGCGAGTTAAAATTATGGAGCACAATTTTAAATTCCAGTTTACGCAGGTTTTTTTTTATTTCTCGAGATGGATGTAAATTTGAACAGGCCTTACTTTTAAAGCATTGCTTATGGGTACATCAGTATTGGTTTTATCTTTTGTTAACTTCTTTATCATTGCTCGAGTTATGACATTAATGTCTGATATTAGAATCAGTTTTCATTAAATATATCCAAGTCTAATTTTATGCGTGATAGTGTATCCGCATTCGTATTCATTGAATCTTGTTTACATTATATTGTATATCGAATGTGTAGTCGGACAAGTCTAGTCTCATAGGTGTTAATTTTCACGATAATTTGTTATGTGGAACAAGACTTTTTTAAGGGTCTATGATCTGTTATTACGACCAACCTTCTTTTATTTCATTTTTCGAAGTCTGAATAGTTTAGTATTGGAGGTGTGATTAGTTTTTCTTTTAAACTAGTAAATGCTCTTTGACAATCATTTGTTCAAATGAATTCCACACCTTTTTTGAAAAGGGAATTAGGTGGTTTGACTATGCAAACAAAATCTTTAATAAATCGTCGGTAGTAATTGCAGAATGTAGGTAGTGGATAATTTGCTTTGTTTTATATGTATTTCTTTGGATCTGTTTTGATTCCTTTATTGGTGATCAAATGACCTAAATAAGTGACTTCTGTCTGTAATCAGTTGCATTTTTTAGGGTTAAAATTTAAATTGATTTTTTGTAATTTCTGTAAAGTTTGGTTTAAATTGTGATTGTGATGATTTAAACGGCATCCAAATACAATTATATCATCAACATAAAGAAATACTTCTGCATTATGTCCTGCTTATGCTACATAATGCTGACATCATTCTCTAAAATGAGTTTGTGGAAATTATTAATCTGAACGGTAATCTTTTAAAATGAAAATGTCCTTTGTTGGTTGAAAATGTTGGAGAAATATTAAGCTTCTCAAAGGTCAGTGTGTTATTGCCAGTTACTCTTTTGAGATGGTACTGGTACTGGAGGGAGGAATGAAGTTTCATTTGGTTACATCATTCGCCAATGACTCGGCTATCTCCTCTTTGTCATAGTTTAGGAAATTTAGGAGTTCCGTGTTTTTTACCAACGAGGTTGTTCGCGCAGTTGCTCTGTATTTCTTTGCGAATACTTCTCTTTGCAGAAATTGTACGAAATGGTTCTTAAAAGGCTTTCGTAGCCAGGCAGAGAAAAATTGAAAAATATCCTTTAAATGCCTTCGAGCCCCTTTCTTTCCATACCTTTACATCTATGGGATCCACACAATCTATATCCTGCGAAACTGAAAGGCCGAGAAACTCAATGGTAAGCTCCTCATGAGTTGATGTGCTGCTTTCGGTTTGTGTTTAAAGCATATGTATGTTGCACGGTTTAAAATTTGATATCGTATTGAAGATCCAGTATCTGTTCCGCAAAAACGTAATCATTTGTTCAATCCCTTACGAAATGTGTTTCCATGCCCATTTTGTGTTTCCAATATTTTAAAATGATCCCAATCTGATGAAAAGTTAATCAAATGTTTCTGGTTTGTAGCCAAGATTTCCGTTCTCCACACAATCCCTTCAGAACATTCTGGCCGAACATACCCTTTTGAACTGTTCTCATAATAATATTATCTGTAGTTTTTTTTTGTCAGAAGGTGCAAATCATCGAATGCCTGAGTGTGCGACTTGAATCCAATAAAATCTGCTCTGCATCCAACCCCGTGATCCGCCGCGCCGTTAGGCATTTCATCACAAGGCGGGTTATTAGCAGCGGGATTTTTAGCTCTCTTGTTCTGGATGTGAGATGTAGGTGCGAATGCAAGAAAGTCTGTCTGTCAGTGTCAGAATGTGTTTGTTTGTGTATATCGTTTCATGTGTACGTGGTTCAGTTATGAGTCTCTGTATGGTAATGTGATGTTGTTGTAGGAATGTTGATGGCTCTGTATGTTTTGATGATTGGTATATGCGGGAGTTTCCAGATTCTTAACTTCCAGCTGTCCATTCTTCCAGGCGTAGCTGCTGTATTATGGTAGTGATAACTTCATTTGCCATCTCCCAGTCTTAAGACGTCGTTCGTATGAAGGTTATCAGCCCTCTTGGTGTTACCTGTTCATCTATTGCCATTTTAAGTACGTCCCTTGCCCTCGAGTATCTTTGGCATTCCATCAGGATATGACTTGGATTCTGAACTGTTCCATCGAAATAAGGGCAGTGTGTGAAGATCTTTGACTTTGCTTTGATCGCTTTGTTAGATACCAGGTTTGAGATTCCGTCCGTTCCTGGGGTCTTGTTAGCCTTTATCGCTGCTGCAACTTGTAGGATTCTCTTAGTTGTTACTGGCGGTATTATCTCCGCTTCCGCTGACGTTTCTTGAAAGAGTATCGGGACTTCCACTTTCGCCTAGGAATAGGGTGCTAACAATAAGGCGCATCATGTTCAGGCATCTCGATGCAGCTACCGTAACATGTTTTAAGTTTTTCATTACTATTTGATACGCGCTTTCCCATGGAATGGATTATGCTGCAGGTCATCCCTAAGTGCCTGAAAAGATTCTCTTTGCTCTTCTTTATCAGCTTAGAAAGATAGTCTTCTATGTCTCTTTGTTGCCGCCTACGCATTCTGATACAATCTCCGAGCAGATTCGAGATGTCTTCCTTCAACCAATATATACATAGGTTTCCTGCCGCATCAAATCCTCGGGATAAGGAATTTGTCGTTTCTTTGACTTTTTTTTTCTCCTGCGCTTGTTGGTACATATATCCATAATGTCTAGCATGTATTCAAGAATCTCCTTGTCTATGTTATTTGTTTTCCAGCCCAATTCTTGTACTTTCGGCAGATGGTTGCGGTGCTGGGGTCGCTCTTCAACCTCTGTTCCAAAGATGATGGCCTGGTGTTCGCTGTGTGTGTAAAAATTTCATTTTCCTCGCTATTGACCAACTGGCGAATGTCAGATCGATGATGGAACCTGCTCTGTGTTACTGTGTCCATGGTTGAGTAACAACAGGTCGAGGGTAGCAAAGGCCTCAAGTAGCGCCTCTCCTCTCTGGATTGTCCTGACACTGCATTGAACTCTCCGAACTATAACCACTCGTATAATCGATGGGGTATAGCAGCTGAAGAAGAAATTCCCTTCACTTTGGCGTAGGCGAAGTTTTGCTGCCTTTCGGGGTTCTTGCGAACGAAGGGGTAAGTGGCGCACGTCTATATCGCTGCATTTTTGTTCTGGTCTTCTACCCTGCAGTAAGGTATTGTGTACTGTTCGCAAATAAGAGCTACATACATCCGCGTTTTCTTCCTTGGCTTGGTGGCTGTCCTTTGCCACCACATCGTTGACAGGTGCCTGTGCGGCTATTTATATTCTTACAATGTCTTGCAACACGTCCATACTCAAGACGTCTCTAGCACTGTGTCGGTGCTAGATGGTCTCGGATCCTGGACCATACCTATCCCAAGGGTTTTCCGTTATTTTCCTTGTTAGGTTTTAAGAGCAGTTCACCCCTCGCAGTTTTCCTGATTTTATTGACTCTTTCCCGGAGTTCTTTAAGCTTTGGCTTCGCTTTCATCATTTTGAGGATGTTCGACGTTTCCCTTCTTTTCGCTTCCCGGTTTCTTTCTGGCCCTACCGCCTTGTTTTCCGGTTCTGTCTGTCTTTTTTCTTCTTTTCTCTTTTTTTTTCCTCCCTATATTATTTTTTGCCTTCATTCGATTTTTTTGTTTCTTTGTTATTTCCTCCAATTCCAGTTATTCAGCAGATGCTATTGCTTTCCGTTTCTTGGTGTTGGCAGCTGGTCTTCGGTCTGTCATTCGCTGAGGTTTCTGCCTTCATTGCTTTCCTGTGCAGTACTGGGATACTTCGTACAAGAATCCTCATGGATTGGTTGATGTGGCGTTGGGTACTCATTACTCCTGCAGTTTTGCAATTTTTTGTTCTAGTTTCTGGGCCGTCTTCACTTCTTATGTCTGAGCGATATCGGTGCTAAACGGGAATGTTACATCTGTACCAACACCACCAACTTAATGGTGACGAAACATTGAATATACTTTGAGACCTGCCAAGGTTTTAACTGGTCGGGGGCATATGTAGCATTGACCTGAAAGTCATTTCATTCATTCTTACCTATTCAGGTAACAGAATAATACAAATGTCTTCAGTTCCAAGTCGTTGTTTCCAGTATATCTTAATTAAGACCCTCCTGGGTTTAGTCTTAATGCCTTTGTGTATTGGTATAACATATTGTGTGTCCGGGGTCCCCAGATACGCTATTATTTTTAAAACCACATAGTAAATAATTTTACCTACGTTTTGTGCCGCGTACGCGGCCCCTCGTTGGCCAAGGCCTTTCCTCCCGGTGGAGTGGGAGTTACAGCTGAAGTGTTGATTTCCTTTGGCGACAATGCTCTTCACTGTCTATATTGCGATGATGCAAGAATCCTGAAGAATTTCAATAAGTCGGAGTGTTTATAAACAAGTGCATCAGGTTTACCAACGTAGCTGCTATATGGGTCCGCACCTTACTTCTCTCCTCCTCCGTCCATATGACCTTCGGTGGTGTGGGTATTGTAAATATCCATTGAGACCGGAGAAAATCATGGACCTTGACAACACTTTCCTTGTCGAAGTGAATCCAATAAGGCATTCGGATCTTCTCAACTAATTACAGTTTTTATCAAAACATTTCCCACTTCTTCTCTAACTCCGGCGGAATCCCGTTACTGGTCCACTTTCTCATATTGAATCCAGCTGATAATAGTAGTTGCCGTACTTCTTCTCGTTTCAGCTAGGCTTCCTCCATGAAATACCATCCCAACACAATGTCGATAGTATTATTCTGTGTGTTATGCCCGATCATCAAATGTTCCATTCAAAGATTTTGCCGCCGCATCGAACACAACTCGGAGTTTGATAGTGGAATTCGCACTGTAGGTACTCTTGGATTCCTAGTATTGTTTGTATAGTATTATGTTCTGTTGCAGCCATCTTTCTAACTGATGGATAACTGGGAATTACGCAAGAAACTTAACTTGGAGGGTCCACGGGTAGGTCGGCATCATACTTTTTTGTATCCTTATGGTGTCCTTAAGGAATAGTTCACACACTGTATTTTCTTTATTCTCAAGTGGCAGAGAGGGAGCTATCTGCCAGAATCTCCGCAATGTGTGTCGATGTCATAGAAAGTTTAGGACAGGGCAAGTACTGGTTTCGTGAAAATAATCGAACCTGAAGATTTTAACAAACTTGACATTACTATGATGGAGAAGTCCAAAAAACTGGGTCCGGCAATTCCGTCTATCTGTCTGGACAGATTTTCTTCAAGCTTCATATCTGTGGTCTGAGCGTTCACACCGCGAAATTGGAATTTTCATTCTAGCCTCAAAATTAAGGGCAGTTTACTTAGGACCGATTTCAGTTAAAATGGATTTTCCCGAAAACTCTTGGTGTTACCTGTTCATCTATTGCCATTTTAAGTACGTGCCTGGCTCTCGAGTATCCTCGGTCCTCTATCAGGATATGATTTGCTTTCTGAATTTTTCCATCGCAATGCTGGCAGCGTGCTTATACTTGCAGAGACACTTCCGGAGGTATCCATGCCCCGAAAGAAACTCCTTCGGGTAGTAGTTTACCTCTCCGTTTCCTATACTGTTAAATAACATTTGATACTTGGGTTAGTTTGGGCATTTGCTATGAGGTGGCATACCACGTTTTCTGCGAAAAATTCAACTAACGGTAATATTGAAAATTGGGTGTTTCTCGGGTATTTCTTCGGTGATTGGGCTTAAAATTAATATTTCTAGGTTATAAGACAAATGCAAAGTAATGGCTTACCAAATTTTGGAATTGCCACGTCCACTTTTATAAAATTATTTTTTTTTCAATAATTTTACTAGAAATTGAGAAAGAATTATTTGGAAAAGGTAATAGGCCTAAAAATTTTCTATACTTTAATTTCGAGATTTAAATCAAACTTAACATTAATATGATGGAAAAGTCCAAAAAAGTGGGTCCGGCAATTCCGTCTGTCTGTCTGTATGAGCGACTGCAGCCTAAACCGCTGGACGGATTTGCTTCCAACTTTATATATAGGGTCTGTGGGATAATCCCTAGAGGCGAAATCAGAATTTTCATTCTAACCTCAAAATTAATTAATTTTGATAAAATTTGATATTTTTGTTAGTTTGGGCATATACTATAAGGTGGCATACCACGTTTTTCACGAAAAATTCGGATAACGTTAATATTGAAAATTGGCTGTTTCTCGGGTATTGGGCTTAAAATTAATATTTGAAAGTTATAAGACAAATGCAAAATAATGGCGTACCAAAATTTTTCTTTGCCACGCCCACGTTTATAAAAATATTTTTTTTCAAAATTTTTACTAGAAATTGAGAAAAAATTTTTTAAACAAAGTAAACACCCTAACTGGCAACGCCCACTCTTTAGGGGCGTTTTTATAAAAACAAAACATTGAGTAAACTTCTACAATGTTATGATTATTATACCATCGAAACGCGGAATGTCTACTTTACTGGGAAAAGCAAGACTTGGACCTCAATCCTGATAAAATTGTACACAGTCGTGCACTTTATTATTTAAAGTTCACGGCCTCTATAAGAAAAACATATTTTACTCAAAAGAACTGCAAGGAAATTTCTGATCAATGTCGGAAATGGATAGACTAAAAATTTGGGTTGTGAAGAAATGAATGCTTAAACCGGATAATGATTGGCTATTCAAATAATTTATTGCATACTTGTTTATTGTCGATGAATCGGTCGCTTCTCTGTAGCAAGGATCATACTTGTCTCGGCTGTGCGTGTGTGAGCAAAAATTAATAACAACCCAAAATAACTATTTTGGTATCGAGCGTGTGAGAATAAATAAAGTGCACAATAAAGTGGGCATGGTATTCTTCATAGTTCCTTCATAGTTCTTCCATACCGCACTCCGACCCTAACTGGAGTCTCAAAGCTGGTCCTCTACCTGTTTTCTTCCCTTGAATACGTCAACCTGTCCTCAGCCCCAACGCGTCTCATTCAATCTAACCCCTACTTTCCATACTATCTCCCCTCCACCACCAACATCTTTAGTTAATCCACCCACCAGCAATTTCTTTCCTAGTTTTGACCTTACAACCGGTGCTAAGTATCCCAATTTCATATCCCCTCATACCTTAAACCCCACATCAGAATCTAATGCTACACTCAACCCTCCTCTCAGTCCCGCACCTAACCCACCATCTACTACTTCCCCTCCCTCAATCTCATCTTCCAATCCTTCTTTTCTCGATCCCCTACTACCGCCAACAGTCAAATTAACTCAGCAAACCTCTGACACCTCAGAATGTCGCTATGCACTTTCCAGACTCAGAGAAAGAAATATATACGAGAATATACGCCTCTTTCTAGCATATTTACACGACAAATCTGACTCGGTTTGTTTTGAGGGTAAAACCAAAGCCAGTATTACGGTTTCCATCCAGCAGGAAGGCCTTCCTACCGACAATACCAGCCTCAGGAAACTATATACCCGGTACCACGAGATTTTCAATTTGTCTCCCCAAAAAGTAGCCAATGACCTTACTGCTTTTGGTAACTATAGTTTACTCCAAAAGTGTCTCACACCTTCAACGTAGCAGGGTTGACCACGAAAAGTTTTTTTGTTCCTAACCGGCCACTTATGTTAGATTATAAGCCCCTCTCCTCTCCTCGAAGCGACATTCCACTTATATCTTCCTCTGAATGCGTGGTCATCTATTACCAAAACGTCCGAGGCCTACGAACTAAAACAGTCTCTTTGTTTCTTAACTCCCAAAAGCTCCCCTACGATGGTTTTGCTCTAAACGAAACCAATTTGTCTTCCGATTATAATAGCAACGAACTATTTACCTCCGACTTCACTTTTTTTTCGAGACGATGGTATTGAGGAAGATGACAACTCCTCTGGTCGCGGTGTTCTCTTAGCAATTCATAATCGTCTCGATTCGTCACTCTTCAAAACCTCGCACAACACCGATTTTGAGTTTATTTGTGTAAGTAAAAATAAGTATCTCTGGGCGTAATATCTACATTTTCTGCTGCTACATTCGCCCATCTCAGCCCACCCAATGCTACCAGCTCGCCATTGACGCGATTGATTCTCTGTTTACCGCTGTGGACACTTGTGACGTTGTCATCATTTTGGGTGATTTTAATTTCCTTTCTGGGCCCCATCTGCCAATGAGTCTCACTTCATCGCTACGAATTCTTCCTCATGAAAAAGAGTTTCTTTTCATTGGCTATCTATCTGATTCCGGCCTCTATCGGCTCAGTGGAGTTACTAACAACTTAGGCAGACAACTCCACATCATCTTCTCATTAGACCCAGATAACTGCGTTGTTTCGGCAAGCAACCATTTTCTCTCCAAATTAACCCGCTTCCACCCCCCCTATTTCTTACATTCTCCTACAACAACCCCGACATTACACCACATACTGAAAATTCTACAGTTTTAATTTTCGTAAGGCTGACTTTGTTAAACTGAATGTAAGTAGAATCGATTACAACGTTGTCCTTGAAGATCCGTACATAAGTGTCGATAACGCCCTCGAGTTTTTCTACTGCGAAATGTTCAACTGTTTTACGCAATCTGTCCCTTTCGTGCTCCAGAAGAACTCCTCCTCTTCTCCACCGTGGTACACTATGTAGAGAGTTACGCTCGCTTTCTAGTGAAAATTTTGACAAAAAAATTATATTTTTCAAAGTGGGCGTGGTAATTTTATTTGACTTGCATTTGACTTATAACCTTCAAATATTTATTTTAAGCCCAATCGCCGAAGAAAGATCTCGAGGTGATCACAGATATGACGTTTAAAGCAAATCCGTCCTGCCGTTTAGGATGCCTGCCGGCCATCCAGACAGGCAGAGAGACAGACGGATTTGCCGGACTCAGTTTTTTGGATTTTCTATCACAGTAATGTCGAGTTTGATTAAAATCTCGAGTTCGAATTTTCCCACTAATCCAATACTTGCCCTATAGGTGCAGGTGCTAGTAAAAACGTTTAATGAACAAATTTTACAGGTGAATATGACGTAAGTAAAATATATTTGATATTTGAAAGGGGAAGACGGAATGTTTTTTTGAGATTTTTTGATTTTGAATCATCGGCCCTTAGGATTTCGGCAAGGAAGAACACTAAGATATTTCTATTTATTTGACCAGAAGAGCATAAACAATCACTCTTGTGCTGTATTCGATGCCAGAGTGTAAAAATCAAAACATGGTGTCAATATACTTATGACAAATTTCGCTCCTGATGTTCAATAAATGTACTCCGTGTCTTTAAATGGGGCAACTGAGCTGCTTATTTAATTAATTAATTAACGTTCTTCCAGTCGACTATCGGCTCTGACAGCTACGACCGTCGGAAGGACTTGCGTGTTGGTGTTACGATGCTTATAAAAGTTCTTCATAGGCGCGTGACTGTGTGTATTAGGCGTTTTTCTTTTTTTAGTTCGGAGCAGAGCTCTGAACAGAGCATGAACACACTGAGCACGCTCTCTTCAGAGTGTGCTCCGAACGCTCTGAATTATTTAAGAAACACGATTGAGCACATAAAACTGAAACAATGAAAAATTAATGCTTTTTGAATTCCAAACACAGAAATAATAATTAGACACATATAAAATTCCAATTTCTTCTTATATTTAATAAACAACAAGACATTGGGCGCGATTTCAATTGTTTTCGTTTCTGTTTTTTAATTTTTTTTTCTCGTATCAAACGTCAAAATCATCGTGCTCTGTTTTTGCTCTGGGTGCTCTATAAATTTATATCGAGCACATAGAGCGAGCTCTGAGCTCCCTCTGAGCGAAAAAAGAAACACGCATAGAGCGTTTATGCTGGCAGTAGTAGCACGGAACATTGTTAGGGCATTACCGTGCAGCGTGGGTAAGCCGTTTTCGCAAACCCCTATGATGTTGACTATACTGCAACGGTCAGCTATGTTACATGATAAGTATTTTTGTTTGTAGGAACTCTTGCGTTTGACACCCTAGAGAAACCTTGGTTGGGCTTGGGCTTCTCCTAGTCGACTGCCCCCAGTATATGAAACCTTATTTCAAGGATCCTAGTTTTTCCTCCTACACTTGCTGCGTAATGCCTGTAACGATATAAATTACTATGACATCCCACTAGACAACAGGAATCTGAAAAATGTTCAAATGTATGCATTCACTCGGTGGATATGTCCAAAAGCGGCTTAGGAATTTCACCACTCTCAGTCACCAAAACCTTTTGTCCGAAAAATCTTAAACTGTGCGCTGACCAAAACGCGCATATAATCGTACCGCGACGTAAGAAGGATCCAGGCCTTCTCACAGTCACGCTAAGATATTGGAGTAACAGATTAGCCTCTTCCGGAGGAGTTTCTGGACTTCTATCAACGAAGGATTGGTATCAACTAAAGGGTAAAAAAAGTCGCCAATTCTCATAGCTACCTGATGAAACTGGCAAATTAATCTTAGGCCGACGAAGTTTACTGTGAACAGCGAAAGGCTGAACTGTATGCAGCTCTGTTACAACTAGTTAATTTACCTAAGTTCGTCGAAAACCCCTTAAATTTCTGTACTAACCCTACTATCATCCCCCGATGGTTTAACTACCCGTTGATTATTTCAGACTTTCAGATTAAGTATATACATATGTACATATATTAATCAATATAAAATAAAGTGAAAACAATTAAGGATAACAATATTATTTCAAATTACTTTATTAGAAAAGGTTAACACACGTTCAATTTAGACTAAAAAAAAAAGAGAAGTCGGTTCAGAGAAGTTAGATTAAGGACTGGATAACAATTTATAGGGTAGCAGCTCGACCTTCCTGAATTTAAGAGTCACCCTCGATCTCTGTATCATCGATAATATCAGTAAAGTTATCATCATCCAAGTTGTGACACTAAGCTTTCATGTTGTCTGATGTATAGACCGATTTAAATTTTCTCTGTGTCCTTTGAGCACCTGGAATATCCTCTATGACATACCTGTTATGATCCAGCACTGCCGTCACCATGTAGGGACCTTTATATTTTGGGTCTAATTTACGTGATTCTCCGGTAGATATCGATGGTCGCTCAATTAAGACTAAATCACCTTCCTTGTACACGCATGCTTCTGCTTGGGATTTGGCGATAGCCGCCTCCGCCTCCTGATGTACCACCTCCAAATCCAATCGCTGTTCTTCTTGAGTATCTTCATGTAACGCAAGCAAAACCTTGTTCCCGAGCGGAACTCGAGACTGAAATCCACAGTAAGTAATGCGGTGTTTGTTTTGTAGATTCCCCAATTAGTGTTATCGTCCGCCATAGTGGACAATGCATGCAATAAAGTCCGATTACACCGTTCGATTTGGCCATTGGCTCTCGAAGTTCGCGCTGCGGTCATGATATGGTTAATGCCGTTGACAGAACAATACTTCTCGAACTCTTTTGCGTTAAAAGTCGTTCCCCAGTCAGTAACAATTCTGACTGGACTCCCGAAACTTGATGAAATCTCCTCTAAAATACGGCTAACAGATTTAGTAGACACGTTTTTGACGGGCCTTAGGATGACGTAATTCGTAAATCCATCAATAATTCCTAAAATATGAGTGTTGCCCTTATGTTTTCTGTTGCAAAACAATTCACGTTCCTACTTATCAGACGGCTGTTTGTAGTATGCGCATTCGATGCACGCTGATAAGTAACGTTTAACCTTGTTTCCCATGCGGGGAAACCAGTAATCACGCTGCAAGAGATTTAACATTCGTTCTAATTCATAATGACCTACCTCGTCATGACAGGATCTTATAATTTTCCATACAGCAACCCCGGAACTACCCACTTCAAACCGTTGTCCACCTCCCGATGTAAGCGCCCATTTTAGAACTGATGTTTGCGTAGTTCCTTATCCGCACCCGTTGTTCCATTTTGTTGGAGCTTGGTTACGATTTCATGCAATTCGGGATACTGAATCTGAAAAGTCATTAGCCAATCTACATTTTTAATTTCAACGGCAAACACGTCCATGCTAACAACATCACTCTGTTTTGGTTCATCATGAGGAGATCGACTTAGTGCGTCTACATGCTGAATAGTTTTCCCGCGCCGGTACTCGATCTCGAAATCGTATTCCATCAGCCGCAACCAACAACGTGCAATCCTCGGGATTATGTTTTTTTTTCTTTTTGCTAATCGTTGCTCTCAAAAAATCACAATCAGTTACGACCTTAAAGTGCTTGCCGAGGACATGGCTTCGGAACCTAGTTATAAACTCAACAACAGCAAGGGCTTCTAGTTCGTAACTCTGATAATTCTTTTCGTATTCATTTATTTGTCTGCTAAAAAACCCCACCGGTCGAAGTTGGAGATCTAAATCTTTCTGTAGCAAAATACCAGCAAGTCCAAGTGCGCTTGCGTCCGTGTGCAGCTCATGTTCCAGTTGATGATTGTACATAGTTAGCAACGGCCTAAACGTTAATACTTCTTTCAATTGCTCGAAGGATTTTTGGTGGGCATCCTTCCATTTGAACTCTATATTTTTCCTGGTGAGCTTCGTAAGTGGTTTCGCAGTGATTGCATGACCTAGGACAAACTTCCTGAAGTAGCTGGTAATCCTAAAAATTGTCTCAGTTGATGAAAATTTTCGGGCTGAGGAAAATTGGATACTGCTTAAATTTTTCTTTTATTGGGCCTTATACCAGCAGAGGATACCTCATATCCAAGAAAATCAATTCTTTTCTTGAAAAAGATTGACTTCTTTAACTTAAGGGTTAGGCTTTCATCTTCTAAAAGAGAGAGGAATGTTTGAAGACTATGCATACCTTCCGAAAAATCTTTGCATGGGATAAGGATGTAATCCATGTATATTATTAATCGACTGGTTTTCATTTTTTGCTTGATGCTGTTCATCATCCTTTAAAAGCACGAGGGCGCATTTGATAGTCCAAATGGCATCCTTTGGAACTCGTACTCGCCATCAGGGGTAACAAACGCCGTGTACTTCCGCGAGTCCTTAGCGACAGGTATTTGGTAGTACCCGGATGCTAAATCTAAACCAATCTACCTTTTAATTGTTGCAAGGGATCCTCAATAATGGGCAGTGGATAACGATCTTTGACAGTATTCTCATTCAGAAGGCGATAATCATTTACCATTCGATCCTCACCATCCTTTTTCTTCACGAGTAGAGCCGGAGAGACGAAAGGAGAATCTGATGCCCGTATTATGTCATTATCCAACAGGTCTTGAACAATTCTTTGCATAGTTGCAAGTTGAGAATATGCCACTCTGTACGGACGACACACGCTATTGGTTTACTTATAGTCAATTCAATCAATTCGATCAACCGATGAAGCACGACCCAGTTCTAAGATGTTCGTAGCAAAACAATGTCGATATTTATTAAGCAATTTAATAAGCTCTCCCATCTCATCGGTCGAGAGATGTCCACATTCAATATCGCTGTATGAAATCAGTTGCGATACAATGTCTGTGTTATTGTATTGTGGCAAATTATTTAACTCTACTTTCGTAACAGCATTTTTGTCTTTGCCAAATGATACGTTATCGTTTCGTGACATGTTGTTTTTCTTAGTCATCGTTGTTGACGTGGTCGTCGCTAGATTGTTGAATACCAGTAGGGTGTGTATCAGAGAGTTTTAACTCACCATGGATTTTCATAAGCATAACGTGCTCTTGATCTAAGAAGTCTCTTCCGACTAACAGTGGTTCGTTTAATGCCTCATCGCCCACCATACATAGGAAAACAGAAGCAACTACCTCATCAACCTTTAAATTCACTCGTACGCGTCCAAGAGTTCTGTAAAATCCGTTTCCAAAACCATGGAGTGTTACGCTGTGTGGGTCTAATTGAGCATTTAATTTGTCGGCCAGAGAAGACTTAATCAGACTGGCATCGCTTCCGGTATCAACAAATGCAGTTGTATAAATCATATTATTGATGACAGCTGCCTTGTGGAAGGTATTTGAGGTAATTATTGACACTTGTCGTAGATTTTCGCTTTGATAGCATTCCTCCTTAGAGTGACCCGTTTTTTGGCATATTCCGCATCTAGGTTTTCGTTGAGGCTTCGGACATTCTCGTGAGAAGTGCCCAAACTCATTACAGTTAAAACATTTTCTCTTATCATTCGGTTGCTGTTGTTGCATACGTTGGCTGTACTGTTCTTGCCTTGGTTGATGACGATCAGTAGTGAATTCTTGCATTTTTTCGTACCACTTGAATTGTTCAAGTATTTCCTCTGGCTCAGCAAAATGGTGAAGTGACAATGTTCGTTTTAAGTCGTTATTATCTATCCCGTTAATAATGTATTTTAAAATAGATTGACTACTAAATGTTGCGTAACTAGCTATGGATAACATCTCGTAGAAATACTGTTCAAAACTTTCATGTAGGTACCTGTTTTCGCCGTTTCAGGAGTCTCATATGAACATCAGACTGATCCGTGTAAGAAGGGAATGCTTTCAAAAGTCCTTCCTTAAGCTATATCCTATTCGTGATATGAAATTGCTGACTCGTAAATCAACCTTTTCCTGCTCCTTGGAGTTGTGATGAAGTAATCAACAGGGTCATTTGGCCGTGACTTGATAAATATCTCGTAGATTATCGACTGTTTGCGTCCACTGCTGGCATGAAGGATTGAATTTTGGCTTGGAATGGGACAAGTAAGTTCAATTCTGCGTAGCTGTAAGTTTGTGAAGCTGAAGTAGTACTGTTGTAGTTCTGGAGCACTTCTGTTGTAGCTTGTTGCGGTGGTACAGATGGAGTTTCTTGGCTTGCAGCTGATACCGGAGTCATTGGAGTGGTTGGTACCGGAGGCGTGGTGGTGGAATTACTTGTTGACTGTCGCTGTAGAATGAAGAGCTCACGTTTAGTTAATTCTAGTTCCTGTCTGAGTACCTCCCTTTCCCGACCTAATAATTCAAGCTCTCATTGGTCTAGCATGCTGTTTTTTTCTTGTGGTGAAGGCAACAGACTTCTCGCATGTAGGCTAGGATTTGCACTGGTTGGCGTTAAGACCGCACCAGAATTTGTTACGCATTGGATTTGCACATTCGTTGCTACGCTACCTTTAGCTAGCATTGTTGATTCGGCTAGTTATACCATCGTGTTATCATTTCGTGATTCTTCATGGAGTATGGTGCAATACAGCAAATCGTGAATTTAGTCAGAAATAAAGTTTTGCGAAAATTAAAAAATAAAGTGCACGACTGGGCCGTACAAACTTGCACCTATGTATATCTCAAATTCTTGTGTGTATTTCAGGTAAAAATAAATAAACGAATATAAACATAAGTAGGTAAGCATATGTAAGTTGACCATTAGTAAACCATCGTTCTAAGCAGATTGGCCAAAAACGTCATATATCTGTAGGATTTTATAAAGCTCTTGAAAATCAAGCATCGTCGTTACTTTTCCTTCAATTTCACTCACAAATCCATTGCATTTGAACTCCGGTGAATATGCAAAAACCCAAAATAAGTCCCTAAATATGTAACAATATTTTCTTTCTCTCTCTGTCTTTTAACCAATGAAAATGACATTCAAACAAATCCAGTAGCATGTGCGCACCAATCAAAACCTGTATCGTAAGGGAAAAAAAACGTTTCCATGACAACAGCTGTGTTCTAGAGTGTTCCCAAGTAATAGATACGTATCAAAAGTGATTATTAATTTAAATGATATGCTTCAATTTCTTAAAAATGGCTATGTTGATAGTTTCAGTTTCGACTACAGATGCCATAAAAGAGCATCTTTATAACAATTTCCAACTTTTTGATTCTGCAACATAGTTCCACTACCATTGGGATATATTTTGTTAATAATAATGGCAATATTATACAGAATTTGTATTTTGATACTTTAGGTACGTTTTTCCTTTCTGGTGAAATTTTTTTCTCAAACCTTGGCAGCAACACTGCGGTGGGATGGTGCAAGAAGTCAAGTACAATACATACATATTTTTTGGTTCACTATAGTGTGCGTGTTCTTCCGTAAATGCATTGTATTGTTTTGTATTGACTTATCTTCAAAAAGCTATTGTACCATTATTATCAATTTGGCCTTAAACTATAAAATAAGGAGCAAAGCTTTTGCTATTTTTAAAATCGGTTCAGTAGGAAGAAGTGGGGATAAAATTCATGTTTGCCTATTAATATGATATGAAAATCGTGTTTTTGTTAAGCTGGTTGTAAGGAAAGTGGAATTTTAGGCAGTTTTAACCAAAAACGTGGTATGCCATCTTATAAAGTTTTGTAAAAGAAGCCTAGATATGAAAATCAAACAGTAACGATCGAGAAAAGTTTTCAAGAAAAGCATATTTTTATGAAGATGGCTATAAGTAAAGTACCTTTCAAAACAGTTTTGGTCAAAAACGTTGTATGCCATCTCACAGGGTTTGAAAAGGCTTATTCTAATATAAAATTTAATAAAAATCGTTGGAGCCGTTTTCGAATAAATTTGCTCCAACTGCTCGATTTCGCGAAAAATACCGTTATACTAACTTTTGGCCAAAAATGTGATTCGGTTCCTGATAGAATTTGAGATGTTTAATCATATGTCAAAATTTAAATAAAATCGTTGAAGGCACTTTCAAGCAAATCGGCTTTTAGTCACATTGGTCGTAAGTACCGTTATATCATACTCAGACCAAAACATGGTACGCCATTGTGTTGCATTACTTTGTATTAGTTCAAATATGAATTTGAACTAAATCATTGAAGCCGTTTTCTCGCAAATTGACTTTTCGCCAAATTGGCTATAAGAAAAGTACCATTGTTGCCAATTTTGGTAAGCAGCACGATACATCATCTCATTGCAATTGACCAGACTAATTCAGATATGAAGTTTAATCAAAATCGTTAGAGCCGTTTTCGACAAAATCCATTTAACTGAAATCGGCCTTAAGTAAACTACCCTTAATTTTGAGGTTAGAATGAAAATTCAAATTTCGCCTCTAGGGATTATCGCACAGACCCTATATATGAAGTTTGATCTAAATCCATCCACTCGTTTAGGCTGTAGCCTCGTGCACAGACAGACAGACGGCATTGGCGGACCTACTTTTTTGGACTTCTCCATCATAGTAATGTCAAGATGGATTAAAATCTCGAGTTCCAAATTTTGCACGAATACAATACTTGCCCTATATGTATAGGTGCAAGTAAAAACAAATGTAGTTGGGCAAATACCCCACATCTGAACTATTAACCAATATAAATTGAAGTGAAAACAATTAAGGATTACAATATTATTTCAAGATTACTTTATTAGAAAAAGTTAACACATGTTAACACACATTTAGATTGAAGTCTTACTAAAAAAAAAGAGAAAAAAAATAAAAATATCGAAGAAGGGTTCTTAAATTTAGATTAAGGACTGGATAACACTTTATAGGGTAGTACATATGTATATGTGTATATAAATTTCGCAGCGCAGTTCCACTCTATATTATACAACACAATTATGCCTTTTTTAATTTTACATTTAAAGTTAACATTTAAATTCAAATAAAATGAATTAATTCATATTATTAAACTATACAAAATAATAGATAATTTCTTTTAAAGGTGGCATCACAAATTGGAATTTTAATAATTTAGAATTAAGGCGAAACAAAAATAAATTTTTTGTGATCCACTACAGCGACAGAATTCCCTAGACCAGGCTATTGGTTCACATACCCTCGCTGCGCTTGGATTCATTGGGTTCACGCAGTTATTAAAACAAATATAAACCCTCTTTTGAGACACCTTGTATAAATAAAAGGTCGGGCTTTTCAAGTATAGATCTTTCTTGTAAGTGTTTCGAATTTGCTCAAAATTCCTCCTTAATGGGAAGAGATTGTAAAATATCCTAAGGGTATAATAAGTTTTATACATAGCTTCTAACATAGAGGAGTATTCGAGATATACCCTATATAGTACATACATTCGTGACCAGCATCAATAGAGAAAACGATTGAGTCATGAAATCGAAAAAATTTATTAAAACAAAATATTTAGATATTCGAATTCTCTACAATTCGGGCATACTGATGTATGGATTTTAGCCACGCCCACTTTTTGAAGGCGTTTTCATCAAAAACCCGATTTTGATCATGAAACATCAACAAACATCCGAGGATATCGTTATAGTTCGATAAAAAAAAAAGCGCGCGGCCACCCCCACTTAGTAGTGTCCATACAACCCGATTCCTTCCGGCTTCCCTGACATATTTCAAACATATTTTACTTACGTCATATTCACTTGTACAATTTGTTATCAAACCTTTTTTATTCTTCTAATTTCATACATGCTCGATACCAAAATATTTATTACGACATTTTTTGGATGAACATTAGATGGGTAGAGAGAATTTCAATGCGAGCGAGGTCTTTTTTATTGTTGCCTCCAAAAAATAAGCCGAAGGAAATCGGTTTGGGAAGATCGAGCGACGTTTGAAGATTTTTCTAATCTTGTTGCATATAATTTCTTTTAATATGAAATGACAGTTACGGTTCATTTCCAATCGCTTGTCAATTTTTAAGATGCATACAGAAAGGAATGAAAAATTAGTTTTTCTCTTAATTCTTGTGAATACCCGTAAACGCACTATAAAAATTTTAAATATAAGAACTCCAGATACAGTATGAATTTCTATAGTTTGGGGTATTCGTCATGTACACGGATAAGAATACTCTTCGGCACATTATTCGTATGACAACTTCGTCCCTAATTTTCGGGTATATTTCTCCGTTTTCTTTACCATTAAGATGTAATTATGTCAGTTAATAAAGCTTTGTGTGACAGAAGTTAAAAGTAAAGGATGTTGGCTTTTATAGAGGCGTGGAACTTTAAATTAACATGAAACATAGAAAAATGTTTCATTGTAATATGCCCGAAATTGGCAGAAGAAGAAGAACTCTCAGACCGGACACTTTTATCCACTAAAATACCACTTCGTATAGAAATTCAAAATAACTCTTATTGTTTTCTTAAATTTCAATGACAAATTGTAACAAAGGCGGCTTAGAATCCATATCTTAATTCTGGGTTTCGAATAAACACCAGTGACTAAAAAAATGTACTTAAAATTTGTTCGGTCTCCCTCTCTTAAAATTTCACCGCACGTTACTGGTAGAGGCTACATAGTAGCGAGCATAGGGTATCATACGATCCGTTTCAGACAGATTATATCTTTAAACTTGTTTTCTAATTTGGTCAGTAAGATTTACACATTTACAAAAAAATAGGTGCATATATAAGGTAAATTTCTTTATATTTTGCAGATTCAACTATGCCACTTCTTCGTTCAAAAGTTAAGATAATATCCGCTTATGTGAAGTTCGAGAACATTTGTTAATTTTTTAACATTTATTTCAAAGAATATTTGAAAATATTAGAATTGGATCACTTAATTTTAGTGTTGATTGACTTTTGGCACTTCGAATTTTTTTGCCTAATACGAAATTACTAGTTCTATTTTGGTGTAAGAATAACGTTAAGAAAATAATTTTTAAGTAATCATTTTCGTAACGAAATGGTCTCGAAGGCTTATATGAAGATGGAAAATTTGTGGTTCAAAAGTCAGATTTTGGTGATGACTAGGCCTAGTTGTGGTTCAAAAGTCAGATTTTGGTGATGACTAGGCCTAGATTGTAAAAAAATAAAGTGCACGACTGAGTCGTACAATCTTGCAACTATGTATATCTAAATTTCTTGTGTGTATTTGACTTAAAAAAAAGTGCACGACTGGGTCGTACGTACTTGCACCTTAATGCTATAAGAGTATAATTGTATCAGGACTTAAATTCAAGTCTTGCTCTTCCCAGTAAAGTAGGCGTGACATACCGCGTTCCGATGGAATAACATTGTAGGACAAAACAATGTTTTGTTTTTATAAAAACGTATTAAAAAACCTTTAAAAAAGCTTTATAAAAGTGGGCGTTGCAATTCCAAAATTTGGTAAGCCATTATTTTGCATTTGTCTTATAACCTAGAAAAATATAAATTTTAGCCGAAGAAATGCCCAAAAAACACGCAATTTTCAATATTACCGTTATTCGAATTTATCGCGAAAAACGTGGCATGCCACCTCATAGCACGTGTCCAAACTAACCCAAATATCAAATTTTATCGAAATCGTTAGAGCCGTTTTCGAGAAAATCTATTTTAACTGAAATCGACCTTAAGTAAACTACCCTTAATTTTGAGGTTAGAATGAAAAAATGATATCGCGGTGTAAACTTACAGACCACAGAAATGAAGTTTGAAGCAAATCCGCCCAGCCATTTAGGCTGCAGTCGCTCATACAGACAAGTTTGATTAAAATATCGAGTTCGACTTTTTTCACGAAACCAATCCTTGCCCTATAAGTAAATAAAGTGCACGACTGGGTCGTACGTACTTGCACCGTAATGCTATAAGTGTATAATTTTATCAGGATTAAAGTCCAAGTCTTGCTCCGCGTTTCGCGTTTCGATGGAATAATAGTCATAAAATTGTAGGAGTTTACTCAATGTTTTGTTTTTATAAAAATGCCCATAAAAAGTGGGCGTGGCCAGATAGTGTGTTTGAGTGAATTATACAGAATTTTAAGGCCTATTACTTTGCTTAAATAATTTTTTCTCAATTTCTAGTAAAAATTTTGAAAAAAAAAAAGTTTTATAAAAGTGGGCGTGGCATTGCAAAATTTGGTATGCCATTATTTTGCACTTGTCTTATAACCTACAAATAATAATTTTTAGCCCAATCGCCGTACAAATACCCGAGAAACAGCTGATTTTCAATATTACCGTTATTCGAATTTTTCGTGAAAAACGTGATATGCCACCTCGTAGCATATGCCCAAACTAACCCCCACATCAAATTTTATCGAAATCGTTAGAGCCGTTTTCGAGAAAATCCATTTTAACTGAAATCGGCCCTAAGTAAACTACCCTTAATTTTGAGGTTAGAATGAAAATTCAAATTTCGCCTCTAGGGAATATCCCACAGACCCTATATATGTAGTTTGAAGTAAATCCGTCTAGCCGTTTAGGCTGTAGTCGAATATACAGACAGACAGACAGACAGACAGACAGACAGACAGACTGACAGACAGACGGAATTGCCGGACCTACTTTTTTGGACTTCTCCATCATAGTAATGTCAAGTTTGATTAAAATCTCGAGTTCGATTTTTTCACGATTGCAAAACTTGCCCTATAGGTAGGTGCAAGTAAAAATATATGTACATATACATATATACGTAGATACGTATGTATATGTAAGTTGGCTGTAAGTAAAGCATCGTTCTAAATAGATTGACCTAAAACGTGGTATGTTATCTTGTAGGATTTGATAAAGCTCTTAAAAATTAAGGAACATCGTTATCGTTACTGTGTCATTTTCCGTTGGTTTCACCCATAAATTCATTGCCTTTGGGCTCCAATGAATATGCGAAAACCCAAAGTAAATCTGTACAAATGTAACAATATTTGCTTTTTCTCTATCTCTGTCTTTTAACCAATGAAAAATGATATTCAAACAAATCCAGTACCATGTGCCCACCAATCAATACCTGTATCGTAAGGGAAAATAAAGTGCACGACTGGGTCGTACGTACTTGTACGTTTATGCTATAAGTGTAAAATTTGATCTGGATTGAAGTCCAAGTCTTGTTCTTCCCAGTAAAATAGGCGTGTCATTCCGCTTCTTAGGTGGAACAATAATCATAACATTTTACTAATGCTATATTTAAATGTAAGTATGAAAGATCTTATACATTTTTTTGTTTAAAAAAAAACGCCTTCAAAAAGCGGTCGTGGCCGTATAAGGTTTTTAGGTGAATTATAGATAATTTTCAGGACTATTAATTTCCATTAACCATTTTTTTTTTCAATTTCTAGTAAGATTTCATTTGCATTTCAATTCTCATAAGATTGTACACTTATAGCATTAGCACATACGACCCTATCGTCTTTATTATGTAGCCCCTACGAAGTGGACGTCGCCGCACACCATTTTTTCTCAACTTACAACGATATCGCCGAGTGTTTGTTTCATGAAAAATTTCATCAAAATCAGTTTTTTGATGAAAACGCCCCCACAAAGTGGGATTGGCTAAATTTAATGTACGGACGCATTGTAGAGAATTCAAATATACATATGAATATTATGTGCTAATAAAATTTTTCGATTTCATACAAAATAGTGAAGTTATGAAAAAGTAGGAGTGGCAGTGGGCGGATTTTTACACTTATACTACTTTTATTTCTCAGATGTCCAGATATATAATTGCATCCTCCTAGGTCAAAATTTTAGGCCCAAAACTGATTGATTGATGCTGATCCCGAATATAAATACTTTATAGGGTCTATCTCGATTATTTCTCAATGTTACAAACTATGTATAGAACTTAATATACCCTTAGGGGTATAGTGAAGTTATGAAAAAGTATGTACAAGTGAGTAGATATACTTGAACGGTTTACGTTATTTATGATAAAACGGCCACCAAATTTAGACGTTCAATGTGATTTAGGCAACGCATGCATGTGATTTAGGCATTATAAAACAAAAGTCAATAGAGCATTGCGTTGAGAATAAACAAGATGAACCAAATTATTATACACAAACACACATTACCTACCGGAAATTTGAGTCCAATTCATGAAATGCCTTTTCCAGTAAAATAGGTTTCAACCGCAAGCAAACCAAGCTAAAAAAAAAAGAATTGTTATCAATAAAACAAAAAAAATACGTTCATATATCTAAAAAGCTACATATATATGTACATACATATGTACAATATACCCAGAAGTTACAATCCGTTTGGAACAGATCCTTTTCTCCCTATTATGTAGCCCCCACCAAGTGGGCGTGGCCGCACACCATTTTGTTCTCAAATCAAAACGATATCGTCGAATGTTTGTTTATAATTTATGCAAAACTTCATCAAAATCGGTTTGTTTATGAAAAGCCCCCCTAAAAAAGTGGGCGTGGCTAAACTTGATGTACAGACGAATTGTAGAAAATTCAAATATCATACCAAATAGTGAAGTTATGATAAAGTGGGCGTGGCAGTGGGCTGATTTTAAGAATTGTCACATTTGTTGCTTATATTTCTTAGAAGCCCAGATATAAAACTTTTTCCTCTTAGCTCAAAAAGAATGCCCATCAACTGGCAACATACAAACGAACGGACGAACATGGCTCAATCGTTTTCTCTATTGATGCTGATCACGAATACATGTAGTATGTACCAGTGGCTTGCGGTCCATATAAGTCGATTCCTTCCGGCTTCCCTTTTCAGATTTCAAATATATTTAACTTACGTCATATTCACCTGCGAAATTTGTTCATCAAACCTTTTTTATTTTCCTCATTTCATACGTGCTCGATACCAAAATATTTATTTTCTCGATACCACAGCCACGCATAACCGAGAAACAGACAAGTATGAACTCTGCTAACGAGATCCGATCAATAGGAAGTGGAACTGGTGGAGTTGAAGGAGATACGTTTTCGTTCGAAGAATGTTTTATTATGATTTAAATTATATCACATTTATCAATTATTTATACTATTTTTTTTTATAAAACTTTAAAATTTTCATTATTTTTAAAATAAAAATAAATTAATTGTTAAAAATATTAATAAAAAAAAATTAATTAAACAAATTGATAAATATATGAATGCAGCAACAAAATAAGCCAAAGAAAATCGGATTATTGGGGAATGTAGAGGATCGAACCGTGTTTGAAGTTTGTTTTTAAGCTTGTTGCGTATAATTTCTTTTAATATGAAATGACAGTTACAGTTCGTTTCAAATCACTTGTTTCTAAGGTGTGTAAAAAAATGAATGAAAAAATCGTTTTTCTCTTGTTCTTAATTTTCCGATATATTGCCGTTTTCTTTAGCATTAGGATGCAATTATGGCAGTTAATAAAACGTTGTGTGTCAAAAGTTAAATACGTGTAAAGTATATAGAGAGCATATTCCCAAGCTAGCCCAAATATCAAATTTTATCGAAATCGTTAAAGCCGTTTTCGAAAAAAACCATTTTAACTAAAATTGGCCTTAAGAGGCCTCTACCCAAAAAACACGAAAAAAGCGAAAAATGAGCAATCCGTAGTATCACATTTTAAGGAAAAGAGTTTTATCTGCAATGTGGTAGAACAGATTTTCGAACAAGGTTTTTGTTGCTGTAATATTTGAATATTTCGCAGCCAACTTTCGCTTTTTTGCACAAAATTGTGAATCGGTTTCCCATTTTACTATAAGAAAACATCGTTTGTGTAATATGAAGTTAGACTCTTTGGAAAGCTAATGAATAGATCTCCAATGTGGTAGAACATAATTTTGAAATTTTTCTTCTTTATCGAGATATTAGTGCTTGCAAATTGATAAAATTTGTCAAATTAAGACATGATTTTCGTGTAATTATTTCAATATTTTTAAACTAAACATGTTCAGTGAACAACCAAATTGGTTAAAACATAAGGTAGACAATTTAGTTTTCGAAATTAAAATATGTGAAATATTCTATTCAAAATTATTTTTCAGTATTTGCCTTAGTGGCAAACTGACTGGTAGTTCTTTATTCAATTTTTATTTATATTTGCGTTCCTGGGCAACAGTATAAGTAGAGTAGTAGTGTAGTGATATTTAGATAGCTTTTCTTGGTTGTATAGGACGAGTTTTAATTGTGTATGTTATTTTGATTTTGCCTCACAGAAAAATATGAAAAATTCAATTTTTGTATTTTTATGAACAATTTGATACTTTGGGAATCTGGTTCGACCGTTAAACAACAGTAGAAACGTTATCTGTTTGGAACGTATTTTCAGGTTTTTAAACAGGTTCGAAATCTAATAAGAAACATTAACTTTTTTTAATTAATATAATGGCATTTGTAAAAATCGACTCCTGCGATGGGACTCAATTGGTTTTATCTTGTTCCTTATATTCTTCCTTCTTCTTTCTACCTTTTATAAGAGAAATTATTTTTCATTGATAAGCAATTTTCTGTAAAGTAAGTGCAATAAGAAAAAAACAGTTTAAAGACGTAACAAAATTTTTTTAAAAAACTTTACTTGATTTGATGAAAAGTGAAATATAAAGATAATATTATATGCATATGTATGTACTAAAGTAAGACGTATATAAAAGCTATAAAAGTATAGTTCAAATACACACAAGACTTTCTTTATAGAGGACCTCGCTGTTTCACACTACGGAGAAAGAGGTTCCATGTTTCATAACACCTAGAGAACACCTTTTGCGAAATTCTCAAAAACAGCCGAGACTAAATCCAAGATTAAAAATTAGCCTTCCGATACTACATAAATCATAGGCCCTTTTGATTCGTTAAATAATACAATACGTCCAACACAAATAGTTATGAGAAGCTAAGGCCTGGGTCCCATAGACAATTAAATCACCAAGTAAGGGCATACTGGTAGAAAACGTTATTTGGTTAACATCGAAATAAATTCAATGGTTTTCCGATATAATTTCTCAATCAGATCTTAATGAAATTACCTGTCTAAAGTTTCTCTGTTACCTACATCCATAAAGCTACATGTACATATGTACATATGTATGCCAATATGCACATTAAATATGCTCATGCAATATGCTTTCCGATCGTCTTACAATTTCGTGGATTGTTAGACTTAAATATTTAAGTACATAGTACACAGTTACATTAAGGATGGAATGTACAAATAAATCCATCTTGTACATATTATGATAATGAATAGGGAAGTATTGAGGTCTTATTGTTTGATCTTTAGATCAAAAATTTGAAAATTCTGTTCTACCACATTGGAGATCTATTCATTAGCTTTCCAAAGAATCTAATTTCATATTACACCAACGATGTTTTCTTATAGTAAAATGGGAAACCGATTCACAATTTTGTGCAAAAAAGCGAAAGTTGGCTGCGAAATATTCAAAAATATGTATAACATATATAAAATTCTATTCTTTTAAATGTGAATGTTAACCACCATTCAAATCGGTTCAGAATTCGCCGAATGGCATGGGAAACCGATTGCTCATTTTTCGCTTTTTTCGTGTTTTTTGGGTAGAGGCCTCTTAAGTAAAGTACCCTTAATTTTGATGTTAGAATGAGAATTGCAGTTTCTCCTCGAAGTGAAACTCACAGACCACAAAGTTTGAAGCGTATCGGTCCAGCCGTTTAGGCTGCAGCGACCTTGAGTCGCACCTACGCCCCCCAACCTTAAAGAGGTCACCTTTATCAACTTTATCTCCAAGGCGGAAAGCGTGTGATATCACGCATGTATAGTGCACATAAAAGCGGACAAAGGACACTTCCTTGTAGGACTCCGGGGCCATTCTCCTTGAAGTCAGAATACCCTTTTTCGTTCTTAGCATAAAAGAGTCTGTCGGTGAGGATCAATCGAGGGATTCATAGAGTTGTCTTGACTAAAGTAGCTTCAATTTATAATTCAAGCCTATTGCGTTTAAAAAAACGTACAAAAGTCCTTCACCACTCCATCCTAACTATCCCTACCTATGAAGAGTGGCTCCACAAAGAATCCAAAAAACGCCTCCAACGCATCCATTTTATCTGCTGCCCAAAGTATAAGGCCAGGAGGAGTGATGAAACAAACGATTTAAAAACTAAAAAACCCAAAATTATAATTCTCAAAAGAGAATTTAAAACTGATTCTGTAAAGGAATCCCGATTCTCTGGGTACCTTTTTGCCCTAAATGTCTACACGACATTTCCGCGGTTACTTATCCTTTTCTTAGGGACTTTTCAGTAATCTTTTTAATAGTTTGATATTTAGCCCTGGTCAGGAGAGTGGATGCGAACCAAAGCAGTGGCCATTTCCATTTTTACTTGCTCCTAAACGGCTGAACAGAGTTGCTTCAAACTTCATATCTGTGGTCTGTTGACACCTCGAGAAGAAATCGGAATTTTCATTCTAATTTTCATTCTCAAAATAAGGGTAGTTTACTTAATGGCGATTTCAGTTAAAATGAAGAAAATGGCTCTAACGATTTCGATTAAATTTGAGTTTGGATATATAATATAAGGTGGCATTTTTTCGTGAAAAAATCGAATAATGGTAATATTGAAAATCAGCTGTTTCTCGGGTATTTGTTTGGCGATTGTGTTAAAAATTAAATTAAATTAATTTCTAGGTTATAAACCTAGACCTACAGTCGTTGTACACTGTGCAATATGCTTTGTCGTACACTTACAGCCGTTTTACACTGTGCACTATGCTGTGGCATAAACCTACAGTCGTTTTACACTGCGCACTATGCTGTTGCGTAAACCTACAGTCGTTTTACACTGTGCACTATGCTTTGGCGTAAACTTACAGCCGTTTTACACTGTGCACTATGCTGTGACGTGAACCTACAGTCGTTTTACACTGCGGGCTATGCTGTGACGTAAACCTACAGTCGTTTTACACTGTGCAATATGCTCTGGCGTAAACCTACAGCCGTTTTGCACTGCGGGCTATGCTGTGGCGTAAACCTACAGTCGTTTTACACTGCGCACTATGCTGTTGCGTAAACCTACAGTCGTTTTACACTGTGCACTATGCTTTGGCGTAAACTTACAGCCATTTTACACTGTGCACTATGCTGTGACGTGAACCTACAGTCGTTTTACACTGTGCAATATGCTGTGGCGTAAACCTACAGCCGTTTTGCACTGCGCGCTATGCTGTGGCGCAAGCCTACAGTCGTTTTACACTGTGCACTATGCTTTGGCGTAAACTTACAGCCATTTTACACTGTGCACTATGCTGTGACGTGAACCTACAGTCGTTTTACACTGTGCAATATGCTGTGGCGTAAACCTACAGCCGTTTTGCGCTGCGCGCTATGCTGTGGCGTAAACGTACAGTCGTTTTACACTCTGCACTATGCTGTGGCGTAAACCTACAGCCGTTTTACACTGCGCACTATGCTGTGACGTAAACCTACAGTCGTTTTACACTGTGCAATATGCTCTGGCGTAAACCTACAGCCGTTTTGCACCGCGCGCTATGCTGTGGCGCAAACCAACAGCCGTTTTACACTGTGCGCTATGCTGTGGCGTAAACCTACAGTCGTTTTACACAGTGCACTATTCTTTGGCGTAAACCTACAGCCGTTTTGCACTGCGGGCTATGCTGTGGCGTAAACCTACAGTCGTTTTATACTGTGCACTATGCTGTGGCGTAAACCTACAGCCGTTTTACACTGCGCGCTATGCTGTGGCGTAAACCTACAGTCGTTTCATACTGTGCACTATGCTGTGACCTAAAATTACCTGTACCAAATTTTGGAATGGCCACGTCCACTTTTATAAAAATTATTTTCTTCAAAAAATTGAGAAAAAATTATTTAAGCAAAGTAATAGACCTTCAAATTTTCTATAATTCACTCAAACACCCTATCTGACCACACCCACTTTTTTAAGGCGTTTTCATAAAAACAAAATATTGAGTAAACTCCTACAATGTTATGACTATTATTCCATCGAATCGCGAAATGCCACGGTCACTTTACTGAGAAGGGCAAGACTTGGACCTCAATCCTGATCAAATTGTACACTTTTACACTTAATTTTTAATACTATTAGGTACTAATTTATTCTCTAATCTTTTTCTCTTGTTTTGACATCTGGGTGTATTTTATTCGAACCAATAAAAATGAAGATTAATAAGTTGTGGCAGGAGAAACTCTCCTATGAATTAGAATTTAGGGGCTTAGCAGTAGGGACGGTCGACAAGATGTGAAAGAACTCGAACGACCCCCGTCGTCGTCAGAGTATCCATTTGGTTTCGCGGAGGATAGGGACGCGGTCGAGAGTAAGATCGGGGAAATACAGAATAGGCCTCAACGCAACTCGTCGGAATACGTGAAGGTCGTTACCAAGATCGAGTGGGCGACTTCGTGTATTGGCAGATCGCGTCCGGACTCCAAAGAAGAAGACCCTAAAGATTGATGATGTTGTTAGCCACCCATGAGGACGAAGAGGATGCAGGCAGCTCTTACGGACATCAGGCACAATTACATCAACCGTTCTCTCTAAAGTAATCTCTAATATACACTGTGTTCAGTGATAGCATCTGTTTTGTGAATGTGGTTTCTACTTTCAAGTCTGTGCACATGCCCTTTCTTTGTTAATTTATCAATCATCGCTAGGAATATGTGTTTGTGGAAATGGTACATACTTACTTCCTTAACGGGCTCCCGACCCGTGAAGAGTCCCTGCCTGAGACACGGTAACTTTCCATTCTCTTCGATCCCGGGCACGCTGCTTCCAGTTGTCCAGACCAAACGCTCTGGCATCCGCGATAGCTTGGTCTTTAAAACGGAGGTTCGGTCTTCCTTGTCGTCTCGAACCTGGGGGCTGCGAGTCGAAGATCCTCTTTGCTGGAGCATTGTTGTCCATTCGCTCGATGTGGCCGAGCCAGTGTAGTCGACGTATTTTGGCTTTTTGGACTACATCCACATCTTGGTACAGCTCATAGAGTTCGCAGTTGTATCTTCTCCTCCATTCGCCCTACTCGCATATGGGACCGAAAATTCCACGAAGAATTTTTCTCTCGAAAGTGCCGAATATGTGCTCTGCTTTCCTCCTTATCGTCCAACACTCGGCTCCATATAGCAGAACTGGCAGGATCAAAGTTTTTTAGAGCATACATTTCGTCTTCCGAGATAGGAGCTTTGAACCCATTTGTTTTGCCAAACCGAAGTAGCAGCGGTTTCCTAGGGTAAGTCTTCGTCGAATCTCCACTAGGGTATCGTTCGTGGAGTTGATATTTACACCGAGGTAGGTAAACTCCCTAACTACCTCAAAGTTACTGTTGCCAGCAGTGACGTTTTGTCCTAGGCGGTGGAACGATGCTTCTTTGTTTGTTGACTACAGGTACTTGGTCTTGTCCTCATTTACTTCAAGGCCAACTCGTTTCGCCTCGTCTTCAGTTGCCGTGAAAGCTTCTATAACGGCACGCTCGGCACCGATGATGTCGATGTCGTCTGCATATCCCAGCAGCTGGACAGACTTATTGAAGATAGTGCCTTCCGTGTTGACACCTGCCCTGCGCACTATCTGTTCCGGCACTAGATTGAAGAAGTCACACGACAGCGCATCTCCTTGCCGAAATCCGGTGCAAGTTTGGAATAGTTCAGAGGAGCTGTTCCCAAATTGCACATTGCACCGCGTGTTTTCCAGCGTCACGCGGCACAGCTGGATCAATTTTGCCGGGATCCCGAATTCGGCCATCGAATTGTAGAGCTCAAGACGATGAATGCTGTCGTATGCGGCTTTAAAGTCGATGAAGAGTTGGTGGGTCTCGACTTGAAATTCGTTGGTCTTTTCCAAGATTTGCCTTAGCGTGAAAACTTGGTCGATCGTCGATCTGCCGGGCCGGAAGCCACACTGGTACGTGCCGATTAGTGTGTTGCAGAAACGTTTCAAACGTTCACACAGTACATTGGATAGGATCTTATACGCGACATTAAGCAGGGAAGCACCCCTCGGTAGTTTTTGCAAGACATAGGATCGCCTTTGTTGAAGATGGGGCATATAGAGCTGATAGTCCAGTCATCGGGCATGGCTTCATCCACCCATACTTGGTTGATGATTTGGTGCATGTACCATACCAAAACATCACCACCATGTTTGAAAAGCTCTGCTGGTAGACCATCAGAGCCAGCGGCTTTGTTGTTCTTCAGCTTTTTGATAGCTGAGTCAACTTCTTCAAAACTGGGGAGGGGGATGGCTTCTTCATTGATTGGACGTGGGTTCTTTTCTTGCCCTATCAGTCTCTCTATTTGATGCCCATTAAGTAGCAGCTGGAAATGCTTCTTAAAAACATCTACTATTCCCTGTGCTTCGGTGACTAGGTTTCCTTCACTATTTCGAAGAGCCTGCGTTCCGGGTTTAAAAAACATCCGGGTGTTGTTTCTGTCGCGAGACTCTTCGATACCTTTGAGCTGGGAGACTGAGTGGGCCCTTTTTTTTACGCAGGATCTTTTTCTTCTCCCTTCTTCTGGCTCGATACCCTTCCCTTGCCAAGGGCTCCTCTTAGGTGGTGGTTGGTAACCTATGGTGGTCTCGGCTACCTCTTTGATGATGTCGCGGTACTGGTTCCACTGGTTTTTGGCATTTGTGGAAGGTGAATGCACAGCGGAGAGTTTCTCACTCAGACGCTCTCTGTAGACTCTGGCTAATCCAGTCGTGCTAAGGCTTCCAACGTTGAATTTCTTCTTCTGGGCATTTCGGAGCTTCTTCTCGTAGGATAGTCGAGCTCTGAATTTGGCTGCAACAAGATAATGGTCAGAGTCGACATTTCTCTAAACGTTTGCACATTTAGAACGCTGGATGCACGTCGAAATGGTAGATATCTGTATGAATTATTTCATTAGGTTGGTTCGGAGTATCTGTTAACTTGAATTTTTCTTGTATTGGTTTCCTCTCATATTTAGCTTTCTGGCAGATATCGCAATTATTTATTATTATTTTTGTAATTACTCGAGTAAGTTTAGGATAATAAATTTGTTGTTTCAGTGTGTTATTAGATTCTATAATCCCTGAGTGTTGACTTTCTCTAATGTGATAAAGGGATATCTGTTTTCTGGCTTCGTCCTCTGTTCTAAGATCTCTTACTCTCCGTGTCAGTTTCACAAATTTTACTCTCCTGTTTCCGGCATATAGATTTATAATTATTTGCTGGACTTTATTATAATCCGGCACTGTTACTTTAGAATAAATGCCAACTGTTCCTTGATCCATTTCTTTAAGTTGGTCCGTTACTATTCCTGTAGGATCTGAGACTCTAATGTACAAAATTCTTTTACTATGAAGTGTTTCGATTTTGGGTTCCTTATCGTAATTTATGACGATTTGTTGTTTGTGTATATTGACTATACCTTCTTTGATAGGAATGTGATCAAGTTGTTCCTCCCTTCCTGAATGGATTGCTTCGTTGTCCGACATTTGGTTAATTTCCAAGCTTGTTTCTTCAATTCTGCTTAGAAAATCGGCAACTTTATTCTTTTGCCCCTTGAGATATTCGATCTCATAGTCGAACTCCTGCAATTTAAGTAACCACCTTTGGTTGCGGTGAGAGAATTCGGGACCATTATATTTTTTATTTAGATAGTAGTGATCTTAACTTAGATACACTCCACACAATGGTTAGAAATTCTTTATCAGTCACTGAATAGTTTCTTTCATGCTCTTTAAGATTTCTTGAAATATAACAAACCGGCTGTTTTTCCTGTGTGAGGACAGCTTCGATTGCGAAGTTACTTGCATCAGTGTATAGATGGAATGGTTTTTCGAATTCCGGGAATTTTAGAATTAGATGTGTTATCAATCAATGTGTCTCAAACGCATTTACATATTAGGGGTCATTAACATTTATCTTGATATGCTATTTTTGCATAATATTGTATGAATTTTCTGTAATACCCAGAAGCTCCTAAAATACTTCTAAGTTTTTTCTCCGTTTGAGGGAGTGAAAGATTTTTTATTTTACCTACTTTGTTAGAGTTCGGCATTATGCAACCTTCTGTCAGAATGTGTCCTAGAAACTCGGTTGCTTTCTTAAGAAATGAACATTTACCAACCAGCAATTTCAAATTATGCTTTTTCAAAATTACAAAAATGTCTCTAAGATTTTTCATATGTTCTTTAAGAGAAGTGGAGAATATCAAAATGTCGTCTAAATAGACAACGCAGGTTTTATTGGGTCATTAAGCGCTGAAAGGTAGCTGGTGCGTTTTTAAGCCCAAAAGGCATACGAACATATTCGTATAATCCTTGTGGAGTTATAAATGCAGTTTTTGCTATATCATTTGGATGCATTAATTTTTGATGATACCCTTTTGCTAAATCCAAAGTTGAGAAATAAATTGTTTTTTCTAACTTATCAAAGAGATTGTCTATATTTGGTAAAGGAAAACGATCATCTTCAGTGATAGCATTTAACGCTCTATAATCGACACAAATGCGATACTGCAACTCACCATCTTTATCTGGTTCCTTTGCAACAACCTCGATCGAGAAAGCGTATCTCCTTATATTCTTCGTGATTATACCCTATTGCTCCATTTCTACAATCTGCTTAGCGACTTCATCTTCGTGTTTTTTTGGTAACCTATACAACTTTGAATGTATTGGTCTATCTTCTTTAAGTTGAATTTCGTGTTTTATCGTCGAGGTGTGGGTTAACCGATCCTCATTCCGATATTGGATATCTTGGAATTCATCTAGTTGATTGAGGCTGCCGAAGTCAGGATTACCTTCTTCTAGACTGTTGCAGGACAACTCTTGTCCACTCTCTATCTTTATAATGGTCTTATTTTTCAGAGTTATCTTTCCTTGCTCATGTCAATAGTTTTATTTATTTTATTTATTTTATTTTAATTCCGTCGGCACGGAAAATTGAATTATGCTCGTACTCTGCGTTATTGTACTATTAATTTTTATTTCAACTCGTCGAATATATAAAACTGGGTACGGTGTCATGTCAAGTTTACTTGCATTTACGATAGTCATAGCCCTACCTGTGTCTATTAAAATGTAGTGTCGTTGATTTTGAAGATTAGTGACTATTGTCATTAGTTGTCCGAGACTCCATTCAGAGAAACCGGTGGCTCTACTGAATTGATTTCCTGTCTGATAGGATTTTGGTCAGTCTGTACATTGTTTATAACCATGGGTTGTGGCCTTAGAAACAGATTTTGTCTGCCAATCCTTGATGGTCTTGGCTCGTTCTAATATTTATTATTATTTCTAATGTTCCCAAAAGGTCTGCTACCTCGATCACTATTATACCTAAAATTTCCCGGGTTCCTATAATATCCCCCAGTTCTTTGTTCATTATGAGCTCTGTTCCGCTGTTTACTTTGACATTGGTTAGGTGAATACTTATTTTCTATGGTCTTTAAATTTATAGGAGAATAAAGTTTTTTTTATGTCTTTCATATCATATTTGTCTCTTAATTCTCTGGCTAAGTTACCTACAATGATATCTCATAATTCATTTATAATAATATTGTGGAGCAACAGTTTCTCTGGCTCTTGATTATCAGAAAAGATGACATACATAAGTATTAATCTTACTCAATAAATATTCTAATTTATTAACTAAATCATAAATGGAACTCACTTTCATGTTTAATATATCCTTCGTCAAGTCAACGCTGCTGATGATAGGCCGGTAATGTTGTCTGAAGAGCTCCTTTGCCTGGTCCCATGTGGTCACACCATTGACAATGAGTAGATCCATTGCTCGTCCTTTGACTTTGGTCTGTTGAATTATCGCCCATGATGCTTGCTGATCCTCTGCTGTATTTGCGAGATGGTTTCCCACCATGACTAAGAAATGTGTCGGAGTTTTACTGTCTTCTTCGAATTCGGGTATGTATTGAATTTCTCTCAATACATGACCGCCGATGCTAGCCGGTGGAATTCTGGCCACTATAGCCAATAGGCTGTTCAAAATATCTCGATTGGACACTTCTGGCATCTCCAAGTTATTCTGTGCCATTTTTTTTTTTTTTACTTTACGTTATAGTAAGTACTACAGTCACTTCATAAACTTAATTTATTGTTTTTTTTTTTTTAACTGAGCTATCGTGAATTCGCGATTTAAGAGTTTGAAACGTATTGAACTTTCAAGTTTTGGATCACGATAGTTGTACCTGATCCTACCGACTGCGCCAAATAAATTATTTAAAACTCACACAAATTTATAATAAAGGTTTATTTCTCTATTTATAATTTGTTTTATTTTTACGTTTTAATAATTAATAAACGGTCGCTGTATTAACGGGGCTGCACCGTATTATTTGGTTTGGTATCTGAACACAAACTAAACTTAGAGCTAATGGAATGCCAGAAGAAAGGTTCAATATTCAGAAATATTACAAAATAATTCCTACTGACTTGCTTGCATTTTAATTTCTCAAGAGGTCAGCCGAATGCATTGGTTTACTTTCTTGTTTACGTTATTCGGTCGTCGTCACTTTTATGGGCCAACATAAAACTGATGACGATAATTATTTACGGTATGGAAAAATTTAATAATGTAAACACAAGCAAGTATGGTTTATGAACATATACAAAGTATGGTTTTATGACCAATACTTAACTCGCGTGTAATCAAACCTTGAATCGGGAACTTAATAAACCTTCGTGTCAGACCTTATCGAAACTTCAAGAAATACACCACAACAAATACTTTCTTCTTCGAGAGTTTTACCAATCAACTTTTTTACTTGGATTTATTTTTTGTTGAGAATTCAATATTTATTCAGGGAAAGTGTTGTTATTTAAGAGTGAATATCTTATCTTTGGACACAAACTTTTATGCATTAACTGTTTTGAATTAGTCCTTTAAACAATGTATAGGGTATTTTTTTAATTCATTATAAAGTTTACACCTTGGCATTAAGCGTGAAAAACAATATCATTCAAATGGCCGAATCGGGAAGATTCGCAGGATGCGATTCTTTTCAGATAGTTTTTAACCACTTTTCGCACATTTCGGGCGGTATCTCGGCCGTAATGTTGGTTTTTAATGCATCTAGAGTTCGCATAAACGCGATCTTTGGCGTACCAGGAAACTTCCCACGCAATAAAGGCATAGTTGGTCGTGTTGTGTGGCTTGTTGCCCCGTCTTGTTGGAACCACATATCATCCAAGTTATTATTCGCCCATATCGCTTCGAATTGACTGTAATTGTTCGTCCATTGGCCGTTTCAATTGTTGTGTAAGTTGAACTTCATGAGGATGGAGATGCAAACTGCTGCAGTAATGCTTCCACTCTCTTCAAATTTTGTTTACAATTTTACCGATTGATTGCGTAGTCGGTCGATTCTGACGACCATAATCAAAAAAAGTGGCTACGTTTGAATCACCACTTTTAAAGTAGGTTTTAATAATTTTAACTCGTTGTTCTCATTGTGACAACTAAGTTTGGCAGGTGTCAAATGCCAGCGCTGCTAACTTGAAACCACGATATTAATAACCCTGTACAAATTATTGAGAACACAACTTGTTACTCGACACGAAATGTCACTCAAATAAACAAAGTGTTTCTTCCTGTTATCATCTTTTGTAAATTGACGTTTAATTTTAACTTGCACCTACAGTGCCTATAGAGGCAAGTATTGGTTTCGTGAAAAGTTTCGAACTCGAGATTTTAATCAAAATTGATATTGCTATGATACAGAAATCCATTTATATTTATGCAAAATTTTCAGGTTAGATACATAGTTTATAATATAGAGAAATAATTGAGGTAGACCATATGAAGCATATGTATATATTCGTGATAAGCATTAATAGAGAAAACGATTGAGCCATGTCCGTCCGTACGTCCGCATGTTACCAGTGTTTGAGCCTTAAATTTTGAACTAGAAGAATGAAATACAAATGTAAAAATTTTGAAATCCCCCCACTCCCAAGCCCACTTTCATAACTTTACTATTTTGTAAAAATCGAAAAAAATTAAGACAAAATATTCAGATATTCGGATTCTCTACAATTCATCCATACATCATGCACTTTTTGCAGGCGTTTTCATCAAGAAACCGATAAAATTTTGCATGAAACATTAACAAACATGCGACGATATCATTGTAATTGGAAAAAAATGGCGTGCGTCCACAGATTGTAGCTTTTCTTCGTGTTTTTTCTTATAAATATGAACATCAGCAACAACTTCTCTGCAGATTCGTTCAAAAGTAGTATGCAGATGGAATTTGCACTTCATCCTTAGCTGCCATTTGTTTATATCGTTTGAGAACAAGATCTAATGAATTTTTCAAAGCTTTAGTGTGATCCCGATCAAAATATACTGCTGCCCAGTTCTCCTGAAGTAAACACTCAATGAGAAGATCAAAATTTACTACATATGTATGTATTTGGTGGAAAATGTTTAGGTTTTCTTTAGGCCTTGAGTTCATCAGCGGCATTCTGACAATCGTAGCACGACTTTATCTCAGTAATCTTTTCAGAAATCTTTTCATCTTATCTAACTGTCAGTAACTTGAAGAGTCCAATCATTTTGTCTGTCAATATTTCGAAGAGATTTTATTAGACAGTGATTTGTTTTCTTCTTGTAGTGTGTTTATAAGTAACAATGCATTCGGAATCTCTTCGTCGAAAGAGATGATATTGTTATAAGAAAGTTGAGTGTGATGGCTATTGTTTGTTTTCATATATTAAATTTACACACGTAAGTCGCAAGATCGCCAACCGAGCAGATGATAACCGTGGACGAGATCGAACAAGGCAAAGAGAACCCCCCTACAAACGAGTACTAGAACTTCTGGAACGCAAACGATCCAAACACCATCTGGGCTGTTCCGAAAATCGGACTCGATCCCAAAGGGTCAAGGCACGACCGGAACCACCCACCTAGCTGTCTTCCAGAATCTAGGAAAGCAGATGAAAATATTAGTGGACAAAATGGAGAAAGGAAAAAAAGGGAACGATCAACTAGTCAATGCGAGACACCATTGACAAGATCAAGGCACTAAAGGAACTATCCGCGATCGTAATGCGCGATGATAGAGCAAAGGAGGTGATAAGAAGAACATTGCCATGGCTAAAGTTGAGTCAGGATGCAAAAAGAAGACCGGAGCCAACTGCTGAAATACCGAGCTGAAAACGACAGCAGAAGTTCACCCCTGGCGAAGGCAAACAAGATGTGCAAATGAACAACGATAAGCCCGAAGAAGCTAAAAACATCCCGCTGGAACAGCAACTGGCAAGACAACGGGACCTGATCTAAAATTGTTCGGAAGGGCCTAAGACAAAAAGGTACAGGCAAGGAACTAAAGGCAAAAGGAAAAGAAAAGAAGAAAGCAGAAAACGAGCGCAGCAAGACGCTAAAGAAATTGAGAAGGCCAGATGCCATCGTGATCGCTAAAACAGGGGAAACCTCCTATGTATCTATTCTTAAACAAATGAGAGCAAATCCTGACCTCAAGGAACTAGTAGAAAATGTAAATAAGATTCGAAAGACAGCCAAAGGCGAGTTGTCCATAAAGCTCAAAAGAGGCACTGACGGACAAGCTGCCAAATACAAGGATGACATGTCCAAAGTCCTTAAAATGGAAGCGAGTCACGAAAGGTCACGAAAGATGCGGTAAAATCCATGAGAGTAGCAAGGGGCGGAACACAAACCGCCCTTATTACCCTCACAGTCGACGTAGCCCAGAAACTACTTGCAGCAGCGCGTAATAGAATCGGGTGGGTTAAGTGAAGAGTACGCGAGCACATCACACCTACAAGATGCTACAAGTGTCTGGAATACGGTCATATCGTCAGGCGCTGCAAGAACTAAGTCGATCGCGCAGGAACATGCTTACGCTGCGGAAGCAACGGCCACATAGAGAAAAAGTGTACTGTAGAGCCTAAGTGCACCATACGTGACGCGAGTTCCAAAGGTGAAAACAGCCACGCGATCGAAAGCTTTTAATGCGCCGCACACAAAAACGCGATGGGAGATTTCGTAAGTAAACAATGAAGTGCATCCAGATAAATCTAAACCTCTGCGAAGCCACATAGGATTTGCTTGCACAAATAGTCATAGAGGAAAAAGCAGACCTAGCCCTTATATGCGAGCAGTATAACACCTATCGCACTTACTCACGATGGGTAGATGACTCCACCAAGAAACCAGCGATATGCTGGTATTTTCTCGAAAACGGCTCTAACGATTTTGATAAAATTTGATATGTGGGTTAGTTAGGGCATATGCTATGAGGTGGCATACCACGTTTTTCACGAAAAATTCGAATAACGGTAATATTGAAAATCAGCTGTTTCTCGGGTATTTGTTCGGCGATTGGGCTAAAAATTATTATTTGTAGGTTATAAGACAAGTGCAAAATAATGGCGTACCAAATTTTGGAATTGCCACGCCCACTTTTATAAAACTTTTTCTTTTCAAAATTTTTACTAGAAATTGAGAAAAAATTATTTAAGCAAAGTAATAGGCGCTAAAATTTTCTATAATTCACTCAAACACCTTATCTGGCCACGCCTACTTTTTAAAGGTGTTTTGTTAGAAACAAAACGATTAAACTCCTACAATGTTATGACTATTATTCCATCGAAACGCGGAATGCCACGCCTACTTTACTGGAAAGAGCAAGAGTTGGACTTTAATCCTGATAAAATTATACACTTATAGCATTACGGTGCAAGTACGTGCACTTTATTTGATTGGGCTTTTTTTACGTCTGGTAGTCAAACACTCTAACTACTCTTATTCTATCAACATTATGTAGTCTTAATAGTTGCTTTTCAATTCTTATTACGGAATATGTATATCCTTCACCCTCTTATTATGTAGTACTTACCCCACTTTATATTAGTTTGTATTGTATAATTTTTATATCATTCAACACTTAATTTCATAGTTATAGAATAATTATCTTCCCTCTTAATGAACTTGAGTTTTTGTAATGAACATTGTAAAATTATAGTTTAAGTTGGAATGAATAAAAATAAATAAATAAATAAAATAAATAAATAATATATGTAGATTGTAGGGAATTTGGTAGCGCTAAATTTTCGCGCTAAAATGATACAAGGGGAATTTTTTTTATGGGAGTTTTGGATTGTGTGTGTGCAGGCATTGAATTTGGTATTGCAAATTTTAACTCTAAAGAATATTTCAAGGGAATCTTTTTGTATGGGAGTATTGTGTTGTGTGTATGATTTGTGAATAGGTAGTTTTGTTATCTAGCATGTCATTGATTGTTGCAATTATTAATCTTCAGGATTACTTTAACGTCGTCATTCGTTGTATTTTGCATATAAAATGTATTTCAAAGAATTTATTTATTTAAATTCTTGGTTTAGCGCCGCTTAACCAGCTTACTGAGAGGTATCGCCCCTGCTCCAACTCTATAGGCATTCGTGCCGCTATCACATTTATTGCATCCCCTGATACCGTTCTATATGCGCAGCATACTCTGAGCGATGCTCTTCTATGCCCCGAGTTTATACTTCTCATGTAGGAGCCTTATAGTTTTTGCCGGTGCCCATATAGGAGCTACGTACATGAGAATTGATTTGCACACCGTTGCGAGCAGGTTTCTTACTGATTGTTTGGGTCCTCCAATATTCGGTATTTATCTGCATATTGCGTCCACCGCCCGGTTTGCTTTCGCGCTTGTCTATGATCAAGCAGTATTCCCAGGTACTTTATATATGGTTTTAATTCAATGGAGTGTTGTCCACCTGTATTTCCATACGCTAAACTTTTTTTCGGCTACTTATGAGTACAGCTTCAGTTTTGTGGTAGGCTAATTCTAGACCTGTTGAGCAAAGCCATATCTTCACGTCTTTGATGGTGTTGTTGCAATTTTGCGTGAACTCCTCAGCGATGTCATCGGCATATCCGATTATGTCCACCGCTCTTGGTCTCCGGATACGTAGCACTTAGTCATACACAATGTTCCACAGGGTAGGACCTAGAACTGATCCCTGTGAGACCCCTCCTTTAACTCTATATCTTTTTGGCCCTTCACTACAGGGTTCTGTCTTTAAAATAGCCTTTTGGTATAAGTACCAGCCGTTGTCGTTTTCAATTCAGTGGACATTTACATTCTGTTAGGCATCTCGTACAGAGATTTGCAAATACCTCTGGCTGCATTTTGATTGCTTCTTTAATGACGAGATTCGGAATCCCATCGATTCCTGGGGCGTTATTTCTCTTCATTGCACCTGCTGCTTCCAGCACTTCAGCAGTTGTGACAGGTTCTATCTACTCCGTATCTTCTATTACTATGAGGGAAAGAGCCACACTAGTATTCCTGGGGAATAGCCCGCTAACTATAGTGTTCATCATGGTTGGGCATGACGGTGCAGTTACAATGCCACTTTTAAATTTGTCCATAATTATCTTATAAGCGTTTCCCCACGAATTATGTTGGAGGTCTTCCCTTAGTGTTTGGAAAGATTCGGATTTAGTCTATTTGATCAACTTTCGGAGCTAATTTCTTTTCCTTATCAATTCGTTTGCAGAGAGAGAGAGAGAGATTAAAACTTTCTTCGACTCCGCGTTGCCAGTTGCGTACGATCTTAGGAAGATGTTCGTTCAAAACGGGGGATGTCCCGTCCGCTTGGCTCGATGTCGGGGTCTTTCTTTTGGACATTTCCTATTTCCTCCCCAATCAAATTGAGATAACATTCTTTTCTTCTTGTCGCAGAGATTACTTGCAATCCAATGCATTTAAGTTACAATTAACTTTGGCTAGGCTACTATGGGAGTCAGCAGGCGGTGCATTGCTGAACGGCCTGTAATACACAGATTAACTGCGAAAATGCCCCGCCCGGTTAAAACCTTGACAGGCCGTTAAGTTGGTAGTGTATGTTCAGATGTAACATTCCTGATTAGTACCGATCAAAGGTACTGTCAGAGAAGGAAACGTCAAGCCACAAAACACAAAAGAAAGGAAATATATACCTAGTGAAAGAAAACACCACACATCAACGAAGTTAAAGCAGGAAGCGATGCCATGGACATCTGCGGGAAAATAATTGAAGACCTGATAACCTATTATAAGGGCATAAACAATGTTCATCAGGAGATCAAGAGACTGAGAAGTCTGATTCGCTCAGTTTAAAACAAAATAGTTGTGGTTAAATATACAAGACCTAAACGTGGAGAAAGGGGTTGTACTCTCTTGACTGCAACAAAAACGACGCAAACAACAGAGTATATAGCTAACAAAGTACTTTGCCTGTCCAATACATGGACAGCAAGATGTAAGCCATCAGGAGATAATATGCGAAACACCCCAAAAAAAAGGGACACAACATCAAATAAAGTGCACGACTGGGTCGTACGTAGTTGCACCATAATGCTTTAAGTGTAAAATTTCATCAGGATTAAGGTCCAAGTCTTTCTCTTCCCAGTAAAGTAGGCGTGACATTCCGCGTTTCGATGGAATAATAGTCATAACATTGTAGGACCTTACTCAATTTTTTGTTTTTATAAAAACGCCCTTAAAAAGTGGACGTGGCTATATTAGTTGTTTGAGTGAATTATAAATAAAGTGCACGACTGGGTCGTACGTACTTGCACCGTAATGCTATAAGTGTATAATTTTATCAGGATTAAAGTCCAAGTCCTGCTCTTCCCAGTAAAGTAGGCGTGGCATTCCGCGTTTCGATGGAATAATAGTCATAACATTGTTGGAGTTTACTCAATGTTTTGTTTTTATGAAAATGACAGACTGACAGACTGACAGACAGACAGACAGACGGCATTGGCGGACCAACTTTTTTGGACTTCTCCATTATAGTAATGCCAAGTTTGATTAAAATCTCGAGTTCCAAATTTTGCACGAATACAATACTTGCCCTATAGGTATAGGTGCAAGTAAAAATGTTAAGGCCTATTACTTTGCTCAAATAGTTTTTTCTCCATTTCTAGTAAAAATTAAAAAAAAAATAAGTTTTATAAAAGTAGGCGTGGCATTCCAAAATTTGGCACGCCCTTACTTTTCATTATCGGATCTTATTAATAGTAACCTCAGCAAATGTCATCATGTGCTGGTATTGTTTCTAGACTTTAGCAAAGCATTTGACACTCTTAACCACAACACATTCATCGATTAGTTGCAAAAAGTTGGAGTGAGAGGAAGACTTGCAGATTGGGTAAGGGATTACCTAAGTACGAGGACATTTCGAGTCAAAGTAGAAGACTCTTATAGCAGGGTAAGCGAAGTGCAGTATGGAGTTCCACAGGGTTCAAAACTCGGAACTCTACTTTTCATACTATACACAAACGAGATGTTAAAATGTTGCCAGAAGAGTTTCCCAATCGCGTATGCAGACGATACGGCGGTTGTGGCATGCCACAAAAACCTAAACGAAGCAACAAATATGATGCAGGCAGAGTTTAACAAACTCGGAAAATGGTGCCACGATAATGGTCTTGTAATTAACGGCTCAAAAACAAAACTAATGCACATTCGCAGTCCAAATTTCCCAGCGGCAGATATTACGCTCAAAACGTTTAATTGTACTGGCCATTGCGAGGCTATTCAAGTACTGGACACGTACAAATATCTTGGTGTTATCATCGACAAGCATTTTCTCTGGGAACCACACATTAGTAACCTACGAAGTAAGCTGAGAGGGTCTCTGTTTGCGTTGGCCTCCTTGCAAAATAAGTCATCATACCACGTACAAAAAAAAGTTTATCATGCCCTTGTTGAGGCAAGATTGAGGTATGGCATACTGGCATGGGGAGGTGCAGCGCAAACGCACATTGATAAACTTCAACACGTTCAAGATAGGGCCCTAAAGCTGATACAGCAAACTACAACGAACAGAGTAAATGTTTTAACCGTAAAGAAGATCTTCATGATGACAGCTGCGTTGGAGTATTACGACGATCACCGCTTCCGGATACCAACTAACCATAACTTCAGCACAAGAAGACAAGCTTAGGCTACCAGTGGGGCCAGCACGGTAGCGGATAGCTGAAAGACCTATAGATATATAGGTTAGCTGCGAATAACCAATAAGCAGTCCCCGACCAAGAGCGGCAAAAATGGAGGGTGTGACAGGAAAAACACATAAGCCCAGTGAAATTTTTGTGATACAGCGAGTAGATGCCGCCCGTAACTACATAAGCGTCCTGTCCCTAAGGCAAGGTGTAATGCGACACCGTGCCGAGGTCTGAATGGTGCTGGGGACAAAAATCCATACAGCATCGCTAACGGAGCCCTCCAGATACCTGACGCCCTCTGGTTGTAACGTAGCCTTACCACATTACAGGGGTCTCTGATGTGGTGGACCTTCCTTTCCCCCATACTCGTAGGATCCAATAAAAAAAAGGAATCAAAATGAAAACAAAACAAACATAAATAAAACAGAAAAAAAGAACAAAAAATTATAGTACCAAACTCAGGAATCGAATGTACAGAGGAAAATCCATTTAGGAGAAGTTCTGTACTGATGCGATCACCGCCGCTAAAAATGATGGAGGAGGCGATTGATAGTAAGGACGTAGGAAAGCCGTCTGCACCAGTAACGGAGCAGACATCCCCACAAAAGCAGCCAGACTTCCCCCTCACAGAAGCACCAACTGCTAGCTTGACGCCTGAAACCAACAAGGAAGAAAGGTGAAGAGAAAACAGTGAAGAAGAGAAAAGAGTGAAGAAAGAGAAAAACGTGAAGCCATGCAATCCCTGGGAAAGAACATCAATAGAACATGAATTCATCAAAGGGAAAACAAACGTGCACCACTAAATCAGAAAGCTGCCTAGCGCTATACGCAGACACCACAACTGTATAGCATATTCCCAGAAAGACAACGTGGTAAAGAATAGAGCGTCTAAAGCTACGCAAACCATTGAGTCATCAGATATGAGCAAATAGGCGCCTTCTCATCCGTTGAAGCAACTACCAGAACCCAAGCGGAAAAGGACTAGATCTCCGAGCAATGAAGAACCCTCGACATTGACATACGCTGAGATAGTCACGAAAAAAACAGCAATGTCAGTGCAACGAAAATTCCAGAAGTGCCAAAGTGAGAAGAAAGAAAAAGCGCTAAAAAAAAAACAAGGAAAGACGGCAAAATCGCGAGGCAAAGATGCAGACGAAAAAACCGCGAATCAAGACCACAACAAAGCCGAGTGGAAAAGAGTGGTAAAAAAAGGTCCAGGCAAGATACATGTTAAGCCGGACGCATTGGTGATAAAAAAAACTGGAGAAACATCCTATTGCGATATACTCCGAAAAGTGAAGACCAACCCTGAGTTAAATCGTCTGGGGTCGGACGTAATTCACATAAGGAAGACGGCCAAGGGAGAGTTACTGCTTGAGCTCAAGAAAGCAGCAGCTGGAAAAACCTCTGAGCACCTAAGCAAAGTAGGGCAAGTTCTCGGGGAAATGGCGGAAGTAAGGACCCTAACGTACGAGGTGCTGATTGAGTGCAAAGACCTAGACGATGTCACTACCAAATAAGAGATCTGTCAAGCCCTGGCCGAGCAATTCGAGGAAGTACGAGGCATACAGGCCTCATCCATCAAATCCATGAGGAAAGCCTATGCAGGAACACAAACTGCAGTCATTAGCCTCCCGATAAACACTTCCAAAAAAGTTCTGGAGGTTGGGAGAGTTAAAATCGGATGGACGATATGCAGAATACAGGAGAAAGTGGTACCACTGCGATGCTTTAGGTGCCTTAACTTCGGGCAGCTAGCAAAGGCGTGTTCAAATACGGTGGACAGAAGTGAGGATTGCGTCAAGTGTGGACAGAAAGGCCATGTTTCTAAGAACTGCACCAATGATGCAAGGTGCGTGCTCTGCGAAGAAAAGGGGAGCACAAACTTCGAACACGCGGCACGAAGCGCAGTATTTCCTGTATACCAGGAAGCTAAAAAAACCGCAAGGAGAATATGAAAGTGCTGCAATTAAATTTAAATCACTGCGAAGCGGCACAGGACCTCCTAACACAAGCCACTCGTGAGTCATTCGAAAAAGTCTGGGTAGCTGATTACTCAAAAAGAGCTGCTATTTGGACCTGTGGAGACTACGCCTTCGAAGAAAAAATGATGACACCCCAATCTGGGTTCGTTCGAGCCAAGGTAAAGGGTGTTAACATCTATAGTTGTTACGCATCCCCAAACAGCACTCTTGAAGAATTCCAGCGTATGTTGGATAGGCTCGTGGATGATGCTAGAGGCCGTAGCCCAATCATCATGGCTGGGGATTTCAACGCACGGGCCACTGATTGGGGCAGCACTCGAACCAATAGAAGAGGTGAGGTACTACTCGAAGCGGTATCATCACTAGATGTCATGTAAACAGATTTAAGTAAACAGGGCAGCACCCCAGGATTTACATGAAATCACAACTGTCACGCAAACGGAACTTTTGGAAGTGTGCAAACGGTTCGATGACAATAAGTCACCTGGATTGGATGAGATACTCAACAAGGCCCTTAAGTTAGCCATAAAAACAAATACGGAACCATTTCTGGAAATGTTTAATAAGTGTCTAACCGAAAGGGTCTTTCCAGACCAGTGGAAGAAACAACGTCTGGTGCTGCTGCCCAAAGGGAAAAAACCGCCAGATGAGCCCTCGTCATACCGTTCTATATGCCTGTTAGACACAATGGATAAAATATTAAAAAAAATTATATGCAAAAGACTGGAGGTGCCAATACATGAAGTCGGGGGACTTCCAAACGGACAGTATGGATTTAGACAAGCCCGTTCTACAATCGATGCTATACGGAGGGTAACCACAATCTTGGAAGATGCTATCCAGGGCAGAAGATGGAGAGGAGGCGCAAAGAAATACGGTGCGATAATAACACTGGACGTCAAAAATGCGTTCAATTCTGCAAACTGGGGACATATTTTGTACTCACTTAGAGAAATTATGGTGCCAGGGTTCATCATCAAAATAATATTAAATTATTTCGAGAAACGGTACCTGTTTTACGATACCGACGATGGGGTAAGACAGTACCACATATCTGGCGGAGTACCACAAGGATCGGTACTAGGTCCTATCTTGTGGAATCTTATGTATGATAGGTTGCTGAGGCTCGAAATCCCCGACGAGGCAAAAATCATAGGCTTTGCCGATGACATTGCAATTGTAGTGACAGCAAAACATCTGGAAGAAATAGAGGACATTGAAAATGAACGTATCCGAAAAGTAAGACGGTGGATGGCAGCTGTCGGTTTAGAACTCGCTGAACATAAAACGGAAGCAGTACTGGTAAGCAGCCGCAAGAAAAGAGAAGCAATCACCATCAGGGTAGGCAACCAAAATATAACGTCAATACCGGTGATCAGATACCTAGGTGTGATGATTGATGCTAGGCTAGCTTACAAGGAACACATTGAAATAACGTGCGACAAAGCTGCTCGGGTGTGTACTGCCTTATCCAGAATAATGACAAACATTGGAGGACTCAGACAACCAAGGAGACTAATTTTATCAAGAGTGGCGCAGTCAATAATAATGTATGCGGCACCAATATGGGCAAAGGCAGTGAAAATTAACTCCCACTCAAGAAGAGTTAATTCCGTCAGCAGACTGTGCGCACTGAGAGTGTGTTGCGCTTTTCGGACGGTATCCGACGATGCTATATGTGTTATTGCGGGAATGCTACCAGCGGATATCTTGGCTATTGAGCTACAGAGGACCTACAACGCTAAAATCCAGGTACCCCTTGCTCCAGTCAAAGATATTAAGCTGGCAGAAAGACAGCGAAGCATGAGAACATGGCAGGAAAGATGAATTCAGTCAACGAAGGGAAGATGGACCCATCGACTTATACCGCATATACATAAATGGATGGACCGGCATCACGGAGAAGTGGATTTTTATCTCACCCAGTTCTTAACCGGACACGGCTGCTTCAGAGCTTATCTAAACAGGTTTGGGCTTGATGAATCTCCAAATTGCTCAAACTGTGGAGAGGCCAGAGAGGATGCAGAGCATGTGCTCTTTCAGTGCCCACATTTTCAATTGGAACGCAGAGGTCTTGAGGAAATAATTGGAGAAATACCAACTCCGGAGAACATCGTAAACCATACGCTGACATCGAACGCAGTATGGAATACTGTGAAACAAACAGCAGCGGTGATCATAAAGGAACTTCGGCGGCTGGAAAGGCTCAGGGAGAGCAACCAAACCCAAATGGAAGCCCCCTCAGAACAAGAAACGTCGACCAGGTTAAGAAGAGCATAAAGTGCTAACCAGCCCCGCGAAGTAATACTTAACGGTAGTTCCGCGGGGAGAGTGGTTGAAGTGTGTAGGGTGTGCGTTAGTACGAATTCCTGGCATCGAGTATTCAGGTCTGCGAATCGTGCATGCCAGTAGCCCGGGTTACTGGTATCTTTAGAAGATTACACATCCGTTGGCGCAACCAAAAAAAAAAAAAGAAGACAAGCAGGAGGAATGTACCAACTACCACGCTTCACCAATATTTATGGCAAGAGGCAAATGCAGTATACCGTGCCGAGTATCTTAAATAATCTGCCTCAAAACTTAAAAAATATAAGGGAAGTAAATGTGAGAAAAAGTAAAATTAAAAAACATTTTCTAGAACATACAGCTTAAAATTCTATTAAAATAAAATTCAAATAAAGTAAACTTAATAATAATACAGAAAAACTAAATAAAACAACTAAAACTCTAAATATTACTAAATATATAAAACTAAACTAAAATATCTTTTAATTAATTATTGAAAAAAAAACAAAATGAAATATTTGTATTGAATTAACTATTAACTATCATAGTTCACTTCAAAATAAAATATATTTACTGAATTAACCGCCTGCAGACAAGCCACTTTGGCTTCGCAGGTACATAAGATTATAAAATATGTAAAAATAAGAGAAATAAAAATTGAATTGAATTGAATTGAATTTGTCTTGTAATGTAGAAATATTAATTTTAAGCCCAATCTCCGAAGAAATGCCAGAGAAACATCCAATTTTCAATATTACCGTTATGAAACAAATATATGTATATGTATATGAATTTTAAAGCAAATCCGTCCAGCCGTTTAGGCTGCAGTCGCCCATAGAGACAGACAGACAGACAGAATTACCGGACCTACTTTTTTGGACTTCACCATCATAGTAATGTCAAGTTTGATTAAAATATGGAGTTCGAGTTTTTTCACGAGACCAACACTTGTCCTATAGGTATACATTTAGTGACAAAAGTCTACGTACACTGTAAGCTTCACGAATTTATCTACCATTAGACTAACGAAAAGCATTAAAATCAAACAATTTCAATTTACACTTTTTCCTTGCTTACATGGTTATAAGTTCCACAATATTTCTTTTTGGATTTCTCTAAGGAAAAGGTTAACTGGTGTTCGGCTTCCCAAATACTGAAATAACAGTGTGACAAAAGTTTACGTACACGATCCAAAACTGATCTTCCTTTGCGTCATAGTTTTCTGCAGAAAAATTCATTTTGTTTGTCCTCTGTTAAGTTGTGCTTTAGAAGTCTTTTAGTGCGGAATTGATAGTGTTTTACGTAAAATTAAGTGATCTGTTCTGAAATGGACACACAGGGGAAAGAGTCATCCCTTGATCTACGGCAACTAGTAATAAAGTATGTTGCAGAAGGAAAATCGCTGCGTGAGATTGGAAAGCTAATTGGAAGAAGACATACCACAGTACAAGCAATAATTGAGAATTATAAAATGACCGGATCGTTTGAATTCAAACCTCGTTCAGGGCACCCAAAAATATTCACCGCACGAAATATGTACGTAAAAAAATAAAAAGTCACCGTCTCTTCTGAGTGTAACTTCATCAAATTTTACTGAGCAATTGTTGAGATTAGTAAGATAATTTCCATTTAAAAAAATTTCTCTTAAGTCACAAGTCCTAGTAAATTTAACATTTCTTTGATTTTTTAGCAATATCAATCCTTCTCTTAACTCTATGATTTCAGATCCATTGTTTAATATTTTTATACAGTTTTTTTTTATAACGCAATTGTTGCAAATTTGAAGATTTCTTAATTTCTTAATTCGTTTTCGTATTTTACTATTTCCTGAGCCTGAAACATAAATTCTTTGTTCTGGTTATTTCCAATAGGAACGAGCAAAGTTTTCTGAAGATCAATTGCTTTATTTGGGATTCTAATAACAAATATAATATTTTCATGATCGTCTGTAAATGTACCAAGCTTTACCCTATACTCTATAATTTCTTTATTCGTTAAAACCTTGCTATGTAAAATTCCATATCTAGCTGAGGATATGTTGTCTTGTAAGTGCTCAACTTTATCTTGCAAAATTTTCAGTTTTAATATGAGATCGACATATATAAAAGGTTTGCTGATATGTATATTTTTGTTACTATCGATTTCGGTTAATCTACTAGGTCTTTTTCTATTAAATTGTTAAGCCTGCTAAATATGTCATTAAAGCTCAGGTTAATTTTTACTTGTTTGTTAAAATTTTGTATGGCGTTGTGGTCAGCTACTTTTAAATGTTATTCTATTTCCTGACGATCAACGTCATCCATTGTGCCAAACAGCCACTTAGTTACAGTTCCTACAAAGTTAATTAGACCTCGTTTTTGTCTACGTGGTACTAGGGTATAAACTTTGTTTCTAATTGAATTAATTTGAAATACTAACGCTGCTATTTTCTCTTCTAAACCAGATTTTTTCACATTTACCTCCAAACTGCCCAAAATACTTAAGATTTCTTTTGTAGTACTGTTTCATAGCTTTCAGTAAAATAAACTTTCTCAAGATGAATCTCCGTATATCCGATATTGGTTACGATTCTGTCTACCGTCAGCTGTGATTCAGTTACAGTCCAGGTTAGAAGGATGAGAATTATTTGGAATATTAATTTCAACTGAAAATTTATTTTTGCGTTTAATATTAGAAACATGTATATTGTGTAAGTTAGTGTTTATAAATTTAGGTTGTTCTTTATGTCGTACGGCTTTATAGTTTTTAATATAACCTGATTTTTCGAAAGCATTAACATAATTTCTTGATCTTAATACCCTTTTTTAAAAAGTGTGTCATTGGCTGGAATACTTTAGCGTAGTCCTTTATAAATTTTCTGTAAAAGCCGGTTGTGCCCAAAAAGATTTAATCTGCCTAGTAGTTTCGGGTAATTTTAACCTAAGAATGTTTGTTATTTTGCTTTTATCAGGTTTGACTCCTTCAGGGGTCAATATATGCCCTAAATATGCAATTTCCTTAGCGAAAAACTTGCATTTATTGAATTGTATTTTTAACTGATATTTCCGAAGCCTATCCAATACTTTCTTGATGCTATTTATGTGATTATTGAGAGTTGTGCTAAATATTAAAATATCATCTATGTAAATAACACATACTTTGTTAATGTAATCTCCTAAAACCTGATTCATTAAACGTTGGAATGTAGAGGAGGTATTTTTCAATCCAAACGGCATTCTAACGTATTCGAAATGGCTCTGAGGCGTTGAGAAAGCAGTTTTCTTTCTATCCTCCTTTCTCACTAGGATTTGGTGAAAACCCTTAGCTAAGTCGAGGGTCGCAAAATATTGCGCTCTGCCAAGTTTATCTAGAATATTACCTTTATTGGGAATTGTTGAGTCGCGATTTCCGGATTAAGCATGATTGTCGCTTTTTCACTATTACAATCACTATCACTATTGGTAAGAAAATTAAATTTCTTAGTAAGTCAAATCTCTCACTTTTTTGTTTACTCATTAACTTCTAGTTGTTAGTTTTTATTTACTTTACTGGATTGCTTAAGGTTTAAGTAAGGTGGTACATATATTTTAAAATTACACATTACTTTACTATGGTTCTTAATAGTTCTTCGGAACTACCTTCCGTCGACTGCGCCAAAAACGTAAGAAAATAAAAAGTCACCGTCTCTTCTGAGTGTTACTTTATTTCTGAAATACCAATTGAACTCTGCTTCATCATAATCCAAAAACTTTGCAGTGTAACTCTCTCTCGTCAGGGAGGTTAGTGTATGAAAAAGCAAAAACAAAAGAGAGAAATATGAACTACGGCGAATATTTGTAGTAGACCGGATGACTCGGGTCGGGTTGCGTCCGGGACGTAACACACGCAAAGAAAGTGTTATAGAACGAAAAGTTAAAAAAATTCAAGACTGATCGCATCGGAGATGCTACATGAAAATGGTAAGTTAAACTGATGATGTACGATGAAACTGATGCTAATACTATTCGAAGAAAGCTGAGAAGGAAGGGTTTTTGGTCTGGGTTTTCAAAGTAGCCAGAACATATACCCTTTATTTGTGAAATAAATCGAAAAAAAGGTTGGACTTCGCTAAAGGCCACCAACAACATGAAAATGAGTTCTGGCAAAAAGTGCTTTTTAGCGATGAATGTAAATTTAATATTTACAGTAATGACGGCAAGGAAACAGTATGGCGGAAGCCCAATACCGCATTAAAAAGTCAAACTTTGTTGGTACTGTGACACGTGGGGTGGTAATGTGCTTGCGTGGGGTTGTATGTCGGAGCCGGGGGGTTGAAAACCTAGATTTCATAGGTTCAGTAATGGACCGCTACGTTTATATGAACATTCTTAAAAATAATCTGAAGCAAAGAACTGTGAAACTAAGATTGGGGGAGTCGTTTGTCTTACAACAAGACATCGATCCCAAACACACCTATCATCTCGTCCAGGAATAGCTCGTATACTACACAAAACAGTTGACAACACCACATTAGTCTCCTGAAAGGAACCCTATATAGCACTTATGGGACGAACTGAAACGACGTCTCAAAAAACGGCATATCACCAACAGGAAGGCGTTAAAAAAGGCTCTTGGAGAAGAATGGGCTAACATTCAACCTTCAGTCAAAAAGAAATTGGTCGAATCGATGCCAAAGAAAATGAGAGCAGTCTAAGAATCAAAAGGAAGTCCAACGTCTTATTTATAATATTCATAATTTTGAAATTCATGCCATTATCTCAATGTGTATGTAAACTTTTGTCACATCTATTTTGATAAGAGGTAATCCAACGAAAACGCACGATGTTAATTGTAAATAAAACAAAAAGTTTTCAGAGAATTATCTTAATATTTTTTACTAGCTGATCCAACGGAGTTCATCAAGTCCAATATTTGGTGAAAATAGAATAATATTAAGTATTAATTTCTTTGAATTCTATTCCTTTTACTGAAATCTAAAAAAAAATTGAACAATGATTGTATTCAATTTAAGGCTGCATGATACACAACATTTTCACTTGCATATAGGTATGTATGTATGTAGGGCAAGTATTGCATTCGTCGAAAAAAGTTTCGAAATAATTCTGCCAATCTTGTCTGTCTGTCTGTGCGGTTTTAATCAACTGTAGCATAAAGGTAGCCCGAACCAGCCCCTACACGAGAAAAACATAGCGAGCACGAGCAAGTTAGGCGAGCATGTTCGTCGTTTAGGGCTACCTTAAACGGCTGGAACGATTTTGTTTAAATTTCATATTTGTGTTAGATTTGTCAAACGGGTTACGGCTATATATAATTGTATGGATAAAGATAGACAACTTGCTCTGAAAGAATTGCCACCCTTTAATTCAAAATCTTGCGATGTAAGCCAGGTACATCCAATGAATTCAAAAACTCAGTTGGATAGTTGCTTGCTTCGTTTTCGTTTGTTACACAGTCGATAGATTTGATTTTGAATTGTGACGTTTAAATGATCCACATCCTTGTTCTTCGCCGCTGAGATTGCTCTTTCATTCAACTAATCGTATTTTTTGTGGTTAGCAATGATGTTCGAAAACACTTTGTTGATGAACTCCTCTTACGTTGAGACGAAATTGCAAGAATTCTGCGGGAAAGAAATCAATCCATTCGATGCGTCGACAGGAACATGACCATGACATGAGGGAACTGCTACTGAAACAATGAAAATATTACAGCTAAACCTAAATCACTGTGGGCCAGCCCAAGCTCTTTTAACAAAAACGATTTGTGAACAAGGTGTGGATGTGAAAGAATGGCTACGCCAAAACACATCAAGGAGAATTGGCAAAAGATTAAGGTGGAAGGCAAATATATTCGATGAAGAGGGCTTCGACCTTACAATCGGGGATGTTGGATTGCTGGCGCCCGGCTAATGATAATTCGGTGTAACTGATCGGCCACATAACCACGGCGTGCGATGCATCTATGGCGAGAAGAATGGCGAATACACGCTATCCATCAATTTAATGGTGGAATGAAGATGTCGTACTGCTACGGGCTAAATGTAACCCCGCAAAGGGACAGTGCTAGCGCAGCAGAGGAAGAAACAATTTTACCGAGCTTTGCCATCGGTATAAATTAGCACGAATATCAAGAGACACCAGCAAGCGTCGGAATTTCTTCGAGCCATGCAATGGAGCGGATGACAACCTATGGGGGAGAGCGTATCAAGTGGTGGTAAAATAGATAAAAGTTTTTCGAGCCTCATCCCCTGCATGCACGGATGTATTGGAACAAATAGTCGAAGGTGTTAAGTCAACCGGAGATACCACGGGAGAACGGGCCATCTATATTAGCTCAGGAAAATGCTAGGATAACCTCACAAGAGATTCTCGAGCCATACAACAGTTTTGAGAATAAAAAATCCCCTGGACCGAATGGAATCCCACATATAGCATAAAAAGCACCAATTAGAATAAGTATGGACCTATTCTGGAGACTTATAATGCCTGCCTGAGTTAGGGAGTCTTTTCTGAGGACAAACCGCTTTTGCAGCGCTTCATCGATAATAGATTGGAAGCAGCGATTGAAGAAGTACGTTGACTATCCGCACATCAGTTCGGATATCGAAAGAGACTGTTGATGCCATCAAGGAAGTGGTTGACACAGCGAAAAGGGCCATAGAAGAAAGATGATGGAGAAGAGGCGCAAAGCAGGAGTGTTGCATTTTAACCCTGGACATTAAGAACGCGTTCAACACCACGAGCTGGAAACATATACTTAAAGAACTTCGAAATTTCATAGTACCAACTTACATCAGGCAAATTTTGAAAAACTACTTTCAAGAAATAGCGTTGTTCTGTAAAACAGACTATGGTGTGATGGAACACGCAATCACTTGAAGAGTTCCCCAAGGCTCGGCGCTAGGGCCAATACTATGGAACCTCATGTACAATGGCATCTTTCGCCTTGAAATACCAAGCGAGGCTAAAATCATTGGATTTAGGGACGATATAGTTGTCAGAGCAAACTGCTATAAGAAGTCGTCCAAATTAGCGTGGGTCTTACGCTAGCTGAACATAAAACAGAAGCGGTACTAATCACCAGTAAAAACCGACGAGAAAATATCGCGCTCACAATAGGTGGGCATGAGTTAGCGTCCAAACCAGCCATTAAATACCTGTTCGTCTTGATTGACTCAAGGCTTACATTTAAAGAACATCCTGTAGTACGTCGAGAGCTAAAAAACTTCAAACTTCTCGTCGGAAAACGACACATTTCTTTTGATTTAATTTAGTTAAAAACTTCTATTATATCCCTCAGGTTAGTCCGATGTTCCCCTAAAGTTTTTCCTACCGTCCAGATATACCAAGTATGTTTTCAAGGTCACTTCATAAAGGACACAATCCATTAGACGCTCATTACATTCTATTGGTACACATTACCTCTGAAAAACCATTCTGCTCCTGTGAGTTTGTCTATCGTGTCACTGATTTTCATCAAAAGGTTACTATCCTTTTTCGTGACATCATCGTCTTTCTTCTTAACAAGTACAACAGCGGATGCCCACGGGCTCTTGAAACTCCAAAATAGCCCTTCGTGTCCATCGTTGATACCATCTCTCGAGGACACGGGGGAATTGGTCTTGCAACCCTAATATCTATGATATGTATGTTGTACTACTAGATGAGTGCGGCGGGAGTACGGCCTGTAGAGCAAAAATATATCAGCAAACTCACCAATCAACTTTACTCCGAGATTTACTGCTCCTGATAGAGTTCACAATGTTTCAGAATAGCCTATCTTATTTCCCCAAGTCTAGTTGATAAGATAAACTTCAGATATTCTTTCTTGATTATTGTTGAGATCGCAACTATCGATGAACGTTTACGAAGCACTTCGCCTCTCTTTATTCTTAAGCTGTAGTTTTTAATTTTTCCAACAATATAGTTTTGGAAACCTCTTTTTGAGTCTGGATCAAACAGATAGAATCTTAGGATCACCGTTAAACTTTGCACAAATTATAGTCTCCAACGAGGGGGGTAAGAATTCAAGACTACTTCATGCACTCTTTTGCCCAGAAACGGTAGGTGAACTTCCTCATATACCTTCGCCGATTATCCTGTCACAGTCTTTAGGCATTAGCAGCTAGTGCAGTGCAGCCATGGACCATGAGATTTATTTTTATGACAAGATTTTCTTGTGTGATGCCCTCTGAAGTGATTATGTCTACTTTCTCAAACATTCTCAAATAATTGTCTAATTAAAAAACTAAAAATATTGGGCGCAACAGGTCGATCAAACCCAGGGCCTAGCTTCTCACAACCATTCGTGCAGTGCGTGTTATATTCTTTACACGAATGGAAAACATAACTTTGCGGACCTAATAAGTATAGATGTTAGTACGTAAATAAAAATTTAAGTGGATCGACTTGCACATTCACGCTCAAGTCTTGTTCTAATAAAGTGTGTGTGGCATTCTTCATATTGAAGGAATTATTGCAACATCGCACTGATGGTATCTTGGAGCTTTCATAATTTTTTTGGTTTTTTTAATGCTCTAAAAAGTGGGCGTGGCCATATATAGTCCTCAGGAGAATTATATATAACTTGAAAACCTATAAATTTCGCCTTTACAATGTTTTTTGGATTTCTGGTGAAAATTGAAAAAATATAAATTTTTAATTTCTATCTGGATTTTTCCTCATTGTATATTAACGCTTATGGTTTGACCTGCTACTCTACACGCATTCGCGCTACTATCACATTTATCATATCCCCTGATACCGTTCTATATGCGCAGCATACTCTGATGTTCTTCTATGCACCGAGTTTATATGTACTTCTCATATACGAGCTTATAATTGTTGCCGGTGCCCATACAGGGCATGAGAGAAATGATTTACTCGCCGTTGCAAGCAAATATCTTATTGGCTGCCTTCCCTTATTCGTAGCAGATAGTACGGTACTCAAATATTTCTCAGCGTTCTTATAATGCAGTCCCAGCTGGCTGAGATACACGCATTTTTGATTCGAGTGTAACTACAATGCTTAACGCTTTTTTCCTCCTTTCCATCTGGTTCCAGATATGGCTTCGTGTGCAATTTCGGAAACTGCTTGTATCGCATGGGTAGTCTTCCGTTTTTCCTGAAGCCGTATTGTCATGGAAAGCCCGTTGTCTTCTTCTGTGTACTGGTCCAGTCTGCCGCGGATGATTCTTTCTAGCACCTTTCCTGATGTGTTAAACATGCATGGCGGTTGGTATGATGACAGTTCTTCTGGATGCTTGTCGCTTTTCGGTATACACTGCATCAAAAAATTGCACATACAGCAGACACTTTCGCACATAAAAGCGCTTAGTTTTAAAAATCAAAATTTTTTTTTTGAAATTTTTATTGAATCTAATTTTTTTTATTTATAATGTATAGTAATTCACTTTTTTTATAAAAAATATTTCACTTATAGGATAAAAAAAAAAAGAAAAACAAAATACAAATTCATAATTTGTACAGTATTTCGGTGCTGTTACAATGCCACATTTAAATTTGTCCATAACTATCTTCAGCTGTGCCCCTGGGAATTTCCATGTTACTCAGTTAGTATTCGAGTATCCTTTCTAGCTTTTTGGTATTGAAAACGCCTCGGCTTTCTTGTTTCAAATATAATACCCCGATGTTCGTCAGCCGCAAGTATATCCAACATCTCTTTATACTCTCTCTTTCTTGCGTTCTTGCGCTTAAATACATATTTTCCGCACGTCCAAATCGCTGCTTTCTAGCTGAGTAAGTGCGAAAAGCTTTATACTGCTAGCATATGAGGGCTAGGTACACTTTTCTTCTTTGACTATTTGGCTTAAGATTTATCTGGATACAATTATATTTTATTTACCAGATCTCGCATCGCATTTTTGTACGCGGCGCTTTTAAAGCTTATGGTCGCGTGACTGTTTCTACCTTTGAAACTTGAGTCACATATGGTCCACTTAGGCTCTGCAGAGCACTTTTTTGCTACGTGTCCCATGCTTGCGCAGTGTATAGGCATGTCCCTGCGCGATCTACTTCGTTCTTGCAGCCCCTGGCGACATGGCCGTATTTAAGACACTTGTAGCATCTTGTACTCTGCACCTAACCCACCCGATCTTTATACGCACTGCCACGAGTAGTTTGTGGACTACGTCAACTCTTAGGTTAATAAGAGCGGTTTGTGTTCCGTTCCTTGCTATTCTCATGGACTTGATGGCATTTTTTGTGATATTTCTTGTTGTCGGGATTTGCTCACCAATGGACACACATATCTCTTCTTCGCTCGTTTCGTCATTGCCTTTCCTGACCTCTATGCGCAACTCATCTTTTGCTGCCTTCCGAATCTTATTTATATTCTCCCTAGCTCCATGAGGTCAGGATTTGCTCTCATTTGTTTGAGTATAGATGGTATCACGATGGCATATAGCCTTTTCGGTTTCTTTAGCGTCTGCTGCGATTGTTTTCTCCTTTCGCTTTTAGTTCTTTGCCTTTACCTTTTTGCCTAAACCCTTTCGAACAATTTTAGACCAGGTTCCGTTGCCTATGTTTGCCGGTTGCTGTTTTAAGGGGAGATTTTCACCATCTTCACTTCTCATTTGTCGTCGCTAGGGGTGGACTCTGCTGTTGTTTTGAGCCCGGTATTTCTGCTGTTTGCTCCGGTCTTCTTTTTGTGTCCTGACTTATCTTTAGCCTTAGACCCTTTGGAACTTAGTCCGATTTTCTGAACAGCCCACACGAAGTTTGGATCGTTGGCTTTCCTAAGGAAGGGGCTCTTTTCACTGCTCTTTTGTGTTTCTTCGGCTGTTTTTGTTTTATTTGTTGTAATCATTGCTGTTTGGTCCCAGTTCCAAGTCGCTATCAATTTTCCCATGATTGTTTTTGCAAGCAGTGAGGCCATGCGAGGATTGGCAGAGACCTTTATGGTGTGTTGTGCCAGAGCCAGATGGATGTTAACCAGGAATGTTTCATCTGGGCCTACATCATCAACTTAATGGCGACGAGACATTGAACGTACTTTGAGGCCTGTCAAGATTGTAACGGGACGGGGGCGCTTGTAGTGCTAGCTGGAAGCCACTTTAACCGGATTTCACACCTGTCTACGCAGGTGACAGAATACTACCAATGTCAGCCCTTCTTGCAATCTATTTCAATGATTATATAATAAAGCTATGGATACACTTTTGTACATATGTACATATGTGTTTGCAGGGTGTGTATATTTTAATTATATATAATTATAATTATATTAATTATATATATATGTGCATATACTAATTAGGGGTCGGAGCCCACATATTATACATTTACGTTGTGGCGGGAGCATCTGGATCTCGCCATTTCTATCGCTTTATCCCTCGTAGCCACTTTATATAGTGGGGAGCACTTATTTCAAAGACGGCGTTTATTCGTCTTGTCGCAGAAAGTTTGCAAGGATTACTAAGACCTTTTCAGCCACGCTCTTCTTCTCTGCCGCTCATAGTGGGGGACTGTTTATTGTGTTTTCGCGGCTAACCTACTTGACTGTAGGCCGATCACTATCCGCCTCCCGTAACCCCAACAGTGCCCTGAACTTAGCCACACTAACCCGTCCGGCATAGTACCTGTGGAGCTAGGAGGATGAAATTTAATACATATATGGGATTCTGTACAAATTTTTGGAATTCGTCCGTATAGTTTAACTTAGTGTCAGAATGATTAGCATATTCATATTGTTGATTTGAGACTTATAGTTGAACTCCTTACCACTGGTGAGGGGAAGTCTAACTAAAACACTCAAATTTTTGTTGACGACTGTGTCGCTGCATTTTTTTCATTGCCTTAAATACTAAAATATTTCCTACACTAGATATACATACATCCGAGAGTACAGTTGTCCTGAGAAAGCTTCTCAATAACGAATTGCCCTTCGGATACGGCATTAAACAGTAGGCCCCTTCCATTCGTGTAAAGAATATATAGCTCGCTCAACACGCATGGTTGTGAGAAGCTAGGCCCTGGGTTCCAGTATATATTTATTTATTTTAACATATACATATGTACATACATACATAGAATACAATTGTTTGAATCAGATGCTAAGTCAGCAATCAGAAGCTGGTGAATTTATGTTTGCTGACTTAGCTGCGAACAAAAATGACATTAGAGACATTAGAGTCGTGAGAAAGGAAAATACAAATTAGAATAAAAAATATGATTTAGATATGATATGATTTTTATCTGCCACCGATCAAGCCACTCCGAAGTCGGTTGCGGTAAAACGTCTAGTTGCAGGTATTGGTGGCAGTTCCTGAGTCTGGACCTCTATTTGCATACCTTTCTTGCTCCTCTTATAGCATCGCCATATAACATAGAAAGCGATCAGAACAAATATTACGGAAACTAGGCTATAGGTTAAGCCATGATGTAAGGGAAGTAGTGCTGACGTATTAGGCGAATGCTCCTCATTTCGTATGTCTGTTATAAAGATTGCCTTGCATTCCTCATCACTTGGCCTTTGGTACCTAGGTTGTGGGACTTCTTCCAACTCCCAAAATCTTTCGAGCTGCTGGTTTATTGATGTTTGGGCTACTAGTCCGGTGATGACTTCTGGTTGAAGTTCGACCTGATATGAGCCAGCCTAAATTTTTCGGCGTCCGTTCTCAAACCATCAAGGATATCTCCATATATGTACGTCTGCGCCTATGATCATGTCGATTGAAACGGGTAAATTGTAACTCGGATCGGTTAGTTCGAGTTCGTTGAACTGGCCAATTTTTAGATTTTTCGTTCATTCAGATGGTAGTTGCCTTGTTGACTTTGGTAGAATAAGGGCTTCGATTTGGAGCTGGAAATCCGATGAGAACCATGGCGTTATTAGTACGTCCACCTGTGTCGACAAACACCTTTTGCCTCCAAAGCTTTAACAATTGGACAATCACTACATCTTGCATATACAACTGCGGTTGCAAGCAGAACGTTTTGCTTTTGGAGGCCATTGTTAACTTCTTTCGTCATGGGTATTATTGATTCCTGTTGTAGCTGTTCCACTTGTTTGATTTGTGGAGCTCTCTCTGACCATTCCATATGTAGGACTGAATGGTGTTTTTTGTTGCAAAGTTTGCAAGTTCGTTTGCTGAAACATTGACTTTGTTTGCCATGTCGTTTGTTTTTGTTTTTTTAACGCTGCCTTCTAACCCTTTCTTAGTGACATCCATTATGTTTTTTTTTGAAGTCGCTGAAGGCGAACTTCCAGATTGCCCAGCCTTTAGCATTTTATCGAGATGCATTGACACGATCTTTCTCTCATTATTATACCTGGACTTTAATTTTTCCCATGCTCTGATGTAGTTATCACTGGACATTGTCAGGTGATGAATGAGTTGTAAGGCTTCACAATCAAATATTCCATCTCTTCCATTGTACTAAGGCTACCCTTTTCATGTATGATTGTAGAAAATAGATCGTAGAATGATCGCCATTCAAGGTAATCTCCACGAAAGGTGAGTATCTTCGGTTGAGGTAGTCTGGATTCGGTCTGATACGTTCGTTGGGATTGATTGGTTTCACCTCATATTGAGGCCATTTTATGAAGGCAACGATTGATGTCCTGTCTTACACCCTGCTACTCGTCACTGGTTATGTATGTTGTTGTGAGATCTTCTTCTGACGCATTTGACATGAATTCTTCATGCAATTCTGTCAAATTGCGAAGTTGCTCCAGCAAAATTTTCTGCTGCTATTAGTAAGCCTCTTTGGAATAGTAGGTAAATGTATCTTCGAACCGATTACTATCGAGTACTACCGATTGGTTGGCAAGCTCTATGATCTTGCTCGTTCCAGGAGTTATATTCTCCAATTTATGTTTCAAATCCTCATACATTTGCATACATGTATCATGTTTGACAAACGCCTTTATTTTTTTATGATTAGATTCAAATTGAACCCAGATTTCTTCAATGCGGTCCAATCTTTCCTCTTTGTTTTTTTTTTTGTTTTTTTCTGGATGAGCTGTCCTGGTTAAAGTTGATGCTAAGTTTTTCCAGCTCTTCTGCTAAAGCTTTTTGTCTTAATACTAATATGAAAATAACTGCCTCCTCCATGATGACTGTGTAATGGTGTTTAACTTTTATTTATTTTTTAGTTATCAGAGCCGTAAACCCTAATAACGCTTTCACTAAATTTTATACCAATGTTCTGAAGCCCTGGTAACAATTTCACTTATTGTTGAACTCCTTACCACTTCTGGGGGGAAGTCCAACTAAAATACTCAAATTTTTGTTGACGACTGTGTTGCTGTAGATATAGAATACAATTGTTGAAATCAGATGCTATGTCAGAAATCACAAGTAGGTGAATTTATTTTTGCTGACTTAGCAAATGACATTAGAGACATTAGCGTCGTGAAAATGGAAAATACAAATTGGATATGATTTTGATATGATATGATTTTTGTCTGGTGTCATCACCATGAGACATATATTAGTGTACATTTATATTAGCAAATGGGTAGAGGAGTGGTCATAACTTCCTTTAATTTTCAACAGCAATAACAAACTTATGTATATCTTACTTACTGTTTTATTTCCTTTTCTTTTTCTAACAAGAATCGTAACTCACGTAAATCCAATAAAAACTCTTTATCCATTTCGGTATCATAATATTCAGGTCCTGAATGTTGATATGTGTATGTCCAGTACTCCATTACCGCTTGGGAGCAGTAGAAAAAATCAGAGAAACTAAGATAGTTTAACTTCTTCTTTGATGTTTCGAAACGCAAACAAGCTAAGAATACGATTGATGCATATTTTCTAAAATAAAAGATACACGTTTTAAAGATATCTACTAATTAACTGAAAAAGTGTGATATTATCTCTGAATTTCTTTTAAAATTTTGGAAACGTTATATTATTGTACCCTATCATAAGGGTATATAATGTTTGATACATAATTTTAACATAGAAAAATAATCGAGCTAGACCCTATATAGTATATATATACACACACACATTAGTGATCACTATCAATAGCGTTGACGTCTGTCCCTATGTCACCAGTTAATGGGCTTTCTATTTAAAAGAATGAAATGAAGAAATGAATTTGTCTTAATAAAATTCTTCGATTTAATACAAAATAGTGAAGTTATGAAAAAAGCGGCTCGGCAGTAAGCAGATTTCAAAAATGTCTACCCTGTACTAAAGCTCAGATAAAAAATTTCATACTCCTAGCTCAAACGGACGAACCTCAATCGTTTTCTCTATTGATGCTGATCACGAATATATGTACATACATATACAAACTATATGTACATATAGCGTCTATCTTAATTATTTCTCTACGTTAGTGTGTTTGCTGAGTCAAGTGGTCAACATTTTATTCGTTCTATGGAAAAGTTTATAGTTTTCCTTCTTATTCTTTAACTACATATTCAATTGTTTAACTTTCACTTTAGTTTTGAGGTTTCTTTTCCCTGTCAATTATCTTGAGTGCGATCAATTCTAGAAGAGAAAAGTGACTTCATTCCATTAAGAAACTCAATCAATACGATGAGAAAACTTCGAGGGATTGTAGGATCTGTGAACACAACCTCCTTAACATTCTTTAATATCGTTGAAATGTCTCGAAAATATATTCATTTCTTTCTCTCCAAAACAGTACTTCCAAAATAATTTTGAAGCGGAAATTTATAATATTCTAAAGAATAAGTTTCAATACAACTGTTGCGGGAGTAAAGATGCAGAATATCTCCTCAAATCTACAGTTTTAATGGGAATAGTAAAAAGGAATATTAAGTTAAAATTACACAGTGTAAGTCATATTTATTTTTCAAAAAAAAAAAATTTTTAAAAAAATAATACATTGTTTTTTTTTTTTTAATGGAACACCCAGTCCACTAATTTTCCAGTTCTTCTATCCTTTTTTCATTGCCGTCTATTTCTCGTGTCGGTGTAACTACTGATAAGAAAAATATCAAAACACCTGGAGAGTGTGACACAACTCATTAGTGCCTGGCTATATTATCATGGGAATGTGGCTACACACGAAAATATGCTTTATGGGCATGAAGCAATTTTGACAGACGAGGAACGCAGAAATTCAAAACATAAGCGATCGTTGAAGTGGTAGGTCGACATGGATGAAACACTATTCCAATTTCAATTCCTAAAATATCGTTGAAAGAGAAGGTTTTGCATCGTTTTTCTAAAGTAATAAGTAATTTATATAACTCTTGAAAAAGTGTCTATTTCAATGACTTCTTCCGGTGGGCGTCATTAGGCAATTATAATGTATTCTGAGTTGTTACATTAATTCACAAAACCATTAAGTGATTTCCGCAACAAACATACAAAAAAATGCATACACCAGCATATGCACCACTTCAAACTCCTTCGCACTCTATTTTTCATCTCCCGCATGATGTTGACTCTCCGACGATCAGCAAAAAATGAGGGAAATGTATGGAGGGAGACTTTTTGAAAACGGAACACTTTTACCTCTACAGAGAAACACATTTTTGAGTCTTTCGTACGATGTGTACCCTCCGACGGTCGGAAAAAAATGAAAAAATATGTCAAAATTGAAACGTTTTGAGAAAAGAACATTAATTCTTCCGCTGAGATTTATCTTCTGATTCACGACGCATTTGCTTTGTGCTCAACCCATCTTTTTTTAACCTTCGTAAAATCGACCCATCTCAGCCGACATGCATTAATTCCAATGATAATGTTGTTGTTGTTTGGACATCTGATGCTAATGAGATGTGAGTTCTTTTAATATGAAAAGCAAGGAATTCAATTGAATGTTTGAATACTGTGTTGAGGATGTATGCATTTTTCTGTATGTTTGTTGCGGAAATCACTTTATGGTTTCATGATTGAATGTACAAATTACAATACAGCGTAGTTTCCTAATGACGCTCACCAAAAGATGTCATTAAAATAAAGGACATAATTCATAGGAGCAAGAAATGCACTTCCTCAAGAGTTAGGCAAACTGGTAATTACTTGGGGAAAACCATACAAAATCTACTCCTTCAACGATATCTTAAGATTTAAATTGGAAATTGGAAGAAAAAATTCATCCGTGTTGAGCTACCACTTCAACGATCGCTTATGTTTTGAATTATAGCGTTCCGCGGCTGTTAAAATGGCTTTCATGCCCATGAACCATATTTTCGTGTGTAGCCACAGCGTTCATGGGAATGACGTTCGTTCACATGATAATGTAGCCAGGCACGTATAGATCTATATTAGTTTTTGTGTCTGAGCGGAAGAATTACACTACCAACATCTAACGTCCGGAACTGTACGATACGATCAACTTAAATCTCCTGTTTAATTTGAGCGTGTGAGTTAAATTTTTAGTATATGTTCTGCCCATCTTAGCAAGTTGAGACTCTCACCGACACTAATCTATTTTACATATTTGTATAACGCCATCTGCCAATAACCTTTATTGGAAGATCAACAAACTTCAGAATGTCTTCTTAGCTTACTTGTAGTTTTCTCTGAGTTGAAAGGAATTTTGGATTTTCATTCTTCCAATATTTAAAAAAATGTCTGATGGGTTCAACAATGTCGATAAGTTGCATCGACTTCAACGTTCCTCCAAAACTAATCACCAATAGCTAATGCAGTAGCTTCACAAACAACAGTAGCAACATCAAGAAATGCAGGAACAGCTTTGTCGCAAAAGCTTTAAAGATTTGATCAGCTACAACAGGAACAGAGACTGACATCTAAAAAACAGCATTAGCAATCTAAGCAGCAAAAACAGAAAATAACGCTACTACCACCGTTGCGGCAACAATTATGGACTCCTTTGTCATTTCAACCCAAAGGGCAATCATGTTGCAAGGCAGAATAGAGCTTACTGTGAAACGCTTGCCACAAAAGCGAGTCTTACGGTCAAACTCGAATTCACTTGGGGACCCTTCTGTTGACGATGTTCCAAGTGATATATCATCGATTGATGCCTTTTTTCTCTTATTCCTCCACTTAATAACAACGAGGACTCTTTGCCTAAGACTTCTACTCGTCAAGAATCGTCCTCTCAAACATCTTCATTCTTCAATTTGGTGGTAGTAAAAAAGTCTCCGCAAAAACCAATTTTCATTTCGAGGCTTTCTTTGGCTACCACAGAAAGATATGTAGTGAACTACATAAGCAGTAAAACATCAAGAGAATTTTTACCTGATGGGACTCAAACATCATTAACGCCTGTCGATATAACTGTGGCACTCGAGATCGAAAATATCGATGAACTTAAGTTTGAATACACTGTTGGTCCGGGCGGTAAACACAAAACAAATTCGTAAACTCGTTGACTCCAACCCTCACGGTTCTATTCGAACTGTCACTTTCGCAGAACGTTTTCCCCACGGTTTGGAGAACTCTTTTATTATTTTCCTACACAAAAAAGGTCCGAAAAATTAAATTTCCAATTAAGTTCCTGCAACTAAGCTCTCATGTACTCGTATACCGAAACTATTTGAAAGCATTGTTTATGGTGCAATGTTTTTCCATAGTACATCCGTATTTTCTGCTTACCAACACGGTTTCTCAAAGGAAAGATCAAGAAGCTCTCGGTTTATCGCCTAGGTTTATTGCGTCGAACAAATCTTACCTTCAAGATCGTCAATATGAAGTTCTTTTTGTATCCTCTATATCTGAACCCTTCACGACTCCTTCAGGTATTTCTCAAGGATTTTTGTTTTGTCAATTAACGATGTTCATTGCATTATTTAATATTCCCGTCCATCATTTATGCGAACGATATAAACATTTGATCACACATTTCCACACCTACTCTCTTCCGTGTACTTCAAAGTGACTTCAAAACTTTTCCTACTTGGTGTAATACAAATTTTCTAGAGTTGAATGTGAATAAATGCCAAACTATTACCTATTCTCGTAAGCTTCTACTGACAGCCCCTAAAACGTACGTCATCTGCGACGAAACTGTTCTCGCCGTCACCTTTCTGCGTGACTTGGGTGTCATATGCGACTTGAACTCGAATCGGTCGAAAAACGCAGAAAAGTCGTCGATCTTCCGCTTAAAGCTTAATAATGTAGCCAGGCACTATAGGATCTATCCCGATCCATCAACTGCGTTCCGCGTTTAAGTTAATTAACTTTCAGGGCCCTAGTGATACACTTCGCAAATAAATAGAATCCTCTATGGGGCAGAAATGAAATACAGTTTGATGTTCACTCGACGGGCAAACAGACTTACTCTGGCGGACTAATTCTTTAAAAATACCTGACTTGATAATTTTTTTTTTTTGAATATTTTCTAACTACATTAACCTTTCTTTTGTTTACATTAAACTTGAGGAAAGCCCTCATCTGTCTTTAGATCATTCTCTATTTACGTTGACATTGTGCAAAAAAAGACCCAAAAAAGTGGGTGCGGCTAAAATGTATGTATGGACGAATTGTAGACAATTCGAATATCTAAATATTTTGTCTTAGCAACATTTTTCGATTTTATGCAAAATAGTGAAATACAATTGCACTGCTTCTGTTTCTCAGAAGATCAGATATAAAATTTCATCCTTTTGGCTCAAAATTTAAGGTCCAAAAACTGGTGACATATGAATATGGGTCAATCGTTTTCTATATTGATGCTGATCACGAATATATATATATATAGAGTATATCTAGTATATACGTAGGGTTTATTTCGATTTCGATTA